>JALAZF010000087.1:5472500-7872500 GCA_022829125.1 Lathyrus tuberosus | reverse complement strand
GTTTGTTAATTAATATAAATTAATAAACTGAAAATAAATATATTTTAAATATATTAATTAATTAAAAATTAACATATTTTAATATACTAGGAATTATTTAACGTTATTAAATATTTTAAATATCAAATAAATATTTAAATATTAAATAGAAATGTTAAATCCCTTACAAAATATAATTGACTTCAGTTTTTTTTTTTTTTGGAATAAGAATATAGTAATACCAAAAAACAGTTATTACACGCCGATTATATAATCTCGGCACCATAACAACTCCATCTCTCTAGTTTAGAAAAGAACTTATTTACAACCTATTAAGATATTCAAACATCTTTTTGTGAGTTTCAGCTATACTCAGTATAATCTCTTTGACCTTGCCAAAATTCAACTCTGCTCTTGAATTTTCATGGAAAATGATAGTATTTCTTGTACTCCAGATATGATATATGCCTTCCGTAATTACGCATTTCAGTATCTTAGCCTTCAGTCTCTTTCCCTTCGTTGCATTCATAATCCAGCAAGAGTTCACTTCCTGCGGCATTTGTATTTGGAGATACTGTAAGGTAGGAAACTAGAACTGCTTAGAGCTGGTGCACTGATATAACAGATGGTCGTTTGTTTCTATGTTGGTGCAAAACACACATCTTCCATCATTTGGCACCCTAATACGTTGTAATTTATCCTTGGTCATTAATCGTCCTTGGCACGCCATCCACATAATGAATCGCGCTCTTGGTCTTGCACAGTTACCAAACATCACATTCTTCCAAGCCACTGTTGGTTTGTCACCTCTGAGTTCCTTATACATATTTCTAGTGGTGTATGTCCCAGTTGTTATAGCTTGCTGACATGCATTTGTTTGAGTTATTTGGTCTCGCCTTTTGAACATTGCTTTGATGAATATTTCTAGTGGTGTATTTCAGTTTATTATTAATAAATATTATAATATATTTATTTTTTAGTTTTTTATTAAAAGAAATTTAATAAATTATTTAGTTTAATATAATTAAAAATATATTTATTTTTAGTATAATATATTTACAATTTACTTTCAGTTTATTTGTTTGTTAATTAATATAAATTAATAAACTGAAAATAAATATATTTTAAATATATTAATTAATTAAAAATTAACATATTTTAATATACTAGAAATTAATTAACGTTATTAAATATTTTAAAATCAAATAAATATTTAAATATTAAATAGAAACGTTAAATCTCTTACAAAATATAATTGATTTCAGTTTATTATTAATAAATATTATAATATATTTATTTTTTAGTTTTTTATTTAAAGAATTTAATTAAATTATTTAGTTTATTATTTAAGAATATATACATTTGATGCATAGTTTTTAATGAAAGAAGCTTCCACCCAAGTGGTAAGTTGTGCATCAAGAATGCTTGTGATCCTGGGTTCAACACCCATTGGGATCAGTTTTGGTGTTTTTACATGATTTTAGCATTCAAAGGCAAAAAAAACCAAGCAACACGTGGCATTTAAAAAAATAACAAAAGCCAACGTGGATAATCCACGTAATACTAAAATAAATAAAATAAAAAAGCCAACAAAGCAGCGCCACATCATCAATTTTGCTGACCAAATCTACTCAAGGAGCAAAACGAAGGAATCTTTAAATGGCAGGGATGAAATCTGTGTTTTTTTTTTTACAGAGTTGTTTTTGGGATTTCGCTCATATGGCAAGGGGGAAATTGTGTATTAACCCTAATAAAATCAACCTTTTTCCATATACCCTAATTAACTGTTTTACAAATATTTTTAGGGTTAATACCTATTTTCACCCCTGCCATATGGGCGTGTTTTGAAAAACCCTCATACGAAAAAAAAAGTTGCAAGATTGGTCTTAACAAATTTCAAAAGTTACCATTTAGACCTTCATCAGGCCACATCATCAAAAATAATGATGTGGCAGTCATTTTTTTAATTTTTTAATGAAAAAAAATTCCACATCATTAAAAGGCTTTGTGAAATAACTCTTATACCCCCACTTTTTAATTTTTTTTATTTAGTTTTTCTTTTATTTAATTTTTTTAGATTTTATTTAATTTATAATTTTTTTATTTATTTAATTTTTCCTTAAATTATTTTTCGTATTAATTTTATTTATTTAAATTGTTATTTTAAATTATCAAAATATTAAACTTGGGCCTAAGCCCATTTTTATTTCAAGACAAACACATATTGCAAGACCATTTTCAATTCATTGATATATATGAATGATTGGTATATAAACACTTGTTTTTCTTATATACCAACCGATGTGGGACTTTAGCAGCAACTAATGTCCACCATTCTTATATAACCCCCATTTTCTCTACCCATTTCTCGCACAGGTGTGCAAACAACCCCACAGCCGCCCCAACAAAAGAGGAATATATTGAATACCAAATCTGTATATCCATTAGATAAATCAAAACAACTGGAATCCATAATATTCCAGCAGAAAATCGGTTGATGTGGAAAAATTCAAACCATTCATACTCAACATTCTTGAGGTCCAACATTGCTTTTGTTGGAGCAATCATGGGTTTGATCTGCAAAAAGTAACTGAAGCAAAACTTAGTGGCCAGCACCAAAATCCAAAATCCAGGTGTGCAAACAACCCCACAGCCGCCCCAACAAAAGAGGAATATATTGAATACCAAATCTGTATATCCATTAGATAAATCCAGAACAACGTATAAACACTATACCTTGGTAAGATGGAGATGACATAGGTGGATAAGATGGTGCATAAGATGGCTTAACTAACCACAATTTAGCTGGTTCCAGTGAAGCAAATGGCACACTTAGAGAAAATGACTCCACTGCACACAAAGAGCCTACATGTCATACATAATGGCGCAGTATATGTAGGGAAGACCTCAAAGGAATAATTCTAAATAAAATTATATCTGAGGTGATTTTTTTGTTGAAGTTTACTACAACAACTGAGTACATACTAACCAGTTTAGTCTCAAACTAGCAAATTGGTGGAATCCAATGATGTAGTAGTGATAAACAAGAAGTAATTTTCATGTATATTCTTTAAGAGGTAAGTAAAATATGTTCCTAAATCAGGCAATGCTCTTTCTAGTAGCTGAAGCCAACAATATAGAATCAAATTGACATTGTTCTTATTTAATGGAATGAATCACTAGATTAAAAAACTACATCAATTGAATTCTTAAGACAATCCACTGAAAATTGAATTAAATTAGAGAACCAGCTAACTGAAATTTCGAACACAAGTAATGTTGAAGTAACAAGATCAGAGAACCAGCAATGTGAAATTCATCCATAATTCTACATTTACTTGAATAAACATCCATACCTTGGGAAGAGAAAAGCAAGTAGAGTAGAGCAAAGAGGAAGATAACCGACGGCAGCATTCTCTGTCGCCGACAAAATCCGACGAAAAGCATGATCAAACGAAAGCAGCTTGGAGCTCAACGACGTGACTGGAGCAAGTGAAAGAAAGCATAGCTGAGAAAATGGGGGTTATATAAGAATGGTGGACATTAGTTGCTGCTAAAGTCCCACATCGGTTGGTATATAAGAAAAACAAGTGTTTATATACTAATCATTCATATATATCAATGAATTGAAAATGGTCTTGCAATATGTGTTTGTCTTGAAATTAAAATGGGCTTAGGCCCAAGTTTAATATTTTGATAATTTAAAATAACAATTTAAATAAATAAAATTAATACGAAAAATAATTAAAGGAAAAATTAAATAAATAAAAAAATTATAAATTAAATAAAATCTAAAAAAATTAAATAAAAGAAAAACTAAATAAAAAAAATTAAAAAGTGAGGGTATAAGAGTCATTTCACAAAGCCTTTTAATGATGTGGAATTTATTTTTATTAAAAAATTAAAAAAAAGACTGCCACATCATTATTTTTTATGATGTGGCCTGATGAAGGTTTAAATGGTAACTTTTGAAATTTGTTAAGACCAACCTTGCAACTTTTTTTTTCGTATGGGGGGTTTTTCAAAACACGCCCATATGACAGGGGTGAAAATAGGTATTAACCTATATTTTTATTATTCAAAGAAGACAAATAAGCGTAGTTGACACCCAAAATACAAATTAGACTAAGAGGTTCCCGTTAAGTACAACGGCCGTGAGGGGGTGCTAATACCTTCCCCTCACGTAACCGAATCCCGAACCCGGATATGGTTGCGATGACCATTTTTCTTTTCTTAAAAGGTTTTCTCGATATTTTCATTTTCCTTTATTGGAATAAATTAAAGTTCGGTGGCGACTCTGTTCGAACAAATTTTTTCCGCGTCCATCGCGAGGATCGTATTTTTTGAGGTACGACAATATGTGCTTGATAGACAATGTTTTGGTATATTTGTGAAGAATCCGCATAAGGCAACATAATATTCACACGGGTCAGGAGGACGACATACCTCACACAAAGTATATAACTTTCCACTCCTCACAACGTTCACTCATTTATCATATTGCACATCCATTTATCACAATATTCACTCATTGTCCTGTACACTTTTCCTTTTATCAAACCACCCACCTTATATGTTTGGATAAAACTATCTATTACCCACTCACATAATATGGGAATTGATGTGTCCTAGAGCACTAACATCATGGAGGCTCAATCAAATAGGAAAAGCCACATTCTCTAGAAGAATAGAGGAAATAACGGCTTCATGCTTATAGGAGGAGTAGAATAAAATGTCTATGAATCCTAGGGTCCTGACCTAACTATTATTTAGAAATATATCATTCATTGGGTTGAGAGAGAATAATTATTTGACTCATCATTCACTCATATATAGAACTTCTCACCAACACTACATGAGTTTTCTTTAACACCACAACTACTCTAAACCTTCAAACAACCTTATGCCAGTAGGGGTTGTCCCTCATTTTACTTTTAGCAAGTACATTTTTCAAAAACCGCTTATCACAATCAATCATCTTGTGTTTAAAGTCATTTTGACAACAATATTAATACATGTAGATTCTAGTCATGAAAGTGGTCTTGGACGCATCCAAAAGGTTCATCACAATCTAGTTGTATCCTGATTAGTTGTCCATAAAAGTTAACATTATGTAACTTGAAGCTCTATTTGTTAGCCTATAAATATTGGGAAAATGTACGCGTCATTGTGGCACATCATGTTGAGATTAATGAAGTTCACACATAATATCCACATCATTGAAGACTTATGTATCATCATAACATTTGTCACCCATATGTTATACTTGTTATACCCCAAAATTTGCCCTACTTTTTTTTCTCCAATTTTTATCTGGCTCATGATCCTCACTTCATCTGCATATTCATAATCATTTAGGACTTTCATTTACAATTGAATTTTTAAATAAGCATCATTAATTCAAGGGTTTTTGCTATTTATGTTACAAATATGTGGATCTCTTGTTAGGTTTTGACTATGTTTACACTACAACTAGTGGTTGATCTTCCTCTTAGATTCTAATATGGGTCTATGACACTTTTTTTGGATCATTATGGACAACATCATGGCATTGGATTTCGAGGGTACTTAGTGATTATATTGGGCTTTGGTTTGTTTGATTCTTGGCATGGTACTTCATCCAAGTGATCAATAGCATTCAAATTCAAGATTAATTCAAGATATTAGATCAAATTCAAATTCATTTTTTTAAAGGAAATTATCTTTCTTAAAGCACAAGTTACTCACACATTTCATTTCAAAAGGCCATTTTTCATTTCAAAAACATCCAATTACATTACAAAAGAATCCCAAATAAAAATCTACAAAAAAATTACATTTTTCACCTAGAGTTGACTTTTGGTTAATTGTTGACTTTTGGTTAAATGGTTGACCAAAGTCAACTGACTATCCTAAACCATATCCTACTTTTTCCTTCATTTACAAGCCATTCAAGATTTCATCATATGCCATAAACTTCTTCATGATTCACCCCTTGAACCCATGACATACCTTGAATCCATGTCATGCCTTGCCATGCCAAACCTAGTCCCCTCCCACTATGTGCATAACTGCCCTGCAAAATGCATAATCAGCATACCATGCACAAGCCATGTATGGCCACACAAAAAACCAAGAAACACATCCGCTTACCACATGACTTGAACATCTAAATAACTAAGGAAAAAACATAAGGTCGTGTTGGAAACTAGTTAACCAAAGTGGTTAACCAATTACACCTGCAAGATACACCATTTCACAATTCATTTTCACATCAAAAAGCTTTTTAAATTGTTTCATAAATTGCTAACAGATCGTTGTGCATAAGTTGGATCCAAAACCAATCTACCTAGTATGCTTTAACATAAATATAGTAAACAATTCTAACACAAAGTTGTTTGGAAATAAGTGTGAGTTCTAAGTCCCATATTGCTTAGATAAGTGGAGTTTAAGCACTTTATAAATAAGAGAACTCGTACACCTATCACTTTAAGGTTTTGGATGAGTATGTGTTGTCTCTCTCACTTATTTGGGTGAGTTTTTGACCTTTAGGTAAGTGTTTGACCCAATGTGAATGCTTTCCCCTCATGATAACCCATTAGTGGTATCAGAGTCGTGGTTCGAGTAAGGGACCGACTCTTTGTGTCGAAAGTCTTTCTGACATGGTGATTAGGAGGCGTGTTTCGTTGAAATGCCCAAGACGAGAGTTGTTAGGAAAAAAACAAAGCATATAGAAAAAAGAGGAACACAATCACAATACAAGAACATAACATGGAAACTCCAAAACCGGAGAAAAAACCACGGTCGTTGTCAATAGACAACCAGAGAATAACACTATGTGAAAATTATTACAACACATAATATACCCTCAACTAACCCAGATCCCAAGTACACCCACACCCTCCAAAATTAATATTTAACTACATCTCACAACACTATAAAACAAGAGTATAAGAGAAAAAAGAAAGTCAAATACAAGCTTAAAGTGCTTTTGACTGATGCATCTCGGAATGAAGAACTTGAATCATATATATAGCCTTAGACTCTCACTTCCTTAATAAAACTATGCGATGTGGGACTTCAAATAACTTGTATCATATATATAGCCTTAGACTCTCTCTTCATTCACAAAACTAAGCGATGTGGGACTTCTTCAACATGTATATTTTCAACCAACCCCAACAATCTCCACCTTGATTGAAAATAATACATAAGATTTCATTATCTTCACCGACAATCATATTCCACCATAAAGAGTATCAACATGTATAATTTTAACCAACCCCAACAAAAGTCCATGATAGTCACATTAGCATCTTTCTTTCACTGACCGTGACATTTCACTAACATATCAGCCATCCTAACATACCAACTCCATAGAAATTTAAATTTTATAACAAAAGCTATTAGCAATTCATGCTAGGCATATCATTATTTCTAGTTAATTTCATATCAGTTCCAATTAGCTCCTAACATAATTAGTCAACAAAACAACTCAATTAATTCACTACATTAACATTCTAATATCATTCATTAACTTCAAAATCCAAAACAATTCAAAATTCACTAGCAACATTTGCAATGCAGGTAGTTTCTTTTCATTAACATTATTCAAAAAGGGACTTTTAATTCATTTCAAGCTAACCTTTAAACTTTTTTCAATTTGATCCAAGAGTCCAAGACAATTCAATAGTTCCATACACATTTCATAACCAAGTTAACATTTTAATTTAATTCACAACATAGCAACCCCTAACAGTCAATTTCATCACAACTAACATAAGTGAACCAAGTTAACATTTGAATTTAATTCACAACATTGTAACATTCAATCCTATTGCATTTCCAAGCTTTCTAATCTAACATTCCATTACCAGGTTCACTAACATTTTCCAATTAAAATCCATAACTGTAACAACTAGATATGCTAACAATTCAGCTTCATTGCAATGCAAAACTAATAGTCTAAATGTCACAAAATTCTAACCATAGAACTTCCAATTGAACTTCAAAACTAACTTCAAAATTCAAACAAACAGACTAACTAATTTGTTCTATTAAAACTTCACGAACTGTTTTTTCATTTAAACTCGTTGACATTTAAATTATAACTGTAACTCATTTCCAATTCAAATTCTAACTGTAATTTCATAACACATTTAACAATCTCCTATGTAACTAACTCTAACAGTAGAAACTTAACAAAGTTAACTACCATAACTAAATCCTTCACAAATCTGACTAACTCAAACGGTTGCCCTATAACCCCAAACAATCACTGCCCAACCTACCCGAAACAGTTACACAAACCCCTCTTTATATAACTCACATCACCTTCAATCAGGGGGGAAGAATCATTTTTTGCATAAACAATTCACAAATCACAATCACTCTCTCTCAATTGCACACTCTCTGAACTCTCTTTGTAACCCCATTCATCAACTCATCTCTCCTATCACAATCTCGAATTCACACGAAGTAACAACAATGCAGAGTAATTACCTACAAACTAGGTTTTTCAAGAAGAAGAAGATTTTGTGGCAAAAAATAAGAGCAGAGATCGAGGCGTTTACCTAATTAAAGATTCTCTAGTTTTTCATTGCTATCTTCATCACATCCGTTTTCAACATTTCCAGGGAAATCTCTGTCTTGAAGGTTGGTTGTTCTTGCTCTGTTTGCTTCAATTTATTTACTATCGTGTAGTTCTTGTCGAGGGGAATCAAAGCCCCAAGGTGGAGTGGCTTGATTCCCCTCTGTTTTCGTTTAATTTCGATTGTTAAGCTTTAGGGTTCTTGATCAATTTAGCGCGGTTTGGAGAAATTTGGGAGGTTTAGTCAAAATTAATGAGAGAATAAGATAGTGGATGTTGATAGAATTGTTTTGAAGGTATTATGGTTTGTTTTGTCTCAGCTCTGTCGCCTTCGGCGCAGCGGAGCAAAACTCTGTCAGGGAAATGTTTGAGAGTGAGAGAAGGAGAGCTGACACGATGAAATTGTGACATGAAATGGATGCTGAAACTTCCTCTCTCCTTTGGGCTTTAAGGCCATTAGGACCATACTTTACAACATATCACTCCTCTGATTCCATACACACCCAGCCAACATGAACTTCCATGCTTGGGCCTCTGCGCCATACTACCCTCTCACCATACACACCCCATGCAGAAGTAGTGTTTTTTATTTTCATTGTCTTTTATTTCTTTTTCTTGCTTTTTTTACACTCTAAAATACATAGAAAAATACACACTTCTTTTGATTGGAAAATAATAATAATAAAAATAGTTGAACATGTTAATTTTAATTAGGGTATGGTTGAATTTAATTTTCAAATTAAATTCATTAGAAATTAGGACTCATGATGATTCCTTTTTTTATTGCTTTTAGGCTTTTATCAATTCCATGTGCTTGTGATTTCTATATTGATCATGTCCCTGATTGATTGGTTGACCAAAGTCATATTTGATCAATTAATCACTTGTTTTTGACTTGTCTTGAATGATTGTCTGCTTCCCCATCCAGTCAAGTGATCATAAGTATCTTGATCACTTGATTGGGTTAGACCTCTGTAATTGCACTGCACTAGATCTCTCAGGTCAAACTTAAGTTCAAGACTGAATACATCAAAACACTGGTCATTTTGGAGCATCACCCTTCAAGCACAACAAAAAGACTCTTTTATTCTCGCAAACACTTGTTAGTTGTGGTGCGAATTGCACGCCACGAGCCTTAAGCAATGAAGAAGAATGAGAAAGATTATTCTTATCCTTGTTCTGAGTATCTTTGAATACGCGACATAGCCCCCAGTTATTCAAAGTATTCTCCTCCGTTCATAGACTTTAGTGCAATTCAAATCAAATGACTTTCAAGTAGTCTTCCCACAGACAACAGTGCGACAATCTCCATTAATAATTCATTTTCTTTGGGCCAAACACAATATCCTTTGACATCCATTCATTCTTTGAGTTAATCACCTCATGGTTAAGCACTCATCTCTTAACTAAACTCTTTTTCATGCATTACCATGCGGAGCTCCGTGCTATGGCAACCTTCATGCATTGTGTAGCACCCCAAAATTTGCCCTACCTTTTTCTAACTTTTTCTGGCTTTCGCGTCGCATTCGTCTACATATCCATTAGGTCATAACTCATAATCATTCATTTGCATTGGGTTCCTAAGACGTGGGATCAAGGTATTACATGCAAGCTCATGATTCTCTTTTGTTGTGAGATTCTCATCTTCATTCAGGGTTTAATTCTCACCAGGTGGATCCCTTTTAAGTTTTCTCAAGAGTAGCAGGTCACTTCTTCATCATTGTGCGCCTAAAGCAAGTGGTTCAGGTTTTTATATTTTGTGCGAAGTGGTTGATATTCACCAATTAAAGGTGGTAGTTAGGGTTCATGGCAAAGGCATCTTGACATGAGATCTAGTTGTGGATTTATATTGTGGTCAGGACAATGTTATGCTCAGTAACTTATGGTTTGTTGCTTGTAATACAAGTTAAGGTGGATTTGGGATTGAAGTCATGGAAGTTGGGGGTGCATTAAGAGCAAGTCTAATTCGGATTAGAAGTCTGATTTAGAATTTCAGGTCAAATCGATCGTGCAGACTACTTGGGTTACAATAACCATCTCTCATGTTCATATCCATTTCTTCATTACCCCTTTTTCTCCATCCATCTTAAATAAATCACATTTGGATGTCCATTTGTTAATCCATATCCCATTTAACCAATTTTAAATCCATCTTTAAAACCACTTTTGTCCACATTTAAAACCATTTTTCATTAAATCGTTTTTTGGATCAATTTCCAAATAACCATGTCCATTGTTCGAGTTCACTTTCATGTCCATGAATCTAATTAAATAAAATCCAATAAAATCCAACATACCATATTCAATTGGAACATGTTTTCTCACGTCTTCAAATTCAATTTGAAAATCAAGCACATTACACCAAAAGTTTTTTTCATCAAAAAGTCCATTCGTCCACAAAATCAAATTACGTAAATTCATACCTGACTACAAAAAAGCTCTTTGAATCATCATGGCCTAATGCAACTGCAAGAAGAAATACTTAACGAAATTTCATTGTACATAGCCGAGTTGTATACAGGAAAAAGTAATACAAGCAGGTCACAGGAATTTCACTGAAAGAGGTAGCTCGGGAAAAGAAATTACATAGCACAGGATTCTTATTAATAAGAAGCTCATAACATGTGTTTTTAAAAAGAAAAAAAAATCCCACACCAGAAAATAGCAGAAGGCAAGAAAACTCATAACAACGACAAAAACTCTAACAGAAAACTTTCTAATTCCTAACCCAATCCCTAACCAAATCACAGAGAAAAAAAAAACAGAAAATCAATAGCAAAGAAATCTCTAACATAATTTCTTCTAACAGATCAATCTCTAATTTCCCTAACCAGTTTTTCCTCTAACAATTCTCCTAACCTCCAATTTCCAAAAAAACTCATAACTGAACCTAACCAACTTCTATAACAAAAAAAAACAAACTTTTCCTAACTACTTCTAACCATAACCTCCTAACAATATTCGTAACCGAATTCTCAGAAACTCTACAAAAAAAACTTCAATTCCCAACACCAATCTTCAACCTTCAATCTTCATTATCAGTTCACCTTCAATCAACATCTTCAATCACAATCCGAACCACATTCAGCTTCGAATTCATCATCTGATACATCTTCAATCTTCACTGCAAAATCACGCAACGCAATTCCGACAAATCGCAACTCTCTCACCAATTTCATAACCTGCAAATCATCAACAACATCACCACTACGTCCAAACTAACGTAACGAGCAATTCGAAATCAATAAGAATCTGTAATTCGCGACGAACCACGGTGAAGAAGAAGAGACAAAGAAGCAGAGATTCAACAACAGTGAAACAAAGATCAGATCGTACCTGAAAGGGCTTCAAAACAAGCCAGGTACCATTAGCGCTTCACGTTCCTCATAATTTTTGTTCGCACTTCGAATCGGTGTGAGAGTGAGGTGTCGAGAATGAAATGTTAACGGTGGAGACGAACGGGTTGTATTCACCACAAGGATTGAACCGCCGCTGTCACAAGGTGTGATGGCGCGGTGGTGTTGTTGTTTCCGGCGACGGTTTTGTTGTTGGAGAGGAATGAGGTTAGACGGAGGGAGGTCGGAATCGAGAAGAAAAATAAACGGCGGCGAGGAATGCTGAGAGAATGATATAAGCATATTAGGGATTTTTTGATTGGCTTCTTTATGCTGCTTTCAAATAAAACCGGGCCTGGGGCTTTAAGCCCATGCTTTTTCCGTTCCACACCATTGAACTTCTAATACACCACCCTTCTCTTTCGCTTACACCCTCTCTGAACTAAAAATCTAAGGCCACTACCATGGATTCATTCTCACACCACCCAATCTGATCACACCCCCCTTTAGTTTTTGAATTGTTAATTATTTAGTACTAGGCAATTAGTGTAACACCCTCAATCTATAACCCGAGTAATTAAAGGTGATAACAGATAATCAGAGTATAATTAAAACATTCATGGCATAGACGGAGCGTCACATCAAAATGATGAAATAAAATAACATGCTCAAATAGATATGCAACAATCAGGTAGCAACATAAGCAGAGGAACTCAGTTCCTATCACCCACTATTCAGATACATAATAAAAGCGGAAAATCTGCAACTGAAATCTCATATATATAAACATAGAAGTTTGTCTGTCATACACAGAATCATACATGTACAATCCAAAAAGATATATATACATATACACATAAATCACATAACGATCTCCCCGACTACCCGGTGCTACATATCAGAGCCGACCGACAAAAGAATGAAGACATAATCTTCACAAAAAGATCTCCAGCATCTAATCTGCAATGCCTCATAGAGCATTCAAAACAGCAAAATGGTGAGAAACACAATTATAATATAGTTGCATACAATTATGTAACAACACAAAATACACATGTAATACATTCTCACCACAACTTACACCATAATTCAAATACAAAACACCACAATTCATATCTCATACATTCATCACAACGGCATATCAATCATGCTCAATGCATTTATCACCAACATATATATATATATATATATATATATATATATATATATATATCAACTCATCAATTCCATTCACAATTCCACACATAATCAATCCATTTATGATTTATGCAAATGCACAGAGACCGACACAACGACTCTATGCAATGCAATGCGGTACCGTTCCATCCATCATCTCATCATTAATTCACTCGGGAATTATTGGAATCATCGCTTGTTACTTAGTGTAACTCCCCGTCGGGCAAACGATGTTCCCCGTCGCTTTAGGTCCTCTTGGTATAAGGCTCACGACGTTTATGGATCGCTTTAGGTCATATTTGTATAAGGCTCACGATCCGATCGCTTTAGGCCCTCTTTGTATAAGGTTCACGATCGTCTATAACGTCGTTTTAGGTCCTCTTTGTATAAGGCTCACGACCGTTATAGCAAATTCCCTCTGGAATTGTTTCGTCGCTCACACCCACTAGGGCACACGACATCACAAGAATGTATAACATGATGTTTGGCATACAATGACTCATGACAATCAAATGCATACATATATACAACCATGTGAACCATCTCAACATCAATAATCATGCATTGAAATCAAACCCAAAACAATGCATTTATTTTCCATAAGGCCACAAACCATCATCATAACATTGTATTACATGCATTCACATCATATAACAGTACACAAGCTATACGTTATATATATCAAAACATATTGCATGATAACACATCAATCGTACACAATTACGACGGTAAAAGTCGACAAAACGACACATTTCCAAATTCCCGACACAATTAAATCGGCCACTAATCTCAAAACCATTTTTTATAAGAAAGAACATTTCATTAGCTTCCCAACACATCTGACTGCGCCTCGATCCGAGCTACAGATCAAAAGTTATGAAGGAAACAAAACTGCACAAATTGTCATGTTCGCTAGGCGGACATTCTAGCGAGCATTCGCTACCACCTTCGCTAGGGGAATGTCAAGGCGAAACCACAACCAGACCAAAACAGACACAAAGTTTGCTAGGCGAACTCCTTGGCGAACCTTCGCCTTGCCGTTCGCTTCGCGAACCTCTGGGCGAACCAAAGCAGCAACAAACATAACTGAAAAGATACAAAGTTCGCTAGGCTAACATTCGCTGACCTTCGCTGACGGGCTCGCTAGGCGAACCCTCTAAAATCATTCTCTTTCGCTTCGCCCCAGGTTCGCTAGGCGAACCAAGGAAAACTCAAAAATTTTGCAGCGCTGTTATGGGTCCAAAAACCATATTCCTTCAACCAAAATCACTTCCAAACCACAACATAACCACTAAAACATACCACAGTCATAACAACAAGTATCCTACAACATTTATATCACATTCCAACCACGAAAACATCGATTCCCAATCATTTTCTCATTTCCAACCTAGAATTGAAAACTATGGAAAGAAGAGTAGACTTCAAACATACACATACATATTCATACACAATGATAAGATAATCGAGTTTCACACTCTTACCCGATTAATCGTGCCTCGAAGTGTCGATTGATTCAATTTCTTACACTCCAAGTTTTTCCTCTTTTTCTTCTTTCCTTTCTCTTTTCCTTCTTTACTTTCTATTCTCTCTATTTTTATCTCTATTTCCTATTTTATGAAAAACAATAACCCACCAAGCCAAAAAGACCAAAATACCCCTACACTCAATTTTCTCGCAAACGTTCTCAAAACGCGATAAAACATAATAACCAAGAATAAAATAATATAAAGACCAAAAATAATTAAATCGACTCGATTAAATAAATCTAACAAAAACCGCGGCGTTACAACTCTCCCCCACTTAGAAATTTTCGTCCTTGAAAATATTACCTGAGACGAACAACTCCGGATACGATTCCCGTATCCGACTCTCCAACTCCCAAGTTAAATTGCCCTCAGCAGCGCCTCCCCACTCTACTTTCACAAGCGCAATGTCCTTGCCTCTTAACGGCTTCAACTCGCGATCCAAAACTCTCACCGGTAATGCCTCAACCGTAAGGTTCTCCCTTACCTCAACCTCATCCATCGGAATCACATGCGACGGATCCGGAACATACTTCCGAAGCTGTGAAACATGGAACACATCATGCAAATTCGAAATATTCGGTGGCAGCGCCACCCTATAAGCCACAGCACCCACTCTCGCGGATATCTGGTAAGGACCAATAAACCGAGAAGTAAGCTTCTTCGACTTCAATGCGCGACCAACACCCGTCACCGGTGTAACTCTCAAAAATACATGATTGCCTTCTTGAAACTCCAGATCTTTCCTCCTTCGATCATGATAACTTTTCTGCCTACTCTGAGAAGCCTTCATTTTCTCACGAATAATTTTCACCTTTTACGTAGTTTGTTGAATTAACTCCGGTCCAACCACCGAACTCTCACCAGATTCATGCCAACACAAAGGTGTTCGACATCTTCTTCCATACAACGCTTCAAAAGATGCCATTCCAATACTCGAATGGAAACTGTTGTTATACGTGAATTCCACCAACGAAAGATAACTATCCCAAGCACCACCTTGCTCAAGAACACATGCTTTCAGCAAATCTTCCAACGACTGGATAATTCTCTCGGTCTGACCATCCGTCTGCGGATGATAAGCCGAACTCAATCTCAACTTGGAACCTAACGCCTTTTGCAAACTTTCCCAAAATCTGGAAGTAAACCTCGGATCTCGATCTGAAACAATACACAACAGAACACTATGTAGCTTCACAATCACACAGATATAAATCTCAGCCAACTTCTCCAGAGAAAAATTGATGTCAATCGGAATGAAATGTGCCGATTTAGTCAGCCTATCCACAATCACCCAAATGGCATTATGTCCCCTCTGTGTATTCGGCAACCCTGTCACAAAATCCATAGAAATGTTGTCCCATTTCCACTCGGGAATATCCAACGGTTGCAAAAATCCACAAGGCTTCTGATGTTCTACCTTTGACTTCTGACACATCAAACACGCATAAACAAACTAAGCCACATCCCTCTTCAATCCGGACCACCAAAAGATCTTCTTCAAATCTTGATACATCTTATTAGCTCCCAGATGTATACTCAAATTACCCCGGTGTCCTTCCTCTAAAATCATCCTTTTCAATTCCGAATCATCACGAATACAAATTCTACCACGGAATCTCAAAACACCCTGATCATCCACTTTAAAGTCACCATTCACACCTTCATCTCCAACCGTCATCAAATCAACAAATTTCACATCCAACTTCTGTTTCTCGCTAACGGTCAACAGAAAATCATTAGTAACCTTTAACATACCAAGCCTCACGCCATCAGATGTCAATTCACACACCAAACTCAAATCTCTAAATTCTTCCAAAAGTTCCCACTCTTTAACCATCAAAGCAGACATATGCAACAATTTCTGGCTTAACGTATCGGCTACCACATTAGCTTTACCAGGATGGTAATTCAAGCTAAAATCGTAGTCCTTCAAAAATTCCAACCATCTCCGTTGCCTCATATTCAACTCTTTCTGATCAAATAAGTATCTCAAACTCTTATGATCACTAAAGACTTCGAATCGTGCACCGTAGAGATAATGCCTCCAAATTTTCAATACAAAAACCACTGCCGCTAATTCCAAATCATGTGTAGGGTAATTCTTCTCATGAACCCTCAATTGCCTCGAAGCATAAGGCACAACCTTACCTTCTTGCATCAACACTCCACCTAACCCAATCAAAGATGCATCGCAATACACCACAAACGGTTCACTAGGATTCGGTAAGATCAAAATCGGAGCTGTAGTCAATCTTCTCTTCAGCTCACTAAAACTTTCCTCACACTGAATATCCCAAATAAACGCTTTACCTTTACAAGTCAGCTGGGTCAAAGGAAGTGCTAACTTGGAAAAACCTTCAATGAATCTTCAATAATATCCAGCTAAACCCAAAAAGCTTCTAATTTCAGTAACAGATCTAGGAGCCTCCCATTGTAGAACTGCATCTACTTTAGATGGATCCACAGCAATACCATTACCTGAAATCACATGCCCAAGAAAACTCACTTCTGACAACCAGAACTCACACTTGGACAACTTGGCATAAAGTCTCTTTTCCTTCAAAATTTGTAATACAATACGCAAATGCTCCGCATGTTCCTCCCGAGACTTAGAATAAATCAAGATGTCATCAACAAACACAACAACAAATTGATCCAATTGCTTATGGAAAATACGATTCATATACTCCATAAACACTCCCGGCGCATTAGAAACCCCGAACGGCATCACGGAATATTCGTAATGTCTGTATCGTGTCCTAAAAGTCGTCTTTTGAATATATTCCTCTTTCAATCTAATCTGATGATAACCTGACTTCAAATCAATCTTACTAAACACACACGCACCTACCAACTGGTCCATCAGATCATCAATTCTCAGAAGAGGATACTTATTCTTAATCGTCACCTTATTCAGCTGGCGATAATCAATACACAATCGCATACTTCCATCTTTCTTCTTCACCAATAAAACTGGAGCACCCCAAGGCGATACACTCGGCCTCACAACCCTCTTTTCTAACAATTCATTCAACTGCTTCTTCAACTCAACCAACTCAGATGCCGACTTACGATATGGTGCCATAGATACAGGTCTAGTACCAGGAACTAGATCTATAGAAAACTCCACCTCTCTCTCTGGCAGCACATCTGAAATATCCTCCGGAAACACCTATGGAAAATCACACACGACTGGAACTACATCAATTACAACTTGACTATCCACGGTCAACGATGCAAACAACCCGAACAACTGAGCTTCATCCGCCAAAATTTTCTTCAACTCTTTGGTAGATAAGAAACTCGATTCCTCGTCTACTTCAAGAGAAGGAAATCTTACCAACTTATGATAACAATCGATATGAACTCGATTGAACTGCAACCAATTCATTTCCAAAACCACATATAAACCCTCCAACGGCAGACACGCCAAATCCATTTCAAAATCTTTACCATAAATGGTCAAAGGACAACTTAAACAAACCA
Source organism: Lathyrus tuberosus (assembly GCA_022829125.1). NCBI lineage: Eukaryota > Viridiplantae > Streptophyta > Magnoliopsida > Fabales > Fabaceae > Lathyrus > Lathyrus tuberosus. The sequence continues at coordinate 7,854,426 of JALAZF010000087.1, read as the reverse complement.
AAGAAGTAGTTACCGACCCCATTGTTGGAGTATCAATAACCATCTCTCCATCCATCGATGACAACAAAAGATTCAAACGCTGCGCACACTCAGACGAAATAAACGAATGAGTCGCTCCGGTATCAATAATAGCAACTAAAGGCGTACTATTAATAAAACAAGTACCTCTGATCAGGCGATCCGCACTAGTAGTCTGAGTTCCTGCCAATGCAAATACTTTCCCACCAGCTTGAGCTTGCTTTGGTTTCGGACACTTCATACTAATATGACCAGGTTCACCACAGTTGAAACACTTCACCACACTCTTCTTGCACTCAGCTGTTACATGTCCTATACCTCCACAGTTGGAACACTTTCTCATATCCTTTCTACATTCAAACTGACGATGTCCTAAGTCACCACACCTAAAACAGCTCAGAGGATTATTCATACCTCCCAAACTTGGCCTTTTATCAAAATTAGCCCTTTGCTTACCCTTGTCAGCTGGTGACACATAAGGACCCCCACGAAACAGTTGCTTTTCTTTCCTTTCGTTCACACTCTTATAATGAATAGAACGAGCTTTGCTATCCTCCTCATAAATTCTACAACAATCCACCAAATTTGGAAACCTCCTAATTCTTTGATAACCAATTGCCAGCTTGATCTTGGGACGCAACCCGTTCTCAAACTTCACATATTTGGAAAACTCCGCAGTTGCTTCAGCATAATGTGGATAAAACTAAACAAGCTCTACAAACTTAGCAGTGTAATCAATAACAGACATATTACCCTGTTTCAACTCCAAGAATTCTATTTCTTTCTTTCCTCTAACATCTTCCGGAAAATACTTCCTCAAAAACTCCCTGCTAAACAAAGTCCAAGTGACCTCTTCACTTGTAGCTTCCCACACATGACGCGCACTAACCTACCAATCGTCAGCCTCCTCCTGCAACATGGGAGTACCCAGTCTCACCTTATGTTCCTCAGCACAGTCCATCACTCGAAAGTTTCTTTCAATCTCCTTAAGCCAAATCTGAGCACCATCAGGGTCATGTCTTCCTTTGAAGATAGGCGGTTTGTTCTTCCTGAACTCATCATTCCCACCAGCATTAGGTGCACCCCGCACAACCTGAGCCATAGCTTGCATAGCAGCAGCAAGAGCAGGATCATTCCTACCAGCCATATTTTGTTCATCCAATAATAGTAACTATGGTTAAACAAACAGCTCACCCAACACAAATGTCGCACAACAAACAACTTGGTCACAATGACCGACACGGACTGACACAAACACAAACTGACACAAACTGGCTCTGATACCAGTTAATGTAACACCCCTAATCTATAACCCGAGCAATTAAATGTGATAACAGATAATTAGAGTATAATTAAAACATTCATGGCATAGACGGGAGCGTCACATCAAAATGATGAAATAAAATAACATGCTCAAATAGATATGCAACAATCAGGTAGCAACATAAGCAGAGGAAATCAATTCCTATCACCCACTATTCAGATACAGAATAAAAGCGGAAAATCTGCAACTGAAATCTCATATATATATAAAATAGAAGTTTGTCTGTCATACACAGAATCATACATGTACAATCCAAAAAGATATATATACATATACACATAAATCGCATAACGATCTCCCCGACTACCCGGTGCTACATATCAGAGCCGACCGACAAAAGAATGAAGACATAATCTTCACAAAAAGACCTCCACCATCTAATCTGCAATGCCTCATAGAGCATTCAAAACAGCAGAATGGTGAGAAACACAATTATAATATAGTTGCATACAATTATGTAACAACACAAAATACACATGTAATACATTCTCACCATAACTTACACCATAGTTCAAATACAAAACACCACAATTCATATCTCATACATCCATCACAACGGCATATCAATCATGCTCAATGCATTTATCACCAACATATATATATATATATATATATATATATATATATATATATATATATATATATGAAATTCTGGTACAGATGTGTGATGTCTTTGTGCAATGTCACAACATCGCAATCTGTTGAACAAGGCAATAATAGAAACAGTAAATAACACACTGAATTGTTCACCCAGTTCGGTTCAACAACCTACATCTGGGGGCATACCAAGCCAGGAAGGAAGTCCACTATTAGTAGTATCAAATTACAGACTCAATAGACCAGTTGACAATCTACCTAATTTAATCACTACCCAATGACCCTTCTACCTAAGTCCTCCCTAGGTAAGAGACTCCATCTCACTTCCTATCATCACAATGATGTCTAGCAGTCAACTACACCGTCACTGCATTAACAGCTTGTTTACCAACAACTTTTCTAACACAGAAAAACCAGAAGACACACTTCCATGACTTACATTGGAGTTGCTTCAAAGCTTCCTCCAAGAACAAACCCAAACTCATTACCTACAGGTTTCTGAGTTAACCACAGTGACCATCTCACAACCCGAGTGGTTCACTTTGACAAAGCCCTAAAGATCTACATCTTGGACCCGTACCTATTCTAGGTTACAAGCATTCTATTTATAACATAATCCCAACTAGATTTGGGCCTTCAAATCATATCATATCTTCTATAACAAATCTGCTTCTAAATAGATCTTTAATCATATCTACAATTAAATCTTCAATTATTAACTCTGAATATTCTCCATATCTTTAAGCTTTAAATGCGCAACAAACTGATCTGATTGTAACAGAATATCTCTCCCTTGATCTTCACCTATATTCTCTGATTCTCTATAGCAGAATTTCTCATTCACACCAGAAACACGTGCAGCCCTAATCACATAACTGTCTGATGTTTTAATGTTCTGGTATAGTGATGTTAAGACATCGCATATGACATCACTCTTCAGTAGTTTAACTCTTCTTCAGCAATAAACCAGAATGTTAGCTATACTGTTAGAAGCTCATGTTGCAACATCAATCATGACATCAACATTGTTTTAACAAAATTTCAGCCAATAACTAGAACTTACAATCTCCCCCTTTGGCTAATTTTGGCTAAAACAACTATATAACCATTACAACTTAAACCATCGCAGTAATTACAACTCTATACTACTGTCAGTAGTTAACAGTAACCACTGAACCTATTAGTAACCATCAGTAGCTACTGTGCGCAGCAATCCTGGAGAACATCTTCTAGGGAATAGTTGAATGATGTTACGACATCATGTCTGACACCTTCTTTTGGCAGCACAACCCACCACAATCACTTCAGGCAGCACATCAGGAGGAAGAAGTAGAAAGTCCCGAAGTGGTGCACTCAGATTACAGAGATCTGGTGTACATGAGGAAGAAGATTTTAGACACTCCCCCTTGATGTAGCACATTTCTTTTTCCTTTCAACTCAGACCTGGAATCATTGTGGAAGACTCCCCCATAAAAGAAGTGTGTGTCTGTTCACCAAAGACCAATGGTGGCATGAGAGAATTCTGCACACCTTCTTTGATCAGACCCCCTGGTTAATCTGTGGCATAACATGACACGTTGAGAAGTGTCATTCTGCCAGCCCAGGTAACTCAGAACACAGGTCACAACTGTGTTCATAACTCAGGACACAAGTCACAAAGCTTCAACATCAACTCAAGGATGTACCATCCTCTTCTGATGCATCAGGAATTGTAGGTTCCCATATAGACCATCTCTCTCCTTTCTCCCCCTTTTTAGCCACAAATTGGCAAAGGAACCCCTCACAAAACCAGACCCAAGAAGTGCTTACCCAAACACGAATAAAAGCCATAAGACTTATGAGATACAAACACTCACTGGCTGAAGGAGAACAAACTAACCCCTATAAATAGCTGACCAGTAACTTAGGAATTAACGAGCCTTGAATATGTCGATGTTCTTGGTCAAACAAACGCTATTTTAGGTACCAAAACTGTATTCAAATTCAATGCCTTCCTTCCAAAAACTGCCTTGACTGCCTTAAATAATTTACAATTGAATCTTACCATAAATTAGGCCAATAACGCTCCATGCACAGTCTAAGCCACGTGTTTCACTTTATCCTAACACCACCGTCCAAAATACCACCCTGTTTGGCTCAAGCAAAAACATGTCTTATATCATGTTCTGACATCTCTTCAGACATTGCCTACTGGCTCAGTAACCCACATCTTCTTATCTAATGGGTATTGATACAACTTCTCACAACTTCTTCTAGATTGCTTCCAACCATCAGCCAAGTATACCACTTTTGCTTTTCAGACCTCTCCTGTATAGGCACTATCTTCACACAGCTATGACAGGTCCCATCATCACACTGCACAAGTTTGATCCATACACATGCTGCAATAGGCTATAGTAAACAGCCTTACACTCAATGCCCTTTATGATATCCCACCAATAATGCCACATTCCTCATGGGGATTTTAGGTACAAGGTCTGCCAAGATCAATAACAAAGGCCCATTTGATAGGAAGCTTCTCACACAAGATAAACACCCTTCTGTCCTTACATCCACCAGCTCCTAATGAAGTCTTCATCATGAAAGCAGCCAAGTATTTCCTGAACTACTTACCATCAAGATTAGAATCTGCCCATTCTAATCCACACTAAGTCAGAACTGCCACTTCAGACAATAATGCTGCTCCTTCAAACTCCATAAGTATGGTACATACCCAACCATAATGTTGTAACAACATGTAGGACATCAGCACGAGACAAAAGACCATCCCACTTAACTAGACAAGTCCTAGCCTTATCCTACTAGGACCACTTCCACCCAGGCACCAAGCACGAAGTTCTGGTAACCAATATGTCAAGAAAGGCAGGTTCCCAAGAAAAACAGATTCCCACACCAAGGACAACTCTGACCGATCAGGCGATACAAACAATGCCATATTATCCAATATAAATATCAAACCTCCTTGCTCCTATCAGCACACCAAGGAAGGAAACATGAGTCAGTCTAACAAGAATGCAGCAAAGAGACACATGCAATAGGACAATAAGCCAGATCCTCGGAAGTTGAAGGACACAACACTGTCCAAGGCTGGAGCATCTTCTGGGGCAACAAGAACACGCAAGACATCTGAAACCAAGATGAAGACTATCAAGAAAAACCAAGTGCAGCCTCAAGCCTCTGATGATGAATGGGATGGAGATTGGAAGACTTTTCTTGATTCGGGGGGTTGGGATAATCTTTAGACACTTTGTTTGTTGTTTTTACTAATCTTGTAAGCTTTCATCAATGCAATAAATTTCTGTTTTACTTCTGTTCCATTTACATAACTGTACAAGACACTAAATCCTCATGTAAACAACTTTTCAATTTACTTTAACCTAAGTGCCAACCCCAAAAGCTCTCATAATATCATTCTCCCCCTACCAAGGATAACCAGTGCACCTTTGCAAGAAGAACACCTTCCATCAACACAAGCCCCTACTGAGTTCTTATAGAAACGCACATTCTCCACAAACAAAACTGTCCTTCAGACTCCTCCTCAGAAGCATGTGCACATATGATTCAAACAATTAGCTTCACACGGGTAGAACCATTTATGTCCACACCAACATGCCATCCAACAGCCTAATGTCATAACATGTTATCTGACATTATCTTTCCTCACAAGATTCAACCAATCTTCACAATCTTGATCAGCATATATACCTTTGCTCCCAAAATCCATAGACAAGTATTCCCCCTATCATGGTTAACTAATGCTCTAGATGAGGATGAACAATAGAGCACACATGCATTTTGGTACCACTGTCCCTTTCTCTCAAGGCAGTCATTCTCTATTAAATTCTTCATCTAAGGCAGACCTTCTACTTCATCATTCTCCCGTATGATTATGTAGACGCTCCTTAAGCATGATGTAGGCATCAATCTTCTGAACCAGGGCATAATCTTCCTCTCATCCTTCTTCAAGAAGAATAGTCTCCTTGAGTCTTCCACTCATCGACCTACTGCCCAAGAGTAACTCAAACTCATCCCTTACAAATTGGATGATACTCCATAGTCACCAATCAACCCCACCAGTTGATTCATCTCCAAAGTGCTTAACCATTGAAAATACTTCTCAACACTTCTGTAGTCCTGCACTTCAACCTCAGACAAATACAAAGTCTCCCGTCAATGTATATTGTCATCAGTTGACTGCCCAACTCTATCCAAAGCAGACAAATATGCAAGATACAACATTTTATCTGGTCTGACATCCTTTTTCTACAGACTTGAGGCACTGGTTGATCCTTCTTTCGCTGATCACTTTAGATTCGGAAGTGGCTTGACCTGATACTTCACCATGAGCACCCCTAACTTCCTTTGGCGGGGAAAGCAAAGAACTGAAATGATGTTTCAACATCAGTCTGTATCATATAAACCAACTGCTATGGCTCTGGAGACAACACCCATAATAATGCACACAAATCTCCACACGAGGCCACATCACCATCTGATCAACTTCCAAGATCAGACCAACAACCCTGCATAACACACTCTTCCAGAAGCTTCTTCTTATAAGCACAAGGTTCAGACCTGCCACCCTTCTGCAGAACCATACCACAGACAATCTGCTCCTTTGAATCCTTCAAGGCACAAAACTGAAAAAGCTCAAGCAAACACTAATAGACCACAGGCTGATTTACACTGCTACTGCACACAGACTCTTGGATGCATTTTCCCTAAAATATTGTCCTCAGACAGTTTAGCTAAACCAAGGATCATCTCCTTCTCTTCTGCTATCAAGATTTCTACCTTTCTTCAACCAGCTCCAGCTGAGATGTTATTATGAACAACATCTCAAAAATTGTTCAACTTCATAGCTTCAGTGATCTGTAATACCCCAAATTTTGACCACTTAGATTTCCCATCATTGTGAAAATCATCATCATAATATGGATGTACCTTTATGCTTCATTAGTCTCCCCAAAGATGGGTGAGCATCCACTACAATCAAAATTAGGGTTTCAAGCCCTCTCTGAGTGCTTAGACAAGGGATCAATCAAGAAATGACATGATCTTCAACTTGTCTAATCTCTTAAACATCCACAATGGATCAAAAAGGACTCCGACTTCAAGGATTAAGCACAAGGCTGCTCCCTTCTAGGTGGATCAAGTCTCAAGATCGACAGTGTCACCAAATTAGGGTTTTGGTCAACCAGGGCCTCCAGATGGAAATTTTCATCTGGGCACAAGGAAATGATCCAAAACATAACCTAATATACTTCATGGAACCTCATGAACCCATGCATCAAGTCAATTTTGCCTCAGGGGATGCATTCATAAAAAATCAGGAATTAGGGTTTCTTGACCTAATTCACCCCTAAGTTGACTTTTGGGACAAACCATGAGCCAAGACCTCAAGAGATGATTTGAGGGTCTCTAATATACCATATTGATCCATTTGGAACAATGGATTGATCCAAGAAGTTTGAGCAACAAGTCTCAATTTCATCTGCACCACAATTAGGGTTTTAAGGGAAAAGTCAACTGTAACTTTGACTTTTGACCAGGACATGCTCCCAAACCCTAATACATGATTGAATATACCCTATGACACCCATGGAACATGTCCATCAAGTTTGATTTAGGTCAAGGACATGATTTCTTGAAGAATTGCACAGTTTGGAATTCATCTGATAAAAAGTCAATTGTGCACAAAAGTCAACTTTGACTTTTTGAGATTTTTCACCAAAATGGATTTTTAACCCTAAAATGATGTTAATGTATGATTTGAATCATCATTCATCAAGAAAAAACAAGAAAAGTGAGATAACTTGTAAAAGGGGTAACCATAAAACTTAGAAATTTTTCTAAGTTAAAAATAAAGTGGCAAAGGTACCAACTTTGAAGGACCATAACTCCTAAACCACAAGGCCATTTTTTCTCATCCAAAGATGGATTTGTAGCCCTCATTATCACCTACAAAAACTTCAACTACAAGTCATTCCAATTCATTAAGGATTTTGAGTTATGGAGTGATCAAAGTGGCTGAAAAGTGAAAATGTCACTTTTTCCAACACTTAGTGAAATTTTCACTAAGTCAGATTCTGCCTCACTTTTTGCCAAATGTAGGGGGATTTTTCACTTGAAATCAAAAGAGATCAAAACCAAACTTGTTCAAACAGTTGTTGTATCATGTAAGAGCTTTCCAAAATGGCCAAGAACATTGCCAAATTCCACCTACACCATGAGATACAACATTGCCAAGTTGCCTTGCTGAAATCTGTCAAGGCAAGGCAGAATTTGCAACTTTGGTCGATTTGCCAAAATCAGCCAAATTCAATTGCTCCTATCCACTTGGACACCTCATAGGATTGAATCTAAAGGGGACAATCACTGAGCCAAGCCTCCAAAGTCCATGGAACAAGAAATAGCATGTTGAACCTAGAATGGCCAAAATAGGGACAAGACTTCAAATTTGGAATGAGGCATTCAATGGAACCATCAAGGTGGCATGGACTGAGCCATTCTCATCTGAAATCAGTCAAGACTTATCCAAGACCAAGGGGACCAAAGCTCTGTGCCCTAACCTCTAGTCAATGGCTAGAGGAGACTTGGATTTTCATTTGCCAACATTGGCCAAACCTACTTACCAGCTGCCATGCACTATTCCTTGCAAAACAAACTTGCTCTACTATAAATAGAGCTCAATTGTGATCAGTTTGAGTACACCAAAGCCATCTAACAGATGCTTTCCTCAAAATCTCTTTCTCTTGCCAAAAATGCCTTTCTTAGCAAGGTAGCTGTCGGGTTTTGAGTTTGAGAGCAATTCCAATCAAACCAGTCACTCACACGCCTCACATACATCACATATGAGCTGATCAAACACTTAGATTACTTCTGAAACATCAATTTCACAAAATCACCAGCTGGTTGCTCAAGGTTTTAACCAAAGTGCAGCTGAGGTACCACAAAATGATCCAGCCAATTTCAATCAAGTCCAACCATCCAAACACAATCCATATGGTGTAGGGAAGCTATTCAGATCACCACCACTCATCTGTAACACCTCCAAATCAAAAATCACTTTGAACTTGCTGTCACGGCCTAGAGGTAAGCACATACTTGGTCATCTCTCAATCTATGCATATTTCCTCGCACAATAATTTGGCCATATGTTCATAATCATGCATGGAATGTTTTCCCTCAATTAATTGCATTGTTTGAATCGTGTATCAAAAATCCTAGCCTTCATGCAGAAATTAGGGTTCTTGAGGTCTCTTCGTGATTTCTTGTTGTATGTTTAATTTAAATGAAATTAAAGTACATAGACATGATCGTGAGGTTGAGACGAGCATAATGATATGTGGATTGCATGATATGATTACGTATTCATGGAGATTGGATAGAAAATGCAAATCTGAGAAACCAAGAACACGCGCGTGTTCTTCAGCTGTTCTTGGCGCCATTTTTCATAAATTCAAATATTTGAATTTTGTGATTTTGTTTAATTGATTCAAAAATTAATTTCTCTCTGAGTTTTAATGATTTTGAGTTGATTCTTTTTTTAATAATTCACAAAAATGTTAAAATATTTTATTTTCACAAAAAATCCCAAAAATATTATTTATTTCATATAATTGATATTTTTGTAAAGAATTAATATTTTGATTGTTTTTGGCATTTTAAATATTTTTTCTACATTGATTTTGCAACTTTTAATGCTTTCTAATTATTTTGTAGGTCAATACTTAATTTTTGAAGCATTAATCCAAGATCACAATTTGTTTTCCATGTGTTAAACAATTTTTGATCATTTTAATTGAATTTTTATTCAATTAAATACATTTTGAAAACAAATTAGGGTTTTGGATTAATTCAACCCTCATAAATCATTTTCAAAACACTTTGGGCCTCTAATAGAGTGTAAGACCTAATCCCCTTTTAACCAAAACATTTTGGGCCTCACTTATTGTATAAGTCCCTCTGCGTTAAAAGAAAACCTCGGCGCGGTCGCCATTTTTAAACGAAAAATCATTTGGGCCTACCATCGTGTTATAAGCCCCACTCTTTTTTCTTTAAACCTTTTTGGGCCTCTTGAGAGAGTGTAAGACCCATCCCCCCTTGTACAAAAACTTTTTGGGCCTCACTCATTGTATAAGTCTCTCTGTACAAGTAAACGGCGCGATCGTCGCCCGTTTAAAAATAAAAATCATCTGGGCCTCTCCTTGAGCTATAAGACCCATTCAAAACACTTTGGGCCTCTTGAGAGAGTGTAAGACCCATTCCTTTGTACAGAAAACCTTTTTGGGCCCCAGTCACTTGTATAAGTCCCGCTGTACAAAGTCAAACAGTGCGCTCACTGATAAAACCCTGGGCCTCTCCTTGAGCTGTAAGCCCCAAATCTTTCTTTTTCAAAGCACTTTCTCCTTTGATTTTGAATATACTGTTGTTTTCAATCTTTCTTTGTTGAACAACTAACCAAACAGCATGGAAGCACTCCAACCGAGTAAGTGTTTACCCGCTTTCATTTACCGCTTTCATATGTATATAACTGTATTGTGGGGCTGTTTCACTGTAAGTCTCCTTTCACAAACTCATATATATATAACTGTATTGTGGGGCTGTTTCACTGTAAGTCTCCTTTCATAAACTCATATCTACTGTGTAATAATAGTATAGATATTTTGAGTTTCCCCGGCAACTACGTCTAGCACTAGGTGACGCCGTTTCATTTATTCGTAGAAATAGAGGCCTAGATCCCCAATAGGAGCACCAGATACAGTCTTCTCTTCGGCTGTCCTCCTTAGGAATCGTCAAGAAGCTCTACTCCCCAAGATGAATGTATTCTCCGTGAATGGCATCTTTGAGTTTCTTCCAAATTCTCGAACTTTCCTGACTTGATCTATTCCTTGTGGATAGCTTGCCTTGAATGTCTCGGGGTTTGGGTACCCACTACGGTCATAATCTTGGACCTTAACTAAGGAACCCTCTTCAAAAGCTAAAAGTCACTGGATAGTAAACCTCGCACGTTTACCAGTGGTTTTTATCTTTAAAAGAGTTATCTCTCCTAATGGAAAGGAGATGATAGACCCACGGGCTTCTTAAAAGCATCGGCCTCCTCTTGGGCATTATTCAAGGACCCTACGGCTTCTTAGAAGTATTCACAACCTCCTCTTAGGCTTCGTATAATGATCTCTTCCTCCGGGAATGATAGCCTTCTCTTGGGCTTCGTACAAGGACCCGTCGGCTTCTTAAAAGTTTCCAGCCTCCTCTTGGGCTTCGTACAAATTGTCCCGACGACCTCCTAGAGGTATAGGAACAGAACCTAGTCATCCTCATAGAACAGTCCTTTCATAGAGTCTACTACTGTTTCTCAAAACATAGTACCAAAAGATAAAACTCTAGACACGGACAGTCTAACTTCCTTGAGTCTCAAAAGACATTCTCAAGTGACCCCTTCGTTAAATAGGAAGGAAACCCGTAGACTCGGACAGTCTCAATACCCTTTGGATTTCCCGTTTCCTCAAAGAGAAGGAAATATCCTCGATCCTCAGATCTAACCCATGAGTACAGTGATGCTCATATAAGAACTGATTTTCTCTTTCAAAATCAGTATACTGGACCTATCACTTAACTGACATAGCCTCCATCTCGGGCTTCGTACGAGATACAGAGACTCTCTTGTTGAGTCAAAACTTTTAGCCTCTCTCTCGGGCTTTGTACGAGACACAAAATAGCCTCCTCTTAGGCTTTGTATAATGATTTTCCTAGCGGAAATTAGCCTCCTCTTAGGCTTTGTATAAGAAAACCACTAGTTGATCCAATTAACCTTTTAGCATCGAAGTTGTGCCTCGTTCACAGTACACAAACATCAACAACTCCTTTCCCTTCATCTAATCGCTGTAAGCGGCAAGCCTCTGGATCATCTATATCCACGCCACTGTCCCTCTTTTAGCATGAGAAATTCCTAAGGAAAGATGGTATTGCTCTACACTGAGTTAAATTCTTCTCCTTCAGGTTAAAACCATTTCTTCGGAAATTATGGCATTGCTCGGATCCGCGTATCCCAGTTAAAGTAATTCTCCTTCTCCCCTCTTTAGAGATGACAAATTCTCTCTAAAGTCGAGGTCTTTCAGCTTCACGTCTTGGGCTTTGAACAAGACACAAATAGACCTTTCAGCTTCACATCTAGGGCTTTGAACAAGATACAAACCACCTTTCGCTTCACGTCTTGGGCTTTGAACAAGACACCAAAAACCAATTTCCTCCCATAGAATAGGAGGAACTACGAACGCTCTGATTTCCCTGTTTCGGTAAACGGGAATACGTAGGCATAAGATCGAAAGAAAAGATCTTAGCGAGCGCAATCAACAAAAAACCCAAATCCCATATCTCCATCAATCAAAAGCAGTATTTCAAAAGCATCAGTCCTAACATCCTAATCCTTGTTCCCCGCCAGAAACCTTCTGCCCAGGTAAAAAAGAAAGAAAACAGTATTGGCGAAAATACAAATAACCAGTACAAAGGCCCCCCACATTGATAGCATCCGTAACCTAACAGGACGCTGTTTAAACTCAGTATGCAAAGCAGGGTTAATTGGAGACATCTATTTCCCTTCCTTATTCAGCTCACAATAGGATAAAAAATGAATCGACCTGTAGTCAAAGCTCAAACCGCAGAGAGCGACCAGCGCTTAAGAACCGCGTCCAAAATTGCTCGCTACAGAAAAGTGGCGCCCACCGTGGGGCATATCTTCTTTCTTAAACGTTTAAGGTGGAAACCTTGGACAAACCTTTTTTCTCTTCACTTGTGTGAATACCACAGATTGGGGCTTCCGCCGGGGAACCCATTTCTGTCAGGAACTTAGAAATCATAGCTTTAAAGGTCTAGGATGTTTAGGACAAATATATATACTGCTTTTCCTAATTGCTATACGTGTTTATTTTTCTGCTACTGGGAATGCGTGTGATGCCGCATGTGGTGAGAATGAGTATACACTTAAGATAAGTGATGGCGACGGGGTCGACCATCAACCTCAGTGGAGGCTGACCAACGTAACCCATTCACTCTTCTAGCCAATGGGCCGGTTGTTAAGTCTGAGAAGCTGAGGAGCCAAACCCTTTCGTAGTGCGGAAACTATCGGAAATAGTTGTTACGCGATACTACCCTCATTTGAGGCTGGTGATCTATTCTCGGTGAATGGCACTTACTCTAAGATTGCTCTACAACTCGCTGGCGATCCGCTTGTTGTTTTGCTTTCCTGGGAGGAGATGATGATAATGAGTACAGGTACAAAAATCACCCTAGTATAAACCTTTGGGGATGGGTAGAGCCTTGACTTCATGGCAACGACCCTCTGACCCCATGTTTTTTCTATGTTTTTGTGTGCTGCATTCATGCATTCGTTTAATAAAACATTAAAACATTAAAAAAAACTTTCTCTTATAGTCTCTCTGTTTTTCAAATTAAACTAAGACTGTGATTGCAAATATCAGAGAAGAGGATTACGCTAATGGATTTCGGTAGAAGGAGAACTCACCAGTATACCTTCAAGGTTCCAAAACTAGGGGATTTGAGAAGGTTAGCAAGGATGATCGTTAACCCAGAGGCTTTCAGAGCCAAGCATGGTGGTTTGCTACCACTGTTAAGAGTCCATGTGATTAAGGGGATCATGGACGCGCTCATTCAATTCTACGATCCGGTTTATCACTGTTTCACATTCCCGGATTACCAGCTATCACCAACGCTGGAGGAGTATTCTCATCTGACTGATTTACATATCACTGATCGAGCTCCATTTTCTGGACTGGAAGAAATTCCAAAGAATCAGACTATTGCAAGAGCAATTCATTTGGACGAGTCTGAGGTCAGGACTCACATGACCACTAAGGGTGGCATCCAAGGTTTGCCAGCCCAGTTCTTGACAAAAAAGGCTCTATACTTCGCTAGTATAGGGAACGGGACTGCTTTTGAAAGCATCTTTGTCTTGCTCACCTACGGGTTATTTTTGTTTCCCAACATCAATAACTTCGTAAATATCAATGCTATTAAGGTTTTTCTCATTGGAAACCCTGTGCCGACTTTGCTTGCAGATGTGTATCATTCTGTACACTTGGGAAATTTGTACAGCGGAGGGGAGATCACATGCTGTGTACCTTTGCTTTACAAATGGTTTATCTCTCACTTGCCCAAGTCTGCTGCTTTTTGGGATTGCAAGAGTGTCTTACGTTGGTCGCAGAAGATCATGTCTCTTACCAACTCTGATATAGATTGGTGTAATAGGATTTATGAGGGAATTAGAATCATTGACTATTGTGGAAACTTCCCCAGCATACCCCTCATAGGAACTAAAGGAGGAATCAACTATCATCCGATATTGGTTCTTCGTCAATTTGGATACCCGATGAGACACATCCCACTGGGTGTTCATCTGGAAGGTCTTTTCTTCAAGGAAGGAGAAAACGACAGAGCACTAAAGATGGAAATAGTGCAAGCTTGGAAACATGTTCATAAGAAAGGACGAGAGTCTCTGGGAAAACCGGATTGTGTCTCGGTGGAGCCTTATCTCCACTGGGTACAAACTAAAGCTCTCAAGCTAAAGATGCCTTATCCTCGTTACGGAATTCTTCCGCCGAGGGAATCTGTCACGTACTTCATGACGGAAACTGAAAGACTTCAGGTTACTCTCAACAAAGTTCAACGGGAGAGAAGGTCTTGGAAGAACAAGTATCGCACCCTCGACGTAGAGTGTATCCAAATACAGCAACTACTAAAAGAGAAAGATGCTCTGATTGAAATTTTGGAGCAGCATACGGTAGAGAATCAAGATGACCAAAGGAATTTGCTCGCTCCTTTCACCTGGCAAAGGAATGACAACCCAACGACGGCCCAAGTGCCCCGGTCAAAGAAGAGGACTCGGGACCCATTAGTTTAGGTTTCTGTTTCTGCACTTTGTAATCTACTGTATTTCCATTTCTGTAATCCTTTGGAATTCAATAAAAAGGGGTTTCCCCACTGTTTGATATTTGCAATCTAATTGTCGAAGTTTATTTTGATTAAACAAAAAAACAACAATTAATATAATCATTGCATTCATCATTCTCACATCGCGTATTCTCCTTACCTACGAATCTCACGTTTGTGTCTCGATTCTAGAGTCAAACTGTCTCATTCGTATAATACTCGGGCCAATCGTCAGAAAAGGATGGATGATCTTGAGGAAGAAAACAGAGAGTTGAAAGAAGAGATCGACGCTCTGAGAGAGGATATGAGAAAGCTTCGTAACGACATGCAAGTCATGGCAGAAGCTCAGCTACAAAGAACTATGATCTCAGAGATCACCTCAACGCCCATCATAGAAAAGTATGATCCTATGTATCAGATGCCGAAAGATCGTCCTTGGGGCATGCCTATTAACTATATCCCGGAAGGATATGTTCCACCGATCACTGAAGATCAGGGAATCGCAACAGAAGCCGCTGGGCCTGAAGGTTACAAACTTTGGGAAAGCGAAGATGTCAGGGGCATACTGAAGACTCCTGAAGGTTACAAACTTCGGGAGGCGCCAAGACTTACTGCCGTAGTCACGGTACCACCCCCTGTGGTGCACACTGTCCCGGAAGGACAGATTCCACAGACACCTTCTGGTAAGAAGGAAACTATGTTTGACAGAATGGATGAATTCCAGGAGCAGTTCTTGGAAATGCAGAAAGAGCTGCAAGCCATTCGTGGTCAGGATCTATTTGGAAAGGACGCCGCAGACCTCTGCTTGGTCCCAAATGTGAAAGTCCCGCACATGTTCCAAGTGCCCGACTTTGAAAAATACAAGGGTAACTCTTGCCCTCAGAGCCATCTGGTGATGTACGCTCGGCGGATGTCAGCTCAGACGGAGAATCAGGACCTGCTGATTCACTGCTTCCAGGATAGTTTAACCGGTGCCGCACTCAAATGGTACATGGGTTTAAACCGTACTACGATCAGTACATTCAGAGATCTTAGTACTGCCTTCGTCCAACAATACAAGTACAATTTGGACATGGCACCCGACAGAGATCAACTCAGATCAATGTCACAAAAGGACAAGGAAACCTTTAAGGAGTATGCTCAAAGGTGGCGTGAAATTGCCGCTCAAATTTGTCCACCTCTTGAGGAAAAAGAGATGACAAAAATCTTCTTAAAGACCTTAAGCTCATTTTACTATGACCGAATGATTGCCAGTGCACCCAGTGATTTCACCGAAATGGTCGGCATGGGTGTACGTCTTGAGGAAGCCGTCCGAGAAGGACGTTTGGTAAAAGACACTGGATCAACGAGCGGTACTAAAAAATATGGTAGTGCTCTCCCTAAGAAAAAAGAGCAAGATATTGGGAATATCTCTCTCGGAAAGCAAAGGCGACGTTATCAGCCAGTAGCAGCTGTTACTCCTGCTATCGGTCCCGCGCCTGTTCCTATGTATCAACCTCAGGTTGCGCAGAGCCAACCTGACCAACAAAGGACACAACAGCCTCTTCAGCAGGCTCGTCCTCCATATAACAACAACCGTACAACACGGCCACCGGGATTTGATCCTATACCCGTAACGTACGCAGAGCTGTTTCCGTTACTGCTGGCTAAGGGGCACATCCAGACTAAGTCTCCCCTTTCAGTTCCGGAAAATCTGCCTTTTTGGTTTAAGGTGGATCAGACATGCCCTTATCATCAAGGAGGTTCAGGGCATAACATTGAGACTTGTCTCAATTTCAAATCCGACGTGCAAAAGCTTGTTAGGAGCGGGCTCTTATCTTTCAAAGATACGAATCCTAATGTTCTTACGAACCCGCTGCCTCAACATGAGAAAGCTGCAGTCAATCTGATTGAGAAAGAGACTAACAATGTCTATCAAATTCATGATGTACTCTTGTTAAAGACCAATCTGGTCAAGATGCATTGTAGACAGAGTGGATATGGCCATGTGCCACCTCATAATTATCACCAGTGTGATATCTGCTCTAAAGACAACCAGGGATGTTCTGTAGTGCAAGCAGCTCTACAGGAACAAATGGATCTTGGATGGATCCAAGAGCACCGAGTTCGTGGAGTTAACATGGTTTACACGAATTCCAACGTCATTCAGAACCACGACATCCGTGCAATGAATATAAACTTGGTGGCAATGCACTCAAGGCAAAGCCAGTATCATAATCTGCCGCGGCACGATTACAGTTCCTGTCTGATTTGCTCGGTAGACAAACAGGGATGCTCTTTCATACAAGAGGCCCTCCAGCTTCAGATGAATCTTGGATGGATCCAAGACTACCATGATAGGAACTCCTATCAAATCAACATGGTTCAGATCTTTGACATTCGCGTGATGAATACCAACCTGGTAGAGTTACATGCTGAGCAGGTCCGACTTGGATTCTTAATATCACATGATTATCAAAACTGTAAAGCAGGTTGCGAAAACGATTGAGGTTGTACCCTTGTCCAGGAGGCACTTCAGCACTTGTTAAATCACTGGTGGATGCCAATCTATATGGACGAAGATACTCAACAAATTAGTATTAATCACAGGAATCCTACTCGTCGTCAAAGTCAGGATGTCCGATCAATGGAAGATAACCTAGTGAGGTTACATTGCATTCAAAGTGGGCGTGGCCAGGTGCCACCACACAACTATGATAGTTGTAGCGTCTGTTCGGAAAGTAACCAAGGGTGTTACCTTGTGAGAGCAGCTCTTCAGGGTCAAGTCGATCATGGAGAAATTCATCCATATCCAGGTTCAGGACCCATCATTTGGTCGCCGAACTACCTTGCCGAGCAAGTTGAGGATGTTGTCACGATCTCTGGTCATCACAGGACCAGGGATGTTTTTGCCATCATCCTTCTACTTGACGAATCTAGAGTTCCCAACCGAGAACGGATCAAGGTTACTTATGATGGTCAGAAAAATCAGAAGGTTCCCATAGTCATCTATCTACCGGGGCCACTACCGTATGAATCAGCTAAGGCAATCCCTTACAAATACGGTGCAACAATAATCGAGAATGGAAAGGAAATTCCATTACCCTCCGTCGTGAATATTGCAGACATCAGTCGTGTAACACGGAGCGGTCGAATCTTCAACCGAGGGGTTGGAGAATCCAACAAAGAAAAGGAACTTCAGGCAGAAATTCCTGATCCACCAGTCGGTCAATCTAGTAATCCAGACTTTTCAAAAGACAAAGATGAGATGCTAAAGCTCATCCAAAGGAGTGAATACAACATTGTCGATCAACTGTTGCAGACTCCTTCAAAGATCTCGATATTATCACTGTTACTCAGTTCAGAAGCACACAGAGAGGCTCTACAGAAAGTCTTAGAGCAAGCCTTTGTGGAACAGGATGTAACAATCAGACAGTTCGATAGCATTGTCTCTAACATCACTTCCTGCAACAATTTGGGATTTAGTGATGAGGAATTACCCGAAGAGGGTCGCCGTCATAACATGGCGCTCAATATTACAGTTAACTGCCAGGGCGATGCTTTAGCCAACGTACTGGTAGACACAGGGTCAGCCCTGAATGTTATGCCGAAGTACACCTTGATGCAATTATCATTCAAAGGCCCTCTGATGAGAGTCGGCGAGGACGTCGTCAAAGCATTCGACGAATCCAGAAAAACAGTTATCGGCGAAGTCGATCTTCCCATAACTATTGGTCCTCACACTTTCCAAATCACTTTCCAGGTCATGGACATCCGGGCAACATACAGTTGTTTATTAGGAAGACCTTGGATACATCAGGCTGGAGCGGTTACTTCAACCCTCCACCAAAAGCTAAAGTTCGTCAAGAACGATCAACTTGTCACGGTTTGTGGAGAACAGGCCTTGCTCGTGAGTAACTTATCATCATCTACTTGTGTGGAACCCGAGGAGGTTATTGGAACTCAGTTCCAAGCACTATCGATGAGCAAGGACAATCAGTTCAAAGAAGGAACTTCAATTTCTTCATACAAAGATGCTATCAAAGCGGTCGAGAGTACCGATACGACAGGATGGGGACGGCTTGTCATTCCTATTGACAATAAAACAAAGAAGGGTCTTGGTTTTTCTGCAACCTGTACCCAGACAGCCGCCAACGATGAAAGTCTTCATCCCCTTTAAAACTTCTTCCACAGTGGAGGTTTTCTTCACCCAGTGTCTCAGACAGTTCATGCTATCAATGAGGAAGATCCCTCTGACGCAGATGAAGAGTGGAAGTCCTATCTTAATGAGGACGGTTATATGTCTCAGGAAGAGGTGCCTATGCCTTTTTGCTTTCCTACAGAAAGTCCAAGATTTATACCAAGATCAGATGTCGAAATGATCTACGGAGATTGTGATCCGGAAGGATGCCGTGCTCCGCCAAATTCATTAGAGGAGGACACTCTGATGAAAGACAATTTTGACCACAATTACTATGGCCCGATGGATGGCCTGCCAATGTGGCAGCCTTACCCAGGAAACTTGGGGCAAGAAAGTCAGCCGAGTAATGAAACTCAGCTGAGCATCATTGAACAGAATACCTGTGTCTCCACCATGTCATGGGATCAACACTCAGATCATTCAGAAACTACTCAACATGAAGATGAATTCGCAACGTTCGCAGGACTTGAATTCATCAATTATGCTTTTCCCGAGGTCAACGTCATCGAGAGAAATGACTATTCCAGTTCCAAAAAAGAGTGGGACACCTTGGGACAACCAAGTGGAAAATACGACTATATGGTCAAGTACACCGCTCCCGAAAGCTCTCGTATCAGGCTCGAAGATATCCAGCCAACTGGATGGGGAGATACAGCTGAGAGCACAAATGCTATGCAAAATACAACAGAGGAATCCTCCTACGACAATTCTGCTTGGGAGATAGATTCCAATGATCCTGCTCCACCAGAAATCAGCGTCATTTCTGAAGACAAATCAAGGAAGGTGCCAGACTTTGTGATTCACCGAGGAGTTCGCCGCCAATGGGTTACCGTCGAGGTTCCGAAGGTCGTTCGTCAGTCAAAGTAATTGCCATCTTTAACCTTTCACCCTGCCCAGGTGAAACGGATATTTTGATAGGGCTCGTTTTCTGTAAATTTCCCTCTTCGCTTTGCCCAAAGCGACAGAGTTTTGTTTTATATGGCTGTAGTTTCAAGATTCGACTTGTTCATTAA
This sequence comes from Lathyrus tuberosus, assembly GCA_022829125.1. Lineage (NCBI taxonomy): Eukaryota > Viridiplantae > Streptophyta > Magnoliopsida > Fabales > Fabaceae > Lathyrus > Lathyrus tuberosus. The sequence goes on along the minus strand of JALAZF010000087.1, from coordinate 7,834,346 downwards.
TAAAATAACGTCGTTCTGTAATTTCCGCATTAATTGCTGTTTTCTCTTTTTGCTTTTTCAGAAAATGGTAATCCTAAAAAACATTCAATAATAAAAACAAGCAGTAAAATCAAAACACTGCACACACTTGCATTTTCTCTATCTCTTCTAAACACGAATCATCACGTCATGCAGATTGCTTGTTTTTACCCCGTTGAAACATACGATCCGATGCCTTCTTCCAACTTTGAGTTCCCGGTATTCGAGGCTGAAGAAGAAAATGACGACCAAAATCCAGAAGAGATCTCCCGACTACTCAAACAAGAGGAAAGGTCCATCGAACCTCACAAAGAGCCGTTGGAAACGGTAAACTTGGGTTCAGAAAAAGAGAGAAAAGAAATCAGGATCGGAGCACTGCTCAGTCCAACTGCCAGAGAGGGTTTGATAAAGCTTCTCAAAGAATTTCCCGATGTATTCGCTTGGTCCTATCAGGATATGCCAGGGTTGGATACCAGCATCGTGGAACATCACTTACCGTTGAGATCAGAATGTCCGCTAGTAAAGCAAAGGTTGAGACGCACTCACCCGGACATGGCCATCAAAATCAAGGAGGAGGTACAGAAACAGATCGACGCGGGTTTCCTCGCTACATCTGAATATCCTCAATGGTTAGCCAACATCGTACCCGTTCCCAAAAAGGACGGAAGGGTCAGAATGTGTGTTGATTACAGAGATCTGAACAAGGCAAGTCTAAAGGACGACTTTCCTTTACCACACATTGACATGTTGGTTGACAGCACAACAAAGTTCAAAGTATTCTCCTTCATGGATGGATTCTCGGGCTATAACCAGATCAAAATGGCGCCGAAAGACATGGAGAAAACTTCGTTCATTACCCCATGGGGTACCTTTTGTTACAAGGTAATGCCGTTCGGTTTGAAGAATGTCGGGGCAACCTATCAAAGGGCCATGACTACTCTGTTTCATGACATGATACACAAAGAAATCGAGGTATATGTCGATGATTTGATTGCAAAATCAAGAACAGAGGATGAGCACGTTGAACATCTGTCAAAATTGTTCGAACGTCTAAGAAAATTCAAGCTCCGCTTGAATCCCAACAAGTGCACCTTCGGTGTCCGTTCGGGGAAATTACTAGGGTTCATCGTCAGCCAGAAAGGAATTGAAGTTGATCCTGACAAGGTCAAGGCCATTCAAGAAATGCCTTCTCCGAAAACTGAAAAACAAGTCAGAGGATTCCTGGGACGTTTAAACTACATCTCCAGATTCATATTCCTTATGACCGCGACGTGTGCGCCGATTTTCAAATTACTCAAAAAGAACCAGGATTGCGTTTGGTCAGAAGATTGCCAAACCGCCTTCGACAGTATCAAGGAATATCTGTTGAATCCTCCGATTCTATCACCTCCAGTGGAAGAAAGACCACTGATCATTTACCTCACAGTCCTAGAGGACTCAATGGGATGTGTACTTGGCCAACAAGACGAAACTAAAAGGAAAGAGTCTGCCATTTACTATCTAAGCAAGAAATTCACCGACTGCGAGACTCAGTACACGATGCTTGAGAAAACTTGTTGCGCTTTGGCTTGGGCGGACAAACGTCTTCGCCAGTACATGATTCGTCATACTACTTGGTCGGTCTCCGAAATGGATCCAATCAAGTACGTTTTCGAAAAACCTGCTCTTACGGGAAGGATTGCCCGTTGGCAGATGTTACTATCAGAATATGACATAGAGTACCATGCTCAGAAAGCCGTCAAAGGAAGTATTTTAGCCGATCATTTGGCTCATCAACCGATTGACGATCAAGAATCAATCGGGTTTGACTTCCCAGATGAAGATGTCATGTATCTAAAGATGAAAGATTGCGATGAACCGCTACCCAGTGAAGGGCCAGAACCAGGTTCCCAGTGGGGACTTATCTTTGATGGAGCAGTCAATCATTATGGAAACGGAATTGGGGCAATCATTGTTACCCCTCAGGGTTCCCACATTCCTTTCACTGCCAGACTTACGTTCAAATGTACGAACAACGAGGCCGAATACGAAGCATGTATCATGGGTCTCGAAGAAGCGATTGATTTAAGGATCAAAAACTTGGACGTATACGGCGATTCAGCCCTGGTTATTAACCAGATAAAAGGAGATTGGAACACATACCAATCAGGATTGATTCCTTACAAAGACTATGCAAGAAGGTTGTTACCCTTCTTCAACAGAGTCGACTTTCATCACATCCCTCGTGATGAGAATCACATGGCTGATGCATTAGCCACTCTCTCTTCCATGATTAGTGTAGGTCGATGGAATGACATACCTAAGATCGACATAATGCGCCTTGAATGGCCCGCTTACATCTTCGCAATTGAAGCAGTCATAGACGACAGACCTTGGTATCACGATATCAAATGCTTCCTTCAGAAACAAGAGTACCCATCTGGGGCACTCAGAAAAGATAGAAAGACCCTCAGAAGATTGGCTGGAAACTTCTTCCTGAGCGGTGACACTCTTTATAAGAGAAATTTTGACATGGTCTTGCTCCGATGCGTCGACAGACCAGAAGCAGACATGCTCATGAAAGAAATTCATGAAGGATCCTTTGGCACTCATGCCAACGGACACACAATGGCGAGAAAAATTCTCAGGGCTGGGTATTATTGGTTGACCATGGAATCCGACTGCTACAAGTACATGAGGAGGTGTCACAAGTGTCAGATATACTCCGACAAAATTCATGTACCGCCATCACATCTCAAAGTTCTTTCTTCCCCGTGGCCTTTTTCCATATAGGGAATCGACATGATTGGTATGATTGAGCCCAAGGCTTCAAACGGACATCGATTCATCCTGGTAGCCATTGACTATTTCACCAAGTGGGTCGAAGCAGCGTCATTCGCCAATGTAACCCGACAAGTGGTGGTCCGATTTATCAAAAACAATATCATCTGCCGTTATGGTGTTCCAAGCGAGATCATTACTGATAATGGATCTAACTTGAACAATAAGATGATGAAAGAGTTGTGTGTAGAGTTCAAGATCGAACACCATAACTCATCTCCCTACCGACCCAAGATGAACGGAGCGGTAGAAGCGGCTAACAAGAACATCAAGAAGATTGTTCAAAAGATGGTTATAACCTATAAAGATTGGCACGAAATGCTACCCTTTGCTCTTCATGGTTATCGCACATATGTCCGTACTTCAACAGGGGCAACCCCTTTCTCTCTAGTATATGGCATGGAGGCAGTGCTCCCCATAGAAGTAGAGATCCCATCAATCCGGGTATTGATGGAAACGAAGCTCACGGAAGCTGAATGGTGTCAAAGTCGACACGACGACCTGAACCTGATCGAAGAGAAGCGAATCACGGCACTATGCAACGGTCAGTTGTATCAACAGAGAATGAAGAGGGCGTTCGACAAAAAGGTCCGACCTCGTGTCTTCAGGAAAGGAGACCTTGTGTTCAAGAAGATACAATCATTTCTCACTGATTCTCGGGGCAAATGGACCCCAAATTATGATGGCCCTTATGTGGTCACGAAAGCTTTCTCAGGCGGCGCCTTGAGACTTGCAACCATGGACGGAGAGGAATTTGCCTACCCCACAAATGTTGATGTAGTCAAGAAATACTTCGCCTAAACTAAAAAAAAATTAAAAAAAATAAAAAAAAAAAGTCTCGGTGGATTGAAAACCCGAAAGGGCGGTCCAGGCAAAAGTTAGAGACATGAAAAAAAATCATCCCGATGGATTGGAAACATCATAGTACAATCCAGGCAAAAATTAGGGATAATGGCAAGTAACTATGTTCAACAGAGGCAAGTCCCTCAGCAGCAGTTGCATCATCATCCGTCAGGAAAACTCCAGTCAAGGTCATCTTCGACAGAAGCTCAGGATGTCCCGAATTCAAAGTTGGTAGAAGGATAGTGGTCGTTATGTTTCAATGTAGCCCTTTTCCCTGTAAATTACCATTTTCTAAACTTTGTATATACTCTTTGGAATCACGCGTTTGGCTGATCTCCATCTTATCAATAAAATTTGAGCCCTTGTGCTTTTGTTTGTAATTCTTATTTATTTTAGCTTTACAGAACGACGTTGTTTAAACTTAATCAGCGATTCTTGAAATAAAACAAAAATAAATTTACTTGTTAAACTTTTTCTGCTTTTAAATTAAAGATGGCATTTCTTTTGACTATTGAACATCAGAAGAACATCGATCACTTCTCCCGAAGTAAGCGGACTTCAAAGTGCAGAATCAAAGTACTCCTTCTAAGCCAGTATGCCTAAATGAAGGGATCAACTGTGTCAGAGACCTTGTTTCGTCTGACACGCCTCGGTCGAGTTCTCATCTCCTAAGCCCGATCAACATAGCTCCCAACGGGACTATCTCTCCTAAGCAAGGTGGTATTGCTATTTTGAACCAACAGTACTTCTTCGCCCCGCGATGGCCGAGTATCCAATTTTGTTCATCCATTAGTCTGTATGTCGCGTCTGTTTTGTCAGCATATACATACGTACTTCATGCATTTTTTATTTGCATTTACATTTCATATTGCATTATTATCACTCTAGTCGGTCTTGTCCCCTAGTGATAAACAGTTTTCTCAATCGAGTTTGTCAGTTCTTTCCTCGTCAGGAAGTGTTGCGTCTGCACAATCTCGCCACCAGTGTATCTTTAGATCAGAGTCGGCACGTAGCCACTTTGATAATTTGAACCTCTGAAAGATCAGAGAACCTTCAACAGATGTCACTCTTTGCCATTAAAGATGATATCCTTGCTTTCCCGGATTAAGGAAAATCCACAGAGAAAGCCTCGTGATCAGAGATTCGGCAGCACGCCAGTTTTGCTCCGAAAAACCACTGATGAGAAGGTCATTGGCACCTCAAAATTGGACCCCATCATATGGCGTTTCTCCGGGAAGATCCCGAGAAAAGTATGATGAAAGATCCCAAATGAAAACAGTCTCTCAAGAGACTCGCTTTCCCCAGTAGAAACAAATGGCATCTCCAATGGAGAAGTTTGTGCAACTCTACAACTCAGACGACTGGGGTCCCCAGCAAGTCTGACGACAAAACACTTTCTACTCAAATGGCATCTCCCCAGGAAAATTCGGCGAGAAGTTTGAAGGAAAACCGGTACACATAGCGTCCCTTGTCAATAAAGTTTATTGACAAAAGAAACTAAGACCAGTTCCTTGGTAGGAAACCAGGATCGAGGGGAAGTTTATTTCAAAAGAAACTAAGACCAGTTCTTGGTAGGAAACCAGGATCGAGGGGAAGTTGACAAAAGAAACTAAGACCAGTTCCTTGGTAGGAAACCAGGATCGAGGGGAAGTTTCTTTCAAAAGAGACTGAGACCAGTTCTTGGTAGGAAACCAGGATCGAGGGGAAGTTTACCTTTTCTAAGCATCATTGCTTAGCTAAAGAAGATGAATGCGTAAGCTACCATTCATAACCACCATCAAAATTTCGGGTATTCCGATATTTAATCCTCTTGCACCCCGAATGCCCGAATCCCTTCGTCATTCACACCTTCGGGTCCAAGAAGATTAAATAGGGGCATCTGTAATACCCCAAATTTTGACCACTTAGATTTCCCATCATTGTCAAAATCATCATCACAATATGGATGTACCTTTATGCTTCATTAGTCTCCCCAAAGATGGGTGAGCATCCACTACAATCAAAATTAGGGTTTCAAGCCCTCTCTGAGTGCTTAGACAAGGGATCAATCAAGAAATGACATGATCTTCAACTTGTCTAATCTCTTAAACATCCACAATGGATCAAAAAGGACTCCCACTTCAAGGATTAAGCACAAGGCTGCTCCCTTCTAGGTGGATCAAGTCTCAAGATCGACAGTGTCACCAAATTAGGGTTTTGGTCGACCAGGGCCTCCAGATGGAAATTTTCATCTGGGCACAAGGCAATGATCCAAAACATAACCTAATATACTTCATGGAACCTCATGAACCCATGCATCAAGTCAATTTTGCCTCAGGGGATGCATTCATCAAAAATCAGGAATTAGGGTTTCTTGACCTAATTCACCCCTAAGTTGACTTTTGGGACAAACCATGAGCCAAGACCTCAAGAGATGATTTGAGGGTCTCTAATATACCATATTGATCCATTTGGAACAATGGATTGATCCAAGAAGTTTGAGCAACAAGTCTCAATTTCATCTACACCACAATTAGGGTTTTAAGGGAAAAGTCAACTGTAACTTTGACTTTTGACCAGGACATGCTCCCAAACCCTAATACATGATTGAATATACCCTATGACACCCATGGAACATGTCCATCAAGTTTGATTTAGGTCAAGGACATGATTTCCTGAAGAATTGCACAGTTTGGAATTCATCTGATAAAAAGTCAACTGTGCACAAAAGTCAACTTTGACTTTTTGAGATTTTTCACCAAAATGGATTTTTAACCCTAAAATGATGTTAATGTATGATTTGAATCATCATTCATCAAGAAAAATCAAGAAAAGTGAGATAACTTGTAAAAGGGGTAACCATAAAACTTAGAAATTTTTCTAAGTTAAAAATAAAGTGGCAAAGGTACCAACTTTGAAGGACCATAACTCCTAAACCACAAGGCCATTTTTTCTCATCCAAAGATGGATTTGTAGCCCTCATTATCACCTACAAAAACTTCAACTACAAGTCATTCCAATTCATTAAGGATTTTGAGTTATGGAGTGATCAAAGTGGCTGAAAAGTGAAAATGTCACTTTTTCCAACACTTAGTGAAATTTTCACTAAGTCAGATTCTGCCTCACTTTTTGCCAAATGCAGGGGGATTTTTCACTTGGAATCAAAAGAGATCAAAACCAAACTTGTTCAAACAGTTGTTGTATCATGTAAGAGCTTTCCAAAATGGCCAAGAACATTGCCAAATTCCACCTACACCATGAGATACAACATTGCCAAGTTGCCTTGCTGAAATCTGTCAAGGCAAGGCAGAATTTGCAACTTTGGTCGATTTGCCAAAATCAGCCAAATTCAATTGCTCCTATCCACTTGGACACCTCATAGGATTGAATCTAAAGGGGTCAATCACTGAGTCAAGCCTCCAAAGTCCATGGAACAAGAAATAGCATGTTGAACCTAGAATGGCCAAAATAGGGACAAGACTTCAAATTTGGAATGAGGCATTCAATGGAACCATCAAGGTGGCATGGACTGAGCCATTCTCATCTGAAATCAGTTAAGACTTATCCAAGACCAAGGGGACCAAAGCTCTGTGCCCTAACCTCTAGTCAATGGCTAGAGGAGACTTGGATTTTCATTTGCCAACATTGGCCAAACCTACTTACCAGCTGCCATGCACTATTCCTTGCAAAAAAAACTTGCTCTACTATAAATAGAGCTCAATTGTGATCAGTTTGAGTACACCAAAGCCATCTAACAGATGCTTTCCTCAAAATCTCTTTCTCTTGCCAAAAATGCCTTTCTTAGCAATGTAGCTGTCGGGTTTTGAGTTTGAGAGCAATTCCAATCAAACCAGTCACTCACACACCTCACATACATCACATATGAGCTGATCAAACACTTAGATTACTTCTGAAACATCAATTTCACAAAATCACCAGCTGGTTGCTCAAGGTTTTAACCAAAGTGCAGCTGAGGTACCACAAAATGATCCAGCCAATTTCAATCAAGTCCAACCATCCAAACACAATCCATAGGGTGTAGGGAAGCTGTTCAGATCATCACCACTCATCTGTAACACCTCCAAATCAAAAATCACTTTGAACTTGCTGTCACGGCCTAGAGGTAAGCACATACTTGGTCATCTCTCAATCTATGCATATTTCCTCGCACAATAATTTGGCCATATGTTCATAATCATGCATGGAATGTTTTCCCTCAATTAATTGCATTGTTTGAATCGTGTATCAAAAATCCTAGCCTTCATGCAGAAATTAGGGTTCTTGAGGTCTCTTCGTGATTTCTTGTTGTATGTTTAATTTAAATGAAATTAAAGTACATAGACATGATCGTGAGGTTGAGACGAGCATAATGATATGTGGATTGCATGATATGATTACGTATTCATGGAGATTGGATAGAAAATGCAAATCTGAGAAACCAAGAACACGCGCGTGTTCTTCAGCTGTTCTTGGCGCCATTTTTCATAAATTCAAATATTTGAATTTTGTGATTTTGTTTAATTGATTCAAAAATTAATTTCTCTCTGAGTTTTAATGATTTTGAGTTGATTCTTTTTTTAATAATTCACAAAAATGTTAAAATATTTTATTTTCACAAAAAATCCCAAAAATATTATTTATTTCATATAATTGATATTTTTGTAAAGAATTAATATTTTGATTGTTTTTGGCATTTTAAATATTTTTTCTACATTGATTTTGCAACTTTTAATGCTTTCTAATTATTTTGTAGGTCAATACTTAATTTTTGAAGCATTAATCCAAGATCACAATTTGTTTTCCATGTGTTAAACAATTTTTGATCATTTTAATTGAATTTTTATTCAATTAAATACATTTTGAAAACAAATTAGGGTTTTGGATTAATTCAACCCTCATAAATCATTTTCAAAACACTTTGGGCCTCTAATAGAGTGTAAGACCTAATCCCCTTTTAACCAAAACATTTTGGGCCTCACTTATTGTATAAGTCCCTCTGCGTTAAAAGAAAACCTCGGCGCGGTCGCCATTTTTAAACGAAAAATCATTTGGGCCTACCATCGTGTTATAAGCCCCACTCTTTTTTCTTTAAACCTTTTTGGGCCTCTTGAGAGAGTGTAAGACCCATCCCCCCTTGTACAAAAACTTTTTGGGCCTCACTCATTGTATAAGTCCCTCTGTACAAGTAAACGGCGCGATCGTCGCCCGTTTAAAAATAAAAATCATCTGGGCCTCTCCTTGAGCTATAAGACCCATTCAAAACACTTTGGGCCTCTTGAGAGAGTGTAAGACCCATCCCTTTGTACAGAAAACCTTTTTGGGCCCCAGTCACTTGTATAAGTCCCGCTGTACAAAGTCAAACAGTGCGCTCACTGATAAAACCCTGGGCCTCTCCTTGAGCTGTAAGCCCCAAATCTTTCTTTTTCAAAGCACTTTCTCCTTTGATTTTGAATATACTGTTGTTTTCAATCTTTCTTTGTTGAACAACTAACCAAACAGCATGGAAGCACTCCAACCGAGTAAGTGTTTACCCGCTTTCATTTACCGCTTTCATATGTATATAACTGTATTGTGGGGCTGTTTCACTGTAAGTCTCCTTTCACAAACTCATATATATATAACTGTATTGTGGGGCTGTTTCACTGTAAGTCTCCTTTCATAAACTCATATCTACTGTGTAATAATAGTATAGATATTTTGAGTTTCCCCGGCAACTACGTCTAGCACTAGGTGACGCCGTTTCATTTATTCGTAGAAATAGAGGCCTAGATCCCCAATAGGAGCACCAGATACAGTCTTCTCTTCGGCTGTCCTCCTTAGGAATCGTCAAGAAGCTCTACTCCCCAAGATGAATGTATTCTCCGTGAATGGCATCTTTGAGTTTCTTCCAAATTCTCGAACTTTCCTGACTTGATCTATTCCTTGTGGATAGCTTGCCTTGAATGTCTCGGGGTTTGGGTACCCACTACGGTCATAATCTTGGACCTTAACTAAGGAACCCTCTTCAAAAGCTAAAAGTCGCTGGATAGTAAACCTCGCACGTTTACCAGTGGTTTTTATCTTTAAAAGAGTTATCTCTCCTAATGGAAAGGAGATGATAGACCCACGGGCTTCTTAAAAGCATCGGCCTCCTCTTGGGCATTATTCAAGGACCCTACGGCTTCTTAGAAGTATTCACAACCTCCTCTTAGGCTTCGTATAATGATCTCTTCCTCCGGGAATGATAGCCTTCTCTTGGGCTTCGTACAAGGACCCGTCGGCTTCTTAAAAGTTTCCAGCCTCCTCTTGGGCTTCGTACAAATTGTCCCGACGACCTCCTAGAGGTATAGGAACAGAACCTAGTCATCCTCATAGAACAGTCCTTTCATAGAGTCTACTACTGTTTCTCAAAACATAGTACCAAAAGATAAAACTCTAGACACGGACAGTCTAACTTCCTTGAGTCTCAAAAGACATTCTCAAGTGACCCCTTCGTTAAATAGGAAGGAAACCCGTAGACTCGGATAGTCTCAATACCCTTTGGATTTCCCGTTTCCTCAAAGAGAAGGAAATATCCCCGATCCTCAGATCTAACCCATGAGTACAGTGATGCTCATATAAGAACTGATTTTCTCTTTCAAAATCAGTATACTGGACCTGTCACTTAACTGACATAGCCTCCATCTCGGGCTTCGTACGAGATACAGAGACTCTCTTGTTGAGTCAAAACTTTTAGCCTCTCTCTCTCGGGCTTTGTACGAGACACAAAATAGCCTCCTCTTAGGCTTTGTATAATGATTTTCCTAGCGAAAATTAGCCTCCTCTTAGGCTTTGTATAAGAAAACTACTGGTTGATCCAATTAACCTTTTAGCATCGAAGTTGTGCCTCGTTCACAGTACACAAACATCAACAACTCCTTTCCCTTCATCTAATCGCTGTAACCGGCAAGCCTCTGGATCATCTATATTCACGCCACTGTCCCTCTTTTAGCATGAGAAATTCCTAAGGAAAGATGGCATTGCTCTACACTGAGTTAAAGTCTTCTCCTTCAGGTTAAAACCATTTCTTCGGAAATTATGGCATTGCTCGGATCCGCGTATCCCAGTTAAAGTAATTCTCCTTCTCCCCTCTTTAGAGATGACAAATTCTCTCTAAAGTCGAGGTCTTTCAGCTTCACGTCTTGGGCTTTGAACAAGACACAAATAGACCTTTCAGCTTCACATCTTGGGCTTTGAACAAGATACAAACCACCTTTCGCTTCACGTCTTGGGCTTTGAACAAGACACCAAAAACCAATTTCCTCCCATAGAATAGGAGGAACTACGAACGCTCTGATTTCCCTGTTTCGGTAAACGGGAATACGTAGGCATAAGATCGAAAGAAAAGATCTTAGCGAGCGCAATCAACAAAAAACCCAAATCCCATATCTCCATCAATCAAAAGCAGTATTTCAAAAGCATCAGTCCTAACATCCTAATCCTTGTTCCCCGCCAGAAACCTTCTGCCCAGGTAAAAAAGAAAGAAAACAGTATTGGCGAAAATACAAATAACCAGTACAAAGGCCCCCCACATTGATAGCATCTGTAACCTAACAGACCGCTGTTTAAACTCAGTATGCAAAGCAGGGTTAATTGGAGACATCTATTTCCCTTCCTTATTCAGCTCACAATAGGATAAAAAATTAATCGACCTGTAGTCAAAGCTCAAACCGCAGAGAGAGACCAGCGCTTAAGAACCACGTCCAAAATCGCTCGCTACATGATCCTTCAAAATAGGTCCTTGACTAAGCATTTACAATAATCTGCTCATGTGTAGCGTGATGTCGAGACATTAGAATTGACATATTAAGCTCAACTTCTTTCTTGATGAAACTTCCTCCTCATTCGATCATCACAACTAAGCTTAAGAGATAACTTGTCAAGATCTTCACTCCCGCATGAAAGATTTGACAGTGATACTCTTTTGCTTTGTCTCCACACTCATCAATGTTCTGGACAGATTGGTCTTCAAAACACTGAAACTTCTATGCTATACTATCTTTACTAAGATCCATTCACCTTTTGATCACTTCTTTCCCAAAACACAGATAAGAGATAATCCTCATGCAAACTGCAACATCATAGAATACCCTACTGAGGAGACCAAACCTTAATGTCTTTCCAAGAGCATTCCTTTCTAGAATCTCACCACCAGAGATACAAGAACCAACCAGGGTTACATCAGATACCAAGCAGCGGAACAACAACTCCTCAACAACCTTCAGGCATTACTCAAGTGCCAACAAATCAAACTCACAACAGCAGTTCTCCTGATATCAACAGACAGGTCCAAAACATACTCTGTCATGAATAGTCCATCCTTCACTTCAAGGGATCATACAAACACCTATATAAACAGACCAAGTCCATATTATCTTCCTTGCTCATGAACCAGAAAGTATCTTCCCTAGATCTCATCCAGAGACAGACAGGATGCCTGCTTTGATACCAATTGAAATTCTGGTACAGATGTGTGATGTCTTTGTGCAATGTCACAACATCGCAATCTGCTGAACAAGGCAATAATAGAAATAGTAAATAACACACTGAATTGTTCACCCAGTTCGGTTCAACAACCTACATCTGGGGGCATACCAAGCCAGGAAGGAAGTCCACTATTAGTAGTATCAAATTACAGACTCAACAGACCAGTTGACAATCTACCTAATTTAATCACTACCCAATGACCCTTATACCTAAGTCATCCCTAGGTAAGAGACTCCATCTCACTTCCTATCATCACAATGATGTCTAGCAGTCAACTACACCGTCACTGCATTAATAGCTTGTTTACCAACAACTTTTCTAACAAAGAAAAACCAGAAGACACACTTCCATGACTTACATTGGAGTTGCTTCAAAGCTTCCTCCAAGAACAAACCCAAACTCATTACCTACAGGTTTCTGAGTTAACCACAGTGACCATCTCACAACCCGAGTGGTTCACTTTGACAAAGCCCTAAAGATCTACATCTTGGACCCGTACCTATTCTAGGTTACAAGCATTCTATTTATAACATAATCCCAACTGGATTTGGGCCTTCAAATCATATCATATCTTCTGTAACAAATCTGCTTCTAAATAGATCTTCAATCATATCTACAATTAAATCTTCAATTATTAACTCTGAATATTCTCCATATCTTTAAGCTTTAAATGCGCGACAAACTGATCTGATTGTAACAGAATATCTCTCCCTTGATCTTCGCCTATATTCTCTGATTCTCTATAGCAGAATTTCTCATTCACACCAGAAACACGTGCAGCCCTAATCACATAATTGTCTGATGTTTTAATGTTCTGGTATAGTGATGTTAAGACATCGCATGTGACATCACTCTTCAGTACTTTAACTCTTCTTCAGCAATAAACCAGAATGTTAGCTATACTGTTAGAAGCTCATGTTGCAACATCAATCATGACATCAACATTGTTTTAACAAAATTTCAGCCAATAACTAGAACTTACAATATATATATATATATATATATATATATATATATATATATATATATATATATATCAACTCATCAATTCCATTCACAATTCCACACATAATCAATCCATTCATGATTTATGCAAATGCACAGAGACCGACACAACGACTCTATGCAATGCAATGCGGTACCGTTCCATCCATCATCTCATCATTAATTCACTCAGGAATTATTGGAATCATCGCTTGTTACTTAGTGTAACTCCCCGTCGGGCAAACGATGTTCCCCGTCGCTTTAGGTCCTCTTGGTATAAGGCTCACGGCGTTTATGGATCACTTTAGGTCCTCTTTGTATAAGGCTCACGATCCGATCGCTTTAGGTCCTCTTTGTATAGGCTCACGATCGTCTATAACGTCGCTTTAGGTCCTCTTTGTATAAGGCTCACGACCGTTATAGCAGATTCCCTCTGGAATCGTTTCGTCGCTCACACCTACTAGGGCACACGACATCACAAGAATGCATATCATGATGCTTGGCATACAATAACTCGTGACAATCAAATGCATACATATATACAACTATGTGAACCATCTCAACATCAATAATCATGCATTGAAATCAAACCCAAAACAATGCATTTATTTGCCATAAGGCCACAAACCATCATCACAACATTGCATTACATGCATTCACAACATATAACAGCACACAAGCTATACGTTATATGTATCAAAACATATTGCATGATAACACATCAATCGCACACAATTACGACGGTAAAAGTCGACAAAACGACACATTTTCAAATTCCCAACACAGTTAAATTGGTCACTAATCTCAAAACCATTTTTTATAAGAAAGAACATTTCATTAGCTTCCCAACGCATCCGACCGCACCTCGATCCGAGCTACGGATCAAAAGTTATGAAGGAAACAAAACTGCACAAACTGTCATGTTCGCTAGGCGAACCTTCTTACGAGCATTCGCTACCACCTTCGCTAGGCGAATGTCCAGGAGAAACCACAAACAGGACAAAACAGACACAAAGTTCGCTAGGCGAACTCCTTGGCGAACCTTCACCTTGCCATTCACTTCGCGAACCTCTGGGCGAACCAAGGCAGCAACAAACATAACTGAAAAGATACAAAGTTCGCTATGCGAACATCGTTGGCGAACATTCGCTGACGGGCTCGCTAGGCGAACCCTCGAAAATTATTCGCTTTCGTTTCGCCCCAGGTTCGCTAGGCGAACCAAGGAAATCTCAGAAATTCTGCAGCGCTGTTATGGGTCCAAAAACCATATTCCTTCAACCAAAATCACTTCCAAACCATAACATAACCACTAAAACATACCACAATCATAACAACAAGTATCCTACAACATTTATATCACATTCCAACCGCGAAAACATTGATTCCCAATCATTTTCTCATTTCCAACCTAGAATTGAAAACTATGGAAAGACAAGTAGACTTCAAAAACACACATACATATTCATACACAATGATAAGATAATCGAGTTTCACACCCTTACCCGATTAATTGTGCCTCGAAGTGTCAATTGATTCGATTTCTTACACTCCAAGTTTTTCCTCTTTTTCTTGTTTCCTTTCTCTTTTCCTTCTTTTCTTTCAATTCTCTCTATTTTTCTCTCTATTTCCTATTTTATGAAAAACAATAACCCACCAAGCCAAAAAGACCAAAATACCCCTACACTCAATTTTCTCGCACACGTTCTCAAAACGCGATAAAACATAATAACCAAGAATAAAATAATATAAAGACCAAAAATAATTAAATCGACTCGATTAAATAAATGTAACAAAAACCGGAGCGTTACAATTAGGGCTTAATTAATTTCTTTTTATATGATTAGAATTAGTCCATAATCTTAGATTTAGATTCTAATTGTGATTTGAACTAATTGGTTTTAATCTTTGAGTTTTGGATTCGAAATTAGCTT
The DNA here is from genome assembly GCA_022829125.1 of Lathyrus tuberosus. Classification (NCBI taxonomy): domain Eukaryota; kingdom Viridiplantae; phylum Streptophyta; class Magnoliopsida; order Fabales; family Fabaceae; genus Lathyrus; species Lathyrus tuberosus. The sequence continues at coordinate 7,819,266 of JALAZF010000087.1, read as the reverse complement.
GGATTTTAAGCGAATTCTAACACTAATTAGCGGTTGACTAATTGTAGTTTAACATTGGTTAAGATTTTGGACTAATTAGATTAGATCTTGATATTATTTTTTTTACAATTGATTTTTTATAATGGCTTACGCTATATGTTTTTTGCTTAATCACACTAATTGCTTTTAGTTTAATTGCACTAATCGTTTTTGCCTAATTGTACTAATTGCTTAATCGTACTAATTTTTTTAGCTTAATTGCTCAATAATTGATTTTGGCTTAATCACTTACTAATAATTGTTGGTAGCTAGATTAACATTAGGTAATCAACTTTAGAATTAATTAGAACTAGGTTTCTAGAATTAATTCAACATTTAGAATTTGTTTCAAATTAGAAGTTAACCTTGACTAATTGACATTTTAACTTGGATTAACATTGACTTGTAACTTTGTTTAGTAGTTGATTAACGGTAGATTGATATTGGTTTTAATTCGACTAATTGGAATTGGATTTCGATAATTGTTTTCGGACGTTTATTTTTTGGTTTAATCATATCCTAATTGTTTTTTTCTTACTAGTTCACTAATTGTTTTTGGCTTAAGTGTCCATTAATTGTTTTTAGAATTAGAAACTTTGAACTAATCAATTTTGACTTAGTTCTAACATTGACTAAACTTAGATTTAATGCTAACATCGATTAAGCTTCATAGTAGTTTCATTTGTTAACTTTGTTAATGGTTCTTAAATGTTAATATCGACTAATGGTTTCTTACATTTTGATATCAATTTCACTTGATTCTTGTTGATAATTCCCATTTGAATTTTGGTTGCTAACCTTGGTTATTTTGTTGATTACTTTGACTAATTTTTGAGTTGTCTTTGTAGTGATTCACACTTGATTTGCTAAGTTGTTTAAAGGTAGGAAGTGCTGCTAAATACATAGCTGTTGTGCACAAGGTGAGCTGTTAAATGTTGCAATTCTGTCCAGATTTTCTTAAACCTATTCCATTATGAAAACAGGTGCTGTTGAAAGCTGTTTTAGTTTATGGTTGAATTTTATAGCTATATAGGTGTTGGAGCGTTGTTGTTGCTGTTGTTTTTCATTTATTTTCTTGGTTTTGGTTTGCTTATGCATGCTAACGTTAGGATAGAATTTCCTTTCTCATCCTCCACCTTAGGACCATCATTACATGCTGACTTGTAGAGACGAGTTTCCCTTGGACCTTCTGTATGTCCCTTTCTCTCGCCTTAGGGTGATCGAGATTCTGTTTTCCCGTAGTAGCGTGAACTACGGATGCTCTGATTCCTCTTTCTTTTCAGATTGAGGATACGTAGGCACGAGATGCGATATCTCGGTGAGCACACTAACAACTAACTTCCCCTTTTCTCTCGCACCCATGCGATCGAGATGTTAACCAACCAATCAAGTAAACCTTTTCTCTCGCCCTAGCGTGATCGAGACTCTTTCACCAAACAAAACCGACCTGTACGTCGAACTACGTTTGCTCTGATTCCTCTTTCCCGTCCGATTGAGGATACGTAGGCACGAGATGCGATATCTCAACGAGCAACCTCCCCCCTTTAGTGCGTAGTCCGTCGAACTACGTTGACTCTGATTCTTCGTTCGTCCACGAAGATACGTAGGCATTGGATTTCGATAATCCTTGCGAGTCCGTTTTTGTTTTCCCCTTTCTCGTTTTCATTTAGCCGTAGATTTTAGGATAACTCACCCTTTAGACATAGACAACAAGCGTGAATCCCATCGAGTACGATGGACGCGAGGGGGTGCTAATATCTTCCTCTCGCGTAACCGACTCCCGAACCCAGGCTATGGTTGCGATGACCATTCCTTTCCCTTCGTTGAGGTTTTCTTCGATCGTTTCCTTTCCCTGCGTCAGGATAAATAACGTTCGGTGGCGACTCTTCTGTCTTTTCCGCCAGTTGATTTTCGCAGATGCGACAGCTGGCGACTCTGTTGGGGACTATGGTTCCCTAAGTGAGTCAATCCTAGCGCCTATTTGTTTTCGATTATAGGGTGTTTTATCTGTATGATTTACATTTATTGTTGCCATATATTCTGGACTATGCTGGACTCTCTGTTTTCTTTGGTGGGATGGGTGTTCTGAGAGATAAGCCCACTACCCAGGCTTGAGCATACACACAGGTTTTAGAGTGGATAGTCGTGTCGCTTGCGTGGTGGTGACCACATGTAGTATTCACGAGACCCACTGCCAGACGAGGTCCATCTAGGAGATATCCGATACTGCATGTTGATGCAGGTCATTGGATGTTTCCTTGATGAATTGTTGACTCTGGTGACCATTCTCGAGGACTCAGTTGAGGCACTCCTCCCAAGGGGCGATAATGACAGACCAGAAATGGAAAACCCATTACGCTTCTTGATCCGAGGACCCAAAGCTGATAACTCGCCATAGGATGACCTTTTTAGAGGAATCAGTTAAGGCCTCCTCGATTGATGATGATGCCAAACCAGAAATTAGGCATGGCATGAAAACCGGGTCCGCCCGGACCCGACCCGAAATTAACGGGGGAAACCCGATTTGATTGAGTGCGGGTGCGGGTAAAACCCGGTTTGTAATTGCGGGTGCGAGTGCGGGGGCGGGGGATGCTACTACCCGCCCTCGCCCCCGCCCGGTCTTATAATATTTACTTTAATATCTATATTTAAATTATTTTATATCACATTTATTCACTTTTGAAGAAGTAATTAAAAATCCTCATTAGTCATTTCTCATCATTCACTCAAACTCACATCTTTATAAACAAGTTTATTATTAAAATGGTTAAGTTTTTAATAAAATTGTTAATTTTTATTACTATTTAAAAAAATATTTGTTTGCCGGTGGGGGCGGGTGCGGGCAAACCCGTTTCTATCGGGGGCGGGTCTGGGTGGTAAATTTTCACCCCGACTGGGTTTGGGGGCGGGGGCGGGTCTATAACAGGGAGGCGGGTGCGGGTGCGGGGCTAGCTAAACCTGCCCCCGACCCGCCCCGTTGCCATGCCTACCAGAAATGGTGAACGTATCATCATTTGTCGACCTGAGAGTCTGTGACGCTGAGGATCCTTGGTTTTAGAACCATCATGTGAGAATGGGCGGGTGTTTACAGGTTTGCAGGTAACCATAACCTTCAACCTACCCGGTATTCTGGTTTTCTTATCAGCGTGGACTTATCAGCCTGGTATTATAGTATTATGATTATTCATATATTCTGGTATTCTGATTATTCCAGTGTCTTGATTATTCTGGTGTTCTGATTATCCCAGTATTCTGATTACGCCGACATGCTGGCCTTCTGGTATTCTGATTATTCGGGTATTCTGGTATTCCGGTATTCTCTTCAGAGCAGGCCTGTGAACTTATTCAGTCATCAACACAACATTTATTCAGAATATATGGAAGCTTTGATCCCATGTATTTTGCATCCATAGCTTTGCATTGCATTTGCACTTGCATTTATGCATCATTTTGCATATCTTTCTCCAGACCATAACGGTGGGCTCATCCATCCTTTGTATGAACTGCAGTTGATTTCTCGACTTTCGTATTGGACTTGAATCAGCCTTTGGAAGGATCATGAATTCAGGAGAACATAATCAGTTTGTGACTAAGGTCGATGTTGAATTGATGAAGTATCAGTTGGACCAACTTAAGGAAGTTATGGCAGCCATGACAAAGGGAGGCCAATATTCAGAGAACTGAGAATGTCATTCCACCGCCGGTGAATAATGTTGCTCAAGCTCAACCTGTGCGGATCCCTATTAAGAATCAAGTTGTGCAAGAACGTCTTTTTGTTCGAGGCAAACATTCATCTTCTCTTGATGCTGTTGACTATCAGATTTTTGCTTTCTCTATGCCAGACGTCCAAGGAATAGTTCCAAAGATGAAGCCTAAGGACCCACGACCTGTTCAGTTTGATGAAAGTCACCGTGTATTGGAGGAGAAGCTTAAAGCCCTGGAGAGGCATGATACTCTTGATCTGAATGCTTCGAGCATGTGTTTTTTAGATCATATCATTTCTTTGCATTTGTAGTTTCTTTTCTGTTAAAGTGTAAACTCATTTGTAAAACTTGTTTGTTTTTTATTGATAATGATAATGAAATGAATATTCATGTTTTGATTAAATTAATTCGTGTTCACTCATACTCTTTTTATCGAAATCATATGCCTGTTTAAGCAGGATCCGAGGAAGGATGACGAAATCGAAAGACGCAAAGCTTCCGTTTGTATGCTTTTGAATAAAACCCTGTTGATGATGTACATGCATTGTTTCAAATCCTTAAACACCAGAGACATAAGGAAGATAATCCCTTGTCAACCCCGTTGAGCCCAGTAGTAAGAGTTTCTTTCTGAAAACGAAAAACCCTCAATATTAACTCGGGGCAGGGTAGGTGTCAGTTAATTTGACTATGCGTTCAAATTTCAAAAGGAATGTGCATCTAAGGATCCATTACATGAGGTTATCCCTCACTAACCGAAGAGTGAGGCAGTCACAACCATTGCAAATAAGTCAAGACAGTCGGTGTCACATGATTCGTTCAAAAAAAAAAAGATAGCCCGCTAAGTCGAAACTTGAAAACAAGTGGCTTAGGCAAGAGTTAGGGCATCTCGCTGGACATTAAAATCGAAAGATTAAAAAAGAATCAATCCAGGAAAAATAAGGGAAATCAAAAGAACGAAAAGCGAAAAGGATTACGAAAATATAAAAATCCTCGAGCAAAGAACAAGTCGTGTGACTACAGACACCAAAGTCAAAAGGGGTGACTATCACTCCGAAAACCGTGTGGGTTTCTTCTATCCTCCTAACATTCATTAACCTTTTTGAAAAGTGAGCGCTTGCGTCGAGTTAGCTGAATGTAGGACTGGAGAACATCAAGGAGAATGGGTGGGTTAAAACAAAACTTTGAGCCTTATATCCTTTATTTCTCAAACCGTGAACCAGGCCACGTTACAACCTTCAAAAGACCTAATTGAAGCAGGGTTGTTTCGAAAGCATACTTCGGTAAGGATCGCGTCTAAGCTAACACCTAAATGGATGTTCTTACCATTCATGTTGGTATTGATGTGGCATTCTGATAAGTGATTCGTTCACTATATGTCATGACATTTTTCCACTGAATAGGCTTGGATTCAAAACCGTCATATGTATTGCATCAAAATTATCTTTTCAAAACAAATTGTTTTACTTGCGAGTAAGTACTTGACTCAGGAAAGTTTCTACAATGTAAAGATTGATCCATCTAAGATGCAAAGTTCCCGAATACTCCGTTGAACAGGGGCAAGCCATGGGCAATCCATTCCAGGATTCAGCTAATATGAGGCAATCAGGTCGAGATTCAACAAATCTCTCAAAGGTCAGTCAGTCAGAGGCACCCCTTCACAGATCAGTCAGTTAGGGGCATAAGTTGTGTCAAGGCTCCATTGAGCAAAAGATTCAGTCAAACTAGGGCAGGTTACCCCGAGAGCACAAAGAAGTTATCCTTTCCAACAGGCGGATAATCTGAAGCACCTCTCTAATTTTCAGAGTATTAGGGCAATCCATCTCAGACTTTCAGCGTACAGAGGTCCCAAGTTTCCTTTCGAGGCAGGTTCTTACAGAGATCCCACGAGCTGGGACAAGACAGGTAACAATGGAACGTATTATTTCTTTAAGAGCTATTCGGGCAAGTTCTGTCGAACTTCAAGTTGAAGACGAATGTCGGGAAGTCATGTTAACTGTTCCCTAACCTTCAAATAAGAAACCTTGTAGCCAGACAAGACACCTTTCCAACGCCAGCTGTACTAGAGCTACCACGAAACCACTGGTTGAGCCGTCATATCATTGCATTATCATTTGCATAGTATATCATAGCATGACGCCTTGTAAAACCGAACAAAAAATCCAAAGCCCAACCTTGCTCGTCACCTTCATCCACAACCCACTTTACTGGCATCTTCCAAAAAACCTAAAGCCCTATCCCTATTGGCATCCCCTTCAAAGCAAAGCCCGTTCCCTATTGGCGACCACCAAAGATCCAATCCCTATTGACACCTCATTCTAAAATCCAATCCCCATTAGTACCCCAGAAAGATCGCACCTTCTAAAAATAAATCACCATCAGGTTTCACCTGTCTTTACCAGCAAAGCCAAATCGTACTTGGCACATTCTTCTTTCCTGGTAGCTCGATCATACATTGGCATTCAACATATAATAATCATTGCATCCTCAAATCGCGTAGCATTTCCATTTCGTATGGAACATTACGCCATAGAAAGAAACTCAAACATATGCATGCGGAGCATAAGCCAGATTTGGTACCTTGCGCGGAAACCCGAATCAATTCCCAGTCAAGACAGAGACATATCCTCGGAGAGAATGCTGAGTCATTCCTCAACAGACACGTCAGTCAAATCCTTTGCTTATCCTTCTTTTGGGTCATAGATCATACGTTGGTCTTACCCTCGATCAGTCCTTGTCCACCCTTTGATGACGACATTCTAAAGCAGATGTTCTTTCTGTCAAACCCCTTTGACGATGTGTTCCTTCGGTCAGGCTTTCTTTCTGTCACCCCTTTGACGACGTGTTTCCTTCGGTCAGGTTTTCTTTCCGTTAAACCCCTTTGACGATGTGCTCCTTCGGTCAGGTTTTCTTTCCGTCAAACCCCTTTGACGACGTGTTTCCCTCGGTCAGGTTTTCTTTCCGTCAAACCCCTTTGACGACGTGTTTCCTTCGGTCAGGTTTTCTTTCCGTCAAACCCCTTTGACGACGTGTTTCCCTCGGTCAGGTTTTCTTTCTGTCAAACCCCTTTGACGACGTGTTTCCCTCGGTCAGGTTTTCTTTCCGTCAAACCCCTTTGACGATGTGCTCCTTTGGTCAGGTTTTCTTTCCGTCAAACCCCTTTTACGACGTGTTTCCTTCGGTCAGGTCTTCTTTCCGTCAAACCCCTTTGACGACATGTTTCCTTCGGTCAGGATTTTTTTCCGTTAAACCCGTTTGACGATGTGTTCCTTCAGTCAGGTTTTCTTCCCGTCAATTCTTTGAAGATGTGTTTCCTTGGGTTCCATTTTCTTTCCGTCAAACCCCTTTGACGATGTGTTCCTTCGGCCAGGTTTTGTCTTTCCGTCAAATCCCTTTGACGATGTGGTCCGTTGGGTATGTGTTCTTACCAATGTTGTTCTGGGGTTCACTTTTCTTTCTTGGGTATGTTGTTTTTCCGTCCAATTCCTTTGACGAAGTGTGACTAGGCTCTAATAATACTTTCTCCCCCCACGGTTAGCAAATTTCGCGATTCTTTTTGTATTTAATCAACTTCTACCTTGAATGCCTGAAAGTCGTTGCTATCATCCTTTTAGGTCCTAGTCTATTGAATAGGGACAGCTGTAGCTCCCCAGAATTTGCCCTACCTTTTTCTAACTTTTTATGGCTTTCGCGTCGCATTCGTCTACATATCCATTAGGTCATAACTCATAATCATTCATTTGCATTGGGTTCCTAAGACGTGGGATCAAGGTATTACGTGCAAGCTCATGACTCTCTTTTATTGTGAGATTCTCATCTTCATTCAGGGTTGAATTCTCACCAGGTGGATCCTCTTCAAGTTTTCTCAAGAGTAACAGGTCACTTTTTCATCATTGTGCGCCTAAAGCAAGTGGTTCAGGTTTTTATATTTTGTGCGAAGTGGTTGATATTCACCGATTAAAAGTGGTGGTTAGGGTTCATGGCAAAGGCGTCTTGACATGAGATCTAGTTGCGGATTTATATTGTGGTCAGGACAGTGTTATGCTCAGTAACTTATGGTTCGTTGCTTGTAATACAAGTTAAGGTGGATTTGGGATTGAAGTCATGGAAGTTGGGGGTTCATTAAGAGCAAGTTTAATTCGGATTAGAAGTCTGATTTAGAATTTCAGGTCAAATCGATTGTGCGTACTACTTGGTTTACAATAACCATCTCTCATGTTAATATCCATTTCTTCATTACCCCTTTTTCTCCATCCATCTTAAATAAATCACATTTGGATGTCCATTTGTTAATCCATATCCCATTTAACTAATTTTAAATCCATCTTTAAAACCACTTTTGTCCACATTTAAAACCATTTTTCATTAAATCATTTTTTGGATCTATTTCCAAATAACCATGTCCATTGTTCGAATTCGCTTTCATGTCCATGAATCTAATTAAATAAAATCCAACGTACCATATTCAATTGGAACCTGTTTTCTCACGTATTCAAATTCAATTTGAAAATAAAGCACATTACACCAAAAGCATCAAGAAGTCCATTCGTCCACAAAATCAAATTACGTAAATTCATACCTGACTACAAAAAAGCTCTTTGAATCATCATGGCCTAATGCAGCTGCAAGAAGAAATACTTAACGAAGTTTCATTGTACATAGCCGGGTTGTATACAGGAAAAACTAATAAAAGCAGGTCACAGGAATTTCACTGAAAGAGGTAGCTCGGGAAAAGAAATTACATAGTACATGATTCTTATTAATAAGAAGCTCATAACAGGTGTTTTTAAAAAGAAAAAAAATTCCCACACCAGAAAATAGTAGAAGGCAAGAAAACTCATAACAACAACAAAAACTCTTAACAGAAAACTTTCTAATTCCTAACCCAATCCCTAACCAAATTCACTGGAAAAAAAGAACCAGAAAATCAATAGCAAAGAAATCTCTAACAGAATATCTTTTAACAGATCAATCTCTAATTTCCCTAACCAGTTTTTACTCTAACAATTTTCCTAACCTCCAATTTCCAAAAAAAATTATAACTGAACCTAACCAACTTCAACAACAAAAAAACTAACTTTTCCTAACTGCTTCTGACCATAACCTCCTAACAATATTCGTAATCGAATTCTCAGAAACTCTACAAAAAAACTTCAATTCCCAGCACCAATCTTCAACCTTCAATATTCATTATCAGTTCACCTTCAATCAACATCTTCAATCACAACCCGAACCACATTCAGCTTCAAATTCATCATCTGATACATCTTCAATGTTCACTGCAAAATCACGCAACGCAATTCCGGCAAATCGCAACTCTCTCACCAATATCAAAACCTACAAATCATCAACAACATCACCACGACGTCCAAACTAACGTAACGAGCAATTCGAAATCAACAAGAATCCGTAATTCGCGACGAACCACGATGAAGAAGAAGAGACGAAGAAGCAGAGATTCAACAACAATGAAACAAAGATCAGATCGTACCTGAAAGGGCTTCAAAACAAGCCAGGTACCTCTAGCGCTTCACGTTCCTCATAATTTTTGTTCGCACTTCGAATCGATGTGAGAGTGAGGTGTCAAGAACGAAATGTTAACAATGGAGACGAACGGGTTGTATTCACCACAAGGATTGAACCGTCGTCGTCACGAGGTGTGCTGGTACGGTGGTGTTGTTGATTCCGGTGACAGTTTTGTTGTTGGAGAGGATTGAGGTTAGACGGAGGGAGGTCGGAATCGAGAAGAAAAATAAACGGTGGCGAGGAGTGCTGAGAGAATGATATAAGCATATTAGGGATTTTTGGATTGGCTTCTTTATGCTGCTTTCAAATAAGATCAGGCCTGGGGTTTTAAGCCCATGCTTTTTTCGTTCCACGCCATTGAACTTCTAATACACCACCCTTCTCTTTCACTTACGCCCTCTCTGAACTGAAAATCTAAGGCCACTACCATGGATTCATTCTCACACCACCCAATCTGATCACACCCCCTTTAGTTTTTTAATTGTTAATTATTTAGTACTAGGCAATTAGGGCTTAATTAATTTCTTTTTAGATGATTAGAATTAGTTCATAATCTTAGATTTAGATTATAATTGTGATTTGGACTAATTAGTTTTAATCTTTGAGTTTTGGATTAGAAATTAGCTTGGATTTTAAGTGAATTCTAACACTAATTAGCGGTTGTTGTTTTTTTTACAACTAGTAACTAACCCGTGTGTTCGCACGGGCCTGTCTGTTCGAGAATTTTATGTGATGGACGCGTATTTGTTAATCAAATTGAAAAGAAAAATGGTAAAAATATAAAAACAAATATGATTGAAATTACAAATTTGTATTGGTAAATATATGAAAATGTTGTGGCGGATTATAACATGTAGCATTTATTTTGTATATAAAAAAATTTGAATCAAAATTAAAGTTATTTCTGTTTATAACAATAGTATTTTTGCGTATATAAAAGTATTTGAATCAAAATGATAGTTGTCCCCGTTTATAAGAGTAGTTTTTGATGTTAAATAAAAATTTTCAATGAAAATAAAAGTAATGCGTTTTGAGAACAACAATATTTTTTTATGTTGAATATAAATTGAAGTTGTGTCTGTTTAAAAGAATAGTATTTTTTTGATACATAAAAAAATTTGAATCAAAATTAAAGTCGTGCCATTTTATAACAATAATATTTTTTTGTTATGTACAAAAAATTGAATCAAAATTAAAGTTATGTCTGTTCATAAAAAAATTGATAAATTTCTATTTTTCAATATTTGTATCAGTAGTTAAGTAATATCCGTTTATAACAATAGTATTTTTTTTGTCATGTCTACAAATAATTGTATGTTCTTTTTTCAAATCTATTAAATATTTTAGAAAGTTCATTATCGAATTATTCAAACATAAGTTAAAAGAAAAGAATATTAAAAATTGTCAAATTATAATTTTCCCGATGCATTACTTTTTTAAAATTTCAAAATATTATATCAAATGTTCAACTTCTTGTTTTTTTCATATAAATTTTATTTGTCTATTGATAATTTTTTTTTTAGACGTCAATTAAGTAAAATAGTCGATTGTTAAAAATATTAACTTTTATAATTTTATAAATTTAGAAAGAAGAAATTGTCGTTATAAAACCTTAAGTTAAAAAAATGTTACAAATTTTACACTCTTTTTTATTCAATTTATTCAATTTTTATAGAATATTTATAATTAAACACTTACAATAATATTTAATTTTAAAGAATTAGAATTTAATAATTTATTCTGCATGTATAGAATATTTATAATTAAATACTTACAATAATATTTTATTTTAAAGTATAGAAATATTTATTCTGCATGTATAGAAATATAATTTATTTTGTAACGTGTTGAGATTATATGCAGCCCTTATAACGTGTTGAGATTAGCATCTTTCATGGTGTAAACAGTTAAATTCGTAGAAACAATACATCAACTGTACCGAAACAAAATAAATTATATGCAGCATAAAATGTACCGAAACAAAACATTAATCAAATAACCAACATACACATAACAACACCCCACATATTTCATAAAATCAAACCAACACATTACTGCAAATTGAAACCAGGTTCAACTACAAATACAAAAACAAAACAATCACTGCACCACCTATTCATCAACTGCTACACATTAGTTCTTTCAAGACCATCAACGGTTTAACAGACATACATACATGGTTTCTGGACAGGCAGTATGTATCGAAAATCCAAGTTTATCACCTCTTCGTAATTTCTTATTTTTAGCATACTCATACCACCTGGTCCCTATAAATTTTTCCTTTTTCAAGTTTTTTCCATTTCGCTTTGCACAGTGAATGTTTCCTGAGTAAGTATTAGCAGTATCTTCATCAACTATTAATATTTCTTTTTGACCCCAAAATAGACAATTCATTGTGACCTCCCTTGGAAAATGCTGTAAAATTTAAATTTAAAACCACTCAATATCAATTTTGTAACATACATATGATTTAGAAAATAGGTTGAGTTAGGTGGTCTTACAAGAACATTTTTCTGAGCCTTATAACCAAAAGAAATTTCCTTTTCCCAGTAAAATACCACCTCTTTTTCATCTTCAGATTCTTTCTCCAATTCTTCCTCATAGGAGTCATCATCATCAGACTGGTCTTTCTCACCGTTGTGTTGTTCGCTTTTCGATTCCTCATTTTCTTCGTCAACTATGTTTCCTTCCCTTCAAAACATTCAGAAACAAATTACAAAACATGACATTCAACATGCAGAACTAATAATAACAAAGTAAATAACCCAAACCCAAAACGAAAAAGTCATTGATAAACATAACCCTAACGAAAATGTCATTGATAGATGCAACATGACCAAAACGAAAATGTATCATGAAATACTGCATGCATTTACAAAACCTAACCCTAAAGCAAAAAATTTCAATCATACCTGTTAAACTTGTTTTCAGCAAACTCATTAACTTTAGAACTTTCACCAAAGGATGCTTTTTTCATAATAATGTATTTGTTCACACCCCTTTTAGCAGCCTTGCGTACTTTCCATCTATCAAGAACAGTTGCATGTGCTTTTCCATTTTTTTCATTTCTCGGTATTGCTTCAACCTCTTGACACACTTCAACAACTTTGTCAACATACTGTTCAGTTCGTTCCTCTGTTGCTGAGATATCTGAGGAAGATCTGAAATAAAAAACAAATGTCATACTTTGAAACATTGATGAGGTATAAAAGAAAAACATGTTTTTGTATAACTTGACAGGAAAATCAAGAGCTTACCGGCTTGAAGATGAAATGGGTTTCGCTGTTTCCATGGAGTGTTTGTTTAATGTACAGTTCCAACAAATGCCCCTAACCATACCTTGTTATGGTTTTCTTTACTATGAATGATATCCAATTTATACTACATAAAGTTGGGCCTTTGTCCTACTCAACCCAATATTACTTTTAACTTCATTATGAAAAACAAAATCGATAGAATACTAAAAGTAAGTCTAACTAATGACTATATTTATAGATTTTTATTATATTATTTAATATAATAAAAATTATTTGATATTAATTAATATTTAATTAATTGAGGTCTTAATTCATATTTATTGATTTGACTATTATATTACTTGATATTTATTGAAATGACAATTATATTGCATGATATTACCTTTATTATTCTTTAATATCTTATGACACTCTATTTTTAAAAACCCTTCAGATTAGACCAGTCTTTCCTTGGCTGTATAACCTACCTAGTCTGCATCATTATTGTTCATGATTAGACAACTCTTTACTGTCATGAACTGTAGCTAATAAGGGTAGGTATTAGAACATAAATAAATTATTATAAAATTAATGAGATGAGAGAGCAAGAATAGTTAGAACAGGTACCTGATTATTCTGCAGTTCTGATTTATTACTCTTTTGATGTACAACTGTCATATCTTTGAAATTTCCTCCTGTTTGATATCTACAAACAAAAGTAAATTAAATCTGTAAGACCAGCCAGCTTCCTCATTATACATGTAACTATATCCTAAGTCTATAACAACAAATTTGCAATTGATTATCCAAACTTAACACACTTTGGTAGACCTGAAAAACTCCATAGAAAGTTTGTCTAAGAAAAATAATCTTGTTAATTAATATAAAAGCTCCATAAAAACCTTGTCCAAGAAAACTAAGGTTGTTAATTAATAACTCACCTTGAGTACTTATTTTCTGTCGTATACCATTGTCATACCATTTTGGTGGGTGCATTCTCCCCTATCCCTGAAAGGTGATTAACAAATTCCATGTCAGGAGAAAAAATACTGAACAATATTATTAATGTGAATAGTAGCAATACAGAGGCAGTATATTTGACAAACCTTCTTTAGTATCATTGATTTGCAAAGGTTCCACCTTGTCTTCCATATCATAATTTCCACATTGCCTTCCACTTCATCACCTTCAAACATTAACAATTCTAAATGAAAAAAATCTATTCACATTTGATTGAGATTTTAATTGCATTCTGTAAGGTGTTAATATTAGTGTAATATCATTGAAATACTAAATGTCACCTTGAATGAGTTCATCTTCTTGAGCATTTTCCACAAGATGTAGCACTGCATCAACCATCAACATTTAACCCTATTCCACCTAAAACTATATAACACATAAATGGGAATCATAAAAGCAACGATAATTTCATTAAAATAAATTGAAATCCATATCATTCAAACTGCTCAATTCAGAAGCCAAACATACATTATAAACAAACACTTCTTAGATATAGATGACATTGTCTCAAATGATCAATAACTCTGTAGATATTGTAGGCGACATCCCTAACGCAAAACTCCTATGCATGAATCACATATCCATATTAATATCATGTTAGATATGCCTTAGAACATCAAATACAATACAATCTGATATATCACATTACCTTAGAAAGACGGTTATAATCAAAGGCGGCAACTTATGTCTGTGTAGTTAGAAAGACGGTTATAATCAAAGGCGGCAAGTTATGTCTGTGTAGTCACTTAATCCAATCTATCAACTTTCTGAAATATATTATATATCATCAATCAAGTGTAGTTATAATACAATAGTCATTTCTAATCTGAAAGTTGTATTGTTTCAAGAGTAGTTGTAACATACCTGCATGTAGCCCAATACTAATTTCCACAACAGACGATAATGTGTTGCGATACTCCGGTCGACTCTATTGGTATGGTCTGGGATTTCCGATGACGAAAGTTTCACAACTTGGTCTCATATAAGGAGAAATGTCACAATATATTAAATTCAATAGAACTCTACAAACTATGAACAATATATTAAATTCAATAGAACTATACAAACTATGAACAACCAACAATGGAAATCACTCTTCAAACGACCGTACAGTTGTTAAATAGTCCAACAATTGTCCATTGTTTGCGTAAAAGTCGATGAAGAACTTCAAACCACTGAAAAAATTAAAAATAAAAAATATTATTATTAATCTGATAGTCACTGAATACTGTTTACGATTGAGATATGTACCTGTTTTATCATTCTCAGCTTCTTGGTGGTTCATTTCCAGATTCTGCATAACAAACATACTTGGGCAATATACTAACAGAAATACATCATATGTAGCAGAAATCGCAATAAAACAGATAGCCAATATACGACATTCAATCAAAATATAAAAATGCATACAATGTAGCCAAATGGTTCCAAAAAACACATTAGTTGAAGTCGATTCTGACAATAATAAACTACTTTATCATAGATTTTATAAGAGCCCTAGATGAAAATCTAAAATATTAAAGATCAAATCTAAAACCCCGTGCCCGCATGAAGTTACTCCAGCTAAAAGGTGCTTCATCTTCATCGTCTGAATCGAATAACCGCATGCTGGCTTGTCTTCTTCGTAATGCCCTTCTTTTTGCCCTTCTTAATCGTCTCCTGGCTTGTCTTCTTCGCAATGCAGCAGCTTCTTGGGCTTCCGCAGCTTCCTCGGCCTGGAAGAGTACTTCCTGTTCAACATGGTGTATTTGTTGGACCTCATCAACCACAGGGATTACCTGGGGAACCTGTTGGACGTGTTGTGGTTGTTGAACATCTGACTCAGGTTCAACCGGGACAACATAATTTGAATTCATTTTGTTGTTTCCCTATCCTCAAGTGATGGTTGTGTGATACTATGAAGAGAAAGTAGGATTTTATAATGGGTTATTTGATTCTTGATATTCTATTTACATTGGAAATCTACAACTTTTTAGTGGGATATCATAATTGTTTGGTTAATTCAAAAGCCAATGTTGTTTATTGAGTATTCATGGTCAAGCCTATCAATAACGTTTCAATAAACTGTAATTGAAAACTAAAGGTCAAATTAATGATTAACATTGGTAATTAAAACATATTAAAACCAGAGTAATTAAAACATTCACTTAGTAAAGTCATGAATAGGTAACAGAATACCAAACAACATGACAACTAATCATATAATACGAAGGGAGTAAAAAAGAAGGGAGAGAATTACTGGAGTCAAAAGTGTGAAAATAAATGATGGAGGCATACCAAAATAAAGAAGTGACCCACCGGGTGTCAATTTTAGGTGTTAATTTAGGATATTAAACACACAAACACATAATTAAGAAAAAAGAGTAGATAGGCACCTGAGTTTGCAAAGCGTTGTGAAGTTCTTCTTATCATGTGGTGTAATATCTTTTGCGCACAATTGTCTACAAAAATCCCATACCGTGAAAACGACATAGTTCTACAAAACAATAAAAACACTGATGACAGACATTATTGAACCAGCATGACTTATGACATGAAGATAGTTACCTCTAAATTAGTGTCGGGAAATGTTTGGAGGATTAGTTGAAGAGGCTCAGAAAGAGTCTGTTAGATGGGTGCGACTGGCTCAGAAAAGACATTTGTTGGCAAAAGATAGTTAAACTACTACCATCGAAGAATATGGCAGCTGTAAGAGCTTATTTGTTATCATCATTGCCAGTGAAATCAATATAGTTATACAAAACACAACAAAAACATGGATCACAGGCATAATTGAAGCAGCATGACATAATAACATGAAGATAGTTACCGCTAAAACTGCATCGTGAAAAAATTGAAGGATTAGTCGTAGTGGCTCAGAAAGCATAAGCTGGATGAGCGAGACTGGCTCAGAATAACATTTGTTGGCAAAAAATAGTCAAACTACTACCATAGAAGAAAATGGTAGTCGTAAGAGCTGAGTTGTTATCATCATTGCCAGTGAGAATGGAAAGGTACTAAAGTGGCACAACTATTTTGAACCGTGTAAAACAACCTGTTCGCCTGAAAACACTTTAGTTTGAACAAAACACAACACAAACAGTGGTCAGCAGACATTAATAAAGCAGCATCACAATAAAACATGAATATGCTTACCTCTAAATGTGGCTCAACAAAGGGTAATTAGAACATTCACATAGTAAAGTCATGAATAGGTAACAGAAAACCAAACAACATGACAACTAATCATATAATACGAACCCAGTAAAAAATAAGGGAGAGAATGACTGGAGGCAAAAGTGTGAAAATAAATTATGGAGCCATACCAAAATAAAGAAGAAGTGACCCACTGGGTCTCAATTTTAGGTGTTACTTTTGGATATTAAACACAAACACATAATCAAGCGAAAACATGAGATAGGCAACTGACTTTGTAAAGCTCTGTGAAATTCTTATGATCATGTGGTGTAATAGCTTCTGTGCACAACTGTAAGGAGATACCTGCATATAAGGAGAAATGTCACGATATATTAATTTCCACAACAGACGATAATGTGTTGCGATACTCCGGTCGACTCTATTGGTATGGTCTGGGATTTCCGATGACGAAAGTTTCACAACTTGGTCTCATATAAGGAGAAATGTCACAATATATTAAATTCAATAGAACTCTACAAACTATGAACAATATATTAAATTCAATAGAACTATACAAACTATGAACAACCAACAATGGAAATCACTCCATGGTAATCAAATAATAATTGTCACAATATATTAAATTCAATAGAACTATACAAACTATGAACAACCAACAATGGAAATCACTCCATTTTCCTTCTAACAAACATCTGAATGCTGTAAGCAAGTTAAGCAATTAATATTAGAAAAAATCTATTCACATTGAATTGAGATTTTAAGTGAAATACGTGACATATACAATCCTTCAAGATTAATGACTGTGTTACAAACACAATATTAGACTAATAACATTGAAATACTAAATGTAACCTTGAATGAGTTCATCTTTTGGAGAATTTTGTTGCACATTTTCCAGAAGATGTCGCACTTAATCAACCATCAACATTTTACCCTATACCACCTGCAACAAAGCAACTAATTAGCATCACTTTCAAACAAATTAATTAGAAAATACTTAATTAGTTCATATTTCAAGCCAAACTAATAAGACTACAAAACACAATACTTACAGATATAGGGTTCTTCGTTCAGATTTCGTGTCAATATAGGGTTTCACCTTCAAACATTTAACACTATCACTTTCAAGCCAAAATAAGTACAGATCTAGGGTTCTTCGTTCAGATTTCGTTCAAATCAATTACAGATTTAGGGTTTCAAAATGTACAAACAAAAAACCCTAAATATTAAACAAATTTTCCCAGACGAATCAACAAAATAAGGCTCAGATTCACATTTTCTCGAACATTCGACAGAAGAGGTTCACAATGGTTGCGTCTTGCATCTGGACGAAATAGAACTAATGTTGTTCGACAGTTACAATATCGCCTTGCCATGAAACATCTCTTCTCCCAATGTTCGATTCAACAATATAAAAAATCCTCACTGCATTGTTATCAAAGAAGATGAAGAAAAACATGACCTTCTGAAGAAGACGAAGAAGAAAGAAAACAGACGACGAAGAAGACGCCGCCACTTGGAGATGGTCGAAGAGAGAGAAAAACATTAACGAAATGAATATCGTGGCACATGTTTTGGGGAATCACACGCAAAGAGAGAGAATAAGTCAACAAATTAAATTTTGGACATAGTTAGTTTCCAATTAGTTTTATGTTGTGACATCATCATCCCATTACATTATACTTTATTCTACAAACTTCAAGTTACATTTGAACAATATGACATCACTGGTTACAAAAAGTAAATTTTGGACACAAAATACCCCTAAAATCATGATGTGGCAAAAAACCAACTAAGGGCAATGTTGTGATTTCCAGGGCATCTTCTTTTCTTATATTATAGATTGATTTTTGATAATGGCTTACGCTAATTATTTTTTGCTTAATCGCACTAATTGCTTTTAGTTTAATTACACTAATCGTTTTTGCCTAATTGTACTAATTACTTAATCGCACTAATTGTTTTTAGCTTAATTGCTCAACAATTGATTTTGGCTTAATCACTTACTAATAACTGTTGGTAGCTAGATTAACACTAGGTAATCAATTTTAGAATTAATTAGAACTAAGTTTCTAGAATTAATTCAACATTTAGAATTTGTTTCGAATTAGAAGTTAACCTTGACTAATTGACATTTTAACTTGGATTAACATTGACTTGTAACTTTGTTTAGTAGTTGATTAACGGTAGATTGATATTGGTTTTAATTCAACTAATTGGAATTGGATTTCGATAATTGTTTTCGGACGATTATTTTTTGGTTTAATCATATCCTAATTGTTTTTTTCTTACTAGTTCACTAATTGTTTTTGGCTTAAGTGTCCACTAATTGTTTTTAGAATTAGAAACGTTGAACTAATCGATCTTGACTTAGTTCTAACATCGACTAAACTTAGATTTAAGGCTTACATCAATTAAGCTTCATAGTAGTTTTATTTGTTAACTTTGTTAATGGTTCTTAAATGTTAATATCGACTAATGGTTTCTTACATTTTGATATCAATTTCACTTGATTCTTGTTGATAATTCCCATTTGAATTTTGGTTGCTAACCTTGGTTATTTTGTTGATATCTTTGACTAATTTTTTAGTTGTCTTTGTAGTGATTTTCACACTTGATTTGCTAAGTTGTTTAAAGGTAAGAAGTGATGCTAAATACATAGTTGTTGTGCACAAGGTGAGCTGTTAAATGTTGCAATTCTGTCCAGATTTTCTTACACCTATTCCATTATGAAAACAGGTGTTGTTGAAAGCTGTTTTAGCTTATGGTTGGATCTTATAGCTATATAGGTGCTAGAGTGTTGTTGTGGCTGATGTTTTTTGTTTATTTTCTTGGTTTTGGTTTGCTTATGCATGCTAACTATAACGAGCAATTTTTGTCGGTGACACGACCACCTTATCGCAGGGTTTTCCTCACCGTAATGGTAGGAGGGGGTGCTACTTTCTGATTTCTTATTTATCCCATGAAGTTGGAAGGGAAAGGGAAGCTATCTAAAACTAACCTTGCACGCGGATGTTTAACTGAACAAACGCTTAAAAGAGATTGGGGGGTCCGGGGTCAGGATATACAATGGGGAGTTATCAATTACCCATCCTATACGTGGTTATCCACAGGATATTAGCTTTAGGTCTCGCTTTATACTTGATGGTGTTTATCCGTTAATGGGTTGGGAAAGTTTCTTGGGAAGTATGAGTGAGTGAGTGAGTTTTTGTTGAAGTTCGGGTTTTCCCGAGGTTTTTGGTAAGGTACTGGACCTAAGTTTTGATTGTTGTATAAAGGTACTGGACCTAGGGGGTTTTTATTAGTATGCTCGCTAAGATTTCGCAATCTTATGCCTACGTATTCCCGTTTAAACGAAACAGGGAAATCAGAGCAATCGTAGTTCCTCCTCTTCTAAGGGAGGAAAAAGATATTTGGTGTCTTGTTCAAAGCCCAAGATTGAAGCTAAAAGGTTTATTTGTGTCTTGTTCAAAGCCCAAGATTGAAGCTAAAAGGTTTAACCGAGAGAGAACTTGTCATCTCTAAAGAGGTGTTGTTGATTTTTATGTGCCTTGATCAAAGCCCAAGGTTGAAGCTAAGAGGTTGATTGACTCCACTAGGGAAGTCCTTATACAAAGCCTAAGAGGAGGCTGAATAAGACCGACTCAACAAGAGA
The DNA here is from genome assembly GCA_022829125.1 of Lathyrus tuberosus. Taxonomy (NCBI): domain Eukaryota; kingdom Viridiplantae; phylum Streptophyta; class Magnoliopsida; order Fabales; family Fabaceae; genus Lathyrus; species Lathyrus tuberosus. The sequence goes on along the minus strand of JALAZF010000087.1, from coordinate 7,798,972 downwards.
GTGTGTATATTAGTGTCTTGTACAAAGGCCAAGATTGAGGCAAAAAAGAGACTGACTCTTTTGGGAATATCATTATACAAAGCCTAAGAGGAGGCTGAAAGTTTGACTTTTCCGGGGAGGTTTGTATGTGTCTTGTACAAAGCCCAAGATTGAGGCTGAAATGGGAAATTTAACTGACTCGGGTGAGGATATTTTTTGTGTGTCTTGTATAAAGCCCAAGATTGAAGCTGAAATATGTTTGACTCTGCTTGGGAAATCGTTCCTCAAAGCCTAAAATAAGGCTGGGAGGAAGTGTCCTCGCTGGGGAAGATATTTGTCCCAAGCTTAAGAGATGAAGATTTATGTCTTGTACAAAGCCCGAGATTGAGGATAAAAGGGTTTGACTCAACAAGAGAGCGCTTTTATTTGTCTTGTACGAAGCCCATAATTGTGGCTGAACAAGCTGGAGAAATTATTCTACACAACTTGAGTGAAGGCTAGCTCTAGCTAGGGGAAATCTTTACATCAAACCTACGAGGAGGCTGAAAAAAGATTGACCCAACAAGAGAGTATTTTTGTCTGTCTCGTACAAAGTCCGAGATTAAGGTTAAAAGGTTGACTCAACAAGAGAGTGCTGAAAGGTGATTGACTCAACAAGAGAGTCTGAAAAGGTGTTTGACTCAACAAGAGAGTCTAAAAAGATGATTTACTCAACAAGAGAGTCTGAAAAGGTGATTGACTCAACAAGAGAGTCTGAAAAGGTGATTGACTCAACGAGAGAGTCTGAAAAGGTTAGCTCCGCTGGGGAGAATCATTGTACAAAGCCCAAGAGGAGGCTGACTTTGCTGAGGAAAGGTCATTATACAAAGCCTAAGAGGAGGCTATCTTTCTGCTGGGGATTATTGAGATCCCTAGGCAGGTCTAAGTGGGGAATCAACTCTTGCTGAGGGTTCCAGAAGAGCTGAGATATCAGATACCTTGAGGTTCTGATTTGGGGTAGACTGTCCCTGGTTTGGGTAGCCTAAGAACGACGTTATTTTATTTATGATTTTGTCGATTCTTGAAACTACAGCACTATAAAACAAAACTTTGTCGCTTTGGGCAAAGCAAAGAGGTATATTTACAGAAAGTGAGCCCTATCAAAACATCTGTTTCACCTGGGCAGGGTGAAAGGTTAAAGTAAAGACGACAATTACTTAGACTTATGAACAACTTTCGGAACGTTGACAGCAACCCATTGGCAGCGAACTCCTCGGTGAATTACAAAGTCTGGTACCTTCCTTCTTGACTTGTCTTCAGAAATAACGCTGATTTCTGGCAGAGCGGGATCGTTGGAATCTGTCTCCTAGGCAGAGTTGTCGTAGACGAACTCTTCTGTTGTATCTTGCATAGTGTTTGTGCTCTCAGGTAGATCTCCCAATCCAGTTGGTTGAATGTCTTCGAGCCTGATACGAGAACTTTCAGGAGCGGTGTACTTGACCAGGAAGTCGAACTTGCCACTCGGTTGTCCTAAGGTGTCCCACACTTCTTTGGAACTGGAGGAGTCATCTTTTTCGATGACGTTGACCTCAGGAAAAGCATAGTTAAGGAACTGTTATCCTGCAATCTTTACAAATTCATCGTCGTGCTGGATATTTTATGAATGCCCTGAGTAATGATCCCATGATCCGGTGGGGACACAGGTATTCTTTCAATGATGCTCAACTGATATGCATCATTGGACTGACTTTTTTTCCCCAAGTCTCCTGGGTACGGCTGCCAGATAGGCAGGCCATCCATTGGGCCATAATAGTCGTGGTCAAAGTTGTCTTTCATCAGAGTGTCCTCCTCTAATGAGTTTGGTGGAGCACGACATCCTTCCGGATCACAATCTCTATATATCATTTTGACGTTTGACCTTGGTATATATCTCGGACTCTGTGCGGGATAGCAAAATGGCGTAGGCACCTCTTTCTGAGACATATAACCGTCCTCGTTAAGATAGGATTTCCACTCTTCATCCGTATCGTAGGAATCACCCTTGTTGATGGTATGTACTTCTTGAGACACTGGGTGAAGGAAACCTCCATTGTGGAAGAAGTCCTGAATGGGATGAAGACTTTCATCGTTAATAGCAGTCTGGGCATAGTTTGAAGAAAAATCAAGACCCTTCTTCGCCTTGTTATCAGTAGGAATGACAAGTTGTCCCCATCCTTTTGCATTGTTACTTTTGATCACTTCGAGAGCATCTTTGTACGAGGAAATTGATGTTCCTCTTTCTGATTGGTTGTCATTGCTCACCGAAAGTGCTTGGAACTGAGTTCCTACGACTTCCTCTGGTTCTACACAAGTGGATGATAATAAGTTGCTCACGGTCAAGGCTTGCTCTCCGCAGACAGTGACTAGTTGGTCGTTCTTGACGAACTTCAGTTTCTGGTGAAGTGTCGAGGTGACTGCCCCAGCCTCGTGTATCCAAGGTCTTCCTAACAAACAGCTGTATGCTGCTCGGATGTCTATAACCTGGAAAGTGACATAGAAAGTGTGAGGACCGATAGTTATAGGAAGGTCGACTTTGCTGATAACTGTTTTTAGGGATCCGTTAAATGCTTTGACGATGACCTCACTGCCTCTCATCGGAGATCCTTGGTATGATAATTGCATCAGAGTAGACTTAGGCATAACATTCAGAGTTGATCCGGTGTCTACCAGTACGCTGGCTAATGCATCGTCCTGGCAGTTGACTGTAATATTGAGCGCCATGTTGTGACTTTTGCCTTCTTCTGGCAATTCCTCATCACTAAATCCCAAGTTATTGCAGGAAGTGATGTTGAAGATGATGTTGTCGAATTGTCTTATTGTTACATCTTGTTCCACAAAGGCCTGCTCTAAGACTATTTGTAGAGCTTCTCTGTGGGCTTCGGAACTAAGTAATAGAAATAACACAGAGATTTTTGAAGGAGTTTGCAATAGTTGATCAACGATGTTGTACTCACTTTTCTGGATGAGCTTCAACATCTCATCATCGTTCTTTGAAAGGCTGGGATCATTGGTTTGCCCGACTGGTTGAATGGGAACTTTGGTTTGAGGTTCTCCTTCTTTGTTAGGTTTCCCAACTCCTCGGTTGAAGATTCAACCGCTTCGTGTTACTCGAATGATGTCTGCAATATTCACGACGGAGGGTAATAGAACTTCTTTTCTATTCTCAATTGTTGTTGCACCATACTTGTAAGGGATAGCTTTATCAGACTTGTATGGTACTGGTCCTAGCATATAGATAACTACAGGAGCCTTTTGATTTTTCTGACCATCGTAGCCAACCTCAATTGGTTCGAGATTGAGAATCTTTCCACTATTGAGAGGAACTCTTGATTCATGGAGTAAAGGGATTATGGCGCACACATCTTTGGCCACTTCTCGTTTAGGGATTAAGACAACATCTTTGCTTTGATTGGAAAGATAGTCGGACATTATGTTAATTGAACCAGAGCTTGACCATGGTTGAATCTCCTTATGGTCCAACTGACTTTAGAGGGATCCTCGCACGAGGTAGCATCCTTGGTTATCTTCTGAGCAAACTCTACAACGCTCATAGTTGTGTGGTGGCACCCGGCCACGTCCACTTTGTATGCTGTGTAACCTCACTAGATCTATTTCCATTGATCGAACGTCCTGACTTGGATGCCTAGTAGGGTTCTCATCAGTCATACTGACTTGTTGTGTGTCTTCGTCTAGATAGATTGGAAGCCACCAGTGGTTTAACAAGGGTTGTAGTGTTCTTTGAACGAGTGCACATTCTAGGTCATTCTCACGACATACTTTACAGTTCTGATACTCATACGAAGTCAGAAAACCGATCTGGACTTGCTTAGTGTGTAACTCCACCAAGCTGGTATTCATCAAACGAATATCAAAGATTTTAATTATATTAACTTGATAATGACTTCTATCATGGTAATCCTGAATCCATCTAAGATCCATCTGACACTGGAGGGGCTCTTGTACAAAAGAGCATCCCTGATTGTCTTTAGAGCAGATCAGACAGGAATCATAATCGTGTCGTGGCAGATTATGATGTTGGCTTTGCCTTGAGTGCATTGCCACTAAGTTAACATTCATTGCCAGAATGTTGTGTGTCGTACCTCGAAAAATACGATCCTCGCGATGGACACGAAAAAAATGTTCGAATAGAGTCGCCACCGAACTTTATTCATTCCAAGGAAGGAATAGGAAAATATCGATAAAACCTTTAAAGGGATAAGAAAATGGTCATCGCAACCAATATTCAGGTTTGGGAGTCGGTTACGCAAGAGGGAAGGTATTAGCACCCTCTACGTCCGTTGTACTCAACGGGAACCTCTTGATTCGATTCGTGAGAAAATTAGCTAGGTTTGTTTGTTATCTTCTAAAGGATTATTACTACGGGGAAAATGGGTGGTTTTTATTAGGGTGCTCGGCAAGGATTAGAACCCTTGTGCCTACGTATTCCCTCGTGCAATGGAAAAGTCAGAGCATTCGTAGTTCGTGAGACTACGGTTGGTTGGTTAGTGTTTTTTAAGTGAACAAGTGTTTAGAGGGGGCTAAACATTGTTCTTTTGGAAAAGAGTTTTAATCGCACGGCGGCGAGGAGTGGGATTAATGTGTTCGTATTTTGATTGAGTGACGATTACTTGAACTTAAGAAAGATTCCTCGGGCCCAAGTAATCGGGAAATCGAGTCGAAGAACCAGCTCTCTCTCCTTTTCACCCTTAATTATGAAAGCGTTTTAATATGGTTAGAGTATGTTAAATAGATGACAATTACTTGAACTTAAGAAAGATTCCTCGGGCCCAAGTAATCGGGAAAGCTAGTCAAAGAACCGACTCTCTCTCTTTTTCATCCAAGTGTTTAGGAAAAGAAGATTTGATTTGATTTATTGTAAAAAAAAAAATGATATGTAATCGCGTTATGAGTCTTTTAAAGAAGACAATTGCTTGAACTTAAGAAAGATTCCTCGGGCCCAAACAATTGAGAAGAAGAATCAAAGATTCCATTCTACTCCCTTTTCTCCTTTTAAGAAAAGTGTTTAAGTATGATTAAATGTATTAATTTGATTTAAGAAAAATACTCAACGTTGGATCGAGGTTTGGATTTGCGTGCGAAATGGTTTGAGAACTAATGGAAATGATGTCCTATGGTTTAAGGTAAGGTCGATTGCGAGGCAAAAGCGCTCGACTTACAAGAGGTAAAGGGACTTGATATGTGGATCAAGTAAATGCTGGAGATTAATTGAATTTGATTTGGAAAATACTTGACGTTGGATCAAGCTTGTTTATTGTTGTAAAAAGGGGTTAATTTTAATCTTATGGGAGATGGGTGTAATTAATCAAGTGGGAATAATCGAGCCATGATTAAAGTGAACCAATCACATACACGCATACAAACCAAAGTGAAATGTGCAACAATTATCGTTGTATAAAGCCCAAGAGGAGGCATTGTGAGGTCGATTGCGATCGTGAAAACGATCGACTTACAAGGTATTAAAAGGGCTTGACATTAAGTCAAGATATTAGTTTGAAAAAATTTTTTGGTTTGGACAAGCATAATATGAATAACATAAACATAATCAAGGCATGAAATAAATCCACAAGAGAAAATTATACACCTCACATAAAGATCATAAATAAAATTGGGGAAGACATAATCAAGCATGTTAGCACAATTAGTAACCTAATTCTAAGGTTAGCTTAAAGGAGAATATTCTAAACTTAATTAACTATATTTTTTAGAATTAAAATAGAAAACTCAAACAATTAATTAAATTAAACTAAAATATTTAATAAAATTAACCATTAAAGTTAATTAATATTAAATAAAATGGTTTAATAGAATTAATTGAAATTTGATTAATGAAAAAGGATTTTTTTAGATTTTTAGAATTAGGGAAAATGAATGGACATAATTAATTAAATTAAAATCAAATATTTAATAAAACTAATCATTAAATTAATTAGTTAATATTAAATAAATGATTTTAATAAAATTAATAAAAATTAACTAATAAACAGGTTTTAAAAATTTTCTCTTAAAAAGGAATTAGTTAGAAGTGTTTGGATTTTTTTTATATTAAAAGCAAATATTGAAAATAGCTACCTAAAAAGGAAATGGATCAGACTATCAGGAAAAAAAAAGGGTATAGACAACAAGTCTACCCAGGCCCAAATAAACTAAGCCCACACGCTTGAGGGTAGGTTCTTGGTGAACCTTAGTCCACAGCATAGATCTGGTGCGTCAGATCTGATGGGAGTCAAAGGCTAGACTCAAATCAAAGGACCTACAGGGATGCGCACGGTAAGGGTCATATGGCAGCGTGCATGAGATCAGACCACAGGCCACCACCTCGGTGACACTTGTCTGGGCAGTGACAAGTGTCACCGCCCTAGCCTATTCATCTCAAAGATCTGACAACTATTCAAAAACAAGGAAATAGTGGGAGGTCATATCCTCATCTCATTACTTCTTCTCACTACGCCTTTCTTTCTCTCTCTCTCAATGCCCTCTCTCTCTCTGCAAATGGCTTTGCCAGAAACCTAAACCTCGCCGGAGAAGAAGGTGGCTGGCGGCGGCGCTGCCCCTCCTCTCCGACTACACACTATGAAACAACCTTAATCCCACATAAAAACACACTTGAGTCCAAATCCAAGCTCAAAACGTCTGAAAACTCAACCTAAACACTAAAACAGGTACAAGCCTCAAACCCTAGATCGTAACATGCTACCCAAATCACAAAATTGACGGAGGAAATCAAGGCAACGAAGCAATGCAAACAAAGATTAAAGCTCAAAAAAACGTGAAAGAAGGGAATACTCACTAAATCGGAGCAAGTCCGAGTTTGATACTCCGACGAAGGTAAGGTGTCGACGCTTTTACCCCTCCTTTCTATTTCCACTTCCTCTTCTTCTACCCTTTTTTCTTCTATTTCTTTCTGCTGTATTCCTTCTACTTTCTGCTCTTTTGAATGATGCTTGTTGCGTATAATATGGGGCTTAGCTCACCTATATCAGAGTTTCAGTGTGAAACTATGATGAAGTTTTTTTTATGATAACGAGCTTTAGTGAATTTTTGGGTTCTTGCCGTGTAGAAATTTTTAGGGTTTTTGTTATGTTGTTCGTCTCTGAAAAATCCTTCCCCTTTATTCTGTCTACTGTTGTTTATATAAGGTAGAAATTAGGGTTTGGTGGTGTTTGAATCTGCTGAAGAATCTTCTGTTTTGGTATGTCTACACTGTGCTTTCGAGGATGCTAAAAATTGCCTTTGCTAAACTATGAAATTCTCCCTGCTGTACTTTCTGCCCTGTTTTGCTGTGGTACCTTGCTATTGAATTTTGTTTCTGCATTTTCTGAACTTTTTGTTTGCTTGTGTTTGGCATTTCCTTGTGGTCCCTCTTTTTGACAGAATTTGGATTACTTTAAATTGATTTGGTGTATTCTTTGAAAGTATGACATGAATTTATTTTGAGCATAAACTTTGGTATGACATGTGATTTGGAAATATGGACCTTCTTTATTCTTGAATGAATGAGCATGATGGATTATGGATTGAATTGAATTTGAATATGGTTATGATGTTGGATGGAAAAACGAACTGAACATGGAATTGTTTATGTGTGGATGAATTTGTGAATATAGAATGGAATTGTTTATGTGATTTGGAGTGTAGGGATTTGGTGAATGGATATGTGAAAGAATATGTGTCTTTGAATGGTTTTTGATGGTTTACATGTTATGTGATGGTTTTGGATTGATATGAATATGTGAATTAATCTTGGTAAAGTGATGAATTAAATTGATTAATGTGGATGGATTTGAGTTGAAATGGTTTTGATGTTTTGTATTTAGGAGCAATGGAACGGTGGAATTTCAAATGGCACGGATTGGCTAAAGAATGGCTCCAGGTAGAAAGGTCTATGAAAGATGACATATAGATGAGAAGCATGAAGTTTATAGCATGATCATATAACAATGAATGACTATTTGTATCATGAACTTGGATTTGTAAACTTGATTTTGATGAAAACATGAATGAATGAATTTGAACTTGTAATTTGCAAATCTTGTAATTCCTTGATGAACTTGGATGGTTGTACTTGAAACTTTTGAATGGATTTTGAACTTTGTAAAATTCCATAAACTTGTAATAAACATCATTCATTTGAAGGAACTTGAATGGAGTTTGATGAAACTTGTTCTCTTCTTTTTTGATCATTGATGAAATTAGAGAAGATGCTTGAACTTGAATAATGGTGATGGATATCTTCTTTCCAAACTTGTCTTGATCCAACTAATTAACTTGAACACCAATTTGATTTTATAACATTAATTAATCCCTCGAATGAATTTCTTCATCCCAAATACCTGTCTTGAATCTTCAAATAAAACGCTTCTAAAATGCCATGTTGCACTCAAGGATCAAACAAATGAAACGGGAACTAAACTTGTGTTTTGTAGAGACAAAACAAAACAAATGGTGACATGGATTCAAATAACTTTAGTGAGGATGACTCATGTGGCTTAAAGTCAATCTTGAAGCAATTTAAATCATGGCTTGAAAATGCATTGATCATGACTTGAGATTTGTTTGACTTTGTACCCCATTCATAGCGCCATCCTTGTGAGCAACTTGAGATTTAGAAATTTACATGCTTTTTACGTGTAACTTGAATGCAATCCACATTTAAGTTTTGCTTTCATGAATTTGACTCCAAATGCCTATAATCACTACTAAAATTATTATTCACTTTCCAACTTAAATTTTGTAGAACCTTTGCACATGCTTGAACTCCATAAATGGAAATCCCAATCATGTGCCACATTTTACATATTTCTTCCATTTAAAAAAAGAAACAAAGAATACCATCCTCCCTTGAATAACAAACCTTGAATTTCTTAGCCTTAAGTGTGAAATCAAATGGCACATTGGAAATGTACTCTATGGAATTCAACTATTTTTGCATTACTTGATCTCAATCCTTTATGATTCAGTTTGAATTTGGAATTTTCGCACCTTTGTCACCTTGAACTCCAATAATAAAAATGGTTCTTTCATGTACAAATTCCATGCTCTTAAACACCTCTCTTTAATATTGCATCCATCATAGATGAGGTCAACATCTTCTTGTATTTCCACTTGAAATCAAACACAATTGCAAAAACCTGTATTCACAAAGAACATAAACCAGATCCCCATGAAGTCCAAAAGCCATGAGAAAAGTCCAGGAAGTAATAACATGCTTGGCATAAGAAAAATGAGAGGGTAGGACAAATTTGGGGTATGACAGATGCCCATATCTAATTGCCTTGAACCCGAGAAAATGAACTGCTATAAAGCGTTTATTTTAAGGGTAGAAGTCAATTAGATATAAGAATGCCCCAAAATTTTGTCTCACAAAAGGTGAAGTGTTGTAGGGTAAGACCTGGCAGAATGAGGTAGCGGGGTTCAAACTGAACAAAATAACTTGAGATCCTTTGGGTGGTCGAAGCAGCGCCTTACTCATTAAGGTTCTCCGATGGTACCAAAGTTGTATCTTTGAAAAGGCAGACGATTATCTGGGTCATCGAAGCAGTCCCTTGTCCATTAAGGTTCCCCGATGATACCAAAGCAGTATCTCTGAAGGCAGACGATTCTCTGGGTCGTCGAAGCAGTCCCTTATCCATTAAGGTTCCTCGATGATACCAAAGCAGTATCCCTGAAGGTAGACGATTCTCTGGGTCGTCGAAGTAGTCCCTTATCCATTAAGGTTCCTCGATGATACCAAAGCAGTATCCCTGAAGGCAGACGATTCTCTGGGTCGTCGAAGCAGTCCCTTATCCATTAAGGCTCCTCGATAATACCAAAGTAGTATCTCTGAAGGCAGACGATTCTTTGGGTCGCCGAAGCAGTCCCTTATCCATTAAGGTTCCTCGATGATACCAAAGCAGTGTCTCTGAAGGCAGACGATTCTCTGGGTCGTCGAAGCAGTCCCTTATCCATTAAGGTTCCTCGATGATACCAAAGCAGTATCTCTGAAGGCAGACGATTCTCTGGGTCGTCGAAGCAGTCCCTTATCCATTAAGGTTCCTCGATGATACCAAAGTAGTATCTCTGAAGGCAGACGATTCTCTGGGTCGTCGAAGCAGTCCCTTATCCATTAAGGTTCCTCGATGATACCAAAGCAGTATCTCTGAAGGCATACAATTCTCTGGGTCGTCGAAGCAGTCCCTTATCCATTAAGGTTCCTCGATGATACCAAAGCAGTATCTCCGAAGGCAGACGATTCTCTGGGTCGTCGAAGCAGTCCCTTATCCATTAAGGTTCCTCGATGATACCAAAGCAGTATCTCTGAAGGCAGGTGATTCTCTGGGTCGTCGAAGCAGTCCCTTATCCATTAAGGTTCCTCGATGATACTAAAGCAGTATCTCTGAAGGCAGGTGATTCTCTGGGTCGTCGAAGCAGTCCCTTATCCATTAAGGTTCCTCGATGATACCAAAGCAGTATCTCCGAAGGCAGACGATTCTCTGGGTCGTCGAAGCAGTCCCTTATCCATTAAGGTTCCTCGATGATACCAAAGCAGTATCTCTGAAGGCAGACGATTCTCTGGGTCGTCGAAGCAGTCCCTTATCCATTAAGGTTCCTCGATGATACCAAAGCAGTATCCCTGAAGGCAGACGATTCTCTGGGTCGTCGAAGCAGTCCCTTATCCATTAAGGTTCCTCGATGATACCAAAGCAGTATCCCTGAAGGCAGACGATTCTCTGGGTCGTCGAAGCAGTCCCTTATCCATTAAGGTTCCTCGATGATACCAAAGCAGTATCTCTGAAGGCAGACGATTCTCTGGGTCGTCGAAGCAGTCCCTTATCCATTAAGGTTCCTCGATGATACCAAAGCAATATCTCTGAAGGCAGACGATTCTCTGGATCGTTGAAGTAGTCCCTTATCCGTTAAGGTTCCTCGATGATACCAAAGCAGTATCTCTGTGGTAAATTTGCTGAGGGAATAGTTGAGCAAGATTTATGTCGGAGGAAATGTGCTGGCTTTACAGGAGGGAGCTCACAAGAAACTTTCTAAGATATCCTCTGCTTGGGGAGTAATAACAACAACTGTTGGGGATTGTCATTATCAATTGCATGGTTGAAGAATGACTTGCTGGGGAATAGAATTCTGAGAGCACGTGCGGGATATCAATTTCTCTTTAGAAGAATACTGCCGACTTTGATGTAGGACTGGCCAAGACGCTTGCGAATTGATCCTGGATTCTGTTATGCTATGCTGGGGATGGAAATGCCATGCATTGTAAAATGCACTGAAACACACTAAGATGCAACTGCTGGGGAATCTAATGCACGTATGATATGATAACGCTTGATATGATTATGTAATGTTATGCTTGCATGTCATGCACATGACGATGCAAATGATCGGACGCGCTGGGGATAAGTTTCCTTGTCGTGGGTATCACCAGGGATTGGATTTGGTAATTGCCAAATGAAATTGGACTTTGGTTATTTTGGTGTTTGCCAATAAATTGGACTTTGGTTATTTTGGTGTTATGAGGGTGCCAACGACTGTGGACTTTTAATGGTTGCCAATGAAGACTGGACTTTAAAGGGTAGATTTGAAGATGCCAGAGAGTGTGGACTTTTTGAGTAGTTACCAATAAAGGATTAGACTTTGGGTTTTATGGAGATGGTGAGAGTGTCTGACTACTCGACCCCTTTTGAGCAAGCCAAACATGACTAGGGAGCGTGATTGCCCCTGTTGGGCTTGAAAGATTCACTGTTGGAGATTACATTAAGTACATCCCTGAAAAGCTACACTGCTTGTGGTGAAGAGCCAAGACGACTGACAACTGATTTGATGTTTTCAAGTGGTGAAGTTCTTTTGGAGACTACCTAATTCCTTTTTAGTTCTCCCAACACCAAAACAAATTTTATTATTTCCAAATATTGTCTTTATTAACCGAAGTTTCAAAACACAGTTTATCAAAAACAAGACCAGTTTGCAAACAAACAGATAAAGTAAAAAAAATGAGCACAATTTGGTGAGAAATCTCTCTTTGTATTGACTTGCCCCTGGAATGGGTAAGTATGTACACGGATGCAATTCCTTAATGAGGTAATTGCGGTGCAAGAAAAAAACATAATGGCAATACAAATTAATGAGGTTCCATTGAGTTTCAACACTGCTATGGTCCCTATGACTTTGATAACTTCAACACCTTGCTTCGTAGGAAGACGACTGAGTTGATTCCTCTCTTCAGTGGTACATCATGATCAAGTGGACGTGCGGACTATATACTTTGCCTTGGAATCTATCCCTAACTTTTGCCTGGATCGCTCTTTCGGGTTTTCAATCCACCGGGACGCCTTTTTTTGCCTGAACCGCCCTTTCGGGTTTTCAATTCAGCGGGCCTATATCTTTTATTTTATCCCTAATTTTTGTCTGGATTGATTTTGTTTTTTCAGGTCCACCGGGATTGCCATTTTTGCCTAAGTCGCCTTTTCAGGTTTTCGACTTAGCGGCTTTATTATTCCACTTTTTTAGGCGTAGTATCGCTTAACGTACTCTGCATTCACCGGGTATGGTAATTCATCACCATCCATAGTTGCGAGTTTCAAGGCACCACCAGAAAATGCCTCTCTTACAACATATGGGCCTTCGTAGTTTGGCGTCCACTTGGCCTTGGATTCATTATACATAGTCATGATCCTCTTGAGCACCAGGTCACCTTCCTGGAATGTCCGAGGATGCACTTTCTTGTCAAAAGCTTTCTTCATGCGTCTTTAATAGAGCTGGCCATGGCATATTGCTGCCAAGCGTTTTTATTCAAGAAGGTTGAGTTCATCAAACCTCGTCTTCACCCATTCTGCTTCATCAAGCTGAGCTTCCATCAATACTCTCAATTAGGGGATTTTGACTTCTATTGGAAGGACCGCTTCCATGCCATAAACCAATGAGTAAGGAGTTGCCCCTGTTGAAGTTCGCACTGAGGTGCGGTAGCCGTGCAGCGCAAAAGGTAGCATCTCATGCCAATCTTTATAAGTGACCACAATTTTCTGAATGATCTTTTTGATATTTTTGTTGGCTGCCTCAACGGCTCCATTCATCTTGGGTCTGTATGGTGTCGAATTATGGTGCTCAATCTTGAAATTAGCACACAGTTCATCCATCATTTTGTTGTTGAGATTGGACCCATTGTCAGTGATGATACGGTTAGGCACTCCATATCTGCATATAATGTTGTGTTTTAAGAAGCGAGCGACCACTTGCTTGGTAACGTTCGTATACGATGCTGCCTCAACCTATTTGGTAAAGTAGTCTATGGCAACCAATATGAAGCGGTGTCCATTTGAGGCCTTTGGCTCGATCATCCCAATCATATGTATTCCCCACATGGAAAATGGCCATGGTGAAGTCAAGACGTTCAAAGGAGTTGGAGGTAATGAATCTTATCAGAGTATATCTGGCATTTATGGCATGTTCGGGCATGATGGTAGCAGTCAACCTCCATGGTTAGCCAATAATAGCCTGCTCTCAATATCTTCTTTGCCATAGTATGCCCATTTGCGTGGGTACCAAAACAACCTTCATGAATGTCTTTCAGAATCTGCTCGGCTTCATGCCTTTCCACACATCTGAGTAGGACAGTATCATGATTACGCTTGTATAACACATTCCCATTGAGGAAGAAATTTGACGCCAATCTGCGCAAAGTCCTCTTATCCACCGCCGGAGCGCCCTCTGGATATTCTTGTTTTTCCAGATAACGTTTGATGTCATAGAACCATGGCTTTCCATCTGACTCTTCATCAGCAGCCAAACAGTGAGCGGGCTCTTCAAATTGCTGTAGATCAATATGCGGCCGATGGTTGGGCCATATCAGTTTATACATAGAAGCCAAAGTTGCCAGAGTGTTTGCCATTTGATTTTCCTCTCTAGGCACATGGGTAAGGGTGATATCATCAAATCTAGGAAGTAGCTTTGCCACGTAATCTCGATATGGAACTAGATTGGCATGTCTGGCATCCCAGTCACCTCGAATCTGATGTATTACTAAAGCAGAATCTCCAAACACATCAAGAGTCTTGATTCTTAAATTGACGGCTTCTTCCAATCCAAGTATACAAGCTTCATACTCAGCCATGTTATTGGTGCATGGAAAGCAAAGCTTAGCTGTGAACGGTAAGTGGAAATTCTTGGGTGATGTAATTACTGCCCCAATTCCACTTCTATGAACATTTGAGGCACCGTCAAACATTAGAGTCCATCACTCTCCTGGTTCAGGCCCTTCATCTGGACCTGGCTCTTCATAATCTTTTAGTACCATTATGTCTTCGTCTGGAAAATCGAACTTCAAAGGCTGATAATCATCCACCGGTTGATGGGCAAGATGGTCCGCCAGTATGCTACCCTTGATGGCTTTTTGAGTGACGTATTGAATGTCGTACTCAGACAAAAGCATTTTCCATCAGGCTATTCTGCCGGTGAGAGCAGGTTTCTCAAAGATGTATTTAATGGGATCCATCTTGGAAATCAGATAAGTAGTGTAGGTCAACATATACTGCCTGAGACGTTTGGCAGCCCAGGCTAATGCACAACAATTCTTCTAGAGTAAGGAATACCTTGTCTCGCAGTCATTGAACTTCTTGCTGAGGTAATAGATGGCATGTTCTTTCTTTCCCGTCTCATCTTGTTGCCCCAACACACAGCCCATAGATTCGTCAAGTACAGTCAGGTACATAATAAGTGGCCTTTCAGGAACAGGCGGTATCAGGATCGGTGGTTCTTGCATATACTCTTTGATTTTATCAAATGCCCCTTGGCAATCATCATCCCACGCAATTGACTAATTCTTTCTTAGCAGCTTGAAAATAGGTTTGCAGGTGGCAGTAAGATGTGAAATAAATCTGGCAATGTAGTTTAATATTCCCAGAAAGCCACGAACCTCTTTCTCTGTCCTAGGCGCAGGCATATTCTGAATTGCCCTCACCTTTTCAGGATCCACTTCGATTCCTTTCTGACTTACAATGAAGCCCAACAATTTTCCAAATCGTACCCCAAATGTGCACTTGTTGGGGTTGAGTCTCAGTCTAAACTTTCTCAATCGAACAAACAGCTTTTATAGATTGATAAAGTGCTCTTCTTCGGTTTGAGACTTGGCAATCATATCGTCGACGTACACTTCAATCTCTTTATGGATCATGTCATGAAAGAGCATCACCATTGCACATTGATACGTTGCCCCAGCATTCTTAAGTCCGAATGGCATCACCTTATGGCAGAAGGTGCCCCATGGTGTGATAAATGTGGTATTCTCCATATCCTCTGGATCCATCTTAATTTGATTATATCCAGAAAATTCGTCCATAAAAGAGAATACGGAAAACTGAGCTGTGTTGTCAACCAATACGTCAATGTAAGGTAATAGGAAGTCGTCCTTAGGACTAGCTCTGTTCAAATCTCTGTAATCCACACACATGCGAACCTTTCCATCTTTCTTCGGTACTGGCACAATGTTGGCAACCCATTGTGGGTACTTTGCTACTGCCAGGAATTCAGCATCAAGCTGCTTTCGGACTTCTTCACGAATTTTGAGAGCCATATCCGGATGGGTCCTTCTTAACTTCTGTTTAACGGAATGGCATTCCTCCTTGAGTGGTAACTTGTGTACAACCATATCAGTATCCAACCCAGGCATGTCTTGATATGACCAGGCGAATACGTCAGCGTACTCACGGAGGAGCTCTATCAATTTGGTCTTGACTTCAATTTGAAGAGATCCACCTATCTTTACCTCTCTTGTGTCTTCCTCAGTACCCAGGTTAATGACTTCAATGTCTTCTTGGTGCGGCAGGATGACTTTCTCCTCTTGCTTAAGCAGCCTTGCCAACTCGTCGGGGAGTTCGCAATCTTTCACGCCTTCCTCTTCGGCTTGGTAGATTGGGCAATCAAAGTCATATAGGCCCGTAGCAGCGTCTATGTCAAGGACCTCAGTGGTGTTTCTGCATGTTTATGATTTATGCAGTTTATTTAAGAAAGTGTGTGCATGAAAATATTGCCATTTATCGTAACGTAAAAAATGAAAGAAAGTGAGCGAAAATTGAATGCAAACTGAAATTCATTAATGATAAACAAAGTTTGAAAACATCAGGTGGTCCATACAATGCTCCACTACACCTTGGGCAGAGCGTAGGGTTTTTTGATAAACAGTAAAATTATGTTTGGTGTGTGAAGAAATGAGGGACTTCAATGGCCTTCCAATTCTAGAGCTCTTCACCAGGCTTTGCTTGTCGGATCCAACTTGCAGAAGCTTGCTCATCACCATCATGGTCTTTAATGATCATTGCTACTGGAGAACCAAAGATGTGCCCAGCACTTGTAAAAATCTTCTCAACAGGAAGGATCTGATTTTCGTTGTATGGAACAAAAGCTGAGTTGCGGGATGGCCGATAACGTAGCCCAAACTTATCCAGCTTTTCAGTAACCTCAACCACTTTTCCCCAACCTTGGGCATTTCCCTCTTCCACTACAGTTTTAGCTTTCTCGTACGAGGCCATTGATGATCTTAATTCTTGGTGCTCTAGTACCCGTTGCACAGCCAGTGTACTCTCCACCTCAAAGGACTGAAAAGGTGTCTCAACCATTTCACCTTCAACATCAATATAGCGGAACGATGTCAAATGACTTACCAGGATATCCTCTTCACCGCCTATCACAACCATTTTGTCATTGGTAATAAACTTCAGTTTCTGATGGAGAGTGGACGTAACTGCCCCTGCTGAGTGAATCCAGGGCCTTCCTAGCAAGCAACTGTAACCAGGATAAATGTCCATTACTTGAAAAGTAATGGTAAAAATAGTAGGTCCAATCTTAATTGGCAAGTCCACCTCGCCAATAACCGCACGCCTAGATCCATCAAATGCCTTCACTATGAGAGTACTTAGCCTCATGATTACCCCATTCACAGGCATCTTTTCTAGAGTAGTCTTCGGGAGCACATTCAAAGAGGATCCAGTATCCACCAAGACTCTGGACAACACAGTATCTTCACATCTAATGGAAATGTGAAGAGCCTTGTTATGGTTCTTCTTTTCAGCAGTCAGATCATCATCATTAAACCCAAGAAAATTGCCAGTAGTGACGCTGGCTATCACATCATCGAATTGTGCTACAGTTATATCCTTGGTAATGTGTGCAACACTCAACACCTTCAGCAGGGAGGATCTATGTGCCTCGGAATTGATCAACAAGGTGAGCATAGATATCTTGGCAGGAGTTTGATTCAGCTGATCGACTACCTTGTAGTCGCTATTCTTTATAATCTTCAGAAACTCTTCAGCCTCTTTCTGTGTGAATGCCCTTCTTGGAGATGACACCCCTTCTTATAATTCGGCCCTCGGATTTTCAACTGGTACAGCAACCGCCTTACCTTTGTCATTGTTTGGCACATCTACGGGTTTTGCTGCAAAGATTCGACCACTACGGGTCATTCCAATTGGTCATACCACAGCGTCACACTTAGCACCACCATATTCAACGACTGCCTTTTCTGGCCCTTGTTTAAAAACTTCGAACTCAGGAACACTAACAGGATACTCAATAGTTATCAGAACAGAGCGCACTGGCCTTGGTTTGTTAACATCCGCCTCATCAAACTGAATAACCACAGGTGCAGAACGAACTGGTCTTTGTTGGAAAACAATAGCTCCATCATATTCAATGATTACCGGAGTAGGACGAACTTATCTTTGTTGACGACCTTCAGGTGCATCATACTGAATGTTAATGACAGCCACACTTTGTTCTTTTGCATCCCGGCGTTCAACCTGAATCACACCTTGATCCAGGAATTTCTGCAAATGTTTTTTAACCACCTCATCAGTCAAATTATCAAGCTCATCTTCAGGGATCATCCCACATCTCTTCAATTTTTCTCCTATAACCGCCATAGAAGTACGAATATCTTCAACCCTTGTAATCAATCTCTGTCCGTTGCCTTCTTCCACAGCATTAACAGACGGTCCTCCATGCGGAGGCAGGGGATTGTGTTTAACATTAACGCCTCGCTGAGTGAAAGTAAGATCTTTGGACTCAACCAAATCTTGAACTCTGTTCTGAAATACATAACAGTTTTCTATGGTATGCCCGGGAGTACCCTTGTGAAACTCACAATGGGCGTTGGCGTCATATCCGGGGGGATATGGGAAGACTGCTGGTCTCAAATCCCTGAGTTTCAAATGCCCACTTTGATACAATTGAGAAAAAATCTGGCTATACGGCATTGGCACAGGATCGATATGCTTTCTTGGTCTTTGTTGCCTCTGTGGCGGGGCATTCTGATATTGCGGCGGAGGAACATTCTGATAATTCGGCTGCTAAGCAGGTGGTTGAGGTGGAGCTTGTGCAACTGCAGCCACTTGCTGATATGGTATATTCACTAGGGCTCTACCCCCTCGTCCTCTCATGACAGCATTGGTCTCTTCATCCTTTCTCTTTACAAATGGTTTCTTTCCTCCACTTGTAGTAGCAACAACAGCTTTGTTTTTCTTCAGTTGACTCTCAATCCTTTCTCCTACAGACACGATTTTAGCAAAGTTAGGGAAGCTTGACCCCAGCATATGGTCCAAATATTGAGGCTGTAAAGTTCCCATAAACATATCCATTAACTCTTTGTCCAACAAAGGTGGTTGAACACGAGCAGCCAACTCCCGCCAGCGTTGAGCATATTCTTTAAATGACTCATCGTTGCGCTGAGCCATGTCTTTCAGTTGAGTGCGGTTTGGCGCCAGATCAGTGTTGTACTGATAATGTTTAAGGAACGCCTCGGAAAGATCTCTCCAAGTATTAATCTGCCCCTTTTCCAGCTGCATGTACCATTCCAACGATGCCCCGCTGAGGCTATCTTGGAAATAGTGAATCAGGAGTAGGTAATTTTTAATATGAGCAGCCATCTTGCGACAGTACGCCCGCAGGTGCGTTTTGGGACAGCTGATTCCCTTGTACTGGTCAAAAGTTGGCACCTTAAACTTCTCAGGGATCACAAGTCAGGGAACCAAGCACATATCTACCGCATCCAAGCCGGGGGTAGTCTGAACCTCAAAGGCCTTAAATTTTTCTTCCAATGTGCGCAATTTGTCAGCAGATGGATCAGGTCCAACATGTTGAGGAGGTGGAGGTGGTATGTAGAAGGCATCAAACTGCTCATCCGCATCACTCACAGATCCATGATAAGCCGAGTGTTCTGACAACTCTATGTGAACGGGAGGAGGGATTCCCTTAATTACTCCAGAAGTTCCTATCTTTTCAGCGAGCTTTTTGGTATCGGCCACAGTTTCAGCATTGTTCTCTTTCTGAGCTAGTACCATCATAGTCTCTAGCAGCTGATCCATTTTGGCCTTCAGCGAGTCAATGTCATTCCTCATCGTGTTCTGATTCTCTTTAATTTGCTCCAATGTCATCTTGAAGCTACAGCGGGTCTCGTACCGGTGTCGAGTAGTCAGGTTTTCTGTTTGGAGAAATGATAGAGTAAATGAGTTCATTACTAGGTGTTTTGTGGAAAACGAATACAATGATATGTATGCAGGATGGAATGCATTTGTTCTCAGGGAATCGTTCGAATTAATCATTAGCTTATACAGGAGTATTAAGGAACAAACTATTGTAAAGAAAACCAAGTCTCATTCATTCATAAGATAGTTACGTGATACATAATCATCCGGAAAATAATACAATTCATAAAGCAAGAAAGTACAAAAGCAACATAAAGACTCAAAACTTGGGTCTTCGAGCCTCGCGCTCCTTCAACTCTTCTTTAAACCTTGTTAGCATCGTCTTGCACAAGTAAACAAAGTTAACAATAGCTTGAGGGGTAGATTCGTCAAGAGCCTCCAAAGCATCTATATGCTTCCACACTAAGTCTTCAGCCAACCAGTTACAAAAATCCGCTAGCCCATTAAGCTTGTTGCGGTACATGTCTCTGTCAGCTATTAGAATATGAATGGAGCGTTTATAACCAGTACAATCATCAAGCACCTTCTTCCTCGCAGAGGCCCAAATATCTTTGCAAGAACAACCTCAAGATGATCCTTCTGCTCTTCGGCAAACCTTTTGAGATTATTTAGTTCACCACACACTTTGTCCCAATCTGTTGGCCCCACATAAGCAACTCTCATGAGATCCTCCTTAAGTTAGCGTTCCATTGCTTCAGAAGCCTTTGACTGGCGTAGAGCTAAGCTTAATTTTTTTATTTCCGCTCCCATCTCTTCTCTAAGTGTCTTTTTCCTCTTAGTGGCAATGAGCCAAGCTTTCCTATTTTCGGCACACTTCTTGTAAGCTTGATCTAATTCCTCCTTAAGCCTATCTATTCCTCCATCAGCTTGGTTCAGACACACCTTAACCTTCTTTTTCTGCCGCTCTTCTTCATTCGCCCAACTTCCTATTGCTTCAAGTTGAGTGTTTTTGCGCTGAAGCTCCCACTTCAAGTCATTCTTCTCCTTAGTAACATTCTGAAGCTTCGACTCAAGTTGCTCATTTTCCTTTACTAACCTGGCTATCGTTGCCTTGAGATCCTCGGCTTCCTCAATTGGGATGTGAGTAGGCTTTGGTTCAGGTAAGGCACGAACACCTTGTCTTCAAAGGGCATCTTAATCTCTTTAACCTTCTCCCTAGCCCATGCAAAGTATGGTTCCTTGGTGATACTGTTCCTTTTTCCCAAGTCACCTTTTCCTTTCTTCCTTATATTCCTCCAAGCTCGTGTGACCCTTTCAAATAACTCAGGATTCTTAGTTCCCAAGTCATGCATCATGAAATCTTCCAAATCCTTCTTTATGGGGGGAACTCCATTGGATATCCGAGCTGCCTAACTGATAATATCGGGTTGGTGTTAATACAACCTCGAGTTCCAATCAGCGGGATATTGGGAAAATCGCCGCAGCTAGAAATAACTTCGTCGTAGTCTTGCGAGTACCAAGAAAGGTCAGCAGATCGGAGAGATACCATCCTTTGAGCCCAGCTTTCACTGGCTCGATCAACAAATGGTCCCTTGGTCAGAAGATGCATCATCATCCACTGATATAAGAGAGGTGCACAACAAACAATCGATCCTCCCTTATTTTCTTGCCTCCAACTCAAGTAATAAAAGACGTCAGCTAGAATAGTGGGTACAGGATTCTTAGTAAAAAAGATATGGATGGCAGTCACGTCTACAAAATCATCTATATTAGGGAATAAGACGATTTCATAGATGGCCAAGGCCACGGCAGCATAGCAAGCTTCCCAACTTTGCGCCTTTAAGAGGGTGCCAGCTCTATCTAAAAGGAACTTAATAGGAAACCCCTTAACGCCACCCTTAGTCTTTACCCAATTATCAGTAACATCTTTTTTATGCATATGAAGAGCATCAACTATAACCTTATCTTCCAAGGACTCATTTACACCCACAAACGGTAGCTTGTTCTTCATAGGAATACCCACCAATTTCTCGTACTCTTCAAGTGTTGGCGTCAACTGAAAGTCTTGAAATACAAAACATCTCAAGGAGGAGTCATAAAACTAAGCAAAAGTAACAAGTGCTCGTTGATCCACATCTTGATTCAAGATACGAATGAGCTTTCCATAATCCTTTCCGAAGTTAATTCTGAATACAGCAGGGATGCGGGAAACTAAGCCACATAAATCCTCTAACTTAGGCTTTCTGAAAGTGTATGGACAGATACCCCTGATGTATGTTCCCATAATTCCTGAATGTTTGCAATGTAATCCTTAGATTCCCTGAAATCCACAAAATGTAAATGTTATGATATGAGCGTGAAATACAGGTGCAAGGTTACAACATCATCTGATTTTGAGGAAGGAGTTAGACACAGGATATCTCTGATCATTGGATTCCACACAGGTAGGCTCTAAACAGATAGGTGCCTAGAGTTACAGATATATTTCGAAAACATTATAGCCACGACAAAGATTTATCCGACTATAATATCCTTGAAATAATCAACTCTATATGAGGTCTTCGTATCTTCCCTACGAGAAAGATTCCTTGGAGGCGTCCACTTCACAACCATCGACACAAGGGTTCTCAGAATCTTAGATTGAGGTTGAAAATATCATTGTCAAGGTAACGATACGTTCAAGGGATCTCATCTGATTGGGGCGTTCGTATTAACCCACAAAGAGTTAACACTACCAACCACCATGGATAAATGGGTTAAAGGTCCTTAGAGTTATGGATTCAAGCTCGAAAACATATTGCCATGGCGAAGATTCACCACGACAATAACATCCCAAGAGAATCAACTCTAAGCGGGGCCTTCGCTTCGTCCCAACGAGAAAGATTCCTCGAGGGACTCCACTACACAACCATCATCCTAATCCTAGGGTTTTTCTCGACTCGGGTGTAGAGCCGTCTCACAAAGCACCAATGATCAGAGGACCCCCACAATGTCATAAGAGATAATAATAGGATATAATAACAATAAGCAAGCAAGTAGATAATAAACAATCAAACAATAAGAGAAAAACAAACAAGCGAATCTAACACTCATGAATCGAGTTAAGTTAGGCTTGACTCTCTCTAGCATAGGGCAATGCTTCTAGTGAGTGTCCCCAGCAGAGTCGCCATCTGTCGTACCTCGAAAAATACGATCCTCACGATGGACGCGAAAAAAACGTTCGAACAAATTCGCCACCGAACTTTATTCATTCCAAGGAAGGAATAGGAAAATATCGATAAAACCTTTAAAGGGATAAGAAAATGGTCATCGCAACCAATATTCAGGTTCGGGAGTCGGTTACGCAAGAGGGAAGGTATTAGCACCCTCTACGTCCGTTGTACTCAACGGAAACCTCTTGATTCGATTCGTGAGAAAATTAGCTAGGTTTGTTTGTTATCTTCTAAAGGATTATTACTAAGGGGAAAATGGGTTGTTTTTATTAGGGTGCTCAGCAAGGATTATAACCCTTGTGCCTACGTATTCCCTCGTGCAATGGGAAAGTCAGAGCATTCGTAGTTCGTGGGACTACGGTTGGTTGGTTAGTGCTTTTTAAGTGAACAAGTGTTTAGAGGGGGCTAAACATTGTTCTTTTGGAAAAGAGTTTTAATCGTACGACGGTGAGGAGTGGGATTAATGTGTTCGTATTTTGATTGAGTGACGATTACTTGAACTTAAGAAAGATTCCTCGGGCCCAAGTAATCGGGAAAGCGAGTCGAAGAACCGGCTCTCTCTCCTTTTCACCCTTAATTATGAAAGAGTTTTAATATGGTTAGAGTATGTTAAATAGATGACAATTACTTGAACTTAAGAAAGATTCCTCGGGCCCAAGTAATCGGGAAAGCTAGTCGAAGAACCGACTCTCTCTCTTTTTCATCCAAGTGTTTAGGAAAAGAAGATTTGATTTGATTTATTGTAAAAAAAAAATTGATATGTAATCGCGTTATGAGTCTTTTAAAGAAGACAATTGCTTGAACTTAAGAAAGATTCCTCGGGCCCAAACAATTAAGAAGAAGAATCGAAGATTCCATTCTACTCCCTTTTCTCCTTTTAGAAGAAGTGTTTAAGTATGATTAAATGTATTAATTTGATTTAAGAAAAATACTCGACGTTGGATCGAGGTTTGGATTTGCGTGCGAAATGGTTTGAGAACTAATGGAAATGAGGTCCTATGGTTTAAGGTAAGGTCGATTGCGAGGCAAAAGCGCTCGACTTACAAGAGGTAAAGGGACTTGATATGTGGATCAAGTAAATGCTGGAGATTAATTGAATTTGATTTGGAAAATACTTGACGTTGGATCAAGCTTGTTTATTGTTGTAAAAAGGGGTTGATTTTAATCTTATGGGAGATGGGTGTAATTAATCAAGTGGGAATAATCGAGCCATGATTAAAGTGAACCAATCACATACACGCATACAAACCAAAGTGAAATGTGCAACAATTATCGTTGTATAAAGCCCAAGAGGAGGCATTGTGAGGTCGATTGCGATCGTGAAAACGATCGACTTACAAGGTATTAAAAGGGCTTGACATTAAGTCAAGATATTAGTTTGAAAATATTTTTTGGTTTGGACAAGCATAATATGAATAACATAAACATAATCAAGGCATGAAATAAATCCATAAGAGAAAATTATACACCTCACATAAAGATCATAAATAAAATGGGGGAAGACATAATCAAGCATGTTAGCACAATTAGTAACCTAATTCTAAGGTTAGCTTAAAGGAGAATATTCTAAACTTAATTAACTATATTTTTTAGAATTAAAATAGAAAACTCAAACAATTAATTAAATTAAACTAAAATATTTAATAAAATTAACCATTAAAGTTAATTAATATTAAATAAAATGGTTTAATAGAATTAATTGAAATTTGATTAATGAAAAAGGATTTTTTTTAGATTTTTAGAATTAGGGAAAATGAATGGACATAATTAATTAAATTAAAATCAAATATTTAATAAAACTAATCATTAAATTAATTAGTTAATATTAAATAAATGATTTTAATAAAATTAATAAAAATTAACTAATAAACAGGCTTTAAATTTTTTCTCTTAAAAAGGAATTAGTTAGAAGTGTTTGGATTTTTTTTATATTAAAAGCAAATATTGAAAATAACTACCTAAAAAGGAAATGGACCAGACTATAAAAAAAAAAGGGGTATATACAGCAAGTCTACCCAGGCCCAAATAAACTAAGCCCACACGCTTGAGGGTAGGTTCTTGGTGAACCCTAGTCCACAGCATAGATCTGGTGCGTCAGATCTGATGGGAGTCAAATGCTTGACGAAAATCAAAGGACCTACAGGGACGCGCACGGTAAGGGTCATATGGCAGCGTGCACGAGATCAGACCACAGGCCACCACCTCGGTGACACTTGTCTGGGCAGTGACAAGTGTCACCGCCCTAGCCTATTCATCGCAAAGATCTGGCAACGATTCAAAAATAAGGAAATAGTGGGAGGTCAGATCCTCGTCTCATTACTTCTTCTCATTACACCTTTCTTTCTCTCTCTCAATGCTCTCACTCTCTCTGCAAATGGCTTTGCCAGAAACCTAAACCTCGCCGGAGAAGGAGGTGGCTGGCGGCGGCGCCGCCCCTCCTCTCCGGCTACACACTATGAAACAACCTTAATCCCACATAAAAACACCCTTGAGTCCAAATCCAAGCTCAAAACGTCTGAAAACTCAACCTAAACACTAAAACAGGTACAAGCCTCAAACCCTAGACCGTAACATGCTACCCAAATCACAAAATTGACGGAGGAAATCAAGGCAACAAAGCAATGCAAACAAAGATTAAAGCTCAAAAAAACGTGAAAGAAGGGAATACTCACTAAATCGGAGCAAGTCCGAGTTCGATACTCCGGCGAAGGTAAGGTGTCGACGCTTTTACCCCTCCTTTCTCTTTTCGCTTCCTCTTCTTCTACCCTTTTTTCTTCTATTTCTTTCTGTCGTATTCCTTCTACTCTCTGCTCTTTTGAATGATGCTTGTTGCGTATAATATGGGGCTTAGCTCATCTATATCAGAGTTTCAGTGTGAAACTCTGATTAAGTTTTTTTGATGATAACGAGCTTTAGTGAATTTCTGGGTTCTTGCCGTGTAGAAATTTTTAGGGTTTTTGTTATGTTGTTCGTCTCTGAAAAATCCTTCCCCTTTATTCTGTCTACAGTTGTTTATATAAGATAGAAATTAGGGTTTGGTGGTGTTTGAATCTGCTGAAGAATATTCTGTTTTGGTATGTCTACACCGTGCTTTCGAGGATGCTAAAAATTGCCTTTGCTAAACTATGAAATTCTCCCTGCTGTACTTTCTGCCCTGTTTTGCTGCGGTACCTTGCTGTTGAATTTTGTTTCTGCATTTTCTGAACTTTTTGTTTGCTTGTGTTTGACATTTCCTTGTGGTCCCTCTTTTTGACAGAATTTGGATTACTTTAAATTGATTTGGTGTATTCTTTGAAAGTATGACATGAATTTGCTTTGAGCATAAACTTTGGTATGACATGTGATTTAGAAATATGGACCTTCTTTATTCTTGAATGAATGAGCATGATGGATTATGGATTGGATTGAATTTGAATATGGTTATGATGTTGGATGGAAAAACGAACTGAACATGGAATTGTTTATGTGTGGATGAATTTGTGAATATAGAATGGAATTGTTTATGTGATTTGGAGTGTAGGGATTTGGTGAATGGATATGTGAAAGAATATGTGTCTTTGAATGGTTTTTGATGGTTTACATGTTATGTGATGGTTTTGGATTGATATGAATATGTGAATTAATCTTGGTAAAGTGATGAATTAAATTGATTAATGTGGATGAATTTGAGTTGAAATGGTTTTAATGTTTTGTATTTAGGAGCAATGGAACAGTGGAATTTCAAATGGCACAGATTGGCTAAAGAATGGCTCCAGGTAGAAAGTTTTATAAAAAATGACATATAGATGAGAAGCATGAAGTTTATAGCATGATCATATAACAATGAATGACTATTTGTATCATGAACTTGGATTTGTAAACTTGATTTTGATGAAAACGTGAATGAATGAATTTGAACTTGTAATTTGCAAATCTTGTAATTCCTTGATGAACTTGGATGGTTGTACTTGAAACTTTTGAATGGATTTTGAACTTTGTAAAATTCCATAAACTTGTAATAAACATCGTTCATTTGAAGGAACTAGAATGGAGTTTGATGAAACTTGTTCTCTTCTTTTTTGATCATTGATGAAATTAGAGAAGATGCTTGAACTTGAATAATGGTGATGGATATCTTCTTTCCAAACTTGTCTTGATCCAACTAATTAACTTGAACACCAATTTGATTTTATAACATTAATTAATCCCTCGAATGAATTCCTTCATCCCAAATACCTGTCTTGAATCTTCAAATAAAATGCTTCTAAAATGCCATGTTGCACTCAAGGATCAAACAAATGAAATGGGAACTAAACTTGTGTTTTGTAGAGACAAAACAAAACAAATGGTGACATGGATTCAAATAACTTTAGTGAGGATGACTCATGTGGCTTAAAGTCAATCTTGAAGCAATTTAAATCATGGCTTGAAAATGCATTGATCATGACTTGAGATTTGTTTGACTTTGTACCCCATTCATAGCGCCATCCTTGTGAGCAACTTGAGATTTAGAATTTTACATGCTTTTTACGTGTAACTTGAATGCAATCAACATTTAAGTTTTGCTTTCATGAATTTGACTCCAAATGCCTATAATCACTACTAAAATTATTATTCACTTTCCAACTTAAATTTTGTAGAACCTTTGCACTTGCTTGAACTCCATAAATGGAAATCCCAATCACGTGCCACATTTTACATATTTCTTCCATTTAAAAAAAGAAACAAAGAATACCATCCTCCCTTGAATAACAAACCTTGAATTTCTTAGCCTTAAGTGTGAAATCAAATGGCACATTGGAAATGTACTCAATGGAATTCAACTATTTTTGCATTTCTTGATCTCAATCCTTTATGATTCTGTTTGAATTTGGAATTTTCGCACCTTTGTCACCTTGAACTCCAATAATAAAAATGGTTTTTTCATGTACAAATTCCATGCTATTAAACACCTCTCTTTAATATTGCATCCACCATAGATGAGGTCAACATCTTCTTGTATTTCCACTTGAAATCAAACACAATTGCAAAAACCTGTATTCACAAAGAACATAAACCAGATCCCCATGAAGTCCAAAAGCCATGAGAAAAGTGCAGGAAGTAACAACATGCTTGGCATAAGAAAAATGAGAGGGTAGAACAAATTTGGGGTATGACATTGTGGTTCTGAATGATGTTGGAATTTGTATAAGTCATGTTGACCTCACGAATTCGGTGATATTGGATCCATTCGAGATCCATCTGTTCCCGTAGAGCTGATTGCATCACAGAACATCCCTGATTGTGTTTAGAGCAAATATCACATTAGTGATAGTTATGAGACGATACATGACCATATTCGCTCTGTCTGCAATGCATTTTGACCAGGTTGGTTTTCAACAGGAGCACATCATGAATTTGATAGTTGTGTTCTCGTGTTGAGGCAACGGGTTCGTCTGAACATTCGGATTTGTATCCTTGAAGGATAAGACCCTATTCCTGACAAGCTTCTGTACATCAGATTTGAAGCTGAGACCGTTTTATATGTTATGCTCTGGTCGTCCTTGATGGTAAGGGCAAGTCTGATCCGCTTTGAACCAAAAAGGCGGATTCTCCGGTATCGCAAGAGGAGCCCTGGTTTGGACGTGCCCCTTAACCAGTAATAGTGGAAACAGTTCTGCATACAATATTGGTATGGGGTCGAACCCTGGTGGTCGCGTTGTACGGTTGTTGTTGTATTGAGGACGAGCCTGCTGAAGAGGCTGTTGTGTCTTTTGCTGATATTGTTGTTGATTCGGTTGGCTCTGAGCAACCTGAGGTTGATACGTTGGAACAGACGCAGGGTTGATAGTAAGAGTTACAGCTGCTACTGGTTGGTAACGTCGTCTTTGCTTTCCGAGAGAGATATTGCCAATATCTTGCTATTTTTTCTTAAGGAGAGCACTACTGTATCTTTTGGTGTTGCTTGATGGTCCAGCGTCTTTAACTAAACGTCCTTCTCGGACTGCTTCCTCAAGACGAACTCCCATGCCCACCATCTCAGTGAAGTCGATGGGCGCACTGGCGACCATTCTGTCGTAGTAAAATGAGCTCAAGGTTTTCAAGAAGATCTTTGTCATCTCTTTTTCCTCAAGAGGTGGACAAATCTAGGCAAAAATTTCACACAATCTCTGAGCATATTCCTTGAAGGTTTCCTTATCCTTATGTGACATGGCTCTGAGTTGATCTCTGTCCGGTGCCATGTCTAGGTTATACTTATATTGTTGAAGAAAGGCAGCACCAAGATCTCTGAAAGTGGCGATCTTAGTGCGGTTTAATCCCACGTACCATTTGAGTGCGGCATCAGTTAAACTATCTTGGAAATAGTGGATCAGTAGCTGTTGGTTCTCTGTCTGAGTTGACATCCTCCGAGCGTACATCACCAAGTGACTTTGAGGGCAAAAGTTAACCTTGTATTTTTCAAATTCGGGCACCTTGAACTTGTGTGGAGCTTTCACATTGGGGACCAAACAAGGGTCTGCAGCATCCTTTCCAAATAGATCCTGACCGCGAAGGGCATGCAGTTCCTTCTGCATCTCTAGGAATTGCTCCTGGAATTCCTTCATTCTGTCGTCCATACTTTCATTTCCACTAGAAGGTATCTGTGGAATCTGCCCTTCCGGGATAGTATGTACCATAGGTGGTGGTATAGTCATTACGGCAGTGACTCTTGGTGCTTCCCTCTCCCGAAGTTTATAACCTTCAGGAGTTGCTGTCATGCCCCGTGCATCTTCGTTTTCCCGAAGTTTGTAACCTTCAGGCCCGCGGCTCCTGCTGCAGTTTTCGAATCTTCCGTGATTGGCGGAATATATCCTTCCGGAATATAGTTAAGTGGCATGCCCCAGGGCATTGAGGTGATTTCTGAAATCACAGTCCTTTATATCTGGGCTCCTGCGAGAACTTGCATGTCATTGTGAAGTTTCCTCAAATCTTCTTTCAGAGCGTCGAGTTCATCTCTCAACTCTCTGTTCTCTTCCTCGTGATTATCCATTTTCTTTTGTTGATTGACCCGAGTATTGTACGAATGAGACAGTTTGACTCTAGAATCAAGACACAAACGTGAGATTCGTAGGTAAGAAGAATGCGTTATGTGAGAATGATGAATGATATGCAATGATTATTTTAATTAATAATTTTTTGTTTAATCAAAAGGAACTTCGACAATTGGATTGCAAATATCATACAATGGGGAAACCCCATTTTATTGAATTCAAAGATTGTGAAAATGTAAATACAGTAATTTACAAAGTGCTGTAAAAGGAAATGTCTAAACTTACGGATCCTGAGTCCTCTCTGAAGGGGGCTCAGGTGCTGGTTCTGGTATTTTCCTTTTCTTTGACCGGGGCTCTTGAGCCGTTGTCGGGTTGTCATTCCTTTGCCAAGTGAAAGGACGAGCAAATTCCTTTGGTCTTCTTGATTCTCTACAACATATTGCTCTAAAATCTCGATCAGAGCATCTTTTTCTTTTAATAGTTGCTGTATTTTGTTACACTCCACATTGAGAATACGGTACTTGTTCTTCCAAGACTTTTTCTCCTGTTGAACTTTATTGAGGGTGACCTGAAGCTTTTCCATATCAGACATAAAATAAAGGACAAATTCCTTTAACGGAATAACTTCTTGACGAGGGTAAGACATTCTCAATTTGATAGCTCTAGTTTGTACCCAGTGGAGATAAGGTTCCACAGAGACACAATCCGGTTTTCCTAGAGACTCTCTTCCTTTCCTGTGAACATGTTTCCAGGCATGCACTATTTCTGTCTTTAGTGCCCTGTCATTTTCTCCTTCCTTAAAGAAAAGACCTTCCAGATGAGCATTACGCGGGACATGCCTCATTGGGTATTCGAATTGACGACGAACTAAAACTAGATGATAGTTGATTCCTCCTTTAGTTCCTATGAGGGGTACATTAGGGAAGTTTCCACAACGGTCAATAATTCTTATCCCATCTTAGATCGGATTGTACCAATCTATGTCATAGTTGGTAAAAGACATGATTCTTTGTGACCAACGTAGAGCACTCTTATGATCCCAAAAAGTAGCAGACTTGGGTAAATAGGAAGTGAACCATTTGTATAGCAGGGGTACAAGCATGTGATCATTCCTCCGCCGTACAAATTCATTAAATGTACAGAATGATAAGCATCTGCGAGCAAAGTTGTTACGGGGTTTCCAATCAGAAATATCTTAATGGCATAGATATCAACGAAGTTATCAATGTTGGGAAACATAAATAACCCGTAGGTGAGCAAAACAGAGACGCTCTCGAAAGCAGTCATGTTCCCTATACTAGCAAAGTATAAAGCCTTCTTTGTTAAAAACATGGCTTGTGTAACACCTCAAAATTTGCACTCTTACTTTTGGCACTAACTGCTTTATGCTTCCTTTCATTGGCATTATCATTCCTGCATTTGCATTGTCTTTTTAAGCATGGGATCGAGGTATTCTTTCAGCAGCTCGCGGTGTCATCAGTCCCAGTACGATTTTTAACAGTGTTCAGAGCCAAGCAGATAGCTTTCCAAGTCTTTTTTGAGCATTTATTTTGCTCATTAAGCGATTGGATGATCAGAAACCTCGACAGTCAATTTTTGATCAGTTATTCAGCACCAGACGATTGTTATCAGCAGTTTAATCCGAGTGCGAAAAAACATTTTGCAGCATATTTCAAGTGTATTCCGGTGGTAATATCAGTTGGCAAGTTTCAGAGGTCTATCATGGTTCAGAACAAGTGGAACCGGACGAATATCCAAGTTTCCCTCCTTTTGGCGCCAATTTTGAATTTTTGAACTAAGTAATCGATTACTCAAAGTGAGTAACCGATTACTCTGGGCGAAATTGCAAAAATATGGCATTTTTCAGCACTGCAGAATTTTGGAGTATTTTGTGGTCATGTGCTTGGCTTGTGCATGTGTGGGAAGGATCTAGAACTGATCTATTTTCATCATTTTCCACCTAAAATTCAAATTCTCTCCATCATTTTTCCACTCTAATTCCTCATTTCATTTCCTAATTCACATTTCATCCCAATTTCCACTCACTTAACCTCACTCCCAACCCAAACTTAATTCCTAACCTAGCTTCTATTTAAATCAATTCATTCCAAACCTCACCAACCTAGATCATTTTCACTCTCCAATTTTTCAGAATTTCTCTCAATTCTCTCTCACTTTTTCCATTTTTCACCTTCATCTTCAACCTCTCACCAAAGCTCCATATCCATAGATTCACAAATTCTTCATTGGAATTTGTGAATTCTTGAGCTAAACCTCCATCACATCATCATTCTTGGTTCAATTCTGATATAGCTACTGGTTTGGATATTGGAATCACTTTTGGGAGCAGCTTTTGATTATTTGGAGTGTTCTTGCTTGGATCTTGAAGTTTCTTGCTAGTATCTTGAAGATTATTGTATAGATCTCTGATTTTCTTGCTTGGATTCACCAATTTTCGTGCTCAACAATCACCAAGGAAAATCTCAGCCTTGTAGGTTGGTTTTCCTTAGATCTATGTTTGATTTAGCTTAATTTCAACTTATGCAATGTAGATCCTTGGTTTGTGATGTGATTTGATCCATTTGCTTGATTTGATTTGTGATCTTGTTGTTTGATTGATGAAATTGGTGTTTGATTACTGATATTTGATATGAATTTCGTGATTAATTGATTGCATGATCATTTGGATGTTTGCATAAGTGATTGGATGCTGAAAAGTGCTTTTCAAAGTTGATTTTCTGCCTCTGTTTCAGTGGTAATCGATTACCCTAACATGGTAACCGATTACTCTGCCTAATTTTCACGTTTCTGGTCAAATTTCAACTGAGTAACCGATTACTCAAAGTGAGTAATCGATTACCACTGTTGCAGAGTGATATTTTCTTGCATTTTCTTGGTTGATTGAGATCCGATGCATGCCTAAACTTTATGGATTAATATGTCGTTGATTGGTGGACTATTCTTGAGTTGTTGCACCTCACACTATTGCATGAACACGATTCTTCGACACGCGAGTCTTGGTTTTCGTCGATAAATGTTTACGTTTGCATTGTTGATTAATTGATGCGATGAACACATAACACACACTTCTTAAGCATGTTGATTGTGACTCGTTGTTGATGTTGCTGGAGTTGTTTGTTTGAACTTGATTGCGTGCATTTAATTTCATGAGATACATGCTTGTTTTCAACTTTGTTCATATGCTTGATGTTATGCATCCTCTCACGATGTGGTGCATTCTTTCATGTTGTCTCTAAGTGTTGTTTGCCATGATATATGATGTTTTTGTAATCATAATGCATGATGTTTGATGCGTGTTTGCTTTGCCATGCTTGATTCGTATTCAAATGTATCGCATGCTGCCTTGTTTCTACAACTGTCTAAGTGTATGTGTGCTGTTGTATGTGCTGCTGGCTTACATTTTACACTCTTTCTTGTGCTGAATTGTATGCTGTTATAAGATGTGCTGCTTGTGGGCTGCTTTTTACCGCTGTTTTGGTGCAGGAACATTGTGGTAGCTGCTGTTTTTATTTATTCGCTTCCTTTCCTTCTTCGTCCTCTTCACTCTTTCTCTTCCCTTAAATCTCAAGACTTGTTTAAGTCTTGGATTCATTCCCTTAGAGCTACCTAGTCCAACTTTATTTTCGATTAAGCTTGGAGTAGGATTAGCATTAGGCTTCCCTTTGCATGCTAACTTAGGTAGAAGTTCCCCTTTCAACCTCAGCTATAGGGCCACCTTTGCATGATAACATTAGGAACAATGTAGTTTTCCCTTAGTGTTTTTCTTTTCTCCCTTTGAGTCTTCTCATCTCATCTCATAACACTTCTAAAACACTTAATAAATATAACGAATATTGTGCTCGAGCCTTAAGTGTAGGAAATGAAGAACGAGGGGTCTCCCCTCCTCTTCTAGAGTGTTTAGCATACGTCTCATTTGGGGGCGACCATGCGATTCACTCGTTCCCGCATGGTAGACTTTGGTGCAATGTAAGTTACGAACTAACTCAATCCATTTCTGTCTAAAAAACACAAAAACAAACTCAAACCTTTTTCATCCTCCGGGATCGTTAATCTCAACTCATTTTCAGAAAAGGGCACGTTACTCCCGTCTCGTCATAAATAGGCATCGACCCTAACTGTCGGACGCGAATCTAACGTCGCTCATAAAAAACACTAACCGACCTCGTTAGGTCGAACTACGACTGCTCTGATTTCCTCTTTCTAGTCTGATTGAGGATACGTAGGCACAAGACGGCGATGTCTTGGCGAGCAACCTCCCCCCTTAGTTCGTGTCCGAACTACGTTGACTCTGACTTTCCCATTGGACGAGGGAGTACGTAGGCGTAGGACGAGCGATGTCCTATCGAGTCACTTCTTTTTCTTTTCTTCTTTGTTTCTTCGTTCTCTTCCGTTCCCGTTTCTTCTTGTTTCCAGTAGCAGAGGAGCTCCATATGACGACGCCCTTTGATCGAGACAACAAGCGTGGATCCCATCGAGTACGATAGACGCGTGGGGGTGCTAACACCTTCCCTTCGCGTAACCGATTCCCTTACCCGTTTCTCTTGGTCGCGAGACCATGATCTTTTCCTTCCCTCAGGTTTACGCAGTGTTTCCTTTCCCTCTCTTGGGATAAATACACTTTGATGGCGACTCTGTTTTCCGCGCCACTTTCGCGTTTGTACCATGGATACAAATCCTCAGGAGCGACAACTGGCGACTCTGCTGGGGACAGGTTGACCTCTTGCTGGTCCATCCCCTTTTGCGAGTCAATCCTAGCGCTTGATTGTTTATTTCATTGGGTGTTTATCTGTTGTGCTTTATTTTGCTGTA
Source organism: Lathyrus tuberosus (assembly GCA_022829125.1). Taxonomy (NCBI): domain Eukaryota; kingdom Viridiplantae; phylum Streptophyta; class Magnoliopsida; order Fabales; family Fabaceae; genus Lathyrus; species Lathyrus tuberosus. The sequence goes on along the minus strand of JALAZF010000087.1, from coordinate 7,764,523 downwards.
TTACTGTTTTACTGTATTTTACCGCATTTATTGCATTGCATGTCATTATTGTTGTACTGCTCTGCTGCTGGATTTTCTGTTTGTAGGGTGGGGTGGATTCATGAGAGAAAAGCCCAGTACCCAGGCTTGAGCATACACCTATGATTAACGTGGAAAGTAGTGTGACTCGTTTGGCATTTGGCCAGACTTAGTATACACGAAAACTCCACATCCAGACGAGGTTTTCTTGGTAATATTCTATCCTTCGCATTTGGGGCAGACGATGGAATGTGACCTGGAAAACTGTCGACCGGCTCCCGAGGACTCAGCAACGCCTCTCCTCCCGGCATGTGATAATGGCAGTCCAGAAATGGCAAACCCATTACACTTGTCGATCCGAGGACCCAATGCTAGGAACTTACCATAGGATGACCCTTATTTTTTGGGGAATCAGTGGACGACCTCTTTGTTTGGCGATAGTATTGTACCCCGAGGGATGAATGTACTATTGCTTCTCAAATCGAGAATCCGAGACTGAGGATCCCGCCTTCTAGAACCCACATGCGAGATGGGATGGGTGTTTGCAGGACTGCAGGTAACCGAAACCTTCAACCTACCCGGTTTTCTGGATTTCTCATCAGTGTACTGTTATTATCCTGATTTTTCTGGCAGTTTGAATGGGCTGTTATTCTGGATTTCTGGTTTTCTGATATTTGGGGTCTTATTCAGTCAACAGAATAACAGCAGTACAGTGCTTTGTGGATACCTTGATCCCATGCCTGTTGCATTTGCATCATTAATTTTTGCATACATGTTCTTGTATTTCCAAGGGATATTAACTTTGAGACTCGCTGTTGAGCACCTCCGTCTATTTCTTGTGGTTCTTTTGTCAAAAACTTGAATCAAAGCAGAATGATTCCTTGGAAATATTCGAGCATGGCATTTACATTCGCATACGCATACGCATAGCAGGGGTTCCGGAGCGGGTTTCTCATTTTGACTTGGTATTATCTTCAGGACAGCCAGCTTGGCCTGCCACCACTACTCAGCCTGCGATAATCAGAGGATAGCCATGGAACAACTCCGTGCATAGGTGACTGAAATGAAGATTCATATGAGGCAATTTGGGGAAGATATGCTGGTCATGTCCCAAGAACAGAAACTGCTAAGAGAGGAAGTCAATCAGATGAGGACTCAGATGGGTCTGGTCATGGAAATCTTGAATAAGGTGTTAAAGAAGGAAAACGATCATGTGCTCCCTTCCACAACAGAGGTCCTTACTCCTCCCATCTCTGTGGGATTTGCTCTAGATCGTAGATTGCCTCGTGAATCTCTTCCACAGATTGAAGTTTCGCAGCTTTCTCATCAGCAATCACTTCCTGCTCCCCCAGAGGATCCTAAGTCAGAGGGGCCTAAGAGGAAGTTTAATCCCATTCCAATGTCGTATGCGCAGTTGCTTTCTTATTTTCTCGAGCTCAAACTAGTCGAACGTGTTAGTTTGGGACCTCTTTCCACAAAGATTCCTCTGGGACCCAATGCTAATGCTAGATGTGAGTTCCACTCTGGGGCACCTGGTCACAATGTTGAGAATTGAACAAGGTTTAAGCATAAAGTCCAAGAGCTCATTGATTCAGAGGCAATCAAGTTTACATCAGTTGGCACTGGTAAACAAGGTGATTTCACTCCCATTGTTGCAAAGGAATTGGGAACTTCTTCCTTTTCCAAAGGATCCACCTCGCGTCAGGGATCTCTTCCACAGCCTTATGCTTCAGAAGTTCTACGTCAGCAACCCTTGCTTGTGCCTCAGCCGAATGCAGAAAGGAAAGTGCAGGGGCGGATCGGGCGCCCAAATCAGCAGCAGCAGCAGAATTATCAACAGCAGAGGCAATTCAGACCAAGAAGGCTCAAGAGGATATTTGATCCTATCCTTATTCCTTATAGTCAGTTGTTTGCTCGCTTACTCAAGAGCTCGCTGATCCAGCTGAGGAATGCCATGCCAGTGCCATACCCTATCCCTCAGGACTTTGACATGAACGCTAGCTGTGAGTTCCATTTGTGAGCGTTTGGAGACACAATTGACGACTGTAATGCGTTCCAACACAAGGTGCAAGATTTGATTGACTTAAAGGTCATCACCCCAGATGGTACCCCCACAAGGTGAAGCTTCTTTATCAGAGTGAGCACTCGAGGCTGCGGACATCATCAGAAGTAATAAGTCCAGACGGAGTCAAGTCTCCTCAACAATGGCAATCATCAGCTTCCTGTACTGTATTTTCATATGTAGCTTTCACTTGTTTGTTTAAACACTGTCTGTATATAAAAACTTGTTTGTGTTTTGAATACTGATTTTAATACAATAAACGTGTTGTTCCTGAAGTATCTTACTTGTATGCACTCATGTCATGTTTATATGCACTGCGATACCAACTTTATTGCCTTAAACTCTTGAGGGAGGATGATGAGGGAAAAATGCAAAATCTTCGGTTGTGTGCTTTCGGATAAAACCCTGTTGAGGATGTACAGGCATTGTTTCAAATCCCTAAACACTGGAGATATAAGGGAGATAGACCCTCGTTAACCCCTTGGAGCCTTGAAGTAGGAGTTTCTTTCGTACGAAAAAACCCTCACACTTAACCCAGGGGCAGGGTAGGCATCAGTTAATTTGACCGAGCGTTCAAATTTCAAAAGGAGTGTGCATTTGAGGATCCATTACCTTCTATTCCACCGTCAAAAGGTCAAGAGATGCGAGACCACAATGGTTATCCATCAACAATCAAGGAGTGAGGCAGTCACAATCATTTCAACAAAGTCAGGACAAGCCAGTGTCACACGGTTTTTTCTGAAAAAAAAAAGAATAAAAAAGAAAGGAAAAAATAGAGAAAAAGGAGAAAGCCCGCTAAGTCGAAACTTGAAAACAAGCGACTTAGGCAAAAGTTAGGGCATCCCGCTGGACTTCAAAATCGAAAAATAAAAAAAATCAGTCCAGGCAAAAGTTAGGGAAAATAAAAGAATAAGAAGCGGAAAAAGACGACCAAGAGAAAAATCCTCCGAGCAGAACAAGGTCGTGTGGCTACAGACACAAAACACAAAAGGGGTGACTGTTGCTCCAAAACCTCAATGGGTGTCAAACCATCAGTTGCATGGGTCCTTTAAGGATCATAAAACCTTTTGAGAGATGAGTGCTTGTACCGAATTGGCTGAACGTAGGACTGGAGGATATCACGAAGAGTCGGTGGGCACCAATAAATTTTGAGCCTTAAATCCTTTTTTCTCAAAACCGTGAACCAGGCCACGTTACAACCCTTAAAAAAGTCCTAATTGAAGCAGGGTTTATTCCGAAAGCGTACTTCAGCGAGATAGCGTTCCTGACTCCTATGAGTTGTGCTAATAAGATTTTTGTTGGTTGCATGTGCGTATTGTTTTCCATTCAAAAATCAATGTTGCATCCCAGCTAGTGATTCGTTCACAAGGCTTGGCGACACATTTTCAATAAAACTTCAGGTTAACACGAGTGTTGCATTAGAATTGTCATTCTCATAATAAACATTTTCTGCTTGCATGTGTTTGACATCAAAGAAGTTTACATGATGAACATCAGTTGAGAAGCTCGATCACGCCAAGTTGAGATACTGAAAACTCCGATGGACAGTCATATCAAAGGTCATTGTGCTGAAGGACCATGTTGAGCAGGAGTTTTCCTAGCAAGTTGTGTTAAGATGTAGCCAAGTTGGGGCATTCAAGTCGAGTAAATCTTTTCAGAGTTTAATCAATCACGGACAACCATGTTGAGAAAGTTTCTTCAAGGTTCAGCCAAACTGGGGCAATTATGTCGAGATTCGATAAATCTCTCCACAAGCGTTTGACATGGGACAATCAGGTCGATTTGACAAATCTCTGTAAGATCAGTCAGGGGCAAAGTTTCTTCAAGACTTGGGGCAGGCCACCTCTAGAGCGTGAGAAGTTGTCCACTCCTGAAGACGGTTAATTGAGAGCACCTCTTCAAGGTTCAAAATACTAAGGCAGGGTATTTCAGGTCATTGCGAATCCTCCCGAGGCAGGTTACTTCATGGATTAAGAAGTCTGGGACAGTTATGTCAAGATCTGATACATTTCTAAGAGTTTGAAGACTCGGGGCATGTTGAAAGCCAGGTCTTCTATAAAATCCTCTTGAGACGATTTCTTCTATAAAATCCTGTAATCTGGGGCAAGTGGAGATCAAAGGGTCGTCGGTCACTTGCGAGAATTAACACGCAGTTTAACAGAAGCATGAATCGCCAAAGTAGCTCCTAGTATGGAAATTTTCTTCCTCGGCAAGGCGCCAAAAGGTATCTTTTTCCAGCGAGGCATTTGAATTGCCATCCGTCCTCAGCAAGGATAGGTGAAGTTCTATCGTCCCTGGCAGAGCATTGTGAAAGTTCTTACTATCCCCCACAACCAGAGTTCAGGAGTTTGCTCTCCCCCGGCGGGGTTGGTGAAGTTTATTGCTTGTCAACACAAACATATATTCCCCTGTACAAGTCAAGTGTGTTGGGCTGGTGCTTCTCAAGCTTGCGGTGAAGTGGTTTCCGTCTCCCCAACGGAGTAAGGGTAGAACATCGTCCCCTAGCAGAGCAGATATCATCAATAGTCGTTCCCCAAGCATATTTGTGGATGATGGTTAGCCTTCCTCAGTAGGGCAGAGACCAATTGCCATTGGTACTTCTCTTCAGTATAGCCCTGGGGCATTTTCAGCAAATGCTTAGTACATAACAGAGGTTTGGTTGGATTCTCGAGCAGAATCTATGAACATAGGAATGCGTCAGTTTACCAGATCTTTACAGGGTAACAAGTTTGGTTTCCCCGGTAGAGTTACTCTTCCTAGCACTAAAAAGTTCATCATCCTCAGTAGAACTCATTCCCCTCAGCAAGCAGTTTAAAGTGGATTGCTCCGAGGTGAGTGTGGTTGTATCTCCAGCAGGAGGTGTGTTGGATGTCTTTAAAAAGACTTTGTGTTCCTCACAGATCCTGGTACTCACTTTCCTCAGGAGGTCAGGGAGCGTAGTTCCGTCAGCAACGACATGCTCTAATCCCCAGCAGGGTAAATTCTTTCCTCCAACAGCAGGTTAAGCTCAATGATATCCCTTGGCAGATTTCGTTGACTTTTCCCCCCCAGTAAAGTTGCTCTCCTCGACATTGAAAAGTTCATCCTCCTCGGCAGGTTGTTACTTTCCCCAACCAAAGTGTCGAGGATTATCCTCCTCAGCAGAGTACAGTGGATTAATTCCCCAGCTATATAGCTGTGATCGATTCATTACTCTTTCTGTAAGCAGTCAGAAGTTGATGCTGATGCATCCCCAGCAGGAGACTTATGGAATATTTTTCTTTGGACAAAGGTATTTTGTCCCCGCAGAGTCTGAACACTCATCATCCTCAGCTAGTCAAGAAATGTTTTCCTCACCAGCAACGGTATGAGTTAATCTCCTCAGATGAGCAAGCTTGGTGTTATCCTTTAGCAAGGTGGATGTTAGTATCCACCGTTCCTCGAGCAGGTCTGCTAGTCATGGCCGGTACTCCCCAGCAGGGTAAAAGTATGATATTCCCCGACAGGGTAAAAGGAAATAGCACCTTCCAACAACAGGTTGAGTTCGGTGATATCCCCAAACAGGTTTGGAATTGTTGACTTGTCCCCCCAAGAAAAGTTTTGTGGTGATCTTCACAGTGGTTTGTTCAACAGCAGTTGAAATCCCCAGCGGGTTTTAAGTCCAATTGTTATTGGTACTCTTTCAGATACAGGTGAAAGTCATTGGTAATCCCCAGCAGAGAGAATTTCTCTTCGGGTTCCATCTTCAATGTTCGTTCTTATCCATCTCCAGCAAAGCATGTTTTCTCTCGAAGCTTTCATCTCCAGCAGAGTTGGTGATCAGTGTCTTCCTCTGCAGAGTGAAGGCTTTCTTAGCAGGGTCTCTTATTTCAGAGGACAATTTAGTTTGTCATCCCTGGTGGAGTTGCCTTTGTCTTCAGCATTTATTTTGCTGAGACGTTTCTTTTGCAGTGCATAAGCATTTTTGCATGGCATCCTCCCAAAAGCGTAGCATTCCGTTGATATGGAGCATTACGGCAAAATTTAAACATATGCATTCGAAGCATAAGCCAGGTTTGATATCCTTTACCAGTTTCTTTCCCCAGCAGGAAGTAACAGAACTCAGGAGACGTCGTTTAACATTACACAAGAACTAGTGGATTCATCCTTCCTATTCCTTCATATCCCCCCTACAGAGTTGTCTGTCTAGATTTCTCTTTTCCCCAGCGGAATCATCACGAGTCTGTGGACTCTACCTATCTTGGGTTTGAAGGTCTATCTTTGACTTAGTCCTTCTTTGGGGAGGTTCATCTTCAGCTGGGCCTTTCTTTTCGAGTTCGCCTTCGGCCGTCCTCACACTCTTTGGTCATTTTGTTATCCCCCGTAGAGTTATCCTTTTTGGTATATCCTCTTGTTGGAAGTCCGCTTTCGGTCGGTCTTTCTTTTCGAGTCTGCTTTCGGTCGTACTCGTTTGTTATTGGAAGTCCGCTTTCGGTCAGTCTTTCTTTTCGAGTCCGCTTTCGGTCGTACTCGTTTGTTGTTGGAAGTCTGCTTTCGGTCGGTCTTTCTTTTCGAGTCCGCTTTCGGTCGTACTCGTTTGTTGTTGGAAGTCTGCTTCCGGTCGGTCTTTCTTTTCGAGTCCGTTTTCGGTCGTACTCGTTTGTTGTTGGGAGTCCGCTTTCGGTCGGCCTTTCTTTTCGAGTTCGCTTTTGGTCGTACTCGTTTGTTGTTGGAAGTCCGCTTTCGGCCGGTCTTTCTTTTCGAGTCCGCTTTCGGTCGTACTCGTTTGTTGTTGGAAGTCCGCGTTCGGTCGGTCTTTCTTTTTTAGTCTGCTTTCGGTCGTACTCGTTTGTTGTTGGAAGTCCGCTTTCGGTCGGTTTTTCTTTTCGAGTCCGCTTTCGGTCGTACTCGTTTGTTGTTGGAAGTCCACTTTCGGTCGGTCTTTCTTTTCGAGTCCGCTTTCGGTCGTACTCATTTGTTGTTAGAAGTCCGCTTTCGGTCGGTCTTTCTTTTCGAGTCCGCTTTCGGTCGTACTCGTTTGTTGTTGGAAGTCCGCTTTCGGTCGGTCTTTCTTTTCGAGTCCGCTTTCGGTCGTACTCGTTTGTTGTTGGGAGTCCGCTTTCGGTCGGTCTTTCTTTTCGAGTCCGCTTTCGGTCGTACTCGTTTGTTGTTGGGAGTCCGCTTTCGGCTGGTCTTTCTTTTTGAGTCCGCTTTCGGTCGTACTCATTTGTTGTTGGAAGTCCGCTTTCGATCGGTCTTTCTTTTCGAGTCCGCTTTCGGTCGTACTCGTTTGTTGTTGGGAGTCCGCTTTCGGTCGGTCTTTCTTTTCGAGTCCGCTTTTGGTCGTACTCGTTTGTTGTTGGGAGTCCGCTTTCGGTCGGTCTTTCTTTGCGAGTCCGCTTTCGGTCGTACTCGTTTGTTGTTGGAAGTCCTCTTTTGGTCGGTCTTTCTGTTCGAGTCCGCTTTCGGTCGGGCTCGTTTTATTTTGCTTCTCCCCAACATAGTCTGCCTTTGGTCGGTCTACCTTTTCGAGTCCGTCTGCGGCCGTCCTCGTAAGCAACTCTATTTCGGCCTCTCCACAGGTCGCAAATTTTCAGGTTATTTTGGTACTCAATCTCCATGTATCCTGATTGTATGAAAGCCACTGTTTCCATACCCTCGGATCATAGAAGTTTGAATAGGGGCAGCTGTAACACCTCAAAATTTGCCCTCTTACTTTTGGCACTAACTGGTTTATGTTTCCTTTCATTGGCATTATCATTCCTGCATTTGCATTGTCTTTTTGAGCATGGGATCGAGGTATTCTTTCAGCAGCTCGCAGTGTCATCAGTCCCAATACGATTTTTAACAGTGTTCAGAGCCAATCAGATAGCTTTCCAAGTCTTTTTTGAGCATTTATTTTGCTCATTAAGCGATTGGATGATCAGAAACCCCGACAGTCGATTTTTGATCAGTTATTCAGCACCAGACGGTTGTTATCAGCAGTTTAATCCGAGTGCGAAAAAACATTTCGCAGCATATTTCAAGTGTATTCCGGTGGTAATATTAGTTGGCAAGTTTCAGAGGTCTATCATGGTTCAGAACAAGTGGAACCGGACGAATATCCAAGTTTCCCTCCTTTTGGAGCCAATTTTGAATTTTTGAACTGAGTAATCGATTACTCAAAGTGAGTAAACGATTACTCTGGGCGAAATTGCAAAAATGTGGCATTTTTCAGCACTGCAGAATTTTGGAGTATTTTGTGGTCATGTGCTTGGCTTGTGCATGTGTGGGGAGGATCTAGAACTGATATATTTTCATCATTTTCCACCCAAAATTCAAATTCTCTCCATCATTTTTCCACTCTAATTCCTCATTTCATTTCCTAATTCACATTTCATCCCAATTTCCACTCACTTAACCTCACTCCCAACCCAAACTTAATTCCTAACCTAGCTTATATTTAAATCAATTCATTCCAAACCTCACCAACCTATATCGTTTTCACTCTCCAATTTTTCAGAATTTCTCTCAATTCTCTCTCACTTTTTCCACTTTTCACCTTCATCTTCAACCTCTCACCAAAGCTCCATATCTATAGATTCACAAATTCTTCATTGGAATTTGTGAATTCTTGAGCTAAACCTCCATCGCATCATCATTCTTGGTTCAATTCTGATATAGCTACTGGTTTGGATCTTGGAATCACTTCTGGGAGCAGCTTTTGATTATTTGGAGTGTTCTTGCTTGGATCTTGAAGTTTCTTGCTAGGATCTTGAAGATTATTGTATAGATCTCTGATTTTCTTGCTTGGATTCACCAATTTTCGTGCTCAACAATCACCAAGGCAAATCTCAGCCTTGTAGGTTGGTTTTCCTTAGATCTATGTTTGATTTAGCTTAATTTCAACTTATGCAATGTAGATCCTTGGTTTGTGATGTGATTTGATCCATTTGCTTGATTTGATTTGTGATCTTGTTGTTTGATTGATGAAATTGGTGTTTGATTACTGATATTTGATATGAATTTAGTGATTAATTGATTGCATGATCATTGGGATGTTTGCATAAGTGATTGGATGCTGAAAAGTGCTTTTCAAAGTTGATTTTCTGCCTCTGTTTCAGTGGTAATCGATTACCCTAACATGGTAACCGATTACTCTGCCTAATTTTCATGTTTCTAGTCAAATTTCAACTGAGTAACCGATTACTCAAAGTGAGTAATCGATTACCACTGCTGCAGAGTGATATTTTCTTGCATTTTCTTGGTTGATTGAGATCCGATGCATGCCTAAACTTTATGGATTAATATGTCGTTGATTGGTGGACTATTCTTGAGTTGTTGCACCTCACACTATTGCATGAACACGATTCTTCGACACGCGAGTCTTGGTTTTCGTCGATAAATGTTTACGTTTGCGTTGTTGATTAATTGATGCGATGAACACATAACACACACTTCTTAAGCATGTTGATTGTGACTCGTTGTTGATGTTGCTGGAGTTGTTTGTTTGAACTTGATTGCGTGCATTTAATTTCATGAGATACATGCTTGTTTTCAACTTTGTTCATATGCTTGATGTTGTGCATCCTCTCACGATGTGGTGCATTCTTTCATGTTGTCTCTAAGTGTTGTTTGCCATGATATATGATGTGTTTGTAATCATAATGCATGATGTTTGATGCGTGTTTGCTTTGCCATGCTTGATTCGTATTCAAATGTATCGCATGCTGCCTTGTTTCTACAGTTGTCTAAGTGTATGTGTGCTGTTGTATGTGCTGCTGGCTGACATTTTACGCCCTTTCTTGTGCTGAATTGTATGCTGTTATAAGCTGTGCTGCTTGTAGGCTGCTTTTTACCGCTGTTTTGGTGCAGGAACGTTGTGGTAGCTGCTGTTTTTTATTTATTCGCTTCCTTTCCTCCTTCGTCCCCTTCACTCTTTCTCTTCCCTTAAATCTCAAGACTTGTTTAAGTCTTGGATTCACTCCCTTAGAGCTACCTAGTCCAACTTTATTTTCGATTAAGCTTGGAGTAGGATTAGCATTAGGCTTCCCTTTGCATGCTAACTTAGGTAGAAGTTCCCCTTTCAACCTCAACTATAGGGCCACCTTTGCATGATAACATTAGGAACAATGTAGTTTTCCCTTAGTGTTTTTCTTTTCTCCCTTTGAGTCTTCTCTTCTCATCTCATAACACTTCTAAAACACTTAATAAATATAACGAATACTGCGCTCGAGCCTTAAGTGTAGGAAATGAAGAACGAGGGGTCTCCCTTCCTCTTCTAGAGTGTTTAGCATACATCTCATTTGGGGGCGACCATGCGATTCACTCGTTCCCGCATGGTAGACTTTGGTGCAATGTAAGTTATGAACTAACTCAATCCACTTCTGTCTAAAAAGCACAAAAACAAACTCAAACATTTTTCATCATTCGGGATCGTTAATCTCAACTCATTTTCAGAAAAGGGCACGTTACTTCCGTCTCGTCGCAAACAGGCATCGACCCTAACTGCTGGACGCGAATCTAACGTCGCTCATAAAATACACTAACCAACCTCGTTAGGTCGAACTACGACTGCTCTGATATCCTCTTTCTAGTCCGATTGAGGATACGTAGGCACAAGACGGCGATGTCTTGGCGAGCAACCTCCCCCCTTAGTTCATGTCCGAACTACGTTGACTCTAACTTTCCCATTGCACGAGGGAGTACGTAGGCGTAGGACGAACGATGTCATATCGAGTCACTTCTTTTTCTTTTCTTCCCCGTTTCTTCGTTCTCTTCCGTTCCCGTTTCTTCTCGTTTCCAGTAGCAGAGGAGCTCCAGATGACGACGCCCTTTGATCGAGACAACAAGCGTGGATCCCATCGAGTACGATGGATGCGTGGGGGTGCTAACACCTTCCCTTCGCATAACCGACTCCCTTACCCATTTCTCTTGGTCGCAAGACCATGCTCTTTTCCTTCCCTCGGGTTTACGCAGTGTTTCCTTTCCCTCTCTTGGGACAAATACACATTGCTGGCGACTCTGTTTTCCGCGCCACTTTCGCGTTTGTACCATGGATGCAAATCCTCGGGGGCGATAGCTGGCAAACCTTGGATTCCACCCTTAGTGGTCATGTGAGTTCTGACTTCTGACTCGTCCAAATAGATAGCTCTTGCAATGGTTTGATCCTTTGGAATTTCTTCCAGTCCAGAAAAGGGAGCTTGGTCAGTGATAGGTAAATCAGTCGGGTGAGAGTACTCCTCCAGTGTTGGTGCAAGTTGATAATCCAGGAATGTGAAACAGTGATAGACCGGATAGTAGAACTGAATCAGCGTATCCAGGATTTCTTCAATTACATAGACCCTTAACAGAGACAGCAGTCCTCCGTACTTATCTCTGAAAGCATCAGGGTTAGTGATCATCCTTGCCAACCCTCTCATATCCTCTAACTTTGGAACCTTGAAGGTGTACTTGTGAGTCTTCCTTCTACCAAAATCCATAACGCAATCTTTCTCTCTAACATTTGCAATCATCGTCTTAGTTTAATTTAAAAAAGAGAGACTAGAAGATAAAATTTTTCTTTGTTTAATGTTTTTTAATGAAATGAATGCATGAATGCAGCACACAAAAAACATAGAAAAAACATGGGGTCAAAGGTTCGGTGTCATGAAGTCATGGCTCTACCCGTCCCCAAAGGTTGTACTGGTGATTTTTTGTACCTGTCCTCAAAATCATTGACCCCCCTTGGGATAAAAACAGCAGGCAGGTTCACCCGAGCGAGCTGTGGTATCTTAGAGTAATCTCAAATGAGGGTAGTATCGTGTGACAACTATTTTCGATAGCTTCCGCACTACAAAATAGTAACAAGGTCTCAACCTACTAAATCCTCAGTTTCATGGACACCACAATCGAACAATCTGCTTTCAACAACCGAAGTCGTATATGCATTGAATCCGCAAAGGGTATCTCCACTGATTCGATGGTTTACCGGGGTCTCTTATTTGGGAGTCATTCCCTGTAAGATTACCCGTCTAATGCCATCACTTATCTTAGGTGTCACTCAAACTTTCCAGATGCGGCATCACCCGCAGTCCCATTAGCAGAAAAATAAACACGGATATCAATTAGGAAAAGCGATATATACATTCATTCCTAAAACTAACATCCTAGACCTCTTAAGAGCTATAATCCTAGTCCTAGACAGATAATACTCCCCAGCAGAGTCTCCATTTTTCTATAGCGAGCGATTTTTGTCGGTGACGCAACCACCTTATCGCAGGGTTTTCCTCGCCGTAATGGTATAAGGGGTGCTACTTTCTGATTTCTTATTTATCCCATGAAGTTGGAAGGGAAAGGGAAGCTATCTAAAACTAACCTTGCACGCGGATGTTTAACTAAACAAACGCTTAAAAGAGATTGGGGGGTCCGGGGTCAGGATATACAATGGGGAGTTGTCAATTACCCATCCTATACGTGGTTATCCACAGGATATTAGCTTTAGATCTCGCTTTATACTTGATGGTGTTTATCCGTTAATGGGTTGGCAAAGTTTCTTGGGAAGTATGAGTGAGTGAGTGAGTTTTTGTTGAAGTTCGGGTTTTCCCGAGGTTTTTGGTAAGGTACTGGACCTAAGTTTTGATTGTTGTATAAAGGTACTGGACCTAGGGGGTTTTGATTAGTATGCTCGCTAAGATTTCGCAATCTTATGCCTACGTATTCTCGTTTAAACGAAACAGGGAAATCAGAGCAATCGTAGTTCCTCATATTCTAAGGGAGGAAAGAGATATTTGGTGTCTTGTTCAAAGCCCAAGATTGAAGCTAAAAGGTTTATTTGTGTCTTGTTCAAAGCCCAAGATTGAAGCTAAAAGGTTTAACTGAGAGAGAACTTGTCATCTCTAAAGAGGTGTTGTTGATTTTTATGTGCCTTGATCAAAGCCCAAGGTTGAAGCTAAGAGGTTGATTGACTCCACTAGGGAAGTCCTTATACAAAGCCTAAGAGGAGACTGAATAAGACTGACTCAACAAGAGAGTGTATATATTGGTGTCTTGTATAAAGCCCAAGATTGAGGCAAAAAAGAGACTGACTCTTTTGGGGATATCATTATACAAAGCCTAAGAGGAGGCTGAAAGTTTGACTTTTTCGGGGAGGTTTGTATGTGTCTTGTACAAAGCCCAAGATTGAGGCTGAAATGGGAAATTTAACTGACTCGGGTGAGGATATTTTGTGTGTGTCTTATACAAAGCCAAGATTGAAGCTGAAATATGTTTGACTCTGCTTGGGAAATCATTCCTCAAAGCCTAAAATAAGGCTGGGAGTAAGTGACCTCGCTGGGGAAGATATATGTCCCAAGCTTAAGAGATTAAGATTTATGTCTTGTACAAAGCCCAAGATTGAGGCTAAAAGGGTTTGACTCAACAAGAGAGCGCTTTTATCTCTCCTGTACGAAGCCCATAATTGTGGCTGAACAAGCTGGAGAAATTGTTCTACACAACTTGAGAGGAGACTAGCTCTAGCTAGGGGAAGTCTTTACATCAAACCTACGTGGAGACTGAAAAAAGATTGATTCAACAAGAGAGTATTTTTGTCTGTCTCGTACAAAGCCCGAGAATGAGGCTAAAAGGTTGACTCAACAAGAGAGTGTTGAAAGGTGACTGACTCAACAAGAGAGTCTGAAAAGGTGTTTGACTCAACAAGAGAGTCTAAAAAGATGATTGACTCAACAAGAGAGTATGAAAAGGTGATTGACTCAACAAGAGAGTTTGAAAAGGTGATTGACTCAACGAGAGAGTATGAAAAGGTTAGCTCCGATGGGGAGAATCATTGTACCAAGCCCAAGAGGAGGCTGACTTTGCTGAGGGAAGGTCATTATACAAAGCCTAAGAGGAGGCTATCTTTCTGCTGAGGATTATTGAGATCCCTAGGCAGGTATAAGTGGGGAATCAACTCTTGCTGAGGGTTTCAGAAGAGCTGAGATATCAGATGCCTTGAGGTTCTGATTTAGGGTAGACTGTCCCTGGTTTGGGGATTTTTAGGAGAGAGACCGGGTTTTAGCTCTGCTGGAGATTGATTCAGAGTGACCGGGGTTTCTCCTATGTTTATATGGAACTTGAGAATGTCTTTGACACTCAAGGGGATTAGACTATCCAAGTCTACTGACGTGGAAGAATTTTATCTTTTGGATGATGCTCAAGAGGAGGCGGGTGTATTAAGGGATGAGAATCAACCCTAAATTGGTAAGAGGTTTGACACTGGAAAGACTGTTCTAACAAAGGATGACTAAGTTCTATCTTATACCTTTAAGAGGTCTTCAGGGTCCTTGTATTAAGCCCAAGAGAAGCCGGAGGGTCCTTGTACAAAGTCCAAGAGGAGGCGGGGATGCTTTTAGGAAGTCTGTGGGTCCCAAACTAAGAAAAGTTCAAGAAATGCTATTCACCGAGAATAGATCATTTAGTGAAAATTTTGAGGTTTGAAGAAACTCAAGAGATGCTATTCACCGAGAATAGATCAACTCTGGGGAGTAGAATTTCTTTGATAATTTCTAGGGGTGACAGCCTGAGAAAAGATTCACGAAGAATACTGCCTTTCTCTTTGTTTCATATTGTTTAAGCCCTAGAGAAGGCAAGACTGTATCTGGAGGTCCTATGGGGATCTAGTTTTGTCTGTATTTAAGAGTGACCAACATGGCTTTACCTAGTTCTAGATCTAGTTGCCAGGGAAAACTCTAAATAACTATACTAGTATAAATACAGTTGATATATGACAAGTATTTAAAAGGATATGAAAGAAGACTTACCGTGCGCAGCTTCCCACAATACAGTTATATATATATGTGTGTGTGTGTGTGTGTGTGTGTGTGTGTGTGTGAAAGCGAGTAAATGTAAGCTGTTTAAAACTTACAGGCGAGCAAGCTTCCATGCTGTATTGTTAGTTGTTCAAAGAAATTAAAGGAAGTTTTGATAACAATATATATATTTGAATCTAAATCAAAAGGGAAGTTGTTTTGAAAAGATTGTTGGGGCTTATACTCAAGGAGAGGCCCAGGGTTTAACAGTGATCGCACTATTATTTTGAAAATCACAGAGGGACTTATACAATGACTGAGGCCCAAAGAGGTTTACTTACAAAATAGTTTGGGTCTTACAACTCAAGGAGAGGCCCAAGGATTTGTTTTTGTACAAGTGATGGGGCTTACAACTCAAGGAGAAGCCAAAGGCATTTTTGTTTGAAAATGGCGATCGCGCTGAGATTTTCTATCGTGTAAGGACTTATACAATATCTGAGGCCCAAAATTGTTTATGTACAAAAATGGTTGGGTATTACACTCTATTAGAGGCCCATGAGTGTTTGAAAAAGATTTGTTAGGGTGAAAATCAAAGAAACCCTAATTTCATTTTCTTTTTAAAAGTGATCCTTTTAATAAAATGAATAAAAATGACAAAAATACCAAATAAGTCTAAATAAACTACTTGTGATTTTTTATTAAGGTTTGAAAAATGAGGTTTTAATCACAAGATGATTTATGACTCATTTGATTTTGATTTCAAGATGAATATTCATTTTTGAAAGGGTTAAAAATAATAAAAATGAATTTATTTAAAAAATATCAACTATATTAAATAACTAATATAAATTTGATTTTTTTGTGGAATAAAATATTTTAACATTTTTGTAATTTTTTGTAAAAAGAACCAATAAAAAATAATTAAAACTGAGAGAGAAATTAATTTTCCAAATCATTTAAAATAATATGGAAAATATAAAAAAAAGGGAAAAAATAGCACAAAAGGGTTTAGGGCGAGGGGGATTCGAACCCCAAACCTCCAAGTTGCAGCGCGCGCCTTCTACCACTGGGGTGGTGATACATCCGTGTATCAAAACCACCCCATGAATACATAAGGCATGCCTTGTTTTAGGTCTGGGCAAGGCAAGGCAAGACCAACTTTTGGGCAAAAAACGTAAAGGTTGTAACTTTCGCATTTCTTCATGGATTGAGACAAAATTTAGGTTTATCCTGCCTAGAATTTCACAAGGAATCCAATGGTACCCTTAGTTTTTTCAGATGAGGTCCCCATTATAAAACCCGATGGTATTTTTGAAATAAGCCTATAATTGCATTTTCTATGCTACCTCATGTTACAGGCAAGAACTACATGGTGAATTGGTTCAAACACAACATATACAACATGTATGAGATGTTTATGATCAGTGGACTTCAAAGCAATGCATAATTCAAAGAGTTCAAGTTGTGATGCTTACCTCTTTAGGAGCTTTTTGTGCTATCTGACAAGTTTCTTGTGCCAGAAGTAATTTGATGCTTTAGACACTCTCAATTGACCCCTTTGGAGCTTTTAGAATGATCACCAACAACTGGAATCCTCAGGAACAAGTTTGAGCTCTTTCTTGCAAAAGGGGCAAAAAGTGACCAATATGGCAACTCTCTTAAATGGTGTTCCAGATGTGGGGAACCATTTGGGACAGTTCAAGGATGATATTTGGAGTGTGTTTGAGGTTTTATCTGGTTTTGAAAGTGACTGAATCAAGACATGGCTTAAAAAATGCAAAAAAGTCCAATTTTGAGGTTTTGAGAGGAGACTTTGTGATTTTGGTGTTACAGGTCACATATGAGAGTTTGGACAGCTTAGATATGACATATTTGATGTGTTTGGATCATGAGCTATGATGAAATTGCTCTCTAACTCAAAAACTCAGAGGTACCTTGCAAAAGAAGGCATTTTGGCCTAAAGAGAGGGATTTTGAGGAAAACATTAGTTTGGGTGCTTTGGTGTACTCAAACTGACCACAATTGAGGCCTATTTATAGTGTGTCAAGTTTGTTTTGGCATCAATAGTGAATGGAGGCTGCAATAGGCCTTTGGCCAATGTTATGCAAAAGGAATCTCAAGTTTCCTCTAGCCATTGACTTGAGATTAGGGCACAGGCTTTGTAGCTTTGGTTTAAAGATAAGTTTTGACCGAATTCAGTTTGAATATGCTCAGTTCATGCCACCTTGGTGCATCCATTAAAGACTAGGAGGCAAAATTGAAGTCTTGACACTTTTTAGTCTTTTTTAGGTTTGACATGACTATTGTAGATTCTTGAACTTTGGAGGCTTGGGGATCAGATCATTCCCTTCTTGTTTTATCCTCAGATGTGTTTAAATGGATGACAAAGCTTGGATTCATAAAAGTGTTGATAGATTGAAAATGAAGACAAATTTGAATGCTTTAATATGTTCACAAAGAATTTTGGGATGGAAAAAGAATATAATTTTATTTTAAGGCATTATTGTATTTTTGGGTGCAAGTAAGAATTTTTTCGGTGATTATAATATTTTAAAAACAAAATAATAATAATAATAATAATAATAATAATTATTATTATTATTATTATTGTTATTAACGAATAGTAATAACTTGCAAAACATGAACGAAGCAAAATGAAAAAAAAAAGGAATTATGATGACACACGAATTTCCCGCCAACAAAATCCTTGTTCCCGCCATCACACATGTGCTTTTATAAAAAAGTGCGCCAAGTCTCACACATAGCGAAACTCGAGAGCGCAGCAGCCATGGAGGTGATTCAAAAATCCCGCAAACGTAACCACAGATCTCCGCCCGTCTCTTCCACTTTCACCCGCAGCAGATCCCAGAGTCTCTTACACCGGAGCCGCTCCGGTCAGATCCGTCCCGATCCCACCCGGAGCAAGGCTGAACCATGTACCGTTCCAGTTCCAGTTCCAACACAAGAGGAACTTTATCACGTTCCCGTTCATTTTGCTGGAAACAATGCATCGCAAGAATTTTCCGATTCGGAATACAAATCTCTCATTCAGGATATTTGCAAGGAATGTTGCGAATCGGATTCGGAAGACAAAGATCTCGTCAAGGATCTTTGCAAGAAAGCGAAACATGATGACGGTGATTTAGCTTGTGCTACGGCGAAGGATCTTCGCATGAGGCGAGTTTATTCGTTTTTGTCCAGCGGTGGTGCTTGCTCCGATCGGATCGGAAGCGCGTTGTCCAATCGGAGTGCCGTTGATTCTGAGCGGGAAGTAGCTGTATCAGAGTTTGAATCGCTGTTTGCGGATAACAGTGATGCACGTGTAGACGATGGGAGGATCTCACTGACTGAGGTACCTGTTTTAGGGTTTTCATGTAAAACTCGGGATTTCAACCGGGGAAACACTGAATCATCATGTGAAAGTCCGAAATTGCAAGGTCGTAAGCAGATTGATGAAATAAACGGTGGCTATTATTTGGAGAAAATTGATGATTTGGGTGATGAACCCGTACTAACGACACCACCAGATGCTGTGATAAGTATTAATTTGGGAGTTAACAGAGATGCGAGGAAAACAGAAGAGGCCCTCAGTGTTAAAGATACTCCTCTTGCTGTTAACGCAGAGGAAAATTCAGGCAAGGGGTTTTCTGGTACCGAAGATTGCCAGTTAAATAGTTATGTACTCAAGAGCAAATCTGTAAGTGCCTGTGATTTTCAAGTTATTTTCTTTGTTTTTAGGAGTTAGTTAGACATTTTTGTCCAAAATACTCTTTGCTCTGAATTTTTTGTCTGCGATGTTACCACCTGTGCTCCTAAGTTGATAGGAATCTTGATGATGTAGGTACTCAAACCACGTTTACCGGGGAAATTGTTCAAAGCTCCAGGTTCAGTCAATTACAGAAGGCTAATGAAGATTATAGGAGATGATATTGGTAATTGTTTTATGCAGAAACCTTTATTATTTATTGTTAATGCAGTAATTTTTTATTATTTATTGATGGCATACGCCTAGGTCATGATTTATCTTGATATGCCTGATGAAATTAATTTGCTTTAGATTTAATGAAAATTCTTTCATGCAGAAAATCTTTTATTATTTATATATTGAATAGTGTACTATGTAGATGATGATTTAATCTGAAATGTGCATTGGAACCAATTGGCTTGTAATTTTTTAGGTATACCGAGTTTGGGTCATTGCCTCAAAGATAAGAAGGTTATGGATGCACAGGGGTTTGAATTTCCTTTGTCATCTGATACTCACAAAGCTTCTAAACCTGAAACTATGACTGATAGTTGCACCATGCTTGATATTAATGGGCCAAAGCTGACATCTCCACCAATGAAAATAGATATTGATAAAGTTAATGGTGAGTGTTTGTCCGGGCCATCCAAGGATGATGAATGTGTAAGTGATTCAAAGGCGGTTCCAGCTGTAGGGTTTCTTGGTGCTAGAGCTGTTGGTACTGCTAGGGCTACTAACCACAATAGTTGTGCCTCAGAGCAGCTTGGTGTTTTGAATGAAGATTCTATACCAACAACCCATGATTCTGAGATACATGATACAAATGCAGACCAAATGGATAGCATGGCAAAAGATGTGTGCCCCAAAGCTGATAAGAGGAATGAGCCTCTTAAGAGTAAACATGTAAGAATCTGGCATGTGTTCAAATCCTTATTTTCTACCAATTATAGGGTGTACAGTTTGATTCTGGTCTTTTGAGGGGTGTTGAGATGTTTAAACTTTCAATTTAGTTGCTAGTGAACTTTCTAATGATACATACATATACATGGTTTTACTTTTGTTGATAACTTAGATATACCATGTTACCTTGGATGTCTTTGCAGGTGCGTAGACCTTATTTGCATGGGAAGCTGATCAAGACCACAGGTTCAGTCAACTATAGAAGGTTGCTTCCATTTTTGAAGAATCTTAAGAAAGAAGACTCCGGTAATCACTGTGTTTTCAGCCTCTTATGCAATATTAGTTAGATACATTAGATTTTAGTTAGAAATGGACAATGAAGGTACTAGCTGATTTTGCAGGTACATCAAAATTTGGTGACCAGGATCAAGACGCTGGTTTGTATGCAAAGGAGCCTCCTTTGCCATCTCAAAGTGAAGAAGCTTCTATTGACATACAAATGGCAGCCAGTGGTCCAATGCAAGACAAAGCTGACCCTAATGCTTTGGCAAACAGCATCTTAGTTAATCCTGCTAATATGTTAACTCATAGCAACCTTCCAGAATTGACATCTTCCCAAGACTTATCTGAATTGCCAATGCAATTGGATGCAAAAAAAATGGTCCATGAGTGCTTATCAGAATCCTGTGTTCAGGCACATTCTGAGAAGGCTGCAATTTCTTCAAAAGAGTGCTTGAATGAACCAAAGACTGATCCTTGTTCAGTTATGATGGATTTTAACTGTGCTAAGATTGTCACTGATGCTACTAACCATGATGGCTTTACTCAACTGCACACTACTATATCTGAACAACACTTTAGCGTGTCACCACCTAAAGACCAAAATTTGCTTAATAGTAATGATGGTATCTCCAACCTTTCCTCTAAGCATCATTCAAGCAAAGAACAGGGATTCTCTTTTGAGTATGATAAAAGTAAGGAGTTAGTCAATTCGGAGAAGTGGGAATCTGTTAGCAGCTGTCCTCCTGAAGGTCAGAGTCTACATCAATTGGATCCTAATATGCTAGATGTGGAGAACGTAACAAGCAGCCATGCAATTAGCAAAAATGATGATAATGTGGTTTTGAGTTGTGTTGGTATCTCAAATGAAGAACCTAGACCATCATCTGAGAAGATTATCTCTGATAAACCAGAGCTACCAGACATTGCAGAGGAGAATGAAACAAATAGCCATGCAACTAGGAAGTTTGATGATTGTGTAGTTTTAAGTGTCAACATCTCAAATGAAGAACCTAGGCCACCATCAGAGAAGATTATCTCTGATAAATCAGAGTTACCAAACATTACAGCACATGATGGTGACATAGCAGAAAGTCTTCTGAATGGCGTAGTTTATGCTTCAAAGATGCCTTCAAAAGGAAGCAATGACAAAGATGCTAGTTCTGCTGGGGAGATTGAAAATGGATCTGAATCCAAGACCACTGTGGTAAGCAATGACAAAGATGCTAGTTCTGTTGGGGAGATTGAAAATGGATCTGAATCCAAGACCACCGTGGTAAGGACCTCAATGTTTTAATATCCCTCATTATTATAATACTTTTTCCTGTTGTGTTAATTTATTTTACTTAAAAATGTATTTGACTATGTCTTTTGAACAGGTTCTAAATCGTTGTCCACGAATGAAGTTGTTTAAACATGCCGGGTCTTTAAACTACAAAAGAATGCTTCCAATTTTCTTGGAAGCTGTGAAGTCTAATTCCTGTAAGTATCAGTTCTTATTGTATTGAAATATATGGTTTTGTAGAAAAATTTCAATTTCAGTTTCTTTAATCGGCATTCCTGTTGTTATAACTAAACTTGCTACTTTTAGGTGCTTCAAATAATGATCATCACCCAAAAGTTCTGAAGCTTTTGGATCATACTCCAGCCGTTCCAATTTCAGATTCAAACTTGTTTGTAAATCCGATAAGTACTTCAAATGACTATGTTCCTATGGATGATAGTACAATTGATTCTGGCGCACAGAAAGAAACAGAGTTGCAAGCTTGTGATTCAAATAATGATAGTTCAAGCCCAAGTGCTCATCTACCGGATAAGCAGATCCTATCAAATGGACATGACAAGCTGGAGAACTTAAACAGTTCACTGAATTCTGTTCAGAGAGATTTACTAACCACACCTCTAAGACCTATAACTGATGAAGTTACCACTATAGAAGAAGAGGCCACCCCTGCCTTGTCTATTGAGGAGAGATCACCTGAAACACTTGGATTTTGTCAGAGCTTGTCCCAACTGAAAGTCACAGAACAACTTAGTGCCCCCAGTGTTGGTTTCCAAAAAGGAATTTTGAGAAGAAACCCCAGAGGATGCAGAGGGCTTTGCACATGTTTAAACTGTGTTTCTTTCCGCCTTCATGCAGAAAGAGCATTTGAATTTTCTAAAAATCAGCTGCTAGATGCTGATGAGGTTGCCCAAGACCTCATGAAGGAACTATCCCATCTCAGAAACATTTTAGAAAGAAACAATGATGGTGTCGATGACACTCCAGTTTTTAATGGAAGCCAAGTGAGTGCCACGTGATCTTTCATTTTCTAATGTTTCTTCTGTGATCATTTTATCATTCTTAACTATATCTGTACCGAGCTACACCTCTTTATATGCAAAATAATGATAATGTAGCACAAAAATATGAAAACACTAATCAAATTAACACTTTTTTTGTTTGTATATTTTCAGGTGAAAGAAGCCTGCAGGAAAGCATTTGAAACAGAACAACTGGCGAAGGAACGGCTTAGCCAGATGAATGATGATCTTAACATGCATTGCAGAACACCGGTATGTGCATAGTTATTCCCAAAGTTAGTTTATCCAAATAAACAATTAGTTTATTTAGCTTGTTTTGTGCAGAGTCTGCTGCCACCAAGTGTTAAATTTTCAGATCAAGTTGAAGAAAAAGTCATTCAACCAGACTCATAAAATTGGCCAAATGCATCCTACACTATCTATCACCTGAACAGACATTTGTTTCTTGGAGTGGAGCAAGTTCAGCTTATTGTTGAGTAGCCGACTACTGGGAATTATGTTGCTACTTGATATTTCTAGCAGTAGGGGGAAAAAGTGACAAGGAAAAGAACCTTATAGAAATTTGTTTTAATTCCACTTTTTCCTGGGTGTGTTGTAGATACATTTTTACACAAGTTGATATTTTATTTTCTCTATTCAAAGAAAATTGGACTTGTTTTTCTTATCATCAACGAACACCAAAAGAAATTGGAGTGGGACCCCTCGTACAAATATTGGATCCGGATACTGGACCTATTTAATTTGTTTTTTCTTCCAAAATTTCCCTTGACAAGTATTCATTTTCAAAATCGCATGCGAATGCGAATTCAGTTTATTAATCTTCACTCAAGTTCAAGTTAAGCGCGATTACATGAACTCATTTTAAATTTGTTAGTATGTAAACTTTTCATATATGTTTATGCAAACTTAGCTCAAGTCATATACGGTGGGTCTGAATTCCTAGTTCTTTTGAGTATTTAATTTAAGTATATTCACATAAAATAAATTTAAGTATGTTAATGTAAATTCAATTCACCTATCATATGCAATTTGCTCAAACTACATAATTATGTCACAAACTTAGTTCAAATGCGTATACAGGAGCAAAATATTATGTGTTTGATGAGTGTAACACAAGAAAATAGGGGGTTATGGAGCATATTATCATTTTTATTTTATTAGATATGCTCATTTTTATTTTATATGTACTTCCAAATTATACGTGTATTGTTGATTTGTAGTTTATATATAAATTGGTTAATGAGATTATTAGATGCTCATTTCACAACGAGTAGGTTGATGCGTGTTCTGCTGTTTGGGTTTGATATAAATTTATTTAGTATCAAACTGATATTGTTGTAAGTTCAACACATCACATCTGATCCATAATCTAGTTTGGAGGTTGTTTCTTATGTTTCTTTTGGAAAAACAAACATCTTAAACCACATGCATAACACATGCCTTAAACCAGTACAACACAATAATAACCCCGTATTTTCTGATGCACAGTGCCAATAACATCAAGGAAAGGCACTGCAACTGAAAGAGATATTCCTGACAAATTATATAAAACTTTACAAGAATCATTCAATTACATCTACAAATTTGAATCCTACAGACACAGACAGAATAGTAACGCAAATATATATTAGAGAAAAATTCATAAATTTTGTTTACGAAGTTCGGTTAAATTACTCACGTATTCGACTATAGAGTAACTATAGTTTCTTTTATTTATGTGTGATTTTTTTTTTGGATTACAATGCTACAACCCTAATCCCTAATTTCCCTTAACAAATAATTATCTCAATAATATGAGCTATTCTCTCAACAATCTATAGTTATCTCAACAACCCATAATTATCTCAATATGATTTACACTATCAACAATCCATAGTTCTCTCAACAACCCATAATTATCTCAACAATATGAGCCATACTTAACAATCTTGATCTTGACGAATATCAAATCCTATGAAAATTTTCTGCATAACAATTCATCCTGAAAACTGTGGAGGTACACCTTCTGCTTAACACTGAGAAACATGTGTTTCAACTTGTCACTGGTGACTGACTTGGTCAACATATCAGCTGCATTCTATGAAGTGTGAACTTTATGAAGTAATATATGTGAACGCCAACAACTCTCTGATCTTGTGTACCTCAAATCAATATGCTTGGTCCTAGCATGATAAATAGATGACACTCTGACTATCACAATGCATCTAAACTCCACCTTGATCAACACCTAACTCTTTCACTAATCTTGTAAGCCACATGCTTCCTTAGCAGTTTCAGCTACCATCGTGTATTCTACCTTAGTCGTAGACATTACTATGGATTGAACTAATGATTTCACGCATATAGGTACCTCACAAGATTAAAGACATACCCCGTTGTAGACCTCCTAACATCCAGATCACCCACACAGTCAGAATCTACATATCTCACAATTGATGGATTACCCTACTCCATGGTGAACATGATACCACGACTAATTGATTGTGCCAAACCTAGTCTAGTGCAAACCATAACATACATCAAACAACCAATTGCATTGACATAAGGAATCTTAGGCATACCTACAATCTTTGAGTCTGTCTTCGGACATTGTTCTAAAGAGAGCTTAAAATGATTTGCCAGTGGAGTACTCATATGCTTTGGTTTGCTCATGTCAAATATGCTTAAAACACCTTCAACATAGCTTTTCTGAGACGACAATAATTTATTATCTCTTCTGTCCATGTGAATTTCCATCCCAAGAATCTTCATTGCAGCACCCAAATCCTTCATATCAAACTCCTTACCTAACTTGGTATTCAAATCATTTACATCATGCAAATGGTTGACAACAATCAACATATCATCAATATAAAGTAATAGGAAAATAAAAGAGCCATCATTAAGGCTCCTCACATAAACACAACAATCATAATCACACATTATATAGCCAATCCAGAGCATGTATGAATCCTAACGTTTGTACCACTGCCTTGGAAACTACTTCAAGCCAATAAAAGACCTCTTCAATTTGCAAACAAGTCTGCCATGTCCAGTATCAATGAATTCCTCTGTCAGCTCCATGTAGATTTGCTCATCTAGATTACCATGGAGAAAAGTTGTTTTCACATCCATCTACTATAAATGCATATTTCTGCTGGCTACTATGACCAATACTGCTCTGATAGAAGTGTGTCTAACCACCAGACTGGAAATTTCATCATAATCAACCCCTTCTAATGTGAATACCCCTTTGCAACTAGTAGAGCCTTGAACTTCCCCCTTTTTTTCTATTATTGCTGATTTTTTCTTATACATTCACTTGCAACCAATAACTCTCTTTCCCTGTGGCAGCTGAATAAGATCCCATGTCTCATTAATTTTCAAAGACTCTATCTCCTCCACTATATCACCCTTCCACTTATCTTTCTCATAGCTAGCCATAACCTCTCAAAAAGTAGAAGGGTCTCCTGAATTGGTAAGAAGAGCATATGATGCTAAGTCTTTAAACCCATATCTATCTGAATGTGTAATATGACGGGGCTCCCTGTCACACACAAGTGTATAGTCTTGTACTCCACCTAAAGCTTGCACTCCACCTGAATCTGGGCCTGGTTCATCCTGCTATTAGGCTACAACCTGCCTTGGACTCACTGGTGGTTCCTCAATGTCCATCTGAATCTTGTCCTGACTGGAATTTTCTACCTCAGTATCTGACGCAACTCTCACATCTGACTGTTTCAACACCGAATGTTAAAAAAAATATACAATTTCTTTGCTAATAACAACCTTCCTTTTAACTGGATCCCACAAATTTTACCACTTCACACCTTTATTGTAGCCAATAAAATGCACTATTTTAACTTGGGGTTAAGTTTATGTCGATTCTCACTAGAAATATGCATATATGTTGGACACCAAAAAATTCTTAAATTACTCCGATAAATGGGGTTACCTGTCCACACCTCCTCTTCAACTTTGCCATCCAATTAAGCCCGTGGTGATTTGTTGACTGGATAACATGCCATATTGAGTGTTGCTGCACATAAACCTTTTGAAGACCAACATTCAACAGAAGGCACCTTGCCTTCTCCGTCAAAGTCTTATTCATCCTTTATGCAACACTATTCTGTTGTGGTGTCTTCCTCACAGAAAAATGCCTATGGATTCCATCCTCCTCACAAAAATGCACGAACTTCTTGTCAGTGTATTCAGTTCCACTATCATACTGCAAATACTTTATTTTTCTCCCTGTCTGGTTCTCAACCTCTGCCTTCCACATTTTGAACTTGGCAAAGACCTCAAATTTATATTTCATAAAATAAACCCAGAGCTTACAAGAAAAATCATTAATGAGTGTCACAAAGTACTCGAAACCTCCAACAAAAGGCTATTTTGTAGGCCCTCAGACATCAGAATGGACATAGTCTAAGATTCCATTGGTCTCGTGTTATCCGGTTTTGAAACCAACTCAACAATGTTTCCCAAGAATACAATACTTGCACAATCCAATTGTGCAACTACGAACACCCTTAAGTAGATTCCTATTACGTAGTTCTATCATCCCACGTTCATTGAGATGACCTAAACCCATGTGCCACAATTTGGTTGCATCATTATCAGTTTCAACAAATGGTACATCACCCATAACGATGCCCCCTGAAAACTTATAAATGTTTCCTGTAGTCCTCCTTGCCATCATCAATGTCATTACACCCTTGCTAATCCTCATGATCTCTCTATCACCATCTGAATAGAATGAATAATCATTAGCTTGGAGAGTACCCAGAGAAATTAAATTCTTCCTCAATTTTAGAACGTAACACACCTCACTCAATGTGCGCACACCACCATGATCCAACAAAATTTTAACTTACCCATTTCAAGTGATGATACAAGTTTTATAATCACCCAAATAGACAAAACTAAAATCACCCGATTTAAAAGAGTTGAAGCACTCCCAGTGGAACGTCATATGGTAGGAGCACCCAAAATGAAGGATCCATGCATCAATGTACTATGCAAATGAAACACAAAGCAAATATTCATCACTACAGGAACCATCAATCTGAACTACATTTGCTAAACTAGTGTTGCCTAACTTGTTTGGACAATCCCTCTTCCAATGGCCAATTTTCTTGCAACCATAACATTCTGTTGTTTTTCTATCCTTAGACTTGAACCTCTTTTTCTTTCTAGAATCCACTACTTACCCTTGCCTCTACCATGGTCTTGACCTCCCTTCGTAAATAAACCTTCACCTAAACTTCCTCCACTTTCCTCTACACTTTGGCGATATTATGCGTGTTGTAAAAGAGTAGAAGAAATAAAATCTAACGTGATTGTTTCCTTCCTGTATGTGAGAGTGGTTACTAAGTGATCATAAGAGCTTGGTAAAGATAACAACAAAATAATGGCTTCATCCTCATCGTCAACCTTCACACCAAGTCGTGTCAAATCAACGAGGATTTTTTTGAAAGCGTTGACATGAGCTTTCAAATTGCCTCTTTCATGCATCTTTAGGTTATAAAGACATTGCTTTGCGAACAATTTGTTCATGAGCGTCTTAGACATATACTGATTTTCCAATTTATCCCAAACAATCTTTGGAGTTGTGAGGTCCAGGATATGATTCACCACATCATAAAAAATTCAAAGTCTTATCAAATCTGTGGCCTTCACATTCATTTTGTTCTAATCAATGGTTGCAATGCCCATCAGTTTCTCATCATGAAACATCTTATATAAACCTTGTTGAGCCAACTTAACCCCCATTTGCCATAAACGGAAATTGCCCGTTCCGTCGAACTGAGTCACTTCGAATTTTGCACCTCCTGGATTAAACGTCATATGATACCAATTGTTAGAACAGTAACACGAATAAAAATTAGAGTAGAGAGAAACACATAAAAGCTTTTTTCACACACTTCAGCAAAATTGCATAAGTCTGCAACTATATAATAACTATAGTTTACTTTATTTATGTCTTGTGATTTTTTTTTTGGATTACAGTGTTACAAGTCATATATATAATACAAGGTTTTAGTTTATTTAAAACCCTAATCCCTAGTTTCCCTCAACAAGCAATTATCTATACCCATAATTATCTCAATAACCTATATATATCTCAACAACCCATAATTATCTCAACAACATGAGTTATAATCTCAACAACCCATAGTTGTCTCAACAACCCATAATTATCGCAACAATATGAGCCAAACTCAGCAAACACTTTCATAGAACACTCCTAAATCGCAACCACATAAACAACCCAATCAGAGAACCAACCCAAATGAAACAAAAAATATAACTCCAAATCAGACACAAGACACTGCTATTCAAACAACCACATACTACAACCAACATTTCTGCAAAAATAGAAAATGCTTAATCATCCAGTGCAGCATCTGAAATGTTCCAGTTGCACCAGACCTGCACTGTTGAACTGCCAACAAACCTTCACCGAAATCGGCACACTTTAAAACAACACTCAATCCTGCACGAACGACATAGCCAAGATTCTACCACACTTGGAAAATCACTTGACAGAAAGACACCAAATCCTATAGTTTCGCACAACCCAACCCAACCTGATGAAAATTACAACTCAGCAAGAACAACGCATGCCCTTTGTAACACCCAAAAAATTATAATTGATTATTTAATTGGTTAATTATGATTTATTGGTGAATATATGCGAACTATTGTTGATTAAGGCATGTTGTGGGGTAGTGGTGGATTAAGGTGTTGATTACTATTATTTAGAATTAAATAATTATAGTTATATTATTTTAGAGTTATAATAATAATTTTAGTTATTTTATTTAGAATAAATGAAGATAACAGAATAATAAGGTGAAAAGAGAGAATAAGGGCAAGAAGATAATTATGGTGAGGATTAGTGAGGGTATTATGGGAAAAGCATAGAAAGGGTCCAAGAGGTAAAATAAGAATAAATAAATAAGGGAATTTGAGGTCATTCTGTACGATCGCGACTTTTGGAGAAAAGCGAGAAACAGCTAGGGCACAGAGAGAAGAGAAGAGGAATTCATCCCGTAGAGCTTGAAAGAGATCGATTGCTAAGAACTAAGGTAAGGGGTTTAATCACGTTTATTATAATTGATATCGGGTTAATGATGTTGTTGTGACATAAATGATGTGATTCATGATGATGATTTGGTGAGGTGCGTGTGCAAATATAATACATGTTATTGTGATAATTTTATGATGGTTTATGATGTTGAAATACTATGATGTGGTGTAGGTAATGTCTATTATGATGTATTATTGTCGTATTGTGAATATATGTTGAATCATATGAGTTTTGGACGGAAATGGTATTGAAATCCTATGGGATTTAGGACTGGTCTGGTGCAGAAAACGCAGCAGCAGAGTTGCTATTTACGCGTCGTCGCCGGGGGAGCCATATGCTTCGCCGAGCGAAGCTAATTTGCTCGGGCAGCGCTGAGCGAGATGAGAAGCGCATGTAATGATGGAAAGGAGGTGCTCCTGGAATTTTGTATGGGGGAAGGTGATTCACCCCTGTTTTGTCGGACGAGCCTCAGGCGAGCAGACTACTTTGCTGGGCGAGCCTCAAGCGAGTAGACTGGGATAAATTTATTTCTAAAACTTTGAAAATTCATAAATCGAGCGGTGAATGTCCGATTAATGCGTGGTCCAGATTGTTAGAAAGCTGGTTTATTGTACTTTCTCTTAAAAATATTTCCAGTACCAAAATTCCAACTATTTGACGCGTGGAGGTTATTTCGTACTGTCGAGTTATGTCATTTTGTGAAATGTATGAAAAGGCTTTGTGTAATTAATAATTGGTGTTGTTCTATGTCTAATGATAGTAATGATGTTATTGTGTGATGACGAGAAATCACATCATGTATTTAGGCTCGATATGCGCATTTTATGTCTGCTTTCCGTTATGTTTTTTATCACATTTCAATCGTTTTACTTTGTTTTGCAGTTGACAGGCCAAGCAGTCTCAGATGTGGAAGCGTTCGAGAAGAGGAGCGGAACAACAGCAAAAAGGACAGCAAAACAACATTTCTACAGGTTTTCCTGATATGGCGTTCACCATAGGAGAATGGCGTTCGCCATTGGTTCACAGCAGCCGTTTTTGCAAGTTTCCAGTAGTTGCAGCAGTTTTTGGAATTTGATTTTTCCCTCCATTTTCTGAGCGTGAGAGGAGTTTTTCAGAGCCAAAAATCCTCTATAAATAGGAACCTTGTACCAGTTCCAAGACATCCAAGCCGTGCGGAAGCCCTGTCAAAATACCATTAAAATTCCTAGGCACTATATTTAGTTGTAAAGCAGCAATTGCTCATACTGAGAGATTGTCGCAATTATTATTACTACTTGTTGCTGTACACTTGGATCATCAATAAAATCCCGTAGTTTTCATTTACCGTTCAATTTACAGGTTTTTTCATTTTATAGTATTTTATTCTCATTGTCTTTAAATTGTTATTTTTGTTTCTAAATCATAATTGTATCTAAAATCAACTTTAACATGCTTTTATTAAAGTTTATAATTCTTAACATGTTAGACTTAGGATTTAAAATGTCCGAGTAATTCCTTTTTGAGACTGTTGTCTGAGGACCGTCGTTTTCGACGGGACTCGGTAGAAAGCATAGGTGCGAAACTCTGATTTTTACCAGATTTTGGTTTTGTTTCTAATTTTGCAAGTTTACTATTTCGTCACGAGAGTGAGGAATAAACCAAAGTGCGACCAATAGAGCGAGAGTTTGAGGTACACACTGGATAGTAGAAACTAAACACCGATCCTAAAAATAGCGAGAGCGCTTTAGGCATCGTTTAGGCTTTGTCGATTTTCAAAACACACTTTTTAATTACCGAGCGAGCGAGAGCAATATCTTGGGGTTATTAAGCGTGGCTCCCGTCAATAGCGCGAGAGTGTGAGACAGAGTCTTTAAGTCGCTATTTCCTACGGAATCGAGTTGTGATCTTAGTTAGCACCCGTAATCTACAAGTCCCTTAGGCACGCGAAAATCATACTTCTGCCTCATTTTTAAATTACTTTTAAATCCATTTAGAATTCAGTCCTTACCGTTTCCTTTCCCGTAAACCTTATGCCTTAGCTTTGCATAACAACCATAGAGCACTCTAGTTTGACTATTAGTCCTTGTGGGTTCAACAGTCTTTTAAAACTACGTGATAAGTTGTATACTTGCAGTTGTAATTCGACCAATACGTAAAGTCGCGATCAAGTTTTTGGCGCCGTTGCCGGGGACTAATTTAGTCAATATTGTGATCCTTTGTTGCACAGTATAGACTAAGGCAACTATTTTTCTTTTTTAAACTGTCGATTATATGCCAAGCACTCGCTCACAAAGCGAAGAGTTGGAGCAACCAATTGACGAAATCGAGCGTTTTATTAATTTAAGACGTCGAATTAACGAATTCCGTATTAGATATAATCTTCCAGACCCTATAATTCCTTACTCAAATTCGGAACCCGAATCAGAACCAGAATCATTCATGGCCGAAGGACCGAGAAACCGTCCTCTGAAGTATTACGCTGCTCCATCACAAGAAGAACCACATAACAACATTGCTGCCCCCGCTATTAACCGAAATGATTTCGAGCTGAAACCTTTGCTAATATCAGCAGTTCAACAAAACCAGTTTTCAGGCAATGCTACGGACGATCCAAACTTACATTTGTCAATATTCGTGCAATACACAGACACTGTAAAAGCAAATGGTGTCAGTCCTGAAGCGATAAGATTAAGACTCTTCCCATTTTCCTTGAGAGATAGAGCTAGAGCTTGGATCCAGTATCTACCGTCCAACTCAGTGACAACATGGGACGAGTTGAAGAAAGTCTTCTTAGCCCGATATTTCCCACCAAGCAAGAGAACTATGTTAAGAGCTCAAATCAACGGATTTAAGCAGAAAGATAACGAATCTCTTTTCAATGCTTGGGAGAGATACAAGGACATGATGAGGCTTTGCCCACACCATGGACTTGAAGAATTGTTGATCATTCATACCTTCTACAATGGTATGTGTACAATACTAAAATGAATCTGAGTGCAGCAGCAGGCGATGCTCTAATGGATAAACCGTATGAGGAAGCCTACGAACTTATCGAGACTATGGCTCAAAACCATTTCCAATGGGGAAGTGAACGCGCTGGTGTAGAGAAGTCAACTCCGAAAGGAAGAATGTACGAAGTTAATGGTTTAGCCTGTGTCAATGGTAAAGTGGATGCACTTACACAAAAAATCAAAAGTTTAGCAATAGCACCACCCGCAGCTACCGTAGATGCAGTTACGCCCAATTGTGAAATATGCGGAACCCTTGGGTACACTAATGCTGAATGTCAGATATTGGCTGGTAATTCTACCGACCAAGTGAACTATGCTCAAGGAAACCCATATTCAAACACTTACAATACTGGCTGGAGAAATCACCCGAATTTTTGATACAAGAATAACAATGCTTTACAGCCACCAAACCCAGCACCTGCTATTCCACCTGGTTACCAAAAAGGACCACCCTCTGCTCCACAACCACCTAGAAAATCAAATCTAGAAATCATGATGGAAAACTTTATGAATACTCAAGTTCAACAAAACAAAGAATTCGCAAATCAAAATGCTCATACGAGTGAATTGATGAAACAATTGTCAAGTAAACTTGATGCTATGGCTACTCACAACAAAATGTTAGAAACTCAAATTTCTCAAGTAGCACAACAACAATCAATTGTAGCAGCCCCCGCTGGAACATTTCCTGGCCAAACACAACCAAACCCAAAAGGTCACGCTAATGCTATCACATTATGAAGTGGAATAGAATACGATGGACCGTTGACCCGAGATTCCAAAATTAAGCCATGAATCAAAATTCTTCTAAGGGAACTGAAAAAGTAAGAGAACTAACCGGCGAAAAGGAGATAAAAGCGAAGAGGTCGTAGAGAAAGAAATACCCTACGTGCCTCCGCCACCATACAAACCACCTGTACCTTATCCTCAAAGATTAGCCAAATCAAAAAATGAAGGACAATTTAAGAAATTCGTAGAACTTCTAAAACAATTGAACATAACCATACCTTTCACAGAAGCTATTACGCAAATGCCTTCATATGCAAAATTTCTCAAAGAGATCCTGTCAAATAAGAAAAAGCTCGAGGATAATGAAACCGTTATGCTCACTGCTGAGTGTAGCGCTATAATTTAAAATAACATGCCTCCTAAACTAAAAGATACAGGCAGTTTTTCCTTACCCTGCGTAATCGAAAAGTCTATCATAGACAAAGCGCTATGCGATTTAGAAGCCAATGTTAGCTTGATGCCCTGATCCACATGCAAGAAACTCGATTTAGGGGAACTAAGGCCGACAAAAATGTCATTACAACTAGCAGATCATTCTGTTAAATATCCCATTGGTATGCTAGAGAACGTACCCGTTCGTATAGGTCAGTTCTATATTCCTACTGATTTTGTGATAATGGACATTAAGGAAGATTCAAACATACCCATTATTTTAGGAAGACCGTTTTTAGCAACAGTCAGAGCCATCATTGATGTTAAGAAAGGAAAACTAACTTTTGAAGTTGGGGAAGAGAAAGTTGAATTTATTTTGGCCTAATTCCTAAAAGCTCCAGCTATAGACGATTCATGCTGTTTCCTAGATGTCATCGACGAATGCGTTAGAGAAATGGAGAAGGAACCAAATAAGTACACTGAAGTACTAAAGATTCCAGCACCTCCAATATTCGAAGACGATAACTGGCGTGAGCCGTACGAAGATGACAGTCTAAGAGAATGTCTAGCATTAACACCTGATCCAATGCTATGCCTAAAGAAACC
Source organism: Lathyrus tuberosus (assembly GCA_022829125.1). Taxonomy (NCBI): domain Eukaryota; kingdom Viridiplantae; phylum Streptophyta; class Magnoliopsida; order Fabales; family Fabaceae; genus Lathyrus; species Lathyrus tuberosus. Next base: position 7,730,682 of record JALAZF010000087.1, on the reverse strand, counting down.
TTCTATAGAACTCAAAACACTACCCAAAGAATTAAGGTATGAATTCCTAGACACTGAGCTTGAACGACCAGTAATAGTCAATGCCGACTTAGGACAAATAGATACCGAAAAACTATTACATGTCTTAAGAAAGTATCCTACAAATTTAGGTTACAATATCTCAGATCTAAAAGGAATAAGTCCTTCTATATGTATGCATCACATTATGTTAGAGGAGGACTGTAAAAACTCTAGAGAGCATCAGAGAAGATTAAATCCCACCTTGAGTGATGTAGTAAAAAAAGAGGTGTAAAAACTATTAGAAGCAGGAATTATATACCCGATATCTGACAGTAACTAGGTCAGCCCAGTGCATGTCATACCGAAGAAGGGAGGTGTTACAGTTGTTAGCAACAAAAAAGGCGAATCCATAGCGAAGCGAACTCAAACTGGATGGAGGATGTGTATAGACTATAGGAAGCTAAATAAAGCCACTCGTAAAGACCATTTTCCTTTACCTTTCATAGATCAAATGCTTGAATGGCTAGCTAAACACTCTCATTTTTGCTATCTAGTCGGATACTCAAGATTCTTTCAAATTCCTATTCATCCTGATGACCAAGAAAAAACTACGTTCACCTGTCCTTATGGTACATTTGCCTATCGAAGAATGTCGTTTGGACTGTGTAACGCTCCCGCAACGTTTCAAAGATGCATGATGTCGATCTTTGCTGATTTCATAGACGACATAATGGAAGTATTTATGGACGATTTCTCTGTATGCGGGGGAAGTTTCAAAAATTGTTTATCAAACCTTGAGATGGTACTTGAATGATGCGTTAAAGTAAATCCAGTACTTAATTGGGAGAAATGCCATTTCATGGTGAGGCAAGGAATAGTTCTTGGATATGTAGTATCCGATAGAGGTATTGAAGTAGATAAAGCAAAAATAGAAATTAGAGAAAACCTTCAACCTCCAAAAACCATTAGGGAAATTCACAGTTTCTTAGGATACGCCGGATTTTACCGACGATTCATTAAAGATTTCTCTTAAATCACAAAATCGCTAACTGGATTATTGATGAAGGATGCCGAATTCATCTTTGATGAGGATTGCTTGAAAGCATTTGAACATCTTAAGAACGCTCTTATTACGACACCCATTATGCAACCACCTGATTGGAGTATACCATTTAAAATTATGTGTGACGCTAGTGACTACGCTGTAGGCGCTGTCCTAGGACAAAGAAAAGATAAGAAGCTTCATGTTATCTACTATGCAAGTAGAACCTTGGACAATGCACATAGGAACTACGCCACCACCGAAAAGGAACTCCTAGCAGTTGTGTTCGCTTTAGATAAATTTCGTTCCTACCTAGTGGGAGCGAAAATCATTGTCTATACCAATCATGCCGCAATTAGATATTTGTTGACTAAGAAAGATGCTAAACCAAGACTCTTAAGATGGATTTTGCTTTTGCAAGAATTTGACTTGGAAATCAAGGATAAGAAAGGCACTAAAAACGTAGTAGCAGATCATCTCTCTAGGATTGAGGATCTGAGACCCGAAGAAATGCCCATTAATGACGAATTCCCTTATGATAGACTAGTAGCCCAGTTAGAAAGCAAAACCGAGACAGTCGAATATTCTTTGATATTTAATGACACAGAAACTAATGAAGTAGTAGTATTAATTTGTACCAAGACCACATTGGCATGGTATACTACTATGTAAAACCCATTTAACAACGGTTGAAAAATACATGTAATAACGCAGATCAAGGCGTTGTTATGTAGAGTGTTGTGGTAAATGCGCTACTTATAATCACGACCCCGAGACCGTTGTTGTATTCTGAAAAGCGCGCGGTATATCACAACGGTTATTCTTAACAGCCATTGTGATACATAGGGTACTGGGTTCGAAACCCAGCAGGAAATTAATTACATTAGATGATGGTTGTTGTAGACAACTGTCGTGGAAAGTACCCATAGTTTATTATATACAAATGTATATTGCTTGGTTTACCATACACCTATTTAAAGAAATACAACCATTCAGATTGGCAAAGAAATATATAATCTGAAAATTAAAATATTCTTGAAAACCAACTTAAACACACCATTTTTTTTTCCGAATTGCATCCGTCTCATTCAACACATTTTATGTTCTTTAACACATAATATACGATTCAATGGTCTGATTCCCTCTACTCATCGATATCTTTTATTATAGTTTACCTCATCATTGTCGCTTATCAACGCGATTGTAAATTATATCGATAAATTGAAGCAAACAGACCATTAAACCATATATTATGTGTTAAGGAACATAAAATGTGCTGAATGAGACAAATGCGCTTCGAAAAACATTAATTGATATAGGTTGGTTTTCAAATACATCTTAATTTTCAGAATATAAGTTTCTATGTCAATATAAATGATTGCATTTTCATTAAAAGGTAAGTGAAACAAACAATATACATAGTATATAATAAACTAAACTTCTCAACCTGCATAAGAATTTAAAGAACAAAACATTGTTAAGTCACAAGAAGCCTCTATCTTGTGACTTAGCAATGTTTTGTTCTTGTTTTAAGAACATTTGTCAACAACAACAACATACAACAAAACAACATCCAACACAATAAAAAAACATACATTATTTAAGCAACAAAATCCCAAGTGGGACTGTAAAAAACCAACATACATTGAGTCAATAACGCACCTCTTATTAAAAATAATCGTGGAACTGTAGCAAATCAAGATATATATCAAGTTCATCTAGTTTTTGATGCCATGAAGAAGAAATATAAGGTGGATAAAGTTTATACAACAACTTCATACTTCTTATATTTTTCTTCATTGCTTAAAAAACCATATGAAATTTCACCATAGTATACGCTTGCTACCACCATCATCACCATGTATCTACAAGGAAACACAACAAAAATCAAACTTAACCCTAAAACATCATTAACATAATATTTTCCACAACATCCTAAAACCAAAACTTAAAACAATAAAGTTAGAAAGAAGAAAGCAAGATACCATACCATCTTCGATGCCGTAGTAGTTTGCGCCGGACGTTGCTCCCGTCAGATATTGGTTAAGATTCATGAGAGGAGAGGGTAGTGTTGGGGTTTTCTTTAGAGAGTAACGACATATATGAAGTAGGTCATATATAGTTTCGTTTATATATTAAAAACTATCACTTTTCGTTACGGTTGTTAACTACAACCGTAATTATAATTTATATTTTAAAATAATATCAAACTATATAACGACGATTACATATAATAACCGTAGTGATATCCCTTATTTAAAAATAAATAAAAAAGAAAGGAGCGCCTGTCATACCAGTTATACTTACAACCGTTATTATACTATATACACTTTTTAATTAAAAAATATAATATAAAGTTAGCGCCTAAGTTTAGAGATATCACCACGGTTTTGGTAGAACCGTGGTGAGTTGGGTTCATATATTTTTTATTTAAGGTTATGTGATGAGTTTACCACATATGTGATAAAGTTTTCATTCAAGTTCATATATTCAAGGTTATGTAATGAGTTTACCACATATGTAAATATTTTTTATAAGAATAAGACAACAAAATGTAAGTTTCATATATAAAGTAAACTCCAACAAAATGCAAGTTTATATTTAAAATAACAAAATTAAAATCCTGAATATTGAAGATAACAGAGACACTTTTAACTTTTAAATATCAAATCTAAATGCCCTAGCTGACATAAAATTACTCCAATCAAACGGTGCTTCATCCTCATCATCTGAATCGAAAATAGCTGTCCTTCTTCTCTTTCTTCTTGATCTCCATCTTCTCCTCCTGGCTCGTATTTTTTGCAAGGCGACCGCCTGTTGGGTCTGTACAGCTTGTTCGGGCTGGAAAACTGGTTGGACCTCTGAAGCCTCTGCGACCTTGACAACTTCTTGGACATCTACGACCTTGGCAACTTCTTGAACATCTACAACATCTTTAACCACACGTGCAGTTTGTTGGACTTCTTGGACAACTTCTTCTTGAACATCTACAGTTTGTTGGACTTTTTGGACTGTATTGTTGGAATTCATTTTGATTAATTCTCTTTAATGATGCTGCTTGTGTGATGGTAAGAGGAATAACTTATTTATAATGATTTCTCTGATTCTTCATCTTCTCTTTACATTGAAAGTCTAATCGTTTTAGTTGAAAGTCGTTATTATTTCTTTAATTCAAAAACCATTGCTGATTCTTCATCTTCCTCATTCATTTTTTATCAGTAAACCATTAAATCTCGGTTGTGTTACTCAACCGTATTGGAAATGTGAGTCCTCTAACAACGATTGACTTTCTTCACCATTGTAAAATCATTTAAAATTTTATTTTTTTAATAATTCACATAAGTGATACAAGCGTATAACAATGGTTGTTTAAACTAACCGTTGTAAAATAATATACATTTTATTTTTTATTTAAAAGACTTAAGTGCCACACGCTTAAGGTACTCTAAAAAATGGAAAAAATAATGTTGCTGAGAATCGACGCTTGTCACACATCATTTATTACCACGGTTTTTAAAGACAACCGTAATTAAATCACTGTTCTTATATCCAGCTACTGACTGGGCGCGAAAATTTAATTTATTACAACGATGTATATTTCTTCCGTGGTGAACCTGGCGTTGTTGTTTACGCGTTTTATAGTAGTGGTATGCTGATTTTGTCAACTACCTAGCAGCTGGGGTGCTTCCACCAGACTTAACATACCAACAAAAGAAAAAGTTTTTCCATGATCTTAAACACTACTACTGGGATGACCCTTGCTTTTCAAGAGAGGCGCCGATGGAATATTTCGTCGATGTGTCCCTAAATCAGAAGTAGCTGATGTCATATCTCATTGTCATGCTGCACCCTATGAAGGGCATGCGAGTACTTCAAAAACATGTGCGAAGATCTTACAATCTGGTCTCTTCTGGCCAAATCTTTGGAAGGATGTCCACGTCACTGTTATAAATTGCGACCGGTGTCAACGCACTAGAAATATCTCTAGACGTGATGAGATGCTGCAGAAAGGGATCTTAGAAGTGGAAGTCTTTGACGTATGGGGCATAGATTTCATGGGACCCTTTCCGTCTTCTTCTGGTAATAAGTACATACTCGTTGCAGTCGATTACGTATCGAAATGGATCGAGGCAATAACTTCTCCTACGAATGATGCACGAGTGGTGGTTAAGCTCTTTAAAAACATAATCTTTCCTAGGTTCGGTGTGCCAAGAGTTGTCATTAGCGATGGCGGCTCCCATTTCATTTCAAATGTCTTTGGGAAGCTGTTGCTTAAATATGGAGTCCGGCACCGAGTAGCAACACCCTATCACCCTCAAACCAGTGGACAAGTCGAGGTGTCAAATAGGGAGATCAAACAAATCTTAGAAAAAATCGCTGCAACTTCCAGGAAGGATTGGTCTACTAAACTTCATGAGGCTCTGTGGGCTTACAAGACAGCTTACAAGACCCTGATAGGAACCACTCCGTTTAAAATAGTTTATGGCAAATCATGCCACCTTCCTGTAGAACTAGAGCATAAAGCTTATTGGGCCATTAAGACCCTAAATATGAACTACACAGCAGTAGGGGAGAAAAGAACTTTAGATATCCATGAACTTGAGGAACTTAGACTTGATGCCTACGAAAACGCCCGAATCTATAAGGAGAGAACCAATAAATGGCATGATAAACGGATCGCAAGGAGAGAGTTCAATGAAGGAGATATATTTCTTCTCTTCAACTCTCGAATGAAGCTGTTCCCAGGCAAGTTGCGTTCCCGATGGTCTGGTCCCTTCGAGGTTGTGAAAGCTTTCCAAAGTGGAGCAATAGAAATTTGAGGAAAGACGAATGAAACGTTCATTGTAAACGGGCAGCGACTTAAGCACTACCATACCATAGAGAACAAAAAATTCTTCACTAGTTATAAGTTGGAAGAGTTGCCCGCTCATCCAAATGAATGACGTTTCTTTCTAGATCAATGTCGAGCTCCTGACACTAAATGAAGCGCTCCGTGGGAGGCAGCCCACGATCTTTGGTCGTTATTACTTTATTACTATTTTCAGAATTTTGTATGTATTAGCTATTAATTTTATTGCATACTCATTTTTATGTTATTAATATTATTATTATTATTATTATTAATATTACTATTATTACTACTATTATGTATTTTCACTAACTTTTGTTTGTGGTACAACTTGACAAATAGAAAATTATTGTCTAATTTCAGGCTAACTCGTCTTAGGCTAGCACTAATTCTAGGAGAATGCAGCCCTTCGAGAATCACGAAGTCGTTTTTAGGAATGAGGTCCAGATGCTTCGTTTTGAGGCCCTATCCCAGAGGGACTTTGCTGTATCCATTTACCCAGATAACCTTCCTATGACTACTCTTGGTATCCGAGATAGCGTTACCTACCTGCTGAATCAGTTAGGGTGGGATGACTTTGCTATCAGAAAGAGATTCAGTACCTATCATAACTTGACTTTGGAGTTCCTAAGCTCAATGTACTATATCCTACCCGTGGGTTTGGGTTTGGTCGTGGATTAGCCACCTTTAGGATGTTCAGAAACAAGTATCGTTTCACCCATCATGAGCTGGCCGACTTGTTAGGATTTCCTAATGGGCCAGATGCTGTCACTAAGACTCCTGAAGATGCTTTCACTGGTTATGACCTCAATCAGTTTTGGGGTACTCTCACTAGTAACTATAATCCCGAGCCAAATGGCATGTTTTCTGAAAGTATTCACAATCCTGGTATCAGATACTTCCATAAGACATTGGCCCACACTCTTTTTAGGAAAGAAGAAAATGTAACTTCAGTTTCTAAGGATGAGCTCTATATCATGTTCTGTGCTTCTCAAGGTAAGTCAGTTAATGTTGCCCCGTTCTTGCTAGCTAACTTTGCTAAGATTTCCTGTGAGCCCTTCGGACCTATTATTATTGGAGGCTTGATTACCATAATCGCTGATGCTATTGGGTTGCGGTATCATTTGAACCGTACTCATGTTTTTGGTGGTTATCGCCCCATGGACATCAACTTCTGTTTTAACCGTGGGATTATTGCAAACCTTGGCCCGATTGAGTTTGAACTATTAATTGACAATGTTGTTATCCACCATTTTACTTTACCGAATCATGAAAATTTAGAAGCCGATATGCCCGATGTTGTTACTCATGGCTCATCTATTCAGCCGGTTGTTCCGCCTATCGATATTGTCACTGCAATTCATGCCCTTCAATCTGAAGTGGACTTCCTTCGATGAGAGATGACTTCTCTTTGTGTGGATTTCTTAGGATTCATGGACGTGGTGCATGAGCAATTCGATCATCTGTTCGAAATTATTTATTCATTTCGACGTCCCACTGAGCCTCAGATAAGGCTTCATAATGGATAGTTCCACAGTTGTACCTATTTCCCTAATTTCTTAGATTAGGATTTGTTTCATCGTATCAATATTTCGAATTCTTGTACTGTTTGTTCTTTTGATTTTGTTGTTGTATTGTCGGTATGCCGACAAAGAATTATGTGTGTACTGTTGTTTTTCCCGTAATGCATATTTCCCTTCTGTAAATTATGTGTGTTGTTTATCTCTAGTAATTGTGCAATTTTCTTAAGTTTGCTAATGGCCTTAGGTGCCTTAATTTCGTATTACCAGTAGGATAAAACTCTAAAAAAGCCAAAAAGATATTTTCTTCTAATTCTAGACTGTTAGTGAGAAAATCCGCGATTTAGTACAATGGCATTCGCCATTATGCTGATGGCGTTTGCCATCAGTTTAAATTTTGAATTTTTCCCATTCGCAACACATGGCATTCACCATGTGCTTAATGGCGTTTGCCATTAGGTCCGAACCTGCAAATTCCCGCGCAAAATTCAAATCTTGCGTGTTTTCCCTAGACCAACCACTCAATTCAATTTTTAAACTTCCAAAACCTCTTCCAACTACCCTCATTAACCTCTCATAACCACCAACCATCTAGATTCCATCATTTCTCTCTATAAATTCATCAACCATCTCTCATTTTTCTCATTACCATCACTCACATTCTCTCACAACCTTCACTCACAAACCCTTTCATTTCTTCTCATCACCATTATTCTGTTAAAATGCCTCCAAGAGTCGCTTCTGATATCGACTACATGGACATTACTTTTCCTGAAGAGTCATTGGTCAGAGCCAACACACCAACTTCCTTAAATTGCGCAAAAGGGCAATTGTTGCAACGCAGTATTCAGACACTGCTGTTGTCCAGGCCTTAGGTCTCTATGATAGTGTCGACTGAATGCTTACTAACTTAGGTATGTCACAGTTCTGTTCTATGAGTAGTCCTACTTACATTAGGCTGACATACGAGTTCTTAAGTTCTTACCATTTTTCCACCGACTTGTCCTGCACTATTGGTTCCGTAGATTCTAGGATGTTTAACACCGACTACTCCCTCACCCTTGAGCAAATAGGCACTATTTTTAGTTTTCCTAGTGGTCAGGAGTATGCTACGCAAGCACCTTTAGAGAGTGAATGGCAATCTAATGCTCTTGACTTTTGGCATCAAATCACCGATAAGACTTCCGACACATGGGAAGGTCTCAAAGCTACATCTATCCATAACCCCTCCATTAGATATTTCCACCGTATCTTAGCTAACACTATTTTTGGCCGGGAGAACACTGGGAATGTAAATTCCAAAGATTTATTTTTCATCCTCTGTGCACTTTCCAAAACCAAGGTTAACCCGACACCATTCTTTCCTGCACACCTCCAGTTTGCCAGCGGTAGAGTAGGCGGTTCTATTTGTGTCGGAGGGATCATTACCTCCATAGCCTTAGCCTTAGGATTGCATAATGAGTTGGAGGCTCTTGAGCCTTTACCCGCACTCTTTGCTGATTTAGACCATTACCATGCCATGTGCCTCATTAAGAATTTACCTAGTTGCAAATATCACTTGATAATTGGCAACAGAGAGGTTAGAGGAGTCACATTACCCTGTTCCGACCACATTAACGTGCGTGTCAGGACTAACTGGATATTTGACACTAAGGCCCCTAATCTTGAGCAAGAGAGAGATGCGAGAAATTACCATGATGTTATGGAGCGTACCATTCCCGTGATACTGATACACCCGGGCCTAGCACCCGTTCACACACTGCACATTTTTCTACCGACCCTTTTGCAGGTACACACCAGCCCCCGGAGGAGTATGATTACATCGCCATCCGGAGTTTACTTGATGATATTTTGTCTGAGCTCAGGCATCAGAACGACATGGAGGCCGAGCATGATCTTCTACTTCGCAGTATGCAGAGGCAGCAGGAGGAGCTGAGAGTCGCTGTTGACCAGATTAGCCAACAGTAATAGGATTTTGCATATAGTACTCAACATGATTTGGGTGACCTGATAGAGCAGATGAATAAAGTGCGCATTGAGATGACAGATCTGAGAGATTTCATCAAACATGTACCACAGTCCGAGTAGGGCAGAGCAGGCCATACTAGAGGCAGAGGTCGTGGCCACCATCCTTGACTTTTTCACCAGGTTTAATCACCCCTTCTTTCGCCTTATACTAAAACATTGAGGACAATGTTTAGTTCAAGTGTGGGGGAGGAGCTTTACCGTTTTATTTCCCTTCCTGTTATTTATGTTTTCTAGTATTTATTTTTCAGTTTGTTTAGTTTATCGAGTCATATGCGCTATTGAGTCCTTCTATATGCTATTTTTTCTGCCTGTTTGAAAACTCCTTTAATTTTGAACCCCAACAAATTTTTTTTAATCCTGATTCAATGGCATGACACTCTGTGTATAGGTTGATTTTCATTTTTAGGCTATGTTAGGTAGACTTGGGAAAGTGTTGTCAATATCAGCATCGTCCTAACACCCTAGGCTCCTTAAGTATGCAATATTGATTTGAATAGCCATTATGCCAAAACCTTGCTTTCTAAGTAACCTCTTGATTAGTTTATATTAGCAGTCGACACCATCCTAAGGCACGCACTAAGTAATGAAATGATGCAAATATGTGTTAGATCTCAAATTTGAGTTGAATTGAATAGTTTTTTTGTATAGCGAATGATAGGATAAGCCTCCTTCTAAGTTAGGTGGTCCTCACCCGACCATTTAGCCCAACGGAACTAATCCTTGAAATTCAAAAAGCAAAAAAGAAAAAAAAGAAAAGAAAAGAAAAAAAATGCATTGTTTGTTATTGAGATCTTTAACACTAACAGGTTCACTTACCATGTGTCGTGTGGGGATAATGGGCTTAATGCGATTGCGCAAGAATGAAAAAGAGGTGAAAAAGAATGATTATAGGTTAAGTTATAATGGCATGGTTCGAATTGGTATTGTATAGGGGGAGTCTTTGTGTGTATATATGGAAATGTGTCATCACGATGTCCTTAGTTTCGATATTCAGTACCTATCTGTTTAGCATTAACCTGACAACTTTATACTTTCATGAGTTTTGTCGTGCCTATGTTTCAGACACCGTTCTTACTGTTTTCGTTGAGTTGGGAATTTGCTTGAGGACAAGCAAAGGTCTTAGTGTGGGGGAGTTTGATGACGAGAAATAACATCATGTATTTAGGGGTGTTCATTGGTTCGGGCAAATTCGAACCAAACCGGAATCCAAACCAAACCATGGTGTTTGGGCCAGGCATTTTTTTAGTTCGGGCATTAACCGAACTAAATCAATGAAACCCGATGTTAATTGGTTCGGGCAACGGATTTTCAAAATCCTACCCGCAAGCCCGTCTACCCGAACCAACCATATTAAATCATATAATTTATATCATTATAATGGAAACTAGTATAAGATATTCAACTTTAAGAAGGAATAAAAATGAAACATATTTGTGACATTCACAATCTATATGAAAATACAAAAATATATAAAAAAAACTATATTATTATAGAAAATTAGTTGATGTAAATTAGAAAATTTTAAAAATATTTTCACATATTTGTTTCTAATGTATCCGATCAATCCAACCCAAACCAACCCGTTATTTCTTGGTTCGGTTCAGTTTGGGTTATATAGAAAAAATCTGAAAATCCAATCCAAACCAATCCATATATTTTTAATCGGTTTGGGTATCAGATTCACTCAAAACCGAATTAAACCGGCCCGCGAACACCCCTACATGTATTTAGGCTCGATATGCAAATTTTATGTCTGCTTTTTGTTATGTTTTTATCATATTTCAATAGTTTTACTTTGTTTTGCAGTTGACAGGCCAAGTCGTCTCAGATGCGGAAGCGTTCGAGAAGAGGAGCCGAACGACAGTAAAAAGGACAACAAAACAACATTTCTGCAGGTTTTCCTGATATGGCGTTCGCCATAGGAGAATGGCGTTCGCCATCCAATGGAGTTCGCCATGGCCTAATGGTGTTCTCCATTGGTTCATAGCAGCAGTCTTTTCAAGTTTCTAGCAGTCGCAGCAATTTTTGGTATTTGATTTTTCCCTCCATTTTCTGAGCGTGGGAGCAGTTTTTCAGAGCCAAAAATCCTCTATAAATAGGACCATTGCACCAGTTCCAAGACATCCAAGCTGTGGGGAAGCCCTGTCGAAATACCATTCGAATTCCTAGGCACTATATTCAGTTGTAAAGCGACAATTGCTCATACTGAGAGACTGTCGAAATTATTATTACTACTTGTTGCTGTACACTTGGATCATCAATAAAATCCCGTTGTTTTCATTTACCGTTCAATTTACAGGTTTTTTCATTTTATAGTATTTTATTCTCATTGTCTTTAAATTGTTATTTTTGTTTCTAAATCATAATTGTATCTAAAATCAACTTTAACAGGCTTTTATTAAAGTTTATAATTCTTAACATGTTAGACTTAGGATTTAAAATATCCGAGTAATTCCTTTTTGAGACCGTTGTCTGAGGACCTCCGTTTCTGACGGGACTCTGTAGAAAGCATAGGTGCAAAACTCTGATCTTACCAGATTTTGGTTTTGTTTCTAATTTTGCAAGTTTACTATTTCGTCACGAGAGTGAGGAATAAACCAAAGTGCGACCAATAGAGCGAGAGTTTGAGGTACACACTGGATAGTAGAAACCAAGCATCGATCCTAAAAATAGCGAGAGCGCTTTAGGCATCATTTAGGCTTTGTCGATTTTCAAAACACACTTTTTAATTACCGAGCGAGCGAGAGCAATATCTTGGGGTTATTAAGCGTGGCTCCCGTCAATAGTGCAAGAGTGTGAGACAGAGTCTTTAAGTCGGTATTTCCTACAGAATCGAGTTGTGATCTTAGTTAGCACCCGTAATCTACAAGTCCCTCAGGCGCGCGGAAATCATACTTCAGCCTCGTTTTTATATTGCTTTTAAATCCATTAAGAATTCAGTCCTTATTTCCGTTTCCTTTCTCGTAAACCTTAAGCCTTAGCTTTGCATAGCAACCATAGAGCACTCTAGTTTGACTATTAGTCCTTGTGGGTTTGACAATCTTTTAAAACTACGCGATAAGCTGTATACTTGCAATTGTAATCCGACCAATACGTAAAGTCGCGATCATTATGGAATTAATTATGATGACTTTGATGTTGAGGTGATGTGATAAATGTTACTTGTAGTGACATTTGATGATGTGTATGATAAGATTATGTATAAATGCTATGTGACGATGATTATGTGATGAAGATTATATGATGTGTTGAATGAAGTTGACATTTAAGCATGTTTGATGTGCGTACATGTTATGTGAAGGATGTTATTATGATGATTACATGAATTATGATGCAATTGACTAGTCGTGGTCGAATTATTATTGGTGTTGTGCATCATACATTCGTGGCATGTGTTAGGACGTTTGTCCAGTGACGATGTTAGGACTTCGGTCCAGTGACGATGTTAGGACTTCGATCCAGTGGTGTCCTCAATCCCATTGTGTGGATTGAGTGCGTTTTATGATGTGCTCTGGTTCCAAGTGGGAATCGATCCTATGGTGGTGATCTTTGGAGGGAGATGACCAAGTGTTCATCAAAGAATTGGTACCACATACACGAGTCAGTATTGTTGCATTACATGCTAAGTGACATTGCATAATTGTGAGTTAAATGATGTTTAATGATGTTGTGACTTAAGTGATGTTTTGGTGATGATGATTGATTGATGATATAATGACATTGTGAATGACTTAATGAAGTGACAATGTGAGTATGTGTGTGATGTGTGACTAATATATGAATGATTGATAATTGTTGCTGTAACTACTATATCTTTTCCTTATATCTTTTGTAATGAATTGTGATTACTCACCCTGCCTGTTTGAATGTTGCCTCCACGTGGGTAACATGCAGGTGATCAAGATTAGCTCGTAGATGCGTGAAGACTTAGCTTTGGAGTTATTTTACTCTATCTCCATTAATAATAGAGGTGTCTTGCTGTGAAATGTTACATTGGGTGAGGAACGCTTGAGTAGAATATTATGTTGTTTTGTTAGACTTATTTTATGAGCTTTTTATATGATTAGATTTATTTGAAGATGTGACTTTTGTTAATGACCAAAAGACTTTGATGGTTGATGAAGCAAAATAAATTACTTTGAGATTATGATTCCGCTGCGAAGTCTGAATTTTTGTTGATGTTAGTGAAGAAATGATTATGTTTAATGTTTTGAAAAACCCTGTTACGGAGCAGGATGTTTATTCAAGATGTTTTTATGACGATGTGACACCCTTGTTGGTACATTGTGTTGAATTATTTATTAATTTATTTATGAAATATTTGTGGGTTTAAAAGGGTGTTACATTAGTGGTATCAGAGCAGGTCGGTCTGTCCGGCCAGGTTTTTATATGATGTCAGTCCCCTGTTAGTCGACGAGTGTGTGTACACTATCGATAGTTTGTTTCTTCTAATTTTGATTGATGGTGTGCAAAATGGCTGGGAGAAACGAACGTGCTATTGCTGACGCGTTGGAATCACTTGATCAAGTGATGACCCAGAATGCACAGAACAATCAGAATAGAGGGGCTCCTATTGAGTTTTGTGATTTAGGAAAGTTCCAGAGGAACAATCCGCCAACTTTCATGGGCACCCATGATCCAGAGAGTGCACAAAAGTGGCTCAAGGTGATTGAGAAGATATTCTGAGTGATGGCATGCACTGACGCTCAGCGGGTACAGTTTGTTACTCATATGCTTTCAGAAGAAGCTGAAGATTGGTGGGATAATGTACGTCAGAGATTGGAGGATGTTGGTACTGAGATAACTTAGGCTGTATTCAGGAAAAAATTATTGGAGAAGTATTTCCCTGAGGACGTTCGTGGTAAGAAGGAGATAAAGTTCCTTGAATTAAAGCAAGGAAACATGATTGTGGCAGAGTATGCTGCAAAGTTTGAGGCGCTGGTGAAGTTTTATCTGCATTACAACCGTACTGATGCTGCGACTTCTAAATGTCTCAAATTTGAAAATGGGCTAAGACTAGAGATCAAACAGGGTATTGGATACCAACAGATTCGTAGGTATGCTGAGCTGGTGGATACAAGTAGGATCTATGATGAGGATAACAGAGCTCGATCGGCTCACTACAAACATCTTAGTGAGAAGAAAGAGAAATGACAGTTTCGAGGAAAACCTTATGTGACTCCAGCTGACAAAGGGAAGCAGAAGGCTTCATATGGGAAGAAGATAAGTGGGGGAGCAGATCCCACTTCTGTTAAGTGTTACAGGTGTGGCGAGCGAGGTCACCGTGCTGATGGTTGCAACAGTAATGTGTTGAGATGTTACAGATGTGGTAAGAGAGGTCATTAAGCCACTGATTGCAAAAATGAGGGTCCGACTTGTTTCAATTGTGGTGAACAGGGTCACATCAGTACCCAATGCCAGAAGCCAAAGAAGACTGCTACTGCTGCTCAGACTAATGGCATAGTGTTTGCTTTGAGCAATTCAGAAGTCCCTAAGAAGGATAACTTGATTCGAGAAACTTGTTTTATTAACAATACTGAGTTGGTTGCTATTATTGATACTGGTGCTACTCATTCTTTTATTTTGCTTGAATGTGCTACTATGTTGGGTTTGAAATTGTCTGATGAATGGTAGTATGGTGATAAAAACTCCTGCTAATGGTTCTGTTACTACTACTTTTAAGTGTTCGGGTTGTCCATTAACTATTTTTGGGAAGAGTTTCGTGATGGATTTGGTGTGTTTACCCTTGCACCAAATTGATGTTATCCTTGGAATGAACTGGTTGGAGTTCAACTATGTTCATATCAACTGTTATAATTAGACTGTGAGATTTCCTGAGTTTGGTGATAATGGATAACTGATGTTTTTGTCTGCTAAGCAAGTGGATGAACTTCTAGAAGACGAAGCTTTGATGTTTGCAATGTTTGCATCGTTGCAAGTTGACAGTGAAATTACAAGTGTTGAATTACCTATTGTCTATGAATTCCCAGATGTATTTCTAGACGACGTAACTGATTTTCCCCTAGAGCGTGAAGTCGAGTTTATGGTGGAAGTGATACCAGGTACGAGTCTGGTGTCAATGGCTCCTTACCGGATGTCAGATTTTGAGTTAAGTGAATTGAAGAAACAATTGAAAAAATTGCTTGAGAAGAAGTTTGTTCGACCGAGTGTTTCTCTGTGGGGTGCTTCTGTGTGTTAGTTAAGAAGAAAGACAGTAGTATGAGGTTGTGTGTTGATTACAGGAAGTTGAATAAAGGACTATAAAAAATAAATATCCACTTCCGAGAATCGATGATTTGATGGATCAACTAGTGGGTGCTTATGTGTTTAGCAAGATTGATCTAAGGTCTGGTTATCATCAAATTCGTGTTAATCCAGACGATATTTCGAAGACAGCTTTCAGGACGAGGTATGGTCACTATGAATACACTGTGATGCCGTTTGGTGTATCCAATGCACTAAGTGTGTTCATGGAGTATATTAATAAGATTTTTCATGAGTATTATGATAAGATTGTTGTGGTTTTCATTGATGATATTCTGATATACTCGAAATCTGAAGAAGAGCATGCTGAGCATTTGCGTACGATGTTGCAAGTGTTGAAAGAGAAGAAGTTATATGCAAAACTGTCGAAATGTGAGTTCTGGTTGAAGGAAGTGAGTTTGCTTGGCCATGTGATATCAAGTGGTGGAATTGCTGTGGATCCTTCTAAGATTGATGTTGTGTTACAGTGGGAGACTCTGAAGTCTGCTACGGAAATACGAAGTTTTCTTGGTTAAGTTTATCGAAGGTTTTTCTAAGTTGGCATTAACTTTGACTCAGTTGACTCGAAAGGGTCAAGCTTATGTGTGGGGTGTTGCATGTGAAGAGAGTTTTGTGGAATTGAAGAAGAGGTTGGCGACCACTCTGGTATTGATCTTGCCTAATCCGAGTGAGTCTTTTGTGGTATATTGTGATGCATCAAAGATGGGACTTGGTGGAGTGTTGATGTAGAATGGCCAGGTTGTTGCTTATGCTTCCAGACAATTGAGGGTTCATGAAAGGAATTATCCTACGCATGATTTAGAATTGGCAGTTGTAATGTTCATGTTAAAAATTTGGAGACATTACCTTTTTGCTCTAAATTCGAGGTGTTCAGTTATCATATGAGTTTAAAGTACTTATTCGATTAGAAGGAGTTGAATATGAGGCAGAGAAGGTGGCTGGAAATGATCGAGCAGTTTAGAGACATGAGTTTAGTATGATCAAGCAGTTTGAAGAAATCAAGGGAGGTCAGAAATCTGATTTGAGATTGGTTGATCAATTGGCCTTGATTAACCAAGGCAACAGAGGTGAATTCCAGATTGATGAGAATGGCGTGATGAGGTTCAGAGATAGAGTGTGTGTTCTAGATGTTCCAGAAATTAGGAAGAGTATTTTTGAAGAAGGACATCGAAGTAGGATGTGTATTTATCCCGGTGTTACAAAGATGTATCAGGATTTACAGAAGTTGTTTTGGTGGCCAGGTATGAAGAGGGATATTGTTGAATTTTTTTATGCCTGTTTGATTTGTCAGAAGTCAAAGATCGAACATCAGAAGCCTTTAGGTATGATTCAACTGTTGAATATTCCAGAATGGAAATGGGATAGTATTTCCATGGATTTTGTGTCGGGATTGCTGAAGGCTGCGAAGGGGAATGATTCGATTTGGGTGGTTGTGGATAGATTAACTAAATCGGCTCATTTCTTACCGATGAAGATTAATCATTCAACGCAAAAGTTAGCTGAGTTGTACATTGAGGAAATTGTGAAGTTACATGGGATACCTTCGAGTATTGTGTCGGATAGAGCCTCGAGATTTACGTCGAGGTTCTGGAAAAGTTTGCAAGACGCTTTGGGTATTAAGTTTGGGATGAGTTCTGCATATCATCCGCAAACAATGGTCAGACAAAGAGGACTATCCAGTCTTTGGAGGATTTGATGTGGGTTTGTGTGTTGGACCAAGGAGGATTCACTATTGCTTTCCCAAGTGATATAGGCTCTTCTAGGTTTTAATTGTTTCTTCCCGTGATGATTTTTGTTCTTACCTTTGTCCTTCTTAAACATTGGACAGTCAGGCTTATAGTGGTCGACTTTCCCACAGTTATAGCAAGAACCCTTAGTTTTTCCACTCTTTTTGTCTTCATTCTTGGAAGACTTTGATTGTTTACGAAAGTTGACATGGTTTTTCTCCAAATGTTGGATACCATTTTTCTTGATATAGCGATTGTATCGCTTCACAAATAATCCCATGTCTTCATTCGAATCCTCTTCCTCATCATCACTGGATTCACTCTAGCTTAGCTCGTATGCGGAGGAATTTGAACTAAAAGTATTTAGAGCTATCGACTTGTTTTCCGCTTCTTTGGTCTAGTTCTTTTCCTTCTTCTCTCTTTTCTAAAATTGGTCTAAGCTTATGAGCATTTGCTCATGTTCCTCGATCTTCCCAAACAATGTTATGATATCTAACGTCATTAGGTTGTTGGCTTCTTTGATGGCGGTCACCTTCGGTTGCCAATCCCTAGTCAAACACCTCAAGATTTTGTTAGTAGCAACCTCATTAGAAATTGGCCTACCAAGTGAGTAAAGTCTATTGATTAAATGAGTGAACCTCTTTTGCATGTCAGCAATGGTTTCCCCTTGATTCATGTGAAAGAGGTCTAACTCTTGAGTCAATGTATTGATTCTAGCTAGCTTAACGTCGTTAGTACCCTCATGGGCAACTTGTAACGTGTCCCACATAGCTTTAGCACTCGTACAATGTGAAACTCTATAATATTCGTCAACTTTCAATGAGGAGATCAAAATATTTATAGCATTCCAATCGTAGTTGTACTTTTTCTCGTCTTCTTCATTCCATTGTGCTTCAGGCTTAAGTACTACCATGTTATTCGCATCGGTCATGGTTATTTCCATTGGACCATTTTGGATAACGCTCCATACCTTCCTATCAATAAAATTGATGTGAACTCGCATATAATCCTTCCAGTAACTATAATTCTCACCATTAAAAATAGGTGCTCTATTATAAGCTCCTTTCGGTTCGCTTGCCATTTTCTAAAAATGCGAGTCGACGCTAAAATTAGATTTTAAAATATTTTGCGGAAGCGGCCGAGGATAATTCGTCTACACGAATCGAGTTACTTAGAGGATCGGATATACGTAAGCCAAATGGAACGATAGGCTCGAAGAGAAAGATAGAATCGCAACTTAAGACTTAATCAATTTTTCCAAATGCACTTGATAAGGAGCAATCTCCAATGAGCAGTAAAAAATTAAACCAAACTTGACAATATATCAAACACCTTGCACGCGATCAATTTATCGAGCACTTGGAGTGCATAAAACTCCAAGCCAAACTTTCTAAGATAGTTGATGCATAATTTTCACTAAGCACATTCCAAAAATGATTGTGCAATGGTTTTCAAATTAATTTTTTGCACAAAATTATACCAGAATTTTTATTGATCAATTGAACGAATACAAGCGTAAACAGTTCAAAATATAAATAAGATAAGGAAAAGGAAACGACACCAGGTTTGTTTAGGCAGTTCCCCTTTCGTCCTCGCTTCGGGTACGTTTTCCCCCAATTCTAAAACTAGAATTGAGATATCTATAACTTGTTTGCAAATGTTTTTACAAGAGAAAACTTAGCTATCCCACACTCAAGAAACTTCGTTGATGCAGATACTTTGTCTTCTTTTCCCTTGATTCGAGTCGAATCAAGTGCCTCGAACTTGTTAGAAGAACCTTCGTTTATCGTTACTAGATTGCAAGAACACACAGGTCTTCAATCACCTTCACTCGGCTGATTCTGATCCACACACAGTTCGATCCTCAAACCTTGTTGCATAATCCTCTGGTTATCGCTACTAGATCGGCAAAACCATCCGTTCTTCGATCACCTTCGCTTGGCTAAATTCAATGCACACAAGATCTGATCCAAAAACCCCCAAATCCAATCGATCTTGGAGGACAAAACCCTAGAGGTTTTATTCAAGAACAAACCCACTGAAACACTCACCCCAAACCAAGATACAACTCTATGCTTTGGACGTTATCACTTCATGATGCATAAAATCAACAAAAATGATTATGTGTATTTGTTGAAAAAGATGCAAGATAAAGATGAAAGTGATGAGAGAAAAGTTTCAATGTATTTCTTTCACTTGTTCTTATTCTTAAAAAAAATTAGAATCCATCTATATATATGATGCAAGGACCAACAAAAAATAATAACAACATTTTGAACAAAGAGAAAAACAAAAAAAAATGGTTACTAACAGCGAGCGGTCGACCGCCCATTAAAGAGGGTCAGCTTGCGTTGACCCGTGGAGCAATCTGCGCATGTTGGAAGACTATGCGTCGACCGCTACAGGGGCCATGCGTCGACGTATGACTGAGAAAAATGCACAATCAGAAATGCCAGTAGCATGCGTCGACCGCAGGGTAGGCGTGCGCTTACCCGAGCGAAACGCACACAATGTCAACCCATCATGAGTCGACCCGACCTCAGCTTAGGTCGACTCAAGCTTCAAAAACACTCAAAAATTAATTTTTCGACACGTTTTCATCTATTTAGGCACAGTTTATGCATGCCTAATACTAATACCATGATCACCCATATTTAAGGGATATGCAAGACTCGACCATATGTTTAGACTCATGATTATGCAATGCAAAATTTGAATGCCGACACCAATGAGATGACACCGTCCAAATTGCAAACTATTATCTAGTATACATTTTGACATCATTAAAATAAAGGTCAAATGAGAGACACCTTGCCCTCACATACTCCCCTTTTTTGATGATGGCAAAATCTTCAGCTTGTTTTGTAATTTGAATCTCATCCTCCCCCTAACTGTGTGAATTCCTCTAAGATTTAATCTTTGCTGCTTGTAGATGTCCTTCTCCCCCTTTGACAACATCAAAAAGAGAAAAAGACGATGGTCAAAGAAACATATCATATACTTATGGTTACACTCAACATCTTGCAAACAAGATACATCAACAAACATTCACATAGAATGATGATAATGCGAAAAATTAGACGGATAAATAAGGCACAAAATACATTCCATAATAGATCAAATGTCAACATATTCCAAAAGCAAATCAAGCACATAATCAAAATGCAGCAAATAACAAGTCATATAAGTAAAAACTAGATATAACATGCATCAAACTATGATCCTATTTCTCATGGCCTCCTCCCCCTAAAGTGGTGACCTCGTCCTCAAAAATACTGGTCTTGAGGTGAAGGAAGAGGTTGTTCTTCCAACCCCTCATTCAGTTCCAATACAACCCTGTTGAGTGTGTTGATACCATTCGTCACACAGAGTGTCTGACCTTCAGCAGCAGTATCCAACGTGTCAAAACGAGTCATGACAACAGTAGCAAACCTGTTGAAGGTTTGATTTTGTGTCTCCAACTGGTTTGAGAGAGCCGTATACCTCTCTTCTTGTGTGGTCATGAAAATTTCTTGCTGCAACTGCATTAATCGTAACATGTCGAGGATTTTCTCGTTGTTTTGTTGCAGTGGTTGTGTGGGTGTAGGAATAGAATATTCGGGCTGGTGCCATTCATATTCATGTTGTTGCCAGCCATGATTTGGAGGAACATAAGATGAACGAAGTGAGGTCCATCCGGTGTGCTGCCATTCACCCCATCCCTGATTTTCATATGGATCTTGAGGTGGAGAGTATCCCATCCATTCAACATTGTCATCTTCCACAGTATTCACCTCAGTTTGCATGTTGTTACTAGTTTGTCCTTCTTGTGCATTCTCTTCTGCATCCTCTGCTTCATTTGGAACATCATACTGAGTATCTTGATATGTTGTTCGGTGCCTAAATTTGTATTCCTCGTCTTTAGAGTCCCAAAAGTAACCCATCATAGTAAGAGTCTTCTGAGTAAACTCTTGATCAGTAGTCAATGTAACGTAAGGAATGCCTGGGACCGTTACCTCAACCTTTTTCAAGAGACACTGAATAAAAGAGGCATAACATAAAGCCGTACCTCTAGTAGAATCGCGGGGTGCAAACATCCGACTTGTGAAGTAATGCGGCCAGTTAATGCGCGTTTTATTTTTCATGAGATAAATCAAATGGACTTCTGCTTGATCGACCCGAGACTACCCTCCTTTCTTAGGTCGTAAGATGTGAGCAACAATCCATTGAAGAATTCTATGAACGGGTTTCAACAATCCTGTTGTGACAATCTTAGGAAAAATGTTTCTATTCACAATGCTTTCCGAGAAACGGTCTCGTAACATTGAGTTTAAAGCAGCCTTAAACTCATATTCGTCAACAAATACAGTATCTGTGACCTTAGGAAGACATGCTGTATCTAGTTTAACCAAACTGTTCCAAACAGATGCATTGACAGAGTACTTTTTGCCACCAATCATATATTGAAAATCAGTACCTTTAAACTTGCCCAGAATCCCAGTGTAAAACAACTTGACCAAGTCTTCATTATACTTGGTATCACATTCCAGAAATTCATCAAACATTTGAATATTTAGGATTTCAATAATTTCATATAGATGATAATCTTTAGCCCTCAATGGATAGTACACAAATTGTTTAACCACAAAACAGTTTTGAAAATCTTTGTTGAATGTCTCAGCTAAATCACCAGACAGTAAGGAAAGAGCATTTACCGACATTGTCGATGTACCTGCCCTTGAAGTTGATGCTCTGGAGGTCCTCTTTTCGGTAACCCTTTGTGAAGCCATTGAAGAACAATCTGTAAACTCAGATGAACAGTACTCACTTTGTAGAGGAAAATGAACAGTACTGAATCTTGATGATTAAGATGACTAGACTGAAAACCCTTGGTTCTTATGTAGATAAAACCCTTTGAACACCTCTTTGATTGTAAAATTTGTTGGATTTGAAGAGAGTAGTGGCAATGGGTTTTTAGGGTTTGAGAGTTTTTAAGGAGAGGAGAGGAGAGAGATGAGGAGACAATAGAATCAATGTGTTATGACATGCAATTGGAAAATGAAACAAAGAAAATTAATGTAGTCAATTTTCTCACAATGAAGCGGCGCGTGTCTTCCTGAGGAAAAGAGAATCAGAGTTCGTCAGCGATGCGTCGACCAAAACAGGTCATGCGTCAGCACACGCTGAGCGAATTTTGATAATTTCAAAAGTTTAATGCAATGCGACGACCATAGGTCGGCCTGCGCTGACCCGCACCCACATATGAGAAAAATGGCATTTCTTGAGTCGACCCATGCCATGTTTTGGTCGACTCAAACAAGCATAACATGGAAAAATGTATATTTTGAGCAAATTATGCAACAAGTATAATAAATAACACACCATACACATGCCAATACTAAAAAATGGATCAAAAATAAATTTAATCATGAATTAAACATTAATTCAAACCACATTTTGGCCATGATAGTTCACAAACATAATTAATCAATAATAGTATTTCTAAGAAGGAACGATATTACCTCCAACGATTGATGATGGATTCCCTCATATATAGCTTAATCTTATCACCTATTGTTAGTTAAAAGAAATAAAGACAAGAAAAAGAGTAGAGCATGTAATCATATAATCAAACTCGATCCGAGATATCGAGAACACCAAGTTCCCTACGGACATTAAAGAAAGGCTCCGTCGCAAGAGGTTTAGTGAAAATGTCCGCAAGTTGATTCTTAGAATCAACATGCTCAAGTACCACATCGTCTTTCTCTACATGATCCCTAAGAAAATGATGCCTTACTTCTATATGTTTTGTGCGAGAATGTAATACCGGATTTTTGGTTAGATTAATGGCACTTATATTATCATGCAAAATAGGAATACGTTCAAGTTAAACATTGTAGTCGAGTAATTGTTGCTTAAGCCATAAGACTTGAGCGCAACAACTACCAGCCGCAACGTATTCCGCCTCGGCTATTGACAAAGCAACGAAAACTTGCTTTTTGCTATGCCAACTCACTAAGGAATTCGAGAAAAAGTGACAAGTACCACTAGTACTTTTCGTATCCGATTTGCAACCGGCAAAATCGGAATCGAAATAGCCAACCAAAGAGAAATCGCTTCCCTTGGAGTACCAAAGACCATACTTTGGAGTACCGCGTAGGTATCTAAGTATGCGCTTCACAACTTTTAAATGAGACTCCTTAGGACACGATTGGTACCTAGCACACATGTAAACACTAAACATGATATCTGGTCGTGTTGCGGTAAGATAGAGTAGAGAGCCAATCATACCTCTATATCTCTTGACATCTACATCCTTACCATTTTCATCTCGACTCAAGTTGACACACGTAGGCATCGGAGTGTCAATAGCCTTTGAACTAGCCATGTCAAAGCATTTGAGTAACTCAAGACAATACTTCGTTTGGCTCACGAATGTCCCTTCATCGAGTTGCTTGATTTGTAATCCGAGGAAATAGTTAAGCTCCCCCATCACGCTCATCTCGAACTCTCCCTGCATTAACTTAGAAATCTCCTTGACCATATTTGTGTTAGTAGAACCAAATATAATATCGTCTACATATACTTGTACCAAAATGTGGTGTTTTCCTTGACGTTTAATGAAAAGAGTTGTGTCAACCTTTCCTCTAGAGTACCCTTGATCAAGTAAAAATTTTCTAAGACGCTCATACCAAGCCCTAGGGGCTTGTTTGAGACCGTACAAAGCACGTTTTAATTTGTAAACATGATCGGGATACTCATGGGACTCAAATCCAGGAGGTTGGGCAACATAAACCTCTTCATTAATATAACCGTTAAAGAATGCACTTTTTACATCCATTTGAAATAATTTGAAGTTTTTTCGCACATGCATAGGCAAGCAATAAGCGTATAGCCTCGAGTCAGAAAATAGGCGCATAAGTTTCCTCATAGTCTATGCCTTCTTCTTGGTTATACATTAGCGCAACCAAGCGCACTTTATTTCTAGTTATAACTCCATTTTTGTCGAGCTTGTTTCTAAACACCCATCGGGTGCCGATTACTCGATGGCCTCGCGGAGGAGGGACAAGGTCCCAAACCTCATTTCTTTTAAATTGATTCAACTCCTCTTGCATTGACAAAGGCCAATGTTCATCGAGTAAGGCCTCTTTTGAGTTTTTACGCTCAACTTGCGAAACAAAAGCAGTGCAATAACAGAAGTTACTTAGCTTGGAACGAGTTGTTACTCCCTTTGAGATGACACTGAGAATGTTGTCGATGGGATGGTCTTTGGAAGACTTCCAAGTTGGAGGAAGGTCATCTTTATTAGACAGATGATCCTCCTCACTTTTCACTGGTTGGTGATGTTTTTCCTCCTCAACATGCACTACTTCAGGTTGATCAGTCCCTTTGTCATTGCCCTTGAGGATGTCTTCAGAAGATACACCTACACCATGAAAAGAACTACCTTTTCTGACATTTTTCGGTTAAGACTCATCAAAAGTAACATGAACCGACTCCTCAACAGTAAGTAACCTCTTATTATAAACCCTATATGCCTTACTAGACTGAGAATATCCAAGAAAAATACCCTCATCGACCTTAGCATCAAACTTACCAAGTGTCTCTTTACCATTATTCAACACGAAACACTTACAACAAAAAACGTGAAGGTGAGATACATTGGGCTTTCTCCCATTTAAAAGCTCATACGGTGTCTTGTTTAGAATAGGACGGATGAACACCCTATTCAAAACGTAACAAGTCGTACTTATGGTGTCAGCCCAAAAGTATTTTGGAAGTCTACTCTCATTGATAATAGTTCTTCCTAATTCTTCCAAAATTATGTTTTTACGTTCCCCATTTGACACGCATCACATAAGTGATCCTTTGTGAATTTGATTTTGGGCAAGCCGATCACTAGGTCTTTAGAGACTATTTTATTAAGCAAATCAAAATTGACATGCGCCAACCGTCTATGCCATAACCATGAATCTTCAATCATGGTGACTAGACACTTGTCACGACTCAACAATACCTCATTCAAGTCTAGCATATAGACGTTATTCACCCTCAAGCCTTTAAACACATCCTTTTTATCACTATTCTCAATTATGCAACAATCATTTGAAAAAGATACTTTATAGTCCTTGTCACATAATTGACTAATGCTTAAAAGCTTATGTTTAAGGCCCTCAACAAGAAGCACATCAGAGATAGTAGTAGATGAGGGGTTACCTACATTACCTTTACCAAGTATTTGTCCCTTGTTGTTGTCTCCGTAGGTAACAAACCCCTTTTTCTTCGCCACAAAGTCGATGAAAAGAGATATATCTCCTGTCATATGTCTTGAGCAGCCACTATCTAGAACCCATCTTCTTTCCGTGGTCTCAAGACGTTGTACCTACATAGTCAATCAAGGGAAATAGGTACCCAATTCTTATTGGGTCCTTGGTTGTGAGTGAAAACAGGATTGCATTTGGGCAACCATTGATAAACGCCTTTAGGAACCAAAAACCTCCTAAAGCGACACTTAGCAATGGTATGACCCCGTTTGCAACAATATAAGCAAGTGAGGTTAACATGAGAATCACTTTTGCTAGGTTGATTTCTAATCACATAAGTATATTTTTGATATGGATTAATCATGCTTTTCTTAAAGTGTGATTTATCAATAGCAAAAGTCATTTTTGGTTCTAGAGCCTTGTCAAGCTTGGCCTTAAGAGTTCTAACCTCTTTTTGCCAAATGTGACAAGTATCGCAACCAAAATTTAACCACTTACTTTTGTCTTCCACAACATCTACCTTTGTTAATAGAAGCTCAAGATGTCCAGAATTTAAAGTTGGTAGAAGGATAACGGTTGTTATGTTTCAATGTAGCCCTTTTTCCCTTAAATTACCATTTTCTAACTTTGTAAATACTCTATGGGATCACGCGCTTGGCTGATTCCCATCCTATCAATAAAATTTGAGCCCTGGTGCTTTTGTTTGCAATTCTTATTTGTTTTAGCTTTACAGAATGACATTTTAACATGATCAATGATTCTTGAAACAAAACAAAAATGAATTTACTTGTCAAAATTTTTTCTGCTTTTAAAATAAAGATGGCAATTCTTTTGACTGTTGGACATCGAAAAGAACATCGATCGCTTCTCTGAAAGTGATTGAACCTCAAAGTACAGAATCAAAGTACTCATTCTAAACCAGTACGCCTGAGTGAAGGATCAATTGTGTCAGAGACCATGTCCCATCTGACATCCCCGGTAGAGTTCGTACCTCTTAAGACCAATTGAACAACTCTTTCTCCCCACGGGGACCGTCTTTCCTAAGCAAAGCAGGATTGCTATCTTGGAACAATGATACTTTTCATCCCCCACCATGGCAGAGTATCCAATCGTGTTCATCTATTAGTCTGTATGTCGCGTCAGTTTTGTCAGCATAAACATACATACATCATGCATTATTGATTCATA
Organism: Lathyrus tuberosus; assembly: GCA_022829125.1. Classification (NCBI taxonomy): domain Eukaryota; kingdom Viridiplantae; phylum Streptophyta; class Magnoliopsida; order Fabales; family Fabaceae; genus Lathyrus; species Lathyrus tuberosus. Next base: position 7,703,821 of record JALAZF010000087.1, on the reverse strand, counting down.
CTCATGTTCATATTGCATCACTATCACTCTAGTCGGTCTAGTTCCCAAGTGATAAAGTCCTCTCAGTCGAGTTGTCGGTCCGTTACTTGTTAGGAAATACAACATCTAAGCAGTTTCTCCCTAGTTTATTTCTGGATTGGAGACGGTCCTCGACCACTTTGATAACTTAAACCTCTGAAAAACAAGAAGACATCCGAGAAACGTCACTCTTTACTATTGAAGATGATGTTCTCGCTTTCCCAGATTAAGGAAAATCCCCAGAGAAAGCCTCGCAACTAAAGACTCTCTGCAACACATTGGTTTTTCTCTTCAGAAAGTCAATGTTAATGAAGTCATCAGCACCTCAAAATTGGATTACATCACATGGCATTTCTCCGAGAAGATCTCGAAGAAAAGTATGATGTAATATCCCCAAGCAGGAAACAACCTCTCAAGAGACTCGTTTTCCCCAGTAGAGTCAACAAATGGTGTCTCCAACAGAGAAGTTTGAACACCTCTACAACTCAGACCAATGGGTTCCCCAGCAAGTCTGACATCAAAACTTTTTCCCATCAAATGGCATCTCCCCAGGAAAATTTGGCAAGAAGTTTGAGGAAAACCGCTACACATAACGTCCCTTTTCAAGGAAGGAACTAAAAAAAAAAGAAAAAAAGAAACTAAGACCAGTTCCTTGGCTGAAGACCAGGATCGAGGGGAAGCTTATTGACAAAAGAAACTAAGACCAGTTCCTTGGCTGAAGACCAGGATCAAGGGGAAGTTTATTGACAAAAGAAACTAAGACCAGTTCCTTGGCTGAAGACCAGGATCGAGGGGAAGTTTATTGACAAAAGAAACTAAGACCAGTTCCTTGGCTGAAGACCAGGATCGAGGGGAAGTTTATTGACAAAAGAAACTTAGACCAGTTCCTTGGCTGAAGACCAGGATCGAGGGGAAGTTTCACCCTTTTATAAGCATCATTGCTTAGCAAAAGAATATGGATGAGCAAACTACCATTCATAACCACTATCAAAATTTCAGGTATTCCGATATTTAATCCTCTTGCACCCCGAATGCCCGAATACCTTCGCTATTCACACCTTCGGGTCCAAGAAGATTAAATAGGGGCATCTGTCATACCCCAAATTTTGACCACTATGATTTACCATCATTGTGTAGGACATCACCATAATATGGATGTACCTTCATGCCTCATCAATTTCTTCAAGGATTGTTGAGCATTTCACCACAACCAAGACTTAGGGTTTCAAGCCCTCTCGGAGCACTTAGACAAAGGATCAATCAAGGAATGACATGATCTTCAACTTGTCTAACCTCTCAAACACCTATAAAGGATCAAGAGGACTCCCACATCAAGAATCAAGCACAAGGTGGCAACATTCCAAGTGGATCAAGCCTCAAGATCGCCAGCGTCACCAAATTAGGGTTTTGGTCAACTGAGGCCTCCAGATGAAAATTTTCCTCTGGGAATGAGCCAATGCTTCAAAGCACAACCCAAGATACTCCAAAAGACCTCATGGACCCAATCATCAAGTCAATTTAGCCTCAGGGGATGCATTTACCAAAAATCAGGAATTAGGGTTTCTTGACCTAATTCACCCCTAAGTTGACTTTTGGGACAAAGCATGAGCCAAGACCTCAAGACATGATTTGAGGGCCCCAAATACACTACATTGATCCATTTACAACAATGGATTGATCCAAGAAGCTTGATTCACAAGTTTCAATTTCATCTGGACCACAATTAGGGTTTTGAAGAAAAAGCCAACTGTACCTTTGAGTTTTGACCAGGACATGCTCCCAAATCTTGGCACATGATTCAATTTACCCTATAACACCTATGGAATCCATTCATTAGGTTTTATTTATGTCAAGGACTTGATTTCACAAAGGATCGCACAATTTGGATTTCATCCCATAAAAAGTCAACTATGCACAAAATAAAGTTTGACTTTTTGGAATTTTTCACAAATATGGTTCCCCTAAGTAAAAAATAATGTTAATATATGGTATTGATCATCATCCATCAAGAAAAATAAAGAAAAGTGAGGTTTCTTGCAAAAGGGGCAACCTTGAGAAACCAAAATTTTTCAAGTTATGGAATAAAAGTGGTTTTGGTACCAACTTCCAAGGACCATAACTTGTACCAACTACCTCAGACTCCAATTCTTTATAGATTTTGAGTTATGGAGTGATCAAAATGACAAAAACATGAAAATGACACTTTTTCCAACACTTAAGTGAAAATCTGCCTAAGTTACCAGCCTTGAACATCAATGTTCATGGGGATTTTTCAGTTGGATCCAAATAGTTTCAAAACAAACTATGATCACACATGTTTTGTATCATATGAGGGCTTTATAAAAAGCACAAGAGCCTCCCATAACTCAACCCGATCTAGGAGATATGAATCCCTCAAAATCACCATTTTCAACTGTCCCACGCAAGGCAGATTTTGTGCATTTGCTCAATTTGGAAAATTTGGACAACTCCAAGCCTTGTCATCCATTTGGACGCATCTGAGGATAAAACAAAAGGAGAATGGTCTGATCCCCAAGCCTCCAAAGTCCAAGAATCTACACTTAGCCATAACAAACCTAAAAAGGCTAAAAAGGTGCCAAGACTCCAATTTTGTTTCAATGTATTTAATGGATACACCGAGGTGGTATGGATTGACACATTCCTAACTGAATGAGTCAAGAATAAGCTCTGAATCAAAGGACCATAGGCATCTGCCCTAACCTCAAGTCAATGGCTAGAGGAGACTTTAGATTCCTTTTGCTCAACATTGGCCAAAGGCCTGCTGCAGCTGCCATTCACTATTGATGCCAAAATAAACTTGACACACTATAAATAGAGCTCAATTGTGATTAGTTTGAGCACACCAAAGCACTGCAACACTTTCTTTCCTCAAAATCTCTTTCTTTAGGCCAAAATGCCTTCTTTTGCAAGGTAACTCTGAGTTTTTGAGTTAGAGAGCAATTCCACCACAGCTCATGATCCAAACACATCTAATATGTCATATCTAAGCTGCTCAAACACTCACTTGTGACCTGAAACACCAAAATAAAAAAGTCCACCTCCAAAACCTCAAAATTGGACTTTTCTGCATTTTCCAAGCCATGCCTTGATTCAGTCAATTCCAAAACCAAACCAGGCCTCAAACACACTCCAAATATCATCCTCAAACTGTCTCAAATGGTTCCCTTCATCTGGAACACCATTTGAGAGAGTTTCCATATTGGTCACTTTTGCCCCTTTTGCAAGAAAGTGCCAAAACTTGTTCCTGAAGATTCCAGCTGGTTTTAATCATCCTAAAAGCTTCTAAGGGATCAATTGAGAGTGTCCAAAGCATTAAATTACTTCTTGGCACAAAGAACTTGGCAGATATCACAAAAGCTCCAAGAGGTAAGTGCATGACAACTTGAACTCTTTGAATTATGCATTGATTTGAATTCCACTGATCATAAATATCTCATACATGTTATATATGTTGTATTTGAACCAATTGGGCATGCTATTAGTGTGTGTATGATGTGTTAGCATAGAAAATGCAAATTTTGACCTATTTCAAAACCACTATCGGGTATTAAAATAGGGACCTCATTTGAAAAAAACAAGGGCACCATTGGATTCCTTATGAAATTCTAGGTCAGATGCACCTAAATTTTGTCCCAATCCACGGAGAAATGAGAAAGTTAGAGGCTTCACGTAAATTGTCAAAACTTGCATTGCCTTGCATTGGCCAGGCCTGAAAACTTGGCACCTCTTATGTATTTATGGGGTGGTTTTGACACACAGATGTATCACTACCCCAGTGGTAGCGTGAATGTGTGTTTGTTGTTGAGGTCGTGGGTTCAAACCCCACCCAGACCTTTTTTGCTACCTCTCTCATTTTTGCTATTTTTCAATATTTTCATGTTTTTGTTAATTAATTGAAAAATTAATTTCTCTCTCAATTTTAATTATTTTTTATTGGTTCTTTTTTTGAAAATTCCCAAAAATGTTAAAATATTTTATTACATGAAAATTTCACAAAAATATTATTTATTTCATATATTTGATATTTTTGTAAAGAATTATATTTTTATTTGTTTTTAAACATTAAAAAATATTTCTTTCTCTTGGTTTTGTAAAATTCAAATGATTTTTAAATCATCCCATGAATGAAAAATGATTTTTCAAATGTAAATCCAAGATCACAATCTTTTTTCACATGTTTGATCATTTTAATTGAATTTTTATTCAATTAAAAAGCATTAAATCAAGAAAATTAGGGTTTTAATCATTATCACCCTAACAATTCTTTTCAAACATTTTTGGGCCTCTATTATAGTGTAAGACCCAATCCCTTTTTAACCAAAACCTTTTTGGGCCTTAGTCATTGGATAAGTCCCACAGCGATTTTAAAATCTCGGCGCAGTCGTCGCCTTTTAAACGAAAACCATCTGGGCCTACCCTTGTGTTGTAACTCCCATTTATTTTCTTTTTTTTTTTCAAACTTTTGGGCCTCTCCTTGAGTTGTAAGACCCATCCCTTTGTACAGAAAACCTCTTTGGGCCTCAGCCATTGTATAAGCCCCAGTACAGTTTACAAAAACAACGATACGATTACTGTTTTTTTCATCTGGGCCTCTCCTTGAGTATAAGCCCCAATCTTTTCAAAAAACAACTTTCATTTTGATTTAGGTTCAAATCCATAGTTGTTATCAAAACTTTCTTTAATTTCTTGAACAACTAACTATACAGCTGTTACAATGGAAGCTTGCTCGCCTGTAAGTTTTTATCAGTTTTCTTTACATGCTTTCATATATATATATATATATATATATATATATATATATATATATATATTTGTCTGTATTGCTAGAACCTTGCTCACCTGTAAGTCCTTCTTTCATATCCTTTTAAATACTTGTCATATATCAACTGTATATATACTTGTATATCTGCTTAGAGTTTTCCCCGGCAACTAGGTCTAGAACTAGGTAAAGTCAGTTGGTCACTCTTTAAATACAGTAAAAACTAGTTCCCCATAGGATTTCCAGATACAGTCTTGCCTTCTCTTGGGCTTAAACAATATGGAACAAAGAGAAAGACATTATTCCCGGTGAAACTTTTCTCAGACTGTCACTATTAGAAATTGTCAAAGAAGTTCATTTCCCCAAAGAGGATTAATTCCCGGTGAAACCTCTCTTGAATTTCTTCAAACCCTAGAACTGTTCACTAAAGAGAAGATTATTCCCAGTGAAACTTTTCTTGAACTCTTCTTAAGTTTGGACTCACAGGCTTCCTAAAAGCATCCCAACCTCCTCTTGGGCTTTGTACAAGGATCCTCCGGCTTCTTAGAAGTTCTCATGCCTTCTCCTGGGCTTAATACAAGGACCCTGAAGACATCTTAAAGGTATAGGACAGAACTTAGTCACCCTTTGTTAGAGCAGTCTTTCTAAAGAGTCAAAACCTTGGACAATTTAGGGTTGATTCTCATCCCTTAAAACACCAGCATCCTCTTGGGTATCATACAAAGATAAACATTTTCATACCAGTAGACTTGGACAGTCTAATCCCTTCTTGGATCTCAAAGACATTCTCAAGTTCCCTATAAACACAGGAAAAACCCTGGTCATTTAACCAATCTCCAGTAGAGATAAAACCCACAGGATTTAAAACTCAGTCTTTTATCCTAAATTATCCCCAGCTAGGGTCAAATCATTATCCCAAATCAGAACCTCAGGGCATCTGATATCTCAACTCTTCTGTAAACCCTCAGCAAGAGTTGATTCCCCATTTGGACCTGCCTCTGGATCTCAATAATCCTCAGCAGAAGCTAGCCTCCTCTTAGGCTTTGTATAATGATCCTTCCTTTCCCCAACATAGTCAGCCTCCTCTTGGGCTTTGTACAATAATTTTCCCTAGCTGAGCTAACCTTTTTGGACTCTCTTGTTGAGCCAATCACCTTTCCACACTCTCTTGTTCAGTCAATGGTACAAAACAAAAACACTCTCTTGTTGAGTCAACCTTTTTAGCCTCAATCTTGGGCTTTGTACAAGACACCATATAAATTTCCCTAAGCAGAGTCAATGCTCTTTTCAGCCTCAATCTTGGGCTTTGTACAAGACAGATAATACTCTCCAGCAGAGTCAAACTTCTTTTAGCCTCAATTTTGGGCTTTGTACAAGACACCTAAATATCCTCAGTTGAGTCAGTCTCGTTTTAAATGTAAATAGTAATGTAAATAACTTCAAAGTAAATTTACAACGAATGTAAATAACAAAATCATAAATGATTTGATATAAAAAGTGTAAAAAATGGTGATCACACGCACATTGCACCCAGGGAGTCGTTTCTCAACAACACAGATACTTTGAGTAATATTTGTGTTTTTGTACAAAATGGAACACACGAATCCTAATCACTAAGATCCCTATTTATAATAAATTAAAAATAATGGTAACAAACGATCTCTTCTCCATATGATGACACATTCTCGATTGCATGGACTTTGCTACTTACAGCTTTCCACGTGTCTCCTCAAGAAACGGATAAGGCTAAAAACGGTTATTAGCCTTATTTTGAATTACGCTCGTCGAACGCAACTCCAAACGAACATCTTCGTCGAACTTAAGTCTGAACGCAAGAATATTTCTAAGTCCTTGACCAAAATCTCCCTCTATGTAAAAGGTCTTCTTCGAATATGTCTTCACAAGCTTTTCATTTAAATTAATATATTCTTTTCCAGAATATCTTCTTTAGCTCTACTGGCTTATTTCAAATACTTTTGAGCGTTGAAATTCCAACTAATAGCTAGTAATATCACACCCTTAATAACTTTTGAGCGAGGGTTTTTCTGCTGATGTGACTGCTGCAGACTCCCTTGTGAACTTCTGCAAGCTCCAGATCGGTATCATCCTCACCCAAGCATCGCAACATAAAGTAATCTTTCCCATTCTATTAAGTTTTCTCGGGAGTAGGGTGTACTTCGCAACATGCTTTCTAATGTTTCTCGCATCTCCCTCATCCCGTGGGAGCTCGACCGACTGTAGATAGTGTAACATCCTAAATCTTGAAACTTATAAATAAATCATTACTCGACGATTTAGGGTGTTAACAATAATAATTCTTCAAAAACACATCACATCATTTGAAACTACGCAACGTAAAAACATTTCATAATTACTTCATAAATGAAGTTATAAACTTCAAAACAAAAAAGTAACATCAACTTCAAAAACATAATAAATCTCGTCCCCGATGTTACACGACCAGAGCACTAAAACTAATAATGTAGTATAAAGCGAATAAATGAAGCGAGGAGTAGCTCCAACAAGCCACCTTATACACATAGCAACAAGGATCACTCCTGAGTATATGCAAGATATCCATGGTGGACAACATTAAGTAAAAGGAGTGAGAAATAACATTCAATATAGACAAAGAATGCTAAGGAAGAGAACATACAATAGAAACACACATCCAATACACAATCAACAGCAACATAGTCTCACATCCATTTATAACAACATGCACATATACATATGAAATGCGAATCACGACACGACGTGGCACTTATCATATGGTACCGTTTATGGACAACACATATCAATCTCGCTCCTGAATTCTCACCATACGACTAGAACAGACCAAAACTCGACTGAAGCTCGTACACCATGATGCGTGACTCTCAACAATATGCATTATCACCAAAGGAATCACCAAAATAATCACTATTATGCCCAACATCATTCACTATACGCAACAATTAATAAATGTTACGACAATCAAGAAACAACACCAAATAACAACTCATCAAATGCATATTCACAAGCATTCAACCATTTTATAACATCAACACATCATTAAGCAAACACAACGATTCACTAATTAATCATACATGCCATCACATACATTTATAAAGTGGACACACTACTATAACTTAATTATTTCACCAAGCACTACCATGAGGTAGCTCTATACGTTAGCTTTCTAATGCTTTGAATGATGCATCATTTTGACCTATAGAACGAAATCTTGGGCTTTGTACAAGACATATAAAGATTTCTTTCTCAGAGAGTCAGTCTTCTTTTCAGCCTCAATCTTGGGCTTTGTACAAGACACATACAAACCCTCCCCAGCGGAATCAAAATCCCTTTTAGCCTCAATCTTGGGCTTTGTACAAGACAGACAAAATATTTCCCCAGAAAAGTCAAACTTTTAGCCTCATCTTAGGCTTTGTATAATGATATCCCCCAAAAGAGTCAGTCTCTTTTTAACCTCAACCTTGGACTTTGTACAAGACAGATAAAACACCCTCTTGTTGAGTCAGCCTTTTCCAACCTCCTCTTAGGCTTTGTATAAGGACTTCCCCAGTGGAGTAAATCAATCTCTTAGCTTCAACCTTGGGATTTGATCAAGGCACACAAAAATCAATATTCCCCTCAGAGGAAATCTAAAACTCTCTGTAGGAAGACATTTCTCTGTATATCACATTCAAATCAAACAAACCCTAATCCTAGATAACTGCTATAAGTGGCACACTTGTTGATGCAAATATCCAAGCTGTCGTCCATCTCTTATCCTGGTAAACTTCTTCTTTCATCGAATTGCTATAAGTGGCAAGCCTCTGGATTATTTACATCCATGCCACTGTCCCTCTCTTAACATGAAAGAATCCTAAGGAAAAATGACATTGCTCTACATTGAGTTAAAGTTTTCTCCTTCAGGACAAATCCCCTATAAAGTAAATTATGGCATTGCTGGATTCTCATATCCCAGTTAAAGTAACCCTCCTTTATAAACACTCACCCAACAACTGTGATAAACAGATGAGATGTCTCCCCTTTAGAGATGACAAATTCTCTCTCAGTCAAACCTTTTAGCTTCAATCTTGGGCTTTGAACAAGACACAAATACTCAACCCTTTAGCTTCAATCTTGGGCTTTGAACAAGACACCAAAACATCTTTTTCTCCCATAGAATATGAGGAACTACGATTGCTCTAATTTCCCTATTTCTTTAAACGGGAATACGTAGGTATAAGATTACGAAATCTTAGTGAGCATACCAATCAAAAACTCTAGGTTCAGTACCTTCACACCGATCAAAACTGAGGTCCAGTACCTCACCAAAAGCATCAAAAACTCTCTCTCATATCTCCCAAAGAAGAAACCTTCCCAACCCACAACAGATAAACACCATCAAGTACAAAGCATAACCTAAAACTAACAACCTATGGATAACCACATATAGGATGGGTAATTGACAACTCCCCATTGTATAACCTGACCCCGGACCCCCAATCTCTTTAAGCTTTTGTTCAGTTAAACATTCACGTGCAAGGTTAGTTTTAGATAGTTTTCCTTTTCCTTCCAGCTTCACGGGATAAATAAGAAATCAGAAAGTAGCACCCCACTCCCTGAGGAGGAAACCAATTTTACGATAAGGTGGTCGCGTCACCGACAAAAATCGCACGCTACAATAAGTCACAAGATAGAGGCTTCTTGTGACTTAGCAATGTTTTGTTCTTTAAATTCTTATGTAGGTTGAGAAGTTTAGTTTATTATATACTATGTATATTGTTTGTTTCACTTACCTTTTTCTAAAAATTAAGATGTATTTGAAAACCAACCTATATCAATTAATGTTTTCCGAATCGCATTTGTTTCATTCAGCATATTTTATGTTCCTTAACACATAATATATGGTTTAATGGTCTGTTTGCTTCAATTCATCGATATAATTTACAATTGCGTTGATAAGCGACAATGATGAGGTAAACTATAATAAAAGATTGTAGCGGCAAAATCGTGAGTGTAAGCTATTGATTAACTTGACTCAAAAAGCAAGAGTCGCCACCACACTTTTATTTTATCCAAAAAGGAAAGGAAAAAGAGCGAACAAAACCTACACAAGCTCTACAACAAGAACAAGTGAAGAGAGACTGGATAAGGGGGGTTGGTTACGCAATGGGAAGGTGTTAGCACCCAAAACGTCTATAGTACCCTATAGGAGCCCTTTGAAATATCTACCGCTTTTGGTCTGAAAAAGTTTGCTTGAAAAGTGATTGAGGAGATAAGAAGAGAAATTGTTTTTAAGATTTTTGTGTTTGGAGAGACTTGTCGTCTCATGCCTACGTACCCATGATATGCAATGTAGGATCAAAACCCCGTAGTTCGTGGTACAAAGAATGAAATTTGTTTGTTTTGGTTGTTTTTAAATGTAAAGACAAGTCGTCATTTCCAAGCGAATAATTCCGCTTAAAGAAATGAATGATGTCTAAACTTATGAAAAAGTTTTAAAGGAAAAGTGCACGAGGGCACAAAAAGAGTTTGAATGAGTTTGATATTTTTTAAAGTTTTTTAAAAAAGGTGTCAATATGCTTATGTAGTTTAGCATTTGTTAAGAAATGAAAAGAAAAGAGTAAAATCACTTGACAAAGTCAAGGTTTGATTATGAAAGAGGTGATAGTTTGAAATCAAGAATGTTTTGAAAAAGGGAGAGAGTTTTGAAAATTGAAGAATGGGGAGGAGAAGAAGTGACTATCCTAAAGCATAAAGTAAAAGCTAAGGATAAGAATAACCTAACCACACAAGCAAGCTTCAAAGTCTTCAAACCATAATTCCAAAGCAAAGGGAAAAGGTCCTAGTTCTAAGTCAAAGGTTCTAAGAATTTCATTGGATGTCCAAGGTCTAAGTCCAAAACTCCATGTCCATTGCAAAGGATAGTAACTGTAACACCCCAATTCCCATCGCGAATAAATAGTACATAATTAAATCAGAGTAAGTAAAAATTTATTTTTCCGACAGAAACATGGATCCCACATCAATAAAAAGAAAACACAATCCCTGCTCATCAATTTTGATACATAACATAAAATGGAATAAACGTAAAAGGGAAACTTTTTCCATATAAAAGGAAAGTTCAATTATGGAATAAAGCAGAAAGATCCATAACTGACTTGTTTTACAAAATAAATAATTTTATAACATCAAAATATTCATACAAAGGTAATACAACATAGATCCAACAAATGTATACATGTATAACAAGAGCGTTCCCTAACTCCCGTGTTACGTATCAGAGGAGATAGACTGACAAACGGATGGAGAACTAATCTTCACAAAAGCCTCCAAGACTACTAATCTGCAAATGTCTCATAGAGCAACAAACCACAGCAGAAGGGTGAGAAACACAATCATAATATAATTGCATACAATTATATAATAACACCAAAAATGCACATGTCAAACATTCTCACCACAACTTACCCCATAATTCAAGTACAAAACAACACCATTCATATCTCATACATCCATCACAAAGGCATATCAATCATGCAAAATACATTTATCACCAACATATATATATATATATATATATATATATATATATATATATATATATATATATATATATATATATATATATATATATATATATATCAACTCATCAATTCCATTCACAATTCCACACAAAATTAATCCATTCATGATTTATGCAAATGCAAAGAGACCGACACAACGAATCTATGCAAATGCGGGTACCAATCCATCCATCATTCTCATCATTAATTCACTTAGGAATTATTGGAATCATCGCTTGTTACTTAGTGTAACTCCCCGTCAGGAAAACGATGTTCCCCGTCGCTTTAGGTCCTCTTTGTATAAGGCACACGATGTTTATGGATCGCTTTAGGTCCTCTTTGTATAAGGCACACGATCCGATTGCTTTAGGTCCTCTTTGTATAAGGCACACGATCGTCTATAATCATCGCTTTAGGTCCTTTTTGTATAAGGCACACGATGTTATAGCGGATTCCCTCTGGAACCATTTCGTCGCTCACACCCACTAGGGCACACGACATCACAAGAATGCATACCATGATGCTTGGCATACAATGACCCATATTCCAACATCCATAATCATGCATGTACAATCAACCACAATCACAATGCATTTTCTTGCCCTTAGGCCACAAAACATCAACACAATATTTCATCTCATGCATTCACATCATACAACCGCACGCAAGTCGTACATTATGTATCAAAAGCATATTGCATGATAACACATCAAATACACACAATTAAGACGGTAAAAATCAGCAAAACGACACATTTCCAAATTCCCAACATAATTAAATCGGCCACCAATCTCAAAACCATTTTAATAAGAAAGAACATCTCAAAAGCTTTCTAATGGTACCAAGAACGCCTCGATCTGAGTTACGGATCAAAAGTTACGGCATCGAACGCGAAATCGGGAACAATTCTGCACCCTCTCTGGTCATACGCGTATTGCCTTGGGCCATACGCGTAATGGCTAGTTCGCTCGCACATCCATACGCGTATTGCCTAAAGTGCTACGCATATGGGCAGAGACTAATTTCTCCCTAAAAATTCCACTAAAACCCCATACGCGTATTGCCTCACTTGATACGCGTACTGCCTTGCCCCTTACGCGTACCGTTACGCATTTCTGCAGAGGGTCGTGAAAAATGTGTTCCATACGCGAGATTCCCTCAATTCCCCCTAGTCATACGCGTATTGCCTAACCCAATACGCGTATTGCCATGCCTGTTACGCGTATGGGCAGCGAAACCCATAATTTTTCTGCAGAATTTCTGCTGCGAAATTCAACCAAATTCACTCCCAAATCTCATCTAAACAACAACCAATTTACCAATTGAATGCACAACAACGTATATCTAACATGTATCAACAATAAGGAACCGTAAAACATGATTTCCAACACAAATTGTATCAAGTTCTATATTCAATTTCAACCCAACAACCAATAAATACACACGTACATAATCATACACAAGCATAGAATAATCGAGTTTCGCACCCTTACCCGATTAATCGTGTTTTGAAATGTCGGTTGATTCGATTCCTAAAACCCCAAGTTTTCCTCTTTTTCTTCTTCTTTCCTTTCTCTTTTCCTTCTTTCTCTTTTCCTTCCTTACTATTTTCTCTCTTTTTTTTCTCTTTAAGTTTCTAACTTAAGAAAAATAAGTAAAATGACCAAAATACCCCTACACTCAAATATCTCGCAAACGCTCCCAAAACGCGATAAAACACAATAACGATGAAAAATAATATATTGCCAAATAAAAGTCAAGAATAAAATAATATAAAAACAAAAATAATTAAACCGACTCGATTAAATAAATCTAACAAAACTGGGGCGTTACAACTCTCCCCCGCTTAGAAATTTTCATCCTAAAAAATATAACTGATACGAACAACTCCGGATACGACTCTCGCATCCGACTAACAAACTATCATGCCAACAAAAGGCACACCACGGATAACACAACTGACAAACCACCTTGTTAACAACAGCTACAACAACGACACGACAACGACGACAACTACAACGACAAGATGCAAAGCCCATACAATGCACTTGACGACCAACTCACAACTCAAAGAAACCCAAGTTACGAACACACACAAGAACATAAAGTTCGACGACACAACATCGCTTCAACAACCTCTACGTAACCATAATACCAATATCCTTGTCACACAACAATATTACAACAATGCTGCGATTCACCAATCGAACATACAACGAAAACATCCATCTACATAGTAGCCCCTGAATAATATTTAAACCTTTCACCTAACACTTCCATTCTGAAACGTCCAATAGTCTCACCATTCCTACATGTTCCCAATGTTCCACCTATGAACTCTTACCAGTCCCACACGCAAATACAAAATGTGCCACATCACGCTTCCGCTGCGCACTCTGATTACTCGTAACCATCAAAACTACCAATCTCACGTCCAAAGTCTAACTCTTTCTCATATTCACCAAAAATCATTGTTCACTTTTAATATTACCAACCTCACACTCTCTTGTGTTATCTCATACACCAGACACAAGTCTCAGAATTTTTCAAATAATTTTAATTCTCTAACCATCAAAACAACCATATGCAAGGACTATCGATTTAACTCATCACGCACAACATTAGCTTTTCCCGAAGGATAATTCAAGCCAAATTCATAACTCTTCACGAATTCTAACCATCATCGTTGTCTCATACTCTATTCCTTCAGCCCAAACAAGTACTCAATATTCTTGTGATTACCAAACACCTCGAACCTAGAACCATAAAGATAACACCTCCAAATATTCCAACACAATACAACCGCAACCAATCCCAAATCCAGAATAGTATAAATCCTTTTATGAATCCTCAATTATAGTAAAGCATAAGCCACGACTTTACCCTCTTGCATTAACACACTGCCTAAACTCATCAAAGACGCATCCCAATACCTCACAAACAGTTTATCAGGATCATGCAGTATCAAAACTGGAGCCGTAGACAACTTCTACTTCAGCTCTCTGAAACTTTCCTTACAACGAACATCCAAAACAAACGACTCACCCTTTGCAAGTCAAATGAGATAACAGAAGCACTAACTTAGCAAAGTCTCTCATAACCTCCGATAACAACCAACTAAAAGTAAAAAAGATTCTAATCTCCTTAACCAACTTCGGAGCCTCTCATTGTAGAACTGCATCTACTTCCGATGGATCCATAACCATACTCTCATCTGAAATAACATATCCAAGAAAACTAAACTTTTTCAACCAAAATTCTCACTTGAATAACTTAGCATAAAACTTCGTCTCTTTTCAACACTTATAATTCAATTCCCAAACACTCTACCTGTTCTTCCTCTGAGTTTATAACAGATCCGAATATCCTCAATCAAAGCCATTACGAACTTATCCAAATAAATATGGAAGATACAATTCCTCTACTCCCCAAACATTACAGACGCATTACCAACAGCAAATAACATCACTGTACGTTGTAATGCCCAACCAAATTCCAAAAGATAAAAATTCTTAAAGCTTTTGTAAAACTTTTCACTGGGTAACTGGTTACTCACATACAAGCTTAACCGAGTAAATAACAGCCTATCCCGATGATAACAAACATAACCAGTCACATTAAATCGATCAAAGCCTCAACTCACACAATTCACCACTCTTATCAAACATTCCAAACAATTGCAATTTCACTCAAACTCAACCAAACCAATTCCAGTTATCTATTCATGAAAGGGGACACTTATTCTCAATCGTTACCTTATTCAACTGTTAGTAATTCATACACAATTTCTTCTCTTAACAGTCCAAATTCCATAAATCCCAACATGTAGCAACAACCAACCAAAAAGAACTCTCAAATATTACATCCACACCTAGGGTTTTCTCAAGATTTCCATTAATGCTCTAAAACTCCAAAGACTCCAAACCTCACCAGAACTCTAAGTTTTACTTTCCATAGTCTCAATACCATTATACACATCATGCTTGTTATTCCGTTCAATCATCCATCCTTTTTGTTACTAACAATACTGGAGCTCTCTAAGACAACACCCTAATGTTCCATCCAAAAACACATCTGCAAACCATGCACAACTGACGACCCATCACTGTGACTTCCTGCCAATTTCCAGAACACTATCATCACAGACAAAACAAACATCTTAGTCCCATCTACTAAGAGTTTTCTACTTACTTAGCAGATATAAACCTCCACTATTCACCTTCGTCCAATTAAGTTCAATCTCTACTCTCTGAGAAGCAGCCCTTAATAAACCTAATCATTCTCTCTCAATGACTTCCCAACTTGACCAACATACAAAAACCTCGAATCCGCCTCATCTTCCGATATAAGAATCTTCATTGACTCAACAAAACAATCTGTAACCATTTTCTTAAATTCCAAACAACTAATTGCACACACTATCAAAGCCAGAAAGACACGTCTATTCCATCCAACATAATCTCGTCTACTATCAACAAGAGATTGAGGGTTATCAGTTCCTCAATTTGTCAATAGACATCCGACAATCATGATGGGGCATAAACCGTCTTTACCAAACTATAATAGCATTTCTTGCATCATGTGCACAAAACTACCTAAGGCACAAATCCTTAGTTGACACAAACCTTACTTCCGCATTCCCTTCGGAATCGGGAACAACACTGTCCAAACAACACTTACACTCTTGCAACCAACGCTCCACAACTGAAGCAACTTGGAGAAGCACAAACTTCTCCCCCACTTATCTCATTCTAAATCCTGTAAACCAAGGATTAGAAAACCAGAAAGTACTGACAGTGTTTCACACACATATCACATACTAAGGAACAAACAACATCGACAGTATTCAACTGTCACACCAACTGACTCAACAACTTGGCCGGACGGACCGACCTGCTCTGATACCACTAATGTAACACCCCAGTTCCCATCGCGAATAAATAATACATAATTAAATCAGAGTAAGTAAAAATTTATTTTTCCGACAGAAACAAGGATGCCACACGATCCGATTGCTTTAGGTCCTCTTTGTATAAGGCACACGCTCGTCTATAATCATCGCTTTAGGTCCTCTTTGTATAAGGCACACGATGTTATAGCGGATTCCCTTTGGAACCGTTTCGTCGCTCACACCCACTAGGGCACATGACATCACAAGAATGCATATCATGATGCTTGGCATACAATAACCCATGACAATCAAATGCATACATATACACATCCATGTGAACCATTCCAACATCCATAATCATGCATATACAATCAACCACAATCACAATGCATTTTCTTGCCCTTAGGCCACAAAACATCATCACAACATTTCATCTCATGCATTCACATCATACAACTGCACGCAAGTCGTACATTATGTATCAAAAGCATATTGCATGATAACACATCAAATACACACAATTAAGACGGTAAAAATTGGCAAAATGACACATTTCTAAATTCCTGACATAATTAAATCGGCCACCAATCTCAAAACCATTTTAATAAGAAAGAACATCTCAAAAGCTTTCTAACGGTACCAAGAACGCCTCGATCCGAGTTACAGATCAAAAGTTACGGCATCGAACGCGAAATCAGGAACAATTCTGCACCCTCTCTGGTCATACGCGTATTGCCTTGGGCCATACGCGTAATGCCCAGTTCGCTCGCATATTATGGGCAAAGACTAATTTCTCCCTAAAAATTCCACTAAAACCCCCATACGCGTATTGCCTCACTTGATACGCGTACTGCCTTGCCCCTTACGCGTACCATTACGCATTTCAGCAGAGGGCCGTGAAAAATATGTTCCATACGCGTAATTCCCTCAATTCCCCCTAGCCATACGCGTATTGCCCAACCCAATACGCGTATTGCCATGCCTGTTACGCATATGGGCAGCGAAACCCAGAATTTTTCTGCAGAATTTCTGCTGCGAAATTCAACCATATTCACTCCCAAATCTCATCTAAACAACAACCAATTTACCAATTGAATGCACAACAACGTATATCTAACATGTATCAACAATAAGGAACCGTAAAACATGATTTCCGACACAAATTGTATCAAATTCTAACAATCTCAACATAGTAATGGTTTTAGTTCTATATTCAATTTCAACCCAACAACCAACAAATACACACATACATAATCATACACAAGTATAGAATAATCGAGTTTCGCACCCTTACCCGAATAATCGTGTTTTAAAATGTCGGTTGATTCGATTCCTAAAACCCCAAGTTTTCCTCTTTTTTTCTTCTTTCCTTTCTCTTTTCCTTCTTTCTCTTTTCCTTCCTTACTATTTTCTCTCTTTTTTTCCTCTTTAAGTTTCTAACTTAAGAAAAATAAGTAAAATGACCAAAATACCCCAACACTCAAATATCTCGCAAACGCTCCCAAAACGCGATAAAACACAATAACGATGAAAAATAATATATTGCCAAATAAAAGTCAAGAATAAAATAATATAAAAACAAAAATAATTAAATCGACTCGATTAAATAAATTTAACAAAACTGGGGCGTTACAGTAACCATAGTCCAAGATTAGAAGCACAAGTTTTTTTAGAGGTTTTGGCATTTATTAATTTTTTTGGTCCAAATGGACAAAGAGAAAAATGCATAAGCATAAACATGTGTCCAACGGACAAAGGAAAAAGTGCGGAAACATAAACATGTGTCCAATGGACAAAGGAAAAATTGCGGAAGCATAAACATGATATGAAATGATAATATTGGAGCATAAAAGTAAAAGAGATAGAGAGCGAGAAGGAATTGTAAACAAAGTTAGTACAATAGTAATGTTAGTAAGTTAGTGATTAGTTGTTAGAGTTAGTGATCAATAATAATTGAATAATTGCACTTAGGTCAAGATTAATGAAAACTCATTAGAGGATTGATAAGACCAAAGCCTCCTAACAACAAGTTTCATAAGTTTTGAATCAAAAGACAAATAATCAACTATTCTTGATAGTTTTCCGATGCGGGACAAATATTGCGCTATGTTAAGCAATCGCCGAGTAATTTACGGAGTAATTACCCTACAAATGAGGCCGGTCAATAGCTCTTTGTGCTAATGCATGCTAGATGAACGATATGTAAATCGTCATCCGAAAGCAATGCCGCACGAAAAGAAAAATGGTAACGATCTAGTTTTGATCGAAATTCAATAAAGGAATTCCAAGATCTCTTAGACTTTCATCGATCAAAAGAAAAAAGATGAAAAAAAATGGATCTAACAAGTTATGATCCACACAACCAACAATTAAACAAAAATAGAAAAAGAAATCAAGATGAAAAGAAGAAAGAATTAAAATATTTTTTTCCAAGTGATTTTTTTTAAGAAATTTTTCCTAAATAAATTTCAAAAAGAAAAACAAAAGTAGTAAAATCCAAAATTAAAAAAATAAAAGTATTAAAAGAAAATATGTAAAAAATAGAGAAAATCTATTAAAAAAAAAAAGAATAAAAGAGAGGGAGGTGATTGAAGAAATTGATAGGTAGTGTGTAGTAAACATTCACGCATGGGCCAAGCCCAATACAAAATCTATTAACACTAATCCTTTGTAAAACATACCAAAAAATAAATAAATAATAAATAAAAAATCAAATCAGCTTCTTCTTCCTCGTGAAAGAGGGAATACGATCACTGTAGCGTCGGTAAGGAGATTGATCGGAATTCCACCATATGGACGCGAAGGGATACGAGATGCGCACGGTTGGATCGAAACATGAAGAAGATCTCAATTATACCATTGATTTCGTGTAAAAGTGCTCGAATCAACCAAATCGAAGTCGCGAAGTCTTGATGAAAGCTTCCAATTACCTTTGAATTCGGTAGTTACACTTCGATTTTTCTTCTTCTTCTTCTTTGAACGTGAAATTGACGTTGTTGTTATTTTTGATGTTGAGTTTTGTCGCGAAAATCGTGCGATGTTGCTTCAGATTTGCTTTGTGAATGATTTGCAGGATTTTCGTCTATGAAGGCTACAGGTTGAAGAAATTGAAATAGAAATTTGGAGTTGAAGAGTTAATGGAGATTGAGTTTGAACAGAGAATTCATGGCAGGTTATAAAGTTTTGGTTAAATATGAAATGAGGAGGAGGATTGAAGGTGATGGAAACTTGAAATTGAAGATGCTTTGGATCTGAAATTTGGACTTTATTGTTTTTTTTTAAGCTTGATTGAAAATTTTGCAGGGTATATTTGGCTGTTCAAAGCTTGGAATTGGAGTGAAATGGAGGGTGTATTTATAGAAGAATTATGGTGAATTTGAGAATCAAGTTTGTTGCTGTTTTCATTCTTTTGCTGCGTTTTGAATTTTCACTGATGCATGTGTTTGCTTTGCGTTTTGTTTTGCAAATGAGTCTTGTTTTCCTGTCGTTTGGCAGTGTGATGGCTTGGTTTGTATTTGTATGGTGTGTGACGGCTTGCTGAAGATTGGTGACGGATGAAGCTTGTGTTGTTTATGGTTGGCTGGCGTTTTGCTCGCTACAGCTCGTGTGCTCGTAATGCTTTGTGATGGCATGAGCTTGCGTGACATACGGCTGGGAGTGTGGCTTTGAAGACTCATGAAACTTTGCAAATTTTGGTTGTAATTTGAAATGGGCTACCAAAAAACATGATGGGCTTTGTTATGTTTTGTTTCAACTTCTCTTTCTTTTTTTTATGGTGTAAAAAAATGATATGGATATAAAAGAAATGTGGATATAAAAAAAATGTATATTGAATATGAAAAATGGATTTAGGTGAAAATGGACTTTTGATAATTGGATATGGATCTAAGAAATTGGATTAAATATGGTTTATGGATTTTTAAGGGATATTTGGAAATGAAATGAATAATTAAAAAATGAATTGAATTTGAGAAAAAAAAATGGATATGAAGTTTGGATATTAATAAAAGTGGATAAAATGAAATTGGGTAGAAATTGAACTCAAATGAAGAAAAATGGCAATCGGAATGAAAACATAGAAATTTAAAAGGATTGTGAAAGGAAATGGACTAAAGAACAAAATACAATCAAGGATAGGAACGGGAATGGTTTATGAAAATGAGAGTGAAGTAATAAATGGATATGAAATCTCGACTTTAGCCCAAAACCAACTTTAAACTTTTTTCCGCGAGCCTCTGATAACATATGCAACACAACAAACCACAACTGAAACAACTGCCATTTGAATCTGTTATCCTCTGAATCTCTGATCAAATGAATCTTGAACCATTTTGAATTTGATTGAATCAGTCTCTAGGAAAATAAATCCACAGATGAACCCAATCTGGACTGGTGAACTCATATGAACTTGATGGATATCACCAAACAACAACTTCTTAGTCACTGCTTGAGAAATAGACCACTGTCACAAATGACAGGCAGATGAAACAAACTTGATAGTTTGACCAAGATTAAGTCAAACATCCATATGAACTGGATTAAGAACAAACAGTCACATTTGACTTGAAATCACTCCATTGTCTTTGACAAATCTGCACAACACACAGAGAGAGAAAATGCAGCAATTTTTTTTGGTATTTTTGGTTAGAGGTTAGTAAACATAAACAAATGATAAAGCAGGTAAGAATAAAATACAGATGCTCAGGAGATTGTGATCTTGTTTGTGGTATGAAACGCAAATGAAAAGTGCGAAATCTTAGGGGTAAAAAAAAGGGTTCAACAGCTGCCCCTATTTAAGTTTCTTCTATCAGGAGATATGATGGTTGAAAACTTCGTCTCGACAAGATTGAAGATACTTAAATACATAAAACCAAATTTTTAGCCATAAGATGTCAGAAGATGATATGAATGCCAAGGATGAAACAGACTGCGGGGAAACTTGAAACAAAGGATTTACGGTAAATTGAGAGAGAAGACGAGAAAAGACACGCCGGGGAACACAAGCTATTTCTGGAGATCTGTCAAGGTGACAAGAGTTATCCATCAATAGTTAGAAAGAGAGGGACAAGACCCTGGAAGATGAGTAGTGACATCCAAGAATAACATTGGATAAAAACTATGAATGAGACAAAAGGTATGTCAAAAGATGTCCAAGAATGGCATTGGACAGCAACAAGAAAGTTTCTGGTGAAAACAACAGCGTCATCCAAGAATAACATTGGATGGAGGTGAAAAACACTCTATTGGGGATAAGATATCCAAGAATGGCATTGGATAAAAAGAACTACAACATTCAAGAATAACATTGAATGGGGCAACAACAAACATCAGTGTCATCCAAGAATAGCATTGGATAGAAAAAAGTTCACAATATCTAAGACTGGCATTGAATAAAGTGAGCTGGGACTTTCAAGAATGGCACTGAAAGGTAAAGATAAATCACTACATTCAGGAATGGCACTGAATGGTAATGAGAAAGACATCCAGGAATGGCACTGAATGCAAAGGAGAGAACTTATTCAGGAATGACACTGAATGAACAGATAAAACTTTCAGGAATGGCACTGAAAGATATCCAAGAAAAAATAATGGGGATTACAGAAGAGAGAAAAGACTTCCAGGAATAACACTGGGAGAAACAAGAGGAACAAGGTATCCAGGAATGGCACTGGAAATCAAAAGAGACAGACATCCAGGAATGGCACTGGAGTGAGAGAATATAAAGATCCAGGAATAGCACTGGAAGAAAAAGAGGAACATCTAACAACAGGACAATATGCACAGGGAAACGACAACATCCAGGAATGGAACTGGGAAGAAAGAAAACAGGTAAACAAGACATCTAGGAATAGCACTGGGTGAAAAGACAGGTAAATGACAACATTCAGGAATAACACTGAATGAAAAGGTAGGTAAAAGTTTTGGTAGGCACCAAGTAAGTTGGACTTTGATCACAAGGTAAGATGTTGAAAGCAACAGGACCTCGGAAAAATGCATATGAGCGTGAAGCACACTTCGAGCTATGAAAAACTTTCTATGCAATGATATATGAATGATTTATGCATGCAATGCACATGATAGGGACAACTGAGATAGACTCTTTTGTGAGGGAAGAAAGGAACTCTGATTCCTCAACACAGGAAACACTACCCATTCTGCTTGGAAAGAAGATGTTGAACACATCTCTGTCACACATATGAATTATATCAGGCTGATGGTCTTTTAAGGAAAGGCATCCTGAGGATTCTTGAAGAAGACTTCCCCCAGATTGATTAACTGATGAAGAAAAAACTGATCATAGCTTCAGTTTGACTATTGCAGGGGAAGAATGAACTGATCATGGCTTCAATTCTTGAAATGATTGTTGAGAATAAACTGATCATGGCTTCAGCTCTTGAAATGACTGTTGAGAATAAACTGATCATGGCTTCAGTTGTTGGGGATGAACTGATCATGGCTTCAGTTCTTGAAATGAGAGTTGAGAATGCTGCACTCAGTATGGGTCTTGAAAGAGATCTTCTGGTTAACCAATTTTGAGAATAACTTGCACTGAGCAATAAATCTTGAATTGATTCACAACAGGCTCTAGAGGTAATGTTCCCTTGATAAGATCACTGACCAAGTTTCTCAACTGTTTGAAAATTCTTGATGAGGAAAGTTTGCCTGCAAATAAGATCATTCAAACAAACATGGTAATTTTAATGCAAATCTCAATGCAATTTTTGAAATCAAAAATCATTTTTGGAATGATATTATTGATGTAAAGGAAATGAATCACTTGTCAAAACACGGCGGTTTAGACATGCAAAGTGAAAGAGAAAGCAAATATAAGACATCAAAGCAAATGATTGGCAATGAACATAGGAGTCAGTTTACGCAGCCTTGCTGTTGTATGCTTTCAAAAGAAACCTGGCTTCAATTAGGTCTTTTGAAGGTTGTAACGTGGTCTGGTTCACGGTTTTTGAAACAAAAGATATAGGCTCAAAGTTTATTTGTACCCAACCCATTCTTCGTGATGATCTCCAGTCCTATGCTCAGTTAATTCAAACTATGCATTCAGGTTCCGAGAGATTTTGGAATTGCAACATTGTTATGATGATGGCTCAAGGACCAAAGGATTTTTGAGATGGCAGTCACTCTTTCTTACAACATTTTGTTGTTTTTGATGAGGCCCTTAGTCAACTCGTTTTGTCTTTGAGGATTTTGGTAACCTCTTGATTGATCTTTTTTTGTTATCCGTAACTTTTGCTTGAACTGTGTCATTTGAGTTTATAGTCAGCGGGATGCCCCAATTTTTGCCTAAGTCTCCTTCATAGGTTTTGACTTAGCGGGCTTTCCTTTTGGTTTTTATTTCATTCATTTTTTTTAAAGGTGGTGACTGCCTGGCTTAATGATTACGGTGAACCATCATTGGCTTTTGATTTGAAAGACATCTTCGACACTTCTTTGATGTGTGCGAAGGAAAACTTTTGATTGCAACCTTTATTAGAAGGTGTTTTGCATGCACAATCAAATTAACTGAGAACTACCCATCCCCAGGTTAAGATTGCGGGTTTTTCCGTACAGAAAGAAACTCCAACTTCTAGGCTCGAAGGGGTTGACAAAGGGATTAACTTCCTTATTTCTCCAGTGTTTGGGAGTTGAAACAATGCCTGTACATCATCATCCAAGTTTTAATTGAAAGCATACAGTTTAGAAATTTCAGGTATTTTGCTTTTCATCATCCTCCCTCCAATCTTTGCATAAACAAAAGCTTGATAAAGAAAGTGAACAAGAGATAAATTTTTGTTTTGTGAAAAAGAAAGCATAAAGATGCACGTATTGGATATAAATGAATTGAATCAAAACATTGCAATGCTCATTTCATTGAAATTACCATGAAAGTACAAATAAAGTTCAAAAGTAAATAGTCAATACAATCAAAGAAAAATGCAAACAAAAAGAAACAAGGCCTAGTGATTAATCAGCAACAAGGATGAGCTGTCCTATCTGAAACACTGGCTTTAGGAGATGATTCGTCTGAACTGACTCAAACTTCATTTGGCATGCTCTGGCAAAGGATTGTTGACAACATTTGGATTATCATCAAGAAAAGTCAGAATCTTTGAGTTCACAAATTCTTGTACTCTAGCTTTCAATGCATAGCAACCTTCCAAGTTATGGCCTGCCCCACCTTGATGGAACTCACAGTGAAGATCAACCTTATAGCCGGATGGTAGAGGATTTGGAGGAAGAGGTAGATCCCTCGTTGTAATCAAACCTTTTTGAACAAGACATGGGTATAGCTCAGTGTAGGACATCGGGATAGGATCAAAGTTAACCCTATTGTGATTCTGATTTTGTCTAACAGTCTGACGAGGAGCTTGAACTGTTTGAGCATTGACAACAGGAGCAATTATAGCTACATATTATTGTTGTCTACGACGAGGTTTCCCTTCAACTGAAATAGCATGGGTATCGCCATCATTCTTCTTTTGAAAATTCCCAGCATATTTTTTAGCACCACTAAAGGCTTCAGCATTGGTAATTTTTCCTTTCTTGATACCTTCTTCTAGTCTTTCTCCAGTAGTGACTAGGTCAGCAAAACCAGATGATACACTGCCTATCATCTTTTCCTAAAATAGTGGCTGAAGAGTGTCCATGAACAATCCAGTCAATTCTTTTTCAGCCAAGGGTGGCTCCACCTGAGCAGCTAACTCTCTTCAGCGCTGAGCGTACTCCTTAAAGGATTCTTTTTATTTCTGAGACATATTTTGCAATTGAGGATGATCAGGTGCCATGTCCAGATTGTACTTATATTGCTTTAAGAAAGCATCACCCAAGTCCTTCCAGCTTTGGATACGGTTCTTATCAAGTCCCTCATACCATTTCATTGAAGCCCCACTCAAGCTGTCTTGGAAACAGTGAATGAGCAGTTTGTCATTTTTGGCATGAGCAGCCATCTTGCGGCAGTACATCACCAAGTGGGTTCTGGGACAGGTGGGCCCCTTGTATTTCTCAAAATCAGGAGTCTTGAATTTTGGAGGAATAACCAAGTCGGAAACCAAGCACATGTCCATTGCGGAAGCATTAAAGACATCACTCCCTTCCACGGCTCTTATCCTTTTGTCTAGAGTTTGCCATTGCTCTCTAACTTCTTTAATGTATCCAGGTTCTCCCTGACTTTCAGATTATGGACCAGCAGCATGGTACACGAAAGGATTCTCAGGAATAGCTTGAGCAACAGAATGCACAACAGGCTGAGGTTCAGTGAATAATGGAGCTAAAGATACTGGCGAGACAAACACATGAGTAGTTGCAAAGGGTGGCAAGTAATTCGGAGGTAACCCAAATTCTGGCCAAGTAGAAGCTGGTTGCTGAGTCAGTGAGGGTCAACAGCAGCAGGTGAAGTTTCAACAATCACAGTCCTCTGAGGTGGTTCACCTCTAGCAATCAGAACTTGCAGCATTTCTGTGAGTTTGGTCATGCCGACCTTCAACTCTTCAATTTCCATTTTGACTTCGGCGTTGTGTTGTTCTTGGCTTTCCATTCTCAATCTGACATCAGCTCTAGTTCCGTAGTTGTGTTGAAGAAACAGCTTGACGGTGGTCAGGTAACTGAAGAAGGAGACAGTTGAAATGAGTTTCTGAGACAACTGGGAAGAATGCAGATGTATGCTCATGGATGCAAGAGTGCATGGATGCAATCACTCAAAGCACACGGGTTCAAAGGTTCGAGTCACGAGCATGAAGTCAAGGTTAAGAACCAATCCCAAAAAGGTATATGCTAAGGGTATAACACATGTCGAACAAGGTTCTAAAGAAGTTCCCAGAGTCTACAACCCATCTTTCGGATATTATCGATTTCCCAATTGCTTGGTAGTCAATAATATTCTCAAGAGAGTATCGTCTGAGTGTGGTATCGCGTAACAACTGATTCAAGTTTACACCTGAATATCCATCGCACCACGTTCTAATAAGGCCAAAATGGGTTAAAGGTTCTAAAGTCCTCAGCTTCGGGTCCTCGGATCAAGAAGTATAACGGGTTTGCCATTTCTGGTCTGCCATTACTACTTCTTGGGAGGAGTGCCTCAAATGAGTACTCGGGAATGGTCTCCAGATTCGACAGTTTTCCAGGTTACATCCCATCATCTGCACTAATGTGCAGGATAGAACATTACCAAAGTAAACCTCGTTTGGATGTGGAGTTTTCGTGTATACTAAGTCTGGCAAAATGCCACACAAGTCACACTACTTTCCACCCTAGTCTTAGGTGTATACTCAAGCCTGTGTATTGGGCTTATCTCACCACACAGAAGAATTCCCAAACGGAACAAGCAAGTAACAAGCAAATCAGACAACAGGATGTAAATAAATCAAAGTAGGCTAAACCCCTCAAGGGATGGACCAGCGAGAGGTCAATCTTTCCCCAACAGAGTCGCCACTTTCCTGTAGCGGCAAAATCGTGAGTGCAGGCTATTGATTAACTTAACTCAAAAAGCAAGAGTCGCCACCGTACTTTTATTTTATCCAAAAAGGAAAGGAAAAAGAGCGAACAAAACCTACACAAGCTCTACAACAAGAACAAGTGAAGAGATACTGGATAAGGGGGGTTGGTTACGCAATGGGAAGGTGTTAGCACCCAAAACGTCTATAGTACTCTATAGGAGCCCTTTGAAATATCTACCGCTTTTGGTCTGAAAAAGTTTGCTTGAAAAGTGATTGAGGAGATAAGAAGAGAAATTGTTTTTAAGATTTTTGTGTTTGGAGAGACTTGTCGTCTCATGCCTACGTACCCATGATATGCAATGTAGGATCAAAACCCCGTAGTTCGTGGTACAAAGAATGAAATTTGTTTGTTTTGGTTGTTTTTAAATGTAAAGACAAGTCGTCATTTCCAAGCGAATAATTCCGCTTAAAGAAATGAATGATGTCTAAACTTATGAAAAAGTTTTAAAGGAAAAGTGCACGAGGGCACAAAAAGAGTTTGAATGAGTTTGATATTTTTTAAAGTCTTTTAAAAAAGGTGTCAATATGCTTATGTAGTTTAGCATTTGTTAAGAAATGAAAAGAAAAGAGTAAAATCACTTGACAAAGTCAAGGTTTGATTATGAAAGAGGTGATAGTTTGAAATCAAGAATGTTTTGAAAAAGGGAGAGAGTTTTGAAAATTGAAGAATGGGGAGGAGAAGAAGTGACTATCCTAAAGCATAAAGTAAAAGCTAAGGATAAGAATAGCCTAACCACACAAGCAAGCTTCAAAGTCTTCGAACCATAATTCCAAAGCAAAGGGAAAAGGTCCTCGTTCTAAGTCCAAGGTTCCAAGAATTGCATTGGATGTCCAAGGTCTAAGTCCAAAACTCCATGTCCATTACAAAGGATAGTAACCATAGTCCAAGATTAGAAGCACAAGTTTTTTTAGAGGTTTTGGCCTTTATTAATGTTTTTGGTCCAAATGGACAAAGAGAAAAAGGCATAAGCATAAACATGTGTCCAACGGACAAAGGAAAAAGTGCGGAAACATAAACATGTGTCCAACGGACAAAGGAAAAATTGCGGAAGCATAAACATGATATGAAATGATAATAATGGAGCATAAAAGTAAAAGAGATAGAGAGCGAGAAGGAATTGTAAACAAAGTTAGTACAATAGTAATGTTAGTAAGTTAGTGATTAGTTGTTAGAGTTAGTGATTAATAATAATTGAATAATTGCACTTAGGTCAAGATTAATGAAAACTCATTAGAGGATTGATAAGACCAAAGCCTCATAAAAACAAGTTTCATAAGTTTTGAACCAAAAGACAAATAATAAACTATTCTTGATAGTTTTCCGATGCGAGACAAATATTGCGCTATGTTAAGCAATCGTCGAGTAATTTACGGAGTAATTACCCAACAAATGAGGTCGGTCAATAGCTCTTTGTGCTAATGCATGCTAGATGAACGATATGTAAATCGTCATCCAAAAGCAATGTCGCACGAAAAGAAAAATGGTAACGATCTAGTCTTGATCGAAATTCAATAAAGGAATTCCAAGATCTCTTAGACTTTCATCGATCAAAAGAAAAAAAGATGAAGAAAAGTGGATCTAACAAGTTATGATCCACACAACCAACAATTAAGCAAAAATAGAAAAAGAAATCAAGATGAAAAGAAGAAAGAATTAAAATATTTTTTCCAAGTGATTTTTTTCAAGAAATTTTTCCTAAATAAATTTCAAAAAGAAAAACAAAAGTAGTAAAATCCAAAATTAAAAAAATAAAAGTATTAAAAGAAAATATGTAAAAAATAGAGAAAATATTTTTAAAAAGAAAAAGAATAAAAGAGAGGGAGGTGATTGAAGAAATTGAGAGGTAGTGTGTAGTAAACATTCACGCATGGGCTAAGCCCAATACAAAATCTATTAACACAAATCCTTTGTAAAACATACCAAAAAATAAATAAATAATTACAAAAAAAAATCAAATCAGCTTCTTCTTCCTCGTGAGAGAGGGAATACGACCACTGTAGCACCGGTAAGGAGATTGATTGGAATTCGACCATACGGACGCGACGGGATACGAGATGCGCACGGTTGGATCGAAACATGAAGAAGATCTCAATTATACCATTGATTTCGTGTAAAAGTGCTCGAATCAACCAAATCAAAGTCGCGAAGTCTCGATGAAAGCTTCTAATTACCTTTGAATTCGGTGAGTAACACTTCGATTTTTCTTCTTCTTCTTCTTCTCTGAACGTGAAATTGATGTTGTTGTTGTTTCTGATGTTGAGTTTTGTTGCGAAAATTGTGCGATGTTGCTTCAGAATTGGTTTGTGAATGATTTTCAGGATTTTCGTCTGTGAAGGCTACAGGTTGAAGAAATTGAAATAGAAATTTGGAGTTGAAGAGTTAATGGAGATTGAGTTTGAATAGAGAATTCATGGCAGGTTTTGAAGTTTTGGTTGAATGTGAAATGAGGAGGATGATTGAAGGTGATGGAAACTTGAAATTGAAGATGCTTTGGATCTGAAATTTGGAGTTTATTGTTTTTTTTAAGCTTGATTGAAAATTTTGCAGGGTATATTTGGCTGTTCAAAGCATGGAATTGGAGTGAAATGGATGGTGTATTTATAGAAGAATTGTGGTGAATTTGAGAATCAAGTTTGTTGCCGTTTTCATTCTTTTGTTGCGTTTTGAATTTTCACTGATGCGTGTGTTTTGCTTTGCGTTTCGTTTTGGAAATGAGTCTTGTTTTCATGTCGTTTGGCAGTGTGATGGCTTGGTTTGTATTTGTATGGTGTGTGACGGCTTGCTGAAGATTGGTGACGACTGAAGCTTGTGTTGTTTACGGTTGGCTGGCGTTTTGCTCGCTGCAGCTCGTGTGCTCGTAAAGCTTTGTGATGGCATGAGCTTGCGTGACATACGGCTGGGAGTGTGGCTTTGAAGACTCATGAAGCTTTGCAAATTTTGGTTGTAATTGAAAATGGGCTACCAAAAAACATGATGGGCTTTGTAATGTTTTGTTTCAACTTCTCTTTCTTTTTTTTTTATGGTGTAAAAAAAAGATATGGATATAAAAGAAATGTGGATATAAAAAAAAATGGATATTGAATATGAAAAATGGATTTAGGTGAAAATGGACTTTTGATAATTGGATATGGATCTAAGAAATTGGATTAAAAATGGTTTATGGATTTTTAAGGGATATTTGGAAATGAAATGAATTATTAAAAAATGAATTGAATTTGAGAAAAAAAATGGATATGAAGTTTGGATATTAATAAAAGTGGATAAAATGAAATTGGGTAGAAATTGAACTCAAATGAAGAAAAATGGCGATCGGAATGAAAACTTAGAAATTTAAAAGGATTGTGAGAGGAAATGGACTAAAGAACAAAATACAATCAAGGATAGGAACGGGAATGGTTTATGAAAATGAGAAAGAAGTAATAAATGGATATGAAATCTCGACTTTAGCCCAAAACCAACTTTAAACTTTTTTCCGCGAGCCTCTGATAACATATGCAACACAACAAACCACAACTGAAACAACGACCATTTGAATCTGTTATCCTCTGAATCTCTGATCAAATGAATCTTGAACCATTTTGAATTTGATTGAAATAATCTCTAGGAAAATAAATCCACAGATGAATCCAATCTGGACTGGTGAACTCATATGAACTTGATGGATATCACCAAACAACAACTTCTCAGTCACTGCTTGAGAAATAAACCACTGTCACAAATGACAGACAGATGAAACAAACTTGATAGTTTGACCAAGATTAAGTCAAACATCCATATGAACTGGATTAAGAACAAACAGTCACATTTGACTTGAAATCACTCCATTGTCTTTGACAAACCTGCACAACACACAGAGAGAGAAACTGCAGCAATTTTTTTTTTTGTATTTTTGGTTATAGGTTAGTAAACATAAACAAATGATAAAGCAGATAAGAATAAAATACAGATGCTCAGGAGATTGTGATCTTGTTTGTGGTATGAAATGCAAATGAAAAGTGCGAAATCTTATGGGTAAAAATTAGGGTTCAACAGCTATCGATGAGTATAGGGAATCAGACCATTGAATCGTATATTATGTGTTAAAGAACGTAAAATGTGTTGAATGAGACAGATGCAATTCGAAAAAATTGTTGTGTTTAAGTTGGTTTCAAGAATATTTTAATTTTCAGATTATATATTTTTTTGTCAATTTGAATGGTTGTATTTCTTTAAATAGGTGTATGGTAAACCAAGCAATATACATTTCTATATAATAAACTATGGGCACTTTCCACGACGTTTGTCTACAACAACCATCATCTAATGTAATTAATTTTCTGCTGGGTTTCGAACCCAGTACCCTATGTATCACAACGGTTTTTAAGAATAACCGTTGTGCTATAACGTGCGCTTTTCAGAATACAACAACGGTCTCAGAGCCGTGATTATAAGTAGCGCATTTATCACAACACTCTACATAACTACACGTTGATCTGCGTTATTATATGTATTTTTCAAAAACAAATAATATATATTCATAATAGTTATTCATATCACATAAGAAGACTGTTTGTCCACTTTGTTACTATACCATTATTAGTGAGACGATTAAGACAAATGATGTTACTTTTGGAAGACTTGTCATGTTTTTTTTAAACCTGTCATGCATCTTGTTTTCCTATCCAAGTTGATAACAAAATACTAGTGGACTTACAGCTTTTACAAAATCCAGTGACTATTCTGTTTGTTAGATATACTGCTGACTAAAATTAACAAACTTTATGTTAATATTGTTTGTTATATAAATTCTATTTTTAGATATTTTTAGCTAATGTGACTCGTGTGTACTTTAATAAAACTACTTAATAGGATTTATAAATAAGCACAGAAAAATTTGCAGGATTCTGTACATTAATTAACCCACAGAGCAACATAAACTTGAATATAACTTTTTATTATATGAACATAACCCCTTAATATACATTAACAACTATAGATTACTAGAATTTACCATTGAAACAACAATTACATAGCAAGCTATAAAAAAGAATCTAAAGACATACTAGTAGTATTTTACAAAGACAATTAACATAATTAATCCAACTTCATAAGTAATAACATTTTTCTTGGTGCTTAGTGGCTACACTCAAGAGGAACACCTTGTGGGAAACGTTTGAGATCATTACAATAATTATAAATCATGAAGTACTTTTGAACCCATCTCAATCTTCTTCTACCATAAGCATCAAGCTCATTTATCTGCCATTCAGAATCAGAATTTGAAGATGAAGATGACTTGGATGAGAACTGAGTGGCCTTGAAATTACGGTAGTATGCTGTAAAGGGTGCTTTGGACCAGTCAGTTTTCACCAATCCACCTCTTGTGGCCCAATCATCAGCATTCCATAGGCTGGAATAGATTCTCATTGGTTGGTTCTTTGGAAATGGAACTCCCATAGATTCAACATTCTTGAATACCCTTATTGGTGTGTTATCAACCAAGAATCTGCAATTAAATCCAATTACTTAGTGCATAAGTTCAAAAAAAAAAACTATAGAATAAATTAAATTATACTCCCTCGAGACACTATTATAAACATACTAAACAACCGATGTATCTGTTATATATATAAAGACCAGATACATCGTTCAGTGACTTGACTTACATGATGTGTTGGGGCTTCCAAATGATGGAATAAGTGTGGAAGTTTCTTGTGGGGTTAAACCAAAGGTAGAACTGTTGTTCTCTGTTACCTTTGCCTTGAGTGAAGATGTTTGTGTGAAGAATGTAAGGGTCACCAGTTGTGTTTCCCAAGAATTCAAAATCAATTTCATCATGGGTTGGCCCTTGGGATGACAGCTGTACCAAAGAAAATGTAAATTCATTAGAATATGGTGTAAATCAGTTCAGTTGATAGTTGTGCAAGATATTCGACTTTACTGTATCGGTGCATGTTCGAATCTACGACATAATAAAAAATGGTGTATAGATACAAAACTTACGTAGTAAGCAGTGACAGTGCCTGCGGAATTGCCAGCAACGAGTTTGAGTTGCATATCGATTCTTCCAAATAGGTACTCATTCTTTGATTTGAAGCCAGAGCCAGAGACTTTGTCAAGGGAAAGTGATAGAAGTTGACCACCATTGAATATCTTTGCACGGTTATCACCCCATGTTAGATCAAAGTCTTGGAAGAAGCTACCATTACAAGTAGCCACCATAAAGGTTACCATTATGCCAATTAGCATAAACACATAAAACTCATTGTGAGTAGAATTAGAAGCCATTTTGGATAGAAAATGAGAGAGAGAAGTTTTGCTTGTGATATGATGTAATGTGTTAGAAAATAGGGGTATATATAGATTTGAGAAAGAGAGGAAAGAAATCAATTAATTATTTAAAAACCAAACCGAACCGCCAAATTTATATCTGATTACATTGTAATTTGAATGAACCATAACTGATTTAATCGATTTTTTTTAGTATTTTTTCTTTATTTTTTATATTCAGTAGTATATTATTCAATTTAACAATTACCAAATTTAAAAATAAAATGGTTCTATAATTCGATTCGATTTTTAAAATATTGGTACAAACAGGGATTGTGAATATGGTAGGAGTAGGATGGTGGGACTTGTGATGGAGCAATAACTTGGGATGAATGGTCTCAAAAGCTGTTGCCAGCTTAGCAAACTTTAAAAGCTGGAGCCTTTTGTTTGGGTGATGCTTATACTTTAATGGATTTTGGGGTTATATTATTTTTTGGTTTCTACAAAAATGCTATATTCAGTATGATTAATGATTCTATTTTATGTTAATGGTATTGCTAAAAAATTTAAAGCATGTTTTGATATATTTTAGGTGGACCCCATTTGTGTATGATTGGGAAAAATAAATTCTTTTGAAAATTTGTTATGGATGCCAACTGGATGTGGTATGGTTGTAGAATAAAGCCATCAAGTGTTCTACTGGTACTTCACAGGACCACCAATCATGAATTGTGGATCCAATTAGATTGTTCCACGTGGCATGTTTTTTGAATATTTGAGTAAATTTCCGTATTGTTGTGAAAAATATTGTACCAGATTGGCTAGTTATAGATAAGGCTAGAAATAAAAGTTATGTTAATTTCGATAAATCAGGTTAGTTAATAATTATGTAGAAATATCATATATTAAAATATAGATTTAAATTTGTGAAATTTTATTTATTTATTTAAAAAAAAAATTGAACTTTAGACGTTTGATAAAAAAAAATTAAATTCTAAAATTAAATTTCGTTTATCAAATCAAAATGAAGTCTTCTGAAAAATAAAATCAACCCTAGCGTTGCCACCCTATTAAATTTTCATTGTGGAGAATTTGAATTTTGGATAGTAAAATTTTTAAAATATAGTCACGAGACATGAAAAGATATGGCATGGTTATCCACTTCAGTGTGCTGATAACATTTTCTGCTTTCTCTTTGGTTGCTTGAGTTTTAATTTGTCATTTTCAATGATGACAACAAGTCAACAAATTTGGATGTGGATTAAAATTCAAATATATATAAAAAAACAGTGCATATTAAAATAGTAAGTAGTACTTGACAAATTATTGATGACACAAATTACAAGTGCATGAACTATAACCTCTTCCATATTTTATTTTATATTATTGGATGTTTTATATTTTATTTTATATTATTGGATGTAAAACTTTTAATACATTTTCTTGCATTCAAATTTTAACACTCTTTTGCATTTAATACAGTTGATTTGATGTGCAAATATAAATGATAAAACGTCGAATCGAATAACATATAGTTTAACCTGTCTTGAATAAGACTTTGATATTATTTTAAATATTTAAATTATGTTAAATTAAATCTTACAAAACCGACTTATAAAACAATAATGATTTCATTTATAAACCTATATTCATAATATATGCTATGATGTTAAATTTTCAACAACTTCAAAATTTAATTCATCATAGGGTGACAAAATGGACCCAATACTTTGAACATGATTATTTTACTCGTATTTTTTTCCTAAAAAATTAAGATTGTAGATTTGCACATTTTAATAGGTTTGTTCCATCTCATTTTATTTTTGAGCACGAGCAACTTTTACAACTTTTATTCTTTAAAAATAGAAGATTCAAATACCCGCTCTACCCTATATTTTTGCAAAACAAATTAAAATTCTAGTATCACAATTTTAATTGTCTTCACCTGTTTTTTTTTTTTTTTTTTTCAAAACAAATCTAAACGGACAAGACACATATATGTTTGTCACTCTAATTTTTCTTAACTGTTTGTTTTTTTAAGTGAATTTAATGAACTACTTGAGACTCATGACTTGATTGTAAGAATCACCAACCATATACATGTAATGTTAATTAAACTTCACCGACTAGTTATTGGTTATGGGGAGAGAGTAAAGTGGGAATCAAAGTATGGCAACCAGCTAGCAGAATCTCCAACCATTAAAGTCATTAAAAATATGATCCCTTATTTGAATAGTAGAAATATTTTAACCAGTCTTAGAATATAGTATAGCAACACCTCAAATGGACCTCATTATTTATGTGAATAATAATCCATAATCTATATACTTTGCTAAGAAAACAAGAAGCATTAATTGATTGAATATGATAATTGATATGAGTGATGCTTTCGGCTATTACATTTTACTTCCTTATAAAAAAAAAGGTATTGAGTTAATAATATATGGAAGCATTTGGTGTAGCAAGTGATTATAAAGTTTGCAACGAGATGAATGTGCCTATAGAATTAATAGAAAGTGAAATTTCTGAATGCAACTAAATTGGTTGGATATATATATATATATATATATATATATATATATATATATAGATTAAAGCTACTTTTTTTTTTGAAAGAATTAATGAAAGCTACTTATTCCTCTTGGAATAACAGCATTCATGAAAAGCAAAAATAGATCAAAAGAAAATGTGATTTCAACCCCCTTAGCTCAATAATGAGACTTTTTCTTATAATCTTCTTTTATGGCATATGCTTTTGGTGGTGAAAGAATTAAAGTAGGTATATGGCATCAATTAGTGGGTAGTGACAATAATTAATGAGAATAATTGTGGATTTGTATCATGCTGATTTGTTATTAAGCATCATATTCTATTCAAGGATTCAAGAAAAGTAGCTATGATTTTTGGGCATAAATAAAAAAATTATGATAAATAATTTATGGAAAATGCTAACGAGTGTCTCTAAGCACTGATTAAGATATTAAAATGAAAATTTGAGTTTTTCTTTAAGAGATTATAAATACTAGTTTTTTCTAAAAATATGTGTATTCAATGCTCTGAAAACATATATAATTAATTTTTTTAATAATCTTGTGTGTATTCAATGAACTAAATATTTATATTTTTTTTTAATTTAGAATTCTTAATCAGTATTCTGGAGCATTGGTTAGCATGACCCTTAATTTATTTGTACTAAAATCTTACGAAAGAAAGAAGTTTGAATGACATGATGAAAAAAAATTCAAGCTTAGTCAAATGTCTTAAATTTATCTTAAAGAATGTGGAAAAACTTTCATGCTTATTTTGTTTATTTTCAGCTCAAATAGTTTATGCAATTATACACAGAAAATATACAAACAAAAAATAATTTTTAACTTTATATTATATTTCAAATTTCTAAGTTAAATATTATTTTCAAACAAAAATAAAATGCCAACACTACAAAACATTTGGAATGCACCATGGTTTCAACTTAATGTTTGCGATCCATGATCCAAAACAACAACTAGTGTTTGTCGCACTTGAGTTTTGAGTATCATTGGGCAGTACACAAGATAGGTGTTTAAAAACCATTTTAGGTGCCAATGAAATCTGTAGTTTCTACGTGTGATTGTGTTCTATCAATATTTCTTATTACCTGTCTCCCAATTGGAAATTTGAAATGCTATTACAAATTATTATACTATTATTCACAGTAACATTCAGTTTGACTACTTTAATTATAGCGACAATACAACCGATAATAACATATTGCATACACAATTGATAATAAGAACAATACTTTTGGACTTTTGGTTTTTGTGCTTTGTATGCTTCTACCAACTACATCACTAAAAGAAACTTGTAGATCAAGCTTACTCCTTGCCTCCCTAATATTCCTTGATGTTTTATTTAAGATTTCAATTCAATTATTGAAGCTGAAGAATATCAAGGTGCCAATTCTTCAGCTAAGGTTCCTTTAGAAGATTTCAAGGTGTTGTTAGGAGTTTTGGAAAGTCGAAAACAGTCTTGGAATCCCTGTCATGTGCCTTAGAAAATAAATAAGACACAGAGAGTTGTTAACCCAGTTCAGTGCATAACAATCCCTACGTCTGGAGGCTACCAAGCCAGGAAGGAAATCCACTATTAGCAGTATTAATTCAAAACTAAACAACCCGGTTTACAACTTCTCACTTAATACCTACCCAGTGCAACTTCTACCTAAGACACTCCTAGGTATGAAAACCCCTTTCACTTCCTATCAGTCACCACAGTGACAGAATTACAACTCTTTCAATGTTTCTAGACAATACAATCCAAAAGACACACAATCACTCAATGCTTAAAATCTTAGGAGTGATAGACAAAAATTACAACTTAATAGAGACGGTCCAGTTCAAGCATCTAGGTGATGAATGAATAGATCACAAAACAGTCTACCTCAATGTATCAAAAGACACATGAGTGATACAATACAACAGCAGTATCCTAAAAGAAAACTCAAACCCTAAACCCTTATTTGCACACACTGTTTCTTCAATGAATAATCCACCCTCCAATTAGGTTTAGCAAGTCTCTTTTTATAGCCTTGTACAAAATGGGCTTGGACTCTTTCTGATGCTAAACTGGCAAAGTTCTTGGAACATCTCTAAGTTCTGAACCAGCAAAGTTCTTGGAACATCTCTTTGAGATGAACCACTACCTCTCAAGAGAATAAATGTGAATTGAAGATTTCATGACTGCGCTCACATGGATGTGATATCAGTTCACTGAAATGAATTGAGAGAAACACACTTCAAAATAATATATAACCAGAAGGGTTAAGTGTGTGAGAGCAAAGTGAAACATGTTCACTTACATTTTGAAGATAGAATATGTGAGCGTGTTCATCAGAACGGTAAGGCAAAACAAGATGGAAATATGTGCAAGGAGAGAAGAAGAATGAAAACTTAATTCTTCCACGCTCAGGAGCAATCAACTCAAATATGCTCAAGAGTGTAATCCTTTGTGTATCTTTTTTTCCAATAAGCACTTATATGAACACAAGGTTAATACTATATTCCTCTGCTATGAGAATTTGAAGACTCTAGCCTCTGTGCTCAGAGTAAAGTCTCTTTCTGATGATCGAGCGAAAAGTTTTGAACTGGATGTTTAGGCATTAAAGTCGCATGCTTGTGGACAGAGCAAGGAATTCTCGATCAATGTGATTTAGAAGGAAGTGTCATGCTTGAGGGCTTGAGTAGGAAGTCTTGAACGGGTAGTTCAGGCAAGGAAGTCTCTATATGGGTTATTGAGCTGAAAGTCCTGAACGGGGAGTTTAGGAAAGGAAGTCTCATGCTTGCAGGCTTGAACAGAAGTCTCATTCCATGGGATTGAGCAGGAAGTCTTGAGCTGTTGGCTTAAGAAATTATAATTAGTTTGATTATAGTTAAAAGCTCTTGTGCTGCAAGGGGACTGACTACTCTCAGTTGAGAGGAAATAGGATATATTTTATTTCTCTTTATTTACTTCTGCATTTCTATTCTGTTGTGCAAACATACTCTGAAGTCAGACTCCAGTCTGATTAAGTCTCT
Source organism: Lathyrus tuberosus (assembly GCA_022829125.1). Classification (NCBI taxonomy): domain Eukaryota; kingdom Viridiplantae; phylum Streptophyta; class Magnoliopsida; order Fabales; family Fabaceae; genus Lathyrus; species Lathyrus tuberosus. Next base: position 7,665,286 of record JALAZF010000087.1, on the reverse strand, counting down.
TACCTACATCAGAACCTGAGCTTGACACCTCATGTTCTGAAGCAGAGTTAAGAAAAAAGAAGTAAACTTTTCATTGATGTCTTCACTCTGACATTAGACTCTGAACGTGGTTCAGAATCTGATGGTTAAGAAACAGTTAGTGAAAATAATTTATATATTTGGACATATACAACTCGACCCCTCCCCCATTTCTTGTGTATTTTTCTCACCTTCAATATGTGGATTTACCTTATCAAAAGGAAAAGTGAGGTATTCACACAATTCAAGAATTTTAAATTGCATGTCGGGAAGCAAAATGGATGCAAGTCAAAGAAACTGAGAACTGACGGTGGTGGTGAATACACCTCTAGAGAATTTACAAGATTTTGCATTGAGGAAGGTATAGAGCATGAGATCATTTCACCATATACACCTCTGCATAATGACATAGATGAGAGGAGAAATAGAAAAATATTGAACATGACTTGGAGCATGTTGAAAGCTAAAGAAGTGCCAAAGAGATTCTGGGGTGAAGCATCTTCGACAACAATATACATTCTAAACAGACGGCCAACAAAGAAGAAAGTCGAGAAGACATTTTATGAGGCTTGGACAAGACATAAGCTAAATGTTAGCTATCTTAGAGTCTTTGGATCAATATGCTTCATGCATGTCCCTGAATAATTGAGGAATAAACTAGATGATCGAAGTCAGGCTATGATACTCATAAGTTATCATTCTATTGGTGCATACTGTAACACCCCAAAATTTGCCCTCATATTTTACCATCAATAAGTGGCTTATGCTTCACATACATGTGCATTTAGGTCATAAACATCATACATGCATCATTGGCTTTCCCAAGGCATGGGATCAAAGGTTTCTATGTCATTGATTGTTCAAAGCAAGAAGAATGAGATATACTCAAGTACTCAAGCTACAAAGGCTTCTCATGCCTCAGGGCATCATATTTGGTTCACCATTTCATCAGAAGATTGAGATTTGCAAGAAACTTAAGGAGGATCATCTTCTCCTATCTCTGGTCCTCAGATTAGGGTTTTGCCTATTTGGGTATGTGGCACCCTCATGGGCAAGGATTTTGAAGCCTCAACATCATCATATCACATAGGACATTTTGGTTCAAGAGATTCTCAATTGTCTTCAGAGGAATTAGGGTTTTCATCATTAGATAATATCTCCTAACTTTTGGGGCTAAAATTAGGGTTTTGTCTAAAATAATTTTATTTCTGATTCTTTGGGAAATACTTGATTCTATAGCCTTCTATATGTTCTCAATTATCTATGAGTGGAATATTGACCATCAATTTCATTCAGAAGGGTTTCAATTGGTCAGATCATTGAGAATCAGCTAAATTGGGAACAAAGTCAACTGAGCAATGAAAAAGTCAACTCCTGACTTTCTGAGGTCAATCTTGTGTTCATCATGTTAAATGTGACCAATGGGTGAAATTTGATCAATAAATACTAAAAGAATCATAAAAAAATCAAGATTGTGTGAAAAGTTGCTAAGTATGGAAATATTTCCATTTATGGAAAGTTCATATTTAGAATTTCCATTTTTGGAAAGTTCTCAAGTGTAAAGTATCCATCTTCCAAGTCAATTTCCATTATTATCTAAGCTCCATTTCAAATATTTTCAAACATCAAAGTTGTAGAGGGATCTTCCACCTTTCCAACCATATAAAGAACATCTCATTTGGATTCATGGATCAAAAGTTATGATCATTCAAAGTATGGATCTCAAATATGTGAATTTGATGAAAACTCTTAGAATTTTTTTCAATGTAAAAATCAGTTTGGTACCCATGATTTCAAAGCCACTTCTCATCATGTTTTAGGCTTCAATTCAAGTTGCATCCAACACAAAAACTATTTTATGCCATTCCCTCTTTCTCATGATATCAAGACCTTACAAATTGATTTCATATTCATCAAGATATACAACCTCAAAGTCAGCCCCATGAAGAATTGTTTTCCATCACCACCAACCATGGTATCTCATTCAAATTGCAAAAACAAAGCATCATGGTTGTTACACTCTTACTGCATGCGCATCACACCTCCATGTCACTCCTCTTTACCTTATTTGGCCATGCAACTTCTTTACATCTCATGCATCACCTTTACCTTTACCTCATATATCAAAATGAAAGAGAAATGAAACTTGGTATGCTAGTTGTTGTTGTTCTGATCATACTAACTCATTCACACATCAATATCATCATCATTATGTGGTACACCATAACACAATACACACACATGAGACCAAACACGTGACACCACCATAACCTCTCATTTTTCATTTTTTATTAACCATGCTCTAATTAACTCCATAACCATGATTAGACTCTAACTACACATAAAACCTTCATATAAAAGCTCTTAACACCTCTAACAGATTCAGTTACACCATTAGAGCGAAAACAGATCCAAGTTTCACCTTTCATTTTCTCATCTTCAATCCTTTGAAAATCTCTCAATATTAAAGCTTTCTCCAAGATTTCTTCACCATCTTCATCACTACACTTCATAATAGCTTCTGTTTGCATTGTTCTTCATCTGGAACCCCTGTATCATCACCTGTGAATCCACTTTTGATCATCATCAAACTTGCATTTTCAGACAAGATTCAAGGGAGTTAAGCATTTATTTTGCTTGGGGAAAATCTCAAGACCTTGCAGTGAAGTTTTCTGGGTTTCTATATACTTGAATAGCATCTCCAGCCAGGTGAGAATTCTTGAATCTTTCAGCATCATATTAGGACAATTATGAGGATTAGAAGCATGTAGATAGTTGCATCTGAAGTCCTACATCTTGTAGGCTCTGTTTGTGGTTAGAGTAGGGTGAAATGTGATAGTTCTTGGATTTAGGGCTTAAGATATTCACTTTCATTTGCATGATTAAGGCTTCAAATGGAAATTCTAAGCACGGATTCAGATTCTGCATGAAAAACCGAGTGAGAGAGTGGTTTTCTTTTTCATTTCTGAAACTTTTTTACCACCGTCGACAGTGGAGAGTCGTCGGAGAAGACGACCGGAGCCCTAGCTCCGGCACCTGTGTCATCCAAGTCATCCAGTCAACGCGTGCATGTCATGTGGTGATTGGTCTGTGCGTTAAGTTCTAATCCCACGTGTATTTGTATTGCCGGCGCATTAATGGATGAAAGAATAAAACACGTGTTTTTTTTCTTCCTTTTAATTCTGAATAAAAACAAATATTAAAATGGCTAGTGGTTTTTTTGTTGGTTTGGGCCACGCACATTTTTTCTATCTCCACCCCCAGTTCTGGCCCAATGAGAATCTGAACGTGGAGATTACTAGTGGTGAACTCCCATTGCATTTGTATTCTTTTTTCACTTTCTTTTTTAATCAGGTTTCATTTTGATTTTTAAAAATACTTTTAATCATATAAAAATTCCAATAAAATTCATGGATGATCTTTAGGGTTTTATTAAATTTTTCATAATTTTTAATTCTATTTTTGATTAAATTTGGTAATTGTTTTGGATTTTATGATAAAAGGTATACAAATTGACATAGCTTGCATATCATGTCTTGAATCTTGGTGTTCCCTAATTGTTTATGACTATAATTCTTGCATACATTTAGTCACATGTATATAGGACATTTTAATGATCATTTGGCATTTTCACCATTATTTTTGGTTCACTTATGAATTCCTTTGTTTTGAGTGATCTATGATTGATGTCTTGCCTTATGTTTGACATTGTTTAAGCACCTTTTGCACATAATCTTCGGCATATTTTTAGTTCATAATGATCTACTGAATTCATCATGCTATGACCAAATTTTCTTGATTTTTTAAGTCTCCTAACTATTTTTCATAAGCAATTCAATGTATGCCTTCCTACTTGAACTTTGGTGTTGGTTCATAAGATGTTTAGGGAAGGCACTTGTGCCATGATTATAGGTCATGTTGCTCATCCATGTACACTTGATTAGACATGAATCAAAGCTTGCCTAACTCATTTTATAGTTCATTTTGTATGCTCATAATTGGTGTAACATTTGTATGAACTTGAACATGATTAAGCATCAAACTTTGACAACTTCACTTGAGCTTTTGTGTGTTTCATTTATCCAATACTTTTGAAACTCAAATGTGAAACTTTATCGGTCATTTTCTACTAGCTTGCATGCTTAGATACTCACTTGACATGACCTTTTCATTCTTTTATATGATTCAAAATTCACATGCTCATAAAGGGTGATTAGGATTAACTTTGGTTCCTACTTGCATTAGCCCTTGAAAATGTTTTCCCATGACAACTTTGTGACAACTTGAGGTTACTTTTATACTTTAACCATGTGCATTAACTTCTGACTTAGGTCATCTAAACACTAACTTCATGCTTACTTGTTCATTGTTGTGTCATAAGTGAATGATGCATCATAAAAGTGAATGATGCATCATAAGTGAATGATGCATCATTGTTGTATAAGCCTTAACTTCACTTGTGTAGCCTTTAAGGTGTGTTTTGCATGAATTTTTTATTGACAATTGTTTTTGTGTTAACATGAGACATAACTTGAATTCTTTTACACTTCTTAGGACAATAACATGAATGAGATATAATAGGACATAACTACTGCCCCACTAGGGCTCTCACCATTTTAGGACCCATTTCATTTTTGTTAAATGATTGACATTACTTCTATGATAGTCTTAGGACAGTTGCATGAGCATAAGTGCATTGTTTTGCATATTTCTTTCAACTATCCAATAGTTGAGCTTGGTTTGAATTTGATGAACACTTGTATAACTTTACATTGACATTAATACTTAGGTGACTCCTCTCCCCTTTCACTTCTTCTTTATTACTTCTTTGAATGGTGATTGATTTGCTTAATGTTTACTTGTGTACGATCACATGTTCCCTTAAGGTTCCTAGCTTGAATCTAATCTTGGATTAGGTTCAAAGTAGGATAGACATTAGGTTATCAATCCAAGCATGCTAACATAGGTAAAGATTCCCTTTCCTTATTTCAACTATAGGATCAATCATTGCACGACAACTTCTAGGATGGAGATCCCCTTAGATTTTTCTTTTAACCATTTGAGTCTCTCTTCTCTCTCTAAAAAAGCAAAAACACTTAACAAATAGTGTATGTGTAGTGCACCACGAGCCTTAAGCACATGGGAAATGATTAGTGAAGGTCTCATTTACTCTTCTAGGATGTTTTGCAAACTTCCCGTTGGGGGCGACCTTGTCAAAGTATTCGCCCCTATGTCATAGTCTTTAGCACAATACACATCGCAAACAAAACAAATCAAAACACTTCCTCTAAAAGACATAAACAAATCAATCATCTTCCTTCGGGATTCTTTTCTCATCTCACTCCCTCTAATCATAAGGACACGCTATTTCCGTTCTACCGCAAATAGGTAAACGCGTAAGGCTCCACACAACGAGCGGCAACACCTAAATTGCTAGAACGCGAACGTTAGCATCGTCCACCTAAAAGACACCAAACAAACAAGGGCACCCATAGTGGGACGAACTACGACTGCTCTGACTTCCTCTCTCTCGTCCGATTGAGGATACGTAGGCACTGGACGCGATGTCTTAGCGAGCACAATCCCCTTTTCTATTCAGAACTGCGTTGGCTCTAATTCTCATTCCATATGAGATACGTAGGCATGGGATGCGAGATCCTATCAAGTCACCTTTCGTGCCTTCGCCCCCCCCCCCCCCTCTTCTTTGTTTCTTACTCAATTCCTTTCCAGTTAGCAGTGGAGCTTCAGATATTTACACCTTTTGATCAAAACAACAAGCGTGGATCCCATCGAGTACGATGGATGCGAAGGGGTGTTAATCCTTCTCTTCGCGTAACCGACTCCCGAACCCCGATCTTGGTCATAAGTCCATTCCTTTCCCTTCTTCAGTTTTCTTCGATCATTTCCTTTTGCGAGTCAATCCTATAATCTCTGATTCCCTATGCGAGTCAATCCTAGCGCTTATTTGTTTTCAGTTATTGGGTGTTTATTTATATGCTTTACCTGCTTTATTTATGGCTTTTATTGCACGTTTATTGCTTTTATCATTTATCTGCTTTGTTACATTTCATTACTGCCATATATGTACTGGACTGTGCTAGATTGCTGGTTTTCCTTGGTGGGCAGGGTGTCCTGAGAGATAAGTCCGCTACCCAGGCTTGAGTATACACTCAGGTTTTAGAGTGGATAGTCGTGTCGCTTGCGTGGTGGTGACCACGCAAAGTGTTCACGAGACCCGCATCCAGACGAGGTTCCTTTGGGAAATATTCTATACTAAATGTTGATGCAGGTCATAGGATGTTCCCATTGTGAGCTTTCGACTCTGGTGACCATTCCCGAGGACTCAGTTGAGGCACTCCTCTAAAGGGGTAATAATGTCGAACCAAAAATGGTGAACGCATTATTGCTTCTAGATCCGAGGACCTGAAACTGGGAACTTGCTATAGGATGACCTTTTTTAGGGGGAATCAGTGGAGGCACTCCTCGATTGGCGATAATACTGTACCCAGAAGGATGAATGTATTATTACTTCTCGACCTCAGTGCCAGAAACTAAGGATCCTTTGTTTTAGAACCCACATGTGAGAGGGGATGGGTGTTTACAGGTTTGCAGGAAACTTTGACCTCCAACCTACCCGGTTATCAGGTATTCTTACTGAAGTGAACAGTTGATCCTATTATATTTATTCATTTGTTATTCACACAGTTTAGCACAGACACGTTCAGCTATATGTGGCAATTTTGATACCATGTAAATGCATTACATCATTTCATGTGCATACCCTAACATTCATGTTTTTTCATTTCCAGGTTCATATCTTACTCTTGATTCCAATTAGCGAATTTCTACAGGGATGGATATTGAGAAAAAGAAAAATATCATCGTCTACAAGTTTCCTAAGCCTAATCTGGGCCCCATTAACAGCTTGATGGCTTTGGCGAATCCTGATGTGTTGGGAGCTTTCAAGAAGAAGTACGGATGGATCCTAACTTTTGTTCATAACATTGATGATTATGAGTACAGGGGTATTCACACATTGATGCAGTTCTAAGATCCTCCTTTGAGGTGTTTCACATTTCCAGACTATCAATTGGTCCCAACCCTGGAGGAGTATACAAGTATCTTGGGGATTTCCATCAAGGAGAGCGCACCGTTCTTTGGATCCAAGAAAGATCATGAGTTCGGGGATGTAGCATGTGCTCTTTATTTGAGCAAATCAACGTTGGAAGCTAACATAGCCAGCAAAGGAGGTTTTCGGGGTTATCATCTGGGTTACTTAACAAAGAAAGCTCAAGAGGCCGCTGAAGCCAAAAGATTGACTACTTTCAATGCTATATTGGCCCTCTGTGTGTACGGTATTATTCTATTCCTGAATGTGCCTGACTTCGTTGATATGGACGCTATCTGAATATTTACGATGAAGAATCTGGTGCCAAATTTATTGGGGGATCTTTGTCATTCGGTGAATTATAGAAACGAGAAAAGAAGAGGAGGAGTTGTTCATTGTTATGTACCTCTCTTTTACAAATGGTTTGCAAACCGTCTACCTCGTTCGGGAGCTTTTATGGATACCAAGGATTCTCTGGAGTGGTGTCAGAGACTGATAGGTTTGGCCGACAAAGATTTCGCTTGGATAGATCATGGGTTGCTTTGTAAGGATATCATTCACAGTTGTGGTGAGTTCCCGAATATGCCGTTGATAGGGAGGAAAGGGGGAATCAATTATAACCCCTCTTTGGCTATCAGACAATTTGGGTATGCTTTGACAGGTCCACCAGTCAAAAGGGATGTTGAGGAGTCCTTATACTTCCAAGTAACGGATGGTGTGGCGATAGCGTAGAAAGCTTCTGATGCTTGGCTCAGCATACAGAAAAGAGGGAAAACTGTTTTGGGGAAGGGCAATAACCGAACCTATCCCCCGTATGAAGACTGGCTAAGGAAGAGGGTTGAGGATTTCTATTTGCCTTTTGACCCGGCACCTCCTTTGTATCCCGAGGTTTTGGAAGAAAGAACCACTTTAGTTATTGAAGAATATGACAAGCTGCAAGCTATTGTGAATGAACTCCGTGTGGAGAACTCTGACCTGAGTAGTCGCTTTCAGGATGCTTTATATATCAACAGGGGATTGGAATGTAAGGCCCAAGATGCAACAAAGCTGCTAGCGAAAAAAGAGAAAGACTTTGCAAATCGGGCTCAGTTTTATTGGAAAGCTAACATGGCTGCAGAATCCTCCGCCCAGGTTCACAAGCACACTAAGTAACTCTTATTTGAGGCGAATGTCAAGCTTGCTGACTCTCAGAAAATGTGGGATGACTTCGCGGCCTGCAGGAAGAAGAGAGAAGATGAAATCAGGGCTGAAAATGACGAACTAAAGAAAGAACTCAAAGCGAATGAGGAAGAGCTCCAGAATGTGAAAAGAGGCAAAAATCACTCTTCTGACAAGCTGAAGGAGGCTCAAAGGGAAATCGAAGAGCTCAAGGTCTAAGCTGGAATAAAGAAGGCAAAGCTAAGAGATGTCTTTGGAGATGATGACAACATAGAGCATATTGGTAAGCTAAACCAGGGTATTGGGAAGAGAAACAAGTTGATCAAGGGATTGATATAGCGACCGACTCATCCTGATACCGAAGCCCTTCTCGAGGAGGTCAGGGGCAATTTGTATGGACTAGGGGTTTGGGAATGAATTGTCTCTGTATTTCTGTGTGTTGCTTATTGTTATTACCATCAGGCTTGTTGATGGAATCACCTATGGTTGTACCAGACGTATTTGTATGACTCTTTGAAGTATTATATGATGAGATATTTGTTTCAGCAACATTTGTTTCAACAATATTTGTTTCAATGGTATTCTCTCAGTAATATTTGTTCCAACTATATTTCCTCCACAATATCTATCTGTTGCGGTAATATCTTCTCAACAATGTATCTGATCCCTCGCCCGGTTAAAATTGGAATCAAAGTATAGAAATACCTTGGAAATGATTAAACATGACATGTGCATGCATTCACGCATTTCATTTTACATAACAGGTGTTTACATTTGGATTTCTTACATTGTCTAATTGTACAGGCAGGATTGCTGACTCTTACCTTCATCGTTACTCAACACGCCAGAATCAATAGAGAGCTATGGAGCAAATGCAAGCAGAGATAAGGGCCCGCATGAACCAATTCATGGACATCATGCAGAGGGTGGCTCAGGGCCAGCAAGAACTGAGGGCAATGGTTCAGAGGCCCGAGGTTGAGGTTCCTAATGTTGATAATCAGGTTGACCCTCCGGCTGGAGGTGGTGTTCCCGTTGGTGGAGTTGCTGGGGGTCCTATTAATATTCCTCATCTGGAGGGCAATTAAGACGATCAATTTTCTGTGATGAATGCAAACTTGGGGAGTAATAATGGTGATGGAGACAGAAATTATCAGTTACTCGCTGAGAGGATTAAGGCCATGGAATGTCAGAACACCATTGGAATTGATGTGGCGGATATGGGACTGGTCCAGGGAGTGAGGATTCCTCCCAAATTCAAAGCACCGACTTTTGACAGGTACAATGACAACTCTTGCCCGAAGACTCATCTTCAAACCTATTTCAAGAAAATATCTGGATAACGACGATAAGCTATGGATGTACTTCTTCCAGGATAGCCTATATGGGACTTCCTTGGAGTGGTATATGAAGCCCAAATGAGTTAATGTCAGAAACTGGAAGGATTTGGCTGAGGCTTTCCTGAAACAATATCAGTATAACATTGACATGGTGCCCAATCGAACTCAGTTACAGAGTCAGACTTAAAAGAGTAAGGAGAGTTTCAAAGAATATGCCCAGAGGTGGCGTGAGTTAGCAGCAAGGGTGCAACCGCCTTTACTTGAAAGGGAGATGGCGGATATGTTCATGGGGACGTTGTAGGGTCCGTTCCTGGAACGCCTTGCAGGGTGTCCATCAACAGGTTTTTCTGACATCGTAGTTGCCGGAGAAAGAATTGAAAATTTGTTGAAACTGGGAAAGATTCAAGATGGTGGTGGGTCGTCTTCCGGTGCAAGGAAACCTTTTGTGGGTGCGCATAAAAAGTGCGAAGGAGAAACTAATGCTACATCCTCTCAAAAGGGCAGAGGTAGAGGGTATCAGGCCCAATATCATCAGGAAGCTGCTGTGATAATCCCGGTTACTACACAACAACAAAACCCTCAACAGCAACAGGCTCCAAGACAAGCCTATCAACAGAGACAAAGAATGGTTAAGCAGAACTTTGATCCATTGCCAATGTCTTATGCCATGCTACTTCAATAACTGCTTAGATTAAATCTGGTAGAACTCCGTACTATGGATCCCCCTCCAGCAAAGCTCTCAGCTGGATATGAAGCTAATGCCCATTGTGATTTCCATTCTGGGGCCCCTGGACATATTGTTGAGATCTGTAGAGCCTTCCAACATAAGGTTCAAGATCTGATTGATTCTAAAGCTATCAACTTTGCTCCGCCTTCTGCTCTGAATGTTATCCAAAATCATATGCCTCCTCGTGGTGGGGCAAATGTTAATGCTATCGAAGAAGACAAAGGTATGAATTTGATATCTAATGTTAGTGTTGTCAAGACGTCGTTGTTGGTTGTAAAGGATCGTCTGTTAAAAAGGGGTGTGTTCCCTGGTTGTAATATGGGCTATTCAGACTGCCTGACTCAAGTAAATGGTTGTGATAATTTGAAGAGAGGTATTCAAGGGCTGATAAGTGATGGAAGTTTGCAATTTAATCAAGTTTCTGGTGTTGGTAATGATGTTTCAACAATTAATATCCCTTTCATGCCTGTGCAGATCCCGGTGACAGCGAGGCAGGCTCCAATAACCATTACAGTTCCTGGACCGATTCCTTTCGAAAGTGAGAAGGCGATTCCGTGGCATTACGGTGCTGAAGTGCACTATCATGGTCAGAAACGGGAAATTGAGGCTCCGGCTATGACTGATTCGAAGGTTGATAATGTGGGTGTTGGAGGGTTCACCAGGAGTGGTAGGCTGTTTGCGCCAAAAACTCTTTGGAATGATAATACGGATGCTTTGGCCAAGGCCAAAGGTAAGCAAGTGGTGAATGATGAGCCGGTACAGAGGACAACTCCTGGGATGTCTTTTGAGAATGATGTAGAGGAATTCATGAAGATTATTAAGAAAAGTGATTACAAGATTGTAGATCACCTTCATCAGACTCCGTCGAAGATTTCTATTTTGTCTTTGTTATTGTGTTCCGAAGCTCATCGTAATCTGTTATTGAAAATTCTGAATGCGGCATATGTACCTCAGGAGATCTCCGTCAATCAATTAGAAGGTGTGATAGCCAACGTTAATGCCAGCCATGGGCTAGGTTTTACCGACTTTGATTTGACACCTGAGGGCAGAAATCACAATAGAGCACTTCACATTTCTATGGAGTGCAAAGGGGCTGTTTTGTCTCACGTGCCAGTGGATACTGGTCCTTCGCTCAATGTGCTTCCTAAGAAGGCACTGATTAAGCTGGACGTAGAAGGAGTAGTGCTCAGACCAAGTGATCTGGTGGTTCGAGCTTTTGATGGATCAAAGAGATCAGTTTTTGGGAAAGTTGAATTGCCTATTAAGGTGGGACCCCAAGTTTTCAATACTACTTTTTACGTTATGGACATTCAACCGGCGTACAGTTGCCTGCTAGGGCGCTCGTGGATTCATGCCGCTAGGGTTGTATCATCAACTCTCCATTAGAAAGTTAAGTTTGTTATGGATGGGCAAGTAGTCACAGTATGTGGTGAAGAAGACATTTTCGTAAGCCATTTGTCTTCCTTCAAATATGTTGAGATGGACGGTGAGATCCATGAGACGTTGTGCCAAGCGTTTAAAGCTGTGAATGTGGAAGAGGTTCCTCCTCCAACAGAAAAGAAGCAGGGAGTCTTCATTACATCTTACAAACAGGCCCAAGTTGTGGTACAGTCAGGCAATGCAGAAGGATGGGGTCAAGTAATTGAAGTGCCCATCAAGGAAAACATGTTGGAATTGGTTATCGGTCTGCCCAGTCATCACTACCAAAGGCTTCAGGTCATCAAGGACCCTTCACTTTCTCTAGTGCTGGAATTGTTGATCATGGTCAGATTTTTGCATTGAATGATGAAGATGGAGATAGTGATTGCGACATCAATAATTGGATACACCCGTGTGTCCCGGGTCAAGAGCTCAACAACTGGTCTTCTAAAGAGATCGTCCAAGTCACTCTTCATGAAGAGTAATCTTCTTTGTTTTCATGTTAAATCCTACGCTTTTCCCAAGGCGTAGAGATTCATTGTAGGGCTTACATTGTTACATATTCAATTGTGATCATTAATAAAGGGCGTTTTTGCATTCAAATATTATGCTCGCTGTCTTTCTTTTTACTTTTTAATAATAAATGACAATGTTTGTTTTCACTTTTTCGCACCCATTCTAAAATAAAGCGTGAACCATCACTCATGCAGATGCATTTCACCAAATTTCATTGATAATGATTCTGCTATGGCTTATTATGACTTTGACAATACGATTTATCAAGCCGAATAGGAGGGTGAGGAAGATTGTGAACTTCCTGAGGAATTAGCTAGGTTGTTGAATCAGGAGGAAAGGGTCATTCAGCCACATCAAGAGTCAGTGGAAGTTATTAATCTGGGAACCGAGGATGCAAAGAAAGAGGTCAAGATAAGTGCTGCCCTCCACGAGAATGTGAAGAAGGGGTTTATTGAAATACTGCATGAATATGTTGATATCTTTGCTTGGTCTTATCAAGATATGCCAGGGCTCGACACAGATATTGTTATGCACAGATTTCCTCTCAAAGAAGATTGTCCTTCGGTCAAGCAGAAGCTTAGAAGAATGAGGCCATATATGGCTATCAAGATCAAGGAAGAAGTCTAGAAGTAATTCGATGCAGGTTTCTTGACTGTTACCAGCTATCCACCATGGGTTGCAAATATTATGTCGGTACCTAAGAAAGATGGCAAGGTCCGGATGTGTGTTGATTACCATTATTTAAACAGAGCGAGTCCGAAAGATGACTTCCCATTACCTCACATTAACGTATTGGTTGACAACACAACTCAGTTCTCGGTATTTTCTTTCAGGATGGCTTCTTTGGGTATAATCAGACTAAGATGGCACCAAAGGACATGGAGAAAACAACGTTTATTACCCCATGGGGAACTTTCTGTTACAAGGTGATGCCTTTCGGTCTAAAGAACGCAGGGGCAATCTATCAACGTGCAATGGTGACTCTCTTTCATGATATGATTCACAAGGAGATCGAGGTTTATGTTGATGACATGATTGCGAAGTCACAGACCGAAGAGGAGCATTTGGTGAACTTGCGAAAATTATTTGAACGGTTGAGAATATTCATGTTGAGGCTGAATTCGAATAAATGCACTTTTGGGGTGAGATCTGGAAAATTGTTGGGCTTTATCGTCAGTGAGAACGGGATCGAGGTTGATCCAGCAAAAGTAAAAGTAATTCAAGAGATGCCTAGAACAGAAAAAGAAGTTCGTGGTTTCTTATGGAGGTTGAACTACATTGCTAGATTCATCTCTCATCTTACAACCACTTGTGAACCAATATTCAAATTGCTGAGAAAAGATCAGGCTATCAGGTCGAATGACGATTGCCAAAGGACATTCAAAAGAATAAAAGAGTATCTCCAGCAACCTCTGATCCTTATACCTCCAGTTCCAGGGAGACCACTGATAATGTATTTGACAGTACTTGAAAATTCGATGGGTTGTGTACTCGGTCAACACGACGAGACAGGTAGAAAAGAGCATGTCGTCTACTACATGAGTAAGAAATTCACTGATTGCGAGTCAAGATACTCAATGCTTGAGAAGACATGATGTGCACTTGCATGGGCTGCTAAGCGGTTGAGGTAATACATGCTGACTCACACAACTCTGTTAATATCCAAGATGGATCCAGTTAAATACATCTTTGAGAAGCCAGCTCTCACCGGAAGGTTTGCTCGTTGGCAAATGGTCCTGATAGAATATGACATTCAATATACTTCCCAGAAAGCCATCAAGGGCAGTGTTCTGTCCTATTATCTTGCTCAGAAACCACTTGATGATTATCAGCCGATGAAATTTGAATTCCCAGATGAGGACATCATGTACCTGAAAATGAAAGGTTGTGAAGAATCGCTATTTGAAGAAGGACCTAATCCTGAGTCTAAGTGGATTCTGATGTTTGATGGGGCCATTAACGTAAATGGTAATGGAGTTGAGGCAGTTATTGTCACTCCGAAGGGTTCTCATATGCCTTTCACCGCCCGACTGACTTTTGAATGTACCAACGATGAGTCCGAGTATGAAGCTTGTATCATGGGTATCGAAGAGGCTATTGATATGAGGATTAAAACTCTTGATATATTTGGGGATTCTGCTTTGGTGATCAATCAGGTCAACGGAGATTGGAATACTCATCATCCCAATTTGATTCCGTACAGGGATTACACGATAAGATTGTGACTTTCTTCAATACAGTGAAGCTTTACCATATACGTGATGAAAACCAGATGGAAAACGCTCTGGCTACGTTATCCTCAATGATTAAGGTGAATTGACGGAACCATGTGCCCAAAATCGACGTGACGCGCCTTGATAGGCCTGCTTATGTGTTTGCAGCCAAGGCGGTTATAGATGGTAAGCCTTGGTACCACGATATCAAGTGTTTTCTTAAAAGTCAAGAGTACCCAGCGGGGGCATCCAATAATGATAAGAAGACTCTGAGGAGATTGGCTGGTAGTTTCTTCTTAAATGAGGATGATGTGTTGTATAAGCGGAATTTCGACATGGCCTTGCTCATATGCATGGATGGACACGAAGCAGACATGTTGATGCAAGAAGTGCACGAGGGTTCTTTTGGTACCCATGCCAACGGACATGCTATGGCGAAGAAGTTATTGAGAGCAGGTTATTACTGGATAACCATGGAACCAGACTGTTTCAAATATGCTCGAAAGTGCCATAAATGCCAGATTTATGCGGACAAAATGCATGTACCACCGAATACTTTGAATGTCCTGACTTCTCCATGGCCCTTTGCTATGTGGGGCATTGACATGATCGGAAAGATCGATCCCACTGCTTCCAATAGGCATCGTTTCATTCTAGTTGCCATCGATTACTTTACCAAGTGGATGGAAGCAGCTTCCTTTGCAAATGTCACCAAACAAGTGGTTGCCGGGTTTATTAAGAAGGAGATCATCTATCGTTATGGGTTTCTTGAAAGAATCATCACTGATAATGGTTCTAATCTCAATAACAAGATGATGAAAGAGTTGTGCCAGAGCTTCAAGATCAAACATCACAATTCTTCTCTGTATCGTCTGAAGATGAACGATGTTATTGAGGCAGCCAATAAGAACATTAAGAAGATTGTGCAGAAGATGGTTGTGATGTACAAGGATTAGCATGAGATGTTGCCTTTCGCTTTACATGGGTATCGTACTTCAGTGCGTACGTCAACCGAGGCAACCCCGTTCTCACTCATGTATGGTACGGAAGCAGTCCTACCAGTTGAGGTTGAGATCTATTCTTTGAGGGTTATGATGGATGTGAAGCTTGACGAAGCTGAATGGGTCCGAACGAGATTCAACGAGTTGAGCCTCATTGAAGAGAGGCGAATGGCAGTTGTATGCCATGGACAGTTATATCAGAGAATGATGAAGAAGGCCTTTGATTAAAAAGTGCATCCTCGGTGTTTTTAGAATGGTGATTTAGTGTTGAAACAGATCCTTCCTCCTCAGACAGATCACAAGGGCAAATGGACCCCGAATTATGAAGGCTCATACATTGTCAAGAAGGCTTTCTCTGGCGGAGCCTTGACGCTTACAACTATGGCGGTGAAGATTTTACATCCCCTGTGAACTCAGACGCAGTCAAAAAATACTTCACATAAAAGAGACCCGCTGGACAGCAAAAAGAATAAGTCCAGGCAAAAGAGGGTATCCCGGCGAACCATGAAAAAAGAGAAAGGTTCAGGCAAAAATTAGGGAT
This sequence comes from Lathyrus tuberosus, assembly GCA_022829125.1. Lineage (NCBI taxonomy): Eukaryota > Viridiplantae > Streptophyta > Magnoliopsida > Fabales > Fabaceae > Lathyrus > Lathyrus tuberosus. The sequence continues at coordinate 7,649,248 of JALAZF010000087.1, read as the reverse complement.
AAAAATAGAAAAATCGAGTAAACCCGGTAAGTTGAAAACCTGAAAAGGAAACTTAGGCAAAAATGGGTATCTCGGTGGATTGAAAACCCGAAAAGGGCGATCCAGGCAAAAGTTAGGGATTTAAAAGCAAAAGGTTGCGATCTGAGTAGTCTGTACTTTATCTCTTTTCAACAACTGGAAATTTCGAAGGATAGGAATCGGTCCAATTACCCTTCTCGAAAATCAGAGTACTCTGAGCGTTTTGAAGACATACGAGTCATAGCATGAGTGAAACTCAATGGGAATCCACTTTTACATTGCCACTAGTGTAGTTTCTTTTTATGCAATTACCTGTTTCTAGGGATTGCTTCAGGGTGTAAATGCCTATTTACAGGCCAGTTCAATCAATAAAACTCATTTCATATATCTTTCTCTTTTGTTTTTATTTTACTGTTTTGTTTACAAAAATGACCGAATTTTTTATAAACATTGCATTTGAAAACACTGAAGCTTTACAAGAACATGCGTGAAAACATTTAAAATTGCCCTGAATGTTGAGTGTCCTGGGGTGGTAAATTCAGACCATATGATACCCGAGGCACATGCGTGTATCTTTTATGTTTACAGGCATCGGTGTTCGCACTCAATAGTTAGTATGTGCAAGTCAGAGACCATACCCAACAGGAGACTTATTTGATCTCTATTCTCTAACAATCATTCCCTTCCTCAGCAGAGGCTTGTTTGATCTCAATTCCCGCAGCAGCCAGGTCAGAAGGTTATCATTTCCCCAACAAAGTTCTATGGTTATAGGTTCTCCCCAAGCAAGGCTGGTTCAGGTGATGTCTTCCCAGCAAAATCATTATTCCCCGCAGTTGCAGAGTCCGGAAGTCCGCAGCAAGTTTTGGCAGTTCAGAGCCCAGATGTATCAACATTACTCCCCAGCCGAGTCATTGATTTTTTCCCCACAAAAAGTCAAAAGATCAGATCAGTGGTCACTTCCTCAGCAGAGTTGCTAATCATCATCCCCAGCAGAGGATTCACTTTGCATCTTGCATATAGTAATCATCATTACATCGCATCTTTAAAACGCGTAGCATTTCCATTTGATATGGAACATTACGCCATGGAAAAGGTCAAACATATGCATACGGAGCATAAGTCAAGTTCGAGTGTTTGCCCAAGAGTCAGATCAACCCTCAGACAAAGCGTTGTCGTGAAGCTTCACAGATATTGCTAACAGATTATTTGAAGTATTCACATTCAAGAAGACTTAATTTCTCATACCCGTCCCTATCAGATAAGATAAGTAGATTATACCCAAACACCCGTCTGTGTTCTCTTTGGCACCTAAGTTTCATCTTTCGATACTCGTCCGCGTTGATATTCAATCCAAAACACGCACACTCGGCCTTTTTCAAGACCTCAGTGCTTCGTTTGCATTAACTTCTAAACACTCGTCTGTGTTTACCTTTCTTCGATACTCGTCCGTATCATCTTTCGATACTCGTCCGTATCATCTTTCGATACTCGTCTGTATCGTAACTCAAACACTCGTCCGTGTTTGTTCTTGGTTTTAAACACTCATTCGTGTTTATTCTTCTTTTCTTTGATACTCGTCCTTATTGTAACTCGAACATCCGTCCGTGTTTGTTCTTAGTTTTAAGCACTCGTTCGTGTTTATTCTCCTTTTCTTTGATACTCGTCCGTATCATCTTTCGATACTCGTCTGTATCGTAACTCGAACACTCGTCCGTGTTTGTTTTTGGTTTTAAGCACTCGTTCGTGTTTATTCTCCTTTTCTTTGATACTTTTCCGTATCATCTTTTGATACTCGTCTGTATCATAATTCGAACACTCGTCCGTGTTTATTCTTGGTTTTAAGCACTCTTCCGTTTTTATTCTCCTTTTCTTTGATACTCGTCTGTATCATCTTTCGATACTCGTCTGTATCGTAATTCGAACACTCGTCCTTGTTTGTTCTTGGTTTTAGGCACTCGTCTGTGTTTATTCTCCTTTTCTTTGATACTCGTCTGTATCATCTTTCGATACTCATCCGTATCATTAACCCAAACACTCGTCCGTGTTTAGTCTCATCTTCTTTGATGCTCATCTGTATCATAAATTTGAACACTCTTCCGCATTTTATTCTTGATTCTAAACACTCGTCCGTGTTTGCATGTGATTCTCAATGCTCGTCTATGTTTGTCTACCTATTGATACTTGTCCGTATCATTTTTTGGTACTCGGCCGTATCGTTAACCCAAACACTCGTCCGTGTTTGCTTTTGATTCTAAACACCCATCCGTGTTTATTCTCATCTCCTTTTGATACTCGTCTGTATCATCTTTCGATGCTCGTCTGTATCGTAAGTTCGAACACCCATTTGGATTTGCTTTTGATTCAATACACTCGTCAATGTCTGTATCTCTTTTTATACTCGTCTATATCATCTTTTGATACTCGTCCGTATCGTTAATTTGAACACTCGACCGTGTTTGCTTTGGATTCTAAACACTCGTTCGTGTTTATTCTCGTTCTTTGACACCCGTCCGTATCACCTTTCGATACCCGTCCGTATCACCTTTCGATACCCGTCCGTATCGTTGATCCAAACCCATGTCTATGTTTTATCTCGTGATTTCAGACATCCGCCTGTATTATTTCTTCTCCCTAGCAGATTTCTCAATCTCTTCTACCCTTTTATCCTCGGTAGAGTCCTCCACGATCATTAAGTTTTCTACCCTTATTTTTTACCCACAGAGTGCAAATTTTTTGGTTCTTTTGGTATTCAATCCCTATTTATCTTGAATGTTTGAAAGTTGCTGTTCTCATCCCTTCAGGTCTATAGTTGATTGAATAGGGGCAGCTGTAACACCCCAAAATTTGTCCTCATATTTTACCATCAATAAGTGGCTTATGCTTCACATACATGTGCATTTAGGTCATAAACATCGTACATGCATCATTGGCTTTCCCAAGGCATGGGATCAAAGGTTTCTATGTCGTTGATTGTTCAAAGCAATAAGAATGAGATATACTTAAGTACTCAAGCTACAAAGGCTTCCCATGCCTCAGGGCATCATATTTGGTTCACCATTTCATCAGAAGATTAAGATTTGCAAGAAACTTGAGGAGGATCATCTTCTCCTATCTCTGGTCCTCAGATTAGGGTCTTGCCTATTTGGGTATGTGGCACCCTCATGGGCAAGGATTTTGAAGCCTCAACATCATCATATCACATAGGACATCTTGGTTCAAGAGATTCTCAATTGTCTTCAGAGGAACTAGGGTTTTCATTATTGGATAATAACTCCTAACTTTTGGGAGTAAAATTAGGGTTTTGTCTAAAAGCATTTTATTTCTGATTCTTTGGGAAAGACTTGATTTTATGGCCTTCTATATGTTCTCAATTATCTATGAGTGGAGTATTGACCATCAAATTCATTCAGAAGGGTTTCAATTGGCCAGATCATTGAGAATCAGCTAAATTAGGAACAAAGTCAACTCCTGACTTTTTGAGGCCAATCTTGTGCTCATCATGTTAAATGTGACCAATGGGTGAAATTTGATCAAGAAATACTAAAAGAATCATAAAAAAATCAAGATAGTGTGAACAGTTACTAAGTATGGACATATTTCCATTTATAGAAAGGTCATATTTAGAACTTTCCATTTTTGGAAAGTTCTCAAGTGTAAAGTATCCATCTTCCAAGTCAATTTCCATTATGATCTAAGCTTCATTTCAATTTTTTTTTCAAACATCAAAGTTGTAGAGGGGTCTTCCACCTTTCCAACCATATAAAGAACATCTCATTTGGATTCATGGATCATAATTTATGATCATTCAAAGTATGGATCTCAAAGATGTGAATTTGATGAAAACTCTTAGAATTTTTTTCAATGTAAAAATCAGTTTGGTACCCATGATTTCAAAGCCACTTCTCATCATGTTTTAGGCTTCAATTCAAGTTGCATCCAACCCAAAAACTACTTTATGGCATTCCCTCTTTCTTATCATATCAAGACCTTACAAATTGATTTCATATTCATCAAGATATACAACCTCAAAGTCAGCCCCATGAAGAATTGTTTTCCATCACCACCAACCATGGTATCTCATTCAAATTGCAAAAATAAAGCATCATGGCCGTTACACTTTTACTGCATGCGTATCACACCTCGATGTCACTCCTCTTTACCTCATTTGGCCATGCAACTTCTTTACATATCATGCATAACCATTACCTTTACGTCATATATCAAAATGAAAGAGAAATAAAACTTGGTATGCTAGCTGTTATTGTTCTGATCATACCAACTTATTCACACAACAATATCATCATCATCATGTGGTACAACATAACACAATACACACACACACACATAAGACCAAACCCGTGACACCACCATAACCTCTCATTTTTCATTTTTTTATTAACCATGCTCTAATTAACTCCATAACCATGATTAGACTCTAACTACACATAAACCCTCCATATAAAATCTCTTAACACCTCTAACAGATTCAGTTACACCATTAGAGCGAAAACAGATCCAAGTTTCACCTTTCATTCTCTCATCTTCAATCCTTCGAAACTCCCTCAATAATGAAGATTTCTCCAAGATTGCTTCACCATCTTCATCACTACACTTCATACTAGCTTCTGTTTGCATTGTTCTTCATCTAGAGCCCATGTATCATCACCTGCGAATCCACTTTTGATCATCATCAAACTTGCATTTTCAGTCAAGATTCAAGGGAGTTAAGCATTTATTTTGCTTGGGGAAGATCTCAAGACCTTGCAGTGATGTCTTCTAAGTTTCTATATACTTGAATAGCATCTCCGACCAGGTGAGAATTCTTGAATCTTTCAGCATCATTTTACGACAATTATGAGGATTAGAAGCATGTAGATAGTTGCATCTGAAGTCATACATCTTGTAGGCTCTGTTTGTGGTTAGAGTAGGGTGAAATGTGATAGTTCTTAGATTTAAGGCTTAAGTTATTCACTTTCATTTTGCAGGATTAAGGCTTCAAATGGAAATTCTAAGCACGGATTCGGATTCAACATGAAAAACCGAGTGAGATAGTGGTTTTCTTTTTCGTTTCTGGAACTTTTTTACCACTGTCGACAGTGGAGAGTCGTCGGAGAAGACGACCGGAGCCCTAGCTTTGGCGCCTGTGTCATCCCAGTCACCCAGTCAACGCGTGCATGTCATGTGGTGATTGGTCCGTGCGTTAAGTTCTAATCCCACGTGTATTTGTATTGCCAGAGCATTGATGGATGAAAGAATAAAACACGTGCTTTTTTTTTCTTCCTTTTAATTCTGAATAAAAACAAATATTAAAATGGCTAGTGGCTTTTTTGTTGGTTTGGGCCACACGCATTTTTTCTATCTCCACCCCCAGTTCTGGCCCAATGAGAATCTGAACGTGGAGATTACTAGTGGTGCACCCCCATTGCATTTGTATTCTTTTTTCACTTTCTTTTTTAATTAAGTTTCATTTTGATTGTTAAATATAATTTTATTCATCTAAAAATTCCAATAAAATTTATGGATGATATTTAGGGTTTTATTAAATTTTCCATAATTTTTAATTCCATTTTTTATAAATTTTTGTAATTTTTTTGGATTTTATAATCAAAGGTATACAAATTGACATAGTTTGCATATCATGTCTTGAATCTTGGTGTTCCCTAATTGTTGATGACCCTAATTCTTGCATACATTTAGTCACATGTGTATAGGACATTTTAATTATCATTTGGTATTTTCACCATTATTTTTGGTTCACTTTTGAATTCCTTTTTTGAGGCTTGTTTTGAGTGATCTATGATTGATGTCTTGCCTTATGTTTGACATTCTTTAAGCACCTTTTGCACATAATCTTGGGCATATTTTTAGGACATAATGAGCTACTGACTTCATCATGCTATGACAAAATTTTCATGATTTTTCAAGTCTCCTAACTATTTTTCATAAGCAATTCAATGTATGCCTTCCTACTTGAACTTTGGTGTTGGTTCTTAAGATGTTTAGGGAAGGCACTTGTGCCATGATTATAGGTCATGTTGCTCATCCATGTACACTTGATTAGAAATGAATCAAAGCTTGCCTAACTCATTTTATAGGTCATTTTGTATGCTCATAATTGGTGTAACATTTCTATAAACTTGAACATGATTAAGCATCAAACTTTGACAACTTCACTTGAGCTTTTGTGTGTTTCATTTATCCAATAGTTTTGAAACTCAAAAGTGAAACTTTATAGGTCATTTTATACTAGATTTTATGCTTAGATACTCACTTGACATAACATTTTCATTCTTTTATATGATTCAAAATTCACATGCTCATCAAGGGTGATTAGGATTAACTTTGGTTCCTACTTGCATTAGCCCTTGAAAATGTTTTGCCATGACAACTTTGTGAAAACTTGAGGTTACTTTAATACTTTAACCATGTGCATTAACTTCTAGCTTAGGTCATCTAAACACTAACTTCATGCTTACTTGTTCATTGTTGTGTCATAAGTGAATGATGCATCATAAAAGTGACATTTTTGTGTAGAATTGCCTAATCCTTTGAACGTGACTTGGTGTGGGTTTCATAATCATTTCTTAACATCTCAAACCTCATTTTTATATGATCATACCATGTTTCCTACTGACCCAACTTGTACAAGCCTTAACTTCACTTGTGTATCCTTTTAAGGTGTGTTTTGCATGACCTTTTGATTCACAATTGTTTGTGTGTTAACATGAGACATAACTTGAATTCTTTTACACTTCTTCGGACAATAACATGAATGAGATATAATAGGACATAGCTACTTCCCCACTAGGGCTCTCACCCTTTTAGGACCCATTTCATTTTTGTTAAATGATTGACATTACTTCTAGGATAGTCTTAGGACATTTGCATGAGCATAAGTGCATTGTTTTGCACATTTCTTTCAACTATCCAATAGTTAAGCTTGGTTTGAATTTGATGAACACTTGTATAACTTTACATTGACATCAATACTTAGGCGACTCCTCTCCCCTCTCACTTATTCTTTATTACTTTTTTAAATGGTGATTGAATTGCTTAATGTTTACTTGTGTATGATCACATGTTCCCTTAAGGTTCATAGCTTGAATATAATCTTGGATTAGGTTCAAAGTAGGATAGACATTAGGTTATCAATCCAAGCATGCTAACATAGGTAAAGATTCCCTTTCCTTATTTCAACTATAGGATCAATCATTGCACGACAACTTCTAGGATGGGGATCCCCTTAGATTTTTCTTTTAACCATTTGAGTCTCTCTTCTCTCTCTAAAAAAGAAAAAACACTTAACAAATATTTTATGTGTAGTGCGCCACGAGCCTTAAGCACATGGGAAATGATTAGTGAAGGTCTCATTTACTCTTCTAGGATACTTTGTAAACGTCCCGTTGGGGGCGACCTTGTCAAAGTATTCGCTCATATGTCATAGTTTTTAGCATATTACACATCGCAAACAAAACAAATCAAAACACTTCCTCTAAAAGACATAAACAAATCAATCGTCTTCCTTCGGGATTCTTTTCTCATCTCAATCCCTCTAATTGTAAGGACACGTTATTTTTGTTCTACCGCAAACAGGTAAACGCGTAAGGCTCCACACAGCGAGCGGCAACACCTAAACTGCTAGAACACGAACGTTAGCATCGTCCACCTAAAAGACACAAAATAAACAATGTCACCCGTAGTGGGCCGAACTACGACTGCTATGACTTCCTCTCTCTCATCCAATTGAGGATACGTAGGCATAGGACGCAATGTCTTAGCGAGCACAATCCCCCTTTCTATTCAGAACTGCGTTGGCTCTGATTCTCATTCCAGATGAGATACGTAGGCATGGGATGCGAGATCCTATCGAGTCACCTTTCGTGCCTTTCCCCCCTCTTCTTTGCTTCTCATTCTATTCCTTTCCAATTAACAGTGGAGCTTCAGATATTTACACCTTTTGATCAAAACAACAAGCATGGATCCCATCGAGTACGATGGACGCGGAGGGGTGCTAATCCTTCTCTTCGCGTAACCGACTCTCGAAACCCGATCTTGGCCGCAAGTCCATTCCTTTCCCTTCTTCATGTTTCTTTGACCGTTTCCTTTCCTCTTTGGGATAAAAACGTTCGGTGGAGACTCTATTTCCTGCCGGTTGTTTTTCGCGTTGCGACACATACAAGATGTATTCACCAAATAATGATAAGGTTCTTATCAGTAGAGATGTTCTAGTGCATGAAAGCAAAAGGTGTGATTGGAGTCAAAGATCAGTTTGATAGGAGCAAGAAACTGTAAAACTATGTCTTTAATGAAGACCACCAGACTAAAGTCACAACCTATCGAAATGAAGAACCACCCGAGCTGAATGTTAGGAGATCGACTAGAGCAAGAATTGAGTCCAAATGGCTAGCTGGATATGAGATATTTCCATATCAAGCAGTCGATGCAGAGAGTAACTTAATTGAAGATGTAATGATAATGGCTGGATTAAAACCAATTGATTTGGATCAAGCCATGAAAGATTCAAATTGGTTAGTAGCCATGCGATAAGAACTCAGGGTAATGGTGAATAACATGACCTGGGAACTTATCGAAAAAGCAATCAAGAAGCCAATTGATATTAAATGTGTCAATAAGTTGAAGCTAAGGTTAAATGATGAGATTGTTAAGCACAAAGTGAGATTGGTGGCAATAAGTTTTCTGTAAAAACCTGGTATTGATTTTGACGAAGTTTATGCACCTGTGGCAAGGCTGGAAACCATCATAATTGTTGTGTTGACTGCACTATACAAAGGACGGAAGATACACAAACTAGATGTAAAGTCAATATTTCTGAATGAACCTTTGGAAGAATAAGTCTATGTTAGTCAACCACCAGAATTTGAAATCAAAGGGCAGGAGTTAAAGGTATATAGATTGAGGAAGGCTCTCTATGGTTTGAAGCAAGCCCCAAGGGATTGGAATAAGAGAATAGATATCTTCCTGATCAAGGTAGGTTTCTCAAAATGTGTCTCAAAACATGGGGTGTGTGTCAACAATGTAAGCAAGCTTACTCGAGTCATTATATGCTTGTATGTGGGTGATTTATTGATTAAAGGGGCATAAGAGGCATAAATCAAATGAGTCAAGTCTAAGTTAAAGTAGGAGTTTGAAATGTTTGACCTAAGAAATTTGTCATATTTCTTAGGGATGGAATTTAAAGACACAAGTGAATGAGTGTTTTTGCACCAGACGAAGTATGCCCAAGACATCTTGAAGTGGTTCAAGATGACTAATTGTAATGCAGCTATGACACCATTAGAGACTGGAGAAAAGTTGAGAAAGGAAACAAATGATGAGTTTGTAAGTGCAACATTAAACAAACAAATCATTGGATTTTTGAGATATATTTCCAATACCATGCCAGACATTTGTCAAATTGTTGGATTGTTGAGCAGGTTCATGGAAAAGCCTCAAGAATGTCATCTAACAACAATCAAGAGAGTGTTGAGATACATCAAAGGTATGATTGATCATGGTTTGTTGATGATAAAGAAAAGGAATACCAATATAGATGCATAGTTATATGGCTACACTGTTTCAGATTTTAGTGGAGATCAAGACAACAAGAAGAGTACCAATATTCATGATTGGATGTGCCTCAATATCATGGAGTTCAAGAAAGCAAAGCATTGTGTCTTTCTCATCTTGCGAATCTGAGTATGTGGCTGCATCATATGCAACATGTCAAGCAACATGGATAAAGATGCTGCTCGAAGAGCTCAAGATAATGGAACCTAAGAAAATGAAGTTGTTTGTCGATAACAAGTCAGTTATCGATCTGGCTAATCATCATATGTGTCATGGTTGAATTAAACACATAGAGAGAAGATATCATTTTTTGGGGACTAAGTTAACAAAGGAAAGCTTAAACTTGAGCATTGCAAGACATAATGGCAACTAGCTGACATACTCACCAAGCCCTTAAAGAAAGTCAAGTACGATGAGTTAAAGAGAAACATCAGGATGAGAAGTCTCAAAAACATGAATTAGAGGATGTGTTAGAAGTTGTAAATTCGATGTTTTGTAGAAAATCTAGTATTCGACTGTGTCAACGTAGCTGGTTGAAGAAGTATGAGTCAGTTTTACTTTGCAGAGTCGAATACAACATATAGTTGTTGTGTATGTAGAAATGTTGGGCTTAAGCTTTGGTTGCTTATATATAGGCATACCTTTGTAGTTTTAAAATAACAACTTCATTGTAATCACTTTAGTTTTTACTCAATAATAGTCTCTTTTTTCTCTCTTCTTCTTCTTCTTGAAACCTTAATTGTTTAATCAATTTCAACAATATACTCGTAAACATAGAAAAAGTATTATGAATAAATATAACTGAATTATATTAGAATTGCAAATTAATAAAACAGTACTCAACCAATTACATGGTTTAAACAGGTCAAAAAAAATTCACATCAAAAGACCTAATCTAAGAAAACTTAACTACTCATGATAAAATTATTCATAGCAACAAATTTAGAAAAAATATAAATGAATTTGAAAATAGAAATTGGTCTTCAATCGAGAAAAAACTTCAGTTATTGCTCCTAATATCCCTGCATCCATCAAATTGCTCTAAAAAACCTTTGCCCCTAAAAGTCTAATAAAAACTATCTTTTAAAGAAATTTGAGCGCGTCAGAAAAACACGTCAAAATCGTGTCACGATTTCTTTGATCGTGACACTATTTTTCCACTCGCTGGCTCTTATTGTTAGCTTTTATTTGCCGCTGATTCCACCTCAATCGGAGTTTCGAAGCTCTATATATGATCAAATTACTGGATAAACGTCATGATGTAAAATGTGCTAAAAATTCAGAGTTTTCTCCTTTGTCTTAAATATTGTCAAGATTCATCTTTTAACTGTGTAATTTTACTCTAAATACTACTAAAAACATAAGACACTACTACTAAAATATCATGATGACGAATTTTCATCAACTTCCACTTCTGAAAATTGTTGGTGTTACTTCTACAAAGATGACTTATTTAGTTGGCTTTGTGTTTTTAGAAAGTGAAAAGAGGATAATGTTACATGGGCTTTGGAAGTGTCTCATACTATGTTGAACACACTTAAAAGAACATATGTTCTTCCATGTGCTTGTTTAATTTTGAAGATAAAACTTGATTGACCTATACATATGGGTGAAGTACACACACATAGAAAAAAGCTTGATTTGATTATAATGGTGTGATTAAGGAGGCTCCAACAAATATACTATTATGACATAATAGTAGGTGATTTAAGAAATATTTTTGAAAGTTGATTATAACATGAAATTGCACATTAAAGAGCGGCTGCAGAAAATATCTTATCCTAAAACCACATATATGACACCACTCGCAGAACCAGTAAAAATAAAAGGTACTCCTAAAAAGATCAAATCAACATCGAGTGACAATTCAACCAAGCGGTCTCCATCCTATTTCGAACATGTCGACTCACTTTTTTTGGACTCCAATTTCACAATCCAAAAATAGTTCTAATACAGTTGCTCGCATGAGAAAACCATCATTTCACCATCTTTACCACATTCACCATCTTTACCATAAATGATACACATATAAAGGATTTTATTTTTATAGACAAACACATTTGACCAAATTGTAGATGTCAAAGGTGATGATAATTGTGATTATTGCGTTTTTTCGCCTTTGCTAGGTAAGAAGGAGATTCATACATTTGCATGCCAAAATCTCATCAAAGATTTGAAGGCACGTAAGCGATCATACATAATGATATAGGAAAAAAATAATACGATGAAATTCACAATGCTTTTATTCTTTGTCTTAACGGTGTAGCATTGATGAAAAATAAATGTGTTTCCCTAAAATTGGTTTGATCATCTTATAGCAAGTAAATATAACAGAGTGTGTACCAATTTGATAATATATGATTCTTTGAAAACATTTTTTTCCACTTCTACTCATTTCACCGTTACGCAACCAATGGTCCATTCGAGGTGGATGCAACACTTACAAGATCGACCAATAATATTTTAAAAATGTTGAAATGTCCTCAATCATCTATTGATGATGAAATATCATGTTAAATTAGGTTAACAAATATCTATATTATGTTTTTTTTTATTATGAAAATTTATGTTAAATTATATTATTTTTCTTTTTTTTTTCTCAAACTGCTTATGTTTTTTTATAACATAGTAGAATTTAGATTTTGAAATTTGAAAAAATTCTTTAATTTTAATTTTACGTAATTTTAAGATTGGATCTGGCATGGTGTATTAAAGTGCGTCTAGATTTCAATATTAGTAAGTTGTTAATCCCGATTTTAAAATCTAAACTTTTTGAGGATTTCTTTTTTCACCTTATATGTTTCTTAGCCACCTCACGAGTTTTCAAAACTATCTTTTATTTTTGGAGATATATTTTCGGACGTACTCTAATACACATATTTCATTCGTTTTTGAATCAGACTCTAATTCATAAATAAATTTATTCCGAAAATATGTCTCTGGAAAAATTCCGAAAATTTATTTTCGAAAAATAAGAAAAAACAGAAAAACACAGTTTGACTTAAACGGTTCTTTTTCCTAACTTTCATTGAGATAATTTGATTCTTGCATGATATTCCACTATCTTTTTGGTTCAATTTGAGATTGGAGTGCTTTTAACTTTAACTGCTATGGATTATTTTTTGAACAATATTTCTTTTACATTTGATTTCTTTCATGAAATAAGCATACCAGATACTTCTGTATATTGTTTAAGACAAACTGTGTTTTTCTATTTTTTTTTTGTTTTTGAAAATATATTTTTGGAAATTTTTCGAAGATGTATTTGCAGAATAAATTTATTTATAAAATTGGAGTTTTACTCAAAAACGAATTAAATGTGTGTATTAAGATGCGTCCGGAGATATATCTCCGAAAACAGAACGTATTTTTAAAAACTCGCGAGGTGGCTAAGAAGCATATAGGATGCGTTAAGAAATTGTTAACTTTTTTACCTTTGATTAGACGGGCTTGTGAGATAGTTTATTATTAGTGAACTCTGGAATTTCAAAATCTGAATTTTAAAGATGTTTACCTCTTGTTCAGGCTCAACAATGTGTTCAGTTGGAGGATTCTACCTGCCACCCCTCAATTAAACCTGGCATCCCCCCCCCCCCCCCCCCCAATTTTTTCACTATTACCATATCACCCCTAATAATATTTACATAAAAAAAGAATTTTTTAACCCAAAAAAATCACTTTTTGAGAAACAAGAAAACGAAATTTTCGGGAGTACAATTCAAAATCCCTGGTAGTATCTTTTTTGAAAATTCCAGAAACAAAAAATTCGGTAGTGGAAATAATAAATTACTGGTACTTCGTACCGGGAATTCTTAAATTACTGGTAATAAATACCGGTAATTCAAATATTATCGGTGTACTTTTGCAGCGCATACCGGGGATTCCAAAATACCGGTAACTATCAAAATACCGGGAATTTCAAATGTCACCACAGACAGAGTATGTATTATACGTAGACGCGTAAAATTTAATATTATTTCGTTTGATTTCATGTTTTGTGTCACTATAAGGTGTTATGTTTTTGAACGACCGATTTTTGAGAGTCGATCCGACGTATTAGCTTGGGTGCAGAATATTGGGAAGCAACATGGTATCATAGTTATGACAATTCATTCTGATAGTGCAACTGGCCAGCGAGGAAGGAAGGATAAATTGATAATGGGTTGTGAAAGAGGAGGAAATTATAAAAGAAAAAAGTCTTAAAGTAGTCATTCATCGGAGAAGGATGGTCTCGCTAGTATGAAAGTGAAATGTCCCTTTCGGCTGAGGTCTTCGCCAAGTGGTATTGGTTGGAGGGTGAGCGTTATGTGTGGGTTTTACAATCATAAATTATCTCAGGATTTATCAGGGCATGACATATTAGGCCGTCTAAAACCTCATGAGAGACAATTTTTGAATAACATGACGAAGTATAACATGCCTCCGAGACACATAATTTCCGCCTTGAAAGACCAAGATCCAGAAAACCTCACGAGTGTTGAGCAAGTATATAAAGCTAGATCTACGTACCATGAAAGCAAGAGAGGTTCATTGACGAAAATGCAAATGTTGTTGAGTCTTATTCATAAAGAAAAGTACATGTGTTGGACAAGAAATAGGGAAGACTTGAATGTTGTTGCTGATATTTTCTGGACACATCCTGATTCAGTGAAGCTGTTGAATATGTTTCACTTGGTGTTGATTTTTTATTATACATACAAGACCAATAGGTACCGGTTACCGTTGCTTGAGATTGTTGGCGTTACGTCAACAAAGTTGACGTTTTCGGTAGGGTTTGCATACTTGGAACATGAAAGGGAGGAGAATTTCAAATGGGCAATGGAGAAGCTGAAAGAGATGTTTTTTTCTGAGAAATTGCTAACAAATGTTGTTGTGACGGACAGAGAACTTGCCTTGATGAATGCATTTAAAGATGTGTTTCCTAATTCAACACATTTGTTATGTGTGTTCCACATTTCCAAAAATGTTAGCATGAAATGTAAGGAATATGTTAAATCAGAAAGACATGAACATGTCATGGAGCTGTGGAACAACATCATGTATGCTAATAGAGAGAGTGAGTATGCCATACACTTGAAGCACTTTGAGACTGTTTGTGTTGATATACCTTAGTTTGTTAACTATGTGAAAGAAACATGGTTGACACCGTATAAAGAAAGGTTTGTTTCTGCATGGACAAACAGAGTTACTCATATGGGAAACACAACAACGAACAGGTATACCGACATCTTATTTGATTTAATTAATTAGTATAATTGATGTCTAATTGTGCTTTAATTATTGCGGTTTTGGGTGGAGTATGCGCATTGGAGACTAAAAAATATGTTGTCACATAGTCGGGGAGATTTATGCCGCAGTTGGGATGCTGTTAACACCATGCTGAAGTTGCAGTTAGGCTCAATTAGAGCCTCGTTTGAAAAGAGTATTGTGAACATTGAGCATCGATATAACACTCCATTCTACACCAACTTGCACGGTTTTGTGTCAAGGCAATGTATACAACACATAGGGAGGGAGCTAGAACGGGTCAAATTTGTTGGTATAAACAAGGATATTGTAATACCCCAAATTTTGACCATTTAGATTTCCCATCATTGTGAAAATCATCATCACAATATGGATGAACCATCATGCTTCATCAGTCTCCCCAAAGATGGGTGAGCATCCAATACAATCAAAATTAGGGTTTCAAGCCCTCTCTGAGTGCTTAGACAAAGGATCAATCAAGAAATGACATGATCTTCAACTTGTCTAATCTCTTAAACATCCACAATGGATAAAAAAGGACTCCCACTTCAAGGATTAAGCACAAGGCTGCTCCCTTCTAGGTGGATCAAGTCTCAAGATCGACAGTGTCACCAAATTAGGGTTTGGTCGACCAGGGCCTCCAGATGGAAATTTTCATCTGGGCACAAGGCAATGATCCAAAACATGACCTAATATACTTCATGGAACCTCATGAACCCATGCATCAAGTCAATTTTGCCTCAGGGGATGCATTCATCAAAAATCAGGAATTAGGGTTTCTTGACCTAATTCACCCCTAAGTTGACTTTTGGGACAAACCATGAGCCAAGACCTCAAGAGATGATTTGAGGGTCTCTAATATACCATATTGATCCATTTGGAACCATGGATTGATCCAAGAAGCTTGAGCAACAAGTCTCAATTTCATCTGCACCACAATTAGGGTTTTAAGAGAAAAGTCAACTGTAACTTTGACTTTTGACCAAGACATGCTCCCAAACCCTAATACATGATTGAATATACCCTATGACACCCATGGAACATGTCCATCAAGTTTGATTTAGGTCAAGGACATGATTTCCTGAAGAATTGCACAGTTTGGAATTCATCTGATAAAAAGTCAACTGTGCACAAAAGTCAACTTTGACTTTTTGAGATTTTTCACCAAAATGGATTTTTAACCCTAAAATGATGTTAATGTATGATTTGAATCATCATTCATCAAGAAAAATCAAGAAAAGTGAGATAACTTGTAAAAGGGGTAACCATAAAACTTAGAAATTTTTCTAAGTTAAAAATAAAGTGGCAAAGGTACCAACTTTGGAGGACCATAACTCCTAAACCACAAGGCCATTTTTTCTCATCCAAAGATGGATTTGTAGCCCTCATTATCACCTACAAAAACTTCAACTACAAGTCATTCCAATTCATTAAGGATTTTGAGTTATGGAGTGATCAAAGTGGCTGAAAAGTGAAAATGTCACTTTTTCCAACACTTAGTGAAATTTTCACTAAGTCAGATTCTGCCTCACTTTTTGCCAAATGTAGGGGGATTTTTCACTTGGAATCAAAAGAGATCAAAACCAAACTTGTTCAAACAGTTGTTGTATCATGTAAGAGCTTTCCAAAATGGCCAAGAACATTGCCAAATTCAACCTACACCATGAGAAACAACATTGCCAAGTTGCCTTGCTGAAATCTGTCAAGGCAAGGCAGAATTTGAAACTTTGGTCGATTTGCCAAAATCAGCCAAATTCAATTGCTCCTATCCACTTGGACACCTCAGAGGATTGAATCTAAAGGGGACAATCACTGAGCCAAGCCTCCAAAGTCCATGGAACAAGAAATAGCATGTTGAACCTAGAATGGCCAAAATAGGGACAAGACTTCAAATTTGGAATGAGGCGTTCAATGAAACCATCAAGGTGGCATGGACTGAGCCATTCTCATCTGAAATCAGTCAAGACTTATCTAAGACCAAGGGAACCAAAGCTCTGTGCCCTGACCTCTAGTCAATGGCTAGAGGAGACTTGGATTTTCATTTGCCAACATTGGCCAAACCTACTTACCAGCTGCCATGTACTATTCCTTGCAAAACAAACTTGCTCCACTATAAATAGAGCTCAGTTGTGGTCAGTTTGAGTACACCAAAGCCATCTAACAGATGCTTTCCTCAAAATCTCTTCTTTCACTCCAATTTTGCCTTCTAAGACAAGTCACTATCGGGTTTTGAGTTTGAGAGCAATTCCAATCAAACCAATCACTCACACACCTCACATACATCACATATGAGCTGATCAAACACTTAGATTACTTCTGAAACATCAATTTCATGAAATCACCAGCTGGTTGCTCAAGGTTTTAACCAAAGTGCAGCTGAGGTACCACAAAATGATCCAGCCAATTTCAATCAAGTCCAACCATCCAAACACAATCCATAGGGTGTAGGGAAGCTGTTCAGATCATCACCACTCATCTGTAACACCTCCAAATCAAAAATCACTTTGAACTTACTGTCACGACTTGGAGGTAAGCACATACTTGGTCATCTCTCAATCTATGCATATTTCCTCGCACAATAATTTGGCAATATGTTCATAATCATGCATGGAATGTTTTCCCTCAATTAATTGCATTGTTTGAATCGTGTATCAAAAATCCTAGCCTTCATGCAGAAATTAGGGTTCTTGAGGTCTCTTCGTGATTTCTTGTTGTATGTTTAATTTAAATGAAACTAAAGTACATAGACATGATCGTGAGGTTGAGGCGAGCATAATGATATGTGGATTGCATGATATGATTACGTATTCATGGAGATTGGATAGAAAATGCAAATCTGAGAAACCAAGAACACGCGCGTGTTCTTCAGCTTGTTCTTGGCGCCATTTTTAGAAATTCAAATATTTGAATTTTGTGATTTTGTTTAATTGATTCAAAAATTAATTTCTCTCTGAGTTTTAATGATTTTGAGTTGATTCTTTTTTTAATAATTCACAAAAATGTTAAAATATTTTATTTTCACAAAAAATCCCAAAAATATTATTTATTTCATATAATTGATATTTTTGCAAAGAATTAATATTTTAATTGTTTTTGACATTTTAAATATTTTTTCTACATTGATTTTGCAACTTTTAATGCTTTCTAATTATTTTGTAGGTCAATACTTAATTTTTGAAGCATTAATCCAAGATCACAATTTTTTTTCCATGTGTTAAACAATTTTTGATCATTTTAATTGATTTTTTATTCAATTAAATACATTTTGAAAACAAATTAGGGTTTTGGATTAATTCAACCCTCATAAATCACTTTCAAAAACACTTTGGGCCTCTTGAGAGAGTGTAAGACCCATCCCCCCTTGTACAAAAACTTTTTGGGTCTCACTCATTGTATAAGTCCCTCTGTACAAGTAAATGGCGCGATCGTCGCCCGTTTAAAAAATAAAAATCATCTGGGCCTCTCCTTGAGCTATAAGACCCATTCAAAACATTTTGGGTCTCTATTAGAGTGTAAGACCCAATCCCCCTTTTAACCAAAACATTTTGGGCCTCACTTATTGCATAAGTCCCTCTGCGTTAAAAGAAAACCTCGGCGCGATCGCCATTTTTAAACGAAAAATCATTTGGGCCTACCCTCGTGTTATAAGCCCCTCTCTTTTCTTTAAACCTTTTTTGGGCCTCTTGAGAGAGTGTAAGACTCATCCCTTTGTACAGAAAACCTTTTTGGGCCCCAGTCACTTGTATAAGTCCCACTGTACAAATTCAAACAGTGTGCTCACTGATAAAACCCTGGGCCTCTCCTTGAGCTGTAAGCCCCAAATCTTTCTTTTTCAAAGCACTTTCTCCTTTGATTTTGAATATACTGTTGTTTTCAATCTTTCTTTGTTGAACAACTAATCAAACAGCATGGAAGCACTACAACCGAGTAAGTGGTTATCGCTTTCATTTACTGCTTTCATATTATAAACTGTATTGTGGGGCTGCTCACTGTAAGTCTCCTTTCATAAACTCATATCTACTGTGTAATAATAGTATAGATATTTTGAGTTTCCCCGGCAACTACGTCTAGAACTAGGTGACGCCGTTTCATTTATTCGTAGAAATAGACGCCTAGATCCCCAATAGGAGCACCAGATACAGTCTTCTCTTCAGTTGTCCTTCTTAGGAATCGTCAAGAAGCTCTACTCCCCAAGATGAATGTATTCTCCTTGAATGGCATCTTTGAGTTTCTTCCAAATTCTCGAACTTTCCTGACTTGATCTATTCCTTGTGGATAGCTTGCCTTGAATGTCTCGGGGTTTGGGTACCCACTACGGTCATAATCTTGGACCTTAACTAAGGAACCCTCTTTAAAAGCTAAAAGTCGCTGGATAGTAAACCTCGCACGTTTACCAGTGGTTTTTATCTTTAAAAGAGATATCTCTCCTAATGGAAAGGAGATGATAGACCCACGGGCTTCTTAAAAGCATCGGCCTCCTCTTGGGCATTATTCAAGGACACTACGGCTTCTTAGAAGTATTCACAGCCTCCTCTTAGGCTTCGTATAATGATCTCTTCCTTCGGGAATGATAGCCTCCTCTTGGGCTTCGTACAAGGACCTGTCGGCTTCTTAAAAGTTTCCAGCCTCCTCTTGGGCTTCGTACAAATTGTCCCGACGACCTCCTAGAGGTATAGGAACAGAACCTAGTCATCCTCATAGAACAGTCCTTTCATAGAGTCTACTACTGTTTCTCAAAGCATAGTACAAAAGAAAAAAACTCTAGACTTGGACAGTCTAATTTCCTTGAGTCTCAAAGACATTCTCAAGATACCCCCTTCGTTGAATAGGAAGGAAACCCGCAGACTCGGACAGTCTCAATACCCTTTGGATTTCCCGTTTCCTCAAAGAGAAGGAAATATCCCTGATCCTCAAATCAAATCCCTGAGTACAGTGTTGCTTATATAAGAACTGGTTTTCTCTTTTAAAATCAGTATATTGGATCTGTCACTCAACTCAAACAAACCTTTAGCCTCCATCTCGGACTTCGTACGAGATACAAAAACACTCTCTTATTGAGTATCAAAGACTCTCTTGTTGAGTCAAACGTTTTAGTCTCTCTCTCGGGCTTTGTACGAGACACACAAAGACTCCCTCGTAGAGTCAAACAAACAATAGCCTCTATCTCGGGCTTCGTACGAGACACAAAGACTCCATCGTCGGGTCAAAAAATTTTAGCCTCTCTCTCGGGCTTTGTACGGGACACAAAATAGCCTCCTCTTAGGCTTTGTATAATGATTTTCCTAGCGGAAATTAGCCTCCTCTTAGGCTTTGTATAAGAAAACCACTGGTTGATCCAATCAACCTTTTAGCATCAAAGTTGTGCCTCGTTCACAGTACACAAACATCAACAACTCCTTTCCTTTCATCTAATCGCTGTAAGCGGCAAGCCTCTGGATCATCTATATCCATGCCACTGTCCCTCTTTTAGCATGAGAAATTCCTAAGGAAAGATGGCATTGCTCTACACTGAGTTAAAGTCTTCTCCTTCAGGTTAAAACCCTTTCTTTGGAAATTATGGCATTGCTCGGATCCGCGTATCCCAGTTAAAGTAATTCTCCTTCTCCCGTATTTAGAGATGACAAATTCTCTCTAAAACCGAGGTCTTTCAGCTTCACGTCTTGGGCTTTGAACAAGACACAAATAGACCTTTCAGCTTCACATCTTGGGCTTTGAACAAGATACAAACCACCTTTCGCTTCACGTCTTGGGCTTTAAACAAGACACTAAAAACACCCATTTCCTCCCATAGAATAGGAGGAACTACGAACGCTCTGATTTCCCTGTTTCGGTAAACGGGAATACGTAGGCATAAGATCGAAAGAAAAGATCTTAGCGAGCACACTAAACAAAAAACCCAAATCCCATATCTCCATCAATCAAAAGCAGTAATTCAAAAGCATCAGTCCTAACATCCTAATCCTTGTTCCCCGCCAGAAACCTTCTGCCTAGATAAAAAGAAAGAAAACCGTATTGGCGAAAATACAAATAACCAGTACAAAGGCCCCCCCACATTGATAGCATTCGTAACCTAACAGACCGCTGTTTAAACTCAGTATGCAAAGCAGGGTTAATTGGAGACATCTATTTCCCTTCCTTAGTCAGCTCACAATAGGATAAAAAATGAATCGACCTGTAGTTTTAAGCTCAACCGCAGAGAGCGACCAGCGCTTAAGAACCGCGTCCAAAATCGCTCGCTACAGAAAAGTGGCGCCCACCGTGGGGCATCTCAAAGTTAGATCTAGGCACGGTCTTCCTTTTCACCTCTTGTGTGAAAAACTACAGAGTGGTAACTCAGCCGGGGAGCCATTTTCTGTCAAGAACTTAGGAATCATAGCTTTATAAGTCTAGGATGATTAGGACAAATATATATACTGCTTTTCCTAATTGCTATACATGTTTATTTTTCTGCTAATGGGAATGCGTGTGATGCCGCATGTGGAAAGAATGAGTATACACCTAGAAAAGCAAACCCTTTCGTAGTGCGGAAACTATCGGAAATAGTTGTTACGCGATACTACCCTCATTTGAGGCTGGTGATCTATTCTCGGTGAATAGCACTTACTCTAAGATTGCACACAACTCGCTGGCGATCCGCTTGTTGTTTTGCTTTCCTGGGAGGAGCTGATGATAATGAGTACAGGTACAAAAATCACCCTAGTATAAACCTTTGGGGATGGGTAGAGCCTTGACTTCATGACAACGACCCTCTGACCCCATGTTTTTTCTATGTTTTTGTGTGCTGCATTCATGCATCCATTTAATAAAAAAAAAAAATTTCTCTTCTAGTCTCTCTGTTTTTCAAATTAAACTAAGACTGTGATTGCAAATATCAGAGAAAAAGATTACGCTAATGGATTTCGGTAGAAGGAGAACTCGCCAGTATACCTTCAAGGTTCCAAAATTAGGTGATTTGAGAAGGTTAGCAAGGATGATCGTTAGCCCAGACGCTTTTAGAGCCAAGCACGGTGGTTTGCTACCACTGTTAAGAGTCCATGTGATTGAGGGAATCATGGATGCGTTCATCCAATTCTACGATCCGGTTTATCACTGTTTCACATTCCCGGATTACCAGCTATCACCAATGCTGAAGGAGTATTCTCATCTGATTGATCTACACATTACAGATCGAGCTCCATTTTCTGGACTGGAAGAAATTCCAAAGAATCAGATCATTGCAAGAGCAATTCATTTGGACGAGTCTGAGGTCAGGACTCACATGACCACTAAGGGTGGCATCCAAGGTTTTCCTGCCCATTTCTTGACAAAAAAGGCTCTATACTTCGCTAGTATAGGGAACGGGACTGCTTTTGAAAGCATCTTTGCCTTGCTCACCTACGGGTTATTTTTGTTTCCCAACATCAATAACTTCGTCGATATCAACGCTATTAAGGTTTTTCTCATTGGAAACCCTGTGCCGACTTTGCTCGCAGATGCGTATCATTCTGTACACTTGGGAAATTTGTACAGCAGAGGGGAGATCACATGCTGTGTACCTCTGCTTTACAAATGGTTTATCTCTCACTTGCCCAAGTCTGCTGCTTTTTGGGATTGCAAGAGTGTCTTACGCTGGTCACAGAAGATCATGTCTCTCACCAACTCTGATATAGATTGGTGTAAAAGGATCTATGAGGGAATCAGAATCATTGACCGTTGTGGAAACTTCCCCAGCGTACCCCTCATAGGAACTAAAGGAGGAATCAACTATCATCCGATATTAGTTCTTCGTCAATTTGGATACCGATGAGGCACATCCCACTGGGTGTTCATCTGGAAGGTCTTTTCTTCAAAGAAGGAGAAAGTGACAGAGCACTAAAGATGGAAATAGTGCAAGCTTGGAAACAGGTTCATAAGAAAGGACGAGAGTCTCTGGGAAAACCGGATTGTGTCTCGATGGAGCCTTATCTCCATTGGGTACAAACCAGAGCTCTCAAGCTAAAGATGCCTTATCCTAGTTACGGAATTCTTCCGCCGAGGGAATCTGTCATGTACTTCATGACGGAAATTGAAAGGCTTCAGGTTACTCTCAACAAAGTTCAAAAGGAAAGAAGATCTTGGAAGAACAAGTACCGCACCCTCGACGTAGAGTGTATCCAAATATAGCAACTACTAAAAGAGAAAGATGCTCTGATTGAAATTTTGGAGCAGCATGCTGTAGAGAATCAAGATGACCAAAGGAATTTGCTCACTCCTTTCACTTGGCAAAGGAATGATAACCCGACAACGGCCCAAGCGCCCCGGTCAAAGAAAAGGAAGATATCAGAATCAGCACCCGATTTCTCTTCAGAGAGGACTCGGGACCCTTTAGCTTAGGTTTCTGTTTCTGCACTTTGTAATCTACTGTATTTCCGTTTCTGTAATCCTTTGGAATTCAATAAAAAAAGGGGTTTCCCCACTGTTTGATATTTGCAATCTAATTGTCGAAGTTTATTTTGATTAAACCAAACAACAATTAATATAATCATTGCATTCATCATTCTCACATCGCGTATTCTCCTTACCTACGAATCTCACGTTTGTGTCTCGATTCTAGAGTCAAACTGTCTCATTCATACAATACTCGGGCCAATCGTCAGAAAAAGATGGATGATCTTGAGGAAGAAAACAGAGAGTTGAAAGAAGAGATTGACGCTCTGAGAGAGGATATGAGAAAGCTTCGTAACGACATGCAAGCCATGGCAGAAGCTCAGCTACAAAGAACTGTGATCTCAGAGATCACCTCAACGCCCATCATAGAAAAGTGTGATCCTAGGTATCAGATGCCAAAAGATCGTCCGTGGGGCATGCCTGTTAACTATATCCCGGAAGGATATGTTCCGCCGATCACTGAAGATCAGGGAATCGCAACAGAATTCGCTGGGCCTGAAGGTTACAAACTTCGGGAAAACGAAGATGCCAGGGGCATACTGAAGACTCCTGAAGGTTACAAACTTCGGGAAGCGCCAAGACTTACTGCCGTAGTCACGGTACCACCCCCTGTGGTGCACATTGTCCCGGAAGGACAGATTCCACAGACACCTTCTGGTAAGAAGGAAACTATGTTTGACAGAATGGATGAATTCCAGGAGCAGTTCTTGGAAATGCAGAAAGAGCTGCAAGCCATTCGCGGTCAGGATCTATTTGGAAAGGACGCCGCAGACCTCTGCTTGGTCCCAAATGTGAAAGTCACGCACAAGTTCCAAGTGCCCGACTTTGAAAAATACAAGGGTAACTCTTGCCCTCAGAGCCATCTGGTGATGTACGCTCGGCGGATGTCAGCTCAGACGGAGAATCAGGACCTGCTGATTCACTACTTCCAGGATAGTTTAACCGGTGCCGCACTCAAATGGTACATGGGTTTAAACCGTACTATGATCAGTACATTCAGAGATCTTGGTACTGCCTTCGTCCAACAATACAAATACAATTTGGACATGGCACCCGACAGAGATCAACTCAGATCAATGTCGCAAAAGGAAAAGGAAACCTTTAAGGAGTATGCTCAAAGGTGGCGTGAAATTGCCGCTCAAATTTGTCCACCTCTTGAGGAAAAAGAGATGACAAAAATCTTCTTAAAGACCTTAAGCTCATTTTACTATGACCGAATGGTTGCCAGTGCGCCCAGTGATTTCACCGAAATGGTCGGCATGGGCGTACGTCTTGAGGAAGCCGTCCGAGAAGGACGTTTGGTAAAAGACACTGGATCGACGAGCGGTACTAAAAAATACGGTAGTGCTCTCCCTAAGAAAAAAGAGCAAGATATTGGGAATATCTCTCTCGGAAAGCAAAGGCGTCGTTATCAGCCAGTAGCAGGCTCGTCCTCCATATAACAACAACCGTACAATACGGCCACCAGGATTTGATCCTATACCCGTAACGTACGCGGAGCTGTTTCCGTTACTGCTGGCTAAGGGGCACATTCAGACTAAGTCTCCCCTTTCAGTTCCGGAAAATCTGCCTTTTTGGTTTAAAGCGGATCAAACATGCCCTTATCATCAAGGAGGTTCAGGGCATAACATTGAGACTTGTCTCAATTTCAAATCCGACGTGCAAAAGCTTGTTAGGAGCGGGCTCTTATCTTTCAAAGATACGAATCCTAATGTTCTTACGAACCCGCTGCCTCAACACGAGAAAGCTGCAGTCAATCTGATTGAGAAAGAGACTAACAATGTCTATCAAATTCATGATGTACTCTTGTTAAAGACCAATCTGGTCAAGATGCATTGTAGACAGAGTGGATATGGCCATGTGCCACCTCATAATTATCACCAGTGTGATATCTGCTCTAAAGACAACCAGGGATATTCTGTAGTGTAGGCAGCTCTGCAGGAACAGATGGATCTCGGATGGATCCAAGAGCACCGAGTTCGTGGAGTTAACATGGTCTACACGAATTCCAACGTCATTCAAAACCACGACATCCGTGCGATGAATGTCAACTTGGTGGCGATGCACTCAAGGTAAAGCCAGTATCATAATCTGTCGCGGCACGATTACAGTTCCTGTCTGATTTGCTCGGTAAACAAACAGGGATGCTCTTTCATACAAGAGGCCCTCCAGCGTCAGATGGATCTTGGATGGATCCAAGACTACCATGATAGGAACTCCTATCAAATCAACATGGTTCAGATCTTCGACATCCACGTAATGGATACCAACCTGGTAGAGTTACATGCTGAGCAGGTCTGACTTGGATTCTTAATATCACATGACTATCAAAATTGTAAAGCGGGTTGCGAAAACGATCGAGGTTGTACCCTTGTCCAGGAGGCACTTCAGCACTTGTTAAATCACTGGTGGATGCCAATCTATATGGACGAAGATACTCAGCAGATTAGTATCAATAACAGGAATCCTACTCGTCGTCAAAGTCAGGATGTCCGATCAATGGAAGGTAACCTAGTGAGGTTACATTGTATTCAAAGTGGGCGTGGCCAGGTGCCACCACACAACTATGACAGTTGTAGTGTCTGTTCGGAAAGTAACCAAGGGTGTTACCTTGTGAGAGCAGCTCTTCAGGGTCAGGTCGATCATGGAGAAATTCGTCCATATCCAGGTTCTGGACCCATCAACTGGACGCCGAACTACCTTGTCGATCAAGTTGAGGATGTTGTCACAATCTCTAGTCATCATAGGACCAGGGATGTTTTTGCCATCATTCCTCTACTTGACGAATCTAAAGTTCCCAACCGGGAACGGATCGAGATTACTTACGATGGTCAGAAAAATCAGAAAGTTCCCATAGTCATTTATCTACCGGGGCCACTACCATATGAATCAGCTAAGGCAATCCCTTACAAATACGGTGCAACAATAATCGAGAATGAGAAGGAAATTCCATTACCCTCCGTCGTGAATATTGCAGACATCAGTCGTGTAACACGGAGCGGTCGAATCTTCAACCGAGGGGTTGGAGAATCCAACAAAGAAAAGGAACTTCAGGCGGAAATTCCTGATCCACCAGTCAGTCAATCTGGTAATCCCGACTTTTCAAAAGACAAGGATGAGATGCTAAGGCTCATCCAAAGGACTGAATATAACATTGTTGATCAACTGTTACAGACTCCTTCAAAGATCTCAGTATTATCACTGTTACTCAGTTCAGAAGCACACAGAGAGGCTCTACAGAAAGTCTTGGAGCAAGCCTTTATGGAACAGGATGTAACAATCAGACAATTTGATAGCATTGTCTCTAACATCACTTCTTGCAACAATTTGGGATTTAGTGATGAGGAATTACCTGAAGAGGGTCGTCGTCATAACATGGCGCTCAACATTACAGTTAACTGCCAGGGCGATGCTTTAGCCAGCGTACTGGTAGACACAGGGTCAGCCTTGAATGTTATGCCGAAGTCCACTTTGACGCAATTATCATTTAAGGGCCCTCCGATGAGAGTCAGCGAGGTCGTCGTCAAAGCATTCGACGGATCCAGAAAAACAGTTATCGGCGAAGTTGATCTTCCCATAACTATTGGTCCTCACACTTTCCAAATCACTTTCCAAGTCATGGACATCCGGGCAACTTACAGTTGTTTATAAGGAAGACCTTGGATACATCAGGCTGGAACGGTTACTTCAACCCTCCACCAAAAGCTAAAGTTCGTCAAGAACGATCAACTTGTCACGGTTTGTGGGGAACAAGCCTTGCTTGTGAGTAACCTATCATCATCTGCTTGTGTAGAACCCGATGAGGTTATTGGAACTCAGTTCCAAGCACTATCGGTGAGCAAGAACGATTAATCCGAAGAAGGAACTTCAATTTCTTCATACAAAGATGCTATCAAAGCGGTCGAGAGTACCGATACGACAGGATGGGGACGGCTTGTCATTCCTATTGACAATAAAATAAAGAAGGGTCTTGGTTTTTCTGCGACCTGTACTCAGACAGCCGCCAATGATGAAAGTCTTCATCCCCTTCAAAACTTCTTCCACAGTGGAGGTTTTCTTCACCCAGTGTCTCAGACAGTTCATGCTATCAATGAGGAAGATCCCTCTGACACAGATGAAGAATGGAAGTCCTACCTTAACAAAGACGGCTATATGTCTCAGGAAGAGGTGCCTATGCCTTTTTGCTTTCCTACAGAAAGTCCGAGATTTATACCAAGATCAGATGTCGAAATGATCTACGGAGATTGTGATCCGGAAGGATGTCGTGCTCCACCAAATTCATTAGAGGAAGACACTCCGATGAAAGACAACTTTGACCACAATTACTATGGCCCGATGGATGGTCTGCCAATGTGGCAGCCTTACCCAGGAAACTTGGGGCAAGAAAGTCAGCCGAGTAATGAAACTCAGCTGAGCGCCATTGAACAGAATACCTGTGTCCCCACCATGTCATGGGATCAACACTCAGGTCATTCGGAAACTACTCAACATGAAGATGAATTTGCAACGTTTGCAGGACTAGAATTCATCAATTATGCTTTTCCTGAGGTCAACGTCATCGAGAGGGATGACTTCTCCAGTTCCAAAGAAGTTTGGGACACTTTGGGACAACCAAGTGGAAAATACGACTTTATGGTCAAGTACACTGCTCCCGAAAGCTCTCGTATCAGGCTCGAAGATATCCAGTCAACTGGATGGGGAGATACAGCTGAGAGCACAAATGCTATGCAAAATGCAACAGAGGAATCCTCCTACGACAACTCTGCTTGGGAGACAGATTCCAATGATCCTGCTCCACCAGAAATCAGCGTCATTTCTGAAGACAAATCAAGGAAGGTGCCAGACTTTGGGATTCACCGAGGAGTTTGCCGCCAATGGGTTGCTGTCGAGGTTCCGAAGGTCGTTCG
The DNA here is from genome assembly GCA_022829125.1 of Lathyrus tuberosus. Taxonomy (NCBI): domain Eukaryota; kingdom Viridiplantae; phylum Streptophyta; class Magnoliopsida; order Fabales; family Fabaceae; genus Lathyrus; species Lathyrus tuberosus. The sequence continues at coordinate 7,621,103 of JALAZF010000087.1, read as the reverse complement.
TCGGTCAAAGTAATTTCCATCTTTAACCTTTCACCCTGCCCAGGTGAAACGGATATTTTGATAGGGCTCGCTTTTTGTAAATTTCCCTCTTCGTTTTGCCCAGAGCGAGTGAGTTTTGTTTTATAGGGCTGTAGTTTCAAGATTCGACTTGTTCATTAATAAAATAACGTCGTTCTGTAATTTCCGCATTAATTGTTGTTTTCTCTTTTTGCTTTTTCAGAAAATGGTAATCCTAAAAAAATAATTCAAAAAATAAAAACAAGCAGTAAAATAAATACATTGCACACACTTGCATTTTCTCTATCTCTTCTAAACACGAATCATCACGTCATGCAGATTGCTTGTTTTATACCCCGTTGAAACATACGACCCGATGCCTTCTCCCAACTTTGAGTTCCCGGTATTCGAGGCTGAAGAAGAAAATGACGACGAAATTCCAGAAGAGATCTCCCGACTACTCAGACAAGAGGAAAGGTCCATTGAACCTCACAAAGAGCCGTTGGAAACGGTAAACTTGGGTTCAGAAAAAGAGAGAAAAGAAATCAGGATCGGAGCACTGCTCAGTCCAACTACCAGAGAGGGTTTGATAAAGCTTCTCAAAGAATTCCCCGATATATTCGCTTGGTCCTATCAGGATATGCCAGGGTTGGATACCAGCATCGTGGAACATCACTTACCGCTAAGATCGGAATGTCCGCCAGTAAAGCAAAGGTTGAGACGGACTCACCCGGACATGGCCATCAAAATCAAAGAGGAGGTACAGAAACAGATCGACGCGGGTTTCCTCGCTACATCTGAATATCCTCAATGGTTAGCCAACATCGTACCCGTTCCCAAAAAGGATGGAAAGGTCAGAATGTGTGTAGATTACAGAGATCTAAACAAGGCAAGTCCAAAGGACGACTTTCCTTTACCACACATTGACATGCTGGTTGACAGCACAGCAAAGTTCAAAGTATTCTCCTTCATGGATGGATTCTCGGGCTATAACCAGATCAAAATGGCGCCGAAAGACATGGAGAAAACTTCGTTCATTACCCCATGGGGTACCTTTTGTAACAAGGTAATGTCGTTCAGTTTGAAGAATGTCGGGGAAACCTATCAAAGGGCCATGACTACTCTGTTTCATGACATGATACACAAAGAAATCGAGGTATATGTCGATGATTTGATTGCAAAATCAAGAACAGAGGAGGAGCACGTTGAACATCTGTCAAAATTGTTTGAACGTCTAAGAAAATTCAAGCTCCGCTTGAATCCTAACAAGTGCACCTTCGGTGTCCGTTCGGGGAAATTACTAGGGTTCATCGTCAGCCAGAAAGGAATTAAAGTTGATCCTAACAAGGTCAAGGCCATTCAAGAAATGCCTTCTCCAAAAACTGAAAAACAAGTCAGAGGATTCCTGGGACGTTTGAACTACATCTCCAGATTCATATTCCTTATGACCGCGACATGTGCGCCGATTTTTAAATTACTCAAAAAGAACCAGGATTGCGTTTGGTCAGAAGATTGCCAAACCTCCTTCGACAGTATCAAGGAATATCTGTTGAATCCTCCGATCCTATCACCTCCAGTGGAAGGAAGACCACTGATCATTTACCTCACAGTCCTAGAGGACTCAATGGGATGTGTACTTGGCCAACAAGACGAAACTAAAAGGAAAGAGTCTGACATTTACTATCTAAGCAAGAAATTCACCGACTGCGAGACTCGGTACACAATGCTTGAGAAAACTTGTTGCGCTTTGGCTTGGGCAGCCAAACGTCTTCGCCAGTACATGATTCTTCATACTACTTGGTTGGTCTCCGAAATGGATCCAATCAAGTACGTTTTCGAAAAACCTGCTCTCACGGGAAGGATTGCCCGTTGGCAGATGTTACTATCAGAATATGACATAGAGTACCATGCTCAGAAAGCCGTTAAAGGAAGTATTTTAGCCGATCATTTGGCTCATCAACCGATTGACGATCAAGAATCAATCGGGTTTGCCTTCCCAGACGAAGATGTTATGTATCTAAAGATGAAAGATTGCGATGAACCGCTACCCAGTGAAGGGCCAGAACCAGGTTCCCAGTGGGGACTTATCTTTGACGGAGCAGTCAATCATTATGGAAACGAAATTGGGGCAATTATTGTTACCCCTCAGGGTACCCACATTCCTTTCACTGCTAGACTTACGTTCAAATGTACGAACAACGAGGCCGAATACGAAGCATGTATCATGGGTCTCGAAGAAGCGATTGATTTAAGGATCAAAAATTTGGACGTATACGGCGATTCAGCCCTGGTTATTAACCAGATAAAAGGAGATTGGAACACATACCAATCAGGATTGATTCCTTACAAAGACTATGCAAGAAGGTTGTTACCCTTCTTCAACAGAGTCGACTTTCATCACATCCCTCGTGATGAGAATCACATGGCTGATGCATTAGCCACTCTCTCTTCCATGATTAGTGTAGGTCGATGGAATGACATACCTAAGATCGACATCATGCACCTTGAACGGCCCACTTACATCTTCGCGATTGAAGCAGTCATAGACGACAGACCTTGGTATCACGATATCAAATGCTTCCTTCAGAAACAAGAGTACCCATCTGGGGCACTCAGAAAAGACAGGAAAACCCTCAGAAGATTGGCTGGAAACTTCTTCCTGAGCGGTGACACTCTTTATAAGAGAAATTTTGACATGGTCTTGCTCCGATGTGTCGACAGACCAGAAGCAGACATGCTCATGAAAGAAATTCATGAAGGATCCTTTGGCACTCATGCCAACGGACACGCAATGGCGAGAAAAATTCTCAGGGTCGGGTATTATTGGTTGACCATGGAATCCGACTGCTACAAGTACATGAGGAGGTGTCACAAGTGTCAGATATACTCCGACAAAATTCATGTACCGCCATCACATCTCAAAGTTCTTTCTTCCCCGTGGTCTTTTTCCATATGGGGAATCGACATGATTGGTATGATTGAGCCCAAGGCTTCAAATGGACATCGGTTCATCCTGGTAGCCATTGATTATTTCACCAAGTGGGTCGAAGCAGCATCATTCGCCAATGTAACCCGACAAGTGGTGATCCGATTTATCAAAAACAATATCATCTGCCGTTATGGTGTTCCAAGCGAGATCATTAATGATAATGGATCTAACTTGAACAATAAGATGATGAAAAAGTTGTGCGCAGAGTTTAAGATCGAACACCATAACTCATCTCCCTACCGACCCAAGATGAACGGAGCGGTAGAGGCGGTTAACAAGAACATCAAGAATATCGTTCAAAAGATGGTTGTAACCTATAAAGATTGGCACGAAATGCTACCCTTTGCTCTTCACGGTTATCGAACATCTATCCGCACTTCAACAGGGGCAACCCCTTTCTCTCTAGTATATGGCATGGAAGCAGTGTTCCCCATAGAAGTAGAGATCCCATCAATCCGGGTATTGATGGAAGCTCAGCTCACCGAAGCTGAATGGTGTCAAAGTCGACACGACGAACTGAACCTGATCGAAGAAAAGAGAATCACGGCACTATGCCACGGTCAGTTATATCAACAGAGAATGAAAAGGGCGTTCGACAAAAAGGTCCGACCTCGTATTTTCAAAAAAGGAGACCTCGTGCTCAAGAAGATACAATCATTTCTTACTGACTCTCGGGGCAAATGGACCCCAAATTATGATGGCCCCTATGTGGTCACGAAAGCTTTCTCAGGCGGCGCCTTGAGACTTGCAACCATGGACGGAGAGGAATTTGCCTACCCCACGAATGTTGATGTAGTCAAGAAATACTTCGCCTAAAAATAAATAAATAAATAAAACGTCTTGGTGGATTGAAAACCCGAAAGGGCGGTCCAGGCAAAAGTTAGAGACATGAAAAAAAATCATCCCGATGGATTGGAAATCTCATAGTACAATCCAGGCAAAAATTAGGGATAATGGCAAGTAACTATGTTCAACAGAGGCAAGTCCCTCAGCAGCAGTTACAGCATCATCTATCGAAGGAAATCTCCAGTCAAAGGTCATCTTCGACGGAAGCTCAGGATGTCCCGAACTCAAAGTTGGTAGAAGGATAGTGGTCGTTATGTTTCAACGTAGCCCTTTTCCCTGTAAATTACCATTTTCTAACTTTGTATATACTCTTTGGAATCACGCGTTTGGCTGATCTCCATCTTATCAATAAAATTTGAGCCCTTGTGCTTTTGTTTGTAATTCTTTACTTGTTTTAGCTTTACAGAACGACGTTGTTTAAACTTAATCAGCGATTCTTGAAATAAAACAAAAATAAATTTACTTGTTAAACTTTTTCTGCTTTTAAATTAAAGATGGCATTTCTTTTGACTGTTGGACATCAGAAGAACATCGATCGCTTTTCCCGAAGTAAGCGAACTTCAAAATGCATAATCAAAGTACTCCTTCTAAACCAGTTCGCCTGAATGAAGGGATCAACTGTGTCAGAGACCTTGTTTTGTCTGACAACCTCGGCCGAGTTCTCATCTCCTAAGCCCGATCAACATAGCTCCCAACGGGACTATCTCTCCTAAGCAAGGTGGAATTGCTATTTTGAATCAACGGTACTTCTTCGCCCCGCGATGGCCGAGTATCCAATTGTGTTCATCTCTTAGTCTGTATGTTGCGTCTGTTTTGTCAGCACATACATACATACATCATGCATTTTTTATTTGCATTCACATTTCATATTGCATCACTATCACTCTAGTCGGTCATGTCCCCTAGTGGTAGAAGTCCTCTCAATTGAGTTGTCAGTTCTTGCCTCGTCAGGAAATACTGTGTCTGAACAACCTCGCTTCCAGTTTAATTCTGGAAAGAAGTTGGTCCTTGACCACTTTGATAACTTGAACCTTTGAAAAGCCAGAGAAAACTTTTAATAAGCATCACTCTTCGCCATTGAAGATGATATCCTTGCTTTCCCGGATTAAGGAAAATCCACAGAGAAAGCCTCGTGATCAGAGATTCGGCAGCACGCCAGTTTTGCTCCGAAAACCCACTGATGAGAAGGTCATTGGCACCTCAAAATTGGATCCCATCATATGGCATTTCTCCGGGAAAATCCCGAGAAAAGTATGATGTAACCCCAAACGAAAACAGTCTCTCAAGAGACTCACTTTCCCCAGTAGAATCGACAAATGGCGTCTCCAAAACAGAGAAGTTTGTGTACCTCTACAATTCAGACGAATGGGTTCCCCAGCAAGTCTGACATCAAAACTTTTTCCACTCAAATGGCATCTCCCCAGGAAAATTCGGCGAGAAGTTTGAAGGAAAGCCGCTACGAATAGCGTCCCTTGTCAGTAAAGTTTATTGACAAAAGAAACCTAGACTAGTTCCTTGGTAGGAAACCAGGATCGAGAGGAAGTTTATTTCGGAAACTAAGACCAGTTCCTCGGTATGAAACCAGGATCGAGGGGAAGTTTAAATCAGAAACTAAGACCAGTTCCTCGGTAGGAAACCAGGATCGAGGGGAAGTTTGTTTCCACAACTGAGACCAGTTCCTTGGTAGGAAACCAGGATCGAGGGGAAGTTTATTTCAAAAGAGACTGAGACCAGTTCTTGGTAGGAGACCAGGATCGAGGGGAAGTTTACCTTTTCTAAGCATCATTGCTTAGCTAAAGAAGATGAATGTGTAAGCTACCATTCATAACCGCCATCAAAATTTCGGGTATTCCGATATTTAATCCTCTTGCACCCCGAATGCCCGAATCCCTTCGTCATTCACACCTTCGGGTCCAAGAAGATTAAATAGGGGCATCTGTAATACCCCAAATTTTGACCACTTAGATTTCCCATCATTGTGAAAATCATCATCACAATATGGATGAACCATCATGCTTCATCAGTCTCCCCAAAGATGGGTGAGCATCCAATACAATCAAAATTAGGGTTTCAAGCCCTCTCTGAGTGCTTAGACAAAGGATCAATCAAGAAATGACATGATCTTCAACTTGTCTAATCTCTTAAACATCCACAATGGATCAAAAAGGACTCCCACTTCAAGGATTAAGCACAAGGCTGCTCCCTTCTAGGTGGATCAAGTCTCAAGATCGACAGTGTCACCAAATTAGGGTTTTGGTCGACCAGGGCCTCCAGATGGAAATTTTCATCTGGGCACAAGGCAATGATCCAAAACATGACCTAATATACTTCATGGAACCTCATGAACCCATGCATCAAGTCAATTTTGCCTCAGGGGATGCATTCATCAAAAATCAGGAATTAAGGTTTCTTGACCTAATTCACCCCTAAGTTGACTTTTGGGACAAACCATGAGCCAAGACCTCAAGAGATGATTTGAGGGTCTCTAATATACCATATTGATCCATTTGGAACCATGGATTGATCCAAGAAGCTTGAGCAACAAGTCTCAATTTCATCTGCACCACAACTAGGGTTTTAAGAGAAAAGTCAACTGTAACTTTGACTTTTGACCAAGACATGCTCCCAAACCCTAATACATGATTGAATATACCCTGTGACACCCATGGAACATGTCCATCAAGTTTGATTTAGGTTAAGGACATGATTTCCTGAAGAATTGCACAGTTTGGAATTCATCTGATAAAAAGTCAACTGTGCACAAAAGTCAACTTTGACTTTTTGAGATTTTTCACCAAAATGGATTTTTAACCCTAAAATGATGTTAATGTATGATTTGAATCATCATTCATCAAGAAAAATCAAGAAAAGTGAGATAACTTGTAAAAGGGGTAACCATAAAACTTAGAAATTTTTCTAAGTTAAAAATAAAGTGGCAAAGGTACCAAGTTTGGAGGACCATAACTCCTAAACCACAAGGCCATTTTTTCTCATCCAAAGATGGATTTGTAGCCCTCATTATCACCTACAAAAACTTCAACTACAAGTCATTCCAATTCATTAAGGATTTTGAGTTATGGAGTGATCAAAGTGGCTGAAAAGTGAAAATGTCACTTTTTCCAACACTTAGTGAAATTTTCACTAAGTCAGATTCTGCCTCACTTTTTGCCAAATGTATGGGGATTTTTCACTTGGAATCAAAAGAGATCAAAACCAAACTTGTTCAAACATGTAAGAGCTTTCCAAAATGGCCAAGAACATTGCCAAATTCAACCTACACCATGAGATACAACATTGCCAAGTTGCCTTGCTGAAATCTGTCAAAGCAAGGCAGAATTTGCAACTTTGGTCGATTTGCCAAAATCAGCCAAATTCAATTGCTCCTATCCACTTGTACACCTCAGAGGATTGAATCTAAAGGGGACAATCACTGAGTCAAGCCTCCAAAGTCCATGGAACAAGAAATAGCATGTTGAACCTAGAATGGCCAAAATAGGGACAAGACTTCAAATTTGGAATGAGGCATTCAATGAAACCATCAAGGTGGCATGTACTGAGCCATTCTCATCTGAAATCAGTCAAGACTTATCCAAGACCAAGGGAACCAAAGCTCTGTGCCCTAACCTCTAGTCAATGGCTAGAGGAGACTTGGATTTTCATTTGCCAACATTGGCCAACCTACTTACCAACTGCCATGTACTATTCCTTGCAAAACAAACTTTCTCCACTATAAATAGAGCTCAATTGTGGTCAGTTTGAGTACACCAAAGCCATCTAACAGATGCTTTCCTCAAAATCTCTTCTTTCACTCCAATTTTGCCTTCTAAGGCAAGTCACTATCGGGTTTTGAGTTTGAGAGCAATTCCAATCAAACCAATCACTCACACACCTCACATACATCACATATGAGCTGATCAAACACTTAGATTACTTCTGAAACATCAATTTCATGAAATCACCAGCTGGTTGCTCAAGGTTTTAACCAAAGTGCAGCTGAGGTACCACAAAATGATCCAGCCAATTTCAATCAAGTCCAACCATCCAAACACAATCCATAGGGTGTAGGGAAGCTGTTCAGATCATCACCACTCATCTGTAACACCTCCAAATCAAAAATCACTTTGAACTTGCTGTCACGACTTGGAGGTAAGCACATACTTGGTCATCTCTCAATCTATGCATATTTCCTCGCACAATAATTTGGCCATATGTTCATAATCATGCATGGAATGTTTTCCCTCAATTAATTGCATTGTTTGAATCGTGTATCAAAAATCCTAGCCTTCATGCAGAAATTAGGGTTCTTGAGGTCTCTTCGTGATTTCTTGTTGTATGTTTAATTTAAATGAAATTAAAGTACATAGACATGATCGTGAGGTTGAGGCGAGCATAATGATATGTGGATTGCATGATATGATTACGTATTCATGGAGATTGGATAGAAAATGCAAATCTGAGAAACCAAGAACACGCGCGTGTTCTACAGCTTGTTCTTGGCGCCATTTTTAGAAATTCAAATATTTGAATTTTGTGATTTTGTTTAATTGATTCAAAAATTAATTTCTCTCTGAGTTTTAATGATTTTGAGTTGATTCTTTTTTTAATAATTCACAAAAATGTTAAAATATTTTATTTTCACAAAAAATCCCAAAAATATTATTTATTTCATATAATTGATATTTTTGCAAAGAATTAATATTTTAATTGTTTTTGACATTTTAAATATTTTTTCTACATTGATTTTGCAACTTTTAATGCTTTCTATTTATTTTGTAGGTCAATACTTAATTTTTGAAGCATTAATCCAAGATCACAATTTGTTTTCCATGTGTTAAACAATTTTTGATCATTTTAATTAAATTTTTATTCAATTAAATACATTTTGAAAACAAATTAGGGTTTTGGATTAATTCAACCCTCATAAATCACTTTCAAAAACACTTTGGGCCTCTTGAGAGAGTGTAAGACCCATCCCCCCTTGTACAAAAACTTTTTGGGCCTCACTCATTGTATAAGTCCCTCTGTACAAGTAAACGGCGCGATCGTCGCCCGTTTAAAAAATAAAAATCATCTGGGCCTCTCCTTGAGCTATAAGACTCATTCAAAACATTTTGGGCCTCTATTAGAGTGTAAGACCCAATCCCCCTTTTAACCAAAACATTTTGGGCCTCACTTATTGCATAACTCCCTCTGCGTTAAAAGAAAACATCGGCGCGATCGCCATTTTTAAACGAAAAATCATTTGGGCCTACCCTCGTGTTATAAGCCCCTCTCTTTTCTTTAAACCTTTTTTGGGCCTCTTGAGAGAGTGTAAGACTCATCCCTTTGTACAGAAAACCTTTTTGGGCCCCAGTCACTTGTATAAGTCCCACTGTACAAAGTCAAACAGTGTGCTCACTGATAAAACCCTGGGCCTCTCCTTGAGTTGTAAGCCCCAAATCTTTCTTTTTCAACGCACTTTCTCCTTTGATTTTGAATATACTGTTGTTTTCAATCTTTCTTTGTTGAACAACTAACCAAACAGCATGGAAGCACTACAACCGAGTAAGTGGTTATCGCTTTCATTTACTGCTTTCATATTATAAACTGTATTGTCGGGCTGCTCACTGTAAGTCTCCTTTCATAAACTCATATCTACTGTGTAATAATAGTATAGATATTTCGAGTTTCCCCGGCAACTACGTCTAGAACTAGGTGACGCCGTTTCATTTATTTGTAGAAATAGACGCCTAGATCCCCAATAGGAGCACCAGATACAGTCTTCTCTTCGGCTGTCCTCCTTAGGAATCGTCAAGAAGCTCTACTCCCCAAGATGAATGTATTCTCCGTGAATGGCATCTTTGAGTTTCTTCCAAATTCTCGAACTTTCCTGACTTGATCTATTCCTTGTGGATAGCTTGCCTTGAATGTCTCGGGGTTTGGGTACCCACTACGGTCATAATCTTGGACCTTAATTAAGGAACCCTCTTTAAAAGCTAAAAGTCGCTGGATAGTAAACCTCGCACGTTTACCAGTGGTTTTTATCTTTAAAAGAGATATCTCTCCTAATGGAAAGGAGATGATAGACCCACGGGCTTCTTAAAAGCATCGGCCTCCTCTTGGGCATTATTCAAGGACACTACGGCTTCTTAGAAGTATTCACAGCCTCCTCTTAGGCTTCGTATAATGATCTCTTCCTTCGGGAATGATAGCCTCCTCTTGGGCTTCGTACAAGGACCCGTCGGCTTCTTAAAAGTTTCCAGCCTCCTCTTAGGCTTCGTACAAATTGTCCCGACGACCTCCTAGAGGTATAGGAACAGAACTTAGTCATCCTCATAGAACAGTCCTTTCATAGAGTCTACTACTGTTTCTCAAAGCATAGTACAAAAGAAAAAAAACTCTAGACTTGGACAGTCTAATTTCCTTGAGTCTCAAAGACATTCTCAAGTGACCCCTTCGTTAAATAGGAATGAAACCCGCAGACTCGGACAGTCTCAATACCCTTTGGATTTCCCGTTTCCTCAAAGAGAAGGAAATATCCTTGATCCTCAAATCAAATCCCTGAGTATAGTGTTGCTCATATAAGAACTGATTTTCTCTTTTAAAATCAGTATATTGGATCTGTCACTCAACTGAAACAAACCTTTAGCCTCCATCTCGGGCTTCGTACGAGATACAAAAACACTCTTTTGTTGAGTATCAAAGACTCTCTTGTTGAGTCAAACGTTTTAGTCTCTCTCTCGGGCTTTGTACGAGACACACAAAGACTCCCTCGTAGAGTCAAACAAACAATAGCCTCTATCTCGGGCTTCGTACGAGACACAAAGACTCCATCGTCGGGTCAAAAACTTTTAGCCTCTCTCTCGGGCTTTGTACGGACACAAAATAGCCTCCTCTTAGGCTTTGTATAATGATTTTCCTAGCAGAAATTAGCCTCCTCTTAGGCTTTGTATAAGAAAACCATTGGTTGATCCAATCAACCTTTTAGCATCAAAGTTGTGCCTCGTTCACAATACACAAACATCAACAACTCCTTTCCTTTCATCTAATCGCTGTAAGCGGCAAGCCTCTGGATCATCTATATCCATGCCACTGTCCCTCTTTTAGCATGAGAAATTCCTAAGGAAAGATGGCATTGCTCTACACTGAGTTAAAGTCTTCTCCTTCAGGTTAAAACCCTTTCTTTGGAAATTATGGCATTGCTCGGATCCGCGTATCCCAGTTAAAGTAATTCTCCTTCTCCCCTCTTTAGAGATGACAAATTCTCTCTAAAACCGAGGTCTTTCAGCTTCACGTCTTGGGCTTTGAACAAGACACAAATAGACCTTTCAGCTTCACATCTTGGGCTTTGAACAAGATACAAACCACCTTTCGCTTCACGTCTTGGGCTTTAAACAAGACACCAAAAACACCCATTTCCTCCCATAGAATAGGAGGAACTACGAACGCTCTGATTTCCCTGTTTCGGTAAACGGGAATACGTAGGCATAAGATCGAAAGAAAAGATCTTAGCGAGCACACTAAACAAAAAACCCAAATCCCATATCTCCATCAATCAAAAGCAGTAATTCAAAAGCATCAGTCCTAACATCCTAATCCTTGTTCCCCGCCAGAAACCTTCTGCCTAGATAAAAAGAAAGAAAACCGTATTGGCGAAAATACAAATAACCAGTACAAAGGCCCCCCCACATTGATAGCATTCGTAACCTAACAGACCGCTGTTTAAACTCAGTATGCAAAGCAGGGTTAATTGGAGACATCTATTTCCCTTCCTTAGTCAGCTCACAATAGGATAAAAAATGAATCGACCTGTAGTTTTAAGCTCAACCGCAGAGAGCAACCAGCGCTTAAGAACCGCGTCCAAAATCGCTCGCTACAGATATGTGTGGTTGCTTTATTAGATCTACACATGGTTTACCCTGTGCGTGTCAACTTGCTGGTTTTCAAATACAAGGCATGTCTATTCCTTTAGAAGAAATTCATGTTTTCTGGAAGAAATTACACATTTAAGAGCATACTGACGGTCCAGAGGATAGTGGTTCAAAGATGGATTTAGACGCAGAATGTGAAGATTTGAAGACATATTTCAATTCTTTGGATATTGTAGGTCAGAGGGTGTTGAAGAAGAAAATTAGAGAACTGACTTATCCAGCCACATCTTGTATGCGTCCACCGCCGGTGAAGTACAAGCCGAGAGAGGAGTTAAGAAGAGTAAAAAGGGTGAAGAGAGTGATGTGCGTCGTGATCCCTCGCAGTGGGAGTATGGTGAGGCCTCGCAGGGGAGTCAGACTACAAAGACATCATGTACAAAACCAACAGGAAGTCAACCTTCTAGTCAACCGTCCACTGTATCTTCTAAGCATAAATACTTGTCTCAGTTTCCTCGATTCATGCATCCATACATTGACGACATAATTGATGTGGGTGACGATGGAAATTGTGGTTTTCGGGCTATTGCAGCATTACTTGGATGGGGTGAAGAGTCTTGGGCGTTGATTCGGAATCAGTTGGATGCTCAAATTTATCAACAACCAAAATTGTTTTCCAAGTTGTTTTATGACACCGTTGATGTGGTTCGAAGTTCCTTAAAAGTAACACACTTGGGTGCACAGGGTAGAGAGAAATGGATGTTGATTCCAGATATGGGTTATCCTATTGCGACCCGGTACAGTTTGATTTTTGTCTCCCTGTCAATGACACTTAACCAAACCTTCTTCCCTCTTACCATAGTTCCATCTATGTTTGCAAGTAGGCATAAAATGATTGTTGTTGGATTTGTCAACAACAATCATTGGGTTCAGGTAAAATTAAAACCTGATAGTCCTTTGCCTCCCGTCACGACCCGGTGGAGAGAGAACTGTACTGAAGAGGCAAGAGCCTAGGAAACAGCATATGCATGACGGATTAGGCACTGAGAGGAAGAAATTAGGAAGTCACAGTAGTTTTAAATGTAATTTTGTTGATGTTATGTATTTTTTTCGTAGGATATCATCTTAATTTAATATGTAATCTTAATGATGTTCTTGTTGATCAAGCACTATGGGGAAAAAGAAATGGAAATAGCAGGTTTTTCAAATTTTTTTCAAGCTCAGGACTGATACCGGAAATTTCAGTTTGCCTGAAATTCCCGGTATACCGGATATTTCATTTCCCCGGTAATTTCACTTTTTCTGTAAAATTTGAAAATCCGGTACATTTATACCGGTAAATTAAAAATGTCCGGTGAAAGCTATCGGTATTTTCAAAATTACCGGTACTACCTGAAAATTCAGGCAAATACATTGAAAATGAGTGAAAAATCCGATATTGGTAAAAAATCCCGGTATGTCGCCGGACATTTCACAAAACCGAGGTTTTTGACATGGATAAAATAGACTTTTTACATGTGTTGGGGGATACTAAGTTTAATTGGGGGTTGGCAGATAGATCCCCGTTCAGTTGTGATAAGAAAAAACTAAACCCCTAGATAAATTGATAAGATTAAACTCTCGTTTATGCGAGAAGAAATGAAGGAACAAGTAAAATTGATGAGACGCACATCCAAATCCATTTCAATCTTTTAAATTCTAGCCAGTCTATTACGCAGGCAAACAATTTGACCGATTTTAATTCTGTTTTTCCTTAGACAATATCCAAATAAATCTATTCGCTTTCTCTTCATTTTTCTTTACAATATTTTCTTTTTTTAACCAAAAAGAAAGCTTTAGTTATAAACAAAATAAATAAATAAACCAGATCAGAGATATATATGAGATATTACAACTTCAAATTCAATCGTTATTATTATCATTAGCAATCTCACCACCAAGTGATGCATCTCCAAGAACTACAAAACATTCAGTTTGTGCCCTCACACTCTCACACAAGACGGTGAACATCTCTACAGTCAACATGAAAATCGAATGAAGTCTGTTTGATAATGAAAACTGAAAAAAGAAAATGAAAGTTCCAAACTCTCCATTTAACATTTCATATGGAAGTTACTATTTAGGAGTATGCATTTGCAGTCCAAAGTTTGTCATATATTCAATAAATCTAAATAATTGTTTGTCATGATCCACTAGTTAAAATTCAAAACTTATACTAGAATTACAAAAGGTAACACAAAGGATCAATTTTATGTTTAGATCATCTTGCACTATAGCGGATTGGGGTCAGTTGCACTTGAAACATCAAATCCAGGAGGTATAAAAATAACATCATCCCATTTTGATGTAGAATTTTCCTGCAAAATTATTTGACAGTTAGTTTCAATTTTTCAAAGTAAATTCCTTACATAGGAAAAAAAAAAACTCCCCAAAAAAGAGGGCGTAACATGACACTCACCTTCATTTCCTTTATTACATCCTCTAGAGAAGCAACCTGAAAAAATAGATCATGGGTAAAGTCTATTGAACCAAACAAAACAAAATGTTCGTGCTTTGAGGGGGCTATTGAAATCTGTACCTCTATGTCCCCTTGTCCGGAAGACTGTTTTATTCTATTCATCTGACCAGACGCCTTTTCAATTGAATTTTCTAAATCCTCCTGTAAGAAATTCAAAATGCGAGGAGCATAAAAATTTAGCTTCATTTATAACTACCTAAACTCAGGACCAGGTAACTCAATGCAGGCACATTAACCACACCTTTCTGAAGAAAAGTGGACGATATCTCTTTGTCTGGTTCTTCAATATCAAACTCCTGGACTGTAACAAACCAATATAGAATTCAAAACTAGTTCACGGATTTCAGCAAAAAAATAAATGAAGTGCAAGCACAAATTATGGACCCTAATATATTGGCTATACATTTAAACAAAACCAATTCAGAGTATCGTTAAAGAGTACCAGACATTTACTATCTTCATACCACAAATGTCATAAATCCATTAAACATATAGTACATTTCAGATCCAAGACAAGACCTTCAAATGTCTAAAGGAAAAAAAAATTTAGGTCACCCAAGGTCTGTATGCAACTCATGGATGTCAAAACAATTGCTACAGTTTTGGTACATATCATAATAAGTGAAAGCAAAGATGCAGGACTGAATTAGAAGAATTGCCTACAGATGGTTAGTATTTGGTGCCAGGCATTTGCAGTTTTAAAGTCACGGATAGAAGAAATGAACCATGGTTTATGAATTTGTAAACAGTAGAAGCTGATGGTGTGTGCCGGCAGGAATTTCTGGCTAGCAATGAATTAAAATAATTTCCGATGGCCTTTATATTGAGCTTCATGGTTTAAACACTAGGAAAAATGAAAATTTTCTTTTAAAGAGAGATGCGAGTACTTGCTTCAGTCGTTAGCATGCAAAAAAAATCCGTGCAAACATAATGGTGTCAAAAGGAGTCAAGTCAACACAGGATTTCTTGTAACTTTATAACTTATGAAGTTAAAGAAAAAAGACTGATAAACTTAAGAAACAAAACCAACATTAATTTGTCAAATTGGACTAGGATCTCTTAAGCAAAGTCTAAAATTGTGGATGGAAAAAAAATGGCTACCAAAAAAATAGACTTCAGAAATAAAAGTTTTCATAAATTTATATTTTAAAAGTATTTTAACAAATATCTTGTTTTTATTGATGACCAAGCCTTGTGTGTCAGTAAGAGGAACACGGCTTTGCTCTTTAGGAGGGGGTGCTAATAATATGTTCCTTGAGGGCAGATTAAGCTACTTTATGAGCCATATGTAACTTTCACACTTATCCTCAGCCAGGGAAGGATGGTTGCAACCCCGGTTTTGAATGTGAATATCCTTCCCGACTACATGGAAATATAAATCATATGTAAGAGTAACAAAAAATATGACTCGATGACAATTAAGACCACCACAATATAACAGAAAGCATATGATAGGAACTGGAAATTAATGGAGCTATGAGAACTATTGTATTTCACAAAGGCAGGATTTCCCTTGTGAAATTATATTAAATTGATACCAATGCCAAAATAAAAGATCAGTGTATATCTCACTAACTTTTTCTAATAAGTTGATTATCTCCCCTGTTCAATTTAAACAAAATCAATTGCACAATTTGTATACACAAGAAAAAAAATACACAAACTATTTAGACAACTTCACAAACGACCAGTCAGAGAATTATCCGTTTACTAATGCTTCTCAAATGAAGATCAAGTCAACCCCACAAGTTTTAAAACTAATAGCTTTTCATAATTATAATCATGTGCTTTTAAGATACAAGATCATTTTTCTTCTCCTTTTTTCTAAAACAATTCCTTATGATTTATTTATATGCATGTATGCATGTCCTTAATCTTTCACTCAACTTTGCATGATTTTGCTTCTACCCTAAAAAAGATAAGCAGTCTAGAAGCTCTTGATTCCTTGTTGCAAAAAAACGGACACGGCTGTCATTGTTGAGACAAGGACCGGAACCCCAAATAAACCAGTCATTTATTCTGTCTTTTTTCCCGCATTAATATTCTTTATAGTATTACATGTTGCAAACATTCCTTGAATCCCCTATAATTAGATTGCTTGCAATTCAGGAACTGAGACACAAATGACATATCCAGAGTTAAATATATGAGAGAAGAACCTGGAAAACAGGAACACCAAAAAAATCATCGGAAGGAATACCAGATTTTTCCCTCTCCTGCAAAGCACAAGAATAAGCAAACATTACTGTATAGCTCAAATAACAAGCAACAATCTAAGTAGATACAGAAAACTTCTAAGTATGCACGACCATTTTTCAAACATCGCACAAAAATGCTGCAAATAGAATCACTAGAATACCAGAAAAATCAAGCTCAACTCTGGGTATTTGTGAGAACAAATCAAAAGTCTTGCTGAATTTATTGCTAAGAAGTTTTCTATCTAAAAACTAATGTTTTCCCAAAAGAAACATTTGCCGCCATGAATTGTGTATACAGTATTAACAAGAAACTAGTTCAAAGAGACACTTCTTTTATCCTCTTCCACCATAAGGTGGCATCAGAATCAATCAAAATTCCAAGAATATCATTGGATCCAGCCTAGAGGATAACATAAAGATTAAAGCGTGAAGAAATATTCGGTTTTTATATTGAGTTAAACTCATCCTTATAAAACTGACTTGTAAGGTGAAGGTGTCTCTCTTTATAAACTATTTTCAAGTCTCATCTCATTTCAATATGTGACTTAGGTTTTTTCAATACACTCTATCACACCTCACCATTATTGGGCTTAGTAAGTGGATAATTTGGTGGGGGGGCCTGGCTTGAATAGATAGGCTCTAATACTATACTCTTTTGTTTTTTATTATGTGACTTTGGGGAAAGTGTCCTAAATTTAAGTCGTTTTACAATACAATTAATTATTAAGTTATTTTTTCTATTATACTCTTATGTATTTATTATTCTCTCTTCTTTCAATTCTTTAAATTTATCTTTCTCATACCATTAATGAAGAACAATTTTGTAAAATCCTTCATAATTTCTCTTTTTAATACAACAATGGTTACATTTCTTAATATGTGTGAAAGTGTCAAAACGACTCAATAAAAAATGGAGGTAGTATTAGGTTTTAAATATTGAGCTTAATTAATCTTTATAAAACTGACTTGTAAGATGAGGGATTTCACTCTTTATAAACTATGTATAGGCCTTATCTCTTTTCAACGTGAGACTTGACTTTTCCCAATAAGAAGACTTACTTATCACTTAGAGGTGGAGGGATAAAAAAATATGTTTCAAGTTGTTGTGTCAATAATGTAAGTACTTAGTTTGACAGGCTCTTAGCCATAGTATCCAAAGCACTCTAGATAAATGGTTGACATTCAGATCCTTATTGCTTCCATTCTGAAAAATATGTTGTACTTAAACGAGTAGTAGCAGCATATGTTTTGTTCAATCTTACAGATAATTTTGACGGAAAAATATAAACCATTAAAGAATTTCAATAATTTAGTTTGGTTTGGATATTGGATTAAATGGTAGCGCACTTTGGACTTCAAGTGTTCGCTTGGATTAAATTTTGGCAATACGGGTTTGAGACAAAAAAAAACATGTTTAACAACTACCCAACTAAATTTTACCAAACATGTATATTTCAGGATGAAATTGAAACCCCATTCGTAACCTCCAAATAAGGATTTGAATGGTAAAACATTTCAGTTTAGTTATAGAAACTTCTACATAACAATGATTAGTACTTCCAAGGTTTTGGTTTACAGGACATGCATTGTTAGTGTAATCTACTTTTACACATTGATGCCCCACGAAAATCCAGTATTTTGCAGTTATTTATAAAATGTAGTTATAAAGTAGATATACGCGACAATATGATGAGTTGTTGAGTTTCCGAGTAAAATTAATTTACACTAGCAAAGCAATTTGCATCCCCATTGTTTCAACCACACAAAATTAGAAGGTAAAATGAATGAATTGCACAAAGGAAACCTAGTAATTCCAAAGACAGAAATGAAATGAGAGGAATACTCACTTGCAGCGCATTCTTGACTTGAGAGAATTCAGGTATCAATCTGAATGCAACACCATTTACTTTGAGTTGAAATACCTAAAAAACGTGGCAAACAAGTTTCAAATATCAAAATTAAATAAATAAATAATTGTAATTGAAAGAGAAAAAGAAAGAGAAAGTGTATGAACGAACCTTGTTGAGAGCAACGGGAACGACTTTGGAACCTTGAGGCATGAGAGGGTCAATAGCGGTTACTTGGTGAAGTAACGCTTCAGCGTCTTCTTTATTGAAGCAAAAGAGACCTAAATTTCTACCGGTGGAAGCGCCGGATACCAACATGAACTCGTCTGCGGCGTTGCTGAGAGCGTAGACGGGAACGCCTTCCAGACGCTGCTCGATTGTCTCCGCCGTCAATGGCCTGATGACGTTCGGGGCCATCCGGGCCCACGGTGGAGATTTTGGGAAACGGTTTAGGTTGGTGGTTAGGTTCTGAACCAGGCCATTGCACCGGGTTTGGAGTTCCGATAGGGCTTTCTGGAAATTTTCGAAGTTCATTTTGCTATGTGGATTGCGGTTACTTTGCGGTTGTTGTGAAGAAATAAGGGATATCGAGAGTGTGTAAGAGGGTTTAATTTGAATGGATTGATCTCTAGTTAACGGTTGAGATCGTTTCCGGTAAGAATAGTGTACTCTTACCCTGCAATTTTCATGTGAAATAATTATTTCAATGTTTTTTAATCAATTCTTATATGTTTTGCTAAGCAAATATATTAAACAAGAGGTGAATAAAAAAAAATTTAAAAAAAAAAAACACTCGATTTTTTAATAATACAGTCTCTCAATTTGTTAATGAGCATTAGTATTTTTCAATTTATGAATAAGACACATCAGTTGAAATGTGATGAGTGAACCATGTATAGTTGGTAAGTAACTTTCCATGTATGGTGATCCAAACAAAATGACGAATATTTTCAGGAAACTAAGGTTTCAAATCCAAGACCAAGTCATTGTCTGAATTTGAGGTGGATTGAACACCAAAGTTAACCAAGAATAAGCTAATTTGGTAGAATAAATACCTGATAGAAAAGGTTCTCAAATATGAATATTATCTGAGTCGCCATTAGTAAAGACACTAGTCATTTCCATTTTTATGTCTTGAGAAAGATGGGTGGAAATGATGCAAAAATTTCAAGTACCATATCTGCATACATACATGAAATTTAGGTGTGCATCATTCTCATCCATTGAAAAAATTCTATCACAAATCCTACCATTTCAGAGTAATTTATCATACCAAATGGAAATGTTCCCTCTCTTTACTCTAATGATAAAATCTGGATTGCGAGCCTCGTCCGCTTTAGCAATAGAATATCATGTATACGATGTTCCATAGTAACTATTTCCCTTTTGGATGTGGGCTTCAAAATTATATCTAGATGGTAATAAGTGAACCCACAACTTGTCAGGATTGTGAAGAAGCTCCCAAACATGTTTACCCAACATGGCAACATTAACAGGTCTAGCTCTCCTGATGCTAAAACCACCTATAGTTGAAGGTTGAGTTATGATATCTCATTTAACACAATGACTAGATTTGCTTCCCCAAACGAATTATCTTATAAAAGAACCAATTTTACTACAAATTTCTTATGGAAGCCACAAATTATGCATGGTATAAATAAGCATAGAACTAAGCGCGGACTTAACAAGAGTCGCCCTCTCAGGTCTACTAAGAATCCTATATTTCTATTCAGCTAAACGATAAATAATTTTATCAATGATAAAGGAGAAATTCGCATTTGTGACCCTACCAGAAATCAAATCAAATCCAAGATATTTACCAATATTAAAAGTGTTACATTCCAGAACCAGAAATGTAAAAAAGATTAGCGGGAGCTGCAATGGAGTACAACTTTCAGCTCGACGGGGTGGGGGTGTACCTGCAAGGTTAGCACTCTGACGCTCAAGTCAGTATGTGAATGAGTAAAGAGTAATCAAATTTGTGTTTGAAACTTGTTACTTTAAATGGCGTCATTCCCTATATATAAGGGAGAGAAATAATTGTTTCGCTATCTTTTAGATGTGGAATGCAGAGGATCGTTAGATATGCTTGAGACATAAATCTTCTGCAGTATGGGATATGATAGTCCAGTGGCCAAGAGAAGGCTCTAGAAGTGATTTGAACAATAGGTTGATACATTTTGGCCCGGAATTATCCGACTTAGGATGATCGGATAAGGGAGATATAGTAAGTCCAAAACAGTTTCTCCCATGACTTGTTGAGAGTCTTGGAAACCGATAAGTCTTATGTAATCGTGGTTGGCTACATCGAAGTTTTGCCTTAATTGTTTTGAGGAATGCAAACGTTTGGTGTAACACCCCGAAATTTAATTAATTGAATTATTCGTATTTTATTTAATTGTTTGGTGTTTGGTGTGCTTTTAAATAAATATGCATGCTGGATTGTATAGGTAGATGTGAGGCATATATGAGGTGTAGTGAGAGCCTTGGTAGTGTGAAGGAAGGAATAGAATAATTAAAATAATTATAATTATAGTTATTTTAATTAATTAATTAAAATTAAATGAGAAATAATGAGAATTAGAGGAGTTAGAGTTGTTTTAGCATAAAGAGAAAATAGAGGGAATGAGGAGAGAGAAAAGATAATATAGAGGAGGAAAATATAATTAATAGAAAGTTGGAATACTTAGGTTTAGAATAAAAAGGATTAGAGAAACCTAGAGTTGCCCAGTACGTGATAATAGAATTTGGGAGAAAAGAGGCAAGGCAAGGCAAGGGCTCGAAGAGGGAGGAAGAACATTGATCCAAATCTGAATTTTTGCAAGGAATCTAAGGTAGGGGAGAAAGAGCTTTCTATATGGGTGTATAGCATGAAAGGGTAAAGAAGAGAGGTCATTACTCTCATTAGGATATGTGTAAAAATATGTTTTTATGTGTTGTTGTTATGTTAAAATCTGACAAATTTATGAATGATTGTGTTGATAATGTGACTGTTGTGACTGAATTCTGTGTGAATCAATTTGTTTAAGAATACATGAATTGCTGCCATTGGTGAATATTTGAAGCTTTAAACCCTAGTATGAATATTGGTGAAAGTGATAATTGAGTTGTATGTCAAATTGTCATGATTCATGAATAATACGTGCACTATGATATGTTTGATTATGATAATACTGTGGTGTACCGTTAAATTTGTGTTACGGGATAATTGAATGTGAGAATAATGGTTGGGATGATGTATGAAGGATAAGGGATGAAGGGGATGAAGATCATGTGTTAAAACTGGGTTTTTCTAGAAAAATAACTAGTGTCAATCGATTGACACTCCATGTCAATCGATTGCATGCATGCAAATTTTGAAAAAAAAATAACAATGGCAATCGATTGTTGTTTGGAATTAATCAATTGCATGGCCTCTATATGTGATTTTTGGGAAAGACATAATGCAAATGTATTTGATGTCAATCGATTGACATCTCACGTCAATTGATTGATGCATGCCAAATTTTGAAAATTTTCTGTTTTGAACCATGTTGCATTGCCCGATGATTTATGCTGTAACTTTAGTTATGTAGGTCCAAATGAAGTGTCGTTTAGAGTGTTAAAGAGTTAACGCCCAAAGCTACCTCATGGTGCCGCTTTGTGAAATAATTTATGTCTATACAAAGGTTAAATATAGGAATGTATGTTATGAAATGTATGGATGATTACGTGAATCAGTGCGCTACTTAATGATGAATTGATGATTTAACACGATTGAATGTTGGATGAATATATGTTTGACGTGGTGTTACTATTTGGTCACTATTTGGAGGTGTTTTGGTGTTATCTATTATTTATTTTGGAATCATTCAATTGTTTTGTATTGAGAATGATGTTATGCTTAATTGTGGTGTACACATGGTGAAAATTTTGGTGATATTGCATGTTGTTGAAAATAATGCATCATGGTGCATGAGCTTCGATCCAGTTTTGGTGTGCTATGGTCCAATAGTGTGGATTCAAGCGCTAGTAGTTGGTTCCACATAGAAATGGGTGAAGCATTACTAAAGATGTTAGTAGAAATTTGGTGTGCTCTGGTTCTATGGTTGGAATTCAGGAGCGAGATGGACATGTCTTGTCCATAATGGTACCGCATGCATAAGTATCACATTGTGTTGTGAGTCACATTGCATACATATAATTGCATATTATTGTGTGAGATTATGATGATGTTGATTATAAATTGAATATGTGTTGTGTTGTATGTTTCTCTACCTTTTGTATTTTTTACACTGTTCCTATTGAATGTTGTTTCTCACCCCTTTTGCTTCATGTTATCCATCATGGACATCTTGCAGATACTCATGGGTGAGCATTGTTTTTGTGTGTGAAAGGTGACTTGTTGGAGCTACTCTTCATTTTTATTTATCGCTTTATTGCACTTTAGTGGTTTTAGTGCTCTGATCGTGTAACATTGTGGATGAGAGTTTGTTATGTTTTTATTACTGTTGATTTGGTGTTTTGAGAAGTTTAATACTTTATCGATGAGATTAACTTGAAAGATTTTAATGTGATTCTGATGCATAAATTGCAAATGTTTTGATAAGTTTTGATTGGCGATCGTTGATGACATCTTAAATTGTCGAATAATGTTTTTTATATAAGTTTCGGAGTTTAGAATGTTACATTTGGCGTACATCATTGGAACAACGAAGGAATGTGCATTTCGATGCTTTCTTGTCGCTGATTTTTTATCATTTTAGATCATTGACACATCACCCTCGGTATGCGGGTTAGGAATTAATTACCCTACAAAGGGTACTCAAATGTTTTCATGTTTACAGGTATTTCTAGTAAATAATCACGAGTCTAGTTCACTTAAGAGATTAAACTCGAAAAATCTCGATGACAGATTCGTACATGGATGTTTTGAGAAAAGTTTGTGTGTTTGAAACATTGGTTTTGCCTGAGTTCGTGAAAAACTCAATGCGAGTCGGTGCTAGAATTTATTTTTAAAAATATTTTGCAGAAGCGACCAAGGATAATTCGTCTACACGAATCGAGTTACTGAGAGGATCGGATATACGTAAGCCAAATGGAACGAAAGGCTCGAAGAGAAAAATTAGAATCGCAACTTAACAATTAATCAATTTACCAAAAGCACTTAACAAGGTGCAATCTCCAATGAGTATTCAACAATTAAACCAAACTTGAAAAAATATCGAACACCTTGTATGCGTTCAATGTATCGAGCACTTGGAGTGCATAAAGCTCCAAGCCAAACCTTCTATTATAGTTGATGCAAAATTTTCACTAAGCACAATCCAAAAGAGATTGTGCAATGGTTTTCAAATTTATTTTCTGCACAAAACTATACCAGAATTTTTATCGATCGATTGAATAATTACAAGCATAAACAGTTCGAAATATAAATGAGATAAAGAAAAGGAAACGACACCAGGTTTGTTTAGGCAGTTCCCCTTTCGTCCTCGCTTCAGGTACGTCTGCCCCCAATTCTAAAAACTAGAATTGAGATATCTATAACTTATTTGCAAATGTTTTTACAAGAGAAAACTTAGTTATCCCACACTCAAGAACACTTCGTTGATGCAGATACTTTGTCTTTTCTTCCCTTGATTCGAGTCGAATCAAGTGCCTTGAACTTGTTGGAAGAACCTCTGTTTACTGTAACACCCCATTTCTACCCGGCGGATAAGTAATAAAATCAGAGTTTTCATTTTAAAAATTCTTCAACATAAACAGGATGTCACATTTTCAACAGAAAACAACTTCATGTTAATCACAAATAATTCAGATACATAACACTGATTCGGATGAACTGATAACAACCGGAATTATCCTTTTGAAAACAAAACAACTTTTATTAATAAGCGGCTTCACATAATTCAATTTATAATGACATAACCTCATGTCCAACTCAAAACAACTTTGAAACAACAATTCTTTAATAACAACAATTTAAGATTCAACTACTAAGACAATAACGACAAATAAACAACAATCGTTCATCCCCCCGAGTGCTACGTATCAGAGCAAGACCAACTCGAGCTAACAGCATCTAAGACTTCACATTATACCTCAACTTCTGCAGCTATTCTTGAGTACCTGCTCAGTTACCCATAATAGGTAACATCATTACAGAAGGGGTGAGATATCGAATATTATAGACAAAATATGATAATTAATATGCTAGATTAGAATCATATAAATTCCACCGCTTCATACGACAGTCATGCAACAACCAGAAATAAACAACTTAATAGCAACCCCAACTTGTATTGACAGCAAATAACAACATATAACAACAACTTATACAAAAGATGCAAATTATAGTAATAACAACATATATAACATCAGCTCACGACATTAGTAATTTATCTCAAGCAACAAGACATAGCAACAACAACCACGAATCAAGAACAACAGCAACTTCACAACGACTCAAAATGTGACACAACTATGCACATGCATGTGGTACCATCGGAGTAACACTCCCAACTTAAACATATGCCAGGTTATCGAGGCATTTCAACAAGGCATAAGCCTTCAACGTGGTGCCATCAAGGCCAACTTAATCAATGCCATCAAGGCCAACGTGGTGTGAGCATACAGCCCCGACTCATGAATGCAATGTATGCGACAATTATCAAAGGCATACAATCAACTACATCATCAACAAGAACAACCAGAACAACAACAACGAAACAACAACTCAAACATGCATCAATAGCATCAACTTAATCCAACGTTGGTCGTTCGACCTATAACTTAATCAACAACAACACAACTCAAACAACATTGGTCATTCGACCTACAACTTAATCAACAACAACACAACTCAAACAACATTGGTCATAAGACCTGCAACTTAAATACTTCGCCCGTAAATCGGGACAATACAACTTATCCAACTTTGCCTGCAATTCCACGCGTTCAACTTAATTCAACAAAACAAACCGACTAAAATCACCTACTAATTATTACGAACTACCTCGACAATTTTCGTTAAATTCCGGACAATTCTACTAAAACCGGTTAATTATTTTTCTGGTAAAGGTTGTAATATTTCTACTCTGCTTTAACATTATTAAGACTATTCTGTTATTGTTGTAATACAAATTCTGCTATATAATTACTCACTACTACTGCTATTCCATTATTCCCACAGTTACTGCTTGATTAGCTAATTTGACCACTTATCTTTCTACCCAGTATTTTTGCTACTGATACATATACATCCTGCTATTCACCTGACTAGGCATTACAATTTATTCCTGCAACTCATTAATTCACTTAGTTGCTAATTTATTTTACTACTGATATTATTTATGGTTATTGTAGAATACTGCCTTTACTGACTTGTTCTACTAATACCTTATTCCAAAACTCCTAAAAGTACTATTATACTAATAATAATACTAAATTATTATTAACTATTAATAATATTAATTATACTAAAGAAATATTATATAATATAAACTGTTAACTATTTAATTAAACTAACAGAGAAAACAAAGTAAAAAAAGTGAAGCATGGCATAGCTATGGGACGGTCGTCCCTAATAATAATATTAAATTATTAATAACTATTACTAATATGTTAGTAATAAATATATATATATATATATATATATATATATATATATATATATATATATATATATATATATATATATATATTGTAAAAGGGTTCAGTATATAGGGAAAGCATAAAGGAGGCGCCCACCTCAATACTTGGAGGCCCTCGCCTCCTTCCTTTAATTAAATGGGGGTGCTCACCTCCATTACTTTGAGGCCCCCGCCTCCAATTGCTCTGAGGCCCCCGCCTCCATTTCCTATTCTTCTTCTTTCTTTAATTTCCTTCAGTATTTCCATAATTTCTCCATCGATTTTACACCAACCCACTATATAACGCAACAACTTATTTTCCTTCGATCAATTATTTCGGCCAACAACGTGGAAGCAACAACATGACAGTTATCTCAACACAAGGTAATTTCCAGCAACGTATCCATAGATATCAGATAAATTTCAGAGACAGCCACGACAAATCAACACAAACAGCAACGATCAATTTTTCTTTTTATGAAAACAAAATATCACCGAAACCACAAACAATTCCATGGCATCAATTTATATAACCTAACCCCACATAGAAATTATCATAATCCCGTTTATAAGATTCGAACCCACCCTTACCTGGATTTTAACGGCAGTTCGAATTCTCCGGTTCCGGCTGCGCACTTCTCGTAATTCCTCTTCTCCAATCTTGTGCTTCCAAATCCCTCGTGTAACTTCTCTTTTTTGTCTGCAACTTGTTGCACGATCTCCTTTGCTTCAACTTCCAAAAACCCCTTTTTCCAACAAAACTTAATTTATTTTCTTAAATTCCCTTTTAACCAAATAATAATAATAATAATATTCTTTAATGGGCCAACTAATCCACACCACCAAATTGCTATATACCACTCCCACACTAAATCCAATTAAATAAACAATATTCTAAAATAATATTATCTCCAATATTAATTTCTCCGATCCAACCGACTAATAATCCAACTTTAACTTAATAATCCAAATACGCCTCTTAAAATAATATTGACAAATCCAACTACTCCGATTAATTCTAAAACTTCGTCTAACTCCAATAATTGAATCCTTCAATAATTTAATTAACTAATTAATTAAATTCAGGCGTTACAACTCTCCCCCACTTAGAATATTTTCGTCCTCGAAAATCTATCCGACACCACCATCCTTATCCCAAATCTCGTATTTAATCTTCCAGTCCAACAACAACTCAATCACGGTTTTAAACCCAATATGTATACTCCAATACTTCAATTACTCTTACAACATGATCGTTACTATTCGCCAACCATTTTAGTAATACCTTGAAACCATCACCTTACAACATAGTAACAACCTTCACTTGCCTATACTCGACTATACAACATCGCATCATTACCGCAGCAACGTAAACAACACCAAAACACATATACGATCCTTATGTCCATACTCTGAAGGAAACCCACGTATAACACAAACAACAGTTCTTAACCTCAACGGCGACAACAACGCGAATACTACCCAAGTGATGCAACTGACAACTAACATCGCAACACAAGAAGTAACCAACGTAAGAATTTACCGGTTTAAGAACCAGGACACAACAACTTAAGAATACCAACTTAAACACAACATCAACGTAATCAAATATCAACATCGGTACAATTCTCGTCTGAACAACCGCAATACACTACGCGTTCGCTGCGCACTCTGATTACTTTCAAGGTACTAACTCTACTCAGTTGACCTCCAACTTCCAATCATCAAAATCGACATAATACCAATGCTTTCGATTTAACTCTTCGGGATCTCCCCGTTAACACCACACATAAATTACAACTTTACTATCTTTTATCAACATAGTTCCCAAAATCACCTTAGGCGCATAACAACATTACAACACCGTTTGACACCTGAGTCCACTTAAATTCAACAAGATAAATCATCTTTACCAACCAAAACTCCACTTTTACAAGTCAACTTATAATTTAACTTCTTGTTCTACCTGTAACTCAACTTTCACAATATCCAGTCTCAACTGAAATTTTCCATACTACTCATCAATCAAACACAGCTTCGTGCTGTCATCCTTAAATTCAACTAATATTCTAACATATGAACTTGTATCAGCAAAACAAACAACCTTCAAGCACTTGGCTTGACTTCGACCAATTCAACGTACATACTATACTAGTTGGCACGACACATCTATCCATCAATTATGACTCCATCTACTATCAACAATGGATTAAGGGTGATCAGTTCCTCAATTTGTCAATAGACAGCCGACAACCATAACGGTGAAATAAATCATCAGTACCCAACCCAATCGCGTACTTCAACTTGTGCCCAAAGTCCGTAGGCATAATGCTCCGCCAACTTCCTAAGGCTTACCAACGTCTTCTTAGTCTCCTTAATTTCAACTTCGTCAACGATACAAAACGTCCAAAATCCAATACACATTCTCTTATACACGCTCATAGCACCAGCACAACTATTAAATATTCTTCTGACATCGGAATTGCTACTACTTCAATTACTTTCCAAATTGGTTCGCTCCAATTACAACTCTCATCCAAGTCAAGATTTCAACAACGCTAACCAACTAATCGTCTTTCTTTTATTCTCAGAACCTTTATAATCCACCTAGTTTCACACTTGGCCTCATTAAATCCACAACTCAACAATGTTATCGCGGTCTCTCTTGAATTCGTTCTTCTCTCAACATCACCGTCTCATAACATCGCCACTATAATCATTCTCATTCGACATAAATTGCAGCTCTATGCATTTTCCAACACCATTACATCCTTTCTAATACCAACATTTTATTCCTTATCAATATATCGCACTCGGCTTCATCTTTCTCAATTTTCAGCAATAGTCGCTCAACTTCGAACACATTTTTCTCATCCAATACAGACCTCCCAAATACAAAATCATATTCCAAATTGAAGAGAATTTCGTGTAGATTCCAGAACTTCAAGAATCGCTCAAATCCGATTTACGAGTAAAGAGTTATCCTCCTTACAATGGGACTGGTCCAGAATTCCCGTATGCAGAATTTTCTAAAAATCAGCATCAGACCCAAACATTAAAACGCACTTTTCTCCCTCTTCACAAACTTCCTGAAGACAAATCGTATATACAAACTGTAGGGAATTTCGTAAGCTTTCCAAAAAGTCCAGAACCGCTTCCATCCGAATCACGAGTCAAAAGTTATACCTCGTTTATTGACAGCTGTTCCAAAATCACAAAAACCAGAATTTGAGGTTGATGAACATAAGTTCCACTTCCCTCCCTTGCTTCCAAGATCTACCAACATCCTCCTTTTCGTCCAACTACGAAAATCACCTAACCTTAATCCAACTATACTCAAGATATACAACTTACCGAATTAATCCACCAACTTATCATTCCATTCGGAATAATTCCTTAATTTCAATCATCCTTGATTCACCGTCCAGACTCTACGCACATCTCCAACTTGACTGATACGGATTCGCGAGTCCAAACTCTCGCCGGTCCACAATAACATCGCTCCAACAACATTTGCACCCTCGCTATCAACATCACCTTGAACCAACTTCTACACACTAATAACACGTCCGGGAGACAAGCTTCTCCCCCACTTGTTTCAAACCAACACCTGCCGACAACAACTAGAAACTAACAAACAAGTACCGACAGTGTTTCACACACATGTCGAGTACTAAGGGACAAACAGCATTAGACAACATTGGCCGGACAGACCGACCTGCTCTAATACCACTAATGTAACACCCCATTTCTACCCGACGGATAAGTAATAAAATCAGAGTTTTCATTTTAAAAATTCTTCAACATAAACAGGATGTCACATTTTCAACAGAAAACAACTTCATGTTAATCACAAATAATTCAGATACATAACACTGATTCAGATGAACTGATAACAATCGGAATTATCCTTTTGAAAACAAAATAACTTTTATTAATAAGCGGCTTCACATAATTCAATTTATAATGACATAACCTCATGTCCAACTCAAAACAACTTTGAAACAACAATTCTTTAATAACAACAATTTAAGATTCAACTACTAAGACAATAACGACAAATAAACAACAATCGTTCATCCCCCCGAGTGCTACGTATCAGAGCAAGACCAACTCGAGCTAACAGCATCTAAGACTTCACATTATACCTCAACTTCTGCAGCTATTCTTGAGTACCTGCTCAGTTACCCATAATAGGTAACATCATTACAGAAGGGGTGAGATATCGAATATTATAGACAAAATATGATAATTAATATGCTAGATTAGAATCATATAAATTCCACCGCTTCATACGACAGTCATGCAACAACCAGAAATAAACAACTTAATAGCAACCCCAACTTGTATTGACAGCAAATAACAACATATAACAACAACTTATACAAAAGATGCAAATTATAGTAATAACAACATATATAACATCAGCTCACGACATTAGTAATTTATCTCAAGCAACAAGACATAGCAACAACAACCACGAATCAAGAACAACAGCAACTTCACAACGACTCAAAATGTGACACAACTATGCACATGCATGTGGTACCATCGGAGTAACACTCCCAACTTAAACATATGCCAGGTTATCGAGGCATTTCAACAAGGCATAAGCCTTCAACGTGGTGCCATCAAGGCCAACTTAATCAATGCCATCAAGGCCAACGTGGTGTGAGCATACAGCCCCGACTCATGAATGCAATGTATGCGACAATTATCAAAGGCATACAATCAACTACATCATCAACAAGAACAACCAGAACAACAACAACGAAACAACAACTCAAACATGCATCAATAGCATCAACTTAATCCAACGTTGGTCGTTCGACCTACAACTTAATCAACAACAACACAACTCAAACAACATTGGTCATTCGACCTACAACTTAATCAACAACAACACAACTCAAACAACATTGGTCATAAGACCTGCAACTTAAATACTTCGCCCGTAAATCGGGACAATACAACTTATCCAACTTTGCCTGCAATTCCACGCGTTCAACTTAATTCAACAAAACAAACCGACTAAAATCACCTACTAATTATTACGAACTACCTCGACAATTTTCGTTAAATTCCGGACAATTCTACTAAAACCGGTTAATTATTTTTCTGGTAAAGGTTGTAATATTTCTACTCTGCTTTAACATTATTAAGACTATTCTGTTATTGTTGTAATACAAATTCTGCTATATAATTACTCACTACTACTGCTATTCCATTATTCCCACAGTTACTGCTTGATTAGCTAATTTGACCACTTATCTTTCTACCCAGTATTTCTGCTACTGATACATATACATCCTGCTATTCACCTGACTAGGCATTACAATTTATTCCTGCAACTCATTAATTCACTTAGTTGCTAATTTATTTTACTACTGATATTACTTATGGTTATTGTAGAATACTGCCTTTACTGACTTGTTCTACTAATACCTTATTCCAAAACTCCTAAAAGTACTATTATACTAATAATAATACTAAATTATTATTAACTATTAATAATATTAATTATACTAAAGAAATATTATATAATATAAACTGTTAACTATTTAATTAAACTAACAGAGAAAACAAAGTAAAAAAAGTGAAGCATGGCATAACTATGGGACGGTCGTCCCTAATAATAATATTAAATTATTAATAACTATTACTAATATGTTAGTAATAAATATATATATATATATATATATATATATATATATATATATATATATATATATATATATATATATATATATTGTAAAAGGGTTCAGTATATAGGGAAAGCATAAAGGAGGCGCCCACCTCAATACTTGGAGGCCCTCGCCTCCTTCCTTTAATTAAATGGGGGTGCTCACCTCCATTACTTTGAGGCCCCCGCCTCCAATTGCTCGGAGGCCCCCGCCTCCATTGCTCTGAGGCCCCCGCCTCCATTTCCTATTCTTCTTCTTTCTTTAATTTCCTTCAGTATTTCCATAATTTCTCCATCGATTTTACACCAACCCACTATATAACGCAACAACTTATTTTCCTTCGATCAATTATTTCGGCCAACAACGTGGAAGCAACAACATGACAGTTATCTCAACACAAGGTAATTTCCAGCAACGTATCCATAGATATCAGATAAATTTCAGAGACAGCCACGACAAATCAACACAAACAGCAACGATCAATTTTTCTTTTTATGAAAACAAAATATCACCGAAACCACAAACAATTCCATGGCATCAATTTATATAACCTAACCCCACATAGAAATTATCATAATCCCGTTTATAAGATTCGAACCCACCCTTACCTGGATTTTAACGGCAGTTCGAATTCTCCGGTTCCGGCTGCGCACTTCTCGTAATTCCTCTTCTCCAATCTTGTGCTTCCAAATCCCTCGTGTAACTTCTCTTTTTTGTCTGCAACTTGTTTCACGATCTCCTTTGCTTCAACTTCCAAAAACCCCTTTTTCCAACAAAACTTAATTTATTTTCTTAAATTCCCTTTTAACCAAATAATAATAATAATAATAATAATAATATTCTTTAATGGGCCAACTAATCCACACCACCAAATTGCTATATACCACTCCCACACTAAATCCAATTAAATAAACAATATTCTAAAATAATATTATCTCCAATATTAATTTCTCCGATCCAACCGACTAATAATCCAACTTTAACTTAATAATCCAAATACGCCTCTTAAAATAATATTGACAAATCCAACTACTCCGATTAATTCTAAAACTTCGTCTAACTCCAATAATTGAATCCTTCAATAATTTAATTAACTAATTAATTAAATTCAGGCGTTACATTTACCGTTACTAGATTATAAGAACACACAAGTCTTCAATCACCTTCACTCGGCTGATTCTGATCCACACACAGTTCGATCCTCAAACCTTGTTACACAATCCTCCAGTTACCGCTACTAGATCGACAGAACCTTCTGTTCTTCGATTACCTTAGCTCGGCTGAATTCAATGCACACAAGATATGATCCAAAAACCCCCAAATCCAATTGATCTTGGAGAGCAAAACCCTAGAGGTTTTATTCAAGAACAAACCCACTGAACTACTCACCCCAAACAAAGATACAACTCTATGCTTTGGACGTTATCACTTCATGATGCAGAAAATCAACAAAAATGATTATGTGTATTTGTTGAAAAAGGTGCAAGATGAAGATGAAATTGATGAGAAAAAAGTTCAATGTATTTCTTTCACTTGTTTTTGTTAGTTGTAAAAAGAATGGGGAATCAACTATATATAATGCAAAGACCAACTAACTCAAATAGCAGCAAAAAGAAATAGAAAAAACCAGGAAAAAAAAATGAGTCAAACGAGCGAAGGGTCGACCACTCGCTTGATGAGGGTCGGCGTGCACTAACCCGTCGACTTATGTATGCAAGTTAGACGAACATGCGTTGACCGCCACAGGATCATGCGTTGACGCATGGATGTTTAAAATGCAGAATGAAGAATCCCAGTAGCATGCGTCGACCGTAGGCTCAATGAGGGTCAGCGTGCGCTAACCCGAGCAATTCACAAACTTTGACACAAGTGCATGAGTCGACTCATGCACAACTTAGGTCGACGCAAGCCACGAAAATCCCTAGAAATTGATTTTTCTACAAGTTTTCATTAACTTAGGACCAAATCATGCATACCTTACACTAATACCATAATTATACACATGTAGGAAATGTGCAGGACTCTTCTTATATATTTTAGACACATGATTATTGATTGTTGTATGCAATGCGAATGACAATGAGATGATACCGTCCAAATTACAGACTAGAAGCTAGCCTACATTGTTGACATCATTAAAATAGAAACCAAGTGAGAAACACCTTGCCCTCACATACTCCCTCTTTTTTATGATGGAAAAATGCAAAATCGTCTTTAGCTTGGTTTGTAATTTGAAACCTCCCCCTATCTTTGTGAGGTCTTTAAAAATCAATTGTTGCTTGTAGAGATATATCCTTCTCCCCCTTTGACAACATCAAAAAGAGAAGCAGAAGATGGTCAAATTGAAAACATCATGATACTTGAGGATTCACTCATCAATTTGCAAACAAGATTCATTAACATTCATCCACATATAATGAAGCTAATGAAGAAAATAAACTTAGGCACACAAGAGAGCATAAAATAAACTCAAAATATATTCCATAGAAAGACAAATGTTAACACAATATGAATGATCTACATAGTACAGAAATAAAATGCAACATAAACCATTAGATGAAATGCATAACATAGAAATCCTAATCCTCATGGTCTCCTTCCCCTAACTTGGTGGCCCCTTCCTCTGAAATGCTGGCCTGGTGGTGGAGGAAGTGGTTGTTCCTCTCACCGCTTATTCAGTTCCAATACAGCCCTGTTAAGTGTGTTGATACCATTCGTTACACAACGTGTCTGAGCCTCGGCAGCAGTATCCAACTTATCAAAACGAGTCATGACAGCAGTAGCAAACCTATTTTAATTGTGAAGTTTGTGTGTTTTGAAGAATGTAGGAGTTATGGGTTTTTAGGGTTTAGAAGTTTAAAGAAAAAGAGAGTAATGAGAAGACTCTACATGTAATGCAGAAGGACAAGTAATGGAAAATGAAACAAATACAATTAATGAATCAAATTTTGAAACACAAGAGAAGCTGCGTGCGCGTTCCCAAGAAAAAGAAAACGGAATCTATCAGCGACGCGTAGACCTAAACAGGTCATGCGTCAACGCACACTGAGCGAATTTGGATATTCTTAGAATTTTTTTAAAACTATACGTCGACCATAGGTCGACGAGCGCTTACCCGCATCATTGTGTTAAAAATTTGAAAATCTTGAGTCGACCCATCCCCTGTTTGTGTCGTCTCAAGCCAGAAAAACATGGAAATATTCATATTTTGAGAGATTTATGCAACAAGTAGAGATAAATACAATGCTATACACATGCCAATACTAAAAAATGATCAAAAGTACATCTAATCATGAATTAAACATCAATTTAAACCACATTTTGGCCATAATAATTCACAAACATAATTGATCAAGAATGGAGTTTCTAAAAAGGGAATGATATTACCTCTGATGATTGATGATGGATGCTCTCACATATAGCTTAATCTTATCGCTTATTGTTAGTTAGAAGAAATAAAGACAAGCAAAAGGAATAGAGCATGCAAATCATATACATATAATCAAATACGATCCGAGATATCGAGAACACCAAGTTCCCTACGAATGTGAAAGAAAGGTTATGTGGCAAGCGGTTTAGTGAAAATATCCTCAAGTTGATTCTTATAATCAACATGCTCAAATGCGACATCGCCTTTCTCTACATGGTCTCTAAGGAAGTGATGGCGTATTTCTATATGTTTCGTGCGAGAATGCAATACTGGGTTTTTGGTTAAGTTAATGGCACTTGTATTATCACACAAAATAGGAATACGTTCAAGTTTAATTTTATAGTCAAGTAATTGTTGTTTAAGCCATAAGACTTGAGCACAACAACTACCAGCCGCAACGTATTCTGCCTCGGCTGTTGACAAAGCAACAGAAACTTGCTTTTTACTATGCCAACTCATTAAGGAATTCGAGAAAAAGAGACAAGTACCACTAGTGCTTTTCCTATCCGATTTGCAACCGAAAAAATCGGAATCGGAATATCCAACCAAAGAGCAATCGCTTCCCTTGGAGTACCAAAGCCCATACTTTAGAGTACCGCAAAGATACCTAAGTATGTGCTTCACTGCTTTTAAATAAGACTCCTTAGGACACGATTGATACCTGGAACACATGCATACACTGAACATGATATCTGGTTGGGATGCGGTAAGATAGAGTAAAGAGCCAATCATACCTCTATACCTTTTTACATCTACATCCTTACTGTTCTCATCTCGGTTCATGTTGAAACAAGTAGGCATCGGAGTGTCAATAGCTTTTGAGCTGGCCATGTCGAAGCGCTTGAGCAACTCAAGGCAATACTTTGTCTGGCTCACAAATGTCCCTTCATCGGGTTGCTTAATTTGTAATCCGAGGAAATAGTTTAACTCCCTCATCATGCTAATCTCGAACTCTCTCTGCATTAACTTAGCAAACTCTTTGACCAAATTTATGTTAGTAGACCCAAAAATAATATCGTCTACATATATTTGAACCAAAATTTGATGTTTTCCTTGACGTATAATGAAAAGGGTCGTGTCAACCTTTCCTCTAGAGTATCCTTGATCAAGGAGAAATTTGCTAAGATGCTAATTCCAAGCCCTAGGAGCTTGTTTGAGACCGTACAAAGAATGTTTTAATTTGTAAATGTGATCGGGATACTCATGGGACTCAAATCCAGGAGGTTGGGCAACATAAACCTCTTAATTAATATAACTGTTAAGAAATGCACTTTTAACATCCATTTGAAATAATTTGAAGTTTTTAGCACATGCATAGGCAAGCAATTGGCGTATAGCCTCGAGTCGGGCAACAGGCGCATAAGTTTCCTCATAGTCTATGCCTTCCTCTTGGTTATACCCTTGCGTAACCAAGCGCGCTTTATTTCTAGTTATAACTCCATTTTCGTCGAGCTTGTTCCTAAACACCCATCGGGTGCCTATTACTCGACGGCCTAGTGGAGGAGGGACAAGGTCCCAAACCTCATTTCGTTTAAATTGATTTAACTCCTCTTACATTGACAAAAGCCAATGTTCATCGAGTAAGGCCTCTTTTGAGTTTTTAGGCTCAATTTGTGAAACGAAAGCGGAGTAATAACAGAAGTTACTTAGCTTGGAATGAGTTGTTACTCCCTTTGAGATGTCACCGAGAATGTTGTCGATGGGATGGTCTTTAGAAGACTTTCAAGCTGTAGGAAGGTCATCTTTATTAGACGGATGATCCTCCTCACTCTTCACTGGTTGGTGATCTTTTTCCTCCTCAACATGCACTGCTTCAGGTTGATCAGTCCCTTTATCAGTGTCCTTGAGTATGTCTTCAGAAGATACACCTGCACCATGAAAAGAACTACATTTTTCAACATTTTTCGGATAATACTCATCAAAAGTAACATGAACCGACTCCTCAACAGTAAGTAACCTCTTATTGTAGACCCTATATGCCTTACTTGACTGAGAATATCCAAGAAAAATACCCTTGTCTGCCTTAGCATCAAACTTACCAAGTGTCTCTTTACCATTATTCAACATGAAACACTTACAACCAAAAACGTGAAGGTGAGATACATTGGGCTTTCTCCCTTTTAAAAGCTCATACGGTGTCTTGTTTAGAATAAGATGGATGAGAATCCTATTCAAAACATAACAAGTCGTACTTATAGCGTCGGCCCAAAAGTATTTTGGAAGTCCACTCTCATTGATCATAGTCCTTCCTAATTCTTCCAAAATTCTGTTTTTACATTCCACAACCCCATTTTGTTGAGGGGTATGTGGTACGGAAAAATTATGATCAATCCCATGGCTTTCACAAAATGCTTCAAAAAGATGATTTTCAAACTCACCCCCATGATCACTTATAATTGATATAATGTTCATGTTTAATTTGTTTTGGGATAACTTGGCAAAATGCTTCAAAAAGATGATTTTCGAACTCACCCCCATGATCACTTCTAATTGATATAACGTTTATGTTTAATTTGTTTTGGGATAACTTGGTAAATCTTTCAAAGGCCGAAAAAGTATCGCTCTTGTTTACTAAGAAAATAGTCCAGCAAAACCGAGAAAAGTCATCGATTATCACAAAACCATAATAGTTACCACCTAGGCTTTTAATCCTAGATGGTCCAAAGAGGTCCATATGGAGGAGCTCAAGGGGTCTCGTAGTTGAAACAATGTGTCTTACCCCAAATTTTGACCACTAAGGTTTCCCATCATTGTGAAAAGCATCATCACAATATGGAGAAACCATCATACTTCATCAGTCTCCCCAAAGATGGGTGAGTATCCACTACAATCAAAATTAGGGTTTCAAGCCCTCTCAGAGCCTTAGACAAAGGATCAATCAAGGAATGACATGATCTTCAACTTGTCTAACCTCTCAAACATCCACAATGGATCAAAAGGACTCCCACTTTAAGGATCAAGCACAAGGCTGCTCCCTTCTAGGTGGATCAAGTCTCAAGATCGACAGTGTCACCAAATTAGGGTTTTGGTCGACCAGGGCCTCCAGATGGAAATTTTTCATCTGGGCACAAGCCAATGATCCAAAACATAACCTAATATACTTCATGGGATCTCATGGACCTAATCATCAAGTCAATTTTACCTCAGGGGATGCATTCATCAAAAATCAAGAATTAGGGTTTTTTTACCTAATTCACCCCTAAGTTGACTTTTAGGGCAAATCATGAGCCAAGACCTCAAGAGAGGGTTTGAGGGTCTCTAATGAACTATATTGATCCATTTGGAACAATGGATTAATCCAAGAAGCTTGAGCAACAAGTTTCAATTTCATCTGCACCATAATTAGGGTTTCGCGAGGAAAGTCAACTGTAACTTTGACTTTTGACCAGGACATGCTCCCAAGCCCTAAGGCATGATTCAATATACCCTATGACACCCATGGAACATGTCCATCAAGTTTGATTTAGGTCAAGGACATGATTTCCTGAAGAATTGCACAGTTTGGAATTCATCTGATAAAAGTCAACTGTGCACAAAAGTCAACTTTGACTTTTTGAGATTTTTCACCAAAATGGATTTTTAACCCTAAAATGATGTTAATGTATGATTTGAATCATCATTCATCAAGAAAAATCAAAGAAAGTGGGATAACTTGTAAAAGGGGTAACCATAAAAACTTAGAAAAATTTCCAAGTTATGAAAAAGTGACACTAACGTGCCAACTTTGGAGGACCATAACTCCTAAACCACAAGGCCATTGTTCCCCATTCAAAGCTTGATTTGTACATCTCATTGCCCTCTACAAAAGCTTCATACTGACCTATGTCCAAATTCCTCATGGATTTTGAGTTATGGAGTGATCAAAATCAAGAAAAGTCACTTTGTTCCAACACTTAGTGAAAATTTCAGTAAGTCAGATTTTACCTTACTTTTTGCCAAATGTAGGGGGATTTCTCACTTGGATTCAAAAGAGATCAAAACCAAACATGTTCAAACAGTTGCTGTATCATGTGAGGGCTTTCCAAAATGGCCAAGAACATTACCAAATTCAATTTGAGTCATGAGATATGACATTGGCAAGTTGCCTTGCTGAAATCTGCTAAGGCAAGGCAGATTTTTACACTTTTGGTCGATTTGCCAAAATCAGCCAAATCCAAATGCTCCTATCCACTTGGACACATCTGAGGATTGAATCTAAAGGTGACAATCACTGAGCCAAGCCTCCAAAGTCTTTGGAACAAGAAATAACATGTTGAACCTAGAATTGCCAAAATAGAGACAAGACTCCAATTTTGGATTGGAGCATTCAATGAAAGCATCAAGGTGGCATGGACTGAGCCATTCTCAACTGAATTCAGTCAAGACTTATCCAAGACCAAGGGAACCAGCAGCCTGTGCCCTAACCTCTAGTCAATGGCTAGAGGAGACTTGGATTTTCATTTGCCAACATTGGCCAAACCTACTCAGCAGTTGCCATTCACTATTCCTTGCAAAACAAACTTTCTCTACTATAAATAGAGCTCAATTGTGATCAGTTTGAGTACACCAAAGCCATCAAACAGATGCTTTCCTCAAAATCTCTTCTTTCACTCCAATTTTGCCTTCTAAGGCAAGTCACTATCGAGTTTTGAGTTTGAGAGCTTTTCCAATCAAACCAATCACACACACACCTCATATACATCATATAGAAGTGATCCAAACACTCACATAACATTTGGAACACAGATTTCACAAAATCACCAGCCAATTGCTCAAGTTCTTGACAGATTTGCAGTTGGGGTACCATCTCAAGTTCCAGATCATTTCAATCCATTCCAAGCATTCATACACACTCCATGGCACCTAGGGAAGTTATCCAGATCATTGGAACCTAGTTGTAATACCTCCAACACAAATCACGATCACCAGCTGCAAGTGGTAAGCATGAGCTCTTCTAACTTTATGATCCATGCAATTTTTGCTGCACAATAATTTGGCCATATGTTCATAATCATGCATGGAATGTTTCCCCTTAATTAATTGCATTGTTTGAATCGTGTATCAAAAATCCTAGCCTTCATGCAGAAATTAGGGTTCTTGAGGATTTTTCATGATTTCTTGTTTTATGCTTAATTTAAATAAAATTAATTGTCATAGACATGATCGTGAAGTTGAAACGAGTTTATTGGTATGTGGATTGCATGATATAATCAAGTATTCAGTGAGATTGAAGAGAAAATGCAAATCTGGGAAAACCCAGAACACGCGCGTGTTCTTGGTGTGTTCTTGGCGCCATTTTTTGAAAATTCAAATATTTGAATTTTGTGATTTTATTTAATTGATTCAAAAATTAATTTCTCTCTGAGTTTTAATGATTTTGAGTTGATTCTTTTTTTAATAATTCACAAAAATGTTAAAATATTTTATTTTCCCCAAAAATCCCAAAAATATTATTTATTTTGTATAATTGATATTTTTGCAAAGAATTAATGTTTTAATTGTTTTTAACATTTAAAATATTCTTTCTACCTTAATTTTGCAACTTTTAATGCTTTCTAATTATTTTGTAGGTCAATACTTAATTTTTGAAGCATTAATCCAAGATCACAATTTGTTTTCCATATGTTAAACAATTTTGATCATTTTAATTGAATTTTTATTCAATTAAATACATTTTTGAAAACAAATTAGGGTTTTGGATTAATTCAACCCTCATAAATCATTTTCAAAACTTTTGGGACTCTAATAGAGTGTAAGACCCAATCTTTTTTTGACCAAATCATTTTTGGGCCTCAGTATTGTATAAGTCCCGATACCGTCAAAAACAAACGGCGCGATCGTCGCCTTTTCAAAACAAAAAAACCTTGGGCCTACCCTCGAGTAGTAAGACCCATTTCTTTTCTTAAAACTCATTTGGGCCTCTAATAGAGTGTAAGACCCAATCCCCTTTTAACCAAAACATTTTGGGCCTCACTTATTGTATAAGTCCCTCTGCGTTAAAAGAAAATCTCGGCGCGACCGCCATTTTAAACAAAAAATCATCTGGGCCTACCCTCGCGTTATAAGCCCCACTCTTTTTCTTTAAACCTTTTGGGCCTCTTGAGAGAGTGTAAGAGTCATCCCTTTGTACAGAAAACCTTTTTTAGGCCTCAGTCACTTGTATAAGTCCCTCTGTACAAATTCAAACAGTGCGCTCACTGATAAAACCCTGGGCCTCTCCTTGAGCTGTAAGCCCCAAATCTTTATTTTTCAAAGCACTTTCTCCTTTGATTTTGAAATATACTGTTGTTTTCAATCTTTCTTTGTTGAACAACTAACCAAACAGCATGTAAGCTCTACAACCGAGTAAGTGTTTATATGCTTTCATTTACCGCTTTCATATACATATAACTGTATTGTGGGGCTGTTTCACTGTAAGTCTTCTTTCATAAACTCATATCAACTGTGTAATAATAGTATAGATATTTAGAGTTTCCCCGACAACTACGTCTAGCATTAAGCCCGTTGATCACTCTTAGAAATAGTCAAAACTAGATCCCCATAGGATTACCAGACACAGTCTTCCCTCCTCTTGGGGTTAAACAATATGGAGACATGAAAGGCAACATTCTCGGTGAACCCTTTCATAGATTGTCACTCATAGAAGTTGTCAAAGAAACTCTATTCCCTAGAGATGATCTTTTCTCCGTGAATGGCATCTCTTGAGTTTCTTCCAAATTCTCGGACTTTCCTGGCTTGATCTATTCTCGGTGAATGGCATGTCTTGAACTTCTCGGGGTTTGGGGACCCATCGGCTTCTTAAAAGCACTTGTCAAGAAACTCTATTCCCCGTAGATGATCTTTTCTTCGTGAATGGCATCTCTTGAGTTTCTTCCAAATTCTTGAACTTTCCTGGCTTGATCTATTCTCGGTGAATGGCATGTCTTGAATTTCTCGGGGTTTGGGGACCCATCGGCTTCTTAAAAGCATCGGCCTCCTCTTGGGCATAGTACAAGGACCCACAGGCTTCCTAAAAGCAACCCCGCCTCCTCTTGGGCTTAGTACAAGGACCTGTCGGCTTCTTAGAAGTATTCACAGCCTCCTCTTAGGCTTCGTATAATGATCTCTTCCTCCGGGAATGATAGCCTTCTCTTGGGCTTAGTACAAGGACCCGTCGGCTTCTTAAAAGCTTCTAGCCTCCTCTTGGGCTTCGTACAAATTGTCCCGACGACCTCCTAGAGGTATAGGAACAGAACTTAGTCATCTTCATAGAACAGTCCTTTCAAAGAGTCTATTACTGTTTCTCAAAGCATAGTACAGAAGATAAAACTCTAGACACTGACAGTCTAATATCCTTGAGTCTCAAAGACATTCTCAAGTGACCCCTTCGTTAAATAGGAAGAAAACCCGTATACTCGGACAGTCTCAATACCCTTTGGATTTCCCGTTTCCTCAAAGACAAGGAAATATCCCTGATCCTTGAATCAAATCCTTGAGTACATCCTTGCTCATATAAGAACTGATTTTCTCTTTCAAAATCAGTATACTGGACCTGTCACTCAACTGAAACAACACCATAGCCTCCTCTTGGGCTTTGTACAATGATTCTCCCCAGCGGAGTCAAACAACATTTAGCCTCTCTCTCGGGCTTTGTACGAGACATAAAAGATACTCCCTCGTTGAGTCAATCACCCCTTTCGCCTCCATCTCGTGCTTTATACGAGATACAAAAAGGTTCTTATTGAGCCAAATAAATTTTAGCCTCCATCTCGGGCTTCGTACGAGATACAAAAAAACTCTCTTGCCTCCATCTCGGGCTTTATACGAGATACCAAAAGATTCCCTCGTCGAATCAAAACCTTTTAGCCTCCTCTTAGGCTTTATATAAGAAAACCACTGGTTGATCCAATCAACCTTTTAGCATCAAAGTTGTGCCTCGTTCACAGTACACAAACATCAACAACTCCTTCCCCTTCATCTAATCGCTGTAAGCGGCAAGCCTCTGGATCATCTACATCCATGCCAATGTCCCTCTTTTAGCATGAGAAATTCCTAAGGAAAGATAGCATTGCTCTACACTGAGTTAAAGTCTTCTCCTTCAGGTTAAAATCTCCTATAAAGGAAATAATGGCATTACCGGA
This sequence comes from Lathyrus tuberosus, assembly GCA_022829125.1. Taxonomy (NCBI): domain Eukaryota; kingdom Viridiplantae; phylum Streptophyta; class Magnoliopsida; order Fabales; family Fabaceae; genus Lathyrus; species Lathyrus tuberosus. The sequence goes on along the minus strand of JALAZF010000087.1, from coordinate 7,578,038 downwards.
TTCACACATCCCGGTTAAAGTAATTCTCCTTTATAAACAGTTGTGACATACAGACCCCCTTTAGAGATGACAAATTCTCTCTAAAGTCAAACCCTTTCAGCTTCACATCTTGGGCTTTGAACAAGATACAAACCACCTTTAGCTTCACGTCTTGGGCTTTGAACAAGACACCAAAACAACCATTTCCTCCCATAGAATAGGAGGAACTACGAACGCTCTGATTTCCCTGTTTCGGTAAACGAGAATACGTAGGCATAAGATTGAAAGAAAAATCTTAGCGAGCACACTAAACAAAAACCCAAAATCCCATACTTCCATATATCCGTCCTAACATCTTAACGTCCCACCAATTAGCCGAACACCACTTTTAAAAAAATAAACCTAATAGAGACCCCGAATCTTTGTAGCATCTGTAAACCAACAGTTATGACTGTTTAAACTCAGTTTGTAAGCAGGGTTAATTTGAGACATATATTTCCCTTCCTTCATCAGCTTTAATAGGATAAAAAATGAATCGAGCTGTAGACACCAAAGAGCGATAGCGCTTCGCAACCGCGTCCAAAATCGCTCGCTACACAATGTTTTAGATTTGAACGAGATCCTTGTTTGCTTCCCCATTTGACACGCATCACATAAGTGATCCTTTGTGAATTTGATTTTGGGCTAGCCGATCACTAGGTCTTTAGAGACTATTTTATTAAGCAAATCAAAATTGGCATGCGCCAACCGTCTATGCCACAACCATGAATCTTCACTCATGGTGACTAGACACTTGTCGCTACTCAACGATACCTCATTTAAGTCTAGCATATAGACTTTATTCACCCTCAAGCCCTTAAACACATCCTTTTTGTCACTATTCTCAATTATGCAACAATCCTTTAAAAAAGATACTTTATAGTCCTTGTCAGATAATTGACTAATGCTTAAAAGGTTATGTTTAAGGTCCTCAACAAGAAGCACATCAGAGATAATAGTAGATGAGGGGTTACCTACACTACCTTTGCCAAGTATTTGTCCCTTGTTGTTGTCTCCGTAGGTAACAACCCCCTTTTTCTTCGCCACAAAGTCGATGAAAAGAGATATGTCTCCTGTCATATGTCTTGAGCAGTCACTATCCAGAACCCATCTTCTTTCCGTGGTCTCAAGACGTTGTACCTACATAGTCAATCAAGGGAAATAGGTACCCAATTCTTATTGGGTCCTTGGTTGTGAGTGAAAATAGGATTGCATTTAGGCAACCATTGATAAACGCCTTTAGGAACCAAAAACCTCCTAAAACGGCACTTAGCAATGGTATGACCCCTTTTGCAACAATATAAGCAAGTGAGGTTAACATGAGAATCACTTTTGCTAGGTTGATTTCTAATCACATAAGTATATTTTTGATATGGATTAATCATGCTTTTCTTAAAGTGTGATTTATCAATAGCAAAAGTCATTTTTGGTTGTATAGCTTTGTCAAGCTTGGCCTTAAGAGTTCTAACCTCTTTTTGCCAAATGTGACACGTATCACAACCAAAGTTTAACCACCTACTTTTGTCTTCCGCAACATCTACCTTTGTTACTTCCACCATGGACTTTTTAAGAGCCTCTAATTCCTTTTCGGAATCTGAGATCTTTTGCTCTAAATGAGAAAATATTTGTTTATTTGAAGCTAACCGTCTAAAGTCTTCCTTGGCCTCATGGTGTAGAGTATCAAATGCACGTTGTAGTTCAGAATAAGACATTGAATTAGAATTATCGTACTTAGAGTGTCTTACCTTTTTGTTCGTTTTCCTTTGGTGAGCGGAAAGGCAAAGATTGACGGATTCTCCTTTGTCACTTAAACTTTCAGCACTAGATGATTCACTATCACTTTCCCAAGCGATATAGGCTCTCCTAGGTTTTGATTGTTTCTTCCCGTGACGACTTTTGTCCTTACCTTTGGCCTTCTTCAACAATGGACAGTCCGGCTTATAGTGGCCGACTTTCCCACAGTTATAACAGAAACCCTTAGTTTTTCCACTCTTTTTGTCTTCATTCTTGGAAGACTTTGATTGTTTAGGAAAGTTGATGAGGTTTTTCTCCGAATTTTGAACTCCATTTTTCTTGATATAGCGATTATATCGCTTCACAAATAATCCCATGTCTTCATTCGAATCCTCTTCCCCATCATCACTGGATTCACTCTCGCTCAGCTCGTATGCGGAGGACTTTGAACTAGAAGTCTTTAGAGCTATCGACTTCTTTTCCGCTTCCTTGGTCTTGTTCTTTTCCTTCTTTTCTCTTTTCTCAAATTGGTCTAAGCTTATGAGCATTTGCTCATGTTCTTCGAGCTTCCAAAACAATGTTGTGATGTCTAACGTTATTAGGTCATTGGCTTATTTGATGGAAGTCACCTTCAGTTGCCAATCCCTAGTCAAACACCTTAAGATTTTGTTAGTAGCAACCTCATTGGATATTGTCCTACCAAGCGAATGAAGTCTATTGATTAAATGAGTGAACCTCTTTTGCATATCGGCAATGGTTTCCCCTTGCTTCATGTGAAAGAGGTTGAACTCTTGAGTCAATGTATTGATTCTAGCTAGCTTGACGTTGTTAGTACCCTCATGGGCAACTTGTAACGCGTCCCGCATAGCTTTAGCACTCGTACAATGTGAAACTCGATAATATTCGTCAACTCCCAATGAGGAGATCAGAATATTTCTTGCCTTCTAATCGTAGTTGTAATTTTTCTCGTCTTTTTCACGCCATTGTGCTTTAGGCTTGGGTACTACCACGTTATTCGCATCGGTCATGGTTATTTCCATTGTACCATTTTGAATAACACTCCATACCTTCCTATCAATATAATTGATGTGAACACGTATACAATCCTTCCAGTAACTATAATTCTCGCCATTAAAATAGGTGCTCTATTATAAGCCCCTTTCGGTTCATTTGCCATTTTCTACAAAGTTATACTTGAAGCACTAGAATTAACCGGTGCTCCTGATACTACTTGTTAGACGAAAGCAATTGATCTAGAAGGGGGGGGGGGTTGAATAAATCACTTCTTTATAAATGCGAGTTGGTGTTAGAATTTGTTTTTAAAAATATTTTGCGGAATCGGCCGAGGATAATTCGTCTACACGAGCCGAGTTATTGAGAGGATCGGATATACGTAAGCCAAATGGAACGAAAGGCTCGAAGAGAAAAATTAGAATCGCAACTTAACAATTAATCAATTTACCAAAAGCACTTAACAAGGTGCAATCTCCAATGAGTATTCAACAATTAAACCAAACTTGACAAAATATCGAACACCTTGTATGCGTTCAATGTATCGAGCACTTGGAGTGCATAAAGCTCCAAGCCAAACCTTCTATTATAGTTGATGCAAAATTTTCACTAAGCACAATCCAAAAGAGATTGTGCAATGGTTTTCAAATTTATTTTCTGCACAAAACTATACCAGAATTTTTATCGATCGATTGAATAATTACAAGCATAAACAGTTCGAAATATAAATGAGATAAAGAAAAGGAAACGACACCAGATTTGTTTAGGCAGTTCCCCTTTCGTCCTCGCTTCAGGTACGTCTGCCCCCAATTCTAAAAACTAGAATTGAGATATCTATAACTTGTTTGCAAATGTTTTTACAAGAGAAAACTTAGATATCCCATACTCAAGAACACTTCGTTGATGCAGATACTTTGTCTTCTCTTCCCTTGATTCGAGTCAAATCAAGTGCCTCAAACTTGTTGGAAGAACCTCCGTTTACCGTTACTAGATTGAAAGAAGACACAAGTTATCAATCACCTTCACTCGGCTGATTCTGATCCACACACAGTTCGATCCTCAAACCTTGTTGCATAATCCTCCGGTTACCGCTACTAGATTGACAGAACCTTCCGTTCTATGATCACCTTCGCTCGGCTGAATTCAATGCACACAAGATATGATCTAAAACCCCCCAAATCCAATTGACCTTGGAGGGCAAAACCCTAGAGGTTTTATTCAAGAACAAACCCACCTAACTACTCACCCCAAACAAAGATACAACTCTATGATTTGGACGTTATCACTTCATGATGCAGAAAATCAACAAAAATGATTCTCTGTATTTGTTGAAAAAGGTGCAAAATGAAGATGAAATTGATGAGAAAAAAGTTCAATGTATTTTTTTCACTTGTTCTTGTTAGTTGTAAAAAGAATGAGGAACCAACTATATATAATGCAAAGACCAACTAACTCAAATAGCAGCAAAAAGAACATAGAAAAAATCAGAAAAAAATGAGTCAAACGAGCGAAGAGTCGACCGCTCGCTTGATGAGGGTTGGCGTGCACTATCCCGTCAACTTATCTATGCAAATTGGACGAGCATGCTCGACCGCCACAGGAACATGCGTCGACATATAGATGTTTAAAATGCAGAATAAAGAATCCCAGTAGCATGCGTCGACTGTAGGCTCAATGAGGGTCAGCGTGCGCTAACCCGAGCAATTCACAAACTTTTACACAAGTGCATGAGTCGACTCATGCACAACTTAGGTCGACGCAAGTCACAAAAATCCTTAGAAATTGGTTTTTCTACAAGTTTTCATCAACTTAGGATCAAATCATGCATACCTTATACTAATACCATGATTATACACATGTAGGGAATGTGCAGGACTCTTCCTATATATTTTAGACACATGATTATTGATTGTTGTATGCAATGCGAATGACAATGAGATGATACCGTCCAAATTATAAACTAGAAGATAGCCTACATTGTTGACATCATTAAAATAGAAACTAAGTGAGAAACACCTTGCCCTCACAATTTCCACGTCGAAGTGTTGATTTGTACAAACCTTTTCGAGATCCTGGACATGTTTTTAAGAGAGAGTGATCCTAGTCTTGTGGATCTGTTCCTAAGATTCTTCCAAATCAGCCTTAGTGCAGTGCCGAAAATCACATGTTAACAGATGCCCTCCAAAATTTCATTTTCAATCATATGCATAAGATGGGAAAATGTGATGTTTTTAGTAACTGATCGACACTGTTCAAGGTAATTTGCTTATGTCACATTCATCATGACCATTTTTCACCAAACCGTCACGTCAGTGTACACTTACCCATCATTACCCCACTTTCTCAGGACGTCGCAGGCCATAAAATCAAACAACAGTAAAAGTAATTTAATTGATTTTAAAATTAGAAAATTTAAGAGCCACATGTCCAAATTCAATAAAGACACTAAAATATTTTTTCCACTATAAAAACACCTTTACTCTCTCATTTTCCCTTTTTCACACATTCTTCTTTCTCATAACCCTAAACTCTTCAAATTCTTGCAAACTTCCATTATCTTTCCTTCATCAAACTTCAACAACAATGGCTTCTTCTTCTACTCCAACGCAACAACTTCCAATTCCACTTTCTATTGAAATTACTGCTCCCACCTTTCTTGGGAATCGCGTCTACATTTCTGAACCACCAATGGATGGGGAAAAAGGCATGATCTAGGCTTCTCGGGTATTGATCCCTTTCTCTATTTTTGGTTTGTTCGTGCATTCTTGGGTCCACTTACTAGGCCTTCTGAAAAACCTGAAGAACTGAAGAAGTTTTTCGCTTGCTACTATCGCTCCAAACCTCGAACATTTCAAGATAAGGACTATGAGTTAGGGTTCATGAGTGTACCACACTGTGTCTTCTGCTCCTCCCCCTCTACTAAAAACAAGGCTTACATCAAATGGCTAAACAAATTAAAGAAGAAAAATGAACAATTCTAAAAAATTACGGAATCTATGATCTAATTCAATTATCTAGAGTTGGCCCTAAATATAACGCCAACATGCTCATTTAAGCCCTTTTATTTTGGGAGGACTCGACTAACACCTTCCACCTCTTTTGTGGAATGGTGACTCATACCCTTTATGATTTAGCAGTTCAGAGATCTTAGCTTGGTGTGTGAGATGAAGCCAAGAAGTGTGAAGTTGGGTATGCTGAAGTTGAATAGTTGCGTACTAGAAGAGATAAAGGAAGTTCAGAAGTTGGATTTGAGATTGATTGATCTATTGGTGTTGATTAATCAAGGCAAATAGGTGTACTTCATAGTAAATGAGAATAGGATTGTGAAGTTTCGAGACAAAGTTTGTGTATCAAATTTTCTAGAGCTTAAGGAGATGATTCTCGAATAAAGTCTTAAGAGTAGCTTGAGTATTCATCCTAGAGCCACAAAGATGTATCAAGATCTTAAGAAGATATTTTGGCGGCCAAGTATGAAGAAGGATGTTGCTAAGTTTGCATATTCTTGTTTGACTTGTCAGAAGTCGAAGATCGAACATCGGAAGTCGTCTAGATTGATGCAACCTTTGAGCATTCATGAGTGGAGGTGGGATAGTATCTCTATGGATTTTTAGAGGGTTTGACAAAGACCATAAAAAGGAGTTATTCAATCTTGATTTTTGTGGATAGATTGACTAAGTCGACTCATTTTGTTCTGATAAAGATCAGTTACCCATTTCAGAAGCTAACAGATATCTACATCAGCGAGGTTATGAAGCTGCATGGTATTCCTTCGAGCATTGTTTTAGATAGAGATCTGAGGTTCGCATCAAGATTTTGGGAGAGATTGTAAGAAGCCTTAGGAACCAAGTTAAGGTTGAGTTTTGCCTACCATCTGCAGACAGAAAGGACTATCTAGTCTTTGAAAAATTTGTTGAGGGCTTGTGTTTTAGAGCAAGGAGGTAGTTTGTATAATTTTTTTTCATTGATTGAGTTTACCTATAACAACAATTTCCATTCTAATATTGGAATGTCACCTTATGAAGCTTTGTATGGTAGAAGGTGTAGGACACCTTTGTGTTGGTACGAGTTCGGTGAAAGTGTTGTGCTTGGACTTGAGATTGTTCAGCAAACCATTGAGAAGGTTAAGATGAAGGCATCACAGAGTAGACATACGAGTTATCAATATAAGCAAAGGAATGCACTTGAATTACAATAGGGAGATTTTGTGTTCTTGAGAGTCACTCTGGTGACTGGTGTTGGCCGTGCGTTGAAGTCTCGAAAGCTTATGTCTCATTTTATTGGTCTGTATTAGATCCTTTAAAAGAGTAGAAGAAGTGGCCTACATAGTTGCCCCACCACCGTCTCTTTTGAATATTCGTGGTGTATTTCGTGTGTCTCAACTTCAGAAGTATATTCCTAATTTGTCCCATGTGATCCAATTGAATGATGTGCAAGTGAGGGATAACTTGACTGTTGAGGCGTCACCCATAAGGATTGAGGATCGAGAAGTGAAACACTTGAGATGTAAAGAGATCGCTTTTGTTAAGGTGTGTCGGGGGGGCCTGCTGGAGGAAGTGTGACATGGGAGCTGGAGAGATAGATGAGAGAGTCTTTTACGAAGTTGTTTCTTTCAGGTAATTTTTTAGGGCGAAAATTCTTTAAGTGATGGAGAGTTGTAACACCCCTTTTTTGTTTATTTTATTTTGATTGATTTTTTAGTGTTATTTATTTATTTAATTGTTTTAATTATTTTTATGAGTGTGGGTAGTGTACATCCCAGAATTCCCAAGACCGAGTTTTTTGAGGCTGGGTACAAGGGAGTAAACAAGTCGAAATACATAACCCTAAGTAAGTCGAATTTCACTTAAGGAGAATATTATTACAAGACATAAGCAAGTCGGATCTGGTCTCATAATGACTCTGGTAGATGTGCAAGTCAGATTCGGTTTCATTATGACTCTGGTAGATACACAAGTCAGATTCGGTCTCTTGAAAATGCTAGAAGGCAAAATGAATATTCACATATGGCGGTTACAAAACATCTCCATGATTGCATGGGAGTTACAAAAATTGATGGAAGAGGTGTTACTTGAGAGTTATGGAGGACAATGAGCGTTACAAGAGGTCAATTTAACATGGGATATGAAGGGGCATCCCTTTAATAGCCCTTAATGAGTGGACAAGTATAAAAAGAGACATTCTAACGAGGAAGAATGGAACGAATACCTCCTACATACATGATGGTTGTGATCTCACCTAACCAGCCTCAGGGAGATTTATCCAAATAGTGTTTAGCATGAACATTTGGCGCACACCATAGGGCCTCGGTAAAGCTTTCTCAGACCTCACAAAATAAGGCATTTTCACCATAGTTATAGCATGTATGGGTTATCACCTAGCAGGAGCGAATCTCGCACCTCACCAGACATGGTACAACTCCTATCAATTATGGACAACCTATGTCAGCAGAAGGAATCTCTATAGGAAAGTGTCTACACACTGCAAGAGTCACAAAATACTAAATAAGAGGAAGAGCTCCTTGATCCTCAACCTCTGTCTGAGATAATTTGGGACGACCAAGTCCCAGAAAACTTTAAACCACCACCTTTTCTATTCTTCAATGGCAAAAGTGGTCCTCAAGAACACATAATATCTATAAACATAGAAAGGTGACTACCACTAGCTTGTTCAATGTCTACCAGGGACCCTCTGAATCCCTTCAAGAATATGTGGCATGATTCAATGAAGAGACCATAAAAGTCTCCCACCTAAATCAATAGATGTTTGTAGGAGCTTTCCAAAATGGCCTAAAGGATTATCGTTTCAATGAATCATTGGCAGAGAAGTCAACCACTAGCATGGAGGAAGTAAAAAACATGGAGGAATGTTATATCAAGGGGGACGAAAGAAATATGGAGAAAAGGTCACGGGATGGTAAAGAAAAAACACAATATAGGCATGAAGGATTCTGACCCAAGAAGGAACACCATAAACACGGGGCCAAGGGAAAGGTCGGTCGTAAAGCCTTCCCAGAGGCCATATGATAACTTCACTCAGAACTTTACACCTCTCAATACAAAGCATGCGGACATTCTACAAGAAGTGTATCATATCAAGATAATTCCAGAGCCTACTCGTCCCAAGAGGGCCAATGCGGTGGTAGGAAAATATGAAGAAGCTTGGTGCGGCTATCATCGTTTAAGAGGCCACTATACTGAAGATTGTCACCACTTAAAAAGAGAAATCGAGATCTTGATTCAAAGAGGCCGATTACTGTTATATGTAGAGGAGACAGAAGGATCAGTGGGAAAGAGAAGTAATTCCAAGAGGGAACCAAACTCAGAAAATCTTTATGCAAAGAAGGGGAAGAACACTGAGGAAGTGCGTGAGACCCGGATAGCCCGACACACACTCAACACCATCTCGGGGAGCTTTGCTGATCGAGGAGAAACAAGCTCGGGCAGAAAAAGATACGGCCAATCAATAATGCACGTGTCACAGAATTTGTTATCTGAAAAGGAAGGAAGACATGTTGTCATTGGTTTTCCAAGACAAGACTCATAAGGGGTATTAATGCATGATTGGAGTGTCAAGAGAGTGTTGATTAATCCGAGCAGCTCAACCGACATACTATACTGGGATACTTTCAAAGGCATGAACATGGACACGTCTGAGTTATTACCTTTCAAGGGTACCCTAGTAGGATTCTATGGGGAACAAGTTCAGGTATTGGGACACTTACCTATCATGTCCATCTTTGGAAATGGAAGCAACGCAAAAGGCGGCAGGGTGATATACCAGATAGTGAACGCATCATCACCCTACAACATCATCATCTGAAGGTCGGCGTTCAATGCTCTGGAAGTTATATTATCCATCCTTTATTTAACAATGAAGTATCCCCTAGAAGGAGGATAGGTCGGAACAATCAGAGGTGAGGATTAGCTAGGAAATGCTATAAAGATAGTTTAAAGTTAAAAAAGAAGACTCAACAAGAGCGTCCTATGATAGAGAGAACTTTGAAGGTGAATTTGGTGGACCTTGATCCTCGAGGAAATTAGGCAGACGATAACTTGACTCCAATTGGAGAATAAAAAAATGTACAAATCGACACTGAAGCTTTTCAGGTCACACAGATAGGCTCGGGGCTATCTCAGGAAGAGGAAATATATATCATTAAGATACAAAGATATAACGTCGACCTTTTCACATAGAAATCGCCGGACATGCTTGGGATTGACCCGAGTATTGTGTGCCATCAACTTTCACTTGAACCAACATCGAAAGTTGTAATGCAGAGAAAGCGAAAGAATAGAGAAAAAAAAGGAAAGCGGTAACGAAAGAGGTCGGTAAGCTATTGAAGGCCCAATTCATACAGGAGATAAAATATCCTACCTGGCTATCCAATGTTGTCATGGTGAAGAAGTCGGGGAAATAACGTATGTGCGTAGACTTCAACGATCTCAACAAAGCTTGACTAAAGGACCCATATCCATCGCCACATATTGATAGACTGATTGACGTCGCGTCGGGGTTCTATTTGCTCAACTTCATGGGAGCCTCTACTTAAGCTAAATTCAAATACGGATGAACTCGGATGATGCTCCTAAAGCAACATTCATGACTAACAGAAACAACTATTACTACGAAGTAATGCCATTTGGTCTAAAAAATGTTTGGGCTATGTATCAGGGGTTGATGGATATGGTATTATCATCGTATATAAGAAGAAACCTTGAAGTATATGTTGACGACATGTTAGTCAAAACATATGAAGAAGTAAAGAATGTAGATGACTCGAAAGAAACTTTTGAATTAATAAGGAAGTTCGACATGAGACTTAATCCTAACAAGTGCACCTTCGGGGTACAAGTCGGTAAATTCCTAGGCTTCATGCTGACACACCGAGGGATAAAAGCAAACCTAGACAAGTTCCAAGCAATCATTGATATGAGAATCCTGGCATTTGTAAAAGAAGTCCAATAACTAATAGGGAGGCTAGCTACCCTGTCCCAATTTCTATCTTACATAGGCAATAAGTCCATACATTTCTTCGTGGCTATAAAGAAGTCGTCAAAGTTCAAGTGGACGGAAGAATGTGAGAAGGAGTTCACTGAGTTGAAGAAGTTCTTGTTTGCTCCACCGATCCTGGTCTGTCTGAAGCAAAACTCACCTCTCACCTTGTATTTAGCAATATCCAAAAAGGCGATTAGCTCAGAGTTGGTTCAAGATAATGATGGAGACGAAAAACCTGTCTATTTTGTCAACAAAGTTCTCAAAGGAGCAGAAATCTGTTATCAAAAGATCGAATGATTAGCTTTGGCAGTAGTGGTTAGCTCTAGGAAACTCAGACAGTACTTCCAGGGACATCATATCATAGTAAAGACAAATTATCCCATAACGGTAGCCTGGGCGGTAGAATTGTCTGAATATGATATCACACACGCACCCAAGAACATCATCAAGTCACAAGTATTGGCAGATTTCTTAATAGAATTGAGCTCGCCCACCCCAGAAGAAATGCCCGAGTAGTTGATCCTATCGGTGGACAACTCATCTAACCTTAAAGGCAGCGGAGCAGGAATAATGCTAGAAGGAATGGGGGAATTGATATTGGATTAGTTTCTTTGCTTCAATTTTCAGGCCAACAATAATCAAGCAGAATATGAAGCGGCGATTGCTAGTTTGAAGCTAGCCATGGAAGTCAGAGTTTCTTATATGTTGGTTCGTACTGACTCATAATTGGCCGCTGGTCAAATTAGAGGAGATTGTCAAACAAAGGATGCATTATTACTCAAGTATCTGCAACGAGCTCTACAATTAGCCAAGGTGTTCACAAAATTTGAGGTAACACAAAATTTAATGGCTACTACCCAAATCCTGCATCAGGGTAGTAATTTCCAAGTCAGCATGACTAACATGATCGCTCATCAGGGTTTTCATCCTTTTTGGAGAACTAAATTTTGATCCTCTAGAGGAAGGAATGGAGACATTCGGGGGCTTTGATATAATAGGAGCTATTTTAACAACTTCTGCTTTCTTCCTTTTAAGAGTTTGAGTTAGAATACCAAACATGTCACTCTTAGAGGCAGACAGTTCCCCACGCCTTGCTTTCGCTTCAACCATCGACTTCTTTTGTTTGGATAGTTTGAGATTTGTCATGTCAGCTGGAAAGAAATGAACAAAGTAAAGTTCATAAAAATAAAATAACAAGATTTCCTAAGAGTAATAAAAGGCATATATAAGCATTACCCAAGAATTTAGTAATTTGTTGTGGGTCTTCAGCCATATATAGCAATTCCTTAACTTTAACTACTCAAAAGGCATCCAGAATGGCTAAAGCTCAGATTTCGAAAGCATTCAATTTATCATAATCAAAATTGGAAACTGGCAATGAGTTATCATACCAATAAATTGGAAAACGATAGTTCTCGTCCAACATATACATAACTTGGGGGCATCTCTCCCCACTCTTCAGTCGAAGGAATTTATCCTTTAAACCTTTATAATTGGTAGTATAATCCCGAAGGAAGCACTTCCCCAAAATGTCGCTAAGGGAAACCCAACCTCCTTTTTTTATTCCCTTCAGCTCAAAGAACGAGAAGGACAAACCTAAAATGGGAATTATATCCACCATCTCGCAGATGAGTTCAAAAGCTTTAATAAAGCCCCGGCCATTTGGGCGTAACTAACAAGGGGTAACATTTAGGGTTTTTAGGAGGTCGGATTCAAAGTCAGTAAAGGGGATACAAATTTTAAAGTTTTCGATTACCCCTGAGTAAAAATAAAAATATTCATCCGGCACTCTTTTTGGCCGAGTAATACAAACTCTCTCACTAACCACATAGGTTTTAGCGCAACATCCTTCTCGTTCCCAGTATAAGAAACTTGATTATTAGAGCAAAGCTTCGAAATATAGTCGTCGTCGATGATGTTGTGGTCATGACTTAGAACCTTTTTATCAATCAAAGATCCTGTTGAATCCATCAGAGTATCCACGAAACCTGACAACAAAGGATCTGAGTCAGTTTTACTGCTAGGTAAATGGATCTCACCATAAACTTCCCTAATAATCTGGTCAAACTCTGCTCAATTCAGATGACCCTCACACTCTCTCATGCATTCATTCTAGAGTTTTCTTCTCTCTTGAGTAGTAAGTGAAATCAGGAACTCTCCTGAATCATCATAATCCCATATTATAACCATAACAAAAAAAGCAAAAAGGAGGGAAAAGGAGTAAAAAGGGTAGCAATATCAATACATGGGATTTGAGCTTGCAAAAAGAATGATTGATAGTAGAAGCAAAGAGAAACTCATCAGCAAACCTTGAGAGGAATGGTGAAAGAACAAATCAAGGAGGAATCTTTTTATGGAAATAAGTTTGCAATGGTCAAGAAGTTGTATCGAACTAAAATCATGATGACAAGTTAGGGTTCCCATAAAAGTCATAATGACAAGGAGAGAGAAAATTGTTATTATTGATCTTTTAAACCACTATCACGCAGTAAACTTATAGAATAGGTGATCAGCTCAAGAAATAAGGAATTCCAAGTTTTTGCTATCCGAAACACTTCAATCCGATTAGACTTCATGACCAGGGTGCTTATGTACATCCCAAAATTCCCAAGACCGAGCTTTTGGAGGCCAAGTACAAAGGATCAAACACGTCGAAATACATAAACCTAAATAAGTTGGATTCCGGTTAAGGAGAATATTATTACAAGACATAAGCAAGTCAGATTCGATCTCATAATGACTTTGGTAGATCTGAAAGTCGGATCCAGTCTCATAATGACTCTGGTAAATGTGCAAGTCAGATCTGGTCTCTTGAAAATGCTAGACGGCAACATGAACAGTGACGATTATGAAACATTTCCTTGATTGCATGAGAGTTATAGAAATTGATGGAAGAGGAATTTATTGAGATCTAAGGAGGACGACAGACGTTACCAGAGGTCACTTTAACACGGGATATGAAAGGACATCCCTTTAATGGCCATTGACGAGTGAATGAGTATAAAAAGAGACTTCCCAACGAGGAAGAAGGGAATTAATACCACCTACATACAGGAAAATTGTGATCTCACCTGACCCACCTCATGGAGATTTATCCAAATAGTTAGAGAGAGAGATGTGATGGGTATGCGTGACAACTATCATGCCTGAAGGGGTGACCGTCAGCCCTTGTTTAATCGATTTTAGGTCATTCGACTCAGTTTTTTCTAGTAGTTTCCATTGTCAGTGTTTATTCAATGTTGTTTTGATGTTTTTGATGAGTATTAATTAGTATTGTCGATAAATTATATAATTTAATTATTATGCTGAGTTATGATAAAAGTGTTGAGTCATGTTGAGATGTTTGGTTTAGAGAGGAACCATTGTTATAGCCTTGTATTGGCGATGTTCATGCTGAGTTTTAGGTTCAGAGAGGAACCACTCATGAATATTAGAGTTCGGGGTTTGAGATGAGTATTGCATTTGTTTGTTGCACTCATGCATCATATATATTGAAGATATGTAGGACTTCGGTCCAGTGACGAGTTAAGGCTTCGGTCCAATTTTGAGTCTCAGGTACAGAGAGGAACCGATGATAAGTCTCATTGTTCAGAGAGGAACCAGTTATTAGTGGATTAATAAGTAACATACATATGTTATTCAAAACCTTGGTACCAAATGCATTGGAGTAGAGAAGATGAATACATTTCAAAGATAATTGAATTTGTGATCGATTATTGTTGTCGGTGATTTATGTGATTGGTATTAGTTAAACTATACTTGTTGTTTTATACCACTAACATATATGCATGTATCCTCACCTCCTATTTGTTTGTATGTGTTGTTCTTTACGCCTGTGGTGCATGTACTTAGGTAGAGGAGCCTTAGTTACTATTGTGTTTTGGAGGACGACGTAATGTCCTTCTTCGTCATTTATCGTTTTTGAGTATATTTTAGTTTCTGTGTGTCGCTCTTATAATGTAACACTGGGATGAGTTACCTTTCTATTTTGTGTTATGAGAGTTATTGATTTCTTTTATGATTTGAAAGGAAGTTGATTTTTACTTACAAGACAATTAAAGTTGATTTGTTATTTTTTGTTTTTGCTGCTATAATATGATAATTGAGAAAGATGCTTATGCTGAGAGAATGTAACACCCTGTTTTTGAGTAAATTATCGCATGTTTTTATAAATTAAGTGTTTGGGTTTAGGGTGTTACAAGGTTCCCATTCATCTAGTTCACTTACACTTCCATTCTCATGGAACATGATGTCTAGTGTCTTGGATTGGGAATCCAATGTCTCTACCCGATCCATTTAGTCCCTTAGCTTCGGTGGTGAACTCGTCATTGAGAACCTCTTCAAAAAGACAGACCATCATGAGTTTTCAACTATGAGCCTTCTCTAATGAGGTTGTGAGCTTTCAAAGCTTCTTCTGTGTGCACCTCAAGGGTTATTCCATTGTTTTCATCCCTGTTCATGATGTCTACTAAAGAATTTTTACCGTATTTAGGGTAATCGCCTCATTTAACACCATTTAAACCCCAATAAGCCAATCAATGCTATAATATTTTTGTAATTGGTCTTCTCTTGAAGAACCAACACATGTTTGATATTTTAAATTAATTATATGTGTTTTTTTAATATATTTTTATTTTTTTCAATCATTTTTCATAATTTCTATAATTATTTTAACAATAAAAAGTAAAAAAAAAATTGTAAAAGGGAGAAACATATTTAAATCTAAACATAGAAGAGACGAAAGTGTATTCTCTAAATTATATGTATTAAATCAGTTTTATTTTATTCTACATCAAACATACTCAATGTCTTTGACTAATAATATTTGAATATATAAATTATACACACAACTGCAAAAAACCCAAATAAAAAAAGCCGAAGAATTATACAACACGATGATGATGCATGATACAATGTTTGGCAAAAAACTTTGGAAACTCATGGTTCCGGAAAGAGTATGAAGTTTTGTGTGGATGTTTGGTCATGATATATTACCAACAAACCTTCAAATGAGCACAAAAGGAATGGAGGGAGCAAGTTGTAATCTTTGTGGTAGTGTGTGTGAATCTACCATGCATGTGTTTAGGAATTTCCCTAAGGCCGTGCAATTATGGATTAACAAGGTTCCAGGGAACATAGCCTATGATTTCTTCAATCTAGAGTTAACAGATTGGGTTAGTTTGAACCTTAATGTGAGGGACAGTGGAAGAAGTGATTGGAAGAGGTTCTGGGCCATCGGGATCCATAGCCTATGGACATGGTATAACAAGGAGAAGCATGATAACTCGTATGTGCGACCTATGAATCTAGGTAGTTACGTGTTACAGCTGTTAAATGACTATGAGGTTGCTACTATCAACAACAGCCTTGGGTGGAGAAAATTCAACATTATTGGTAGGTTGGAAACCCTCTCGAACAATTGGGTTAAGTTAAATACTAATGGGGCGTGTAAGGTAAATAAGGTTGATGGTTGTGGATGCATTATCCCAGACTATCAGGGTAGATGTAAGGGTGGATTTTCAAAGCCCATTGGGATGTGTAGTGTGATTAAGGCTGAATTGTGGGGCACTTTTGAAGGGTTAAAGGTTACAAAAAGGTAAGGTTTGTGATATGTGGAGTTGAACGTGAATTCTATGCTGATTGTTGAAATTCTAGAGAACAAATCGACAACGACAATAGATGAATATTCCTTGATTAAACAAATTCAACTATTACTGGAGTATAACGAGGAAGTGTTAGTGGTCCACACCCATAGAGAAGATAATAAGTGTGCAAATGCGTTAACCAACGAAGGAATCTCAAGTGTAAGGGATAAGTACTTCTTAGTAAGGGTGGACAATCAGTCGGTTAAGGTCGAATTCAGGCTCAAAATCCAAATCCAATCAAACCAACGGTTAGGATAAAACAATCAAATTTCGTCTGCCTGTGGTTTCGGTTCTGACGGGTTGCTGTTTTGCGGTTTTAGCTGAAGGTGACAAGAAACACAAGAAGAGGGTGAATTGGGTTTCTAAAAAACAAGGCTTTTTCAAAACCGATTCAAAACGCAAACACACGAACAATAAAAATAACACGTTATTTTTATATTGCTTCGCTGTTAACTAAGTTACCTTCAGTCCACCCTAATAAGGTGATTTCTCCTTTTCAATAAGGACTTAATCCACTATAACCAAACTAATTACAGACACCACAAAGACAACCGTTTTTGTCTTCTCGAGTATATAGATTAAACCATAGTCACTCAAGAAAAACACTCAAACAAATTTGAGATTTACAGACTGTGTTTACAATGATTGCTTCTAGTAAGCAGATTAACACAAAGTTTAAGTACAATGAAATAATCACACAATACGAACAAAAGCTCTATGCGTGTTTATAGAAAATTCACAAGAATAATATTATCAGAGAAAATACAGCAACGTGAATAATGTTGAACAACTTGTGAATCGTCAACCTCATTCGCTCTTCCAAGTCTTCCTTATATAGCAAAGGAAAGATTCGTTGGAGGGTAGAATGGGAATCTTCATGAATGAGTTGGCGCCTTGAATAAGTGTCATCGATGGTGGGAGACAAAATCGTACAACATAAATGTCCTTACTCCACGAAATTCGCGTAGTGGAAGAAATGTTTTGATCTTGTACTGTGTGCTATTTATCTCACATAAAACGATTTGATCTGGTATTTCAAACTTCAGAGGCTTCTGGATAAATGTTGTTTGAAGCATGTTTAGAAGAATCAAGGGCCGCATTGAGGGTCTTCAGAACTTAAGTCTTCAGAGTCTTGACACTATTCCTCAGAACATGGTCTTCAAAATCTTCAGCACTTCGTTCTTCAGAATCTACAGCTTAAGCGCATAATCTTGAAGGTAAGCAATCCTTCAGAGGCTTTAGCATCAACGTTTTTTAGAACCGTTATCTAAAAGCTTTCTAGGACTTGACAGAATCTTGTAACACGCTTATTTCAATTCAGAGTCGGAGTGTGTTGATTCCAGAATCTGGTGACGTCGCACGTCAGAGCGTTAGAGTCAGAACATGTTTAGAAAAAGCTACACACTAGGCAAAATTCATTAGCGTACAAAATTGTTCTCTATTAAATAATGTATCTGTCATACCCCAAATTTTGACCACTAAGATTTCCCATCATTGTGCAAATCATCATCACAATATGGATGTACCTTTGTGCCTCATCAATCTCCTCAAGGAATTGTTGAGCTTTCACCACAATCAAAATTAGGGTTTCAAGCCCTCTCTGAGTGCTTAGACAAAGGATCAATCAAGGAATGACATGATCTTCAACTTGTCTAACCTCTCAAACATCCACAATGGATCAAAAGGACTCTCACTTCAAGGATTAAGCACAAGGCTGCTCCTTTCTAGGTGGATCAAGTCTCAAGATCGCCAGTATCACCGAATTAGGGTTTTGGTCGACCAGGGCCTCCAGATGAAAAATTTCATCTGGACACAAGCCAAAGATCCAAAACACAACCTAATATACTCCATGGAACCTCATGGACCCATTCATCAAGTCAATTTTGCCTCAGGGGATGCATACATCAAAAATTAGGAATTAGGGTTTCTTGACCTAATTCACCCCTAAGTTGACTTTTGGGACAAATCATGAACCAAGACCTTAAGAGAGGGTTTGAGGGTCTCTAATGAACTATATTGATCCATTTGGAACAATGGATTAATCCAAGAAGTTTGAGCAACAAGTCTCCATTTCATCTGCACCACAGTTAGGGTTTTAAGGAAAAAGTCAACTGTAACTTTGACTTTTGACCAGGACATGCTCCCAAGCCCTATGACATGCATAAATATACCCTATTACACCCATGGAACATGTCCATCAAGTTTGATTTAGGTCAAGGACATGATTTCCTGAGGAATTGCACAGTTTGGAATTCATCTGATAAAAATCAACTGTGCACAAAAGTCAACTTTGACTTTTTGAGATTTTTATCCAAAATGGATTTTTAACCCTAAAATGATGTTAATGTGTGATTTGAATCATCATTCATCAAGAAAAATCAAGAAAAGTTGGATAACTTGTAAAAGGGGTAACCATAAAAACTTAGAAAATTTTCTAAGTTAAAAATAAAGTGACAAGGGTACCAACTTTGGAGGATCATAACTCCTAAACCACAAGGCCATTTTGTCCCATCCAAAGATGGATTTGTAGCCCTCATTACCCTCTACAAAAACTTCAACTAGACCTAAGTCCAATTCATTAAGGATTTTGAGTTATGGAGTGATCAAAATGGCTGAAAAATGAAAATGTCACTTTTTCCAACACTTAGTGAAATTTTCACTAAGTCCAAATCTGTCCTCACTTTTTACCAAATGTAGGGTGATTTTTCACTTGGATTCAGAAGAGATCAAAACCAAACATGTTCAAACAGTTGTTGTATCATGTAAGGGTTTTCCAAAATGGCCAAGAACATTGCCAAATTCCATTTAAGTCATGAAATATGACATTGGCAAGTTGCCTTGCTGAAATCTGTCAAAGGCAAGGCAGAATTTTCAATTTTACTCGATTTGCCAAAATCAGCCAAATTCAAATGCTCCTATCCACTTGGACACATCTGAGGATTGAATCTAAAGGGGACAATCACTGAGCCAAGCCTCCAAAGTCCATGGAACAAGAAATAGCATGTTGAACCTAGAATGGCCAAAATAGGGACAAGACTCCAAATTTGGATTGAAGCATTCAATGGAAGCATCAAGGTGGCATGGACTGAGCCATTCTCATCTGAAATCAGTCAAGACTTATCCAAGACCAAGGGGACCAAAGCTCTATGCCCTAACCTCTAGTCAATGGCTAGAGGAGACTTGGATTTTCATTTGCCAACATTGGCCAAACCTACTTAGCAGTTGCCATTCACTATTCCTTGCAAAACAAACTTGCTCTACTATAAATAGAGCTCAATTGTGATTAGTTTTAGTACACCAAAGCCATCTAACAGATGCTTTCCTCAAAATCTCTTTCTCTTGGTAAAAATGCCTTTCTTAGCAAGGTAGCTATCAGGTTTTGAGTTTGAGAGCTTTTCCAATCAAACCAATCACTCACACACCTCACATACATCATATAGAAGTGATCCAAACACTCACATAACATCTGGAACACAGATTTCACAAAATCACCAGCCAATTGCTCAAGTTCTTGACAGTTTTGCAGTTGAGGTGCCATCTTCAACTCCAAACCATTTCAATCCATTCCAAGCACTCAGACACATCACTTGGCACCTAGGGAAGCTATCCACATCATTGGAACCTAGCTGTAACACCTCCAACACAAATCACAATCACCAGCTGCAAGTGGTAAGCATGAGCTCTTCTAACTCTATGATCCATGCAATTTTTGCTGCACAATAATTTGGCCATATGTTCATAATCATGCATGGAATGTTTCCCCTCAATTAATTGCATTGTTTAAATCGTGTATCAAAAATCCTAGCCTTCATGATTTCTTGTTATATGTTTAATTTAAATGAAATTAATGGACATAGACATGATCGTGAGGTTGAGACGAGCATAATGATATGTGGATTGCATGTTATAATCAAGTATTCAGTGAGATTGGAGAGAAAATGCAAATCTGGCCAAGCCCAGAACACGCGCGTGTTCTTGGTGTGTTCTTGGCGCCATTTTTAGAAATTTGAATATTTGAATTTTGTGATTTTATTTAATTGATTCAAAAATTAATTTCTCTCTGAGTTTTAATGATTTTGAGTTGATTCTTTTTTTAATAATTCACAAAAATGTTAAAATATTTTATTTTATCAAAAAATCCCAAAAATATTATTTATTTCATATAATTGATATTTTTGCAAAGAATTAATATTTTAATTGTTTTTGACATTTTAAATATTTTTTCTACATTGATTTTCCAACTTTTAATGCCTTCTAATTATTTTGTAGGTCAATACTTAATTTTTGAAGCATTAATCCAAGATCACAATTTGTTTTTCATATGTTAAACAATTTTGATCATTTTAATTGAATTTTTATTCAATTAAATACATTTTTGAAAACAAATTAGGGTTTTTGGATTAATTCAACCCTCATAAATCATTTTCAAAACACTTTGGGCCTCTAATAGAGTGTAAGACCCAATCTTTTTTTTACCAAATCATTTTTGGGCCTTAGTGTATTGTATAAGTCCCGATACCGTCAAAAACCAACGGCGTGATCGTCGCCTTTTGAAAAATAACCTTTTGGGCCTCTCCTTGAGCTATAAGACCCATTCAAAACACTTTGGGCCTCTATTAGAGTGTAAGACCCAACCCCCTTTTAACCAAAATCATTTTGGGCCTCACTTATTGTATAAGTCCCTCTGCGTTAAAAGAAAATCTCGGCGCGATCGTCATTTTTAAACGAAAAAATCAACTGGGCCTACCCTCGTGTTATTAGCCCCACTCTTTTTCTTTAAACTTTTTGGGCCTCTTGAGAGAGTGTAAGACCCATCCCTTTGTACAGGAAACATTTTGGGCCACAGTCACTTGTATAAGTCCCTCTGTACAAATTCGAACAGTGCGCTCACTGATAAAACCCCGGGCCTCTCCTTGAGCTGTAAGCCCCAAATCTTTCTTTTTCAAAGCACTTTCTCCTTTGATTTTGAATATACTGTTGTTTTCAATCTCTCTTTGTTGAGCAACTAACCAAACAGTGTGGAAGCTCTACAACCGAGTAAGTGTTTATACGCTTTCATTTACCGCTTTCATATACATATAACTGTATTGTGGGGCTGTTTCACTGTAAGTCTTCTTTCATAAACTCATATCAACTGTGTAATAATAGTATAGATATTTAGAGTTTCCCCGGCAACTACGTCTAGCATTAAGCCCGTTGATCACTCTTAGAAATAGACAACTAGATCCCCAATAGGATCACTAGATACAGTCTTCTCTTCGGCTGTCCGCATTAGGAATTGTCAAGAAACTCTATTCCCAGAGATGAATGTATTCTCCGTGAATGGAATCTTTGAGTTTCTTCCAAATTCTCGAACTTTTCTGACTTGATCTATTCCTCGTGAATAGCTTGCCTTGAACTTCTCGGGGTTTGGAGACCCACGGGCTTCTTAAAAGCATCGGCCTCCTCTTGGGCATCGTACAAGGACCCACAGGCTTCCTAAAAGCAACCGTACCTCCTCTTGGGCTTAGTACAAGGACCCGCCAGCTTCTTAGAAGTATTCACAGCCTCCTCTTAGGCTTCACATAATGATCTCTTCCTCCGGGAATGATAGCCTTCTCTTGGGCATTGTACAAGGACCCGTCGGCTTCTTAAAAGTTTCCAGCCTCCTCTTGGGCTTCGTACAAATTGTCCCGACGACCTTCTAGAGGCATAGGAACATAACTTAGTCATCTGCATAGAACAATCCTTCCAAAGAGTCTACTACTGTTTCTCAAAGCATAGTACAAAGGTTAAAACTCTAGACTTGGACAGTCTAACTTCCTTGAGTCTCAAAGACATTCTCAAGTGACCCCTTTGTTAAATAGGAAGGAAACTTGCAGACTCAGACAGTCTCAATACCCTTTGGATTTCCCGCTTCCTTAAAGAACAGGAATAACCCGGATCCTTGAATCAAATCCATGAGTATAGTGTTGCTCATATAAGAACTGATTTTCTCTTATTAGTATACTGGACCTGTCACTTAACTGAACAGTCACCATAGCCTCCTCTTGGGCTTTGTACAAAGATTCTCCCCAGTGGAGTCAAACAACGTTTAGCCTCTCTCTCGGGCTTTATACGAGACACATAAGAGACTCCCTCGTTGAGTCAATCACCCCTTTCGCCTCCATCTCGGGCTTCGTACGAGATACAAAAAAACTCTCTTGTTGAGTCAAATAGCCTTCATCTCGGGCTTTATGCGAGATACCAAAAGACTCCATCGTCGGGTCAAAACCTTTTAGCCTCTCTCTCGGGCTTTTGCACGAGACACATATTAGCCTCCTCTTAGGCTTTGTATAAGAAAACCACTGGTTAATCCAATTAACCTTTTAGCATCAAAGTTGTGCCTCGTTCACAGTATACAAACATCAATGACTCCTTCCCCTTCATCTAATCGCTGTAAGCGGCAAGCCTCTGGATCATCTACATCCATGCCACTGTCCCTCTTTTAGCATGAGAAATTCCTAAGGAAAGATAGCATTGCTCTACACTGAGTTAAAGTTTTCTCCTTCAGGTTGAAATCCCCTATAAAGGAAATTATGGCATTACCAGATTCACAAATCCCGGTTAAAGTAATTCTCCTTTATAACCAGTCACCCAACAATTGTGACAGACAAACCCTTCTTTAGAGGTGACAAATTCTCTCTAAAGTCAACACCCTTTTAGCTTCACATCTTGGGCTTTGAACAAGATACAAACAGACTCTTCAGTTTCACATCTTGGGCTTTGAACAAGATACAAACCACCTTTCGCTTCACGTCTTGGGCTTTGAACAAGACACCAAAACACCCATTTCCTCCCATAGAATAGGAGGAACTACGAACGCTCTGATTTCCCTGTTTCGGTAAACGGGAATACGTAGGCATAAGAATGAAAGAAAGATCTTAGCGAGCACACTAAACAAAAAACCAAAATCCCATACTCTCACGTATCTATCAAAAAGCATCAGTCCTGACATCCTAATCCTTGTTCCCCACCAGAAACCTTCTGTCAAGGTAAAAAGAAAGAAAACAGTATTGGCAAAAATACAAATAACCAGTACAAAGGCCCCCCACATTGATAGCATCTGTAACCTAATAGACCGCTGTTTAAACTCAGTATGCAAAGCAGGGTTAATTGGAGACATCTATTTCCCTTCCTTATTCAGCTCACAATAGGATAAAAAATGAATCGACCTGTAGTAAGCTCAAACCACAGAGAGCGACCAGCGCTTAAGAACCGCGTCCAAAATCGCTCGCTACAGAAAAATGGCGCCCACCGTGGGGCCGTTCAAAGTTAGATCTAGGCACGGTCTTCCTTTTCTTCACTTGTGTGAAAACCACAGATTGGGGCTTCCCCCGGGGAACCCATTTTCTCTCAGGAACTTAAGATTCATAGCTTTAAAGGTCTAGGATGTTTAGGACAAATATTTATACTGCTTTTCCTAATTGCTATACATGTTTATTTTTCTGCTAATGGGAATGCGGGTGATGCCGTATGTGGAAAGATTGAGTATACACTTAAGATAAGTGATGGCGACGAGGTCGACCATCAACCTCAGGGGAGGCTGACCAATGCAACCCATTCTTTCACCTAGACAATGGGCCGATTGTTAAGTCTGAGAAGCTGAGGAGCCAAACCCTTTCGTTGTGCGGAAACTATCGGAAATAGTTGTTACGCGATACTACCCTCATTTGAGGCTGGTGATCTATTCTCGGTGAATGGCACTTACTCTAAGATTGCTCTACAACTCGCTGGCGACCCGCTTGTTGTTTTGCTTTCCTGGGAGGAGCTGATGATAATGAGTACAGGTACAAAAATCACCCTAGTATAAACCTTTGGGGATGGGTAGAGCCTTGGCTTCATGACAACGACCCTTTGACCCCATGTTTTTTCTATGTTTTTGTGTGCTGCATTCATGCATTCATTTAAAAAACATTAAAACAAAAAAAATTTCTCTTCTAGTCTCTCTGTTTTTCAAAGTAAACTAAGACTGTGATTGCAAATATCAGAGAAAAGGATTGCACTAATGGATTTTGGTAGAAGGAGAACTCATAGTTATACCTTCAAGGTTCCAAAGATAGAGGATTTGAGAAGGTTAGCGAGAATGATCACAAACCAAGAGGCTTTCAGAGCCAAGCACGGAGGTCTGCTACCACTGTTAAGAGTCCATGTGATTGAGGGAATCATGGATGCGCTCATTCAATTTTATGATCCAGTTTATCACTGTTTCACATTCCCGGATTACCAGTTAGCACCAACGCTGGAGGAGTATTCTCATCTGATTGATTTACATATCACCGATCGAGCTCCATTTTCTTGACTGGAAGAAATTCCAAAGAATCAGACCATTGCAAGAGCAATTCATTTGGACGAGTCTGAAGTCAGGACTCACCTAACTACTAAGGGTGGCATCCAAGGTTTGCCAGCCCAGTTCTTGACAAAGAAGGCCCTATATTTTGCCAGTATAGGAAACGTGACTGCTTTTGAAAGCATCTTTGTCTTGCTCACCTACGGGTTATTTTTGTTTCCCAACATTAATAACTTCGTCGATATTAACTCCATTAAGGTTTTTCTCATTGGAAATCATGTGCCGACTTTGCTCGCAGATGCGTATCATTCTGTACACTTGGGGAATTTGTATAGCGGAGGGGAGATCACATGCTGTGTACCTCTGCTTTATAAATGGTTTATCTCTCACTTGCCCAAGTCTGCTGCTTTTTGGGATTGCAAGAGTGCCTTACGTTGGTCGCAGAAGATCATGTCTCTTACCAACTCTGATATAGATTGGTGCAATAGGATCTTTGAGGGAATCAGAATCATTGACTATTGTGGAAACTTCCCCAACGTACCCCTTATAGGAACTAAAGGAGGAATCAACTACCATCCGGTATTGGTTCGCCGTCAATTTGGATACCCGATGAGACACATCCCACTAGGTGTTCATCTGGAAGGTCTTTTCTTCAAGGAAGAAGAAAACGACAGAGCACTAAAGACGAAAATAGTGCACGCTTGGAAGCATGTTCATAAGAAAGGACGAGAGTCTCTAGGAAAACTGGATTGTGTCTCGGTGGAGCCTTACCTCCATTGGGTACAAACTAGAGCTCTCAAGCTAAAAATGCCTTATCCTCGTTACGGAATTCTTCCACCGAGGGAATCTGTCATGTACTTCATGACTGAGACTGAAAAGCTTCAGGTTACTCTCAACAAAGTTCAAAGGGAGAGGAGGTCTTAGAAGAACAAGTACCACACCCTCAACGTAGAGTGCATCAAAATACAGCAATTACTGAAAGAGAAAGATGCTCTGATTGAAATTTTGGAGCAACATGCTGTAGAGAATCAAGATGACCAAAGGGATTTGCTCACTCCTTTCACTTGGCAAAGGAATGACCACCCGACAACGGCCCAAGAGCCCCGGTCGAAGAAAAGGAAGATACCAGAATCAGCACCCGATTTCTCTTCAGAGAGGACTCGGGACCCATTAGTTTAGGTTTCTATTTCTGCACCTTGTAATCTACTGTATTTCCATTTCTGTAATCCTTTGAATTTCAATAAAAAGGGGTTTCCCCACTGTTTGATATTTGCAATCTAATTGTCGAAGTTTATTTTGATTAAACCAAAAAACAATTAATATAATCATTGCATTCATCATCCTCACATCGCGTATTCTTCTTACCTACAAATCTCACATTTGTGTCTCGGTTCTAGAGTCAAACTCTCTCATTCGTATAATACTCGGGCCAATCATCAGAAAAAGATGGATGATCTTGAGAAAGAAAATAGAGAGTTGAAGAAAGAGATCGACGCTCTGAGAGAGGATATGAGAAAGCTTCGTAACGACATACAAGACATGGCAGAAGCTCAACTACAAAGAACTGTGATCTCAGAGATCACCTCAACGCCCATAGTGGAGAGATATGATCCTAGGTATCAAATGCCGAAAGATCGTCCTTGGGGCATACCTGTTAACTATATCCCGGAAGGATATGTTCCGCCGATCACTGAAGATCAGGGAATCACAACAGAAGTCGCTGGGCCTGAAGGTTACAAACTTCGGGAAAGCGAAGATGCCAGGGGCATACTGAAGACTCCTGAAGGTTACAAACTTCGGGAAACGCCAAGACACACTGCCGTAGTCACGGTACCACCCCCTGTGGTGCACACTGTCCCAGAAGTACAGATTCCATAGACACCTTCTAGTAAGAAGGAAACTATGTTTGACAGAATGGAGGAATTCCAGGAGCAGTTCTTGGAAATGCAGAAGGAACTGCAAGCCATTCGCGGTCAGGATCTATTTGGAAAGGACGACGCAGATCTCTGCTTGGTCCCAAACGTGAAAGTTCCGCACAAATTTTTCAAGTGCCCGACTTTGAAAAGTACAAGGGTAACTCTTGCCCTCAAAGCCATCTGGTGATGTACGCTCGGCGGATGTCAGCTCAGATGGAAAATTAGGACCTACTGATTCACTACTTTCAGGATGGTTTAACCGGTGCCGCATTAAAATGGTACGTGGGTTTAAACCGTGCCACGATTAGCACATTCAGAGATCTTGGCACTGCCTTCGTCCAACAATACAAATACAATTTGGACATGGTACCCGACAGAGATCAACTCAGATCGATGTCGCAAAAGGACAAGGAAACCTTTAAGGAGTATGCTCAAAGGTGGCGTGAAATTGCCGCTCAAATTTGTCCACCTCTTGAGGAAAAAGAGATGACAAAGATCTTCTTAAAGACCTTAAGCTCATTTTACTATGACCGAATGGTTGCCAGTGCACCCAGTGATTTCACCGAGATGGTGGGCATGGGCGTACGTCTTGAGGAAGCCGTCCGAGAAGGACGTTTGGTAAAAGACACTGGATCGACGAGCGGTACTAAAAAATACGGTAGTGCTCTCCCTAAGAAAAAAGAGCAAGATATTGGGAATATCTCTCTCGGAAAGCAAAGGCGATGTTATCAACCGGTAGCAGCTGTGACTCCTGCTATCAATCCTGCGTCTATTCCTACGTATCAACCTCAGGTTGCGCAGAGCCAACCTGATCAACAAAGGACACAACAACCTCTTCAGCAGGCTCGTCCTCCATACAACAACCGTACAACGCGGCCACTAGGATTTAATCATATACCCGTGATGTACGCAGAGCTGTTTCCATTACTACTGGCTAAGGGGCACATTCAGACTAAATCTCCTCTTACAGTACCGGAAAATCTGCCTTTTTGGTTTAAGGTGGATCAAACATGCCCTTATCATCAAGGAGGTTCAGGGCATAACATAGAGACTTGTCTCAATTTCAAGTCCTACGTGCAAAAACTTGTTAGGAGCGGGGTCTTATCCTTCAAGGATACAAATCCTAATGTTCTCACGAATCCGCTTCCTCAACATGAGAAAGCTGCAGTCAACCTGATTGAAGGAGAGACTAACGATGTCTATCAAATTCACGATGTACTCTTGTTGAAAACCAATTTGGTCAAGATGCATTGTAGACATACTGGATATGGCCAGGTGCCACCACACAACTATGACAGTTGTAGCGTCTGTTCGGAAAGTAACCAAGGGTGTTACCTTGTGAGAGCATCTCTTCAGGGTCAGGTGGATCGTGGAGAAATTCGCCCATATCCGGGTTCTGGACCCATCAATTGGACGCCGAACTACCTCGTCGAGCAAGTTGAGGATGTTGTCACAATCTCTGGTCATCACAGGACCAGGGATGTTTTTGCCATTATTCCTCTACTTGACGAATCTAAAGTTCCCAACCGGGAACGAATCGAGATCACTTATGATGGTCAGAAAAATCAGAAGGTTCCCATAGTCATCTATCTGCCGGGACCACTACCGTATGAATCAACTAAGGCTATCCCTTACAAATACGGTGCAATGACAGTTGAAAATGGAAAGGAAATTCCGTTACCCTCCGTTGTGAATATTGCAGACATCAGTCGAGTAACACGGAGTGGTAGAATCTTCAACCGAGGGGTTGGGGAAGTTAACAAGGAAAAGGAACTTCAGACGGAAACTCCTGATCCACCAGTCGGTCAATCCAGTAATCCCAACCTTTCGAAAAATAACGATGAGATGTTGAAGCTCATCCAAAGGAGTGAATATAACATTGTTGATCAACTGTTACAAACTCCTTCAAAGATCTTGGTGTTATCGCTGTTACTCAGTTCAGAAGCCCACAGGGAGGCTCTACAGAAAGTCTTGGAGCAAGCCTTTGTGGAACAGGATGTAACAATCAGACAGTTCGATAATATTGTCTCTAACATCACTTCCTGTAACAATTTGGGATTTAGTGATGAGGAATTACCTGAAGAGGGTTGTCGTCATAACATGGCGCTCAATATCACAGTTAACTGCCAGGACGATGCTTTAGCCAGCATACTGGTAGACACAGGGTCAGCCCTGAATGTTATGCCGAAGTCTACTTTGATGCAATTATCATTCAAAGGCCCTCCGATGAGAATCAGCGAGGTTGTCGTCAAAGCATTCGACGTATCCAGAAAAACAGTTATTGGCGAAGTTGATTTTCCCATAACTATCGGTCCTCACACTTTCCAAGTCACTTTCTAGGTCATGGACATCCGGGCAACATACAGTTGTTTATTAGGAAGACCTTGGATACATCAGGCTGGAGCGGTTACTTCAACCCTCCATCAAAAGCTAAAGTTCGTCAAGAACGATCAACTTGTCACGGTTTATGGGGAACAGGCCTTGCTCGTGAGTAACTTGTCATCATCTACTGGAATAGAGCCCGAGGAGGTTATTGGGACGCAGTTCCAAGCACCGTCGGTGAGCAAGGACAATCATTTCAAAGGAGGAACCTCAATTTCCTCATACAACGATGTTGTCAAAGTGGTCGAGAGTACCGATACAACAGGATGGGGACAGCTTGTCATTCCTATTGACAATAAAACAAAGAAGGGTCTTGGTTTTTCTGCAACCTGTACCCGGACAGCTGCCAACAATGAAAGTCTTCATCCCCTTCAAAACTTCTTCCACAGTGGAGGTTTCCTTCACCCAGTGTCTCAAGCAGTACATGCTATTAATGAGGAAGATCCCTCTGACACGAATGAAGAATGGAAGTCCTACCTTAACGAGGACGATTATATGTCTCAGGAAGAGGTGCCTATTCCTTTTTGCTTTCCTACAGAGAGTCCTAGATTTATACCAAGGTCAAATGTCGAAATGATATATGGAGATTGTGATCCGGAAGGATGTCGTGCTCCGCCGAATTCATTAGAGGAAGACACTCCGATGAAAGACAACTTTGACCACAATTACTATGATCCAATGGATGGTCTGCCAATGTGGCAACCTTATCCAAGAGACTTGGGGAAAGAAAGTCAGTCGAACAACGAAAATCAGCTGACCGTCATTGAACAGAATACCTGTGTCCCCACCATGTCATGGGATCAACACTCAGATCATTCAGAAACTACTCAACATGAAGATGAATTCGCAACGTTTGCAGGACTTGAATTCATCAACTATGCTTTTCCTGAGGTTAACATCATCGAGAGAGATGACTCCTCCAGTTCCAAAGAAGTTTGGGACACTCTGGGAGAACCAAGTGGAAAATACGACTATATGGTCAAGTACACTGCTCCTGAAAGCTCTCGTATCAGGCTCGAAGATATCCAGCCAACTGGATGGGGAGATGCAGCTGAGAGCACAAATACTATGCAAAATGTAACTGAGGAATCCTCCTACGACAATTCTGCCTGGGAGACAGATTCCAATGATCCCGCTCCACCAGAAATCAGCGTCATTTCTGAAGATAAATCAAGGAAGGTACCAGACTTTGTGATTCACCGAGGAGTTCACCGCCAATGGGTTGCCGTCGAGGTTCCGAGGGCCGTTCACCAGTCAAAGTAATTGCCATCTTTAAACCTCTCACCCTGCCCAGGTGAAACGAATGTTTTGATAGGGCTCGCTTTCTGTAAAATATCCTTCTTCGCTTCGCCCAAAGCGACAGAGTTTTGTTTTATAGGGCTGTAGTTTCAAGAGTCGACTTGTTCATTAATAAAATAACGTCGTTCTGTAATTTCCGCATTAGTTGCTATTTTCTCTTTTTTCTTTTTCAGAAAATGGTAATCCTAAAAAATAATTCAAATAAAAACAAGCAGTAAAAATAAATACACTGCACACACTTACATTTTCTCTATCTCTTCTAAACACGAATCATCACGTCATGCAGATTGCTTGTTTTAAACCCAGTTGAAACATACGATCCGATGCCTTCTCCCAACTTTGAGTTCCCGGTATTCGAGGCTGAAGAAGAAAATGACGACAAAATTCCAGAAGAGATCTCTCGACTACTCAGACAAGAGGAAAGGTCCATTGAACCTCACAAAGAGCCGTTGGAAACGGTAAACTTGGGTTCAGAAAAAGAGAGAAAAGAAATCAGGATTGGGGCACTGCTCAGTCCAACTGCCAGAGAGGATTTGATAAAGCTTCTCAAAGAATTTCCCAATGTATTCGCTTCGTCCTATCAGGATATGCCAGGGTTGGATACCAGCATCGTGGAACATCATTTACCGTTACGATCGGAATGTCCGCTAGTAAAGCAAAGGTTGAGACGCACTCATCCGGACATGGCCATCAAAATCAAAGAGGAGGAGCAGAAACAGATTGACGCGGGTTTCCTCGCCACATCTGAATATCCTCAATGGTTAGCCAACATCGTACCCGTTCCGAAAAAGGATGGAAAGGTTAGAATGTGTGTTGATTACAGGGATCTAAACAAGGCTAGTCCAAAGGACGACTTTCCTTTATCGCACATTGACATGCTGGTAGACAGTACAACAAAGTTCAAAGTTTTCTCCTTCATGGATGGATTCTCGGGCTATAACCAGATCAAAATGGCGCTGAAAGACATGGAGAAAACTTCGTTCATTACCTCATGGGGTACCTTTTGTTACAAGGTAATGTCGTTTGGTTTGAAGAATGCCAGGGCAACCTATCAAAGGGCCATGACTACTCTGTTTCATGACATGATACACAAGGAAATCGAGGTATATGTCGATGATAAGATTGCAAAATAAAAAACAGAGAATGAGCACGTTGAACATCTGTCAAAATTGTTCGAACGTCTAAGAAAATTCAAGCTCCGCTTGAATCCCAACAAGTGCACCTTCGGTGTCCGTTCAGGGAAACTACTAGGGTTCATCGTCAGCCAGAAAGGAATTGAGGTTTATCCTGACAAGGTCAAGGCCATTCAAGAAATGCCTTCTCCAAAAACTGAAAAACAAGTCAGAGGATTCCTGGGACGTTTGAACTACATCTCCAGATTCATATTCCTTATGACCGCCACTTGTGCGCCGATTTTCAAGTTACTCAAAAAGAACCAGGATTGCGTTTGGACAGAAGATTGTCAAACCGCCTTTGACAGTATCAAGGAATATCTGTTGAATCCTCTGATTCTATCACCTCCAGTGGAAGGAAGGCCACTGATTATTTACCTCGCAGTCTTGGAAGACTCAATGGAGTGTGTACTTGGCCAACAAGACGAAACCAAATGGAAAGAGTCTGCCATCTACTATCTGAGCAAGAAATTCACCGACTGCGAGACTCGGTACACGATGCTTGAGAAAACTTGTTGCGCTTTGGCTTGGGCAGCCAAACGTCTTTGCCAATACATGATTTGTCATACTACTTGGTTAATCTCAGAAATGGATCCAATCAAGTATGTCTTCGAAAAACCTGCTCTTACAGGAAGAATTGCCCGTTGGCAGATGTTGTTATCAGAATATGACATAGAGTACCACGCTCAAAAAGCCGTTAAGGGAAGTATTTTAGCCGATCATTTGGCTCATCAACCGATTGACGATCAAGAATCAATCGGGTTTAACTTCCCAGATGAAGATGTTATGTATCTAAAAATGAAAGACTGCGATGAACCGCTACCCAGTGAAGGGCCAGAACCAGGTTCCTAATGGGGACTCATCTTTGGTAGAGCAGCTAATCCTTATGGAAACGGAATTGGGGCAATCATTGTTACCCCTCAGGGTACCCACATTCCTTTCACTGCCAGACTTACGTTCAAATGTACGAACAACGAGGCCGAATACGAAGCATGTATCATGGGTCTCGAAGAAGCAATTGATTTAAGGATCAAAAACTTGGACGTATACGGTGACTCAGCTCTGGTTATCAATCAGATAAAAGGAGATTGGAACACATACCAATCAGGATTGATTCCTTACAAAGATTATGCAAGAAGGTTGCTACCCTTCTTCGACAGAGTTGAGTTTCATCATATCCCTCGTGATGAGAATCACATGGCTGATGCATTAGCCACTATCTCTTCTATGATTAGTGTAGGTCAATGGAATGACCTACCTAAGATCGACATAATGCACCTTGAACGGCCCGCCTACGTCTTCACGATTGAAGCAGTCATAGACGACAGACCTTGGTATCACGATATCAAATGATTCCTTCAGAAACAAGAGTACCCATCTGGGGCACTCAAAAAAGATAGGAAAACCCTCAGAAGATTGGCTAGAAACTTCTTCCTGAGCGGTGACACTCTCTATAAGAGAAATTTTGACATGGTCTTGCTCCGATGCATAGACAGACCAGAAGCAGACATGTTTATGAAATAAATTCATGAAGGATCCTTTGGCACTCATGCCAACGGACACACAATGGCGAGAAAAATTCTGAGAGCAAGGTACTATTGGTTGACAATGGAATCCAACTGCTACAAGTACATGAGGAGGTGTCACAAGTGTCAGATATACTCCGACAAAATTCATGTACCGCCATCACATCTCAAAGTTCTTTCTTCCCCATGGCCATTTTCCATATGGGGAATCGACATGATCGGCATGATTGAACCTAAGGCTTCAAACGGACATCGGTTCATCCTGGTAGCCATTGACTATTTCACCAAGTGGGTCGAAGCAGCATCATTCGCCAATGTAACCCGACAAGTGGTGGTCCGATTTATCAAAAACAATATCATATGCCGTTATGGTGTTCCAAGCGAGATCATTACTGATAATGGATCTAAATTGAACAACAAGATGATGAAAGAGTTGTGTGCAGAGTTCAAGATCGAACACCATAACTCATCTCCCTACCGACCTAAGATGAACGGGGCGGTAGAAGTGGCTAACAAGAACATCAAGAAGATCGTTCAAAAGATAGTTGTAACCTACAAAGACTGGCACGACATGCTACCCTTTGCTCTTCACGGTTATCGCACATCAGTCCGCACTTCAACAGGGGCCACCCCTTTCTCTCTAGTATATGGCATGGAGGTAGTGCTTCCCATAGAAGTAGAGATCCCATCAATCCGAGTATTGATGGAGGCTAAGCTCACCGAAGCTGAATGGTGTCAAAGCCGACACGAGGAGCTGAATCTGATCGAAGAGAAGAGAATCACGGTACTATGCCATGGTCAGTTGTATCAACAGAGAATGAAGAGGGCGTTCGACAAAAAGGTTCGACCTCGTGTTTTCAGAAAAGGAGACCTCGTGCTCAAAAAGATACAATCATTTCTCACTGATTCGCGAGGTAAATGGACTCCGAATTATGATGGCCCTTATGTGGTCACGAAAGCTTTCTCAGGCGGCACCTTGAGACTTGCAACCATGGACGGAGAGGAATTTGCCTACCCCACGAATGTTGATGTAGTCAAGAAATACTTCGCCTAAACTAAAAAAAAAACGTCTCGTTGGATTGAAAACCCGAAAAGGGCGGTCCAGGCAAAAGTTAGAGACATGAAAAAAATCATCCCGGTGGATTGGAAACATCAAAGTACAATCCAGGAAAAAATTAGGGATAATGGCAAGTAACTATGTTCAACAGAGGCGAGTCCCTCAGCAGCAGCAGTTACATCATCTGTCAGGAAAACTCCAGTCAAGGTCATCTTCGACAGAAGCTCAGGATGCCCCGAATTCAAAGTTGGTAGAAGGATAGTGGTCGTTATGTTTCACCGTAGCCCCTTTTCCCTGTAAATTACCATTTTCAAACTTTGTAAATACTCAATGGAATCGCGCTTTTGGCTGATCTCCATCTTATCAATAAAATTTAAGCCCTTGTGCTTTTGTTTGTAATTCTTATTTGTTTTAGCTTTACAGAACGACGTTGTTAACATGACTAATGACTCTTGAAATAAAACAAAAATGAATTTACTTATTAAAATTTTTTCTGCTTTAAAATAAAGATGGCAATTTCTTTTGACTGTTGAACATCAAAAGAATCTCAACCGCTTCTTCAGAAGTAAGCTAGCTTCAAAGTACAGAATCAAAGTACTCCTTCTAACCCAGTACGCCTAAATGAAGGGATCAACTATGTCAGAGACCTTGTTTCGTCTGACACGCTTCGGCCGAGTTCTCATCTCCTAAGCCCGACCAACATAGTTCCCCGCGAGGATTACTTCTCCTAAACAAGGTAGAATTGCTACTTTTGGACCAACGGTACTTCTTCGCCCCGCGATGACCGAGTATCCAGTCGTGTTCACCTGTCAGTTTGTATGTCGCGTCAGTTTTGTCAGCATAAACATACACACATCATGCATTATTTGATTTATATTCACATTTCATATTGCATCACTATCACTCTGGTCGGTCTTGTCCCCTAGTGATAGAAGTTCTCTCAATCGAGTTGTCAGTTCTGCCTCGTCAGGAAATGCTGCGTCTGAATAATATCTCTCTTCCAGTTTAGTTCTAGATCAGAATTGACCCTCGACCACTTTGATAACTTGAACCTCTGAAAGACCAGAGGGCCCTTAGTTAACATCACTCTTCGCCATTGAAGATGATATCCTTGCTTTCCCATATTAAGGAAAATCCACAGAGAAAGCCTCCTAAGAAGAGATTTGGCAGTACAGCTGCCATTCTCCAAAAAAACCACTGATGAAAAGGTCATCGGCACCTCAAAATTGGACCCCATCATATGGCGTTTCTCCGGGAAGATCCCGAGAAAAGTATGATGTAATCCCAAACGAAGGCAGTCTCTTAAGAGACTCGCTTTCCCCGGATATAGTCAACAAATGGCATCTCCAACAGAGAAGTTTGTACACAACTCAGACGACTGGGTTCCCCAGCAAGTCTGACTTCGAAACTTTTTCCACTCAAATGGCATCTCCCCAGGAAAATTCGGCGAGAAGTTTGAGGAAAACCGCTACAAATAGCGTCCCTTGTCAATAAAGTTTATTGACAAAAGAAACTAAGACCAATTCCTTGGTAGGAAACCAGGAACGAGGGGAAGTTTAAATCAGAAACTAAGACCAGTTCCTGGGTAGGAAACCAGGATCGAGGGGAAGTTTGTTTCCGCAACTGAGACCAGTTCCTTGGCTGAAAACCAGGATCGAGGGGAAGTTAACCTTTTCTAAGCATCATTGCTTAGCAAAAGAAGATGAATGCGTAAGCTGCCATTCATAGCCATCAAAATTTCGGGTATTCCGATATTTAATCCTCGTGCACCCCGAATGCCCGAATACCTTCGTCATTCACACCTTCGTGTCCAAGAAGATTAAATAGGGGCATCTGTCATACCCCAAATTTTGACCACTAAGATTTCCCATCATTGTGCAAATCATCATCACAATATGGATGTACCTCTGTGCCTCATCAATCTCCTCAAGGAATTGTTGAGCTTTCACCACAATTAAAATTAGGGTTTCAAGCCCTCTCTGAGTGCTTAGACAAAGGATCAATCAAGGAATGACATGATCTTCAACTTGTCTAACCTCTCAAACATCCACAATGGATCAAAAGGACTCCCACTTCAAGGATTAAGCACAAGGCTGCTCCCTTCTAGGTGGATCAAGTCTCAAGATCGCCAGTATCACCAAATTAGGGTTTTGGTCGACCAGGGCCTCCAAATGAAAAATTTCATCTGGACACAAGCCAAAGATCCAAAACACAGCCTAATATACTCCATGGAACCTCATGGACCCATTCATCAAGTCAATTTTGCCTCAGGGGATGCATACATAAAAAATCAGGAATTAGGGTTTCTTGACCTAATTCACCCCTAAGTTGACTTTTGGGACAAATCATGAACCAAGACCTCAAGAGAGGGTTTTAGGGTCTCTAATGAACTATATTAATCCATTTGGAATAATGGATTAATACAAGAAGTTTGAGCAACAAGTCTCCATTTCATCTGCACCACAGTTAGGGTTTTAAGGAAAAAGTCAACTGTAACTTTGACTTTTGACCAGGACATGCTCCCAAGCCCTATGACATGCATCAATATACCCTATGACATCCATGGAACATGTCCATCAAGTTTTATTTAGGTCAAGGACATGATTTCCTGAGAAAGTTTGGAATTCATCTGATAAAAATCAACTGTGCACAAAAGTCAACTTTGACTTTTTGAGATTTTTCACCAAAATGGATTTTTAACCCTAAAATGATGTTAATGTGTGATTTTAATCATCATTCATCCAGAAAAATCAAGAAAAGTTGGATAACTTGTAAAAGGGGTAACCATAAAAACTTAGAAAATTTTCTAAGTTAAAAATAAAGTGACAAGGGTACCAACTTTGGAGGATCATAACTCCTAAACCACAAGGCCATTTTGTCCCATCCAAATATGGATTTGTAGCCCTCATTACCCTCTACAAAAACTTCAACTAGACCTAAGTCCAATTCATTAAGGATTTTGAGTTATGGAGTGATCAAAATGGCTGAAAAATGAAAATGTCACTTTTTCCAACACTTAGTGAAATTTTCACTAAGTCCAAATCTGTCCTCACTTTTTGCCAAATGTAGGGATATTTTTCACTTGGATTCAGAAGAGATCAAAACCAAACATGTTCAAATAGTTGTTGTATCATGTAAGGGCTTTCCAAAATGGCCAAGAACATTGCCAAATTCCATTTAAGTTATGAGATATGACATTGGCAAGTTGCCTTGCTGAAATCTGTCAAAGGCAAGGCAGAATTTGCAATTTTGCTCGATTTGCCAAAATCACCCAAATTCAAATGCTCCTATCCACTTGGACATATCTGAGGATTGAATCTAAAGGGGACAATCACTGAGCCAAGCCTCCAAAGTCCATGGAACAAGAAATAGCATGTTGAACCTAGAATGGCCAAAATAGGGACAAGACTCCAAATTTGGATTGAAGCATTCAATGGAAACATCAAGGTGGCATGGACTGAGCCATTCTCATCTGAAATCAGTCAAGACTTATCCAAGACCAAGGGGACCAAAGCTCTGTGCCCTAACCTCTAGTCAATGGCTAGAGGAGACTTGGATTTTCATTTGCCAACATTGGCCAAACCTACTTAGCAGTTGCCATTCACTATTCCTTACAAAACAAACTTGCTCTACTATAAATAGAGCTTAATTGTGATCAGTTTGAGTACACCTAAGCCATCTAACAGATGCTTTCCTCAAAATCTCTTTCTCTTGGCAAAAATGCCTTTCTTAGCAAGGTAGCCATCGGGTTTTGAGTTTGAGAGCTTTTCCAATCAAACCAATCACTCACACACCTCACATACATCATATAGAAGTGATCCAAACACTCACATAACATCTGGAACACAGATTTCATAAAATCACCAGCCAATTGCTCAAGTTCTTGACAGTTTTGCAGTTGAGGTGCCATCTTCAACTCCAAACCATTTCAATCCATTCCAAGCACTCAGACACATCACTTGGCACCTAGGGAAGCTATCCACATCATTGGAACCTAGCTGTAACACCTCCAACACAAATCACGATCACCAGCTGCAAGTGGTAAGCATGAGCTCTTCTAACTCTATGATCCATGCAATTTTTGCTGCACAATAATTTGGCCATATGTTCATAATCATGCATGGAATGTTTCCCCTCAATTAATTGCATTGTTTGAATCGTGTATCAAAAATCCTAGCCTTCATGCAAAAATTAGGGTTCTTGAGGATTTTTCATGATTTCTTGTTATATGTTTAATTTAAATGAAATTAATGGACATAGACATGATCATGAGGTTGAGACGAGCATAATGATATGTGGATTGCACGTTATAATCAAGTATTCAGTGAGATTGGAGAGAAAATGAAAATCTGGCCAAGCCCAGAACACGCGCGTGTTCTTGGTGTGTTCTTGGCGCCATTTTTAGAAATTTGAATATTTGAATTTTGTGATTTTATTTAATTGATTCAAAAATTAATTTCTCTCTGAGTTTTAATGATTTTGAGTTGATTCTTTTTTTAATAATTCACAAAAATGTTAAAATATTTTATTTTATCAAAAAATCCCAAAAATATTATTTATTTCATATAATTGATATTTTTGCAAAGAATTAATATTTTAATTGTTTTTCACATTTTAAATATTTTTTCTACATTGATTTTCCAACTTTTAATGCCTTCTAATTATTTTGTAGGTCAATACTTAATTTTTGAAGCATTAATCCAAGATCACAATTTGTTTTTCATATGTTAAACAATTTTGATCATTTTAATTGAATTTTTATTCAATTAAATACATTTTTGAAAACAAATTAGGGTTTTTGGATTAATTCAACCCTCATAAATCATTTTCAAAACACTTTGGGCCTCTAATAGAGTGTAAGACCCAATCTTTTTTTAACCAAATCATTTTTGGGCCTCAGTGTATTGTATAAGTCCCGATACCGTCAAAAACCAACGGCGTGATCGTCGCCTTTTGAAAAATAACCTTTTGGGCCTCTCCTTGAGCTATAAGACCCATTCAAAACACTTTGGGCCTCTATTAGAGTGTAAGACCCAACTCCCTTTTAACCAAAATCATTTTGGGCCTCACTTATTGTATAAGTCCCTCTGCGTTAAAAGAAAATCTCGGCGCGATCGCCATTTTTAAACGAAAAAATCAACTGGGCCTACCCTCGTGTTATAAGCCCCACTCTTTTTCTTTAAACTTTTTGGGCCTCTTGAGAGAGTGTAAGACTCATCCCTTTGTACAGGAAACATTTTGGGCCACGGTCACTTGTATAAGTCCCTCTGTACAAATTCGAACAGTGCGCTCACTGATAAAACCCCGGGCCTCTCCTTGAGTTGTAAGCCCCAAATATTTCTTTTTCAAAGCACTTTCTCCTTTGATTTTGAATATACTATTGTTTTCAATCTCTCTTTGTTGAACAACTAACCAAACAGCATGGAAGCTCTACAACCGAGTAAGTGTTTATACGCTTTCATTTACCGCTTTCATATACATATAACTGTATTGTGGGGCTGTTTCACTGTAAGTCTTCTTTCATAAACTCATATCAACTGTGTAATAATAGTATAGATATTTAGAGTTTCCCCGGCAACTACGTCTAGCATTAAGCCCGTTGATCACTCTTAGAAATAGACAACTAGATCCCCAATAGGATCACCAGATACAGTCTTCTCTTCGGCTGTCCTCATTAGGAATTGTCAAGAAACTCTATTCCCAGAGATGAATGTATTTTCCGTGAATGGCATCTTTGAGTTTCTTCCAAATTCTCGAACTTTCCTGACTTGATATATTCCTCGTGAATAGCTTGCCTTGAACTTCTCGGGGTTTGGGGACCCACGGGCTTCTTAAAAGCATCGGCCTCCTCTTGGGCATCGTACAAGGACCCACAGGCTTTCTAAAAGCAACCGTGCCTCCTCTTGGGCTTAGTACAAGGACCCGCCGGCTTCTTAGAAGTATTCACAGCCTCCTCTTAGGCTTCGTATAATGATCTCTTCCTCCGGGAATGATAGCCTTCTCTTGGGCATTGTACAAGGGCCCGTCGGCTTCTTAAAAGTTTCCAGCCTCCTCTTGGGCTTCGTACAAATTGTCCCGACGACCTCCTAGAGGTATAGGAACAGAACTTAGTCATCTGCATAGAACAAACCTTTCAAAGAGTCTACTACTGTTTCTCAAAGCATGGTACAAAGGTTAAAACTCTAGACTTGGACAGTCTAACTTCCTTGAGTCTCAAAGACATTCTCAAGTGACCCCTTCGTTAAATAGGAAGGAAACCCGCAGACTCGGACAGTCTCAATACCCTTTGGATTTCCCGCTTCCTTAAAGAACAGGAATAACCCGGATCCTTGAATTAAATCCATGAGTACAGTGTTGCTCATATAAGAACTGATTTTCTTTTATCAATATACTGGACCTGTCACTTAACTGAACAGTCACCATAGCCTCCTCTTGGGCTTTGTACAAAGATTCTCCCCAGTGGAGTCAAACAACGTTTAGCCTCTCTCTCGGGCTTTATACGAGACACATAAGAGACTCCCTCGTTGAGTCAATCACCCCTTTCGCCTCCATCTCGGGCTTCGTACGAGATACAAAAAAACTCTCTTGTTGAGTCAAATAGCCTTCATCTCGGGCTTTATGCGAGATACCAAAAGACTCCATCGTCGGGTCAAAACCTTTTAGCCTCTCTCTCGGGCTTTTGTATGAGACACATATTAGCCTCCTCTTAGGCTTTGTATAAGAAAACCACTGGTTAATCCAATTAACCTTTTAGCATCAAAGTTGTGCCTCGTTCACAGTATACAAACATCAATAACTCCTTCCCCTTCATCTAATCGCTGTAAGAGGCAAGCCTCTGGATCATCTACATCCATGCCACTGTCCCTCTT
Organism: Lathyrus tuberosus; assembly: GCA_022829125.1. NCBI lineage: Eukaryota > Viridiplantae > Streptophyta > Magnoliopsida > Fabales > Fabaceae > Lathyrus > Lathyrus tuberosus. Next base: position 7,537,106 of record JALAZF010000087.1, on the reverse strand, counting down.
TTAGCATGAGAAATTCCTAAGGAAAGATAGCATTGCTCTACACTTAGTTAAAGTCTTCTCCTTCAGGTTGAAATCCCCTATAAAGGAAATTATGGCATTACCGAATTCACAAATCCCGGTTAAAGTAATTCTCCTTTATAACCAGTCACCCAACAGTTGTGACAGACAAACCCTTCTTTAGAGGTGACAAATTCTCTCTAAAGTCAACACCCTTTTAGCTTCACATCTTGGGCTTTGAACAAGATACAAACAGACTCTTCAGCTTCACATCTTGGGCTTTGAACAAGATACAAACCACCTTTCGCTTCACGTCTTGGGCTTTGAACAAGACACCAAAACACCCATTTCCTCCCATAGAATAGGAGGAACTACGAACGCTCTGATTTCCCTATTTCGGTAAACGGGAATACGTAGGCATAAGATTGAAAGAAAGATCTTAGCAAGCACACTAAACAAAAAACCAAAATCCCATACTCTCACGTATCTATCAAAAAGCATCAGTCCTAACATCATAATCCTTGTTCCCCGCCAGAAACCTCTGTCAAGGTAAAAAGAAAGAAAATAGTATTGGCGAAAATACAAATAACCAGTACAAAGGCCCCCCCACATTGATAGCATCTGTAACCTAAAAGACCGCTGTTTAAACTCAGTATACAAAGCAGGGTTAATTGGAGACATCTATTTCCCTTCCTTATTTAGCTCACAATAGGATAAAAAATGAATCGACCTGTAGTAAGCTCAAACCGCAGAGAGCGACCAGCGCTTAAGAACCGCGTCCAAAATCGCTCGCTACAGTATCGTTATAACCAAAACTAAAGGCCAGATGCAGAACCAAAACTTGTTCTCATAATCTCCCCCTTTTTTATGATGACAAAACCATGTATTTCGATGCAGTTTTTGAACGGTTTAATCACATAAAAATATCAGAGTAAGGTTTGTAAGCTCCCCCTGAATTTTATATTGTTAAAAATTATTTTTAAGCATAAAATTTTAGAGTTAGGTTTGTAAGCTCCCCCTGAAATTAAGACTTAAAATACTTTTAACACATATAAACATTTTAAATCAGCATGAAATAAATAACTTCCCTTTTTGGCATAAGCCAGGTTGTTACAACTTTCTCTTCAGACAGGGATCTGGTCACTATCTTCCCTTAAGGCAGAAGCCTGGATGTAGTCATTGAAGAAATATCCCAGATTGCAATAACTTGGGTATAGAAGTATTCTTTCGGGATCCTTGTTTGAGTATCAGATCAAAAATCAATAAAAGCTTTCTGTTATCTAGTATCAGAGTTTTTCTGCTGTGAGTGATATCAGAGCTTGAAACTAATATCAGAACTTGGTCATCTCAAGAAGTTGGAAGAACAATTTAGATCTATGTAGCCAGAACTTTTTTGGAGCAACAACTAAAATGTCTATGAATAGAGCGTTTGAACAGAGCTCAATCATAATTGAGGATGGAGTTTTGTAGTGGCAGCTGGAACGTTTATGAATACAGTGTTTCAAATATTGCTAAGAAGAAACAAAAGGTAGAAAAAACACAGGAAATGGAGGACTGAGAGGAGGCGGCACAAGGTAGAGGAAAAAAATACGGTTTTCTTTTGTTCAAGTTGGAGAGAGAAGATAACATGTTATTAATATTAGGAGAAAACTTAGATACAATTCTTTAGGTGTGGTTTTTACTATTTTCCAATGAAAATATGACAAGTGTATTTAAATATTGTTTAGAACGTGAAAATAGTAAGAAATTGCATATGCGCAGTAGGTAATTATACACTTATCGTATTTTCATTGAAAAATAATAAAAATCACACCTAAAGAATTGTATCTAAGTTTTCTCGTTAATATGAATGTTGAATAACTGAAATAGTTATGGGTTAAATCATGTATTTTAATTAAAATAAAATAAATGATAATATTTTTGAACAGATTCAGATATAAATGAACCAAATCTAATAATTCAAACTGACTCACATTAACCTAGTTACAATAAGTTGGTCCAACTGCCATACTCATCCAATCGATTCAAACCAACAACTTTCTTTTATTTTCTGCGGTTTTTGCAGTTTTAGACCGGGTGACACCCGTGTGTCCACCTCTACTTCTTAAAAGAAGCTATAGATTTTATTAAATCGTTGTTTGATGATGATGTAAAGGGTGTTTTATCCCCTCAAAAAAGTGTTGCTTTAGTTGTTGATCATACCTGATCAGAAAGTAGATCGGTGGCCAGCAAACGTCATGAGCTCCGCTACTCCGGTGATGATGAGACGGTGGGGGTGTACCTGTAAGGTACTCTGGTGCTAAAGTCAGGAACGGAGCAAGCAAGTACAAAAGGCAGTGAGAGTAAGAATTAGAATACCTGACCCTCTAGTGAAAGAGGGTACTTAATTTTTATATTGTGCCCCCAACGCTGGGCCAACGATCGCCTGCACTGGGTTGGGTTGCTAGGCCCAATGTAGATAACTGCCAGGGCTTACATGGCGTAGGGAAGGCCAGCACGTGGTCTTTTCCCTGGAGTAACTGCCCCGGGATCTTTGGAAAGTGGGTAGACCAACTCTTTCGGAGGTGGATAGTTACCTGATGACGTGTCCCCGCAGGAGGAGCACGTGGAGTACGTGGGGAAAGAGGCATGACCTCTCCCCGGGCCATGTAGTGTCTGCTCGACGGTAATGTCATAGGGTGTGCCTGAGGAGGAAGTGAATTGGGCCTTAATGGGATGCTTAGCATGTCTTTGGGTTGGGCTGCCTGACGGATGGGCAGGCGTTGGCCCAGTCCAGAACAGGAGCCCCCCAAGTCGTTGCTCCTAAGAGTCGGAGTAATGACTTATGGGCCAACCCATTCACCGGGGACCTCTTTAGTAGGGCAGCATGCCCGAAGTGCCAAGCTGGTGAAAGATGTAGACGGTTAGGAGTAGGGATGTTCGTCGGGCAAGAGTCGCGGGGACTGATGTCCTTCTGGCGTCCAAAGGGTCATTTTTGGTCGACGATGTGGGGAGATGAGAGGAGACGGACGTGTTTATCATGTGGGCACAAAGGGAAATGAAAATACGTACGCGGGGTCTTGAGTGCCACATGTCACTCGCCATCAATGTCTAGGGCGGCTAGGATCAGACGCCTCGAGTCCTGTGACGGCCCTAAAAATAGGAGCCGGGTTCGTGCCATTTGCACGTTTCCACATTATCCGCTCAAAGCTTTCTCTCCTTCTCGTTAGCTTCCGCCGCCGTCCTTCCACCGTACGTCGCTGCACCGGAGATTCACAAGCACCGTTCAAGTAAGTTTTCGACTCCTTCTTTCTGTTTAATGCTTTCCACGGTGGTTTCTCCGGCGAATTGATGAAGTTCCCGGGGAGACCACAGAGTTTCCGGCGAAAATGGCATAACTTTTTTAGATTTCTGGTGAATGTCCCGGGGAGCTGGGATGAATCTCTCGAGGACCTGATGAAGGTCCCGAGGGCACAGGATGAATTCCTCGAGGTCATAGGATGAAGAACCCGGGGACCTGATGAAGGTCCCGGGGATGTTAGATGAACACCACGAGGACGTCGGGTGAATGTCTCAGGGACGTGGGATTAAGGTCCCGAGCATACCTGCGAGTGACTTCGAGCTTCATGCCTCGGTTTCTTGCTAACGCGGGGAGTTCCAAGGACCGAGCACCCTCAGTAACCGTGGTCGGAGGGATGTTCCCCCAGAGCAGCTCCTTGTATCCTTTCTCCGCCCTTTCACTTGATTTGCGGTGGAAGGGTGAATTTGTTTTGGACTATCGAATTCACCAATTTCCTCTGCTTTTCAGGTAAAAAATGGCGATAATGGTCAAGGGAATCATAGAGACCGACGATGAGCCCGACTCCCCGTTGGCGCCGACTACTGGTGTTAGGGAGCGGACGCCTGAAGACTGGGCTGGCGAGGAGCCCCTGGGCGTTTCGTCCTTGTTTGCTACAGAATCCAAGGATGCCTTCGCCACCGTCGAGAATCTCTGCGAGGGTTCCTCGAAGAACTGGTTGGTGTACAAGCCTCAAAAACACCATTGCATCTGTTCGAGATTCAAAGGGATGAGATTCCCTACGTACGAGTTCACCTTCGACGAGGCGGGCTGGCGCCTTCCCTTCAGCGACTTCCAACGAGAGGTGTTCACTTGGTTGCGTCTGGCACATTCGCAGCTTCACCCCAACGCGCTCACCTTCATACGCGCATACGAGCTCGTCTGCCATTACCTCGGCATCGGGGCTACTATACCCTTATTCTTCAGTATTTTTCACCTACAGAGGCAGACGACTGATGGAAGGCATAATTGGGTGTCTTTCAAACAACCGAGTAGGCTATTCCGGGCTTACATAGACTCTGTCCGCCACTTTAAGTCCCAGTATTATGTCGTAAAGCCAATCACATTCAAGGCCACGGAGACGGTGTATAACCGGGTGTTCAAAGAAAAAGATGGACAGCGGGTAGAAGTCCTCGAGGAGAAGTCCCCCCTGCAGTGGCCGAATGAGCACTTCAAGAAAGGCACGAGCAACTATATATTCAGCCTGAGCGCGCTGGCCAAGGAGGACCGGCTGACTTACCAGGATATGGTCATGTTTGTCTCTGGTTTTAAACCTGCGCATCTCGTGACTCCGGACGGGAAATTTATCTGCGACGACAATGGGAAGATTTTAGAGGAGACTCGGTTGATTAACACGAGAGCCCTCCTCGAGACAACATCTGACGATGACGCTCCTACTGTTTGGTGGTGAGTACCTACTTTACTTGGCTCCCTTGTGTATTTTTGTCATTGGTCTACTGACGTGCTTACTTTTCTTTTGCAGGCAAGATGTCGAGCATGGAGGAACGTGTTAAGAAGTTGGCTGCTGCCTGAGGCCCGAAGAAGGGTGGAAAGGGGCGAGTTGATCAGATCTGACAGCAAGGGCAAGGCCTCATCCCGACACCTGGGGACTCCTCCAGCTCCCCTCAGTGTATCCAGTCTCTAAATTCACAGGGGTCCCCGAAAATGCAGCAAACCATTGAACTGGCGCATGTGGACCTCACGGAGAGCCCCCCAGCAAAAATTTCGTGCTCCTGCCCTGTTACTTGAGGCCTAACTTCTTCTCAGGGGCCAACTCCCCCACCGTTAGTGCATCCAAATCCCAGGCCATCTTGGGCGCTGATCAGGCTGCAAGTAGAAAAATCTTGGTAGAGGATATGGCCGCGATGATGTGGGTATTTGCCATAACTCTGGTCTTGAACAATGATACCTGTCCATCGGCTGAGCTGACCAAATTGTAGGACAGCTTCGCGTCAGTTGAGGCTGAGATGAAAAAGTTGGGCAAGGACCTCGCGGAGTGTAAGAAGCAGAATGAAGCCCAGGTCGAGCTTCACGGGAAGATGGATGAGAAGCTAAAGAACGCCGTTGAGGAGAGGAAAACTCTCCTGGCGAGAATTGCTGAGCTAGAGCAGGCTGCCAGACTTGCTGAGGATGAAACCGATGAGGATAAGCTGCTGAATTCTTGGGTCAAGCTGATATCAAAGATTAGGGTGCTCGAGCAAGATGTCCTTGGGGATGTTGAGGTGGGCTTTGCTGCAGCCGTGAAGCAAATCCATATTGTGAATCTGGATATTTAGCTCATCATTGAGGGGACTAACCCTTATCATGAGGTGGTTGAAGGTCGGATTGTCGCGCCGGTGATCAAAGAGGATGAGGGCGACCAGACCATGACGGATGGGCAGCATAAGGAGAATGCAGCTGTTTAGTTTTCTCTTGTTTAGTTAGCTTGGCCTGCACGCCAGATTCTTTTTTACCTTGTTTAGTTCGGCTTGCGTGCCGCGTTTTGTATCAGTTTCTGCCCGGCCTGCGCGCCAGGGGCTTATGATATTTTTGCATGTACCTTTTGAACAATGGGCTTCTACCTGACTTGAATGCATTGTCTTTCCTTTTCTTGTGTGTGATGTTTGTATGTTAATTATAAATATGTCACTTTCGTTTTTGTCTAAGTATTTTGGGGCCTTTGCGTGACTCTGTTGATCCTCGACAGTGTAGGGAACTGGTCGAGTGGTCGGATCTGTATTCTGACCTTCAACGAGGATAAGAGTTCGGTGGAGGTCTTAGCTTCGTGGCGTGGGCTTCCCATCATGAGCTGGGTGCCCTGCCTAGCTGGTACGACAACGGTGAAGCTCAGTTGAGGTGTCCCTGTCGGATCAAGGGTCCTCGTGCACACATAATGCGGGCCCTTATCTTCTTGTATCGAGGAGGGGAGTCGCGGTTGTACCTTAGTGTTCCCCCGTGGTCGCAACGCAGATGGGTCGTAGGCAGTGTTTAACTGTAGTACTGTTTAAGCTTTTCAGCATTCCATGGTCGAGCAAGTTCTTCCCCGTGTAGATTTTTGGGGTAGTAGGCTCCTGTCCCCATTTTCGCACGGACGCGATAGGGGCCCTCTCAATTCGCGGCGAGCTTGCCTTCACGCGAATCTTTCTTGTTCCTTCGTAGGACGAGGGTGCCTACCTGAAATTCACGTTTAATAACTTTGTTGTTATGGCGTAAAGTTATCTTTTGTTTGAGCAAAGCTTTACAGAGTGACGTGCCCAACCGTATCTCTTTTCTCCTCTTCGAGGGGAAACTCAGTCCTTCTTGAGGTTTCTCTTATTTTAACTGGGATTACTGTCGCATCTGCGAAAATAAACCGGCGGAAAAGAACAGAAGAGTCGCCACTGAACGTTATTTATCTCGATGCAGGGAAAGGAAACGATCGAAGAAAACCTCAACAAAAGAAAATGAATGGTCGTCGCAACCATATCTTGGGTTCGGGAGTCGGTTACGCGAGAGGAAGGTATTAGCACCCCCTCGCGTCCATCGTACTCGATGGGATCCACGCTTGTTGTTATCGATCAAAGGGTGTAGGGTATCTGAAACTCAACTGCTGATTGGAAAGGAAATGGGAAATGGAGAAACGGGGGGAAGAAAAGGAAAAGAAAAAGAAGTGACTCGATAGGACGGCCTCAGAGTCCTAGGCCTACGTATTCCCTCGGGAGCGGGAAAGTCAGAGTCAACATAGTTTGGGACACTACGGGATTGTGGGGGAAGCCTGCTCGCCAAGACATCGCCGTCTCGTGCCTACGTATCCTCAATCTTACCGAAGAGAGGAAGTCAGAGCAGTCGTAGTTCGACCTAACCGGGTCGGTTTTGTTAAAGGGAGACCAAAGGGTTGATAAAATAAGGTTGTGCTCGTAAAGATCTCGCATGATCTCCTGCTTACGTATCTCCATTAACCGATGAAGAATCAGAGTGACGTAGTTCCCCTCACTAGGGATGACTTTGCTTCGTTTGTGTCTTTTAGGTGGAATACGTCAACATTCGTATTCTAGCAGTTTAGGTGTTGCCACTCGTTGTGGGAGTCTTACGCGTTTACCTGTTTGCGGTAGAACGGAAATGACGCATCCTTTACGAAGGGAGTAAATGAGCTGAGAAAAAGATCCCGAAGGAAGACGAGTGTTTATTTTTGTCTTTTAAGAAGAAGTGTTTTGATTGATTGTGTTTGTAACGCATATTGCACTAAAGTCTATGACATAGGAACGAATGCGTCGCATGGTCGTCCTAACAGGACGTGTGCTAAACATTCTAGAAAGATGAAGGGAAACCCTCCTTCTTTCATGTCCCATGTACTTAAGGCTCATGGCGTACAATACATGTTGTTTTTATTACATGCTTTTGATTTTTGTTTTGAGATGAGAAAGAGAAACTCAGGTCGAAAAGAAAACACTAAAGGGAAACTAATTGTTCCTAGTGTTATCATGCAAAGGTGGCCCTAAGGGGAGGTTTGAGAACAACCTAAGTCTAATAAAAGAGAGGGATAGCACTACCTAATGCTTATCCTACCTCACCTTAATCAAAAATTAAGGATGAGCTAGAATCCCAAAGGGGTGTGAGAAAGTTGTACACAAAGCATTATATCAGGTAATCCACAAAAGAGAAAGACAAGTAAATGAGATGAAAGATGAAAGAAGAGATGAACATGGATAACCATCCACATGTTCAAGTACCTTACCTCTGCCCCTACGCAAAAGGTTAGTACATAATCATCACAAGTAATGAATTCAGATGACAAAAAGTAAGCCAAACAAAACTAGTTGCTTTAAGGAGACAACTTAAGAAACAAACAAGTGTTCAACCAAAAAGGAAAGGTCCTAAGAGTTAAGGATCATCCAATGTCAGTAGGTATGTCTTAATGGTCTCTACTAATGTTAAGATGTCAAACAAAGTCAAACTATGTTGGAACATGCACCAAAAGATCAAACAAATGCAAGTTATGCATTAACTATGCAAGATGAATGCATATGGTTCATAAACATGAATGAATGCACATGTAAACACCAAAGTCGGAAGTGAATGACATTTATTAATGCATGGAGATGTCATTAAGATAGCATGTGAATCATGAATGTAAGCATTGCAAATGATCAAGCAAGTAGAAGTGAAAACAAACACCACTTAAGTTCATACAAACATACACAACTTGTAACACAAGTAAAGAATGAAGATGCAAGATGAACATGCATGGAAATGGATGCAAGTCAGTAGCATATGACATTTGAAATGATATTAATAAGTCAATAATGAGCATACAAAGTCCATACAAGTCTCATGTTGAAGCACATTGAAGATGGGAAGCAAACTAAGTTCAAACAAGTTCTTATGTGTTCATGAAAGTAAGAGACATGCAAGATGATATTAAAAATAAAATACAAGGAATGCAAATGACGACATACAGTAGGTAAACAAGTTTTAAGTGCAAGCTTGAAGTCACACAAATGTTGGAGAATCAAGTCATCAAAGACATGTAATAAGATAAGTACAAGTTCACAAGACATTTCATGTTCAAACAAGTGCACAAAATTCAACTCAAGATGAATAAGGAATGACCTATAATATGATAATGATGACCTATAATGTTCACACAACATAATCCCAAAGTGTCTCAACAAGTAGCAAATATGATTGCATACAATGCACCTCAAAACCCTAAGGATCAAACTTGTAAGCACCAATGAATGCTCACAATAAACAAAAGGTATGAAAAATAGTTATAAGTCCTAAAAAATTATGAAAATTTAAACATGGTATGATGAAGTCAGTATATCACATTTTCTAAAATTAATTCATAAAATTATGCACCAAAGTGTCAAAACAATTCATTCAATAGGTAAGGTAACAAGGCATGATCGCCGAAAAACAATTTCACAAAGTGGATTTAAAATGACACCAAAAATTATGGAAAAAATTCCCAAGGAGCATAAAAGTGTCATGTATCCCAGTGATTAATCACCCACAAAAATTTAACTTCACACCTATTGGAAAAAAACCCACTTCCGGTCCCTTAAACTGAAACTATGTCCTTCGGGATAGCTTAGAATAAAAAATCCAAATTAATTACTAACCTCATCCAAAACTGGAATAAAAAATTATAAAAAATTAATTAAGAGGTTAAGGATTACTCATGAATTTTTCCATAATTTTATCACACTCAAAACTATTTTTTATAGTTGGAACGAAACGATTAAAATGTTGCGATTAAGGGAAAGTGCTAGGAAATCAAATTTATCACGCATAACTTAAATCCCAAGCTTCGAATCGTCACATATTGTAACGCTCCAGTTTTTGTTAGTTTTATTTAATCGAGTCGATTTGATTATCTTATTATTATATTATTTTATTTTTGACTTTTATTTGATAATATATTATTTTTCATCGTGATTATGTTTTATTGCGTTTTGAGAGCGTTTGCGAGATATTTGAGTGTCGGGGTATTTTGGTCATTTCACTTTAATTTTTCTTAAGTTAGAAAAATAGAAATAGAAAGAGAGAAAAATTAGAGAGAGAGAAAAAGAGAAGAAGGAAAAGGGAAAGAAAAGAGAAGAGAAAGAAGAAAAAGAGAGAAAACTTGGAAATTATAAAATCGATCAACCGACTTTTCAAACACGATTAAATCGGGTAAGGGTGCGAAACTCGATTATGTTATACTTGTATATGATTATGTATGTATGTTTTTGGTTGTTATTGGATTGAAATTGAATATAGAGCAAAAACCATAATATGTTGAGATTGTTAGAAATTGATTCAAATTGTGTCTGAAATCATGTTTTAAGGTTCCTTGTTTTTTATACATGTTAGATAGGTGTTGTTGAGCCTTCAATTGGTATTTTTCTGGTGTTTAGAAGAGATTTGGAGAGGAAAATGGTTGAATTTCACAGAAAAATTATGCAGGAAAAATTCTGGTTTCCCACTGCCCATACGCATATCACTCAAGGCAATACGCGTATTGGTTAATGCAATACGCATATGGCAATGAAGGAATTAGGGCAATACGCGTATGGAGTTCTATTTTCCCTGCCATCTGCTCATTTGCGTAATGGTACGCGTAAGGAATTGGGCAATACGCGTATCAAGTGAGGCATTACGCGTATTAGGGTTTTAGAGGAATTTTTTAAGAGGAATTGGTCTCTGCTCATACGCGTATCACCTTGGGCAATACGCGTATGGATGGGCGAGTGAGCTGGGCAATATGCGTATGGCTCAGGCCAATACGCGTAGGACCAGAGAGGGTGCAAAATGTTGTCTTTTCGCCATTCCTTTTCGTTTTACTTCCGTAACTTATGTTTCGATTATCCGTTTTCAACATTCTTGGTATCGTTGGAAAGCTATTGAGCTGTACTTTCTTATTAAAATGGTTTTGAGATTGTTGGCCGATTTAATTATGTTGGGAATTTGGAATAGTGTCATTTTGTTGACTTTTATCGTTGTAATTGTGTGTAATTGATGTGTATCATGCAATGTGCTGTTGATATGGGTATTGTATGACTTGTGCGCTGTTGTGTGATGAAAATGCATGTGATAAGATGTTGCGATGATGGTTTGTGGCCTAAGGGAAATTAAATGCAATGTGTTGCATTTGATGATATATGCATGATTATGGATGTGTATATGTGTGCATTTGAATGTCATGATTCATTGTATGTCAAGCATCATGATATGCATTCTTGTGATGTCCTGTAACCTTGTGGGGTGTGAGCGATGAATCGATTCTAGAGGGAATCCGCTATAACATCGTGTGCCTTATACAAAGAGGTGTGAGCGATGATTATAGATAAATGTGTGCCTTATACAAAGAGGTGTGGCGATCAGGTCGTGTGCCTTATACAAAGAGGTGTGAGTGATCCATAAACGTCGTGTGCCTTATACAAAGAGGTGTGAGCGAAGGGGAACATCGTTTGCCCGACGGGGAGTTACATTAAGTAACAAGCGATGGTTCCGTTAGTTCCTGAGTGAACTAGTGATGAGATTGACGGATGGATGGTACCGCATTTGCATTGAGTCGTTGTGTCAGTCTCTTTCCATTTGCATAAATCATGAATGGATTGATTTTGTGTGGAATTGTGAATAGAATTGATGAGTTGATATATATATATATATATATATATTTGTTGTTGATAAATGCATTAAGCTTGATTATATATGCCTTGGTGATGGATATATGAGGTATGCATTGTGTTGTTTTGTGTTTGAATTCTGGTGTAAGTTGTGGTGAGGATATTTTACATGTGTATTTCTGTGTTATTATATAATTGTATGCAATTATATTATGATTGTGTTTCTCACCCTTCTACTATTTTGCTCTATGAGGCATTACAGATTAGATGCTGGAGGTCTTTTTATGAAGCTTAGGTCTTCATTCTTTTGTCGGTCGGCTCTGATATGTAGCACCGGGTAGTCGGGGAGATCGTTGTGATTTATGTGTATATGTATATGTATCTTTTGGATTGTACATGTATGATTCTGCGTATGACAGATAAACTTTTTATGTGATATATATATATATATATATATATATATATACATATATGATATTCAGTTGCAGATTTTCCGCTTTTATTTTGTATCTGAATTGTGGGTAGTAGGAACTAAGTTCCTCTGTTTGTATTACTACCTGATTGTTGCATATCTTTATGAGCAGGTTATTGTATTTTGTCTCAATTGATGTGATTCCTCAGTCTATGCCATGAATGTTTAATTATACTCTGATGAAATTTTTATCGCTTTATCTATTTGGGGGTATAGATTGAGGGTGTTACATTAAGTGGTATCAGAGCCAGTCCGTGTCAGTTTGTGTCAGTCCTTGTTGGTCGTTGTGTTTGGGTGAGCTGTTTGTTTAACCATAGTTGTTGTTATTGGAAATGAACAGAATATGGCTGGTAGGAATGATGCTGCTTTGGCTGCTTCTATGTAAGCTATGGCTCGGGCTGTGCAGGGTGCACCTAATGCTGGTGGGAATGATGAGTTCAGGAAGAACAAACCGCCTGTCTTCAAAGGGAGACATGATCCTGATGGTGCACAGATTTGGCTTAAAGAGATTGAAAGAATCTTTCGAGTAATGGACTGTGCTGAGAAACATAAGGTGAGACTGGGTACTCACATGTTGCAGGAGAAAGCTGATGATTAGTGGGCAAGAGCGTGTCATGTGTTGGAAGCTACAGGTGAAGAAGTCACTTGGGCTTTGTGTAGCATTGAGTTTCTAAGGAAGTATTTTCCTGAAGATGTAAGAGGAAAGAAAACAATTGAGTTCTTGGAATTGAAACAAGGTAATATGTCTGTTGTTGATTACACTGCTAAGTTTGTGGAACTTGTACAGTTTTATCCACATTATGCTGAAGCTACTGCAGAGTTTTCTAAGTGTGCAAAGTTTGAGAACGGATTGCGTCCTGAGATCAAGCAGGCAATCGGTTATCAAAGGATTAGGAGGTTTTCAGATTTGGTGAATTGTTGCATGATTTATGAGGAAGATAGCAAAGCTCGTTCTACTCACTATAAGAGTGTGAACGAAAGGAAAGGGAAGCAACCGTTTCGTAGTGGTCCTTATGTGACACCAGCTGATAAGGGTAAGCAGAGAGGTAATTTTGAGAAAAGGCCAAGTGGGGGAGGAATGTCTAATCCTCTGAGATGTTATAGGTGTGGTGACCTAGGACATCGTCAGTTCGAATGCAGGAAAGATATGAGAAAGTGTTCCAATTGTGGAGGTTTAGGACATATCGCAGCTGATTGTAAAAGGAATGTGGTGAAGTGTTTCAACTGTGGTGAACCTGGTCATATTAGTACGAAGTGTCCGAAACCAAAGCAAGCTCCAGCTGGTGGGAAAGTTTTTGCATTGGCAGGGACTCATACTACAAGTGCAGACCGTCTGATCAGAGGTACTTGTTTTATTAATAGTACGCCTTTAGTTGCTATTATTGATACTGGAGCGACTCATTCGTTTATTTCGTCTGAGTGCGCGAAGCATTTGAATCTTTTGTTGTCTTCGATGGATGGAGAGATGGTTATTGATACTCTAGCAACGAGGTTAGTAACTACTTCTTTAGTTTGTTTAAGTTGTCCCTTGACCATTTATGGTAAAGATTTTGAGATGGATTTGGTGTGTTTGTCGTTGAAGGGTTTAGATGTGGTGCTGGGAATGAATTGGTTGCAGTTCAATCGAGTGCATATTGATTGTTATCATAAGCTAGTAAGATTTCCTTCTCTTGAGGAAGACGAGGAATCGAGTTTCTTATCTACCAAAGAGTTGAAGAAACTTTTGGCGGATGTAGCTCAGTTGTTCGGATTGTTTGCATCGTTGGCAGCGGATAGTCAAGTTGTACTTGAAGTGTTTCCAGTTGTGTGTGAGTTTCCAGAGGTGTTTCCAGAGGATATTTCGGACTTGTCGCCAGAGAGAGAGGTGGAGTTTTCTATAGATCTAGTTCCTGGTACTAGACATGTGTCTATGGCACCTTATCGTATGTCGGCATCTGAGTTGGTTGAGTTAAAGAAACAGTTGAATGAATTGTTAGAGAAGAGGTTTGTGAGGCCAAGTGTATCGCCTTCGGGTGCTCCAGTTTTATTGGTGAAAAAGAAAGATGGAAGTATGCGACTGTGTATTGATTATCGCCAGCTGAATAAGGTAACGATTAAGAATAAGTATCCTCTTCCGAGAATTGATGATTTGATGGATCAGTTGGTAGGTGTTTGTGTGTTTAGTAAGATTGATCTGAGGTCGGGTTATCATCAGATAAGAGTGAAAGAGGAAGATATTCAGAAGACGGCTTTTAGGACACGATACGGTCATTATGAATATTCTGTGATGTCGTTCGGGGTTTCTAATGCGCCAGGTGTGTTTATGGAGTATATGAATCGTATTTTTCATGAGCATTTGGATCGATTTGTTATTGTGTTTATTGATGACATTTTGATTTATTCTAAGTCTCGGGAGGAGCATGCGGAGCATTTGCGTGTTGTGTTGCAAATTTTGAAGGAAAGGAGACTTTTTGCCAAGTTGTCCAAGTGAGAGTTCTGGTTGTCAGAAGTGAGTTTTCTTGGGCATGTGATTTCAGGTAATGGTATTGCTGTGGATCCATCTAAAGTAGATGCAGTTCTACAATGGGAGGCTCCTAGATCTGTTACTGAAATTAGAAGTTTTTTGGGTTTAGCTGGATATTATCGAAGGTTCATTGAAGGCTTTTCCAAGTTAGCACTTCCTTTGACCCAGTTGACTTGTAAAGGTAAAGTGTTCATTTGGGATATTTAGTGTGAGGAGAGTTTTAGTGAGCTGAAGAGAAGATTGACTACAACTCCGATTTTGGTCTTACCGAATCCTACTGAACCGTTTGTGGTGTATTGTGATGCGTCTTTGATTGGTTTAGGTGGAGTGTTGATGCAAGAAGGTAAGGTTGTGGCTTATGCTTCGAGGCAATTGAGGATTCATGAGAAAAATTACCCTACTCATGATTTGGAATTAGCGGCTGTGGTTTTTGTGTTGAAAATTTAGAGGCATTATCTCTATGGTGCAAGATTCGAAGTTTTTAGTGATCATAAATCTTTGAAATACTTGTTTGATCAGAAAGAGTTGAATATGAGGCAACGGAGATGGTTGGAATTTTTGAAGGACTACGACTTTAGCTTGAATTACCATCCTGGTAAAGCTAATGTGGTAGCCGATGCGTTGAGCCGGAAATCTTTGCATATGTCTGTTTTGATGGTTAAAGAGTGGGAACTTTTGGAAGCGTTTAGAGATTTGAGTTTGGTGTGTGAATTGACATCAGACAGCGTGAGGCTTTGTATGTTAAAGGTCACTAATGATTTTCTGTTAACCGTTAGCGAGAAACAGAAGTTGGATGTGAAATTTGTTGATTTGATGATGGTTGGAAATCAAAGTGTGAATGGTGACTTTAAAGTGGATGATAAGGGTGTTTTGAGATTTCATGGTAGAATTTGTATTCCTGATGATTCGGACTTGAAAAGGATGATTTTGGAGGAAGGACACCGGAGTAATTTGAGTATACATCCGAGAGCTAATAAGATGTATCAAGATTTGAAAAAGATCTTTTGGTGGTCTGGATTGAAGAGGGATGTGGCTCGGTTTGTTTATGCATGTTTGACGTGTCAGAAGTCTAAAGTAGAACATCAGAAGCCTAGTGGTTTGTTGCAACCGTTGGATATTCCCGAGTGGAAATGGGACAACATTTCTATGGATTTTGTGACAGGGTTGCCGAATACACAGAGGGGACATAATGCCATTTGGGTGATTGTGGATAGGCTGACTAAATCGACGCATTTCATTCCGATTGACATCAATTTTTCTTTGGAGAGGTTGGCTGAGATTTATATCAGTGTGATTGTGAAGTTACATGGTGTTCCGCTGAGTATTGTTTCAGATCGAGATCTGAGGTTTACTTCCAGATTTTGGGAAAGTTTGCAAAAGGCGTTAGGTTCCAAGTTGAGATTGAGTTCGGTTTATCATCCGCAAACGGATGGTCAGACTGAGAGAACTATTCAGTCATTGGAAGATTTGTTGCGAGCTTGTGTTCTTGAGCAAGGTGGTGCTTGGGATAGTTATCTTGCGTTGATTAAATTCACGTATAACAACAGTTTCCATTCAAGTATTGGAATGACACCTTTTGAAGCGTTGTATGGAAGAAGATGTCGAACACCGTTGTGTTGGCATGAATCTGGTGAGAGTTCGGTGGTTGGACCGGAGTTGGTGCAACAGACTACAGAAAAGGTAAAACTTATTCGTGAGAAAATGAAGGCTTCTCAGAGTAGGCAAAAGAGTTATCATGATCGAAGGAGGAAAGATCTTGAGTTTCAAGAGGGCGATCATGTATTTTTGAGAGTTACACCGGTGACAGGTGTTGGTCGTGCATTGAAGTCGAAGAAACTTACTTCTTGGTTTATTGGTCCTTACCAGATATCCGCGAGAGTGGGTGCTGTGGCTTACCGGGTGGCGTTGCCGCCGAGTCTTTCGAATTTTCCAGAAGTGTTCCATGTTTCACAGCTTCGGAAGTATGTTTCGGATCCGTCGTATGTGATTCCGATGGATGAGGTTGAGCTAAGGGAGAACCTTACGGTTGAGGCATTACCAGTGAGGATTTTGGATCGCGAGTTGAAGCGGTTAAGAGGCAAGGATATTGTGCTTGTGAAAGTAGCGTGGGGAGGCGCTGCTGAGGGCAATTTGACTTGGGAGTTGGAGAGTCAGATGCGGGAGTCGTATCCGGAGTTGTTTGTCTCTAAGTGGGGGAGAGTTGTAACGCCCCAGTTTTTGTTAGTTTTATTTAATCGAGTCGATTTGATTATTTGATTATTATATTATTTTATTTTTTACTTTATTTGATAATATATTATTTTTCATCGTGATTATGTTTTATTGCGTTTTGAGAGCGTTTGCGAGATATTTGAGTGTAGGGGTATTTTGGTCCTTTCACTTTAATTTTTCTTAAGTTAGAAAAATAGAAATAGAAAGAGAGAAATATTAGAGAGAAAGAAAAAGAGAAGAAGGACAAGGGAAAGAAAAGAGAAGAGAAAGAAGAAAAAGAGAGAAAACTTGGAAATTAAGAAAATCGATCAACCGACTTTTCAAACACGATTAAATCGGGTAAGGGTGCGAAACTCGATTATGTTATACTTGTATAAGATTATGTATGTATGTTTTTGGTTGT
Source organism: Lathyrus tuberosus (assembly GCA_022829125.1). Taxonomy (NCBI): domain Eukaryota; kingdom Viridiplantae; phylum Streptophyta; class Magnoliopsida; order Fabales; family Fabaceae; genus Lathyrus; species Lathyrus tuberosus. The sequence goes on along the minus strand of JALAZF010000087.1, from coordinate 7,520,132 downwards.
TATTGGATTGAAATTGAATATAGAGCAAAAACCATAATATGTTGAGATTGTTAGAAATTGATTCAAATTGTGTCTGAAATCATGTTTTAAGGTTCCTTATTGTTGATATATGTTAGATAGGTGTTGTTGAGCATTCAATTGGTATTTTTCTGGTGTTTAGAAGAGATTTGGAGAGGAAAATGGTTGAATTTCGCAGAAAAATTATGCAGGAAAAATTTTGGTTTCCCACTGCCCATACGCGTATCACTCAAGGCAATACACGTATTGGTTAAGGCAATACGCGTATGGCAATGAAGAAATGAGGGCAATACGCGTATGGAGTTCCATTTTCCTAGCCATCTACTCATTTGCGTAATGGTACGCGTAAGGAATTGGGCAATACGCGTATCAAGTGAGGCATTACGCGTATTAGGGTTTTAGAGGAATTTTTGAAGAGGAATTGGTCTCTGCTCATACGCGTATCACCTTGGGCAATAAGCGTATAGATGGGTGAGTGAACTGGGAAATACGCGTATGGCTCAGGGCAATACGCGTAGGACCAGAGAGGGTGCAAAATGTTGTCTTTTCGCGATTCCTTTTCGTTTTACTTCCGTAACTTGTGTTCCGATTATCCGTTTTGAACATTCTTGGTATCGTTGGAAAGCTATTGAGCTGTACTTTCTTATTAAAATGGTTTTGAGATTTTTGGCCGATTTAATTATGTCGGGAATTTGGAATAGTGTCGTTTTGTCAACTTTTGTTGTTGTAATTGTGTGTAATTGATGTGTATTATGCAATGTGCTGTTGATATGGGTATTGTATGACTTGTATGCTGTTGTGTGATGAAAATACATGTGATAAGATGTTGCGATAATGGTTTGTGGCCGAAGGGCAAGTAAATGCAATGTGTCGCATTTGATGATATATGCATGATTATGGATGTGTATATTTGTGCATTTGAATGTCATGAGTCATTGTATACCAAGCATCATGATATGCATTCTTGTGATGTCGTGTGCCCTTGTGGGGTGTGAGCGACGAATCGATTCCATAGGGAATCCGCTATAACATCGTGTGCCTTATACAAAGAGGTGTGAGCGATGATTATAGACGATCGTGTGCCTTATACAAAGAGGTGTGAGCGATCGGGTCGTGTGCCTTATACAAAGAGCTGTGAGCGATCCATAAATGTCGTGTGCCTTATACAAAGAGGTGTGAGCGAAGGGGAACATCGTTTGCCCGACGGGGAGTTACATTAAGTAACAAGCGATGGTTCCAATAGTTCCTGAGTGAACTAGTCATGAGATTGACGGATGAATGGTACCGCATTTACATTGAGTCGTTGTGTCGATCTCTTTGCATTTGCATAAATCATGAATGGATTGATTTTGTGTGGAATTGTGAATGGAATTGATGAGTCGAGATATATATATATTTGTTGTTGATAAATGCATTAATCTTGATTATATATGCCTTGGTGATGGATATATGAGGTATGCATTGTGTTGTTTTGGGTTTGAATTCTGGTGTAAGTTGTGGTGAGGATATTTTACATGTGTATTTCTGTGTTATTATATAATTGTATGCAATTATATTATGATTGTGTTTCTCACCCTTCGGCTATTTTGAATGCTCTATGAGGCATTGCAAATTAGATGTTGGAGGTCTTTTTGTGAAGCTTAGGTCTTCATTCTTTTGTCGGTCAGCTCTGATATGTAGCACCGGGTAGTCGGGGAGATCGTTTTGATTTATGTGTATATGTATATGTATCTTTTGGATTGTACATGTATGATTCTGCGTATGACAGATAAACTTTTTATGTGATATATATATATATATATATATGATATTCAGTTGAAGATTTTCCGCTTTTATTCTGTATCTGAATTGTGGGTAGTAGGAACTAAGTTCCTCTGTTTGTATTACTACCTGATTGTTGCATATATTTATGAGCAGGTTATTGTATTTTGTCTCAATTGATGTGACTCCCCAGTCTATGCCATGAATGTTTAATTATACTCTGATGAATTTTTTATCGCTTTATCTATTTGGGGGTATAGATTGGGGGTGTTACACATATCGTCATAAATCAAGCTATAACCAGTGCCTCAGGTGGGAGGGCTCAATATGCAACCTACACTATATGATCCTAAACCACATACAAGCTAGAATGATACATTAAAGTCGAGATTTCTTACTTGGTCGAAGTATCGATTCTTCACATAATAAGAAACCCAAAAACTTCGTGCAAGTCTTGTAATCGACCTTGGAGGCAAAATAAATGCCTAATCTTCCAAAATTATTCCATGAAGTGATATCCAAAAGATCGATTGTCATCGATCCAAAAATCCATGAGCCTTTAATCGAAATCGGTCAACGTCTTCAATCGAAATTAATTAACACCTTAACAAAAATTATCAACAAAAATCCCATTAGAATTGTCAAGAAAATAATTAAGGTATCAATCAACCGAAACGAAATCTCAATCGTCACCAAGAAAAAACCATCAATTAATCACAAATTAAATAAAAAAGAATAGAGAAACAGAGGGAGAGCAGAAATAGAATCCATTGGTGTGAATAACAACAGTCTAGCCCAAGGTTCAAAACAAAGGGGGCGTGCGAGTAGTAAATTCGGTAGTGCAGAAGTGAAATCCAAGGAGGCGATGGGCCTATGTCTGATCCGAGGGGTGAGAAACTGAATTGAGGGTGTGGTGAGTGCTTCTATGGTGTATTGGGCTTACAAACGAATTCACCATTTGAAGTTTACTTCTTTAAAAGTCAGAACCCTAAAGGCTATCAGTGACCTTCCTCTGTCCCTGACCACGCTGCTCCATTCTTTTTCCTTTCCGTCTTCTCGATTCGAATCGCGCCACCGGTGATCCCTCCTCCTTCTCCGTTCGTTCAATCAAATATCACCTTCTCCTAAACCTTTCCTTCGCTTCCAACCTCATCGTTTACTCTCATCCAACTCTAACCAAAACTTGTGAATCCGAACAAAACCCTCCATGAACCCTAAGCCGGAATCTCTGATTCATGAGCGATACGAACAACAATTTGCCTCGATCCGGTATCACGATCGCTGCCACCAGTTACACGAGGAGAGAAGGAAGATGCTCAACGTTTCTTGCAAGGTTGAGCGATTTTACCTCTGATGCTTCACCTGGCTCATGAATTCCGTGTTGAATAAAGTGATGACGGCGGGAACAATGGACGGCGAAGTGGATTCCAAACCCTAGTGTTGGCTCCTTAACAGAGGAACTATTTCAAGGTGTCAATTTTGTTGCGAATTGAAAGAGGCGAAGTGAAGTTTATCGATCACAGTAGCTACGGTGTCTCTTCGAGCTTGAACCTTCTTCTTCAGGTATTGTGCTATCGATCTCTTTTGTAAATTGAGTAGTAATCTCCTTCTTCGGTCCTCTCTCTGCTAATGAAATGCCGTTGTTGACGCGCTTTCGCACTTCTACTCCACTCTTGCTCTTCTTCTTTGATCTGATGTCGTTGAGTGTTGAATCCCTATGGTGTTGCGTCGCCGTTCATAATTGATTTGAATTCTTGCTGATCGTGATTTCTGCAGGTTGTTACAGAGTTAAATCGATGAAGATGAATTTGACGATTGCAGAACAATTAAAGAAAAGAAGATTGATCGAGAAAGGTTGCAGAATAATTTAGGACTGAAGGTTGATGATGGTACAAAGATTGAAGGTTGATAGGGATGAAGATGGAATAAGGCGGTTGCAGATGAAGTGGAGGGTTGTTAAAGGCGAGCTTGCATTTTTTTGTTAAGAAGCTGGTGACAGTTAGGGAGAAAAAATATTAGAGAAGGTAGTTAAGTTAGTTATGAGGTTTTTTTTTGGGTTAGAAAAATTGGTTGATTCTGTTAGAGGTTGGTTAGTGATTTGGATATGAAGTATTGATTCACTGCTGTGTAACTTTAAAGTTGCTATGGATTTTCTTTCAGCTATGTAATTCAGTTGCATTCGTTAACTAATGCCCCCCCTCAGTTGCTTCAACATGGATAGGTTTTTATCTTTCTCTAAATCCATGAGAATGATATCGGTCCTATAACCCTCTCCCTCCAAAGCATGAAGCTCATCCAAGTTTGGGATACTATCAAAAAGTTCTTTGAGTATTGTCTCTGGAATGACTGAATAAAAACCATTTGGTACTGGAAAAATGAATGTGGCTTATTGAATGCAATTTTTGAATTTATTTCTTGGATTTGGAATTTAAAAAATGTGAATATATTAGATTATGAGTTTGCGACAGTGGACAAATGGTTGATTGAGTTTCCAAATGAATGTCAAAATGGTTTTAAAGCAAAAAAACATAAATTGGATATTGGTTTATGGAAATGGATTTGGCAAAATGAATATTAGAAATTGATTCTTGTTATGGGTTGAAAAGTGAATACGAATTTGATTTTGGAGTAAAAAATGGTTTTAAAAAGGGAGAAAGTTGGATATGGATAATTGGTATGACTAACAGAATGGATGTAGAATTTGGACTTAATTTTGTTTTTTTTTTTTGTCCTGAAATGGATATGTATTTGGATTTTGACTTAGAATTGAATAGTGAAATTGGAAATGAAATGGATAATTTGGATATGGTTATTGAATAAAAATGGATATAAAAAAATGGATGTGAATTTTAGTAAATGGATATTAAAGGTGGATCTAAAATGGATTTACTTGGACAAAGATGACTTTGAGGAATTTTGGACATGGACTTTACAGAAATGGATTTGAGAACAAATACGAATTTCAAATATGGGTTAAGATGGATATCAAAATGGTTGTCAAAATTGGATAAAATGGGCGATGGATTGAAATGGATGAAAGATGGACTTGTATCTCGAATTCCAAGTAATCCACATAACCAATCTTAGCACATTCAAATCACATCAAACTTCAACTACAAAGCAAGCTCGTATTCTCAACCAATATCCAACTTCAATCAATAAATCCCATTAACCTGAATCACAGGCAACAAGCAATAGACGACTGATAGGATAACAATGCTTTAACCACCAAATGAGTCCACAGCTGGATTTTCTGTACCATGAATACCAAGATGCATTTGTCGTGTAATCCTAACCACCATCTTCAATTGATGAATATCAACCAAGTCGCACAGAAGATAAGGAACCATGATCCCACGCCTCAGGTGCCCAATGCCAATGAATGAATGAGTTATGACCTAATGGATATGCAGATGAATGCAAAACAAAAGCCAGTTATTGATGGTATAAATAGGAGGGTAAATTTTGAGGTGTTACAGTTGCCCCTATTCAATCAACTGTGGACCTGAAGGGATGATAGCGACAACTTTCAGACATTCGAGGTAAATAGGGATTGAATACTAAAGACAACGTGAAATTTACGCTCTGTGGGTATTAAGATAGAGACAAAAAGTTGGATGAGTGTAAAACTCTACTGGGGATAAGAATAGTAGAAGATATTGAGAAATCTGCCGGGGATAGGAAACGACACGGACGGGTGTCTGAAATCATGAGATGAAACGTAGATGTAGGTTTGGATCAAAGATACAGACGAGTATCGAAGGATGATACTTACCGGTATCACAGAAAAGACACAAATGCGAATGAGTGTTATGAAAAGACGATACTTACCGGTATCGAAAGGAATACGGACACGAAGAAGTGTACTGAAAATACGATACTTACCGGTATCGAAAGATGATACTTACCGGTATCCAAAAGAAGAATTGAGATGACGACACTTACCGGCATCAAAAGCTGATACTTTCCGGTATCAAAAGAAAGAAATGAGATGACGACGCTTACCGGCATCGAAAAATGTCACTTTCCGGTATCAAAGGATGAATCGAGATGACGACGCTTACCGACATCGAAATAGGATGCTTTCCGGCATCGAAGTAGAAATTGAAATAACGAACTTACCGGTATCGGAAGATGATACTTACCGGTATCAAAAGGAATTTCAGACACTAATGAGTGTTCTGAAGATATGACACTTACCAGTATCGAAGGATGATACTTACCGGTATCACAAGAAAGTTCAGACACTAATGAGTGTTCTGAAGATATAACACTTACCGGTATCGAAGGATGATACTTACCGGTATCACAAGAAAGTTCAGACACTAATGAGTGTTCTGAAGATACGACACTTACCGGTATCGAAGGAAGATATGAGATAACGATGCTTACCGGCATCGAAAGATGATACTTACCGGTATCACAAGAAAGATACAGACACTAATGAGTGTTATGAAGATACGACACTTACCGGTATCGAAGGATGATACTTACCGGTATCACTGAAAGATTGAGTTGACGACACAGACAGGTATCGCAAGATGATACTTACTTGTATCAAGGAAAGATGTGATGACGACACTGACGGGTATCGTAAAATGATACTTACCAGTATCAAAGAAATGAGATTAAACATGGACGAGTGTTTGGGTTAACGATACAGACGAGTATCGAAAGATGATTGAATGAGCGATACTTACTGGTATCGAGAGAAACTGAATTGATGATACTTACCGGTATCAAGAGATGATACTTACAGGTATCACTGAAAGCATGAATGGATGATACTTATCGGTATCGAGGAAAGGAAAGATTGAATGGACGATACTTACCGGTATCGAGAGATGATATTTTCTGGTATCCAAAGGGAGATGATACAGACACGCAAATGTGTACTGGATCGACAACGCTTACCGACATTGAAATATGATGCTTTCCGGCATCAAAGAAGAAATTGAAATAACGATACTTACCGGTATCGAAAGATGATACTTTCCGGCATCAAAGAAGAAATTGAAATAACGATGCTTACCGGCATCGAAAGATGATACTTACCGGTATCAAAAGGAGAAATTGAAATAATGATGCTTACCTGTATCGAAACATGATGCTTTCCGGCATCAAAGAAGAAATTGAAATAACGATGCTTATCGGCATCGAAAGATGATGTTTTTCGACATCAAAGAAGTACTGGATCAACGATGCTTACGACATCGAAAGATGATGCTTTCCGGCATCAAAGAAGTACTGGATCAACGATGCTTACCGGCATCGAAAGATGATACTTTCCGGCATCAAAGAAGAAATTAAGATAACAATACTTACCAGTATCGAAAGATGATGCTTTCCGGCATCAAAGAAGAAATTGAGATAACGATACTTACCGGTATCGAAAGATGATGCTTTTCGGCATCAAAGAAGGAACGAAATGACGATGCTTACCGGCATCGAAAGATGATGCTTTCCGGCATCAAAGAAGAAATTGAGATAACGATGCTTACCGGCATCGAAAGATGATGCTTTCTGGCATCGAAGAAGGAATGAAATGACGATGCTTACCGGCATCGAAAGATGATGCTTTCCGGCATCAAAGAAGGAATGAAATGACGATGCTTACCGGCATCGAAAGATGATGCTTTTCGGCATAAAAAAGGAAGATTGAGAGTATGCTGGAATCCTAGTCAGACAACTATACTAGGGGACAAAGATCAAAGGGAAGAGGGACCGATCTACTACCCTAGGGATTGATTAAGGTGCCTGTTATAGGGCTACAGTTCGATCGTTCTACTGGGGCTAAGAGAAGTCTGAACAGACAACTCTGCGGGGGAAGACCAGTAAGATAAACAAGTTTATTGACCACTTAACTGGGGATAAGATAAGACCGGTCCTCCTGGATTAAACCACTTTCTATTGGAGAACCGTCTAGCAGCAAGAATATCCAAACCTGACTTATGCTTCAAATGCATATGTTTGAATTTTTCTATGGCGTGATGATCCATGCGAAATGGAAATGCTACGCGTTTTGAGGATGCAATGATTACTACATGCAGAATGCTGATGTATGCTCGGGCCGCTGAGAAAAGAAGGATGTGCCAAGTATGATTGGGCTTTGCTGGTACGGATAGGTGAAACCTAATAGTGATTGATTTTTTGAAAGTGAAATTTTTTGGGTAACAACGTGGATTGGGTTTTGGAATGAGGTGCCAATAGGAAATGGGCATTGGAATGAGGTGCCAGGCAAGGTGGGCTTTGGACAAAGGAAGGTGCCAGTAAAGTGGGCTTTGCTTTGGATGAGGTACCAAGCAAGGTGGGCTATGGAAAGAGGTGATACCAACAAAGTGGGTTTTGGAAAGGAGATACCAGCAAAGTGGGTTTTGGATGAAGGTGCCAATACGGATTGGGCTTTAAGGATCTTTTGTTTGGTTGTACAGGGCGTCATGCTACGATATGCTATGCAAGTGATATGCGATGATGATGATTATGCAATGATATGACGGCTCAACCGGTGATTCTGAGGAGGGTCAGGTACAACTAACGTTGGAAAGATGTCTTATCCGGTTACAAGGTTTCGGGTTAAAAAGGTCTGGGAATGGTTGACGTGACTTCCCGAAATTCGTCTTCGACTTGAAGGTTGACAGAATTTACCTGAGTAGCTTTGAAAGAATAGAGACGTCCCATTGTTACTTGTCTTGCCCCAGCTCGGGAGGAAATGCTTTCTGACTCGATGAGGAAATTATACCAGTACTCTGCAGGGAGAGAAACTCTACTGGAGCCGGGAGGTCGAACGAGCCTCTTGCTGGGGATGATAATTGGAAACTCTGCTGAGGACATGATCATCGATCTGATCTTCTGAATTTCTGTGGGGAAACAGATCAACAACTCGTCAGGGAGGAAAGTTGATATATCTGGGCTCTGACTTGCGGATAATGATGACTTTGCTGGGGAGACATCACCTGAACCCAACCTGCTTGAGGAGAGCCTGTAACCATAGGACTCCGCTAGGGAATGACAACCTTCTGACCTGGCTGCTGGGGAATTAAGATCAACTAGGTCTCTGATGAGGAAGGGAATACTTCCTGAGTCGATGAGAAAATTATACCAGTACTCAGTGGGGAGAGAAACGAGTCTCTTGCTATGGATACCAACCTGCTTGGAGAGCAAACAAATCACCCCTATCTTGTCTGGGCTTGAACTCTTACTGGAGAAAGGATAAATACAACTCTGGCTGGGGAAACCAAGCCTCTGGACCCTTGTTGGGGAGCATAATAAGAACACATAGCCTCTGCCTTGGCTACTTCTGCTGGGGAAGATGATGAGAAGACATAGCCTCTGTCGAGGATGATACAACCTTGGGTATTTATGTTGGGGAGACATTCATTCCCACACCCCACTAAGAAAGATACCTTGCTAAGGAATAGAAACCCTATGTTGGGAACCACTTTGGCGTTTCACGCTTTTGCTGATCAACCGCACGCCGATTATCATAAGCGAACTCTCCACTTGCCTCAGACCGCCTGGTCTACTGGGAGGAATTGTCTCAAGAGGATTTTACAGAAAACCTGGCATTCAAAGTGCCCTAGGATCTTCAAACTCTTGGAGAGATTTATCGGATCTCGATGTAACTGCCCCAGATTGGATAACCTACGAAGGGATTTGCCTCGAGAGGATTCATAATGACTTGAAATATTATGCCCCAGTATATTGAATCTTGAAGAGGTGCTTTTGATTAACCGTCTTCTGGGGGAGGATAACTTCTCGTGCTCTTGAGGTGGCCTGCCTCGATACGAGCCTTGAAGTGATTTTGCCCCTGACTAATTGATCTTCAAGAGATTTGCTGAATCTCGACATGATTGCCCTCGTTTGGCTGAACTTTAGAGAGATTCCTCGACGTGGCTGCTCCAGATTAGATTAATCTTGGAATGGCTTGCCCATTTGGCGTGATCATTTGATGACTTGCCCCTGCTCAACGGAGTCTTCTGGCGTTTGCATCTTATCTTGATCAATATTTCCATTGCAGAAACTTTCTTGATGTCAAGTATTTACTCAAAAGTAAAACAATTCGTTTCGAAAATGATAATTTTAATACAATGCATATGACAGCTTTGAGATCCAAGTCTGTTCACTGGAAAAATATTGTTACATATAGTGAACGAATCAGTTATCAAAATGTCACATCGATACCAACATGAATGGTAAGAAAAACCTTTTAGGAGTCAGAACTGACGCGATTTTAACCGAAGTATGCTTTCGAAACAACCCTGCTTCAATTAGGTCTTTTAAAGGTTGCAACGTGGTCTGGTTCACGGTTTGAGAAAGAAAGGATATAAGGCTCAAAGTTTTATTTCAACCCACCCATTCTCCTTGATGTTCTCCAGCCCTATGTTCAGCTAACTTGACACAAGCGCTCACCTTTCAAAAAGGTTATTAAATGGTATGAGGATAGAAGGATCCCACACGGTTTTCGGAGTGACAGTCACCCCCTTTTGTCTTTGATGTCTGTGGTCGCACGACTTTGTTCTTTGCTTGAGGATTTTTCTTTTTGTTCCTCTTATTTTTCGCTTTTCGTTCTTTTATTTTTGATTTCCCTGATTTTTGCCTGGACTGATTCTTTTTTGAATCTTTTGATTTTTAAGTCCAGCGGGATGCCCTAACTTTTGCCTAAGTCATTTGTTTTCAAGTTTTGACTTAGCGGGCTTTCTTTTTCTTTTGATTCTTTTTTTTTGAACGAATCGTGTGACCCAGGTTTGTCTGACTTGCTTGAAAGAGTTGTGACTGTCTTACTCTTCAGTTGGTGAGGGATAACCATAGATGTAATTGATCCTCAAACGGGACACTCCTTTTGAAATTTGAACGCATGGTCAAATTAACTGACACCTACCCTGCCCCAGGTTAAGATTGTGGGTTTTTTCGTTTTCAGAAATAAACTCCTACTACTAGGCTCAACGGGTTTGACAAAGGTTATACTCCCTTATATCTCCGGTGTTTAGGGATTTGAAATAATGCCTGTACATCATTAACAGGGTTTTGTTCGAAAGCATACAATCAAAAGTTTTGCGCCTTTCAATTTCGTCATCCTTCCTAGGATCCTGCTTAAACAAGCATATGATATCGATGAAAAAGTATGAGTGAACACGAATGGATTTAATCAAAGCATGCATATTCATTTCATTATCATTATCAATTAAAAACGGACGAGTTTTACAAATGAGTTTGTACTTTTAACAGAAAAGAAACTACAAATGCAAAGAAATGACATGATATAATGATTGCCAGCTTCGAGGAACTGGGCTTTCCAAACTTGATTTGCTACTGAGCTAGCCATCTACAGAACTGCTCATCGAAGTCAGTCTGATAACCATCTGCACACTGCTCTCGGTGCGTTCTTCCATAACATAGACTGATGAAGCCACATGACTGGATGAAGGAGAGCTGTTAATCTGAATACCCTGATGCATGAATGAGAATATATTGGAGTCAAGAAGTGTCTGAACCTTACTCTTGAGTACCTTACAGTCTTCAGTTGAACGCCCCTGTGCCCCAGCATGGTAATCACAATGGGCGTTGACCTTTAGGAATTTTGGACATGGACTTTTTAGAAATGGATTTGAGAACAAATACGAATTTCAACTATGGGTTAAGATGGATATCAAAATGGTTGTCAAATTTGGATAAAATGGGCGATGGATTGAAATGGATGAAAGATGGACTTGTATCTCGAATTCCAAGTAATCCACATAACCAATCTTAGCACATTCAAATCACATCAAACTTCTACTATAAAGCAAGCTCGTATTCTCAATGAATATCCAACTTCAATCAATAAATCCCATTAACCTGAATCACAAGCAACAAGCAACAGATGACTGATAGGATAACAATGCTTTGACCACCAAATGAGTCCACAGCTGGATTTTCTGTACCATGAATACCAAAATGCATTTGTCGTGTAATCCTAACCAGCATCTTCAATTGATGAATATCAACCAAGTCGCGCAGAAGATAAGGAACCATGATCCCACGCCTCAGGTGCCCAATGTCAATGAATGAATGAGTTATAACCTAATGGATATGCAGATGAATGCGAAACAAAAGTCAGTTATTGATGGTATAAATAGGAGGGCAAATTTTGAGGTGTTATAATTACCGCCTCAGTTCTGTAGGTCAGTCGGAATGGGGTTTCCCCGGTAGTGGAGTGCATGGTTGTTCTGTAGGCCCAGAAGACGATGTATAGTTCCTCGACCCACCTTTTCTTGGCATCGCCCAGTCTCCGTTTTAGACCTCGCAGGATCATTCTGTTCGTAGCTTCAGCTTGCCCGTTTGTTTATGGGTGTTCGACCGCTGTGAAATATTGCTTCGTGCCCAGCTTGGTGACGAAGTCCTGAAAGTTCTTGTCGGTGAATTGTGTCCCGTTGTCGGTGATAATTGCCTGGGGCACGTTGAACTGGGCAAGTATATTTCTCTTGTAGAAACGTAGTATATTGTGGGCGGTGATTTTGGCCAGGGCTTCGGCCTCGATCCACTTGGTGAAATAGTCAACACCGACGATCATGTACTTGTTTTGGTACGACCCCACAGCGAAGGGTCCGAGGATGTCCATCCCCCACCAGGCGAACGACCATGGGGACATCATCTTTTTGAGTTCACTAGGCGGGACCAGGTGCATGTCCCCGTGTCATTGGCATCTTTCGAATTTCTTGATGTGCTCCTTGGCGTCCTGCTGCATGGTGGGCCAATAGTACCCTGCTCGTAACGCTTTACGGGCTAGTGATTGTCCACCGAGGTGTTGTGCGTTGATCCCCTCATGGATCTCTTGGAGTATGCCGGGGACCTTGGACTCCTCGACGCATCTGAGAAAGGGGATTGAGAAGCCGCGTCGATATAACTTGTCCTCGATAGTCATATACGAGGAAGCACGTCGCCTCACTACTCTGGCTTCGTTGGAGTCGTCGGGTAGTTTTCCTGTGGTGAGGTACTCGTACACCGGGGTCATCCAGCAATGGCCGTCTCCAATGGCGTTCACGCCGGTCGAGGAAATGGGTTTCTTGATGCTTGGATGCGGAAGAACTTCTTGAATGACGGATTTGTTCCCGCCTTTTTTCTTTGTGCTCGCGAGTTTCGACAAGACATCTGCTTGTGTATTGTGTTCGCCTGGGATGTGATTCACTTCCGCCGAGGTGAACTTTTTCATCATTTCTTTCACCAGAGCCAAGTATTCGATGAGGTTGTCGTTCTTGGCTTGGTACTCTCATCGTACCTGGGAGACCACGAGCTGGGAGTCGGTGAATATTTTGACTTCTTTGGCACCGAGATCCTCAGCTAACCGTAACCCGGCGAGGAAAGCCTTGTATTCGGCCTGGTTGTTCAACGTCGGGAAAGATAGCGTGAAGGAAACTTCGATCAAGACACCTTCCTTGTTTTCCAGGATGATGCCCGCTCCGCTTCCTGTCGAGCTGGATGCCCTGTGGACGTAGATCGTCCACTTTTGGGATCTGTTGGTCGAAGGTTTTGGGAGGGTCATTTCCGCCACGAAGTCGGCCAACACCTGAGCCTTTAGGGCCTTTATCCCTTCATATTGGACGTCAAACTCGGCGAGTTCGAGGGACCACCTGAGCATCCTCCCCTCCATGTCTGGTCGCCCGAGGAGTTGTCTCACGGGTTGCTCGGTCCTCACCACGATCGTATGGGCTAAGAAGTAGTGTCGCAGTCTTCTGGCCGCAGTGACGAGAGCCAGAGTGAACTTTTCGATCTGCTGGTATCTAAGTTCAGGACCTTGGAGGGCTTTGCTGGTGAAGTAAATCGGTTTTTGCCCATCGGGGGTTTCCCGGATTAGAACCGTGCTGACTGCTTCGCTCGTGATTGTGAGGTATAGAAATAGCGTCTCCCCACCCTCTGGTCGCGAGAATACCAGGGGTTGCGAAAGGACTTGTTTGAGGTAGAGGAGCGCCTGCTCACAATCCTCGATCCATTTGAATGTGGATTTCTGTCGTAGGAGTTTGAAAAATGAAAGTGTGTATTGTGCCGATTTGGCCACGAAGCAGGAAAGCGAGGTCAACATCCCGTTTAGTGATTGTATTGATTTCTTTGAGTTCGGCGTTGGGAGTTCGGAGAATGCCTTGCACTTGTCGGGGTTCGCCTCGATCCCTCGTTCTGTGAGGTAGAAACCGAGGAACTTGCACGCTCAAATGCCGAAGGTGCATTTTTCCGGGTTGAACCTCATCTTGCAATTCCTCGCCGTGTCGAAGACCCTCTTGAGGTGGGCAGTGTGGTCGATTTCTTATGCAGACTTTACGATCATGTCGTCCATGTAGACCTCGAGCATGTCGCCGATCTCTCCCCGAAAGACTTTGTTCATCATCCGCTGGTAGGTCGTGTCAGCGTTCTTCAGGCCGAAGGGCATTACGTTGTAGTAAGAATTGCTCGACTCGGTCATGAAGACGGTGTGCTGCTTGTCGGCCTTGGGCATGGGGATTTGATTGTACCCCGAGTAGGAGTCCATGAAGGACAATAACTTGAAGCCTATAGAATTTTCGACCAGTTGGTCGATGTTAGGCAGTGGATAAGCATCTTTCGGGCATGCCCTGTTAAGATCAGTGTAATCAACGCACATCCTCCATTTTCCATTATTTTTCTTGACAAGTACAACGTTGGACGGCCAGGTTGTGTACCTAGCCTCCGAAATGAAATTTTCCTCTAAGAGGTCTTTTACAGCTTTTTCAGTAGCCTCTGCTTTCTCAGGAGACTACCTACGCCTACGTTGCACTACAGCCCTATCAGCTTGATCTATAGTAAGCTGGTGACAGGCCACCTCTGGGTCGAGGCTGGGCATCTCCGATGCACTCCACGCGAACAAATTAGCATTCTCCCGGAGGCAGGCCTTCAACTGCTTCCTCACCAGGTCAGGGAGCCCGGTACCAATCTTTACATTCTTGTCTGGATCGTCTCTGAGAGTGATGAGCTCGAAGTCTCCCTTTGGAATGGGGCGTGTTGGGTGGAGAGACTGTCCGTTTCCTTCAGCTGGGAGGTCCTTGTGTACTACTCCCCCTTCTTCCTGCTCGTCGGGGAAACGATTGTCGAGGCCCACCGCGTTGACGCGCGGGAGTGGCTTCTTCTATGCGTCTGGGGCTGGCTTCTCTCTGGTCTTGGGCTTGACATTGATCGAGCTCAGACCCTTGGTTGCATCTTCGAAGTATCTCCTAGCAGCTTCAATATCCTTGTGGAGGGTGATGACCCGACCTCTGGTCGTGTAGTACTTCATCTTCAAATGGACTGTTGATGGTACCGCCGTGAGTTCGGCCAGAGTTGTTCTCCCCAGGATGCACTGGTACAGGGAAGGACATTCCACCACCAAGAAGCGGGTCTTGACTTGTCGGGCAGTCTCGTCACTCCCGAAAGTAACCATCAGCTCGACATAGCCCCACGGTCTGGTGGTGGTGCCGTTGAAGCCCTGTAAATCTGAGCCCACGTAGGGGGTCAGATGTGTTTCATTGAGCTGGAGGATCTCGAAGAAGTGGGCGTACATGATGTCCACCAAAGTCCCTTGGTCGACCAGAATTTGGCGGACATCAAAGTTCGCCATCTGCGCCCTAATCAGGAGAGAAATGGTGGAGTTGGGTGCGCCGCCCGACAATTCCTTGAGGTAGAAGGTGATGGGGTTCGACTTCCCTTGTACCTTCTCGAAAGTGGCAGTCTGCGCTGAGCTCGCGTCGATCGGATTGTCAAACTTCCGCTTGATCGACCCCACAGAGACCTTGTTGAAACCCCCTCCGAATATAACCATTGCCGTGGGGAAACTTTCCCACGGGCTACGAGCGGTTATAGGGTCCTCGGGGGGAAAACTCTCCCACATGCAGCGAGCGGTCGCAGGGATCTCGGGCTCGTCGGGGACGTAGAAGTCCCCTGGTCTGGTGACACTCAGAGCGAGTTACAGCCTGTTTTCCCCAGTGGAAGGGGTCGTCTCCTTGACCCTTTGTGTCTCATGGGCATCCTGTCTGGGGGCGTCGTTCCTCTTTATGTACTGCTTGAGGCTCCCTTCCTTGATCAAGATTTCTATCGCATCCTTGATGTGGATGTAGTCTTCGGTGACATGCCCGTGGCTCCTATGGAACCTGCAGTACTTGGACTTGTCAACATTTGGTTTGAGTGGTGTCGGCTTCGAAAAGCGGACACCACCTTTTTGGAATTTCGAGTTGATGCACTCGGCCAGAATTCGCTCGCAGGGAGCAGTGAGTAGCGTGTACTCTGTGAACCAGCCATCTGGACCTCTCGGCTCACGAGAGTCCCTGGGACGATCCTCTCTTCTTCTTTCTCCCCCTCGTCGGGGAGCGGTAGACTCTTCGTGCCTGGAGCCTCGGAGGGCCTCTTGATGTCGCGAGTCGCGGGTACAATAGGCAGCCTCCAGCTCCTCATACTGAATGTATGCTTGGCCTTGTGGAATAGCTCTTCCAAGCTGCGGGGCCTTTGGATGCCCACAGCCTTGGCGAACTCAGTGTGAGGTCGTAGTCCTCGCTCGATCAGAAATTTCTTTATGTCGTCTGTGGCGGCTACCTGGACGGCTTCCCGGTTGAATCTCTTGATGTAATCTCGGAGAGATTCGTTCTTTTCCTAGATTATGGCTTCCAGGGAGGCCACCGTCTTCGGGTGCCGTCGGGACGCAGTGAAATGCCCGGAGAAATGTCTCTTCAGTTTCTTCTAGGCGGTGATGGACTCCGGTGCGAGGCTCTTGTAGCACGCCATGGCACCCTTTCGGAGGGTGGTCGGGAAGAGCCTGCACTTGATAGCTCCTTGGACGTTGCTGTAGTCGAGCATGGCCTCGAAACTCTCGACGTGGTTGTCCGGGTCGGAGGTGCCGTCGCACGTCACCAAAAGTGGAGGATTCTCCATCCCGACAGATAAAGGGGTCTCCATAATTTCCCTGGACAGTGGGGTACGCAGGTCGTCTTCGTCACTCCTAACTGGTGACTTCGAGGAGGAGTGGTCGCCACGACCGCGCCTGTTTCGTCGGGCGGAACTTCTTGGTCGGCTCTTCGGCTTCTCGCCGTAACTGTCAGCTTTGCGTCTCTTTTGGACATGGGAACGAAATTGTTCCTTCCGAGCAGGGGACCGATTGCGCTTCTGGGCAACCACAGGTTAGGGTTGTTCTAGACGCGGGCGGCGTCCTGCAGGCTAGGGGAGGAGTCTGAGAGTCATCTTGCTGTGTCCTCCGCGGGGGAGGAGAAGGGTTGTGAGATAGGGGGTGACGATGTCTCCGCGGGGGGGGGGGGGGGGGGGTGTTGTTGTCGCTCCCTTTCGAGCGCTCCTATCTGCACGTTCTACTAAGAGATCAACAGATTAGTCTGTTTGATCAGTGCGAATAGGGCCACCGTGTTCGGATCAACATTCAGTGGCGCTGGAATTGGCTGGTAGACAACCGAGTTGTTATCATGTTGGGCGGCGTTGAAGGCCGCGTCATCAGAGAAGGGGGAGGCAGTACGCCCATCCCTCTGGTCGCCTTCTTCGACGTTAACGACCACATTGGGCTCGTGGTCGTTCCGTTGTTGAATTGAACAAAGGCGGTGTCCGGAGTGTTGGCATCAGTTCGAGGGTTGGCCATGATTGTCAGAGAATGAAAGTTGCTTTGGTTTTTACGAGGAGAAAAATGGGGAAGCAAAGTTTCCCACAGACGGCGCCACTAATCGTACCTGATCAAAAATTAGATCGGTGGCCAGCAAATGTCGTGAGCTCCGCTACTCCGGTGATGATGAGACGGTGGGGGGTGTACCTGCAAGGTACTCCGATGCTAAAGTCAGGAACGGAGCAAGCAAGTAGATAAGGCAGTGAGAGTAAGAATTAGAATACTTGACCCTCTAGTGAAATAGGGTATTTATATTGTGCCCTCAACGTTGGGCCAACGGTCGTCTGCACTGGGTTGGGTTGTTAGGCCCAATGCATATAACTGTCAGGGCTTACGTGACGTAGGGAAGGCCAGCACGTGGTCTTCGCCCTGGAGTAACTGCCCCGGGATCTCCAGAAAGTGGGTAAACCAACTCTTTCGGAGGTGGGTAGTCACCTGATGACGTGTCCCCGCGGGAGGAGCATGTGGAGTACGTGGGGGAAGAGGCGTGACCTCTCCCCGGACCATGTAGTGTCTGCTCGACAGTAATGTCATAGGGTGTGCCCGACGAGAAAGTGAATTGGGCCTTAATGGGCTGCTTAGCATGTCCTTGGGTTGGGCCTGCCCGACGGATGGGCAGGCCCCGACCCAATCCAGAACAGTTGTTTATATGGACTTTGTCTCTTTGTTAAAAAAAAGTTATCGTTTCTTGAATATACGAGAATACAAAACTGACAAATTCTTAAATATCATGATAAATAGTTGGATACCGATACCTTTAATAAAATTAATTTAAAATATTAATTTATTTAAAATATATATAAAAAATAACATTGCGTTAAATATAATTATTTTATTAAATAAGGGCGAGAGTAATATAGTGCCTACCTACAAAATATTAAGATTAAATACTCTTAATATAGTGGATTAAATCTTTGAATAATATATAAATTATTCATTTTAAAATTTGAAATTCCAATCATTAGTATATCAAAAAAAAAAAAACATACTACTAGAGGATTATTATTATATAGTAGCAATCCTATAAGATTCCATTAAAGTACTTGAAATTTTCTATTAGCAAGAGATTAACATTTAAAAAATATCAAATAAAAGCCCCCTCTCTCGTTTCGAGCACTAGCAACTGTAAGAGGAAGTAGCTGTGTCGGAACCCACTCAAGGTGATCTTCTTCCTCCTTCCCCTTCCCCTTCTTATAGCAACCAAGCATCAACCTGCTCAAGGTAATTTTTTCTTCTAGTTATTACTTTACAATGCAAGGTGGATCAGTGACCCATTTTCTGATGTTCACCTTCAGCGACTACGTTCTGTCACTACCTATTTTCACGTTCCAAATATTGCTCACAAAGTGTTCGACCTAATGTCCCTAATACAAAGTGGATCATTATTAAGCGGAATTAACTGAACATAAAAATTAGTTAATTAGTTTATTGGTTAGTTAGAGTATATTATAAGTTGGTTAGTTCCAATTCTTTGAAACTCATTCTTGTTAATATTGTTTCTTTCATTTCATGTGTAAAAAAAGTTGAGCTACTCTATCATCATCCCTTTCATTTCTTGTTAATATTTGTATAGTTGGATGTGATTGTGCTAGTTCACGAGTTATTACAATTCTTAACATGACACACATTGAACTTTTGTACTTGTTGTCATTACAATGTGAGAGGTTATGTCAAAATTTAGTTGAAAGTAGTGAAGAACCGGTGCAATATTCTAGGAATATGGGGGAACATGTTGGGAAACTGATGTGTGAAATTCTACCATGTGTCATTTAGCTGTATAGCTTGCGATATACACGTTGATGTGTAAGTTCTGAATATTCCCAGTTTGGACAACATTCACTCATTCAAGCATAAGTTGACTTGTACATGTTCATTTGATAAAAAGACTTATCCTATTTGAAAGTTAAAATATAGGGTGCTTTGGGTATAATTTTCATTATTTGATTCTGAAGTTTGCAGCTTTGGTTTTCTAATGATATAGTGAAAGGGATGGACTCGCATTTTCTTGCCATTAGGTGCTGCTGTAATTTTGAAATTCTTGCTTCTTTTTTTTTTTTTTTGAAATTTTGAGCTTGAATGTTAACTAGATCTGTAAATCCATGGAACTGAAGTGGTAAAAGTTTCCCGAAATTTTTGGAATTTTTTGTGGAATGATTAAACTATGCCCAAACTAACTTATATAGTTGTTGGGTTACAGGGTTTTGTCTTGATGTGGCGCAGAGGTAGAGAAGGTTTCGGCCGTCTTCGCCGGTTCTCAACGGCAGTACGACGGCGCTTAGAAGACGAAGGTGACTGGCTGTATGCCTCAGAGTGGTGGGGTTCTACCAACGACGACGGAAAAACCATTCTGCGATCAACTTCTGCCAAGGGAAATGGTGTTGTTTCAGTCGTTGCACATCCCTCCTCCCGACCCAATAGAATGCATTGGTCAAAAATGGAAAGATGGTTGCAGCAGAGGTGTGAGGAGGTGCATCCTGGATTTGGTAATGAAGGGAATCTGAGGGTACTTGGATATCAATGGCGGGTGCTGCGTTTCAATGATGTTACTCGCCAGAGCACGGCAAAAGTAATGCTAACGTACCGCGAAAACAAGCCGGAACTTGTCTATCTTATGCAACAACCACATTGTTTGGCTGTTCCATATGTGAAGAGTATGGTATCTGCTGGGTTGAGTGCTATATCCTCATGTAATTTTAATATAATTAGCACATTACAAGGAAAGAAAAATATGCGCATTTTATGCATTGGTCATGGTGGGGGAAGCTTACCATTGTTTTTGGCAAGTAAAATCCAAGGTGCTATTGTCCATGTAGTTGAAATTGATCCACTTGTTATCTCGGCGTCAATTCGTGCTATGGGGTTCCCAGCTTTTTCACTCATGACAGAATCAGGTCACCGGACTTTTGCAAAACCCGATATCATCAATGAAGTTATGTGGAAAGGCACCCATGAGAGGATTTGCCTTCATGAAACAGATGCTGAGGAATTTATTACTAACAATACCAATCTATATGATATGATCTTTGTTGATGCTTATGATGGGGATGATGTCTTTCCCCACAAGTTATGGAACCCAGATTCATCATTCCTAAAATCTCTTAAAACTCGGCTTCATCCCAAACATGGTACTGTTGTGGTGAACCTGCATTCTGACGATGATGTACGGAACCATGATGGATCAACTCCTTCTGAGTTTGAGCAAGTTTTACCAATGGGAAAGTATGTGTCTCAAGTGTGCAAAGCATACAAGGACGTGCTTTTAGGAACTGGAAGCTCTTGTGGAGAGAAAACAGGTTCGGGCATTGCTTTTACTGTTGCAGTTCCTTGGACCTGTAATACGTCCCTAGTTGCGTGTAGAGGTTTTGGTAGAGATAATCAATATATTAACCGGGACTTGGTTCTAAACACTCTCATATCCAAATCCCTTGAACTGGAACATGTTATGGATTTGCCATTCTCATGTTTGGAATACATAAAAGGAGGTCTTATTCTTGTTGACTAGTTTGTTGACCAGAATATCCGTGTAATATGTTTTTTTCTTGAGACATATACCAAATTGTGGCAAGAAAATACTCATATAGTTCTTGAGATCCATTGTTTTTATAGTCAAGTTTTAATTGTTAGTAGCTAAGATTTGAACCTTAAACCTCCTTTTCAAACTCGTATTTAATTGTTATTAACTCAACCACTTAAGCCATACCATTCCAGTACTTTTATAGTTCTGTTATCAATTGTAACTTCTGAATTTAATTGTCTTATAGTTTTGTATTCTTAATTTGAAGGGAAAATTCGCCATAAGTGTTGGTTACTGTGTTAATGAGGTGTTCAGCTGATCATAACTAGTTTTCTTGGGCTTCTATCATGCGAACTTCATTTTGAGCTTTCGAGGGACTGTTTAAGCTCCCTAGGTTTCAGAGACATAGTAGCACAAACAGGTTTGTTTGAATAATGGATAAAATTTTTTTAAATTTATTATATTTCATTAGTTTGATTTTATTTGGGTCTTTTAGTTTTTTCATCAAATCAAACCAAATCAATTTTACTTCTCAAAAAAAAAAAAAAACCAAATCAATTTTGATCAAATTAGTTTTTATACTAACAAAAAAATCTTGTTGGTTTAGAGTATATGATAAAAAAAGAAAAATATAAGAATAAACACTCACATTTGTAAACAAAATAAAATAAAATAAGGTCATTGTTTAAAAATAAAATAAAAACTTGTGACCTTTCATTAATTAGATTGGAGTGAAGTTGATGTTGATGCCCACTTACCTGATCCTGGGGAAAGAGGTTGAAGATGATTGAATTGGACTTGTTATATTTCATTGAGTTGAGTTGATCCTAGGGAAAGAGGTTGAAAATGATTGAATTGGAGTTGTGTTCTTCAAATTCATTGAGTTGAGTTGGAACAATTTAGTATTATCGGGTTTTTGCAAATTAAAGTTCAATTTCTTTATAGTTCAAAAGAATTTATGTTGCGAAATTTTTACTAAAATAATCCACTTTTAAAAAAAAAAAATTTAAAATACTCCACATTTTAACTTATTTTCCAAAGTATTTGGGGGTGGGTTTGAGAGGTGTCGTCAATTGGATTGAAGACACTTCATGGTGTCTCCAATCAATTTGGCGTCTGGATGTCAAATTTACAATGGTGTCGTCAATTGAAATGGAGACATCTTTGTAAATTTAACACCCAGTCGCCAATTGGATTGGAGATACCATGAGTTGTCTCTAATTCAATTGGTGACACCTCTCAAGTCTATCCCAAAATAGGGTACTTTGGAAAATAATTTAAAATGTGGAGTATTTTTGGAATTTTTTTAAAAAATTGGGTTATTTTAGTAAATATTTCTTATATTGCAACTCAATAGGTAAGTGACAAACTTTTTTAATAAACTAACCTAAAAGAAGACATTTAAGTCCACAAGGAATCATCTAAGTGCCTTGATTGGTCCTTTTTAAAAGGACTTATCATTTTTTGGCCACTACTTTGTGGATAATAGGTTGCGGCAATTTTATGTTTGACACTATATTTGGCCATCACATCTCAACAATTTGTTACATAAATGAATTTTCTCGACACTAGTAATTATTCTAGCCAAATCTTGTGAAAAATATTTTTTTATTAAAAATTTTGTTGCCGCCATTTGTTGAAGATACCGCAATCTATATCCACTTAGGCATATAATAAACAACCACAAGAATATAAATATTGCCAAAAGATTGAGGAAATAGTTGTTGACCAAACGACTCTAAATACAATAAGGATGGTGAATTCTGATAATAGGTAAAACTTACGAACCACCTTTTACATAAAAATTTGATTGACTTTTAACCTAAACAGTAAGACTTGAGATTTAGCAATTGAGTTTTTTCTTCCAAATAGTGGATTGAAGCGGCTAGTCTTTATTCCACAAACGGTATATCGAAGTAATTAATCTTCTTTCCACGAGAATCTTGGAGCGATTAGTCTTCAAGTTTCTAAATAAACTTTGTAAGTTTTTACCACAGGATGAGCTCACAAACTTTAAACCTTGATTATATACGGGTGTTGCGGTGAAAATCGGATAACAAGCTATTAATTAACTTGCATCATATTTCTTTTACAACCGACTTTGATTTATCCAAAGGAAAGGTTCAAGATCGTTAAAAAACCTAAAGGGGGAGATCTAAGGTTCGGGGGTTGGTTACGTCTAGGGAAGGTATTAGCACCCTAAACGTCTGTAGTACTCTACAGGAACCTCTTGTTAGTATTGTGTTATGTTATGTTTGCTTGCTAAGGGAAATGTGTTAAGGTAAAGGTAAAGACTTAAAGTATATACACTAAGTATGCTCGCCAAGACATCGCATCTCGTGCCTACGTATCCTGACGGAAATGGAATCAGAGCATTCGTAGTTCCCCTTTTATGGAGGTGAGGAACTCTTGACTGCGGTCAAGGTTCCAAGGGAAAGTAGGGTGAGAGGCTTGAAGGCAAAGCTTATAAGGATTGATTGGTTAGGAGAAGAGATTAATGGTTATCTCTTGTGAAAGAATTGTGAAGGGTTAAAAGGGTATTTGAGCTATCTCTGACATGAAGTCAATAGAGAGACTTTTCCTTTGGAAGGAGGGGAAGTGACGTAGAGCAGAGAGGAAAACCTCAAATGTTAAAAGTAAAATGAATAACAATATATACAGTAAATGTAATAAGAATTAAATTAAAATGAACATCAGGAATTAATTAAAGAAAAATGTCAAGATAAAGTTAAAGTTAATTAAAAGTTTAAATAAACAAAATCTAAATAAGTTAATAAGGACTAAAATCTAATTAAAAGACTAACTAGCTAATTCTAAAACTAACTTACATTCTAATTAAACTAGTTACATAACTAAACCAAATCCTAACTCAACTATCTAAATTAATTCTTGAAATTAGACTAATAATTAATTCTAATAGAAACTAAATAACTAATTCTGAAATTAAAAATAAAAACTATTTAACTAAAATCTGTTAAACTAATTAATTAATAGACTAAACTAAAACCTAATTAGAAACTAACGAAGCTAACTAAAAAGCTAACTAAGAAATAAATAAATTAAGTTAAAAGACTAATTGATTAACTAAAGTAAAAATTTAATTTAAAAACTAATTGATGAACTAAGAAAACTAACTAATCTAATTTCTAATTCTAACTAAAGGATAAAAAACTAATTTTGAAAATAATCTAAATAAAAACTATTGACTAGTTCTATTAATTCTAAATTAATCCTAATTTAAATCTAAAACTATATACAGTTAAATTAAGAACCGAAATTAATTAACTAATTTAAAATAAACCAAACCTAGTTAAATTTATGCAATTGTAATAGATTCTAAGCATTTGGTATTGAAAAAATAAGTTAAGCATTTAGTACCAACGGATACAGCTGGCTCGAGATAAAGAGCACACACGGCTGGCACATTAATGCACCCATCTCTCAATTGATTTTTAAAATTTATTAAATAATAAATAATAAAAAAACCAAGTACTAAGTCATAAATCACTATCAGTCTGAAACGAGAAAGAAGAATAATGGTTTCAGCAACCTTCACCAACACATCCGTTTTCTTCTTCTCTCAAAAACCTCAATACTCATCTCCCCTTTTCATCTTCTCCAAAAAAAAGAAAAGGAACTTTCGTCGTATATCATTAAGCCAAACAACAATATTTACCACAGGGAACACAAATCAAAACACAGAAAAAACCTATTCCTAAATCGTGAAAACCCTAGCCCCAAATTCGTTTCGAAATCAAAATCGACGATGTGGTCATACAACAGAGGAGTTACATAAAATTAATGCACATCATAAACCATTGTTCAACACTATGTAGCATTTGTCAGAGGCAAATGGAGTTTAATCAATGATCAAGAACGTTACCTTCCGGAAGTTACCGGAGTGAAGATCCACGGGTAAGGTCTTTCGGACTTGTTTCTACTCTTGACACTTCGTCCTCCGTTCTACTTTCTTAACTCCTTTCTGTTGTGTTGCTGCTTGTTTGAGAAATTAGGTTTTGTTGTTAGGTTGGAAGTTGGAAGTGGGTTCTGCAGTGGTTAATGAGTGGTTGTTGGTGAATGGTTATTACAGGTAAGAAGGTAGAAGTTTCAGAAGGTTATTGGATGGTTTTGTTCACGGTTGGAGGGAGTTCCGAAGGGTGGTTCCGGTTGGTGATTTGTGGAAGAGTGATGGGTGAGTTCAGTGCTCTTTGGAGTTTTCTGTGAAAGTTTCAAGTTATGAAGAGGTTTTGTTTGAAGGTTTATAGAAGATGATGTTTTTCTTTGGAGAGGAAGAAGACGATGGTGGAAACTGATTTTGTCGAGGGAGAGCTCCAAGGTTCTTATTTTTGAGGTCTCAGGTTTGCTCTCTTTAAAACAACTCCAAGCCCCTATTTCAAATTCTGAATGGTTGTTTTCAATTTGTCCAGGTTTGCAGTGAATGGTTGTTGTCAATGAGGAGTGTTGTTGCTGTTGGTCAGAATTGAGGTATAGGCTTGGGAGACTTGTCCGTTTTTGCAGATATGATGCAGGGTCAATGTTTTTCCATTCTGATACAAGGTTTTGGCACAGGTTTTTTGGTCAAGGTGTAGCAGGGATTTGGCAGATTAACAGGTTTTGGTAGCAGCTTGGTGTATGGTTTGATTCGGTTAAAATTGTAACGTTGGGGCAAAGCTTGGCATGTTTTGGTGTAAGGTTTGGACTGTTGTATGGTAGCTTGTTTTGGGACAGCAGAGCTTTTGGACGGATTGTAGTGTGCGTACATGAGACTTTTGTTTTTCTTTTTTGAATTTGAATTTTTGTAAAACTAGGAAATTAATTAAATTAATTAAATTAAATTAAACTTAAAATTTAGATAAAAATAAAACAGTAATAAGAATTAAAATTAAAAAGAAAATAAAATTAAACTAAGTTAACAAAAATTGAATTAATTAAAAATTAGACTAAAATTAAAGTTATCTAAAATAAAAATAAAAATGCCACACTAAAATTAATATAAAACTAAAGTTAAAAATTAAGCCATAATTGAAAATAAATTAAATTAAATATAAACTAAACTAAATTGAAATTAAGCTAAGCTGAAAACTATATTATAACCTAAACTAAAACAAAATTAACCAAATTAATTCTAGATAAATCCTATGATAATAAAACAAGTTTTATTTATTTTAAAAAGAAGAATAAAATTGACAAAAAGTATATGATTATGACCAATGAAATGTTTTAGCTAAAATGCAAAAAATGCTGACTTATAATGATGATATGACAAGGAATCTGAGGGTAAAATTTGGGGTACAACAACGGGCTAACTAATAACATGGGAGATTTTAATACCGGGTTAATCTCAAACCTTATCCAAACTTTTATCTCAAGCTAAGCTTTAACTATCCTTGGTTTTACCACATGTTGACCAGGAGTTTGATCCTGAACACGAGTTTGATCACACAATCCCCAAGCCAAAGCTTTTATGAGTTTAACTTCTAACACAAACAATTCCTAAATGGATAATATTCAACCAAGGTGTATACAAAAGATTCTCATGGTGAATTTACAATTCTAACCTTCCAAAATTATAAAATATTCTCACTCACAAAAGGACTTTATCAAATAAGCACTCAAGTTAAACTATTAGTGAGAGAAAGTAAAGAAAAAGTTTAGAGAGAGAGGGAGAGAGTGAGAAGTGTCAAAACACGTTTTTGCATGAAATGAAATGAAGGAAGAGAACTCTATTTATAGGCTAGAGGTTGACTCAAAAAGGAAATTGGTTTTAATTCCTTTTAAGACAAACTAACTGATTATAACCTAATGTTAATCGATTATAAATTTCAATGATAATCAATTACTAGTTCCAAAAAGGAAGGAAAAGATATCTAGCCGTTGTACAACATTAAGATGTTTTCATAATTGATTAGAGCCTAATTTTGAACTGATCTAATTGATTAGATAAATGCTCCAATCGATTAGAAAAGGTAACACTTTGCCCAGAATAATTTTGACTGCTCTTAATTCATCTGACACAACTTCAAGACATTTTATAAAATAGTTTCTTGAAAAAAAGCAATTGGAAAGTAAGATTTAGTGTGTGTAGATACCACAATCTATATCCACTAAGGCACATAATAAACAACCACAAGAATATAAATATTGCCAAAAGATTGAGGAAATAGTTCTTGAACAAACGACTCCAAATACAATAGGGATGGTGAATTGTGATAATAGGTAAAACTCACGAACCCCCTTATACATGGAAAATTGGTTGACTTCCAACATAAACAGTAAGACTTGGGATTTAGAAATTGAGTCTTCTCTTCCAAGCTTAAACCTTGATTTTATGCGGGCTAACCAATAACCTGAGAGATTTTAATACCCGGTTAATCTCAAAACTTATCCAAACTTTTATCACAAGTTAAGCTTTAACCTATCTTTGGTTTTACCACGAGTTGATCAGAAACCTATCAGGTTTTACCACGAGCTAATATCGAACCTATCAAAATTTTATCACGGGCCGAGCTTGAACGTGAACACGAGTTTAATCACAAAATCCTTAAACCAAAGTGTCGCGGCACAAAAAAACATCCGAGTGCGTCGCACACTCGAAATAACAACAGATTTTCCACCGATCTTTATTTGTTCTAAAGGAAATGGAAAATATAGAACAAAACCTACTAAAGCTAAGGGAAATGGTTTTCGCAACCAGATCATGTTCGGGAGTCGGTTATGCAAGGGGAATGTATTAACACCCCACATATCCGTTGTACTCAATGAGACTCATTTAGTTAGTTATGAGAATGAGTGTTAGCGTGACATCGTTTGCAATCTTCTACTTATTATGCGAGAAAAGAGAGAAAATATTTTTAGGGTTTTTTTATTAATGTGCCTGATAAGATTCAAAATCATGCTCCTACATATCTCCAGGTGCGATGGCGAACTCAAGGCTACATAGTTCTTTGTTGAAAACCACGTGTTGGTTGATTTCTTTTAATGAATGATGTTTTAGAAATCTTGAGCACTTAAACCTTTGCTTGTTGATCACTCTTGGAGGCTGAAGTGTTTGTTTGTTTCGCTTCAAAATGACTAAAACATACTCGTTTCTGAAAAAGGTTCTTGAGTCGCACACAAGCGAGAAAAGAAGTTTGATTGGTTGAGTTGATTTTATATTGACTAGGGTAACCGTTGGAGCAAGTTGTGCACCGAGCATCGTTTACCCAAGGATTTTAAAGATATGTGCATCTCTCAATCCTTTGTCATCCACTTTTATGAAAATATAGTCTTTGCAGAATTTTAGTAAACGTTTGAGCATAGGTGTGCACCAAGTGCCATTTACACAAGATGCTCAAAATGTGTGCACCAATTGTCACTTGTTATCCTAGTTTCATTAAAGTATTTTAAGGCGAAAGACCAAATTATTCAAAAGGCGTGCACCAATCGTCATTTTGTATTTCAATTTTATTGAGAAAATAATTTCGCGTGTAGAACGACTTGAAGTTGGATTAAGTGTTTCAAGTTAATTTACAAAAGAATTTGAATTAAGCGGAGGAGGTACTCGATGTTGGATTGAGCACCCGTGTTGCATTTGATTTGGATTTGAAAAAGGCTTGACGTTAACGTGATTATTTACATGTGCGATATATACATGAGTAGAAATAACTTAACTAAATCAAATAAGCGCATGAAAATCGACTAATTAAATAAATCCCATTATCAAAAGCAAACAATTAATTAAATATAATAATCAACTAAACATTTAAAATACAAACAACTAATTAACTACTATGTGAGTGCAACTTTCCGTGAGACGTATTTTGTATGATGTCAAAACTATGATACTTTAGCGTTTATGTATATTGGAAGGCATCCTCTGACTCTTAATGTGCATCTTAGCATTAGGAAACATAAAAATATTTTGGAATCATGTAGAAAAGGTTCATGAATTTGAAAATGATTTAGAAAAGGTGTCATGCATTAAAAACATGAACATGTTTTTTTTTAAAAACATCTCAATGTGTCGACACATACATGTTATGAGTCAACACACGTGGTCCATTTTTAAAGCCTACAGCTTTTGTTTGATGTGATGCCTTTATGAGTCGACACATAGAAGGAAAATTTCTTATATAGGTCGATACATATGATTTTCAGGTCGGCTCATGTAACCCATTTTTAAAGCCTGTAGCCTCTTTTTGATGTGCTTACTGAATAAGTTCGAACATGACCTTTACAGGTCGGCTCATGCATCAAATAGGTCGACCTATGACTTACATAGGTCGACAAGTGCATCAAAAATCTTGAAAATTTGCATTGTTTTCTAAACCTATTGAATTTTCTTTTGCTTCTAACTTGCACACATATATATACTTCATACATACATAATTTCTTTTCAATGATTTTGAGAAAATCATAAACGAAACTGAGTATTCATCATCTTCAACCTTCATTCTACGCATACACACAAACAAAGTACACATAATCATTCATTATTTGGTGCTATCTAGATTTATAGTTGATAACATCCAATTTAGGCTGGTGAACTGTAAATTAGGTTGAGATATTTGAGGGTTTCAAATAAGACAACCAAGATGGGGTTTTCCTTCAAGATCAATTAGGGATTTGAAGGTTTTGGACAAGATTACGCATATTTGGATTTGATCAAGTGAAAAATCTAAAGAACGGGGGTTTATTGCAAAGGAGTAGCGTGAGACGGTGAATCAAATTGGTAAATATTGGGTTACCATAATTCACAATTTGGATTCGATCGAGTGAAGGTTTTGAAGAACGGTGGTTCTTGCAAAGGAGTAGCGTGAGACGGTGAATCAAATTAGTATTTTTGGGTGACTTGATCAAGCTCAGATAAAGAAAAGAGAAAGTGTTAGGATCAACATCAAACATCGGGTTTATATGGTTGCATTGCTACATTTCTCTTGTAAATTACATTTGCAAAGTAAGGTTAATTTCACTATCTCAATTCCAATTCGAGTTGAGGTCAGATGTACCCATAGCGATATCAGTTTGGGAACTGCCTAAATAAATCCTTATGTACTCTCCCTCTCTCTCTCTCTCTCTCTCTCGTACATTTCATTTACAAATTATTGAGTTCATCATTTGTGTGATTAATACGTTTGGTTAATTCATTTGAAAAACATTTGTTGAGTTGATCACAATCCTTTAGATTGTGGTTGGATTTTAAGATCAACAAAACTATATAAATTTCCAAACAAAATCGATTGCACACGAGGTGTTCGATAATTTGTCTCAATAGTATTTTTGTATGATTTATCATTGGAAATAGAAATGCATATAGAGTAGCTTTCAAGTGATTATGATTAAATCATATTGATTGATTTGTTAATCATTATCATCGATTGGTTTTCATATGCACATATCCGAGCTTTTCGATAGCGGCTCGATTTAGACGAATCAATCTGATTCACTTTCGCTAGTCATTGGTTTTGAAAACATTTTTGGTAAAGCAATTTTTTTACTTGGTATCTATTCACCTCCCTCTAGATAAGTCGCCTCCGTCTAACAAGTGGTATCACAAGCTCCGGTTGATTCAGTGCTTCACTGTTCACTTTTTAGAAAATGGCTACCGAACCTAAAGGGCGTACAATAGAGCGCTCGTCTTTACCGATGAAAATTATGGCTATTCGAAAGCTTGTATGCATATCCATATCATCTCGGGTGATAAGGGTTGTCGCGACTGGAAATTTACAGAGTCTCCATCATCCTTTATTTGTTCCTAATGAACAAAGAAATAATAATAAAACCTAATATGTAAGAGTGTGATGTTAAGGTTCGAGAGTCGATTAAGTGAGAGGAAGGTGTTAGGCACCCTCACCTCCATTGTACTCAACAAGAACCTTCTCTAATTCTAGGGTTGCTATGTCATCTATGGGATGTTTGCTTAATGCTATTTATTCTTGCTTAATATTTATTTGCAAAGACATTAGGTTATTATTTTATAAAAGAAAATTAATCAGGAAAGAGGGACAAAGAAAATGGTTTTTGATTATTGTACTTGTTAGTTCTTGTATTGGCTGGAATTTTGGTAAAACAAAGTTGAACAATGTTGATGTCATATGTCTGATGTCTTAACATTTGGTTCCTAACATTAGTTGTTGCATGGTTGAAGTTTTATATGCTGATGTTAAACTTGATGTCTTGACATCAGTTATCTGAACATCAGAACATCAGGCTGTGATGTTTTAGGGTTGCGCGTGAAAGTTTGGTTTGAGAAGATCTGTTAGAGAGATTGTGTGCGAATATCTTGGAGAAGATATTTTCAGTTGCAATCAGATTTGGAGCAGATCCTGTTGCTATGTTTAAGGGCTGTTTAATTTAAAAAGATTTGAAGATCAAATCTATTTTAAATTCTGGTTTTAAAAACAAATCAAATCAGATATTTGGAAGTGGTCCAAGCCCAAGTCAGAATTCTATTTAAAGCAGCCTCAACCCTTGTTGAAGATAACGAAGACAAGGGAGCAAAGACTGAGAGTCAAATTTGTGTTTTCGTGTGTGTTTTGTAAACCTTTCATGGTTGAATAGGTGTTACTATTTTGGGTTGTAAGTGTATTCACTCTAGAGCTTTTAATCAAAAGTGTGTTGTTCTTGATCAAAGCTGTTAAGCAAGATCAAGGTGTGGTTTAAAGTGTAATCTTTGAATTGTATCACTGAGGTGATTTAGGGAGTGAGTGGTTTCTCATATCTAAGTGGTCTCTTAGGTAGAAGTGTCATTGGGTAGTGATTAAGATTAGTAGATGTCAACTGGGATTGTTGAGTCTGTAATTTAATACTACTAATAGTGAATTTCCTCCCTGGCTTGGCAGCCCCCAGACGTAGGTAGTTAGACCGAACTTGGTGAACAATTCATTGTGTTGATTTACTGTTGTTATTACCTTGTTCATATAGCAGATTGTGTTGTTATGACATCACACTTAACATCACACATCTGATACCATAATTTCAATTGGTATCAGAGCAGGCATCCTGCTCTGCATCTGGGTGAGATCTAGGGCTGATACTTTCTGGTGCAATGGACAAGGAGAGTGGTGGATTTGTGAATAGACCCCCTATTCTAGATGGCTCTAATTATGACTATTGGAAACCACAGATGGTTACCTTCTTGAAGTCATTAGACAGCAGGGCTTGGAAGGTTGTCTTAAAAGAATGGAAAACACCTGTTATTGTTGAAAAGGATGGTACAACAAAGCTGAAACCTGAGGAAGATTGGACCAAGGAAGAAGTTGAGCTTGCACTTGGAAATTCAAAAGCCTTGAATGCCATCTTTAATGGTATTGACAAGAACATCTTTAGGCTGGTAAACACTTGTGAAGTTGCTAAGGAAGCTTGGGATGTCTTGAAAACTACTCATGAAGGAACTTCCAAGGTCAAGATGTCAAGACTTCAACTATTGACTACTAAGTTTGAAAATCTGAAGATGAAGGAGGATGAAACCATTCATGATTTTCACATGAATATTCTTGAGTTGTCCAATGCTTCTAGTGCTTTAGGAGAAAGAATGACTGAAGAGAAGCTGGTAAGGAAGATTCTCAGATCCCTTCCCAAGAAATATAAAATAAAGGTGACTGCTATTGAATAAGCTCAAGACATCAGCAAGATGAGAGTTGATGAGTTGATTGGTTCTCTTCAAACTTTTGAGTTGGGGTTGAATGAGGAGCCTGAAAAGAAGACCAAAAGCATAGCTTTGGTGTCTAATACTGAAGATGGTAAGAAGGACTGTAATTTTGAAACTCAGGAGGAACTGTCTAATGTTGTTGTGATGCTTGGGAGACAGTTTAATAAGGTGCTAAAGAGAATGGACAGAAACTATAGACCTAATGTTAAGAACATCACATCTGACAACAACAGATCTAGTGATCAAGTGAAGAAAACAAGAGATGAAGAAAAGTCCAATCATGAAAAAGGAGTTCAATGCTATGAGTGTGAAGGTTATGGTCATGTCAAGAAAGAATGTCCTACATATCTCAAAAAGCAGAAAAAGGGGTTATCTATTTCCTGGTCTGATACAGATAGTGAAAGTGAAGAAAAGAATGCCAAGCATGTTAAGGCATTGACTGGAATATGTGCCTCTGATAGAGAATCTAGTGATGGTGAGTTGACCTTTGAAGAGCTGGCATCTTCTTATCAAGAGATGTGTCTGAAAAGTGAAGAGGTCTGTCAAGAAGGGGAGAAGCAGAAGAAAATTATAATACAGCTTGAGACTGATAAAGCTGAACTTGAGAATGAAGTTTTGTTGTTAAAATCCCAGCTTGATCAAATGTCAAAATCCATCAGAATGTTAAATAGTGGAACTGACACTCTGGATAAAATACTTGAAGCTGGAAAAAGGGCAAGTGATAAGACTGGTCTAGGATATGAGGGCGAGAAGAAGATATTTGCAGAGTCTAGTTCTTCTGGGGTTAAACAGAACATTCCTCATCATCATGAAAAAGGACAAGGTTCTGGAATTAAGAAGGTTGTCCCTCACCTTGGGCCACAAAATAATGGAAAGGGTTATAGTCCTGTACCTAAGAAGTTTTTGCCTCAATCTCAAGGAAAGCATCAGGTTTCTGGAGCTAGGCAGTATATGCCTCCTCAATACCATAGGAGTATGCAGGCTTCTAGTTTCAAACATAACATGCTCCATCCGATGTCTCAACATCAAGGGAAAATGTATGGTTTTGGACCTAATAATGTTGTGCCTCATTGTTATGGTAGAAGAAAGCCTCATCATCATGGTAGAAGACAACCTAATCATTACAAAAGACAGACTCATCATTACAGAAGACAGCCTAATTATGGGAGAAGACAACATCAATATTCTGACAGATGGCAGCCTCAGCAGTATGACATAAATCATCATCAAGGTGGCAGACATTTCAATCACTTCAGAGAAGAGATTCGAAGAGTGAGATGTTACTATTATGGAAGATTTTGGCCATATACAATCTTCTTGCTTTAAACTGCATGGTTATACCAAATCTGTTCCTCAACCTAGACAGAAGCAGAACAGGCCTCAGGCTGTTAAACAATGGGTTCCTAAAGCTGTTGTCACATGTCTATTAGCTCACTCATCTGTTAGAACCCCAGCTATGGATGGTTGGTATTTTGACAGTGGTTGCTCAAATCATATGACAGGTTTCAAGAATCAGTTGGTGGATATCAGGACTTACTCCACAAATGATGTAACTTTTGGTAATGGAGAAAAGGGGGAAGTTAAAGGAATTGGAAAATTGAATTGTGAGGCTGGACCTAATCTTGAAAATGTACTGCTTGTCAAAGGATTGACTGCTAATTTGATTAGCATCAGTCAGTTATGTGATGAAGAATTCAAGGTTAGCTACACTAAAGATGAATGTTTAGTGACTAATGAGAAGAGTGAATTTGTTATGAGGGGAGTTAGATCCATAGATAACTGTTATTTATGGGTTCCTCAAGAGTCCAACTCATCATGTAATGTCAAGGATGAGGTTATGACATCTGAATGTGACATTAGAAGGATCGCCAAACAACCTAGTGTTATGCAACTATTCAGAGGAAATCTTGAAGAAACTAAGGTCATAGAGGTTGATCATTCAGATATAAAGTGTAATGACAATTTCCCTAAAGATATGTGTTTTGAAATTTGTGAAGTCTTAAGTAGAAATTTGGGCATGTGGAAAAGTCATCTGAGGTTAGTGACTTATGGTGTGCATTTATTAAATTTCAAAAATTTAAAAGGAAATTTGTTTTGGTGGGGAAAATACATTTATTGGCTTTTAAGTGATCAACAAAAGCAGCCCCCTTACCTTAGGCTATCATTCCCTATTGTTACTCTCACACGCTACATCAATCTCCACACTCCAAGTCTGTTCATCTTCTCTCCAAAGATCGGAAGACACAACACATCCTTGTACATCAACTATTTCAAAGGAACAATGTCTCAACATGGGTCATCTCCCTCCAAGAAGTCTGCTTCAAAGAGCTCTTCGCATGCAACATCCAGGGTTTCGACAAAAGAAGTTTCAGTAGATGAAGCCTTGGACATAGCTCCTCTCTCTATAATTCCAGGTTCAGAAAAGAAAAGACCTGAGAAGTATCAACCTAAGAGGCCTTCAAAAGTTAACACTTCTGATCAATCTGCAGGTAAGAAATTTGATGATAGCAAAAGTAGAACGTTTGTCACTAGTGTTTTGTTTGGAGACAAACCTACTCCTAAGACTACCACCCATCTTCCTCAAGCTGTTGAAGAATGGGTAAATGTGGACAAAAGTGTTGATCAGATTGTCACAAAAATTTTTGAGAAAGGGATTTCTGTGAAGGGAATATCTAGACCTCTGAGTCAAATGCCTGCTGATCAATCTGTTAAAGAAAAGGGTGACATGCAAACTTCTGAAACCAATCTTCACAGATTGGCTGTTTCTGTCATTGAAGATACAGAAGCTGAAGTTGAAGATATTGATACTCATATTGAAGATGAGGTTGATGTTGAACCTGATGTCAGAACATCACCTATTAGGAATGTTGTTTCTAGTCCCAGAGGAATGAAGACTGCTGATATGGTGGATGTGGTTGACCTATCAGATAATGAAGTTATTGGTAAAGTTGTCCCTGGTATTGCCAAAAGAATAAGGTCTGGAAAAGGGAAGTCTGTAGATTCTTCACCTAAGGAGAGACCTGAGAACAAAAAGAAGAAGTCAACTGTGGTTGGTCCTACTAAGACTTGGAGCAAGGTTGCTGTGACTTCCAAAAAGAGGAAGCTGAGGGAAAAATCAAAATCTGAGTTTGATGTTGATGATGATGTTCAAGACATCACTCCAGTCAAAAGGTCAATTTTGAAGAGGATTTCTGACAAGGTTCCTGAAGTGCCTGTTGACAACATATCCCTTCACTATGCAAGCAGTGCTCACATGTGGAAGTTTGTGTGTCAAAGGAGATTAGCCCTGGAAAGGGAGCTTGGTGGAGATGCTTTGGAAATTAAGGAAGTTATGGGGTTGATCAAATTTGTTGGGCTAATGAAGACTGTTTCTGGGTTGTCCAAATGCTATGATGGGTTAGTCAAGGAATTTGTAGTAAACATTCATGTGGCTATTAATGATAGCAGAAGTGTGGATTTTAGAAAGGTATATGTAAGAGGTCGGTGTGTTAATTTTTCTCCTGAGATCATTAACACTTACCTAGGAAAAGATGAGAAAGAGTATAGAGAGTTGGAAGTGACTGATAATGCAGTGTGCCAAGAAATCACAGCAGGACAAGTGAAGGTCTGGCCTTTAAAAAGAAAGTTGTCAGCTAGTTTGTTAAGTGTTAAATATGCTATTTTGTACAGGATAGGTGCTGCCAACTGGGTCCCTACTAATCACAAGACCACTATTTCTGTTGGATTGGGAAAGGTGATTTATGCTATTGGGACAAAGCAAATATTTGATTATGGCTCCTACATTTTTTATCAGACAATTAAGCATGCTGCTACAAATGTTGTGAAATTACCTATTGCTTTTCCCTCTCTTATCTGTGGGATCATCTTGTCTCAGCATCCTGGTATTCTACATCAATCTGATGTTGTATGTAAAAGGGAGTCTGCTCTGTCAATTCACTACAAGTTGTTTGAAGGAAAGCATGTTCCTGACATTGTCAAGACATCTGCCTCAACATCGCACCAGCCAACTTCCAAGACTGGAATGATTTTTGAGCTAGAGGAAGCATGTAAGGAGTTAGATGAAGTCATTAGAGTTAGTACTGAAAGGAAACAAAAATTTGAAAGACTAATTTTGACTCTAAGAATGGCAGAAAAAGAAGGTGAGGAAGTCAATGCAAGTAAGGATGATGATGTCCATACTGAAGAGTCAGGGTCTGAGACTGAGGAGGATGCAGTTGGTTCTACTGATGAAGATTGAATTGCTGCTTTTACTGTTTCTTGCTTTTGTAATTTATAGTTTTTTTTTGTTTCTGCACATTGT
Source organism: Lathyrus tuberosus (assembly GCA_022829125.1). Classification (NCBI taxonomy): domain Eukaryota; kingdom Viridiplantae; phylum Streptophyta; class Magnoliopsida; order Fabales; family Fabaceae; genus Lathyrus; species Lathyrus tuberosus. Next base: position 7,483,300 of record JALAZF010000087.1, on the reverse strand, counting down.
GTGCATGTTGTGTAACTTGGACAAAAGTACTTTTATGCTTATCTGGTTTTTGTTCTATGATTTGTCTTGTCATGTGGTGCTGACTTTTGACTGACAAGGAGAGCTAGTAGGACTAACTGTTGTGTGAGGGTATAACTGGTTGGTAGTTGTCCAATTGTGGCTAAAAAGGGGGAGAGTTAGCCTTTGTGCCTATGTGTTGCCTAGTTGTCTGTTGTGGTTCTAGGCTTGAGGGGGAGTGTGCATGTTTAAACAGCTGGTATGCTGGCTCTTGTTTTGAGGTGGAGTTTAGCAGATTTTGGATGTGATTGGTGCTGGTTGTGTTTTGGAATGTTAGGAGTATGAAGTTTTTCCGCTGCAGGTACCTCTGATGTTGGCAGAGATTGTTTTAGCCAAAATTAGCCAAAGGGGGAGATTGTTAGTTCTTGTATTGGCTGGAATTTTGGTAAAACAAAGTTGAACAATGTTGATGTCATATGTCTGATGTCTTAACATTTGGTTCCTAACATTAGTTGTTGCAGAGTTGAAGTTTTATATGCTGATGTTAAACTTGATGTCTTGACATCAGTTATCTGAACATCAGAACATCAGGCTGTGATGTTTTAGGGCTGCGCGTGAAAGTTTGGTTTGAGAAGATCTGTTAGAGAGATTGTGTGCGAATATCTTGGAGAAGATATTTTCAGTTGCAATCAGATTTGGAGCAGATCCTGTTGCTATGTTTAAGGGCTGTTTGATTTAAAAAGATTTGAAGATCAAATCTGTTTTAAATTCTGGTTTTAAAAACAAATCAAATCAGATATTTGGAAGTGGTCCAAGCCCAAGTCAAAATTCTATTTAAAGCAGCCTCAACCCTTGTTGAAGATAACGAAGACAAGGGAGCAAAGACTGAGAGTCAAATTTGTGTTTTCGTGTGTGTTTTGTAAACCTCTCATGGTTGAATAGGTGTTACTATTTTGGGTTGTAAGTGTATTCACTCTAGAGCTTTTAAGCAAGAGTGTGTTATTCTTGATCAAAGTTGTTAAGCAAGATCAAGGTGTGGTTTAAAGTGTAATCTTTGAATTGTATCACTGAGGTGATTTAGGGAGTGAATGGTTTCTCATATCTAAGTGGTCTCTTAGGTAGAAGTGTCATTGGGTAGTGATTAAGATTAGTAGATGTCAATTGGGATTGTTGAGTCTGTAATTTAATACTACTAATAGTGAATTTCCTCCCTGGCTTGGTAGCCCCAGACGTAGGTAGTTAGACCGAATTGGGTGAACAATTCATTGTGTTGATTTACTGTTGTTATTACCTTGTTCATATAGCATATTGTGTTGTTGTGACATCACACTTAACATCACACATCTGATACCATAATTTCAGTACTCGCTAGAGTTTTGCAAATCTATGCCTACTTACCCTCAAGCTCATTGAAGAATCAGAGCATCGTAGTTCGTTTAGAAAATGTTTGTTTATTTTATTGATTTTAGATCTTGAAAAGTTCTCAACGCATCGGGGGCGGAGAGATATTTGATTTGAAAAATGCCTCGATGCACAAGGGCATGAGACTTATAGTTTGAATGTGTGGAGTTGATTTTAGTTGACTTATTAATTGCAAAATTTTATAGTTAATTTGATTTAGAAATTAGATTAGATATTATGTATACATAATTGGTTTATCCAAATACGAAAAAATATTAAACAAATCAATTACAAAAAGAGATTAATGTTATATTTTATGCCCCTTAACCCTAACTATTAATCTTAATATAGACTAAATGAAATCAAGAACAAAACTCTAAAATAATCCCTATGAGTCGATATACCATCAACTTGTATCCCTTAAACCCATATCAGAATTCAATTAGAGAATAAAAATGCAAGCGTACCTGAATTTTCTATTGAGAATCACTGAAGGTTTTCCGATATTTGATCTTCCAATTTGTAAAGTTTTCTTATGGCTCTTTGAATCTCCTCTGATGGAGATGAAGAGAAAATTTTTCTGATGAGTCGTTTTCACGTTCTCTACAAATGGGAACCATAACCCCTATAAATAACCTTAGGGTTATTTCATAGTTTTTCAATATTCTAATTTGCCCCTTCATCAAATTAGATATTGACTTATGGCATCTACACAATAATGTCATATTTAATGACATTTATGCTTTTAGCCACATACTTAATATTAATTAAACCATAACAATTTTGGCTAATTAAATAATGGCCCTAACACATATAATGTTACATTTGTGACCCAAAATTTCTAACAATCTCCCACGGGTCACAAATGTAACTTTACACATGTCTTAGACTTTATGAGCTCAAAATTTGCCATTATATTCTTTAAGCATGTCCAAAGTATCTCGTCCATTAGTCATGTCAGTATACATAATCAAAGTGATTTTCGTTATATCAATAATAACTAAACTCTTTCAATGATCACTAATAGTGACACAACTAAATGACATAGATCAATCATGAATTGTACAACATGAAAATCACATAAAGTTGGTATGTATATGTTGATTTTCAACTGGTCCTATTTTACTTTAGTGAGATCATTCAATAACTTTATTGTATAAAATTTAAATTATTGAATATCAAACTTTATTAATTGGAAAATATCCAAAATCATAGTATGTATACATAATACCAAACACAAAACATAAAATTCATAATCGACTAACTCCCACTAAACCAAAGACTCTTTTAACGGTAAAACACCCATGCGAGCAGTGTGCTCATGAAAGACCTTGGGTGGAACACCTTTTGTAAGAGGATCTGCTATCATGGAGTTTGTCCCCAAGTGTTCTATGGAAATCTGTCCACTTTGTACCCTTTCCTTAACAACTAGAAACTTGATGCCAATATGTTTTGTCTTGGTCGAGCTCCTATTATTGTTGGAATACATGACAAATGATTTGTTGTCATAGTATAACTTAAGTGGCCTTTCAATTCCTTCCATAATTCACAACCCAATGACAAGATTGCTCATCCAAATCCCATGGTTGGATGCCTCATAACATGTTATAAACTTTGCTGCCATGGTGGATGAAGCCGTAAGAGTTTGCTTAGCACTACGCCAAGAAACTGCACCTTCATCCAACATGTAGATATAACCTGAAGTGGATCTTTTACTGTACTTGCATCCAGCAAAATCTGAGTCAGAGTATCCAGTGATCTCTAACTGGTCTGACCTCTTATATGTGAGCATATAGTATTTTATTCTCTTTAAATACCTCATAATCTTTTTGGTTGCTTTCTAATGATCCATTCTTGGATTGCTCAAATATCTACCTAACATCCCAACTATGGACACAATATTTGGACGCGTACACATTTGGGCATACATCAGACTCCCTACTTTTGATGCATAAGGAATCTTTTGCATTTCTTGAACTTATAAGTTTCCTTTTGGGCATTGACTGAGATTGAACTTGTCTCCCTTGGCAACTGGAGTATCTCCTTATTTACATTCCTGCACGCCAAACCTTTTGAGTACCTTTTCGATATAGAACCTTTGTAATAATCCTAGAATACCACGAGATCGATCTCGATGTATTTGAATTCCTAATACAAAGGAGACATCACCAAGATATTTCATTTCAAAATTTCTTGATATAAATTTCTTAGTTTCGTGCATTATTCCTATATCATTTGTGGCACGCAATGCTTTATCTACCTACAAGACTAGGAAAATGTACTTGCTCCCATTGAATTTGTGATACACACAATCTTCAACAACATTCACCTCAAAACCAAAGGAGAGAATTACTTCTTGAAACTTGTGGTACCACTGACAAGACGTCTGCTTTAGTCAATAAATGGACTTTGTCAATTTGCAAACCATATTCTTTGAGCCTCCCGACACAAAATTTTCTGGTTGCACCATATAGATCATTTCGTCAACGTTGCCATTAAGGAAATCCATCTTGACATTCATTTGATGGAGTTATAAATCATAATGTGCAACAAGACCCATGATTGTCCTAAAATATTCTTTCGATGAAACCACATAGAAAGTCTCTTTAAAGTCAATCCCTTCCTTTTGAATATAACCCTTAGCCACAAGACGAGCTTTATACCTCTCTACATTACCATTAGAATCTCATTTGGTCTTAAAAATTCATTTACAACCATTGGGTTTCACTCATTCTGGTAACGAGACAAGTTCCCAAACTTTATTGTCTTGCATGGGCTTATACTCATCCTCCATTGCTTCAATCCACTTTTCCGAGTTAGAATCTTGCATGGCTTGACAGAAGTTGATTGGATTATCTTCCATCATACCATTATTTTCCTCATGTTCTTGGAGAAAGACTATGTAATCATTCAAAATAGAATTTCTCCTTTCTCTAGTGGATCTCTGCAAAGGTATTGGTTCTTGTAACATTTGTTCTTGAGGATCTTGAGTTTGTTCTTCATGAATTACCAAATCATCTTGAGTTGGAGGAGTTTCAACAATATCTTGTAGAGGTTCCATTCTTTCTTGACCAATAGCAAATATATAAATTAGTTATGGAAATGTTACTAATTCTTCCTCAAAGACAAAGTCTCTAACCTTATTCTTCCCCCAAACTCAATATTCTCAAAGAATGTGGTTGTTCCAGTCTCAAAAATTGAATTGAATTTGGGATCGTAAAATTTGTAGCCCCTATATCTTTTAGAATAGGCAATAAAGTAGTTGCTCACTGGGAGTCCAAGTTCCTTTCAATTTTCCTGTAAGGCCTTTATCTCAGCTGGACATCCTCACACATGAAAATGTTTTAGACTAGGCTTTCGCCCATTCCAAAGCTCGTAACGTGTTTTGGCAGCTACCTTTGTTGGTGCTCTATTTAGGAAATATGTTGTAATCTTTAGTGTCTCTCCCCAGAGTGACTTTGGCAAGGTAGAATGACAAATCACACTCTTTACCATATCCTTAAGAGTCCGATTTCGTCTTTCAACAACATTGTTGATACTAGGCGATCCTGACATAGTGTACTGTGGGACGACTCCACATTCCTCTAGGTATTTGGCAAAAGGCCCTGGATGTTGTTCACATGAACCGTCATATCTTCCGTAATATTCACCGTCATGGTCAGAATTGACTTTCTTAATTCTTTTGTTGAGTTGATTCTCAACTTCAGCCTTAAACGATTTGAAGTTGAGAGTTTTCAAGTATAAGAAATATGTACGCACATCTAGAGTAATCGTCTATAAATGATATAAAATGTTGTTGACCATTCCAATAAGGTGTGGGAAATGGTCTATAAATGTTCGTATGTATTAACTCTAATACATCCGTAGCTCTATATGCAACATATTTCTTTATTTTGGTTTGTTTACCTTTAACGCACTCAACACAAACATCCAAGTTTGTAAATTCAATGGAATCCAAAATTCCACTGGACACTAGTCGCTCAACTCTATTTTTAGAGATGTGAACTAGGCGCTTGTGCCATAGTGCCCCTTAATTGTTATCATCAATTTTACGCTTAGTACCATGTGATTCCACATTCAAGGATTCGCTATAGGTAGCTATTGTGTCAAGCAAATATAGATTATCGTGACCCATAAGTGAACCAACTCCAACAATGTCTGAATTGAAAGACAACTTGAACATATTGTTTCCAAATGAACAAAAATAACCTGATTTGTCCAAATAAGAAACTGAAATTAAATTTCGTCTAAATGATGGAACCACAAAAGTGTCTTTCAAATCCAAATAAAATTCGGTACACATCAATAACCTAAAATGCCTTATAGCTTCCACCTCCTTCGACTTGCCATCTTCCACATAGATGTATCTTTCAACATCATTTGTCTTTTGGTAATTCAGGTAACCCTTCATTGAAACACTGATGTTAGTAGTTGCACCAGAGTCTAACCACCAGGTGTTTCCAGACACTAAAGATAAATTAACCTCAGAATAGACCAAACCATGACTCTTGCGATTGGAGTGATCCCACTTCTCATAATTTTTCCTCTCCTTAGAGGTACTAGATTCCGTAGGAGAAGATGGTCGCTCCATCCTTAAGGCATGGTTAAGATCCATGCAGCCAAGAACAATTTTCATGTTCTCATTTTAATCCTTAAAATTTATCCCATTAAGGATCTGAACCTTATTCATATTAGCAAATATTGAAGCAATTGTAGCTGAAAAAGAACAACAAAATTAAATATTTAAATATACTCAGATAAAGTAAAACTTAATTATCAATTTTGTTCAAATAAAGACATAACTCATCTCAAGATACCCAGTGCACCATCAATATTGAATCTTTGGACACTAATATTAACTGCTAGTGGTACTCTTGTTGTAATGGTCAAACATTGATAATAAGAAAAATGTCGAATAATAAACCCCTATTTGGATTGATTTACTATGTGAAACCTTATAGTTATCACATGTTTTCCACCACAAGTGTGTAAGAAAATCGGCCAACTACCAACTGTCATTTGGGTCAATTGATACTCGCATGGACATACACACAAACCAGATAATTTTTTTTAAAATATTTTTCATAAGCAATTTCTATAAAATATTTCACTTCGGCGACTTTTTCATTTCAACTACATACTTAAAAATGTTAAATTATTGTATAAAAGTATAATATGTAGTTAAAATTTGAACATAAATGTACCAAAATTAATTGAAAAAGACCGACCTACTCGTGTTCCAATCAATATCTGAGTTGTTGTGTGAAGCACAACAAAACACCACAATTTTAAATTTTACAAAAGTCCAAAGATTAAAAAGATTATTAAAAAAAGTACATAATTATTTCCTTGAATTTTTATGCATCACAATATACTAATAATAATACTGAACAATATGCTAATAATATAATGAGACGGGGAGCCGGTTTTAAAAAATGTAAGGTAATTATTTGCTATAGTTATTACTTAAAATCTAGTATGATACTCGTGCGTTCGCACGGGTGCACGTCTGTGACGCGTATTTATTCTCAGAATGTATTTAAGACAAAAAGTTGATTTCAAGAAACATTGCAAAGACACAATACATAGTAAATGACTGAATCGAAATTGAAATAAATGTTGCATAGTTAATCAGTAAATCTAAAACTCCTTCCAGACATATAGTTCTCCCAGGTATAGTCCCGCTCAACGTCATCATCAGAATGAACTGGTTCGTAGTCCGGTTCTTCCTCTTCATTTGAATCCAAAAATTTGACTTTCCTCACGAATCTTGCTGATGTCGTTTTTTCTTTTCCTCTTTCTTCTCTGTCAAAGTGCAGGAGCGTCACGTACCTTAAGAAGAAAACTAGTTAATCAATATTGTCAACATAAAAATATAAGCGGCTGTGGCAGGACATATGCCATGATGTATTGTGGGATAATGTATAACCCACTTCATCCGCATGAGGATACTGTGTGTGTTAAGATCAATAGAATAAATAAACAGACAGTGACATCAAAATAAAATGGCGTGTTGTTGATGTAACCCAGCCTAAGGGTAAGCTGTATTGGCATTGACAAAGCCAACAAAGGTGATGCAATATAATAACGGGCTAAAACATGCAGGGAAAACGAAGTAGTACCGGGGGGAGCTGCAGAGGTGGTTGAAACCGGAGACCCTGTTGGTGTGGTTGACGGCGCTCGAAATCCGGAGGTGGTTGAACCTCCGTAGGTGGTTGGTTGTCAGTAGCGGGTTCATTCTGGACAGCAGCTTTGACTTGTTGTTGGGTTTGTTGATATTAAGAACATTATAATTTTTAATCACAATGAAAGAATAAGGGAGAGATATTTTTAGTGATTAAAAAATGCAGCAGTAAATGTATACGGCAAACCTGTAGAAGTAGTTGGCCGTCGGGAGGATGATGGAGACCCTCTGGTCGTTGCAATTCCGGAGAAGGTTACAGGTCAGGCGGTGTGTAGACATCAGTAGGGTCTGGAGCATTGCATTTTTGGTTGGATGCCATAGAAAAACTTGTGTGTTTCAGAAGTTTGGTGTCTGTTGTAGAGAATAGGAGGCATGATTAAATAATGAGACTTGTGACTCTACAACTTCCCCCTACATTGGAAATGGAAATGCATTAATACTTTAGAAACTGTAAAGTTGGAATATTGAGAGGCAAAATAATAATGAGTGGTGATGGTAAAGTGTACCATTTAGTTGCAAATACGGTGTATAATGTTATTGGTCATTAAAGGAAAAGAGAAGTATCCATGAAAAATATTTTGGATACAAAATTTAAGATATAAATAACAATTGAGAAAAGAAAAGAAAAATATTTTCGTTGACTTACATGAAATGGATAATTTCCAAGTTCTCAAATGAATCTGGAATTGGACCAGTCAAACTATTGGAACTCAAATATCTGAAAGAAAAATATGAGGATTATTATGATAAAGAAACTATAGAACATTGTTGCGGTGAGAATCGGACAACAAGCTATTAATTAACTAGCATCACATTTCTTTGAATTCACCACCGACTTTGATTTATCCAAAGGAAAGGTTCAAGATCGAGAAAAACCTAAAGGGGGAGATCTAAGGTTCGGGGGTTGGTTATACTAAGAGAAGGTATTAGCACCCTAAGTATCTGTAGTACTCTACAGGAACCTCTTGTTAATGTTGTGTTATGCTATGTTTGCTTGCTAAGATATCTGCTAAAGGTAAGGTAAAGACCTAAGGTTTGTATACTAAGTTTGCTCGCCAAGAAGTCGCATCTTGTGTCTACGTATCTGACTAAAGAATCAGAGCAACCGTAGTTCACCTAACTAAGGGTGAATTTGAGGAACCATTGACTATGGCCAAAGTTCCAAGGGGAAATGAGTGTGAGCTCATTTTAGAGTTTAAAGAAACTCTCTAAGTCTAAGTTATGATGGGGAAAAGTGGGTACTCAATGTGATGAGTCCACGTAGAGTTTTTAAACTCTATCCTACTTCTAGTTATGATTCCATGGATCTTATGAGGCCAAGAAAAGGGAAAGACTCTTATGAGGCCAAGGTGGGATGATTTGTTTATTGACTTATGAGTCAACTGAGGAAGACTTTCCTTTGGAATGGTATTGAGAAGTGTCAAATGCAACAGGCAACCACAATCATAACAGAACCGGGAGGGTCATCCACAAGACTTCATCACAAAATATTTACAAGTCTCACCAGAAAAGAAATGAAAAGTTAGTAGTCCAATTGAAATTGAAATGAAAATGGTCTAGCCTTAGTCATAATTTATCAATAAAATTGACAACCATGATTCTTGACTTTCATCGACCAACAAGTGAATGAAACTGAAATAAAGAGAATGGTCTCATATTGATCAAAGTTTTGTCGTTTTAATGAGATCAACCAAACCATGAAGTTTGTTATATCATCGACCCAAAATAAAGAAAATGGAATCGAAATGAAAATAAAGTTGGTCTCGTCTAAATCAAGATTTAATCGAGAAATCGATAATCTTTTGATGAGACTTTCATCGACCAATAAGAATAAATAAATAAAAAGGTGGCCTCATATTTATCAAGACTTTATTGATTTGAAATAATCAAAGTCAAGATTTGTGTAATATCATTGGCGCTTAAGATTAAAAAGAAAATAAAATGGAGTTGATAAAATAGTAACAAGTTTTTTTTCCTTTAGAAAATAACATAAAATTAAAGTAGTTAAAACAAAATAAAATAAATTAAGTAACCAAAACAAAGAGGGGTTCAGCGCTGGACTTGGTGTGTGTGTGTGAGTATGATTCATACAGGCTCTCAGGCCCATTATCATCATCATGGTTTTTTTATAAACAAAAACAAACAAGGCATTGATTCTCCTTTGAGGCAAACATCAGAAAATAAAACAAAGCCAAATCTTAACAAACAGAACACGGCTAATACATTGACCCTCTTTCTCCACAAACAGTATCAGCGTCAAAACCTTAAATCAAAACAGGGTCCTCATTCAAAAAACAAAGTCCATGGAAAAAATAGGCTCAGAGTTTTATCCTCATCATCGCGGTATCAAAGAAAAAAACCGTTGAATCGCATCAATATCACAGAACAGCTCGGACGGTCATGGATTGATTTCGCTCAGAATAAATTTTTCGTCATCACGCCTACATCAACCTTAAAGGAAGAAAAGAAAAAAAAAACAAATTGGGGAAGAAAATCAAAATCAATGACAACAACATCAGCGTATATCGCTCAACCTTTTTGCAGGTTCGTTTTCACTTTCTTGCTCCAGATTTGTGCGATTCTCTTTTGGTTCTCAATCGCTCTCTTCTAGCGTTCCCATTCAAGTTTTGTTTACGGTTTCGCTATTTTTTAAACTCTCTTCATCTCACTGTTCTTCTAGTTTCGAGTGGGTTCTGTGGGTTTCAAAAGTGGATGGTTGAAGGTTGTTAAGGTTTGGACGGGATTGTGAATGATGAAAGGTATTGTATGGAGTGGTGTTTGTTGGAACGATTGTTCTGTGTTTAATGGATGATGAATGTTTTTGAGGTTTTATGGTTGGAGGCGGGTTGAAGGAAAAGGAGAAGATTTGAAGAGTTTTGAGCGTTCTGGTTTGTTTTGTTTGGTTTATGGATTTTGATTTGGGGTGATTGTGTTGTTGCTGTTTGGTTTGAAAGGGGTTTGCGAATGGGTTTGAGGAAAAGAGACGGTTGTTGTTGAAGATTTGAAGATGGAGGGTTATGTGTTTCGATTCAGAGAAGAAGGTTGATGTTTGATGGTGAAAATGGAAACAGGGCTCATGAAAAATGTTGTGACGAGCAAGGTTTATTGAGGAAATGAGATTGAAGGTTTTTGGAGGGTGATCCGTTGAAAGTGGTCACATGATGAAGGCTTTGTTGGAAACAAGGTCCGAAAATGGAAGCCAAAGGTGAGAGTTTTGTCAAGGTTCTCAGTCAGCATGTTTGTAAGATCCCAATAGGTTTCAAGAAGGTCCGTTTTTATTGCCAAACGATCCCCCATTTTCTGATTTTTCTCCCTCTCTTTTTAAATCCAAACACAAACTTGTTGAATACCCTTATGGGATGCTGTGACATGTTGTTTTCATTGCTCAGATTTACAGGCTGTTATTGATATGTCATTTTCACTACAGGTCTTGGAGTGTAGGTTTTGAAGCTTTGCAGCAGTGTTTGGAAATTTTTTTGATAGCAGCAGGGTTGTACAAAAATATGCAGGTCTGCAAGATAACTTGTTTTGGTGTATGGTGCTTGTTGGTAGGAAGCAGAGTTGACGCAGGTGATGGCATGGCGCAGCAGGTTCAAGCTTGTAGCAGGGTAGTAGTATTGTATATAAAGTTTGTCATGTGGTGGATAGCCCGCGTGAGAATCTTGCTGAGTCTTCTTGGAAGGCTTGGCTTGTGTAGAATTTTTACTTTTGTTTGGAATCCAATGTTGCAATGTAATGGGCTGAAGTCATTGGGCTTTTGGAATGTGAAGTATTGGTTTGAAATTGAGACATTGTATTTGAATTAAAATTGAAGTGAATCTATTTGGAATAAAAATGGAATTGGGAATGGATTTGGAAATTGAATTGAAAAATGGTTTATGGTTAAAAATAAATGGATAATTGATGTGAAAATGTGGATATGGATTTGAAAATGGATTTAGAAAAAAATGGGAAAAAAATGATGGAAACGGGTAATTGAAATTTGGAAAAATGGGAATGGATTAGAATTGAAAATGGATATGAAATCAAAAATGGAATATGGATGGATTTAATGGCTTAAAGTGAAATGGATAAAAATGGATTGGATATCGAAATGGCTAATTGGAATGCAAAGAATTGGATTATGAAATGGGTAATTAGAATGAAAAGAATTGGATTATGAAAAATTGGATAAAACGGTTACGGGAATGGATATACGCTTCCACACTTAAACAACACCTAAACCTTGCTAATTGCACTTGACTACCGCAACTCCTGAACTACATAACCAAATACTTGCACACAAATCTGATTTAACCTCTGACAGCTCTATAACCTGACCAAAACCAGTTCACATCCAACTGAAACAATATTTAATCTTCACGCTTTGGGTGTACACTGATGGAACAATGACTTGATGAGAACCAAAATCCTAATTCAGAATCTCTGCCACAACCTGATGACCTGATACTGATGCAAACCACTGAAACAAACCACACCCCACAGACCCTTGACCTGACGACCTTGCCTGGTCCTTGAGGAAGAACTTGTGATGAAAACAAATAACATTGGATTATTGAGGAGATGAGGTCTCTTGAAACAAATCCTGATTCACAAGTGAAACAAAACACAACAAAGGTTGATAAATTAGTTAGTTAACAATGCATAGATGATCGAATCTAAATGCAAATGCAAGATGTTATGACATCTAAGGGGTAAAATTTGGGGTACAACTAACATGATGATTTTGTATTTTTCCATTTGTAACTATTTTAGTTGAATAGTCTTAAAAATTGAAATTACAGATCATTGCAATTAATAATGATACAAATTGAAATAGCTCTTAAGATTAGACATATATATAAAATAAAAAGACTAAAAGAAAGAGATCTTACAAATCCTCCAACTCTTTCAAATTTCCAAGGCTGGGAGGAAGAGATCGTAGAAGTTGATTATCCTCTAAGGTCCTACAAAAATTGGATCATAAACATGATTATTCCACTTTCAATGTCTATCAATATGACTTCAAATTATCCTCGGAAAAACTTACAGTTCTTGCAGGGTTGCAATGTTACCAAATTCTAAGGGTATTGGACCACTAAGTTGATTTCCGAGAAATGGTCATTTGGTTGTTGTGTTGGTGCTGATATGTCTGCATTCAGAATCAATAGTGTCATTTCAACCACAAGTCAGACATTTATAGAAATAAACCTTTAGGAATACCCAATTAAACAGAAACAAAGATCGTAATGCAATTATTCTGAATAACAGGATAAATCACTTAAAAGAAGAAGTCTAAAACTAATACAGTCAATGGCATAGAGTATATGAAAAGGTGAGGACAGTCAATGGCAGAAATCTATTACTTTATGAAGCGACAGTTGAAGTCATAATAAATCCGTTACTTTATCAACTGACATATCACTGTGATCATGTAGAAAAAGAATAACACATTTAGAATAGAATAAATGTAGTAAACATATTTTTCCTTGTGTTTCACTATATAACATTATCTATAATGAATCTGTTGCCGTTCATCTGAAAATTACAACATCATTGTCCAACCACAATTAATACGGAAACAGATTGATAAGAGGAGTAAATACCTTCACATGGGCAAAAACTATTTCCACGTCAGGGAATGCTTCTTCAAGTCCAGTAAGAAACACAAATGTTGAGAATTCTGAATAAATGTCATAACAGAGGCACATTAATATTCTTATCGGCACAAATTTTTTGTGTGATTCGACAACAATGATAAGACTTAGATGATAAGTTGAGAGAGAATCACCTTTAATACCTGGATCTATATTCAGAAATGATCAATTGAGATCAGTGTTGCAATTCTTCCAATAACCCTGTGGACCAGCTTCTACCAAGTCACTTAACGGCAAACGATCACTGAAGGTGAAAATATTTCCAGTGTGTAAAACAACTTCTGTCGCGCGCTCATCAGTCTTCACAATAGCATCCACATTTTCACCGTATTATGAAAGTTGTTAATTCAAAAGGAAAAACAAATAAATATGTTTGCCATGCAACTAAAAGGGCCATTATTGATGCAAATAAAATATGCACTATCAATTCAGCTTTAAAGGGAGAGTAAGAGAGAAATTGACCTCCCGAACTGCTGTGGATACCATATCAGTACCCTTGTCATAACAAAATAAGCATTGTCAAGAAGTGAAGATTTACAAATAATACCATACAATTCACGAAATACCATATTACATAATAAAACTTACGTAAGTTAAGTCTTCTTGACTGCTTGTGCTGCTAAATTTCTATAAGTGAAAAGGGTGCGAATACCAGGTAATGTCATTGTAAGTTGTGGAAAATACATCAAAACATGAACAGTTAAAATAAAAAAGGAAGCATACCAGCAAGCACAAATAACAAATGTAAATAACCAATGTAAAAGGAAGCATACCACATCTATTTCATTTCGACGTTGTCTACAACCAATTTAAATAACATCATCAGAATTTTAATACTGTCAAAGAGGCAAAATTAGTGAAGTCCAAAATTTTTTATCAATAATATTTATATTCAAACAATATACAATGCCATAATCACATTTTCATCATCTTCATTATCTTCTACCATAGCCTCAGGGTTATCACTTCTCATCCTTTCTCTTTCATCCCACTCAGAAAAGTTAAGGATGAAAATTAACAACCCTAACTTTAGCAAATAACCCAAAACACACAAAAACCTAAAAACACAATTGCAGAAATGGAAATCACTTCTCATTCCTGTTACAAAAGGTATCACGTCAATAGAGAATTCCACTTCCCTCTCCGGAGGTAGAGAAGTGACATCCTCGGGGAAAACTTCAGGAAACTCACAAACTACCGAAATTCTCAAAACTTGAAAGTTGCTACTCTCCTCCTTAGTGAGAATCAAAAGAACAGATTTTTCCTCCTTAAACAAGAAATTTATCATTCCAACCGTACCTTCTAAAATAGTAGTCAACACATCCTTCGGAGTAGCCTCTACGGATGGAATAATGATTAGCTTTTCTTCACACCCGATAAATACCGAATTAGCAGAAAGCCAATCCATTCCCAAAACAACATCCATTTTCTTAAGCGGTAAACAAATCAGATCAATCTGGAAAACTCTTCCATCCACAGATAAAACACAATTTTCACACATTAAAGGTGTTTCAACCATCTCATCCATGGCAGTAGTAACCACCATGGGTGGAGACAATGGAATAGCTTGCAACCCAAGTCGCTTCACACATTGCATCGATACAAAAGAGTGTGTAGCTCCACAGTCAAATAATACAAAACAAGGATGTCCATTAACGAAACACGTACCAGCAATCAAAGAGTTGTCACCCTTTGCTTTCTTCGCATCCAATGTATATACTCGCCCGATATTCTTGTCTTGCATTTGGTTTCTATTTTGAGGACAGTCCCTTGCCAAATGACCCTTCATATGACAACGATGACACTCCACTCCTTCGAAATGACATCTACCACCATGCCTCTTTCCACAAAAATGGCACACAGGAGGTGCACTAGTCCTGGAATTATGAACCTGTTTTCCCTTAAAAGTTTGTTGTCTCGCTCTAATTTGTTGATTCGATCTTCCACGGTCACCTTGATTCAACCTACTCAAGTCTTCTTCCGCTTGCACCTTCTTCAAGCTGTGTTCTGCCACATAACAATGCCTTAACAATTCCGCATAGCTAGTGAATTCCCTCTGAGACACGCTATGTGAAATTTCAGCCCTCAAACCAAACAGAAATTGATCGATCTTCCATCTCTCGTCAGGAGCATACATGGCTTTCCTAGAATAAGCAACCATAATCTCGAACTTTTCTGCATAAGAAGCCACGGTCAAGTTGCCTTGTCTCAACTATTGAAACTCGAATTCCTTCTGAGACCTTAAGGAACTTGGAAAATACTTTTCCATTAAATTTATCTTAAACTGCTCCCATACCTTCGGTACCTCTTGAATTGTCATTAAGGCTGTTGCGCTCTCCCACCACCTCATGGAAGGACCCTTTAACAAGTGAGAAGCGAAGACCACCTTATTTTCCTCACTGCACTGAACTATCAAGAAAATCCACTCCATACCAGATATCCATTCATGAGCCTTTACCGGATCTAACCCTCCCTGAAACTCCGGAGGATTCATACGAAGGAAATCCCTAAAGGTTCCCCCTGCAGCTTCAGGGACAACCACTGGAGGATGCAGGCCACCAGCCATTTGCTAAACCATTTGTTGCACAAACTGATTTTGTTGTTGCTGCATCTGTTGCATGAATTGATACAAAGGGGCATTCCCCTCGTCACCTGGTGGATTGGTCCCTGCTGGAGTGGTTCTTGGTCTACCACGGTTGTTTCTCCGCTCGTCAGCCATGTTCCTAAATGTCATACAAATAGGATTAAGTTGATCAGGCTCAATACCATAAATATAACACGTAAGACCAATGGCGACCCAACACATATGAAACAGAAAGAAAATACTTATACTATTTCATGGCTAGGTCGAGGATACGATCTGCTCTGATACCAACTATAACACCCATATATAATATAATACATCAAAGCATCCATATCATACATGAATTCACGTTTGGTACTGAAATACCATAAGTCCCTAGTTAACACATTATACATATACATGCCCAAAATACCTAATACAAAAACTATGGCATTATATATACAAGATGTTCCAACACTAAGAACTAGATCAAATAATGATCCCAAAATCTCCACAACAGAAGCCTTGCCACACAAAAGCTACGATCCGTAAGGAAAAGTCAAACAACTTTGTCCTTACCCTTCATCGAACCTGTAGTACCTGTGATGTAAACAACAACATGGGGTGAGATACATCAATCTCAGTGAGCTCCCTATCTTATAGGTCCTCTCGGCTGTACAAGGTTCTAACACACCTAACTCAAGTCAAAAGGGAAGGGAAGTGACCTTGAGTACTCACACACACCATATGGATCCATGTTCGTGAGTCTTGCTAACTCACCATTCATCACTAATCGATAACCGTACCAAGGCATCCCCTTTTCTCGTCCTCTTCTACGTCTAGAAGTCGACCCGAGTCATGAATCCTTGTAGTTACTTGGCATACGAATGGATTCAGAATTAAGGGACGCATTATCACCTTAATTCGTCAGTTCTCATGGCCTCTCATGCTATCACAAGTCTCTACCCGTAGGCTCCATCGTACTATAACATTGGGAATCAAACCTGCCAAGTAGTAATGCCTGCATTCAGAGGAGCCCGAGACTCATGAATGCCTCTCAAGGGCGATGGTTACGATTACGTGATCATATACACCAAATGAAATTGTATTCAACAATCACCCGACCATATTAGCCTTATGACCTCTTTTTTCTTTCTCAAATAAACCCAATAAAACATGATCCATACTAGTGTAATTATTTTCATACCATTCGGTAATAGACGTACGCCTCGGCCTCTCTTGCACGAGCGTCGTCGTTATGTTATTCCATAATTTCCTAGCCGTTACTAGGTTCTAACGTAGTTCATGGTAATATTCCTCACTCTACCTATTTCATATTTTAACATGCATATACTCTCAAACATGCTTAACAACAAGGGAATAGGTAAACACAAGTCAAATATATAATAAAACCACACAATTCAACATCTCACTAAGTTACACCAATTTCGGTTTCCTTCGATTTATTTAATCGGGCATCAAAAATAGTATTTTTCACTTCCATTAGATAGAGTATTTTCATAGCTCTCTATCGGTACCAAAAACACTTAAATCGGATACACGAAACAAAAGTTATGAATTTTGGAAGAAAAGAAAATTATTGAGAAACAGCCAAATTCGCCTGGCGACTTAAGAATTCGCCTGGCGAATCCCCCTTCGCCAGCACTTCGCCTGACGAGGAAGTGGCGAGACCCAATATTTTGAAAATCCAAAAGTTCCAGTAGCTAAGACATTTCTGTCTCTTCAATTTCGCCTGGCGAATCCCTTCCGCCAGTCCTTCGCCTGGCGAGCCAATGGCAAGACCTAATTCGCCTGGCGAATCGCACCAGAACCAGAATTCTTCCCTTACGGGTTCCACGGTTCCAAAGCTCCAAATTCACCATTTCTCAACCCAAATCAATTCCAAACAGCACAAACAAGCATCAACAATGTTCATATGCATAAGGTGATCATACTGCACAATTTATATCGATTTTTAACCGTTAGATTATCGATTCCAATAATTCTAACCTAACTCAAACATTTCCAAAAACTCTAAAACTAATGTCCTAACTAGAACCCACCTCTAGCAAGATGAGATGAAGATGATTGATGAAGAATGGATGATGATCTTTGCTCTTGTTCTTCTCCTTCTAGGTTTTCTTCTTTTTCTCTTCTCTTTTCTCTTCTTGCTCTTCTTCTCTCCACTCGTACTATCTTTTTCCACTTCTCTTGCTATTTTTCACAAGTGGGAGAAAAGAAAAGATATAGTAACTATTATTAGTTAATAATACTACTAAATATTCAAAAAGTCTCTAAAACTCCAAATAATAAAACCTCAGGGTCAGATAATATTAATTGGATTTACTCTAAGTTCAACAGTTACTCTAATTATCTTTGCAGATAATTTTCCAGAGTACACTGGGACTCAGTTGATCACAACTAATATTATCCAGAGTCATTTAAAATACGGGGTATTACACTATAATTAATATTACTTTCATCATTCTCAATACATTATAAGGGTATTTTAGTAAAAATATCATTCTCTTTCCTTTATTTATTTATTTTTTAATCTGTGTGAAAAGTTAACTGAATCACTCATTGTGAGACGAAGGAAGTAACAATTATTGAATTTTTTTCAAAAAGTCCTTAATAAAGTAACGTGGCATGATTAGACTGAAAATAAAAAAGGAGAGAAATGTATATTTGCTAGTATTATCTTTTTTACAGTTTACTAGAAAAATATCCGTGCTATTGGCCGGGTTTGCTATAAATATCATTAAATATTAATTAATAAAACTTAAAATAAATAATATATTTGATCACTAATAAAATATATTAAAAAATTTATTTATTATAATTGAAATTAAAAAATAGAAATAATAAAAATTTGTTTTAATGAAACCCCTAAAGATTTTCAATTTTATTAAAAGTAATGATTATAATCATGTTGGAATGGATTATGAATTTGTAAATTAGAAGTGAATTTGATATCCTAACTCGGATGAGAAACTTTATTTAATAAAAAAATTAGGTTTAGATCGACTTACACGAGTCTATAACCTAACTTATTTAAGTCTAACCTATTTAATAAAATAATTAAGTTTAAAATTTTTAAAAATCTATTTAATTATATAAATCAGAATTTATGCTTTTAAAATAGTCTTTGAAACTTTATAAAATGCCTTATTTATATGCATATATAAAATGGTAATGTTATCTATTTAAAAAATACTAAGTAAAATAGAATGTTTGAGAGATTTAATGTGAGACAGACATTTAAATAGATTTTTAAATCATACTAGACTTTTAAAAGATAATGTCAAATTAGATAAAATAGGTCATAGACCAAACTCAAACTTTAATAATTTATCGTAGGTCAGATTTAGACCTTCTAAGGTCTGATCTATTTCCACCCATACCTGACTCAAATATTTATTTTATATTTTTTAATGTATTAATGGCAAATATATGTCCTTTTTTAGGTTTATCAAAAAAAATTATTTTTAATTTTTGTATGTATTAATGATAAATATTTATTCAATATTTTTTTTTAATATTCATCAATGATAATTTTGTGTCACATAATTTTCAAAATTTATAAATGCCAAATGTTTATTATGTATGTTTAGGTCTAAATAAAATATTTGCATCTGGTGTTTTTT
Organism: Lathyrus tuberosus; assembly: GCA_022829125.1. Classification (NCBI taxonomy): domain Eukaryota; kingdom Viridiplantae; phylum Streptophyta; class Magnoliopsida; order Fabales; family Fabaceae; genus Lathyrus; species Lathyrus tuberosus. The sequence goes on along the minus strand of JALAZF010000087.1, from coordinate 7,463,872 downwards.
ATATCTATCTGACAAATATATGTGTCATAATAAATAATTATTACTTTATGGAAAAGACAAATTATGTATAATTTTACAGTAATGCCCCTTATAATTATATAGGAGAGAGAAATTAAAAGAGTTGAAAGAATAAATAATAATAAATATTTGAGGGTATATTGGGAAAAATATCATTTATATTGCATTGAGAATGTAAGGTGACTCATAGTTTGAGACAATTTTTTTTAGCAAAATGACTTATAATTTGGGACGGAGGGAGTATTATTTATAATAATTAATAGTAAATATGTTCTCCGTAATTTATTATGTATAGTGATAAATATTTGTCCAGTCATTTTTATAGTGACAATGAAAAATATTTGTTTTTAATTTTTTACTGTTTCATTTTTTTATAATTATCCATAACAAATGTTTATATCTTATTTTTTTATATTAGTTAGTGTCAAATACTTTTTTAAATTATATTAATATCTTTTTAAATTTATAAAATACATCTCATAAGTGTATTTTTTAAAATAAAACAAACCGTGTCTTATAATTATTCTCATATTTATTTAAAAATATAAAAAAAAAAAGAAAACAAATTATAACTCTTATAGTGAATACAAAAGTCTACAATAGTCTATAATAGTTTTTTCCTTACAGAAAAACACATCTAACAAAATTTTATGAGGTTAATATTAAAAGATTATAAAAAACACATGTAACAAAATTGTATTAGATTAATATTAAAAAATTAATTTAAATATTATATACAAATGGTACATTCATTAATATACGGTGGATATAACAAATTTACTTTATTATATGGTGGAGAGTGAAAGTGCAATTTTATCTTTGTAAAAGCCCAGGTGTCACAAAAGAAGAAATGAGTATAAAGGACTATTTAGTATTTTCCATGCCAATTGATTTTCTCAAGTTTGTATGATGATTGTAAGAGATTTTTCAATGTATGACTAACAAATCCTATTATGAACAAGACAAAGTCCAAGTCCTTTTTTCTTTGATACAATTAATTAATCAAAGTAGAGATTTGTTGTTATGTAATTTAATTTAACTTCTAAGTCACGTTCCAACACTAACAACCATAACTAAACTTTATTAGATCAGCCAGTGAGGCTGAGGCATGAAATGATTCTATCAACAAAACAATCAATCACATGGTGGGGTTCATACTTCATATATTGCACCAAATTATTGTGACCCCACCTACCATCTATTCCTAAGATGGAATCTCTTTATGTTTACATAACTTTTGACGGACCAAAATACTGTCTCCTTAAAGACCAATATTCATTTTTTAATCATTTTATAAGGATCAAGTTAACTAAATTTTGATAAAAAAAGAAGTTAACTAAATTATTTATCTGTGTTTCAATAGGCTGTAGTCTGGAATTTATGTAGTTGAGAATAAAATTTTAGAACAATGAGATATTTTATGACTATAAAGACGGTTTGTTATTTGATTGCAGAATGAAACTTTACGGTGAAGAAAATATTGAAAATGAGTTGTGAACTGTATGAGTACAAACAAGACGAGGACAAGTCACTGGTCATCGGTCAACAGCAGAAAAAGGCCAAAACAAAAGGCAATAAAGAAAAATAGTGTTAAATGCTTCCCAACATAACAATGAATAATTCCTCTTCTCAAAATTTTATATAAAAAACATTAAATAAATATATTAATTAGGTTGGAAAAATTTCAATCTTAAAGTCAACCGAATCAAGATGAATAAGGATTAATCTTTTTGAATGATCACGTCTCTTGTTCTTCGCCTTTCACTCAGGTAAAACAATCGTCACTCTTTAGTTGCAAGATGATTCTACACTACACAGAGAATTAAAAGAAGAAATTAAGATAAATGAAAGTGAGAGAAAAGAAATAAATTCTAGAGGAAGAAGATGAATGTATTACTGTGCAAGCTGCACTCAAGGTGTTTGCTACAATGTGTGTTAATCACAACTGTAATTTCTGAAAGCTACACAATGTTACTACAAACGTGTATTACACACACTTGCAAATGAAATAGAGCTTATTTTTATTTATAGATGAGATTACTTGCACTCAAAGTCATCACAAAATAACTAACTCAACTAAAACTAAGATAAGTTAATCTATTTCGACTCCTTTGACAATTATATGTTTCGACTTCATGCTTCGACAGACTATATTTGACTTTCTATCAAATACAACAAATACAGACTTTGTTTGACGCATGCTATTTCGACACACACTAAAACACCTTTCGACACCCGTCGAATACAAACACACTATTTCGACTTCGACACAAATAATTACAAATATAACACACCACCTAATTCATTGTGACTAGCTTTATACATTCATCATTGTTCTTAATATCTTGAATAATTCGACCTGCACAACCTTCGTCATTATATCTGCAATATGATTCTATAATCTACAATGCTCCAGGCTCAACTTTCCATTTGCTACCTGTTCTCTCAGATAATAGAACCTCTTTGCCAGGTTGATAGTCGTGTTGTCGATCTTCATGGTTATTGCTCTGTGATTCTTCACTGTTATTTCTTCGACTAAAATCATCATCCATATTGTTTGGCATGCATATAACGAAGCTTCTATGTATTCAGTCTCACATGATTATAAAGCTACCACTAGTTCCTTTCTTGAACTCCATGCGATTAGCGCACCACCTAACATGAACACATATCCTGCTGTCAATTTTCTATCTTCAATATATCACCACACCAATTAGAGTTAGTGTAGCCCACAAGCTTGCATTATTTTCCTTCATCGATTGAGGGAAACAAAATACCATAGTCGAGTTTTCCTTTGAGATAGCTTAGTATCCTCTTGGTGGCTGCAAGATGAGATACATTCGACTTCTGCATGAATCTGCTAACCATGCCTATGCAATAAGCTAAATATGGCCTTATGTGACAGAGGTATCGAGGTGATCCAATGAGTCTTTTTACTTCGTTGGGTCAAAAACATCTTCAGTCAAATTTTTTATCAGTTGCAATCTGGGCTCAATTGGAGTCAAAATTGGGTTGCAATCTTGCATTTCGAATCTCCTGAGTATTTCACCTGAATATCTTCTTTGGTGCATCATTAAGCCTCTACTACGCTTGTAGAATTCGATACCAAGGTAGTATGCAAAATTTCCCAAATCTGACATTTCAAACTCCTTACTTAAATCATGTTTGAAATCTTTGATCTTCTTCTTGCAAATTCCTGTTATCAATAGGTCGTCGACATAGAGACATAATATAAGCATCTAACTCTTACTTCTCCTGACATACACACCATGCTCTGCTGTGCACTTCTCAAACTATTTCTATCTTAGAAAGTTGTTTATTTTCTTATTCCAAGCTCTTGGAGCATGTTTCAATCCATACAGGGCTTAATGCAGCCTTATTGGAACAAGATTGTTCATATCCCTTGGGTTTTGATGATAAAAAAATATTTGAATAAGAAATGAGTATAGTAACATATGTTCAAGTGTGTAGGATTACAAGCTTAGAATTCTCTATGAATTAATTCAGTTGAAAGCATATGTGGAGAAACAATGTTACTCAGATTCTAAATGATCAGAATCTGGTGATTCTGACTGATCAGAATCTGGTGACTCTGGTTGAGTTCGTTAGCCTCTTAAGGTTCAGACTCTAGTATAGTGTTCCAGCCTCTAGTGATAGCTCAGACTCTGAAGGCAAAAGGTGCCTCTGATCCGTACCTTGTATCAAAAGCAGACATGTCTTATCAAAGCGCCAGATTTATGGGAAGAGTAAACTAGGGTTTCGTTTTGCAAGGCTTAAGGAATGGTGATGTGACTCTGCCTTTTGGTAGATACCTAGTACTTCAAAAGGTGTTGAGAACAATGTCATTATTCAGTGGACAATGCTTATAACCAAATATATTCTCCAATGTCACTCTTGGCATGCTTCTTCATTGAGTTAGCTCTTATGCTCAAACCTTCCAACAACTCTTTATCTACCTTTATAAAAGGAAGGAGAAGATTTGAAGGAATATGTACAACAACACAACACATTATAATATCTTGAGCATAACTCTGAGCTTTATTTGTAGCCGTTATCGCCTAATATCTTAAGATTTCTTATCTATGTATATCTTAGAAATCTTAAGAGGTTAAGAACCTTTGTGGTTGTTGCACAACTGTTATACTTCTGATTGTGAGCACAACTATTATACTTCTGATTGTGTATCTAAGTATAGTAGTTATCTTTTCTACTAAACTATTTGTTTAAAGTAGAGGAAGTCTCTTGACTGCGTGCTTGAGCATTGAAGTCCTTTGTTTGTGTAATTGAGTAGTGAAGTCTCTTTCTAGGTTAATTGAGCAGAAGTCTCTTGCAAGGTTGCTTAAGCAAAAGTATATTTCTAGGTTGATTAAGCATTGAAGTCTCTTGCAAGTGTGCTTGAGCAAAGTGTAATCTATTTGGTTATAGTGAAAAGCTCTTGTGTAGGCAAGGGGACTAGACTACTCTCAGTTGAGGATAGAAACAAGGATAATCTTTGTGTGTTGCTTGCTTTTACTTCTGATCACTTTATTTCCACTGCTATAACTGTTTCTGATATCAGACTCTTAACGTGGTTCAAATTTTGAGGTTCCATTATCAGAAGAAACAAATTTTTGGCATACATAATTCAAGCCACTGTTCTTGTATATTTTTTCTCACCTTCAGTTGGCATTAGAGCACGGGCTGTGCTAAACACTTCACCGTGGTATAATAATTGATCTTGAGAAAAATACTTGCCCTATCATGACAAGTGCTTTTGTTCCTTATGACTATAGTACTAATGAGAAAAGTCATTACTCTACTAAAACACCTTCATTTAGTGGTGATTCCAATCAGTTTGAATGGTTGAAAAGCAAAATGTACACTTACATTATTGGTCTAGATGATGAGTTGTGGGGAAGTATTGAAAACGGCATTGACATGGCTGTCGATGGTATTGGGATGATTAAATACTGAAAAACTTTTACACCAGCCTAAAAGAAAGTTTACAAAAAACACCACAGAGTAAGAGGTATTGTGATTGAGCCTCTACCTCATTCGGAATATATAAAAATCATTGATAATTCTACTACTAAGACTATCTTTGAATCGCTGTGTTCCACTTATGAAAGGAACCAACAAGTGAAAGAAGCTAAGGTAAACCTTCTTGTACAAACTATGAGTTGTTCAGAACGAAGGATGATGAAGACATTGAAACCATGTTTTCTAGGTTTTAAACTCTTGTATTAGGCCTTCAGATTCTTAACAAAAGTTACACTACAGCTGACCATGTTAAGAAAATTTTGAGAAGTCTCTCTGCTAAATACAGACCTAATGTCATGACTATGTCACGACTATTCAGGAGGATAAAGACCTGAATACATCGAGTCTTGAAATTTTGAAAAGCAATCTTCAGAGCAATGAAATGGAACTGAATGGAGACGACCCAATGATGAAATCCAAAACTCCCGCGTTGAAGTATGTGGCTGAAAGATCTGGTTGTAAAGCTATCATACCCTTCAAAGTCTGGAAATTAGAAGAAGCTTCTGATGAAGAAGTTTCTAATGGTGACTCTGATGAGGAGGAAATGGCCTTTATCATCAGGAGGTTTCATCAATTGTCAAGAAGAAACAAAATATTCTCTAGTAAAAGTAATAGCTTCAAAGGGTCTAGTTCCAATAATGCAGATAATCAAAAGAGTTGCTTCAACTATAAGAAGCCTGGTTATTTTAGGGATGATTATCCTGGTTTGCAAAAGAAAGACCGAAGAAAGGAAGCTTTTAAAAGGAAAATTTCAGAAATAAATTCATGAAGAGTCTCATGGAAACATGGGATAAACTTAATAACGAAGGTGGTTCAGCCAAAGACGAGGGAGAAGTAAATCTGGCTTTAATGGCTCTCACACCTTTAGATACAAAATATGTATCAACCTCAAATTCAGATTCTGATGGAGAAGATGATGTATTTTATAATCTATCTTGCTCTGATTTAATTTCTTTTATTCAAAAACACACGCGTCGTTGCCAAGATAAAGCAAGACACATGAAAATTTTGAAAAAGGAATGTGATATTCTGAAAGAAGAACTAAAGATTTCTCAAAACAAAATTGAATTTTTGGAGAAAGATCACGTTACTCAAGTAAATAAAATGCCATATAAAACCTTGAGTAAGCATGAGATAGCTCTTCAAGATTTTATTGTAACACATCTTGAGAGAAAAAAACTTGCTTCCATGGTATATGGAGAAAGCAAGAGAAAAGGAAAATGTTTGGGTTTTAATGAGAAATGTGATAACTCTAAAGCTCAACTCTTGAAAAACTCAAATGCTTCTTCTTTAAGCAGTGCTCATACAAGTCTAAAAACTTGTTTTGTGCCTGCCTCTGATAAAGGTAATAGTCTGAACCTATTAGAACCCAGGATAATTGAATCAAATAATCTAAACAAAATAGTACCTAAGATGTCAAAATCAAAGGTATTGAACAAATTAGAACCTAACATTCAAAAATTAAAGGTTATGAAGAATCCTGAACGTAAAAATCCTAACTCAAAGGTTCTGAAGAAAGTAGAACCTAAGACCTATGGACCAAAGGTTCAAAAGGGTTCAGATGTCAAAACTCATCCAAGACAAAACTTTTATAAAGAAAAAGTCTGGAATTAGTATAGACCCTTCTGTCAGGAAAAGGCTTAAAATAAAAGAAAGCTTGTTAGAACTAACAATAAAGGACCCATAAGAGTATGGTTACCTAAATCCTAAATTGTTTTTGCTGCAAATATGCCTAAAGGGATAGACAAGACAACAAGCATGGTACCTGGACAGTGGTGCTCATGTCATATGATGGGAGTAAAGATTATGTTCCAAACCCTGACTCTGAAGGAGAAAGGCAGTGTGGGGTTTGGAGGAGGACAAAAAGGGGAAATTATTGGTACGAGCACTATTGGTAACTCTCTAATCTCTATCAATAATGCTTGGTTAGTAAGTGCACTCAAACATAACCTTCTGAGCATAAGTCAATTTCGAAACAGTGGTTTGTTTGATAAGAACTTTTGTTCAGTCATCAACGAGTTTGACAAATCCATTATGTTCAAAGGTAAGAGGAAGGGAAATGTTTATAAAATTAACCATTCTGAATTAACTGACCAAAAGGTTGTTTGCCTTATGTTACTGAGTGATGAAAAATGGGTCTGGCACAAAAGGTTAGATCATGCTAACTAGAGGTTGATCTCTAAACTTAGCAAGCTAAAACTTCTTAATTATCACTCAGATGCTCTCTGTGGAGCATGTCAAGAGGAAAGATTAACAAAACTTCTTTCAAATCCAAAAACATTGTCCTAACCTTTAGACCCTTAAAATTGCTTCACATTGATTAATTTGGTCCTGTTGGGACTGCTTCAATCAATGGGAAGAAGTATGGATTGGTCATTGTTGATAATTATAGTAGGTGGAATTAGGTTAAATTCATCAGATCCAAAGATGAATCATATAAAGTATTCAGCATCTTCTACACACAAAATCAGTCTGATAAGGAACTAAAAATTCTGAAAGTCAGAAGTGATCATGGTGGTGAGTTTGAAAACGAGCCTTTAGAGATTTTTTGTAATGATCATGGAATTATCCATGAGTTTTATTCTCCTAGAACTCCATAGCAAAATGGGGTTGTAGAAAGAAAGAATAGGTCATTACAAGAAATGGCTATGACAATGATCCAACCAAATAATCTTCCTAAATATCTGTGGGCAGGAGTTGTTAATACTTCTTGTTATGTTCAGAATAGGATCTATATCAGAACAATTATAAACAAAACACCATATGAGTTGTTTAAAGGAAGAAATTCACGCATATCTTACTTTCATCAGTTTGGGTGTACTTGTGTTAGATGTCAAACATGCTATATATTTGTATCTGATACTTGGCATTTTTCAACACTTTCTTTTTTTAATTGAGGATTTTATTAGTGAATAGTTGTTGTTCTTCAAACATTATAGTTATACCAAAGAATTAAGAAAAACTTTAAGAAGTTCGCTTTGCGAACTGGCTAGCGAAGGTTCGCTTTGCGAACAGCTAGCGAGGTCTCTAGCGAATAGCTCCAGAATATGGCAGGAGAAAAAGGAGCTAAAGTTCTCTTTGCGAACTCCCAGCGAATGTTCGCTACTTCACTCGCTTTGCGAGCAACCTGACGAAGAACTCTTGGCTATGGCAGTGGCAAAATGACCCAAAATTCACTTTACAAATGTTTTGGCGAGTGGTTCGCCTTGCGAATGAAATGTTTGCTTTGCGAACCTACGAAGACAGTCAAGGGCGGTTTAACTTTCAGAAGGCACTTAAAGTGCCATTTTCCTCATTCGCTAGGCGAATGGATCATTCGTAGTGCAAATGCATCAGATCCCAAGTGCATTATAAATAGATTTTTACACTTTCTTGGGATCATAACTTCATATTATCACACAAACATATACTTTTCTAAGTTTTCTTCATCTAAGAGAGATTTTATACTTTGAGAAGCTGAAGTCGCATCCGATCTCGATTATTCGACGCAGATGTTCTTTCATCTCCTCACGAAACTTGTGATACAAGCTACCATGAATATGTGTAGCTAAACATATATTGTGTTAAGATTAGAGGTAGTTAATCTTGCTTATATGTATTTCTTTTAATCTTTTGTATATGAACAAGGTTAATGATCAATATATGATGAAGTTGTTTGTTTTTAATGATGTATTTGTGGTTTGAATCACTCTAGACATAGATTTTCCAAATCTTGACATAATATCTTCATCTCTTAAAAACCAAACTCTAGACATAGATTTGGGGTTTAATATTCGCTTTGTATCGATCTTAACTATTATTGTTTCGATTGTTAGCGTGAGACATCATCTAACGATTTAAACAACGATACGCACGAATTTGCTTTAGACATAAACGTATTCGCGAGGATACGCGATTGTATTGATCGAAACTAAGTTCATATGCTTGATTAATTAGATACGTATGAAAAGGATTAGCAAAATCTAATCTTGACATGCTTTTATAAAACTTACAACATCTTTGTTATATTTTACTTCTTTGCTACCAAAATTGATGTTACAAAACCAAGAACAATTTGTAAACCCCTTACTTAAAACGCTTTCGACTATTGAACGACTAGCATCAAAATATCACATAATCCCTGTGGATACGATAAAAACACCACCCAAATTACTATTCAACAACTTGTTACATTCTGAACAATAAGGTCTAACTAAAGAAATTTGATGCTAAGGCTCAAAAGGGTATCTTTTTAGGATACTCTAATCGCTCTAAAGCATATAGAGTGTATAAATCTGAAACCAAAATGGTTGAAGAGTCTATACATGTCAAATTTGATGACAAAAGGCCTGACCATGATACGTCAGAGCCTGTTGAAAGTTTTGCAGATATGCAGGTTTGTGAAGAAATCCAAAGGTTGGATCATCAGAAGTTAGGATCTCATAAGTCATAGGTTCAGAAGTCATTGAACTATAAGCTAATCATGAGTATGAAGCTCCTCTAAAAGTGGAGGATTCAAAAGAAGCTCAAGATGATTCAAAAATATATGAACAACCCTAGAATCCATTCAAATATAAAGATTCTCATCCAGAAGATCTAATAATTGGGAATAAGAATGATCCCTTAAGAACTATACTAGCCTTCAGAGATGATAACTGCATGCAAGGGTTTATTTCCTTAATTGAGCCAAATTTTGTGGATGAGGCATTATCAAATGATGGATGGATTGTGGCCATGCAAGAAGAATTGAATCAATTCCAGAGAAATGATGTTTGTGATTTGGTTCTAAGACCAAGTCAGAAGAACATTATTGGAACAAAGTGGGTGTTCATAAATAAACTGAGCGAGTAAGGATAAGTGTTAAGGAATAAGGCTCGACTGGTAGCTCAAGGCTACAGTCAGCAGGAAAGTATAGATTTCTCCGAAACCTTTGCCCCTGTGGCAAGATTAGAGGCAATCAAACTTCTTCTCTCTTATGCTGTCAATCATGATATTATTTTTTATCAAATGGATGTTAAGAGTGCCTTCGTGAATGGAGTAATTTCTGAAGAGGTGTATGTCAAACAACCCCCTGGATTTGAGGACTCGGTCCACCCAGATTTTGTGTTTAAACTTAAGAAATCACTTTATGGGCTCAAACAAGCTCTAGAGCTTAGTATGAGAGATTGAGTAATTTCTTGTTGGAAAATGGTTTGAAAATGGTCAAGTTGACACTACACTATTCAGAAAGACTTTGAACAAGGAAATCTTAATTTTTCAAATTTATGTTGATGACATAATCTTTGGTTCCACTAATGCCTCTTTGTGCAAAGAATTCTCTAAGACTATGCAGGCTGAATTCGAAATGAGCATGATGGGAGAATTGAAATTCTTATTAGGAATCCAAATCAACCAAGGAAAAGATGGAACTTATGTTCATTAGCCCAAGTATACAAAGGAGCTTCTGAAGAAGTTTAATCTTAAAGATTGCAAGATTATGGAAACTCCCATGCATCCTACCTGTAGTCTGAACAAGGAGGAAAGTAGCTCCAAGGTGGATCAAAAGCTTTTCAGAGGTATGATCGGTTCTTTGCTTTACCTCACAACTTATAGGCCCGATATATTATTCAACGTATGATTGTGTGCAAGTTTTCAATCAGACCCTATAGAAACTTATTTAACTGCTATTAATATAATCTTTAGGTATTTAAAAGGAACAACAAATCTGGGAATTCTTTATAAGAAATCCCTAGGTTATAAGCTGGTTGGATTCTGTGTTGCTGACAATGCTGGGGGTAGAATTGAGAGAAATTCCACAAGTGGAAAATGTCAATTCATAGGTGAAAACCTAATATCCAGGGCTAGTAAGAGACATACAAATATTGCTCTCTCTACAACAGAAAAATAATACATCTCTGCTGCTAAGTGTTGCACACAATTACTTTGGATAAAAAATCAGTTAGAAGATTATCATAATTGTGAAAACAATATCTCTATCTTCTGTGATAATACTGCTGCTATTTGTTTAATAAAGAATCCAACTTAACACTCCAGAACCAAGCATATTGAGATTAAACATCACTTTATCATAGACTATGTTCAGAAGGGAGTGATAGATATTAAGTTCATTGATATTGGTCATCAATGGACTGGCATATTTACAAAACCCTTAGCTATTAAAAGATTTGATTTTATCAAGAAGAATCTGAAGATGGTCTATATTGAAGAATAATGCTCGTGTTTGATTAGAATATCAAAGTATGATGTTGCTCAGTAGTAGCTTTAATCAGAGTCTAGGAAATTGTCTATGATGAAAAATGGCTTCTAAAAAATATCATACTTTGAGACTTCGGAGGTGGATTATTTGCTTCAGATTGAATTCACGTGTCTGATAATTATCTTGCACGGTAGCTGTTTGGATAAAGATTGTTAGGTAATGACGTGAAACTTCTTGATTTATGTGAATCTTCCCCTCTATCATCACCTTATGTTTTCTTAATTATTTATTTGAGTTTATTTTTTGTATTCTAAAGATATTCCTTGAGTGGTCTTAAAGCAAAAACAATTGTCTTGAATCTTTCTGACAAATAATTATCTATATCTTTGGAAACATCTTTCTGTTTATTTGCATCTTTCTTCTCCTTCTTAAGTCATTCCCTTTCTAAGATGACATCTAGATCTAACCTTGGTATGGAAAACCAATTGGCTGTCATCATTGAAGGACTAGTTTATTTTGAAGAGATGATGGCTCATGGCTTTAATCTTCAAAGCACTGTCTCCCAAAATGGTTTAGATAATTTCTTTGATATGCTTTATGGTTAAACTTACCCTAACCAGATCAAGGATTTTTGGATAAATGCTTCCAACCAGAATCTAAATCTAGAATTTGTTATTCTTTTAGTTTTATCTGGTGTTCATATCACCATCACCCCACATCTATTTCTAATGCAACAAATTATGAGGACGAAGGTGTGGTGTTGGATATGCTCTTTTGGGAATTTTATTTGTCTCCTCATCTTATCCTTGATGATCTCTCCAACCTATCCAAAGTTTCAAATCTCAATTCCAAGGCATTAGTCTGGTAACACTTGCTGATTTCAAACTTCCTGCCAAAGAACAAGGATCTAACTTCTTTGGATATTAATGAAAAGGCTTTTCTGTTGCTTCTCAACTCAGATCTAAAGATTAACCTACCTCAAGTTATGTTTAATTACCTGAAAATGACTCTCACTTCCTTTAAAGAGGGAAAGTCATGCTTAATTCCTTATAGAAGGGTTCTCTCTAAACTCTTCATTCAACAAGGAGTTGAGTTAACTATGACTGAGGTTAAATCACAAGTCTGGGGAGATAAGTTGAAGCTTACAAAAGCTTTGAAAGTTGTTGACCCGTTTAAGGTCAAGGTGGTCTCTATGGATGAATCTTCTTCTGCTTAGTTGTTTTGTTTGTTTTGTATTTTATCTATGTAGCTTATATGTTATTTTTAATAAAGAGTTCTTTATTTGCTATCTTTATTTTATCTTTCTTGTTTCTCTCACTGTATGATTAATAAGCATAACCATATTTGAAGGATCTCAAAGGAAGTTTGTGACTATTGGAAAAGAAATGGTAACTCTATTCATAAGACATTACATGATCAAGTTCTAAACACTATTACATATGTCTTCAGTCTTAATCTTCTTGGTCTTATGTCCCCTTATATGTCTCCAGAAAAGTTTTCTAGTTTTCATCCCACTTCTTCTCTGCCTATGGAATCTTGCTCTCCTCAGTAACTCCACCAGATGTGCCTTCTCCATCTCGTGTTGTGGATATCTGAATTTTGCTAATTCTTTAGCCCTCTTCTTCTCGTTTTCTGTTATCTTGCATCCTTTCTCGTCATATTGCGAATTTATTTTGAAAAATCTTGCTTGTCTGCCTTGAATGTGTTCTTCTTGCCAATTCTTGTATATCTTTAGAGGGGTGTGATTTGGTGTTGTTTATGCATATGTTTTTATAAGGGTATGGTTAGAATCTCCTATATCTTGAAGACTGTGTTCTTTGAGTCTTATGCCTTCGAGCTTAGTGTTTTTTGGAAACCATGTTGTCAGAGTCTACCCTTGACCATCTTGAAAACTATGGTTATTTGCTTATCAGTCATCAGTATCAGTATTTATTATCTTTTTGTTGATGATAAAAGTGAGAGAAATTCATGGGAGTATTTAAGAAGATTAAAAGTATTTTTTAAATGCTTCTAATTTAACTGAAGCCTAATTATTCAGTTATTTTGATATTGCTTTCTTCTAAACATTTTTATATCAAAATAAGTTTAAATCAACCTGGATAGAAGTAATGGGGAGCTTACAAAAATCAACCTTTGGACAATTAGACTCAATGGGAGCTTACAAACCTCAGACTCTGATATTGTCAAGTTAGTTAAAACTGACCAACCATTGTTCTTAAATACATTTGTTTGTCATCATCAAAAAAGGGAGATTGTTGGAACAAGATTGTTAATATCCCTTGGGTTTTGATGATAACAAAGTATTTAGAAAACAAATGGGTATACTAACATATGTTCAAGTATGTAGGATCACAAGCTTAGAATTCACTGAATTAATTATCTTGAAAGCATATGTGGAAGTACAATGTTACTCAAATTCTGACTGATCAGAATCAAGTGACTCTGATTGGGTTCATCGGCCTCTAAAGTTTTAGACTCTAGTATAGTGTTAAAACCTCTGGGGACCGCCCATACTCTGTAGGAAAAAGGTGCCTCTGATCCGTACCATGTACTAAAAGCAGACCTGTCTTGTCAAAGCGCCATATTTTTGGGAAGAGTAAACTAGGGTTTCGTTTTGCAAGGCTCAAGGAATGGTGACGTGACCTCTTCAGTTTGTTCTACCTTTTGGTAGATACCTAGTACTTCGAAAGGTGTTGTGAACAATGCCATTATTCAGTGGACAACGCTTCTAACCAGATACATTCTCCAACGTCTCTCTTGGCATGCTTCTTCACTAAGTTAGCTCTTATGCTCAAACCCTCTAACGACTCTTTCTCCACCTCTATAAAAGGAAGCTGAAGATTTGAAGGAAGGTGTACAATAACAACACAATGCATTATAATATCTTGAGTATAATCTTGAGCTTTATTTGTAATTGTTATTGCATAAAATCTTAAGATTTCTTATCTTGGTATATCTTAGAAATATTAAGAGGTTAAGAACCGTTGTGGTTGTTGCACAACTGCTAACTCCTGATTATGTATCTAAGTATATTAGTTATCTTTTATACTAAACTATTTGTTTAAAGTAGAGGAAGTCTCTTTCCTGCGTGCTTGAGCATTGAAGTCTCTTGTTTGTGTACTTGAGCAGTGAAGTATCCTTCTAGGTTGATTGAGCAGAAGTATTTTGCAAGGCTTCTTGAGCAAAAGTCTCTTTCTAGGTTGATTGAGCATTAAAGTCTCTTGCAAGTGTGCGTGAGCAAAGTGTAATTTGTTTGGTTATAGCGAAAAACTCTTGTTGAGGAAATGGGACTGGACTTCTCTCAGTTGAGGAGAGGAACCAGGATAATCTTTGTGTGTTGTTTGGTTTTACTTTTGATCACTTTCTTTTTGGTGTTGTAACTATTTTTGATACCAGACTCTGAACATGGTTCAGATTCTGAAGTTCCATTATCAGACTATGGTTGTGTTACATACACCTCTTCGTCTATATGGCCATTCAGGAATGCACATTTCACGTCCAGGTGACATATTTACCAGTTACGTATATTAGCTAGACCAACAACTAACCTGATTATTTTGATTCTATCTATTGGTGCAAAGAATTCATCATATATTACTCCCTTTTTTTTTTGTAAGAAACCCATTTGCTACAAGTTTTCCCTCGTGTCGAATTACTTAACCTTTTGGATTTGGCTTGACTTTGTATACCCATTTCACATCAATTTCCTTCTTCCCTTTTGGAAATTCAACTGCTAACCAAATATCATTCTCTTCTATTAATTTTATCTCATCTACCATAACTTTCATTCACCTTGAGTCTTTCAATGCTTCAGCTGCATCGTCTGGATTAGTATCTGCATAAAAGACACAATGTACTAACTTTCCTTCATCATCAACCACGCCATTTGATGTGATTACACATTCATGAAGTCTTGCAGGCATGTTTATTTTTCTCTCAAGTCTGCTTGTGCTAGCTTGAACTTCGACAACTTCTTGTTGAACTTCTCTAATAGCTTGTCGAACATCTCTAATAACTTCACTAGCAGGTTCATCACACAAGATACTCACTGAATCCTTTTTGATATTCTTATTCCAATCTTACTCCTTAAGTTCATCTACAATCACATCTCTGTTGATCACGAATTACTTATTCACTAGGTCAAACAGTTTGTATCCATCAGTCGAAGGATATCCCACAATGATCATCTCACTCGACTTATCATCCAACTTTCTTCTCGGCTGATCTGGAACATATTTATGTGCTATTGATCCAAACACCTTCAAGTGTTTTAAAACAAGTTTGACATCAGACCAATATTCTTCTGGTGTGATACCTTTAAGCCTCTTTGTCGAACATCTGTTTAGTATGTATGTTGCAGTCGGCACAACCTCGCCCCATAGATCATTTAAGAGATGATTGCCTTTTAATATACGTCTCACCATATTCATAATGGTTATGTTCTTTTTTTCAGCAGTACCATTTTGTTTAGGAGTGTATGGTGGCACCACCTCATGCCTAATTCCTTCTTTTGTAAATAGTGTGTCAAAGTCTTTCAACACGTACTCTCTACCTCCATCTGTCCTCAAAACCTTAATCTTGTGACCACTCTGTCTTTCGACCATTGCTTTGAACTTAGTGAAAACATCGATCACAACACTTTTTGTCATACCCTAAATTTTGACCATAAGACCTCAAATCATTATGCAAGCCATCACCACAATTTAGATTTACCTAATCCTCACAAAGATTGTTGAGTATTCACCTTAGCCAAGAATTAGAGTTTTTAAGCCCTCTCAGAGCATTCAGGCAAAGGATCAATCAATAATTGACATGATATTCAACTTATCAAGTATCTCAAAACATCCATGAAGGATCAATAGGTCTCCCACATCAATAATCTAACACAAGGTTGCATCATTTCAAGTTGATCAAGCCTCAAGATCACCAGTGTCACCAAATTAGGGTTTTGGTCGACCCAGGCCTCCAAAGAGAAATTTTCATCTGGGAATGAGACAATACTTCAAAATATGATTCAAGAAGCTCAAAAGAACCTCATGAGTCCATTCATAAGTTCAAAATAACCTCAGGGGGTGTATCCATCAAGAATCAAGAATTAGGGTTTTTGACCTAATTCAGTCCCTAAGTTGACTTTTGGAGCAAGGCATGATGTAAAACTTCAAGATATGTTTTAAGTACCTCAAATACATCATATTGATCTATTCACAATATTGGATTTATTTAAAGAACTTGATTCATAAGCAATACAAGGATTCAAATTCACTTGGACCACAAACTAGGGTTTTTGAGAAAAAGTCAACCATACCTTTCACTTTTGAACAAAGCATGATCTCAAACCTTGGGACATGATTCAAGACACTCAAAAACACATTTGGAATCCATCCATTAGGTTCAATTTAGCCCAAGGACTTGATTTCATAAAGGATCACAAAGTTTAAGATTCATCTGATACAAAAAGTCAAGTGTGATCAAAACCAAGTTTGACTTTTGGGATTTTTTGGAAAACATGGCCCCTTTAAGTCAAGAACAATGTTAACTTGTGATTTGGATCATGATCAATCAAGAAAAATCAAGAAAAGTGAGGTTACTTGCAAAAAGGGCAACCTTGAGAAACTTAAAATTTCACTAAATTATGGAAAACAATGGTTTTTACCCAACTTTGCAAGGCCATAAATTGTGATCCAAGCAACCATTTTTTTCATCCAAAGCTCAAATGATAGATCTTATTACAAAAAACAAGATTGCAAAGCAGAAGTACCCCCAAAAATGCATAGATTTTGAGATATGAAGCATTAAAGTTAGGGTTTCATGAGATTTTGAACTTTGACACTTAGAATTTTTTAGGCAGAATCTGCCTCATGTTTTGTCCAACTTTGGAGGCATTTTCCATTATGATCCAAGATGAATCACGACCAAATGTAAACATCAAAGTTGAGGTATGATATACAAGTTTTCCAAATAGTACAAGAACTCCCATTAATTCAACTTAAGCAAGGAGTTATGAACCTCACAACATGCCTTGCTCAAACTGATTTTTATGAGAAATTTTGTGCATTACTTGTTTCCCACGATTTTCATCTTCAAGTTTGTCATCTTGCAAGCTTTGGCATCATTCAAGATCAGAAGAAATCTTGATGAATCACTAGAGATTTTCAACTTTGGACCATTGAGTCTGTTAGTTCTGAAATTGGCAGCAATTTTGGTAAAACAAAGTGTTGCATCAAGTTGTCTTGCTTGATGTCTTGACATGTTGTTCTAACATTATGCAGATGGTGTTTTTATTAGTGTTGCAGGACTGTGTGTATGTTGTCAAGACTGATGTCTTAACATCTGCTGTGCTGACAGAACATTCTGTTAAGAATGTTTTGTTTTATGGGTTGCACGTTATTTAGTAACGTGTGAGATTTTGTTCTGAGAAATTGCAGGCAAATTTATTGGAGAAGATTTATTCTGATACAATCAATTCCTATTACTTTGTGGAGTATATTTTGTTACTATTTTAGGGTGAAGATATTTGAAGAATAAATCTGCTTTATTGTTAAATCAAATCTGTGATTTTATTATGCCCAAGCCCAATGTAAGGTCTGGAAGATTCAAGTCAGAATTAAGAAGAATATTGAAGAATAATGACTTTCTAATTATGGAGATAAATTAGGAAGAAGTTAATTGAAGACCTATTTTGTAGCAAAATCTACTGCAGATTTGTAACAACAAATTTGCTGTGATTTGAAGCCCAAATCCAGTTGGGTATAGGTTATAAATAGAAGCATTGTAACCTAGAAAACATAAGCCAGCCATCATGTAAATTATAAGGGTTGTGTTGGTCGATGAACCACTCGGTTTGTGGGATGGTCATCGTGTTTATCTCGAAGCCTGTAGGTAAGAGATGTATTGTTCTTGGAGGAAGCTTTTAAGCAACTTCAAGATGGTGTTCTTAGTCAAGAGTCTTGGCTGAGTATTAGCATATGAGTGTGTCTTCTATTTTTATGTGGTTGAAGAGTTGTTGGAAATTAAGCTGTTGATGTAGTGGCTGAGGTGTTGACTGCTAGACATCATTACGATGATTGGAAGTCAGATGGAGTCTCTTACCTAGGGACGACTTAGGTAGAAGGGTCATTGGGTAGTTATTATGTGAGTAGATCGTCAACGGGTGTATTGACTGTAGGGTCTACGAATTGATACTGCTAATAGTGGACTTCCTTCCTGGCTTGGTATGCCCCCAGATGTAGGTTGTTAGACCGAACTGGGTGAACAAATTATGTGTGTTGTTTATGCTTTTTAGTACTGTTATTGTTTATACCTTGCCATGTTTTCTGTAACAGACCAGATGTCTCGACATCCTGTAGGACATCTGGGATCTGTCATACCAGAATTTCAATTAGTATCAGAGCAGGCATCCTGTTCGTTTTTCTGGGTGAGGTCCTAGGGAAGATACTTTCTGGTTCATGTGCAAGGAAAATTGTTTTGCTGAGAATTTGTATGAACTTGGTCAGTTCATATGTTGTTTGAATGGTCCCTTGAAGTGGAGGATGGACTATTCATGATAGGGTGTGTATTGGATCTGTTTGAAGTTGTCAGGCATATAGCTTTGGTGTTGAGTTGCTGTGTGGTTTGATTTATTTTCAAACCTATGTTGACCTATTACACATGGAGTGTCGTGTTTGTGCAAAGGTTATTATGTTTTGCCTAAAGGTTGTATAGGAGTTTTCTGGTGTGTGTTCCACTGCACACACACACACACACACACACAAGTGTGTTGAGGCTGCAACACTCTGTTCTCCTTTTAATGTGTATCACATGGTGTGGTGATACTTGAGGATAGCTTCAAGTAGCTTGGTAGAGTTTCCAAAGATACTTGAGGTTCATCCCAAGTCCACTCATAAAGGAACTTTTATATGAGTTTATTGAAAAGAGATCTGAAGAAAGTTAGAAGCAATTTATTCTTGCTTCCAACCCTACAAGGCCAATCTCTGCACTTTGATAAAGGATCTCTTGGTGTGTTTCTTGAGAAGGGAACTAATGTCCTATCAGATGTTGGAACATAAAACCAGCAGATTGTGCAGAATCTTGTTGGATAAAGGTATGGCATAACAGATGCTTGGGGGCTAAACAAATGTGTATTGATCACATCTGTTTAGAACCTACTCCTGGCTTGGAAGAGGAGGCATATGGGTTGTGTGTCTAAGAAGTTTCTATTAAGAAACATGTGTTAGATAAGTGTGTTGGTCAAGAGATAATTAACAAATTGTCACTCATTGGATTAGTGTATAGGAGTGCAAAGGCTATTTTTTTTGTATGGAGGTCAAGCTCAAATGTCAAGGACATTCTCTTTGAAATCTGGAAGTTCCTTCTGATCTAATGGGCCAGATGTATGGAATCTTGTTTATGGACATGGAGCAGATTCTATTTGAAATGAGTTATATGTGTGTACCAACCACAGGATGTGCAACTATTGGATGGGAGAATGAATAATGCCCTTAGGAGTTCTTAGCAGTTAATAAAGGAGAGTCCTTAATCTGATGATGGAAGAACTCGAAGAAATGTCAGACATAATGTCTTGACATCTTTGTATTGAGAATTTATTTTTCTTAATATGTCTGGTGGTGTTTCTCAAAAACAGGATTGAGGTTGTTTACTCAAACTTGATATCACTATCAAGTCTATGAGAGCATGAAACTCTTGTTCTAGTGGAAGAGAAACTCAAAGGGCTATGCACAGAGAAGATACATTAACCTAACTGGTTGGCTGGTGTCTTCATTGTTGGATTGTCATCCAAACCATCTAGGATGAGCATTTCATATTTGTGTTTGGAGCAAGGAGGAGTTGGTGTTTTTTTTGGGACCAAAGGATTATGGTTCCCTGGTATCTGCATGAGAAGTTTCTTCTTAAGCTGGAGTTCAGTTATGTGGTCTCCTCACTGTTGTACCCCAAATTTTACCCCTCAGATGTCATATTTTCTTACACCCGCATCTAGACCTCAATCATGTATGCATTGTTAACTAACCATTTTTTTGTGGTAGAAGATAAGATTTACATAAAAAGGGCAAGGTCTCCCTAAGACATCTTTTGGCCAAATGCAACCATTTGAATCAACATGCATCCAAGAAGACTTTTTCAGCAAGAAATCAAATGTTTCACCAAGACAAGTCAACCATTGCCTGTCATGTCTAGCAAAGTGTGATCCCAAATCTTGAGAAATTATGCCATGTGATAACAAACATCCTTATAATCCATTTTTGGGCCTTAAAGTTTTTTTTTCTCAAGTGCAAGAATTTTTCATGGAGATAAATATTCATCAAGGTGTAACATATCAAAGTGGTACCATGGGATGATTTAATTTTGCAATGTCCTAAGTTTGTTCCCGTAACTTTTCTCTTTGGTCATGGACATATGGTTCGTCTCAAATTTCTTTTGGGCCCAAAAGGTGTCATTTGGATCAAAGGCTTTAAGGTAGTGAAAATTCAAAGTATTGCTCCCGTATGGATTAAGTAGCAAGGCCTTGTACATCTAGCTAGTCCATGTGCCATTTGTTAGTTGAAAATTTTGAAGATGCTTTACTTCAAAAACAAGTTTCGTGTAGTCACTACATATTACTCTTCTAAGCTCACCCATTCCTGTAAAAGCCAAAAGGATACTGAGATACCATAGTGAATTAGTGAAATAAGGAGGCTCAGCACAAGAGACCTGCATGCATGAGCAGAGAGTCCGTATTCAAAATTCAAATTATTACTCTTTTTTTACTTTCTCTCTCATGGCACATCAAAAAGTGGTTTTGGAATAACCATTGAAAAATGAAAGTGACAGACTGCACCACCACCTCCTCCGCTGCACTTGTCCAGTATGGTTATCTCCGAAGGATTGACCAAGATCAACGGCTGAGGAGATTGATACACAAACCCTAATTCTTTACTCAGCAGGTCATACAAACCCTAATTTTTTATCCCACGGACAAACCAACTATCCACTGTATTTCCAATACCCGGATCCACTTGCTTGGCCTATAAAAAGAGTTCATTTCCTCCTTGTTAAGACACACCAGAAATTTCCAAGAATTTTTCTCTACCTCTCCCTTCCATAATCTTGCAAGTAACACTCCAAAGCTTGCAAGAAACTCATTATTTTCATTTCCTCTGTAACACACAGAAACATCACCACCAACACTCCGAGAAAATATCTAGAAACTTATCAAAACCTTTTCACTTTTTCCATTCTTGTTAAGTTCTGCAAGTCACCCTCAAGTCTTGCAAGAACTTATCTCTTTTATTCATTTCTGTAAACACTCCAAACCTCCAACACTTTAACCACCAAAAGACCTTGTTTCTTGCTGAGAGGCTGGTTCCGTAGTGGCTGAAAGAAGGAAGCTTATCCACCATCTCCAGAAACACTCGCCTGTGAAGAAGCAGTGGACTTTCTCCACTAGGTATCATTCTACCTCATTTTGTTTTCGTTTCATGGTTGCACCATGTTGTTATTATAGTCATCATCTTGTTATTGTCTGAATGCATGATCATTCTATTTCATGCTGTTATCATGTCGTGATCTTGTTATCATCTGATTATTGTTTGTTTCTGTGAAAATAAGTCAGTAGCATGTTTAGTTTTGTTAATCGTAGCTGGTTTGTATTCGTCTTCGTTTAGAATCTAAAAATAAATAAGAGGAGTTTGTGGTGGCTCTCGCCACGTTAAGATATGGCGTCCGCCATCTTGTTTTTTAAAAAAGAAAATATAATAAAATAATAGGTCCCATGCAAAAAGAAATATTAAAAAAAAGCCCACACCTCATAATAAAAAAGAGAAAAGAAAATAACTAACCCACACACACACACAAGGGGTGGTGCAAGCCACGCCCTCACTCACACAACACACACCACCTTAATTTAATAAAATAAAAAAGAGAAAAAAGAAATTACATGGCGCAAGCCACCATAGGCAATGCACCTATAGTGCCTGCCACACCATGTTAGTGGCGGGAGCCACCACTTTTAATTGGTTTTGTTTTTTTTGGTTTTACCTCACTTTTCTAATTTTATCTTGGAAACATAATAAAAACATAGAAATATAAATGAACATAACCTCGTTTTAATCCAACTTTTTTTGTGTAAATAAGATCAACCATCTTTCATTTCTGTAAATAAATCAACCGCTTTTCTTGAAAACATTAAAGAATTTTTATAAACTTGAGAATTACTCACTGACTTTGAACAAAACCGTGTCATGAGGATGTTTTTCCTGATTTTTTCTGGCATCTGATTATTAAGGTTGCATGAACTCAAATGCATTCATTTTCAAATCATAAGAATACCTTTTCTGCTATACTTGGTGTATGCATGTGCCCACTGATTTTAAAAGAAGTTATATTGAAAGTATGCTGTGATTCATGAACTTTGTTTTCTTGATCTGTAACAAACCCTACCATGAGAATTTTGTTTGTTTTTTGTTGAAGTCACATGATTTAAATCCATTTGTTTTTGGTGCTGTCCATGCCATGCTTGAGACTACTGATTGTGAATTGAGTTTCTATGAAATATACTTGAGTTGTAAATTTCTGTTCCTAACTTCAACAAAGTCTTACCATGCAATATTGTTTGTTTTGCCCTCTGTTGATTAGTTGCATAACTCCAAATGTATTTGTTTCAAATTGTGAATGTCCTCTTTGCCATGCTTGTCACGTTTATGTGACCACTTATCATTGTTGTTTACCATGTTCATATATAAAATTCTATTTCATATGTTGATTGCTGCTCACTGTTTGGAATTATTAAACTCATATGCTTAATTGTATTTCAATCCCACTATAACTCTTGTTTACAAGATGTTATTCTTCCCCTTCCTTCCAAAGGAAAAGTTTTTCTATTGATTTCAAGATCATAGAAAGCTCATTGCTACATTGGACCTCATAGTCTTAGGCAACCTTCCCCATTGACCTCATAGTCAATAGGACCTTCTCTTGACCTCATAGTCATAGAGTAATCTTCAACCTTCGGCCTCATAGTCATAGGTAGCTCTTGGCCTCATAGTCATTAGCAACATCTTCAACCTTTGGCCTCATAGTCATAGGTAGCTCTTGGCCTCATAGTCATTAGCAACATCTTCAACCTTTGGCCTCATAGTCATAGGTAGCTCTTGGCCTCATAGTCATTAGCAACGTCTTTAACCTCTGACCTCATAGTCATAGGTAACCTTTGACTTTATAGTCATAGGTAAGCTTTGACCTCATAGTCCTGGCCACCCTTCCTTGACCTCATAGTCATGGAAAAGTCTCTCTATTGACCTCATAGTCATAGATAGCTCATTCCCACCTAGACCTCATAGTCATAGGTGAGGTTTGACCTCATAGTCATAACCATAGCCATTGACCTCATAGTCATGGAAAAGTCTCTCTATTGACCTCATAGTCATAGATAGCTCACTACCTACCCTTGACCTCATAGTCATAGGACCCCATCTTGACCTCATAGTCATCTTACCACTTTGACCTCATAGTCATAAGCATCTACCATCTTGACCTCATAGTCATAGGCCTCATAGCCGTTCAATCTCACAACTTAGACTTAGAGAGTTTCTTAAACTCTAAATGAGCTCATACTCATTTCCCCTTGGAACTTTGGCTATAGTCAATGGTTCCTTAATCCACCCCTTAGTTAGGTGAACTACGGTTGCTCTGATTCTTTAGTCAGATACGTAGGCACAAGATGCGACATCTTGGCGAGCAAACTTAGTGTACATACCCTTAGGTCTTTACCGTAGTACAGATTTCTCTTAGCAAGTAAACATAACATAACACAAGCTAAACAAGAGGTTCCTGTAGAGTACTACAGATATTAAGGGTGCTAATACCTTCCCTTAGTATAACCAACCCCCGAACCTTAGATCTCCCCCCTTTAGGTTTTTTAACGATCTTGAACCTTTCCTTTGGATAAATCAAAGTCGGTTGTAAAAGAAATATGATGCAAGTTAATTAATAGCTTGTTATCCGATTTTCACCGTAACAGAAATGGCGACTTCACTAGGGAAGCAAGATTTTGAGGGTTAAACCCACCTTGCTTTTGCTTATGTTATTCATGCTTGTTTGCTATTTGCACATATTCCTTGTATATATGCCTTGTTTGAGATCTTTTGTGGGCATGGTACTATTGAGTGGTGAGATAAGTCCTAACCCGGACTTGAGAGCACATATATGATAGGATCGTGGTGTAATCTATAGTCGGTTGTTGGTAATAGTGCTAACAATCTATGGTATATGATGACCACACTCAGATGAGGCCTTTTGGGATTGTTGATGTCTAATGTGAGAAGTCGCATTGATATTACTTTTTCAAATGGGAGCCAGGGATTCTGAGGACCGTAGTTACCTTCACCCCAATTGGCCTTTTAGGATGTAGTGCGGTGACTATGAGGGAGCCAGTCTCGAGTAGTTGTCACGCGATACTACACTCAGACGAGTTTATCTTGAGAATATTATTAACCCGTGTAAGTAGTTATATGGGCCGATAATATCCGAAGGATTTACGTAGACTCTGGGAACTTTTAGAACCTTGTTCTACAGTTTATGAACCTATAGTCCACACCTTGTTGGGATGGGTAGACCATGGCTTCATTCATGTGACCTCTAAACCTAAGACTCATGTGTTGTGCTGTGTACATATATCTATGTATATTTACTCGTGCTTATGCATTGCATACATCTCATTTGCATCCATTGTTGGTTTTAAGGAATTCAGACATTCATTTCCTTTTCAAAACAGCAATAGAGCTTGGATCCTAAAAACAAAAACTTCTTCAGTTTTTCCACAAATTTTTTTGCAACTTTCCTTTGAGTTCCTTGAAACCACTTGGCTTGTATTTGCATTCCATGCACACTCGCATATCATTTGCATTTCTCGGTCTTGAGTCTCTTCCTCTATATCTGAAGGATACCTAGCACCTATTCAAATTAATGGCAATAGTGAATGAAGTTCTGAAGAACCAAGAAGAGGAGGTCAGAATCCTCAGATGCCAGATGAATTGGGTTCTGAAAACTTTGCAAGCACTGATGAAAAAAGAGGAGCACGCTCTCCCTGTCACTCCTAGAGAGGTTGTCAGTTCATCACCTCTTGTGGATCCTCCAACTCGAGGACCTCCTCAGTATCAAGGACTAGACCGCCACGTCAGCATGTATGACCAAGGCCAAGAAAGCCAGAAAGAAATTACACTCAGCTGCCAATGACATACAGTCAATTACTGCCAGTTTTGATCAAAGCAGGATTGATAGTGCCAAAAGAATTAAAGCCAGTACCATTTCCGTATCCACCAGGCTTTGACGCCAATGCTCGATGTGACTACCATGCTGAGGCGCAGAGGCATTCCACTGAAGATTGTCAGGTGCTCCCGAGTAAAATTCAGAACCTGTTAGACTCTGAAAGGATCTTATTCACGCCACAAGGCGTTCAAATCAACAACCATTCACCATCTTATATGGTGCTCCCATGCCAAGGATCTGCCTTTGGAGAAACTTCATTCCAGCCAGCACTTGATCTTAGTCTTATACCAGAATCTCATCGTCACCAAATGTCTACCAAAAGGGCACTCCAGCCTCCAACGATTATTTCTCCTCAAGGTGCCCGAGACCAAAACAAGAAGAATTACCCTATCGAAAGAGGCCAAGTTAACTGCCAGCCTATCCCTGTGCCTTTGAGCAAACTCTTCCCACTGTTGATGCAGAGCAAGCTGGTAATTCCTCGACTCCTCAACCCTGTGCCCGGACCTTGGCATAATCCAAACCTGACTTGTGAATTCCACAAGGGAGCTGAAGGGCATGACTTGGATGGGTGTCGAGCCTTAGAAACTACTGTACAAAGGTTGATCTATGACAAGGATCTGATTTTTGAAGAAGATTATCCAGAGATTGAATGCAAATTCCGCACCAGGACGATGGGGGTACCCCATTGAAGAATGCAAAGAGTTCGAAACGAGACTGTTAAACCTGCTAAGAACACTGCAACCTCAAGAAGGTACACCGATGTCAATGTCTCAATTTCTAAAGCAAAATTCAAAAGACTTGAGAGGCCTCTCAAGATTCTGTATCACAAGGAACTAGTGATTAGTGGCGAAGGTGTTCCCGCGCTTGGGCCCGGAAATTGAAATCTTTTGAAAACAATTCGCCAAAGCTGGCTGTATTTTGTTCATTTCAGTATTTTCAATTGTATTTCCTTCACTTTGAATTTATATTTGCTTATAAGCATTGTTGTACTTTCAAATTGGCAGCATTAATGAAATGTTTATGCATCTTTTGATAAAATCCATTTGTTTCACTCATTTACTGTTATTTTCATAAAAGCAAAAAAATATCTTGTTCCACTCCCTTTATCAAACTGTTTGTTTAAGCAAAGATTGGGGAGGATGATGAAAATTCCTTAACTATTGTGGTATGCTTTCAATTAAACGTTATCGAGGATGTAAGGCATTGTTTCAATTCCTAAACATTGGAGAAATAAGGAAGATAATCCCTCGCTAACCCCTTTGAGCCTAGAAGTAAGAGTTTTCTTTTCTTACACAAAAAACCCTTAAATCTCAACCTTGGGGCAGGGTAGTTCTCAGTTTAGCTTGGTTATGCATTCGAATGAAAGTGCTTCACGCAAGACGCCAGTCAGCTCTCTCCAATCAAGTGAATAAATGTTGTACAAGTTGTTCCCGAAGCGACAAACAAGGAAGGATCGTTAAGAAATCCTTAATCAAAGAATGAGCCGAGTCCCTTTCAAGGCAAGAGCTGAGAAAGGTGGAAAACCCAAACTTTGCCTTATATAAGAAGGCTTGTCCAACAACAAAGACAAGAGGTATCAAAACCTCAGTAAAGACAAGAAGAGGTCTTAAAACCTCAATCCAGACAAGAGGTCTCAAAACCTCAGCAAAGATAAAGAAGAAGTCTCAAAACCTCAGCGAAGACAAAGATAAGAGGTCTCAAAACCTCATCAATAAAGGATAACCAATGCTGTAAGGGAGTAATGACTACAAAGGTGTCTGAATCATCGTCAACTATCAACAATTCATTCCTAACCTAGAGGAACCTGAATGTATAGCTTGAGTTAATTGAGTGTAGGATTGGAGTTCATCACGAAGATGGGGTGGGTACAAATAACTTTGAGCCTTTATCTTTTGTTTCATAAACCGTGAACCAGGCCACGTTACAACCCTTAAAAGACCTAATTGAGGTAAGGTTGTTTTGAAAGCATACTACAACAAGGTTGATTAACCTGACTCCTAATGATCTTTGCTTATTGCGTGTGTTCACCATTTCATCTGTCATTCTGTAAATGACTAGATCCCTTATGTTTTGATTTAATGATTCCACCGTGTGTGTTTCATCAATAAACTTTGATTTCAAAAGCTTGCATGAATTTTGTATTGAAGTTGCCAATTTTAAATGAACAATACTTGCTTGCAAAATGAATTCAATGTCAAAAGAATCCCAACAAATACAGCCAGCTAAGGAATTTGACTTGATAAAGGGCTCAGTCTGGGGCATCTCCTCCATAGATCCAACACCTCAAGAGCTACTAAATCAAGGGGCAAGAACTCTTCAAATTCAGGATATTGGGGCATGCTTTCTTGAGGTCATCTTACGATAAATTTAGACTCCAATGACCTAACAAAAAGGGCAAGAGTATTCCCTAGTTGTTTCTACCACAATCTGAGGACTTTGTATCGCGAATACTATTAATCAGGGGCAATCAGGTCGAGATTCGGTAAATCTCTAAAAGGTCAATTGGTCTGGGGCACCTCCTTCACGGATCAACCAGTCTGAAGAATAAGTTCAAGGACCTTGTTGTATAGATGCAGTAAAACTAGGGCAGATATGTCAAGATCCATGAATCTCTTTAAGAGTTTGGAGATATTGGAGCACCTGGTATACCAATTCTTCTGTAAAATCCTTTTGATGACTTATCCTTACAGACCAGTTAATCAGAAGCAGTCAGGTCGAGATTAGACAAATCTCTCGAAGGTCAGTTAGTCTGGGGCATCTACTTAGGATGGCACAAGTCTGTTTCCCCGTTGCTACTCCCACAGTCTAAAGAGCAGGCTCAAAGACTTTGTTGTGCAAGTGTCGTCTATCTGGGGCAGTTATGCCGAGATCTATGAATCTCTCCAAGAGTTTGAAGATATTAAAGCATTTCGTATGCCAATTCTTCTGTAAAATCCTCTTGGTATCTTCTCCCAAAAGACCATGCAATCTAGGGCAGTGAAGATTTGAAGATTACCTGTTGAAAGAGTCGTTGTTTATTATGATGCAGAATGACTCTATTCCTATGATATCCTTTGCCAGCTTCCCAGTAAATTATCATTTCGGTCGAGCTTGGCTAATGTCCATGGATCTTCCTCCTGCAGTAAGGAAATCAAGCTCATGATGGCAATCCTAGTGAAGTCATGCTATACCTCCAGTGGAATACTCTTTTCCCCAGTGAAGTTGTGGATTCTTCTTCTTCACCCCTAGCAATGGTCCAGTCTGTTGAGGTCGGCTGGGTATCCTTGTCGAGATGTTTGTTTCATCTCCAGTCTTGCTTCATTTTGTCTGTTTTGTCATCATAAGCATGAGCATGGCATAAGAACTCATATGCATAGCATCTTAGCATTTTGCTATCTTCCTGGTGTTTACCTGTTTTCTTCACTTTGCGTTTATCTCCCCAAGTGACTGGGTTTGTCTATTCACTCCAATAGAAAGTCAGCCCTAGGCATAAAGTGCCCATCCTTTCTGAATTCCCCACAGAGTTTGATTCTCGTGGATGATGGTTGGTTCAGTTATCTTTTCC
Organism: Lathyrus tuberosus; assembly: GCA_022829125.1. Lineage (NCBI taxonomy): Eukaryota > Viridiplantae > Streptophyta > Magnoliopsida > Fabales > Fabaceae > Lathyrus > Lathyrus tuberosus. The sequence continues at coordinate 7,434,878 of JALAZF010000087.1, read as the reverse complement.
ATATGTGGGTAAGATAAGTCCTCATTTGAGTTCATCCCCCAATTGGAGTCTTGTTTGACCGTTTCTTTCTAGCTTGTCCCTAGATCGAACTTTGGTCCCTAGCAGGTGTGGTTGTTGAACCTAGTTTGAGCGTGCATTTATTTTGCATTGTATCTCGCAAAAGAAATCTTTTACAGATCCTCGTTGAAGACAAAATCATTTCTCCAGCAGTGTGGTGATATAAACATCTCCTTGGAATTCATAAACAATAACAAGTAGCAATATCCTGGAGAAGCTTGTTTTTCTACTACGATAAGTAATGATCTCTCCTGAAAGGCTTATCCATCCTTGGTTTTTACAGTTACCATCGGTGTTATCTTCAACCAGTCACTTTGCATCAACCTGTTTGATACAATCCCTATTTGAGGTGTTCCGAGCTCAGGTTTTGTACCTCCAAATATGTTTGGCTTCTTCCTATCACTCTGTTTGTTGATGTGTTCTGAGTCATATTTCTTGCCATCAACTTTGTTGTTGATGTCTTTCGAGCTCAGGTTTCGGATATGTTTGTTGATGCGTTCCGAGCTCAGGTTCAGTACCTTCGCATATGTCTTATTCGTTGTCATCAATATCATCTTGGCCTCAAAGCCATCTATTTCACCTTTGGCCTCATAGTCATGGGTAAGCTTTGACCTCATAGCCGTAGCCTTCTTTCACCTTTGACCTCATAGTCATGGGTAAGCTTTGGCCTCATAGCCATAGCCATTTCCCCTTTGACCTCATAGTCATAGGATTCCTTCATAAGTCCATCTCATACTGGAACTTCAAAACCAGCTCATACTGGTACCCAAGGTTTATCTCTGTCTGTTCTGGTTTTTCTTGAAGATCCCGTTTGAACTCTTCAGCATAAGAAAATCCCAGAAAATCTTTGGTTAATGCCTATCTTTTTATCCAGATCAATGGTTTCTTATTGGTTTCATGCCCAGCAAGAATACGTCTTATTACCCAGTACCTCCATAGATGTTTGTGGAAAATGTGAAAAGCTTATTTCACCAGTGAAGTGAAGACATTCCTGGATTATCTCCAAAACCTTTGTTTGGGCTAGGCTTACGTCCGGTCTTCAAGCGCCAGATTCCATTTCTCTGTGCATTATTCCTAGGAAAGTCTAATTTGCAACCCCGATTTTAACTTGCCAGTTCATGCTGGTATCCAAAATCCAGTTCATGCTGGTATCCAAAAATCCAGTTCATGCTGGTATCCAAAATCCAGTTCATGCTGGTATCCCAAAATCCAGTTCATGCTGGTATCCAAAAGTCCAATTCATGTTGGCATTTAAAATCCAGTTCATGCTGGTATCCAAAACTCCAGTTCATGCTGGTATCCAAAGTCCAATTCATGTTGGCATTTAAAATCCAGTTCATGCTGGTATCTAAAAATCCAGTTCATACTGGTATTCAGAGTCCAATTTATGTTGGCATTCAAAATCTAGTTCATGCTGGTATTCAAAATCCAAATCCAGTTCATGCTGGTATTCAGAGTCCAATTCATGTTGGCATTCAAAATCCAGTTCATGCTGGTATTCAGAATCCAATTCATGTTGGTATCCCATATCCAGTTCATGCTGGTATTCCGAGTCCAATTCATGTTGGTATCCCAAATCCAGTTCATGCTGGTATTCAAAATCCAATTCATATTGGTATCCCGAGTCCAATTCATGTTGGCATTCAAAATCCAATTCATGCTGGTATTCAAAATCCAATTCATGTTTGTATCCCGAGTCCAATTCATGTTGGCATTCAAAATCCAGTTCATGCTGGTATTCAAAATCCAGTTCATGCTAGTATCCAAATCCAATTCATGTTGGTATCCCAAATCCAGTTCCTGCTGGTATTCAGAGTCCAATTCATGTTGGCATTCAAAATCCAGTTCATGCTGGTATTCAGAGTCCAATTCATGTTGGCATTCAAAATCCAGTTCATGCTGGTATTCAAAATCCAATTCATGTCGGTATCCCAAATTCAGCTCATACTGGTAGTCAAACTGTAACCCTAAAACTGATGTCGTCCCAACTTATATTGATACCCGAATTCAATCAATAATGGTGCATTAGCCTTACTTCTAGTCATCTTTGTACCTGGCGCACAGAGTTTGTTGTTGTTATTTCTGAAGATCCCGTTTGAACTCTTCAGTATAAGAAATCCCCAGAAAATCTTTTAGTGAGTGTCTATCATCTTATTTCAAAATGATTCCCCAGTGGATATCATGTCTTCTTTCTGGTTTCATTCCCAGTAAGAGTATGTCTTCATTTCCCCAGTGGAGAACACCTCTCTGGCTCCTATCTCCAGTGAGGATCTGTAGGGTTTCCCCTTTATTTCTCTATCCCCAGTGTTTCTTTGGGATCTCCCTAGTGAGTCTCTTTTGTTGGTTAGTTTGTATCCCCTGTGAGTCTTTCTGTTGGATACTTCCTTCATCCTTCCCCAGCAAAGCTCACCTGTGTTTGGTGGCTCTTTGGTGTCGTCTGCATTTTTGCACTATCATATCATCATATTAGAGTTCATGGCATGTCAGTATATGCATGTTCGTTGCAAGTCTTTAGCATCTACATTCCATCTAAGGGCAAAATTTCCGGTTTGCTATATTTAAATATCTTCCACCTCGACGTCCCGAGGATTTCCATTCCTCGTGCCATCCGGTGAAGCTATTTAAATAGGGGCAACTATTGTACCCCAAATTTTACCCCTCAGATGTCATATTTTCTTGTACCCACATCTAGACCTCAATCATGTATGCATTGTTAACTAACCATTTTTTTGTGGTAGAAGATAGGATTTACATAAAAAGGGCAAGGTCTCCCTAAGACATCTTTTGGCCAAATGCAACCATTTGAATCTACATGCATCCAAGAAGACTTTTTCAGCAAGAAATCAAATGTTTCACCAAGACAAGTCAACCATTGCCTTTCATGTCTAGCAAAGTGTGATCCCAAATCTTGAGAAATTATGCCATGTGATAACAAACATCCTTAGAATCCATTTTTGGGCCTTAAAGATTTTTTTTTCTCAAGTGCAAGAATTTTTCATGGAGATAAATATTCATCAAGGTGTAACATATCAAAGTGGTACCATGGGATGATTTAATTTTGCAATGTCCTAAGTTTGTTCCCGTAACTTTTCTCTTTGGTCATGGACATATGGTTCGTCTCAAATTTCTTTTGGGCCCAAAAGGTGTCATTTGGATCAAAGGCTTTAAGGTAGTGAAAATTCAAAGTATTGCTCCCGTATGGATTAAGTAGCAAGGCCTTATACATCTAGCTAGTCCATATGCCATTTGTTAGTTAAAAATTCTGAAGATGCTTTGCTTTAAAAACAAGTTTCGTGGAGTCACTACATATTACTCTTCTAAGCTCACCCATTCCTGTAAAAGCCAAAAGGATACTGAGATACCATAGTGAATTAGTGAAATAAGGAGGCTCAGCACAAGAGACCTGTATGCATGAGCAGAGAGTCCGTATTCAAAATTCAAATTATTACTCTTTTTTTACTTTCTCTCTCATGGCACATCAAAAAGTGGTTTTGGAATAACCATTGAAAAATGAAAGTGACAGACTGCACCACCACCTCCTCCGCTGCACTTGTCCAGTATGATTATCTCCGAAGGATTAACCAAGATCAACAGCTGAGGAGATTGATACACAAACCCTAATTCTTTACTCAGCGGGTCATACAAACCCTAATTTTTTATCCCACAGACAAACTAACTATCCACTGTATTTCCAATACCCGGATCCACTTGCTTGGCCTATAAAAGGAGTTCATTTCCTCCTTGTTAAGACACACCAGAAATTGCCAAGAATTTCTCTCTACCTCTCCCTTCCATAATCTTGCAAGTAACACTCCAAAGCTTGCAAGAAACTCACTATTTTCATTTCCTCTGTAACACACAGAAACATCACCACCAACACTCCGAGAATATATCCAGAAACTTATCAAAACCTTTTCACTTTTTCCATTCTTGTTAAGTTCTGCAAGTCACCCTCAAGTCTTGCAAGAACTTATCTCTTTTATTCATTTCCGTAAACACTCCAAACCTCCAACACTTTAACCACCAAAAGTCCTTGTTTCTTGCTGAGAGGATGGTTCCGTAGTGGCTGAAAGAAGGAAGCTTATCCACCATCTCCAGAAACACTCGCCTGTGAAGAAGCAGTGGACTTTCTCCACTAGGTATCATTCTACCTCATTTTGTTTTCGTTTCATGTTTGCACCATGTTGTTATTATAGTCATCATCTTGTTATTGTCTGAATCCATGATCATTATGTTTCATGCTGTTATCATGTCGTGATCTTGTTATCATCTGATTATTGTTTGTTTCTGTGAAAATAAGTCAGTAGCATGTTTAGTTTTGTTAATCGTAGATGGTTTGTATTCGTCTTCGTTTAGAAACTAAAAATAAATAAGAGGAGTTTGTGGTGGCTCTCGCCACGTTAAGATATGGCGTCCACCGTCTTGTTTTTTAAAAAAGAAAATATAATAAAATAATAGGTCCCATGCAAAAAGAAATATTAAAAAAAAAGCCCACACCTCGTAATAAAAAAGAGAAAAGAAAATAACTAACCCCCCCCCCCCCCCCCCACACACACACACAAGGGGTGGCGCAAGCCACACCCTCACTCACACAACACACACCATCTTAATTTAATAAAAAAAAAAAGAGAAAAAAGAAATTACATGGCGCAAGCCATGGTACACCATGGCGCAAGCCACCATAGGCAATGCACCCATGGCGCCTGCCACACCATGTTAGTGGTGGGAGCCACCACTTTTAATTGGTTTTGTTTTTTTTTTGTTTTACCTCACTTTTCTAATTTTATCTTGGAAACATAATAAAAACATAGAAATATAAATGTACATAACCTCGTTTTAATCCAACTTTTTTTGTGTAAATAAGATCAACCATCTTTCGTTTCTGTAAATAAATCAACCGCTTTTCTTGAAAACATTAAAGAATTTTTATAAACTTGAGAATTACTCACTGACTTTGAACAAAACCGTGTCATGAGGATGTTTTTCCTGATTTTTTCTGGCTTCTGATTATTAAGGTTGCATGAACTCAAATGCATTCATTTTCAAACCATAAGAATACCTTTTCTGCCATACTTGGTGTATGCACGTGCCCACTGATTTTAAAAGAAGTTATATTGAAAGTATGCTGTGATTCATGAACTTTGTTTTCCTGATCTGTAACAAACCCTACCATGAGAATGTTGTTTGTTTTTTGTTGAAGTCACATGATTTAAATCCATTTGTTTTTGGTGTTGTCCATGCCATGCTTGAGACTACTAATTGTGAATTGAGTTTCTATGAAATATACTTGAGTTGTAAATTTCTGTTCCTGACTTCAACAAAGTCTTACCATGCAATATTGTTTGTTTTGCCTTCTGTTGATTAGTTGCATAACTCCAATTGTATTTGTTTCAAATTGTGAATGTCCTCTTTGCGATGCTTGTCACGTTTATGTGACCACTTATCATTGTTGTTTACCATGTTCATATCTAAAATTCTATTTCATATGTTGATTGCTGCTCACTGTTTGGAATTATTAAACTCATATGCTTAATTGTATTTCAACCCCACTATAACTCTTGTTTACAAGATGTTATTCTTCCCCTTCCTTCCAAAGGAAAAGTTTTTCTATGGATTTCAAGATCATAGAAATCTCATTGCTACCTTGGACCTCATAGTCTTAGGCAACCTTCCCCATTGACCTCATAGTCAATAGGACCTTCTCTTGACCTCATAATCATAGAGTAATCTTCAACCTTCGGCCTCATAGTCATAGGTAGCTCTTGGCCTCATAGTCATTAACAACATCTTCAACCTTTGGCCTCATAGTCATAGGTAGCTTTTGGCCTCATAGTCATTAGCAACATCTTCAACCTTTGGCCTCATAGTCATAGGTAGCTCTTGGCCTCATAGTCATTAGCAACGTCTTTAACCTCTAACCTCATAGTCATAGGTAACCTTTGACCTCATAGTCCTGGCCACCCTTCCTTGACCTCATAGTCATGGAAAAGTCTCTCTATTGACCTCATAGTCATAGATAGCTCATTCCCACCTAGACCTTATAGTCATAGGTGAGCTTTGACCTCATAGTCATAACCATAGCCATTGACCTCATAGTCATGGAAAAGTCTCTCTATTAACCTCATAGTCATAGATAGCTCACTACCTACCCTTGACCTCATAGTCATAGGACCCCATCTTGACCTCATAGTCAACTTACCACTTTGACCTCATAGTCATAAGCATCTACCATCTTGACCTCATAGTCATAGGCCTTATAGCCGTTCAATCTCACAACTTAGACTTAGAGAGTTTCTTAAACTCTAAATGAGCTCATACTCATTTCCCCTTGGAACTTTGGCCATAGTCAATGGTTCCTCAATCCACCCCTTAGTTAGGTGAACTACGGTTGCTCTGATTCTTTAGTTAGAAACGTAGGCACAAGATGCGACGTCTTGGCGAGCAAACTTAGTGTACATACCCTTAGGTCTTTACCTTAGTACAGATTTCTCTTAGCAAGCAAACATAACATAACATAAGCTAAACAAGAGGTTCCTGTAGAGTACTACAGATATTAAGGGTGCTAATACCTTCCCTTAGTATAACCAACCCCCGAACCTTAGATCTCCCCCCTTTAGGTTTTTTAACGATCTTGAACCTTTCCTTTGGATAAATCAAAGTCAGTTGTAAAAGAAATATGATACAAGTTAATTAATAGCTTGTTATTCGATTTTCACCGCAACACTCACATAATGGAACTTTTTTTTTTGGATTGAAGGGCATCCTTGTAGGTTGAAGTGTTGGGAGAAGCATAATTTTTTCTGAACAATCTGTTTGTGATGACCAGTTAATTATTATTTTTGTATGCTCCAGAAACCTTTTAGAGGGAATCTCCTCTTTAGGTGCAGAAGGATGGCATCCAACATCTCAAAGTTAGACAGGAGGTCTGAACATTAGAAGTTTGAAAAGAAGATTCTTGAGATGTAGAGTATGCAGGTTCCTGCATGTGTGTATGATCTGGTTTTGAAGGTTGGTCAGCTATTGATGGTTGATCTTCTTATGTCCCTTGCAAGAGTTGTGTGTAGATTACTATGGTTGTTGTCTCCAAAGCCATAGTAAATGTTTAAAACCATGTGATTTAGACTGATGTCGGAACTGATGTTGAAACATCATTTCAGTTATTTGCTTCCTTAGCCAAGGAAGTTTTTTTAACTAAGATTGGAGTGAAAGATCAAGACACTGACCTAATTTGGAATGATTTTGTGGTGTGAATGGTTGTCATGATGGTTTGTCATGAAGAAGGATCATCAGATGCCTAATGTGTGCGAAAGAAGAATATCAGACCAATTGTCCTACCTTGTGTAAGAAGGTAGTCTTATCTGACTAATGATATATACTTTGACGGGAGCTGAGTATTTGTCTGTCCTTTAATAAAGGTGTGCATCTGACTAATGATAAATACTTTGACGGGAGCTAAGTATTTGTCTGATGTGAGTATGCAATTCTGCAGTCTGAACTCTTTGCTTCAGAGAGGGTGTGCTAGTTTATTCCTCTCTATGGTGTTCAGGTGTTTATGGTAACCTGAATAAGCTGCTCTGGTTGTGTTTTATTGGGAGCTTTTTGAAGGACTTCTATGTGCAATGAGTCCTTTGAATGGTGATGGGAAGCTGATGTCCCAAATGATGTTGTAACATCATGATTGTTGATGGTTATATTTGGAAGATGATTGAGATTGTGCATGTGGAGTTGGATGCTCATACATTACTGTCAGAAGAGGTGTTTCTGACTATGTGGATTAGAATGTGGAGATTCTGATCTTGTTTTTAGTAGTATGTTCTGGCAAAGCATGACTACTATTTTTGAAGACCTCACTAGTATCAACAACTACTAGTGGATGTAATGGCAGAGGAATTGTGTCAGATGGGGTGATTTGATCAGAAAGTTTTTTTTTTGGAGATGTTCTTTCTCTTGAAGAGATTGGATCTCAGTAAAGCTTTTAAGTAAGCTGAGAATTCGTGGAGTTTGTGAGCAGTGTCAAACCAGTCAGGCTAATTGGATGTGTTCTCTAGGAGTGAGAGTACAGTATGTGGATGTGCTCAGCAAGTGTGTGAAGATCTGGTGCTCAAATGTTCATCTCCATCTAGAGCATTAGTTATCCATGACAGGGGGAGTACTTGTCTATAGATTTTGGTGCAAAGGTGCATATATTGTGAAGCTTGCATGCTGATCAAGCTTGTGGAGATTGGTTGCCTCTTATGAGGATATAATGTCAGATAACATGCTATGACATTAGGTTGCTGGATGGTGTCTTAGTGTGTGTTATTAATTCAAAGTAAGAGGACTTTACTTAGAATGTAGTGGAAGGCAGTGTGTTTGTGCTTCAGAACTTGGGGATGATTGTGTGAAGCATACCTGATTCAAGTGGATTGTATCTCAAGGAACAAGAATGTCTATGGTTGTAAAATTCAAGGTGAATTTGTACAGGGAGGGATCAATGGTGATTTTGGTCTCAATCCAAGAGTTTGTTGGTTGTAGTACAAGGATGTGATCCTGGTACTTTCTTGCTACATGATCATAAAGGTGTCATGGGATATAATTGGTTATTTTGTGGTGTTTCTTGTTGAAGGAGCAACTTCTGTCAGTTAAATGTACTAGTGTTGTTTGAGGATCAAGCATTAAGTGAATGCGTTCAGCAGGTGTGTTGAACAGAAGGTGCGCTCTTGAAGACATGAAGATGCGTCTTATGTTTTCCATTCATTTAAGGTGTTCATCTTGCAAAGGAGCACTGGTTATCTTAGATATGGGGAGTTGAAATTTTGTTTATCAAGATTGTCTGTGGCTCTGGTGAAGGTGTTATGTCGTGACATTGTGAAGTTCATGGTGGACATGAGAGTTTAGACCTGGTGTGTCAATGGATTGGACCACTAGTGTACATTTACCCCAATGTTTGCAATTTTTGGCCAAAAAGGGGGAGAGAAGTAGGATTGTTTTGTTCTGAGTATGTTGGTTGGATGATTCAGAGTTTGCCTTTGGAACTTTTTGTGCTTGCTGTTGTTGGTGTTCTTTGGTTTGTCTAATTATGGCTAAAAAGGGGGAGAGTAGTGACTTTGGCTTTAGCTTTGCTGTGGTTCTGTGTTCTGGAGTGGATGTTCTTAATGATGTGGTTTATTGGTTGAAGTAGTTGGGTTTCTGATTTTTGCTTGTTGATGGTCCCTTGGCTTGAGGGGGTGCTTCATATTGTTTGGAGTGAATGTTAGATGTGGTTTTTAGAAATGTTGTGTTTTCTGCTGGTATCTGATGTGTGCTGATATTGTTTTAGCCAAAATTTGCCAAAGGGGGAGATTGTTAGTTCTGAAATTGGCAGCAATTTTGGTAAAACAAAGTGTTGCATCAAGTTGTCTTGCTTGATATCTTGACATGTTGTTCTAACATTATGCAGGTGGTGTTTTTATTAGTGTTGCAGGTCTGTGTGTATGTTGTCAAGACTGATGCCTTAACATCTGATGTGCTGACAGAACATTCTATTAAGAATGTTTTGTTTTATGGGCTGCGCGTTATTTAGTAACGTGTGAGATTTTGTTCTGAGAAATTACAAGCGAATTTATTGGAGAAGATTTATTCTGATACAATCAATTCCTATTACTTTGTGGAGTATATTTTGTTACTATTTTAGGGCGAAGAGATTTGGAGAATAAATCTGCTTTATTGTTAAATCAAATATGTGATTTTATTATGCCCAAGCCCAATGTAAGGTCTGGAAGATTCAAGTCAGAATCAAGAAGAATATTGAAGAATAATGACTTTCTAATTATGGAGATAAATTAGGAAGGAGTTTATTGAAGACCTATTTTGTAGCAGAATCTACTTCAGATTTGTAACAACAAATTTGCTGTGATTTGAAGCCCAAATCCAGTTGGGTATAGGTTATAAATAGAAGCATTGTAACCTAGAAAAAAGAAGCCAGCCATCATGTAAATTATAAGGGATGTGTTGGTCGATGAACCACTCGGTTTGTGGGATGGTCATCGTGTTTATCTCAAAGCCTGTAGGTAAGAGATGTATTGTTCTTGGAGAAAGCTTTTAAGCAACTTCAAGATGGTGTTCTTAGTCAAGAGTCTTGGCTGAGTATTAACATATGAGTGTGTCTTCTATTTTTATGTGGTTGAAGAGTTGTTGGAAATCAAGCTGTTGATGCAGTGCCTGAGGTATTGACTGCTAGACATCATTGCGATGATTGGAAGAGAGATGGAGTCTCTTACCTAGGGAAGACTTAGGTAGAAGGGTCATTGGGTAGTTATTAAGTGAGTAGATCGTCAACGGGTGTGTTGACTGTAGGGTCTACAAATTGATACTGCTAATAGTGGACTTCTTTCCTGGCTTGGTATGCCCCCAAATGTAGGTTGTTAGACCAAACTGGGTGAACAAATTCTATGTGTTGTTTATGCTTTTTAGTACTGTTATTGTTTATACCTTGCCATGTTATCTGTAACAGACCAGATGTCTCGACATCCCGTAGGACATCTGGGATCTGTCATACCTGAATTTCATAGTCAATTATCCAACTTAGCATATGCAAATTTATCATTACAAATGCCTTGAATTTCAATTTTGGCATTTGGCATTTATGTGAGACATAGAGGTGGCATGGATCAAGCACAAACCAGTCAAGCATATCCAAGAATAAGAAGAATTCAAACCTGCAAAATTAATGGGAGTCAATGTATAGCTATGCTAGAGGAGACTTGAGGTACCTTAGCATTCAAGTCATGTTACATAGCCATATCCATTGGGTAATAGAGTGATCCTTCATCCATTCACTATTCCTCCAAAAACAAACTTCTCCTCCTATAAATATAACTCATTTCTAATAATTCAAATCACCCCAAAATATCATAACACATGTTTTCTCTCATTTCACTCTTCACTTCAAAATTCCAAATCCTTAAGAAGTGAGAATCGAATTTTCAAATAGAGAACAATTCAATCCAAACCAATAGTGTAAACACCTCACATACATCATATATGAGTGATCCAAACACTTAAACAACATCTGTAACATCAAATTCATCAAGATCACATCTCACCCCAAGCCAGTTGCAGTTGGATTCGAGCCAAGCAATCCAGGAGGTTTCAACTTGTTCTAAGCATCTCAACACTTAAGGTCCAAGGAAGTTGTCCAGGTCATCACTTCACATATGTAACACCTATAACTGAAGATTCAAATTCCTCTTGCACAGGTAAGCCTGGACTTCTCAAACTCAATGAATTATGCATCATAAATGTTGTTTCAAGCTACCAACATGTTTCTGGATGTTCATAGAATGTTAACCCTCAATTAATTGCTATTTATCTTGCGTGTATGGGATTTCACATAGTTTTTGCATTTTTTAGGGTTCATCTGATTATAACATGATATCTTGTGATACACTAAAAAGAAATAGAATTAAATACCACCATTGAGTTCCTTGTTTAAAAATGAGCAATTTTCATGTTTACATCATCCCATTTCATTACGTATTAAGGGAGATAGGGTAGTTTTTGCAAATTCTGGCTAGAGGTTGAAGATGAAGTTCTTCGTGCGTAAAATTTGAATTGCTTGTGTGTGGGTGAGAGGTCGTGGGTTCAATCCCCACCCATGACATTTTTTACCACTTTTCCAATTTCACCTATTTTCATATTATTTTTCTTAATTATTTCAAATAATTAATTTCTATATTCAATTTTATTTATTTCTAAATGATTTTTTAAACAAATATCACTCACATATTTAAATATTTTATTCACCCAAAAAATCACAAAAAATAATTTTTATTTGATATATTTTTAATATATTTAAAATATTATTTTAAATTGTTTTAAATGTTTTTAAAATGATTTCTTTTTCTTGATTTTTAAAACCAAAATGATTTTAAATATTCATGTGGATAAAATACTTTTTTCATAAACCTTAATCATTATTTATAACATGATTAATGATTTTATTTGATAAATAATACATTTTCTTATTTTTCTTTAAAAATTATCTTAAAAATTGAAATTAAGGTTTTGTTTTGATTCAATCTTTCAAACTTCATTTCAAGCAATCTATGGGCCTCTATTAGAGTGCAAGGACCCTCAGGCTTCCTAAAAGTATAGGATAGATCCTAGTTATCTTTATCAATACACCAGTCCCTAGGAGAGTCAAAACCTTTATGGCATTCAAGCTTATCTTTTAAAGCCTCTTCTGATCCTCAACAAGGTTTGGTTTTAACTTTAAGATCCCCAGCCAGAACCATGTCACCAACAACAAATCCCCAAAAGAATCAAAACCCTTGGGGCATTTAATAATTCAACTCTTTCCTAATCTCCAGCAAGAGTTAGTTTCCCCTTTTGATTCCTCAAAATAGTTTAGACCTTCTCTTGGATTTGAATAAATCCTCAGTAAGAGTCACCCTCCTCTTAGGCTTCATATAATGATTTTCCCAGTCAGCCTCAATCTTGGGCTTTGTATAAGACAGATATATTACTCCCCTAGTTGAGTCAATTTTCAACCTTTTTTAGCCTCAACCTTGAGCTTTGATCAAGGCACAAAATCCATCATCCCCAAAGATGAGACCAAGAGTCCTCTCTGTAGGAGGATATTTCCACTATACATCACATTTCAAAACAAACAACCAAAAACCTTTTTTTTCCAGATAATTGATGTAAGTGGCACACTTGTTGATTCAAAATCCAAGTTGGAGTCCCTCCTTTATCATGGCTAAAGTTCTCTTTCATCTAAGTGATGTAAGTGGCAAACCTCTGGATTCTACACATCCAAGTTAATGTCCCTCTCTTAGTATGAAAAGATTCATAAAGAAAAAAGTGGCATTTCTCTACACTGAGTTAAAGCTTCTTCCTTCATGACATTTTAATTCTCCTATAAAGGAAGATGTGCATTGTTGGATTCCACACATCCCAGTCAAAGCAACTTCCCTTATAATCAATTCCTCAATGTTTGTGATGGATAGATGAGATATCTCCCTTTAGATATGACAAATTCTCTCTCAGTCAAACTTTTAGCCTCAATCTTGGGCTTTAAACAAGATACAAACACTCCTTTAGCTTCAATCTTGGGCTTTGAACAAGACACAAAAACACTTTTAGCTTCAATCTTGAGCTTTGAACAATACACAAATACTCTTTTAGCTTCAATCTTGGGATTTAAACAAGACACCAAATATTTTTCCTCCCATAGAATAGGAGGAACTACGAACGCTCTGATTTCCCCAGATCTCTTTACAGGAATACATAGGCATAAGATTGCGAAATCTTAGCGAGCGCACTAATCAAAAACCTTAGGTTCAGTACCTCCCCAAAAACAATAGAAAACCCAAAAACAACAAAAACATTTCCTCAACCTTCACAAAGGAGAAACTTTCCCTATTCAACAGCAAATGGATTTAAGCAACTAAGCAACTCAACAGTAGAAACACATGCAAATAAAGGTTCCTATTGATTACTATAGATACTCTGGGTGTTAACAGCTTCCCTTTGTATAACCAACCCCTGATCCCCGATCTCTTCGCATTTGTTAAGGAAAACATTTGCACGCAGAGTTAGTTTGAGATATCTTCCACTTCCTTTTAAGCTTCATAGCATAAATATAGAAACCAGAAAGTAGCACTAAATGCGGTAGTGGCCGTGTCACAAAAACCGAGCTACAGAAAAATGGCGACTCTGCTAGGGACTTTATTCTTTTTCTAGGAGTGTTAAGCCTTGCATTGCATGTTTTTGCTATTTTATTTGCTTTCTTATTTGATGTCATTTCCTATTTTCCATCATACTATCTGCTTATCTACCATACTTGTTTAATTTACTGTTATCTAGGAATGTGATTAATACACATGTGGTGAGTCAAAAAGTCCTCAGTGGGCTTGAGAGCATATTTTAAGATAGTAGGTGGCATTCTCAAGAAGGCTTAGAGGGAGTGAATCCTGACCAAGCTAACTTGAAAGTCCATCAAATCAGTAGAGGTACCCTTTTGGAATTACTGTTGTTAAATGAGAAAGTCGTGAAAACATTACTTTTTCCACTGGGCACCGGTGAAACTGAGGATTAGTAAACACTTAACATTGGTCATTTCTAGGACGTAGTACGGTGACTATCAGGAATAGTTGATACGCGATACTACACTAGAATGAGATTCGTCTTAGGGATATTACAGCTCTCATGATTCAGTCGGTTTGCTAGTAATATTCTTAAGAGGGGTCAATTATTTTGGGAACCTTGTTAGAACCCGTTCTACAGGTACACAACAAAAAAACCTAGTACATACCTTTGGGATGGGTAGATCCGTGGCCTCATGCTCATGACAATAAATCCTTAAACCCGTGTTTTCATATATTTATGTTTGCGGCATTCATGCATTCATCAAAAACTTTCAAAAAAAATCTTTTCTCAAAATTTTTCAAAAGAACTAAAAAACGGGGTGTTGCAAATATCTGAAACCGCGTTATGGATTTTGGTAGAAGAAAAACTCCGAAGTACACCTTCAGAAGTGCAAAACTTGAAGACCTAAGAAGATTGGGAAGGATGATTACTAATCCAGAAGCTTTCAGAGCTAAGTACGGAGGACTTTTGTCTCTTTTGAAAGTTAACATGGTGGAAGGAGTCCTAGCTACATTGGTTCAATTCAATGATCCGGTGTACCACTGCTTTACGTTTCTTGATTATCAGCTCACATCAACATTGGAAGAGTACTCTCATCTGATTGATTTACCCATCACTGATCAGGATCCATTCTCCGGACTAGAAGAAATTCCTAAAGATCAAATCATTGCAAGAGTCACCTCTTTGGAAATATCAGATATCAAAACTCACATGACCACCAAGGGAGGAATTCAAGGTCTACCAGCTAGGTTCCTATTGGAAAAAGCTCTATGTAGCGTGCGATTTTTGTCGGTGACGCGACCACCTTACCGCAATGGTTGGAATTGGGTGCTACTTTCTGATTTCTTATTTATCCTATAAAGCTGGAAAGGAAAAGGAAGATATCTAAAACTAACCTTGAACGCAAATGTTTTCTTTAACAAATGCTAAGAGATCGGGGAACGGGGTCGGGTTATACAAAGGAAAGCTATTAACACCCAGTGTATATATGGTTATCCATAGGCCTTTTATTGCATGTTTCTCTATTAATTTGAACTGCTTTCTTATGTTTATCTGTTGTGGCTTGGGAAAATTTCTCCTTTGGGAGAATTGAGAGACTGTTTTTGTGGTTTTCTGGTTTTCTGTTGTTTTTGGTAAGGTACTGGACCTAAAGTTTTTGATTTGTATGCTCGCTAAGATTTCGCAATTTTATGCCTACGTATTCCCGTAAAGAGATCTGGGAAATCAGAGCAATCGTAGTTCCTCCTATTTCTATGGGAGGAAAGATATTTGGTGTCTTGTTCAAAACCCAAGATTGAAGCTATCAGAGTATTTGTGTCTTGTTCGAAGCCCAAGATTGAAGCTAAAGGTTGACTGAGAGGGAATTTGTCATCTCTTAAAGGGAGATATCTCATATATTCATCACAAATATTGAGAAATTGATTATAAGGGAAATTACTTTAACTAGGATATGTGAATCCAACAATGCCATAATTTCCTTTATACGAGGGATGTCATGAAGGAGGAAAGCTTTAACTCAGTGTAGAGCAATGCCACTTTTTCCTTATGAATCTTTCATGCTAAAAGAGAGACATTAGCTTGGATGTAAATAATCCAGTGGCTTGCTACTTATAGCTGTTAGATGAAATATGATTTTTAGCCAGGATAAGAGAAGGACTCCGGCTTGGATTTTGAATCAACAAGTGTGTCACTTACAATAATTATCTGGAAAAAGGTTTTGATTGTTTGTTTTGATATGTGATGTATATATAAAATATCCTCCTGCAGAGAGGACTTATGGTCTCATCTGAGGGGGTGTTGTTTTTTGTGTGCCTTGACCAAAGCCCAAGGTTGAAGCTAAAAGAGACCGACTCCACTAGGGAGGGTTTTATGTGTCTTGTACAAAGCCCAAGATTGAGGCTGACTGACTCCACTGTGAAGAGATTTTTATATGAAGCCTGAGAGGAGGCTATCTCTTGCTGAGGATTTGTGGAAATCCAGGAGCAGGTTCATATTGTATTGGGGAATCCAAAAGGAATTACTCTTTCTGGGGATCAGGGAAGAGTTGCGATACCAGATGCCATAAGTTTCTGATTCTGTTAAGGGTTTATTGATGGTAAATTGCCCCTGGCTGGAATTTTTAAGGTGAAAGTTAAGCCTTGTTGGGGGTCAGAAGAATTTAAAAAATGAGTTTGAAAACCTATAGAGGTTTTAACTCTGCTGGAGATTAGTATGTTGGTAATAATGATCAGGTTTTTTCTTGTGCTTTTAGGAAACTTGAGGATCTCCGTGTGAGATTCAAGAGGAGATGAGACTTTCCAAGTCTACTTGAATGAAGAGATTGACTTTTAGCTGAAGAGTGATCTTTGTATGATGCCCAAGAAGAGGCTGAGACTGCCCAAGTCTCTCAAGAAGTAGTAGGCTCTAGTGTAGAGAGGGGTATTTGTATGATGCCTAAGAGGAGGCTTTAGGGTTTAAGGGATGAAGATCAACCCTTGAATAGTATGATGTTTTGGAAGTTGAACTCTCCCGGGGATTGAACTAGTAGAGATGACTAATTTCTATCCTATGCCTTTAGGAGGCCTTTGGGTCCTTGTATTAAGCCCAAGAGGAGGCCGGGGATGCTTTTAGGAAGCCTGTGGGTCTAAACCTAAGAAAAGTTCAAGAAAGGTTTCACCGGGAATTAATCCTTTCTTTGCTCAACAATTCATAGGTTTGAAGAAATTCAAAAGATGTTTCACCGGGAATTAATCCTCTATGGGGAAATGAATTTCTTGTAATATATATATATATATATATATATATATATATATATATATATATATATATATCTAAGTTTTGACAGTCTTGAGAAAAATTTCACCAGAAATAATACCTTTCTCTGTTCCATATTAAATAAGCCCAAGAGGAGGCAGACTATATAGGGAATTTCCTATGGGGAACTAGTTTTGTCTATGTTAGAAAGTAACCTCTGGTTTGACCTAAACCTAGACCTAACTGCTGAGGAAACTCTAAGCAAGATATGCAGAAGTATATACAGACAATTTGATTGACAGATATATAACAAATATGCATTAAAATGATAGTGGGACTTACCTTCTGAGAAGAAGCCCAAGTATATTGTGATCTGTAGTATTGACTACAACTGTATGCTTGATTAAGGTTTCAAGAAATTGAAGAAAGTTTTGGGGAAACTTTGAATTTCAATTTGAATTAAAAGAACAAGTTGTTTTAAAAATAAAAGAGAGTTTGGGGCTTATACAATGACTGAGGCCCAAATGACTTATTTGAAAACATTGATCGCACTGCGATACTGAAAGACGTCGTGGGGCTTATACTATAGCAGATGCCCAAAAATTGTTTTTGTACAAAGAGGGGTTGGGTCTAACACTCTAATAGAAGCCCAAAAGTGTTTTGAAGAAATAAAAATGGGGCTTATACTCAAGGAGAGGCCCAGATAATTTATTTGAAAAGGCGACGATCGCGTCGTGATTTTGAAAACCACTGAGGGACTTATACAATGACTGAGGCCCAAAATTGTTTATGAACAAAAAGGATGGGCCTTACACTCTAATAGAGTCCCAAAAGGTTATTTTTATACAAGATTTGGGGCTTATATCTCAAGGAGATGCCCAGATGAAAAAACAGCGATCACACCGTTATTTTGAAAATCGTATCGGGACTTATACAATGACCGAGGCCCAAAATTTTGTATTTACAAAGGGAATGGGTCTTACACTCTATTAGAGGCCCAAAAGTGTTTCAAATGAAGTTTGAAAAAATCAAAATTAAGAAAAACCCTAATTTTAATTAAAAAATATATTTTTCAAAGGAAATTAAATAAAAAATGATATAAAATATCAAATATACTCAAAAACAAGTTGTCAACTTTGAAAAATATTTTGATAAATCATATTTAATCACATGAAAGCTTGGAATCCAATTGAATTTGAAAATTCAAGGTGGAAATCTCATTTTAAAAATGTTTGAAAACAAATAAAATGAAATTAATTACAAAAATCCAAGCTATATTAAATAAATAATATAAATTTGATTTTTTTGTAGAATAAGAATATTTTAATATTTTTGTGAATTTTGAAAAAAATAATTAATAAAAAATAATTAAAATTGAAGGAGAAATTAATTTTGAGATTAATTAAGAAAATAATGAAAAATAAGAAAAATAGCAAAAAAGGAGAGGGAACCAAAAATGGTCTGGGTGGGTGTTGAACCCACGCCCTCTAACCAAACAAACACACGCTGCTACCACTGGGGTGGTGATACATCCGTGTATCAAAACCACCCCATATGCATATAAGGGTGACCTAATTTCTACGCCAGGCCAAGGCAAAAAACTAAATTTTGGGGTATTTGCAAGAAGGCCACAACTTTTTCATTTCTCCATGAAAATTGATGAAATTTAGATGGATCCTACCTAGAATTTCATGAGGAATCCAATGGTGGTCTCAGAATTTTCTAAAGATGCCTACATTTTAAAACCCGATAGTGGTTTCAAAATAGACCAAAATTTGCAAGTTCTATGCTACCACTTCATACAAGCAATAATAGCATGGTAAATTGGTTCAAAAGGCAACACATATGATATGCATGACATGTTCATGATCAATGGACATCAAAGCAATGCATATTTTAAAGAGTTCAAGTTGTTATGTACTTACCTCTTGAAGCTCCTTGTGCTATCTTTTAAAATACTTGTGCCAGAAGTAATCTAATGCCTTAGACACTCTTGATAGATCCCTTAGAAGCTTTTAGGATGATCAAAACCAGCTGGAAACCTCAGGAACAAGAACTGGCTCTTTCTTGCAAAAGTGGCAAAAGTGAACAAAATGGTAACTCGCTCAAATGGTGTTACAGTTGAGGGACACATGTTAGAACAGCTTAAGGATGATATTTGGAGAATATTTAAAGGGTGACTTGGCTCTGAAAGTGATTGGATCAAGACATGGCTTGAAAAATACATAAAAGTCAAAATTTGTTGTTTTGGAGGTTGACTTTATGATTTTGGTGTTGTACAATGAGGATGAAGGTTTGAACACCTCCAATAGATGATTTATGATGTGTTTGGATAGTTATTTTAGTGGTTTTTGCTCTGGTTTCAAGAATCCCCAAATTACTTCATTATGACTTGAAATTGAAGTAAGAGAGGAAGAGTGAGAAAACAAGGCTTTGGTATTGTTTTGGTGTGGTTTGAAACATCAGAAATGACCTCTATTTATCGTAGAGGAAGTTTGTTTTTGAAGGAATAGTGAATGGTAACTGGTTCACACTATTATCCAATGGATATGCCCACGTATCACTTTCTTAAATGCCAAGGTACCAAGTCTCCTCTAGCCATTGACTTGAGCTGATCTTTGTAGCTTTAGGTCTTCTGAATTTTGAGTCAATCTTGACTCAATTGGACTGATATGGCTTGGTTCATGACAGCTCTATGTTCCACATCAATGCCAAATGACAAAATTTGATTTTTGGATTTGCAAACTTGAATGATCACATGCCAAAGGATAGAATCCTTGCCTTAGGGTCTAAGTTTGCAGGTTTTTCATGATTGACTGAGATTCTTATTGAATTTGGGTGAGGATCAGTCTTGCATAGTCCCCAAATTTGGACTCAAAAATCGTGTGCCACAAGTAATGCATAAAATTTATCTTGGAAATCGGTTTGAGCAAGGCATGTTTCAATGCTTGTAACTTCTTGCTCAAGTTGAATTAATGGGAGTTTATGTACTCTTTGGAAAGCTTGTATATCCTAGTTTAACTTTGATGTCCAACTTTGGTCTTAAATCATCATGGATTATTGTGAAAAATGGCCTCAAAGTTGGTGAAAATACAAAACAGATTCTGCCCAAAATTTCATTAAGTGTTGGAAAAATGGTAATTTTCACATTTTTGTGATTTTGATCAATCCATAACTCAAAATCCATGAGGATTTAGGATCTGATGTAGTTGACAATCTTGAAGTATGTAATGAGAGCTTTCATTTGAGCTTTGGATGGAAGAAAAAGGTTGCCTGGATCACAAGTTACGGTCTTGCAAAGTTGGGTATAAATAACTTTTTTCATGACTTAGTGAAACTTCAAGTTTCTTATGGTTGCCCCTTTTGCAAGTAATCCAAATTTTCTTGATTTTTATTGATGTATGATGATCCAAACCATAAGTTAACATTGTTTTTTACTTAGGGAAGCCTTGTTTGTCAAGAAATTCAAAAAGTCAAACTTGGTTTTTGGCACAGTTGACTTTTTATCAGATGAATTTCAAACTTTGTGATCCTTTATGAAATCAAGTGCTTGACAAAATTCAAATCGAATGGATGGGTTCCATAGGTGTTTTAGAGTGTCTTGAATCATATCCCAAGGTTTGGGAACATGTCTTTGTCAAAAGTCAAAGGTACAGTTGACTTTTCATCAGGAAACCCTAATTGGTCCAGATGAATTTGAATCCTTGTATTGCTTATGAACCAAGTTCTTTGGGTCAATCCAATCTTGTAAATGGATCAATATGATGTATTGGAGGTCTTCAAAACACTTCTTGAGGTCTTGACTCATGCCTTGCTTCAAAAGTTAACTTAGGGGTGAAATAGGTCAAGAAACCCTAATTCCTGATTTTTGATGAATGCATCCCCTGAGGTTATTTTGACTCTATGATTGGGTCCATGAGGTCCCTTTTGGATTATTAGATCATGTTTTGAAGTATTGGCTCATGCCCAGATGAAGATTTCTCTCTGGAGGCCTTGGTCGACCAAAACCCTAATTTGGTGACACTGATGATCTTGAGGCTTGATCCACTTGAAATGTTGCACTCTTGTGCTTAATTTTTGATATGGGAGACCTCTTGATCCTTTGTAGATGTTTGAGAGACTTTACAAGTTGAGGATCATGTCCATTCTTGATTGATCCTTTGTCTGAGTACTCTGAGAGGGTTCAAAACCATAATTCTTGATTGTAGTGAATGCTCAACAATCTTTGAGAGGATTGATGAGGCATGAAGGTACATCCATATTGAGGTTATGACTTGCACAATGATGGGATAAATTATGGTCAAAATTTAGGGTATGACACCCTATACTTTGCCAGCATAGGAAACATAGTTGCTTTTGAGGATAACTTCGTTCTACTCATCTATGAATTATTCCTTTTCCCTAACATTAACAATTTCATCGACATAAATGCTATCAAGATATTTTTAATTGGGAACCCAGTCCTAAATTTGCTTGCAGATGCTTACCACTCAGTGCATTTAAGGAACTTATACAACGGAGGGATGATTATATTCTGTGTACCATTACTCTACAAATGGTTTATTTCCCACTTACCCAAATCTGCTGCTTTTTGGGATTTCAAAAGTGGTATGCGATGGTCGCAAAAGATTATGTCCCTTACCCATTCTGACATAAATTGGTACAATCGGGTCTATGACGGAGAAAAGATCATTGACAAATGTGGAAGTTTCCCCAATGTACCCCTCATTGGTACTAAAGGAGGGATCAATTATCACCCAGTTTTAGCTCGTCGTCAGCTTGGATACCCAATGAAGGATATACCTTACAACATTCATCTGGAAGGTATTTTCTTCAAGGAAGGAGAAAATGACAAAGCACTCAAGGAGGAAATTATACATGCCTGACATCATGTTCATAAGAAAGGAAGAGAGTCTCTGGGAAAACCAAACTGCATCTCCGCAGAGCCTTATCTCCAATGGGTACAAACTAGGGCCTTCAAGTTAAAAATGCCTTACCCTCATCAAGAAGTATTTACCTTAAAAGAATCTATTCTCTACTTCATGAGTGACACAGAGAAACTGCAGGTCACTTTTAACAAAACTCAACGTGAAAAGAACTCTTGGAAGAACAAGTATCAGATTGTCAGCTTGGAGTGCACAAAGATTCAAGAGTTACTAAAGGAGAAAGATGCTCTGATTGAAATATTAGAGCAGCATGCTGTGGAAAGTCAAGAGGAACGGAGGATTTTACTCTCTCCTTTCACATGACAAAGGATCATCGAATCGACAACGGTTGAAGAGACTCGATCAAAGAAGAGAAAATGGGATCAACAGCAAACATCTAGACCTTTGTCAGAGATTTCTTAGGATTCATAGGCCTAGTTTTCCTTCTTGCACTTTGTAAACTAATGTACTTTTCCCTGTGAGATATTGTAATCCTTTGAATTCAATAAAAGGTTTCCACCGTTGTATGATATTTGCAATACAATTGTTAAAAGTTCTTTTGAAAAAAAATCATTCTCATTCTTTACATATCATTCATCATTCTTGCATTACACATCTTTGTCATAAAGTCTCACACATGTGTTGCACTTTAGAGTCAAACTGACTCATTCGTAGAATACTCAGGCCAATCGGAAAAAGAAAATGGACGACCTTGAGGAGGAAAACAGAGAGCTAAAAGAGGAAGTCAACACTCTGAAGGAAAGTCTGGAAAGACTCAACAGCATGATTGAATCCATGGCAGCAGCTCAGGATCAACCACCTCAAAAGACTACAATCTCAGAAATTGTGTCTACACCAGCTTTTGAGATACCCGTCAATCTTCCACAATACAACATGCCTAAAGGTTTTCTCTGGGGCATGCCTTTCAATTTCATACCAAAAGGTTATATTCCACCGGTCACTAAAGACCTAGGAGCCACAGCCAGAACCTCCGGACCTGAAGGTTACAAACTTCATGTGAATGAAGATGCAAGGGCTATGACAGAGACTCCTGTGCCTGAAGGTTACAAACTTCAGGTCACCGAAGCGCCAAGAGTTACTGCAATAATGTCTATACCACAACCTGTGATATATATTATCCCAGAGAAACAGATCCTTCATGCCACCCCTGGCAAGGATGAAGAAGTATACGAAAGGACGAATGAATTCCAATAACCGTTCTTGGAAATGCAGAAAGAACTACATGTCATTCGGGGACATGACTTGTTTGGTAAAGATGCCGCTGACCTCTGTTTGGTCCCAAATGTCAAAAGACCGCACAAATTTAAGATGCCCGACTTTGAGAAGTACAAAGACAACTTTTGCCCTCAAAGTCACTTGGTAATGTACGCTCAGAAGATGTCTACCCAGACAGAAAACCAACAGCTACTAATCCACTACTTTCAAGACAGTTTAACCGGTGCCGCGCTCAAATGGTATATGGAATTAAACGGTACCAAGATCAGTACCTTCAGAGATCTTGGGCAGCTTTTGTTCAGTAGTACAAGTACAATTTGGATATGGCACCTGACAGAGATCAACTCAAATCTATGTCCCAAAAAGATAAAGAAACCTTCAAGGAGTACGCTCAAAGACGGCGTGAAATCGTCGCCCAGATTTGTCCTCCTCTTGAGGAGACAGAAATGACGAAAATCTTCTAGAAAACATTAATCTCATTTTATTATGGACGGATGGTCGCCATTGCACCTAGTGACTTTACCGAGATGGTAAACATGGGGGTACGCCTTGAGGAAGCAGTCCGAGAAGGTCGATTGGTTAAGGACTCAGAACCATCCAGCAATACTAAAAGATATGGGAATGCTTTCCAAAAGAAGAAAGAATAGGATATCAATAATATCTCACAGAGTAAGCAAAGGCGAAGGTATCAACCTCGACAGGTAGCAACGGTATCTCCTGTTGTCAGTCCCGCACCGACCCCTACATGTCAACCACAGGTTGTTCAGAGGCAACCAAATCAACAACTGTATCAGCAAAGGCAGCAACAACCTTTTCAGCAGGCTCATCTGCAATACAATAACAACAATCATTTTCCACGATCGCCAGGGTTTGACCCTATACCAATGTTATATGCAGAACTATTCCCACTTTTGTTATCCAAGGGGCACGTTCAAACCAGAACTCCTCTCACAGTGCCGGACAATCCCCCTTATTGGTTCAAAGTTGTTCAATCTTGCCCTTATCATCAAGGAGGACCAGGGCATAACATTGACAATTACCTCAGCTTCAAATATGACGTACAAAGGCTCGTCAGAAACGGAGTTTTATCTTTCAAATATACGAATCCGAATGTTCAAACGAACCCGTTTCCACAACATGAAAAAGCTTCAGTAAACTTGGTGGACGAAGGATCCGGCGGCAGTTATCAAATTCACGATGTACACCTACTAGAAACGAATATGGCAAAAATACATTGGAGGAAAAGCGGATATGGCCATGTGTTATCTCATAACTATCATCAATGCGACATTTGTTCCAAGAACAATCAAGGGTGCATCATTGCACAAACAGCTCTTCAAGAGCAGATGGATCTAGGCTGGATCCAATATCATACGATTCAAGGAATAAATATGGCCTATCAACATCCAGACATTGTTCAAAATCATAACATCTGCGTAATGAATGTCAATCTGGTTGCAATGCACTCAAGACAAAGTCAGTATCATAATTTTTCGTTGCATGACTACAACGCTTGCCCGATTTGCTCAAAAGACAATCAAGGATGTTCTTTTGTACAAGAAGCTCTTCAGCGTCAAATGGATATAGGATGGATCCAAGACTACCATGGAAGGAATAATCACTAGGTCAACATGGTTCAGATTTTCGACATTCGTTTAATGAATACCAGCTTGGTAGAATTGCCAAAAGGGATTGCATACCATACACATCCAAAACCCTGCACAAGTCTTCTAACAAACACACATGCAGAAGGTGTTAGAAGCTCAAGAAAATTGGAAGATGCAAGTCATTTGAAGTGCAAACAGTGTGCAAACATGTTTCAAAAGTGTGGATCAAAATTCATTACCAAACATGTTCAAAGATGCTTCACAATGTCATACAAATCACACTAACAAATGGCTCAAAGATAGCATTCAAAAGTCAATGAAAAATGACCTAAAAAATCTATGAAAAAATGCATGAGATACCTTAATATATCATAGAAGCATGTACCAACTTACATGTGAAAATTCAGTTCAAAGCTATGTCAAACAATTCCAAAATGACACAAGTATCATGAATAGATGTTCATACAAATGAAAATAAAAGAAAATTCATGGAAAAATAGCAAAATATGCTAAAATCAAAAAATAAAATATGCAAAAATTATTTAAATGCATTATGATGCTTCATGAATTTTTTCAGGATTTTATCATGCTTGGAAGTATTTTTAAAAATCAAAAAGCAAACAATTATGAAAAGAAAACTAAAAAACAAAGAAATTGCCAGGGGGTGCAACAAGAGCAAATGGCCAGTTCAAATTATTGGGCTCAGAAAAAGGAGGGGTGCGTATATCAAAATGCCCAGTCCAATATCACACGCTCAGATAGGGTGTATGGCATGTGGAGCAGTAAAAAATTTGACTCAATAATAGCCTCAGGATGCAGTCAACAGATGATGATCAAGGAAGTAAGCAAATCATGTGGTTCAGAATGCGTGCACATGGCAACTAACGATGATACACACACATGGCATCATAAAGTCAAAACAAAGTCAGAAAAGGGAGCACGTGTCAGGGATGCTCTCTCATTAATGTGTTGACACGCTCTAAGCCATCAGATCAAAACACATCAACGACTACGTTATAACCTGGCAATTGAGTTAGGGTTTATGAAGCTGATGAACACCACAGGCCGGAGAAGACTCCGGTCATCTTCTCCGGCCACTCTCCACTGTACCAAAAGTTGCAGGCCACCAGAAATGAACAAGGCTTATACCAAAATGATCCTCAGGTTATGTAGATCATGAATCTAAATTCCAAATCCACAAAAAGTTCACATACGGACCAAATCGAAGGAAAACATTTTGCCCTAGAAATTTCAACTAAGCACCTAAGGTGCCTATCAACTAGCCAGATGTTTACATGGCTCCTATTGAGCTCCAATCATGCAAAAACAAGTAAAATCAGAGCAAAAAGTTTGAAATGAGACCTGTACTTTTGATGCTTCCTTTGCTACAAGAGAACACCAGAGAGGAGATTCCTTAAGCTTTGAAGATGAGCACTGGACAAATAAAGGTTGAATAGACTTCCAATTTCTTGCAAAATCAACTGAAGAGAATGAAGATTGAAGAAGATGCAGTGGCTTCCAATACTTCAAGATCACTGAACTCTTGAATGTTGAAGAAGAATGGAGAAGTTGCAGAGAGAACAAGCTCGAGGAAGAGAGGTTTCAGAGAGAGAGAAAAGTGTGAGGATTGGTGAAATGAAGAAATGAGCGAAATTAGTTTCAAATTCTATTAGAGCTTGCCTTTTATATCCTTGGTTAACTGTTGACCACCTTGGTTAACAGTTAGAACTCTGGTTAATGAAAGGTGTAGTTTGAAGTAAGAATGAGTGAAATGGTGGTGAGCCCGTGTATGGAAGGAACATGGCAGCTATGGTGTTGCTCAAATAGAAGGTGATGATGTAATGTAATGGTACAATGTTGCAGCTTCTCTTACAAACTTCCTGTGCAAGTTTCTTTTTCTCTCTTTTGTTTGAACATATATGGCAAGAGATGTACATGAGCATGGGTGATGACAACCACAATACAACTTGTTTCTTTTTATATTACCTTACTTGGTATGGAAGAAAACCAGGTGTGGTGATGATGACTTTGGAGCATTGTATCTTGATATTTCATGGATGAAATTGCAAGTTTTTGGAACCTTTGGAAAGGGGAGATGAAGGACAACAACATTGATGTTAAAAGCAACCACAATTGAATCCCTTAACATGCTTAAAAATGACCATGAAAGTGTGTGATCATGACTGCATTGGATGATCATCCTGACCTGCTCTTGACCTGGCCACACGCGTGTGAAATACATCAGCTTGGAACCCTACTTTGATCCACTATAACTTTTAATGAGTTGATTATATGAAAAATCTTTCAACACCAAAGTTAAAGAGGAAATCAAGAGGAACAAGATTGATGTTGAACACTTTTTTAATTGAAGCCTCCATCATGGAGATAATTGACTATGAACTTGAACAAAACATGCACACCAAGTTTTTATGGAAATGACTGCGTGCTGGCTCGCCCCTGACTTGCCTGGCTGGTCAATTTTGCCTTGGAAACCCTCAACTTTAACCCATCATATCTCCCTTGATTTTGATCCAATGGACATGTTCTTGGTATGGTTTTGAAGCTCTTGAGATGAACTTTCAATAGACCTCTTGAAATTTCCAATTTGGTGCTTGCATAATAGAGAAAGAATGACCTAAAGTTGGGTGTTCACCATGCCAAAACTTGCCATAAATGGAAACCCTAATTTCTATTTTTAGTAACTTTTCACATCTCTTGATTTCTTGTGAATCTCTTGACATTTATTGATCAAATCTTCATCAATGGACATATTTGAGATGAGGAACATGAATTTGACCTCAAAAAGTCAGGAGTTGACTTTTTCCTCTACACAGTTGACTTTTCCCCAATCTGACCGATTCTTAACCAATTGATCAATTGAATATCCTCTGAAATGAACCAATGGCCAATACTTCATCCTTAGACAATTGAAACCATATGGAAAACCTTGAAATCAAGCTTTGGCTTAAAAATTCACTTGCACTAACTTTTCACCAAAACCCTAATTTTGCACGGATTAGGAGAATGTGATCCACTTGAGATTTCGCATATACCTTGATCCTATGCTATGAACCAAATGATATGCAATGATGATAATGCAAAAAATGAAATGAAACATAAGCCAATTAAAGGTAAAAAAAGAAAGGGCAAATTTTGGGGTGCTACACAGTCTACCAGGATGAAAATACACATCAAGTTAGCATAATCAATGGAAATCCGGACAACCACCAAAGTTGTGACATCCGCTTACTGGAAACAGATTTGGTAAAGATGCACTGCATACAGAATGGATACGCCACCTCATAATTATGAACGTTGTCGAATATGTTCAGAGAATAGCCAAGGGTGCTACACTGTGCGAGCAGCTCTCCAGAATTAAGTAGACCAAGAAAAAACCCAACTGTGCATAAATTCTCAATCAATCAATATGGTGCAAGGATGCTCAGGGCAGCACGCGGTCTACGACATTAAAAAATTGAAACATCATTGGTCAAATATCACAAATGCTTGTGCGCTTAATTATTTTGGTCTGAATCACCACGATCATTCGGCTTACAGAAAATGTCGCAAAAGTCGACATGGTTGCCTCCTTTTTACAAAATGAGATTCAAGAATTGTTGGACAAAAGAAACATCACGATTTTCAATGAAAGAGAGCCTGTTAATTATGGAATTAACGAGGATGTTTTCACCATAATCCCTCTGCTCGATGAACCAAAGTGCTTGGAGATCCCTTTCGACAGTGGAAAAATTTCCAACATTCCCGAGCTGGAACTGATTGAGGTCACTTATGACAGTCAAAAGACCTAAATAACCCCTTTGGTCATCCACTTTCCAGGCCCAGTGCCCTACGAGTCAGAGAAAGTTATTACATACAAGTATGGCGCAACCATAATAGAAGACGGAAAAGAAATTCTGTTGCCATCTGTTGTCAACATTGCTGATATTAGTCGGGTCACCCGAAGTGGTAGAATCTTCAACAGAGGAGTTGGAGAACCTGCAAAAGAAAAGGAACCTCAAGCTGAAGTTCCTAATCAATAAATCGGTCAATCTAGCAGTGCAGAGCCTGTGAAGAATAATGATGAAATGTTAAAACTCATCCAGAGAAGTGAATACAACATTGTAGATCAACTATTACAAACTCCTTCTCGAATATCTGTGTTATCTCTCCTGCTCAGTTCAGAAGCTCACAGAGAAGCTCTATAGAAGGTCTTGGAACAAGCCTTTGTAGAACAAGATGTAACAGTGGGTCAGTTTTCCAGCATAATTTCCAACATCACTTCCTGTAACAATTTGGGTTTCAGTGATGAAGAACTTTCTGAGGAAGGTAAGAATCATAACATGGCACTCAATATCATAGTCAATTGCCAGGATGATGCTTTGACCAGCATACTGGTAGACACAGGTTCATCCTTGAACGTCATGCCAAGGTTAACTTTGGTACGACTATCTTTTCAAGGTACTCCGATGAGAAGCAGTGAGATCATAGTCAAAGCTTTTGACGGATCCTGGAAGACAGTTATCGGCGAAGTCGACCTTCCCATAACCATTGGTCCCCACACTTTCCAAGTCACTTTCCAAGTTATGGACATCCGAGAGGCATACAACTATTTATTGGGACGACCTTGGATACATGAAGCAGGGGCAGTCACTTCGACACTTCACCAAAAGCTGAAGTTTGTCAAAAATGACAAGTTAGACACATTATGCGGAGAACAAGCTTTAATTGTGAGCAACCTATCATCATTCTCATATTTAGAACTAGAAGAATTCGTTGGAACTCAATTTCAAGCACTCTCTATGAACAATAAGAATCATCAAGAAAAAGGAACGTCAATTTCCTCATACCAAGACGCTCTCCAAGTGTTGAGAAACAGTGACATAAAAGGATGTGGGTAAGTTGTAATTCCTGTTGATAATAAGACAAGAAAAGGTCTCGGTTTTTCTTCAGCACTTACCAAGACTACAGAAAAGGATTTAAGCTTTCGTCCCATTCAAGATTTCTTCCACAGTGGAGGCTTCCTCCACCCAATTTCTCAGGAAGTCCATACCATCGAGGAGAATAACTCTTCTGATACAGATGAAGAGTGGAAATCCTATTTCAACGATGAAGGATATATATCTCAGGAAGAAATATACATGTCATTCTGCTCTCCAAAGCAAAGTCCCAGATATATACCAAGATCAGACGTCAGAGTGATCTACGGAGATTGTGATCCTGAGGGATGTCGTGCTCCACCCAACTCATTGGAAGAAGATACTCTGATGAAAGACAACTTTGATTATAACTCATATGATCCCATGGATGATTTTCCTATTTGGAAACCTTACATGGAAAATTCAGGGCCTAAGAGTCAGCCAGAGAATGCATATCTGCTGAATGACCTTGAGAAAAATCCACTTGTTCTCCCAGAGTTGTTGAAACCTTACCAGGAAAATTCTGAAAATGTCAAACATCATGTTGACGAAGTTGCAAGGTTCGCAGGACAAGAATTTATCAACTTTACATTTCATGAGGTCAATGTTATTGAAGAAGATGACTCATCTATCCCCTCAAAAACTTGGGATACCTTGGGGCAGCCAAGCGGCAAGTACGACTTTCTAATAAAGTACACTGCTCCCGAAAGTTCTCGCATCAGATATGAAGACATCCAGGCAACAGAATGGGGAGATCCTCTTGAAAATGAAAATACTATTGAAGATATAATAGAAGAGTCCTCTTATGATAATGCTTCATGGGAAGAAGACTCTAGTGATCCAACTCTGCCAGAAATCACTGTCATTACTGAAGAAAATCCTGGAAAAAATATATCGAACTTTGTGATACACAGGGGAGTTCGTCGCAATTGGGTCGCAGTCGATGTCCTGAATATCGTTCATAAATCAAAGTAATTGCCTCATCTTTGTTTTGACCTTTCACTTTACCCGAGTGAAAAGGATGTTTTATAGGGCTTGTTTTTCTGTAAATGTCCCTATTCGCTTCGCCCAGAGCGAAAAAGTTTTGTTTTATAGGGTTTTGTCATACCTTAAATTTTGACCACAAGACTTCACATCATTGTTCAAACAATCACAACAATATAGATGTACTTTCATACCTCATCAATCCTCTCAAAGATTATTGAGTGTTCACTCTAGCCAAGAATTAGGGTTTTGAGCCCTCTCAGAGCACTCAGGCAAAAGATCAATCAAGAATTGACATGATCTTCAACTTTTCAAACCTATCAAACATCCATGAAGGATCAAGATGCATCCCACACCAAGAATATAACACAAGAATACAACATTTCAAGTTGACCAAGCCTCAAGATCATCAGTGTCACCAAATTAAGGTCTTTGACGACCAAGGCCTCCAGAGAGAAATTTCCATCTGGGCATGAGCCAATACTTCAACATATGATTCAAGAAGCTCAAAAAAACCTCATGAGTCCATTCATAAGTTCAAAATAGCCTTGGGGGATGCATCTATCAAAAATCAGGAATTTGGGTTTTGACCTAATTCAGTCCCTAAGTTGACTTTTGGAGAAAGGCATGAGCCAAGACCTCAAGATATGCTTTAAGGACCTCAAATACATCATATTGATCCATTAAAAAGATTGAATTGATTCAAAGAACTTGGTTCACAAGCAATATAAGGATTCAAATTCATCTGGACCACAAATTAGGGTTTCTGAGAAAAAAGTCAACCATATTGATAAGTGCAAATTGTAGCTATTTTTGTATATAAGTTTTGTTGCACTTATCGATACTTTTTGTTAATATCGTACGAATAAACCCCGCTTTATTTGTAAATATGTTTACTTTACCATTATAGTGTATATATTGTGTATCGTGTATATATCATTGAGTTTAATTGATTTTATCTCATTTTTGTAGGAATTCAAGCAATGATATTTTGCCATTGTTGTATAAGGCATTGAATAAGCTTTCCAGCGCTTCCGACCGTGCGTCAATCCGAGTTACGGTTCAGAAGTTGTGGTCAAAATAAGGGTTGGTTTGCTGTCAAGTTCACTTTGCGAACTTTCCAGCGAATGCTCCCAGACTTGAGGCAGTAGAAATAGGGACCAAAGTTCGCTTTGCGAACTTTCTAGCGAATATTCGCTTTGCGAATAAAAGTTCGCATTGCGAACTTCTGCAGAAAAGCAGAGGCAGTTTATCTATTTTGAGGCACTTAAGTGCCAATTTTTGGAGTTCGCTTTGTGAATAAAAGTTCCCTTTGCGAACTTGACTGATTTTTGAAATGTTATTTAAGTCATTTCATTCATTTTTTAGGTTATGGTTTTGGGGATTTTTGCTCCCAACTCCATCAAACTCATTTTTCAGTAGGATTAGCTTAGAAAACGACATTGGAGCTTGCACACGGATGATCCGGGATGGATTTCTCATTGATCGGATTTGACAAACTGCGAGATGTTTTTTTATTTCTTTTCTTCTTTGTGTATTTCTTCTTTGTTGGGTTGTTGTATATGTATTTACTTTGAACTCGTGTATATTTGTCGCCCATGGTGTTGTATAAAATCCGCTTTACAAATCTTTATCGGTGATTATCCTTGATTTTTGCTTTATGCTCGGGGTTTAGGTTGTGTTAGAGATAAACATTGCAAACTTTGATTAGGGATTATTATCTGTTAGTTTCTGGATGCTAGAGATAGATTTAAAGCTAATAATCTTTATGGGTGTCGAAGCTTAATGCTTGTGTATCTCGAGTCGGGTGCGAGAGTGTCGACGAGGGTAACACGGTTGTTATCTCAGCTCAGTGTGTCAGAGATGGACACTGTTGTGAGCGATGTTAGATGATATTGAGGAGTATTGTAGGTTGAGTATAACTGGTCGGTAGGTTTAAGTTTGTGAGGAATGGATTATGTGCATGCCGAATAAGTTTCTTCTCTCTGATTAATGAATTCTTTTTATATTGATATTTACTTTTCTGTTTCTATGTTTGAAACCATTTTAAACTCAAACTTTTTGACATTTAAACTGTCAAACGGCAGTTCAATAGCACAATCTCTGTGGACACGATAAATTCCTGGAAAAATACTTCCAAATCTTTTGTTGCTTGCCGCTTTACCGCCCCAACAAAATGGCACCGTTGCCGGAGATTGGTGTTTTTATTGAATCGCATTGCGATAGTTTCTTTGTTTTTGAGTTTTGTAGATATCGTACATATTGTATATTTTCACTTGTTTATACTGATACAGTGATACTTGAATATTTTATTCCCGTAACATTTGTTCAAGTGTTTGGTTAGGACACTTGCGTTTGGTTTGCGCGGTGAGGCATCACCATGGCATGAATGAAGGAAGTTACTAGCTAAACACAGTAAAGGCGTCAAGCTTACGACGTAAAACAAGCATATTTTATCGTTTTTTGTTTCGTTATTACTTTTTCATTCTAGCTTAGGTAGTGTTGTGAACATTCATTAAACAAGTTGTACTCATATTTTTCGTAAATTCTCAAATCTTCACTTTACAACCTGTTTAATCCATTTTCACCCGGTCTTTTAGTTTGTTTATATTAATTTTTTTTGTGTTTGTCTAAAAGCTTGTTTTGAGTAGCTTGAGGAAATTTAAGGTGATGTTCCAAGTTTGATCATTTCAACTTGCGGATGTAAGGTAATGATATTGTTAAGGTTTGTACACGTCCAAGGTATGTGTTTATCGCTTTCTAGACTTTAGCATATTCATGATACTTAGGCATTTTACAAACTTCCATGCCATTCATTCTTTTGTATACTTGTTCTTGATGTGAATCACTTTAGTTCCCACCTTTTTGTGAGGTAGCTTTCCATTGTTCATATATGCGCGGAGTACCAACATTCTTGTTCTAATTGGATTTTATTATGTTTAATCTTTTGTTTGTGTTGATTATATGAAAGCATGAAAAGGATCAAGGCATTTTGTTTCATTTTGAGCACAACTACCAATCCAAATAGTCATTCACCTTGTGAGCGTGTGATCATTCGTAACCCCTTTGTGCCTTTCTATCATTATCCATGTTGTTTGAACTTAATGTTTGTCTATGAGTATTGAATTTACTTTTTGTATGGATTTTGATTGATTATTTTTTCTTGAACCCTCAACTTTGTGTTGTTGTATGTATTTTTACCTTGCCTTAGAAAGTAGGGAGTATTCACATGATGATGTGGTTGAATTCAAGTTAGGGAGAGAATGATTGTTTACTCATTGGTTAGTTTCTATGAGGTGAAAAAGAAAAGAAAAAAGAGAAAAATATGAAAAAGAAAAGAAGAAAAAAAAGAAAGAAAAAGAAAATCCTTGAGAAAGGAAACATAAAGAGTTCAAATAATTGTGCTAAATAAGTATTGTGTTTTGTGTAACACTTGGGATTTTGGAAGAAGTTGATCGGAATTTTGTGTTTGAGTCTTTGTGAGTTGATCACTCCCTTAGGTTTAGGCAAGTTTTTGTTTCAATTACCTTTAGAAATTGCCCCTTGTTTGTTTACCCGACCACGCTACAACCTTGAAAGCCCTTGTGATTCTTACTTTTATGTTTTCAATATGACTGTTGGGTGAATGCATAATTTAGTCTTTTGTTTGCAATATTGTTGTGTGAGTGAAAAGTACCTCATTTTGTGTTTTTCATCTACCGATGATTATTTTTGCTAGGTGTGATTCACGTTTGAACGTGTGTTGTTTTAGGATGTTTAGCATGATTTTTGTATTTTGCATTTGTTTCGTGACTATGTTATCATTGTAGTTTAGTGGTAAGTATTTACTTTGTGTGTACCATTTTTCATTTGAACCATTCATTTATTTTCGTTTTCCAAAACCTGTTGATTCGTGATTCTTTGGTTATCACTCTGTTTCTTTGAGTTGTTTGATTCTTGTTTGAGGACAAACAAGCTTAAGTTGGGGAGAGTTTGATAAGTGCAAATTGTAGCTATTTTTGTATATAATTTTTGTTGCCCTTATCGATACTTTTTGTTAATATCGTACGAATAAACCCCGTTTTGTTTGTAAATACATTTACTTTACATTATAGTGCATATATTGTGTATCGTGTATATATCATTGAGTTTAATTGATTTTATCTCATTTTTGTAGTTATTCAAGCAATGATATTTTACCATTGTTGTATAGAGCAGTGAATAAGCTTTCCAGCGCTTTTGACCGTGCGTCAATCCGAGTTACGGTTCAGAAGTTGTGGTCAAAATAAGGGCTGGTTTGCTGTCAAGTTCGCTTTGCGAAATTTCCAGCGAATGTTCGCTTTGTGAACTTCCCAGCGAATGCTCCCAGACTTGAGGCAGTAGAAAAAGGGACCAAAGTTCGCTTTGCGAACTTTCTAGCGAATATTCGCTTTGCGAATAAAAGTTTGCATTGCGAACTTCTGCAGAAAAGCAGAGGCGGTTTAGCTATTTTGAGGCACTTAAGTGCCAATTTTTGGAGTTCGCTTTGCGAATAAAAGTTCGCTTTGCGAACTTGACTGATTTTTGAAATGTTATTTAATTCATTTTTTAGATTATGGTTTTGGAGATTTTTGCTCCCAACTCCATCAAACTCATTTTTCAGTAGGATTAGCTTAGAAAACAACATTGGAGCTTGCACACGGATGATCCAGGATGGATTTCTCATCGATCGGCGTTGATAAACTGTGAGATGTTTGGTTTATTTCTTTTTTTATTTGTGTATTTCTTCTTTGTTGGGTTGTTGTATATGTATTTACTTTGAACTCATGTATATTTGTCGCCCATGGCGTTGTATAAAATCCGCTGTACAAATCTTTATCGGTGATTGTCCTTGATTTTTACTTTATGCTCGGGGTTTGGGTTGTGTTAGAGACAAACATCGCAAACTTTGATTAGGGATGATTATCTGTTAGTTTCTGGATGCTAGAAATAGATTTAGAGCTAACAATCTTTATGGGTGTCGAAGCTTAATGCTTGTGTATCTCGAGTCGGGTGCGAGAGTGTCGACGAGGGTAACACGGTTGTTCTCTCAGCTCAGTGTGTCAGAGATGGACACTGTTGTGAGCAATGCTGGATGATATTGAGGAGTATTGTAGGTTGAGTATAACTGGTCGGTAAGTTTAAGTTTGTGAGGAGTGGATTATGTGCATGTCGGATAAGTTTCTTCTCTCTGATTAATGAACTCTTTTTATATTGATATTTACTTTTCTATTTCTATGTTTGAAACCATTTTAAACTCAAACTCTTTAACATTTAAACTGTCGAACGACAGTTCAATAGCACCGATCTCTGTGGACACGATAAATTCCCGAAAAAATACTTCCAAATCTTTTGTTGCTTGCCGCTTTGCCGCCCCAACACATACCTTTGACTTTTGAGCAAAGCATGATCTCAAACCTTGGGGCATGATTCAAGACATTCAAAAAACACCTTTGTAATCCATCCATTAGGTTCAATTTGGCCCAAGGACTTGATTTCATAAAGGATCACAAAGTTTAAGATTCATTTGATACAAAAAGTTAACTGTGATCAAAACCAAGTTTGACTTTTGAAATTTTTTGACAAACGTGGCTTCTTTAAGCCAAGAACAATGTTAACTTGTGATTTGGATCATGATCAATCAAGAAAAATCAATAAAAATGAGGTTACTTGCAAAAGGGGCAACCTTGAGAAACTTGAAATTTCACTAAGTTATGAAAAATAATGGTTTTTACCCAACTTTTCAAGGCTATAACTTGTGATCCAAGCAACCATTTTCTTCCATCGAAAGATCAAATGATAGCTCTTCTTACATACAACAAGATTGTCAAACAGAGGTACCCCCAAAAAATGCATGGATTTTGAGTTATAAGGCCATAAAGTTAAGGTTTCATAAGATTTGGAACTTTGACACTTAGAATTTTTTAGGCAGAATCTGTCTCATGTTTTGTCCAACTTTGGAGATATTTTTCATTATGATCCAAGATAAATCAAGTCCAAATGTAAACATAAAAGTTGAAGTATGATATACAAGCTTTCCAAAGAATACAAGAACTTCCATTAATTCAACTTGAGCAAGAAGTTATGATCCTCACAACATGCCTTGATACAAACTGTTTTTTGACAGCATTTGGCACATAACTTGCATCCCACGATTTTGAGTCCAAATTTAATGACTATGCAAGATTGATCCTCATCTAATTCAACAAGAATCTCAATCAATCATGAAGAACCTGCAAGCTTGGACCCTAAGTCAAGAATCATATCCTTTGGCATGTGAAAACCATAATGGCAAATGTGAGAACTTAAGTTTTGTTCTCATGCATTAATGTGATACATTGAATTGGTATGGATCAAGTCACACAAGTTCAAACTCAGTCCAAAACCATGAGTGTTCCAACTTGTAGAAATTGAATTGAGTCAATGCATAGCTATGCTAGAGAAGACTTATAGTACCTTAGACTTCAAGTCATGCTACATGACAAATTCCATTGGACAATAACATGCTCCCTCATCCATTCACTATTCCTCCAAAAAAACTTTCTCTCCTATAAATAGGAGTCATTTCTGATGTTTCAAAAAACACCAAAACAATACCAAAGCCTTGTTTTCTCATTCTCTCTCTCTCTTACTTCAAATTTTAAAGTTTTAAAGGGCAAACTTGAGATTCTAAAAACCAGATCCTAAACCACTCAAATAACCATCCAAACACATCACAAATCATCCATTAGAGGATTCAAACCTTCATCTTCATCTTAAAACACCAAAATCAGAAATTCAACCATCAAAACCTCAAATTTTGACTTTTCTGCATTTTTCAAGCCATGTCTTGATTCAGTCCCTTTCAAAACCAAACAACACCTCAAACTCACTGTAATATATATCCTTAAGGTGTTCCAAGCATAGTTTCTCAACTGTAACATCATTTGGAGGAGTTGCCATTTTGGTCACTTTTGCCAATTTTGCAAGAAAGAGCTAAATTTTGTTCCAAAGGTTTTCTTTGGATTTTGATCATCCTAAAAGCTTACAAGGGATCTATTAGAAGTGTCCAAGGCATTGGTTTGCTTCTGTCATAAGTATCTTGAAAGTTAGCAAGTGGAGCTTCAAGAGGTAAGTGCATAAGAACTTGAACTTTGTGAAATATGTATTGCTTTGATGTACATTGATCATGAACATGTCATACATATCATATTTGTTGTGTTTGAACTATTTTGCCATGCTATTATTGCTTGTATAGAGTTGTAGCATAGAACTTGCAAAACTTGACCTATTTTGAAACCACTATCGGGTTTTTAAATGTAGGCATTTTTAGAAAATTCTAAAAGCACCATTGGATTCGTCATGAAATTCTAGGTAGGACTCATCTTTATTTCATCCATTTTCATGGAGAAATGAAGAAGTTATGGCCTTTTTGCAAAGACACCAAAACCTGGCCTCCCTTGGGCAAGAACCAGGTCATGGCGCCTTTGGCCAGGCCTAAAACCAAGTCACTCTTATGTATTTATGGGGTGAGTTTGATACACGGATGTATCAAAACCCCGGTGGTTGCAGTGTGTGTTTTCAAGTGTGTTTGTGTTGGAGGGCGTTGGTTCAACACCCACCCATACCATTTTTCCAATTTTTCACATTTTCACTTTATTTTTGATATTTTTGATATTATTTTTAATAATTATTTTTGTTAATCATTTTTAATTATTTAAAAATGATTTTTTGCACAAATATCACTCACATATTAAAATATTTTATTCACCCATAAAAATCACAAAAATATTTTTATTTAATATATTTTTAAAAAATGTTATTTTAAATTGTTTTAAATGTTTTTAAAATGATTTATTTTTCTTGATTTTTAAAACCAAAATGATTTTAAATATTCATGTGAATAAAATACCTTTTTCATAAACCTTAATCATTGTTTATAACATGATTAATGATTTTATTTGATAAGTTATACATATTTTATTTGATTTTTCTTTGAAAAAGATCTTTAAAAAAAATGAAATTAGGGTTTTGTTTTGATTCAATC
This sequence comes from Lathyrus tuberosus, assembly GCA_022829125.1. Lineage (NCBI taxonomy): Eukaryota > Viridiplantae > Streptophyta > Magnoliopsida > Fabales > Fabaceae > Lathyrus > Lathyrus tuberosus. The sequence continues at coordinate 7,396,288 of JALAZF010000087.1, read as the reverse complement.
TTTCAAACTTCATTTCAACACTCATGGACCTCTATTAGAGTGTAAGACCCAATCCCCTTTGTAAATAAACCACTTCATGGGCCTCTACTATAGTATAAGTCCCATCACGCTTTTCAAAATCACGGTGCGATCACTATTTTCACAACAGTCTATGGGCCTCTATTAGGAGTGTAAGTCTCATTTCTTTGTACTTAACTTTGTTTTCACAATAATCTTTGGGCCTATGATAGAATGTAAGACCCAACACCCTTTTGTAAATAGAAAATCTTTTAGCCTCATTCATCCTGGGCTTTGTACATGATACAAATAATCACCTGGGCCTCTATCTAGAGTGTACGACCCAACACCTTTTCTTCTCTCTTACTTGAGATCAAGTCATCTTCAAATACAAAACATTTTTCAATTTCTTCAAAACCCTAATCCAATTTTGAAGAAAACATCTGATCCCACACTCATTGATAGGGAAAGCTAAGGAATGGTATCTTGATCAAACAAATCTAGTAATGGCGGATTGGAATTTGTTGGAGGAGAAGTTTCTTTAAAGATTTTTCCCTCACAATAGATATATGGAGGCTAAGACGGCGATTTCCGTATTTGTTCAAGGTGGAAATGAATCTCTCAATGAAACTTGGTAGAGGTTCAAGTCAATAATGCAGAAATGTAAAGGTCACGAATTTGATGATTTAACACAAGTGCATATATTGCGAAATAGACTCCAACCGGTTCACAAAACTCTCTTAGATGCTACTGTGGGTGGATCTTTAATGTCAAATAGTACGGAAGACACAGTTTCCATCACTGATAGGATGGAACTCAATGACCATCAAGGTCAACATAACCGTGGTGCAACTCAAAGGAAGTCGTGAGCACTTGAATTGGGTATTAATGATGTTATTCTTGTGGAAAACAAGTTTATTTCACAACAAGTGGAGTTGTTGACACAACAAATGTCAAAACTTCCACAACAAATCAAGGAGATGCGTGAAGTTCCCAACAAGGCTCAATAAATTGTAAGTTGTGAACTATGCAAGGGAGACCATCCTACCGGCTATTATCCTCTGGTTGTAGAAGACGCAAATTATATAGGAAACCAAAATCAAAATCAAGGTTATCAACCGAGACAGCCTCCGTATCAACAAGGCAACCAAGGTTACCAACCAAGAGGTAATAACCAAGGTTATCAACAAGGATGGAGGCAAGATACCGACACTTCAAATCGTCAAAACCAATACCAAAACTACACTCAACCTCCACAAGCTCAAGGTTGAAATTCAAAATTGGAAGACACATTCACAATTTATACAAATGTCAATTTCCAACCAAAAGAACACTGATGATTCTATTAGGAATCTTGAGACTCAAATTGGGCAATTGTCTAAGCAATTAGCCGAACAACCCAATGGTCCTTTTTTGGCTAACACTCAAGTGAATCCTCATGAGCATTGCAAAGCTATTTTTACTAGGAGTGGTAGGGAGATTGATATGGGAATTGGTGAAAAAGTTGTGGAAGAGGAGACTGTTCGCTTTTCCTTTTTGTGTGGCACGATTCTTTGAGAATGATCTACATATCATTTTTCTATCGTATTTTAACACCAACATTGTTGTTGGGCGGCCTCCTATAGCATGATCTTCCTCATAGATCATGCTACGATGGTTTAGCACTAAAATGGACCCGATTCATTCGATCAATTAACGATTAACGATTAACGATTAACCACTAACTTTAATTTTTGTCTGATATACTCTTGCTTTATCTTTCCGTCAATATATCCTCGATTATATTCTTCTCCATATTATTGTTCATATTTTTCTTATCATACTATTCATATCTTATTCATTACCTTGTGCATATCTTATTTGAAAACACAAAAATATAATAGAATATTGAAACCCTAAAACACTTTTAATTGGCGGACTGTGGTTACTTTCCCAAGCATGGGAGTTTAGACCTTATAAAGAAACCCTAACTTGGAGATTTTGTTTGAACTCTTATTCATTGCTTAGTTTAGGACACCTCGCACACACGCAGCTTCCTCTTGGGCTGCCTGACAATGATAACTTTTATTTATCGCAATCTTTACATGTATCCCTCTCCCCATTACAATGTAATAGTCTAGTTCTTTTTGTTTTTTATGCTTGCTTGCTTCTTAAGAAAGATAAAATGAACTAGGTTAGAACACCATTTCAAAATAAATAACAAATAAGGCTTGATACAACGTCAAGTCATTTTTCAAAACTCATTAACTTGGTTTACACCTTAGGGTTTCTCTTCTCTTCTTATTCTCACTTCTCTTATCTCTTCCATTAAACCCCACACTAACCTTGTATGTATTTCACCCTTTTAAGTCGATTGCCTTGCGCATCGCCATCAACCTACCTTTCTCTATTCACCACCCATTCTTTTCAAGCCTTTTCTCTCTTTCTTTTGTCTTCTTAAGTCTAAAAAACCTTGATCTTGTACCAATTGCATTTTCAAAGCTTCTTTTCCCAATAAACTTAGATGGTTGTGGAGTGGTTAGGTGAAGGCCTTCTCCTATCTCGAGTGCTTGACATTACCTTTAGGGTTCACTGTCGCAAAGAACTTACCATCCAAAATAAAACATCTTTAATAAGAGAATAAGGTTCTCTTTGTATTGAACTAAAGAGAGAGGATTGAGTGAAGACTTCTTCCTCTCCGAGTATTAGGATGCTCATTTTAGAGTGTGTGGTCTCGATACTCGTCTTTCAATACGAAGACGTGACTATATTCGCCACACAATTTTCATAATAAATCTTTTGAGACAAAGAATTAGGTACTACCCGCAAGAGGTTCCTATCCGAGGACCTATTTCACCCCTAAAATCAACTTCCACCAATCAAATGTGACATTTTGCCTTGAGGGCGAAAAATCATCCTTTTCAAAAAGGACATGTTATGTTCGTTTTACCGTACACAGGTAACGTATTAGACTCCACGAGCGAGCTGCAAAACACCTAACTGCTAGAATGCAAACGTTAGCATTGTCCATAAAAAACACCAACAAACCGTAGTCCCACGAACTACGGACACTCTGATTCTTCACTTCTTTAAGTGAAGATATGTAGGCACAAGGGCCCCAATCCTTGGCGAGCACCCTTCCATTTTCATCACCCATAGTCGTCTGAACTAAATTGACTCTGACTTTCCCACTGCACGAGGGAATACGTAGGCATAGGACTGCGAAGTCCTATCGACTCACCTTTTCTTTTTCCACCCTTTTCCCTTATCATTTTCCTTCATCAATCTTTGTTTCTTACCCTTCTCTCTCCCTCTTAGAACACTCTTAGAAAGCAATTTTCTTAGCAAACATCCTTACACATATGAAAAGCGAATGGTTCCCATCGAGCACGATGGATGTGGAGGGTGTTAATACCTTCCCTTCGCATAACCGGCTTCTGAACCCATAATTTGGTTGCGAGACCATTTTATCCTTTCTTCTTGGGGTTTTCTCGATGTTTTCCCTTCCCCTTTTGGGATAAATAAAGTTCGATGGTGACTTTATGTTTTCCTTTTTCGCCTCACGTCGTCTATTTTTTTTAGTAGCGGCACCGTACAGGAGCTTTAGTATGGCACCACAAGAAGTGGGACAAGTTGGTTCAACCTATAGATAGCTTCAATGTAGATGTGGTGAGGGAGTTCTATGTGAGCACCCTCCTAGATGATGATGATGAGGTGTTCTCTTGGACCATGCAAGTAAACGGAAGGGGGATTAAATTTGACAGAGACACTATTAATAAGGTATTGGGAAAACCTCTTACTATTGAGGCAGATGAGATTGATGAGTACCACAGATATTTAAGGTCACATAGGAATATGAAGGAGATAACTGGAGCCTTGTTGAGAGTGGGGAAATTTGTTCAGTTGAACCCATCTGGGGTTCCCATCCGTTACAACAGAGAGGATATGCGTCCTTTGCCACAGCTGGTACTACTCTTGCTTTTACATAATATAAAGCCAAGGACGCATTCCTCCACCATTCACATTGATATCACACATCTGGTACATAACATCATAATTGACACTCGTATTGATATAACACGCATCATTGCGGACGAGATGCGGGCGGTGATCGATAACGGCATAAAACCTGGGGCTAGAGCTAATTGCCCTCTAGTTTTTCCTTGCCTTATCATGGCCTTATGTGTGCACGGGCGTGCATGATTGCCATCCTTCCGTCACATTACTTTTACTGCTCCCATTGATGATGCATATGTTTCCAAGAACTGCAGGCCGAAAGGACATAGAGCTAGAACTACACAGGTTGCAGGTGCAGGTGCAGGTTCTAGTCCCGGGGTTGAAAACTTCTAGAGTTTCGACCCGAATCAGAGGGGGGTTTGCAACTATAATTGGGACTGGATGTAGGCTACCCGGCAGGCTATGATTTATATTCACGATTCTATGCAGCTTTTGTAGTTGCAACACCGCGAGCCCACTGTTGATCATTCTATCATGTCTAGGGAGCATTTCCTAGTGTAATACCCTAATTTGTACCCCTAAGATCCCACTCATCATTTGCATCTCATACCACAAACAAGATCATAAGCTTTGGTTCTCTTGCCTTCCTTTGTAGGTTTGTTTTTTAGGGAGATCACCAAGCACCCCTGTTTTCTTGTTTGCTTTATACTTGTTTATGTTTATGTTTAATAACCCTTAATTAAAATCCAAAAATATGTTTGTTTTTCCTTTACTAACTTTTTCAGGAAGAAATTGGGATCAAGAATGTCAAATACCAGTTCCTCAGCTCGAATGAAATTCATCTGAACAAAGTCAAAGTTGATCTGCAAACAATTCAAAATCATTTGATCAAGAGTTTTCCAAGATTTTATTGACTATTATTCAAGAGACTCCAAGGTTCATAAGTTTATTTTCATGCCTTCTTTGACAAGTCAAAAGAATCGAGCCAGAGCCATAGCAGTGTAACAAAAAGGCAAATTTTCACAATTTTTGCTGTGTTAATTAATTAACATTATACGGTTAATCAATTAACCACGTGCATAATTGTGAAAAATGAGCCAAATTCAAATTCTGTGGCATTTGGCACCAAATTTGACTTGTTTCATCATGAGAATATTCTGAGGCCAGACCATTTTCTCGAGAGGAGGTGGGTGGTGTAGCTGAAGCTGAAGATGCTGAGGATGAGGATGATGATGGTGATGGTGATGCTGAGGAGACGGAGTACGGCACTAATGCGGATTAGTCTGATTATTGTTTTTTAACATGATCTTAAGCTTACTTCCTTGTGTGCTACAAAGTGAAGTTTTATGTTAAGCTTCTGATTATTGCTTTATTTTGATATTATTGTATTTTATTTTGTTATTGTACATTATCCTTAAAGTTGGATTATTTTGATGTACAATGTACCACTTTTTGGTACTTTTGTTGGTGTTTTACACCATGACAGTTGTCGCATGAGTTGAATTTTTTTAGTTAATGAATGTTCAATTTTAGTTTATTTTATGGTTGTTATTTGTTTTGATTTTGTATGCTTCTTCCTTGATGTCGAATGGTGAGAACTTCTAGATTGGTTGCTGCTCTTTTGGAGAAAAAAGTATCCAATGAAGATTCTTCCAAGATTGGATGGTGATGATAAGATTTTTAATGTGATGAATGCATGCAAGGTACATGGTTACCATTTTCTATAATTGTAGAATAATTAAGAATTTTGTGCTTTGTATAAATTGGTATTCTTGTTTCATTTTACAAATTATTTGAATGCTTGAGTCACTTAGGTCCAAAAGCCACAAATTGTGAGAAACCTCCATTGTTTACTAAATGCTTGGATAACCGATAACTTTGTTTAATTGGTTCGATTCATGCTTAATCTTTAATTATTGTGATTTTGTGGAAGCATTAGAAAGGATCAAGGCATTTGTTTATATTGAGCACAACCATATTCAAAAGTAACTTATCTGTGAGTAGTGAGAATTCGTTAACCCCTTTAAGCCTAATAGATTAGATCCCATTTTAGTGATGAACTTGGTTTATGTACATAATTTGAAAGCTTAGTTCATCATTGAGTTTTATGGGATTCTAAAAAAAACTCTTGAAACCTTTGAACTTTGTTTAAATTGATTTTCTTGCTAAAAAATCAAGGAGCATTCACTTGAGGTTGGATGGTATTCAAGTTGGGGAGAATGAAAGAAAAGTGGTAGGTTGCTCAAAATTTTGAAAAACTTCAAACAAGTAAAATAAAAAGAAAATTGTGTATATGAATGTGAAAAAGAAAAGAAAAAGAATGCTTGGTTGAAAGAAAAAAATATATAGAGAAAATGAAAATAATTGTACAAAAGGAAGTTTGAAAGGGTGAGCAATTGATAAAAGGGATTGGTGAATGAAGTTGTAATGTGTAAATAACTTGTATAGTGAATGTATCTTTTGCATTGGTAATTTTGATTCAATGGCCTTTAGAAATGACCCTTTGTTGTGAATCTGGCAAAGCTACAACCTTAAAAACTCTTGGTGATCTTTTGCTTCCATAATTTCTGATTTGATTGATTGATGAATGTATGAATTGAATTATGTTAGAATTGTTGTTTAGTTGAGTGTAATTGTCCCGCGGTTGCAAACACACAATTTCCTTCATCCATTAATTGTAGAGGAGTGTTAGAGTGATTCAAGCATGAGAGTTTAGTTGTTTTGCGAAACATTGCATGATATTTTTTTAAGAACTAAATTCTTTTTCATTGTTGATTCTAGGAAGTTGTGATCATTGCTTGTATGCATTATTATGATTGAATTTGAACCATAAATATTTTCTTGGTTGAATATATGCTTGAGCAAATCCTCTTGTTTTCATGAGGGGTATACTTTGCTTGAGGACAAGCAAAAATCTAGTTGGGGAGAGTTTGTTAAATGCCAAATATGTCTTATTTTGAACCTTTATTCTTGGCATTTTTCAACTCATTTCTCAAGTTTCAATTGATTTATTCCACGTTCTTATGAGATTTTTCAATGAAATTGATTTTACCTTTGGATGCCTTGATATGTGTGCTATTGTGTAGGAATTAGGTTAGATTATCAAAGAACAAGGCACAATTGAATGGACAAGGAAACCAAAGAAATGAGGAAGAATCCAGCACGTTTGTAGTGCGAGCAACTAGCGAACAGTAGGCGAGCTCACAGTGTAAGCGCAATGCGAGGCCAAAGCGAACCAGAACATTTGGATGGCAGTAGCTAAACCCCTTGCCGGTGGCAGTGCAAGGTCTGAGCGAAGAAGTTTGCAGTGAGAACAAGAGCTTCATAGTGCGAAGTCAAGGAAACCTCAGGGGCGGTTTAACTGTTCAGAGGCACTTCAACTGCCTATAAGTGAAGTTCGCGGTGCGAACAGAGAGCTCGCAGTGCGAGCAGGATAGATTCTATTTAGATATTTTTGTACTATTTAGCACTTTTTTGGGGATCATAACCCCATAACTTCATTTTTCATAGATAGTAACATTGGCTTGGGAGAAAAAAAAACCTAAGTTCATCATTTCTTCATCAAGGAGTGATATTTTACAAGGAGAAGCTGGATTCGTATCCTAGATCGATTCTTCATCTTGGATGCTTATTCATCTTCTTTCTTTTCTTGTGAATCAAGCTACCATGACAATGGGTAGCTAAATCCTTTGTATCAAAGGTAGATGTAGTCTTTCTTAGCTTGTATGTATTTGTTTTGATCTATTTGTATCTGAACAAGTGGATGATTATTATATGTTGAATATTTTTGTTCTTAAAGATCTATTTATGATTTGTATCACTCTAGACATAGATTTTACAAACCTTGATCTAAAATATTCAACTATCAACAAACAAACTCTAGACATAGATTTGTGAGTTGATATTTGCTTTGTGTTGATCTTAAATATTATTGTATTTATTGCTAGCGTGAGACATCATCTAATGGCGGATACAATAATATTCACGACACTTCTCTAGACATAGACGATATTGAGAGGATACATGATTATATTAATTGGAAACAAGTTCACTTGCATGATTAATCGAATATATATAAGTTAGGTTGATGAAATCTATCTTTGATATGTCTTGTTAAAAAAATACCTTTTAGAAATTAATCTTTTCTACAAAAATCGTGACAAACTTATGATCCAAAACAAACAAACTTTGAAAACCTTACTTAAAACATCCTAAACTGCATAACGACAAGCGATATCACTACAATCCCCGTGGAGACAATTTTCAAAACCCCCATAGTATACTGTTTCAACATTCACCTTCTCCTTTACTGGCCTTCTCGCCACTTCGACCTTAGATTTGACAGGAGGGGGTGGGGGAAGACTCTTTCTTTGGCTGGCCTTTTGGCAACGTTGTTTCCCCATTCTAGGTTTTGGGTGATACTCTTGCATCTCCGGGAACCCTTTCTTTTGGCATTAATACCTACACCATTGTGTTCAAGTCATGGGGTTTCTTCCCTTATAGTTGGGATTATAAGGTTGTTTCTTGGTGGTTAGAGTAGCATCCAGGTGTTTCAAGTTGTGTTCAGGGTCAGCACCTCTCAATATTATTTTTGCTGGCTTCTGCTTTGTTGTGGGGGTGTATCCATTTCCCCACCAGCGCCTTAGACTGAGGCATAAAGTTCTTGGTTCGACCTCTGTTGTGGCTTGTGGCCATATTTTATGTCTTGTGGCCACATTTTGTGTCCTGTAAGGGATACCTCTTTTTGTTAAAAGCATAGTTTTGCCTCGGATGGGGCCACTGTCCTCTATTGGAAGGTTGGGGCCTACCGTAGCCTTTCTATCTAGCACAGCGTTGTACCTGGGGCACAACATCACTTTTGAGCCTTTCAACTTGCATCTAATGAGAAAGTCGACAAGCTCCTCTTCATTAGTGGGGTAGGTCGTCTTGACCTTCTCAACATAGTTTAATTCATATACCTTAATCTCCACGTCGGGGCTCTCAGTAGCCTTGACCATCAAGCACGTGAGTGGCTCAGCGTAGTTTGTGTCCTTGATTTGTAGAGGATCATAATCCATCTATATTGGTACTTTAGCCTTGTCAACAAACTTTAGTCTTCCCTTGTTCAATGTTCCTTGTACCAAGTCCCTAAAAAGGACACAATGAGAGGTTTTATGATACATAAAGTTATGAAACTTACAAAACTGTCTTTTCTTACGTTGCATTAAAGGTGGAGTTTTTAGTGCCTTAGGTACTATGATTTGGCCATCAGCAACCAAGAGGTAAAAAATCTCATCGCACTTAGTTACGTCGAAGGTGTACGTTTTGGCGCCAAACTTGTCATTTTTGGTTCAATATGATTCTTTCTGATGGACAACTTTAATAGTTTACAAATGCAGGGAGGTCATAGCTTATGTTCTGCCACATTTACATTTTTTTCTCTTCGACCTCCTCGTATCTTATATCATAATCATGGTCTCTCTTGTTTGCCTCTATATAGACAACCTTCTCTTTTTTATGAAATTTAATCATTTTGGCTTTCTCAACCTTTAGGCGTTCGAATTGGCGAACTATGTCATCCAATTGAGCCATATCTCTTAGATATTGGGTATCTAGTTTCTTTCTAATAGAATAATCCAGACCCCCAACAGCCATTTCAACAAGTTCATGCTCAGGAACTTAGGTAAAGCACCTTGCCTTCAACAGTCTGAACCTATTTAGGTAATCATCAATTAACTCAAGCGCTATGCACCTTACAGTATTCAATTCGTTGAGAGTAATTTTTAATGTCCCATATAAAACTGCTCATGGAACACTCTCTCTAACTGGTTCCAGTTATGTATGGAATGGGAAGGGAGTATCAATAATCTCATTTTCAAATTCTCAATATTTTCTATGTCGCCTACTTCCGTTTAGTATCAATTGATATGTTTGACAGTCGACTCACTTGTGTCTCCTGCAAACTTGGTGAACTTAGGGACTTTCCATCTCCTGGGAAGTTTTGTTTGCAAAACATATTCAGTCAAAGGAAACACAAAATTTTGCCTTGTAATCCTACATTAAGGCCATCATGAGCCAGGATGTTTTTGATTATATAGGCTAAGTTATTTGCCCCCTCATGTTATCTTGTCGAACATTCCTAACCATTTCTTCATCATATTGGTTCCTACCCACCATAAATATCCCTGGGTTAGCCTGACCTATTTGTTATTCTTATCCCACAATTATAGGGGGTCTGACTGGTCAAAATCCCTCTTGTTGTTATTGCCCTTGATTGAAAGGGGGAAACCCATTGTCAAGTATCCCCATCGGTCTGGCTGAAATAATCTGAGGAATTGGTTGTTCCTAGGCCTGAGGGGTGCCGAAGAAATCGACTATTCGACCCACCTGATTGGCCAATAGTTGGTAACTCTGGTTAGTGTTATGAATTAGGGGGTTGAACACTGTACTAGTTTGTTGGGTAAGCATATTAACCATCTCGTGGTTACTTTCATACATTTGTTGTCTTATGGACAACATAGAGTTTGTCGTAAGAACAGACGCGTTTGGGAGAGCAAATGTAGTCCCTCTATGTTGCGTTATTTGATCAAGGTGTCTAATGACACGCCCTGACATTGTGAATGGATTCAAAGGAGATGCTATTATTGCATTATTTTTTGCATATGTCGAAGTGTTGCTCTCTAGTCATGCCAACATTGCAGTTGGCATACCATAGGGGAAATCCCTCGAGACCAGTAGCATTGTGAAACTTGACATAGAAGAGGGCCTAGGGTCCACTACACGAGTGTGTGTGGGCCAAGAAATGGTTGGGATACTTATTTCAATGGGAAATGAAACCACTACTCCTGGCATCAACGTCGTACTCGTCATTGGGTTAAGGATAGGTTCATTAGTCCCAATGGGATTTGTATTTTTTGTCGTTCCAACAGTCGAGGCGGCGAATTGTTCATTATCTGGAGCGTTATTTTTGGGAAGTGATGTATTCTTAGGAAGAACCATTTTGACTAAAATTTTACCACTCCTCAAGTGCATATAAATCCAGATGTAGAAAACATTATTTGAATGCAAGAAGAATCATAACAGAAAAAACCAAAATGGAAACACTTTTATAAAGAAATATCTCAAAAAATTGCATAAACAAGTCCCACTGGACATGCCAATTTGTTCAGCAGTATTTTTGGTAAACAGACACTTAGTTTTAAATTTATTGCTTGAAGGACCAAACTAGTAAATTCTATGGCAAGTTTTTCGGATTGCTTGCAATGGATGCTCACTATCTTAGTAAAGTAATCAAGTTTTGAAAGTAAATGAACTAAATGATATCGACTAGGTCGAAATCAGTTACTTAAACGGTAAAGAAAATAAGTAAAGAATAACTTAAATGGAATAGAGATTTATTTACATAAATGTAAAAGTGGTAGGGAAGTACATTTCTTCAGACAACTCGTTTCTCTCTTGTGTGCGGGTACTTTGAGTGTATTTTGAAGTTTACAATAATTTTTTCCACCCTTGAATCCTAAAACTAGAACTCATATTTATAATGCTACGAAACTAACAGTTTTCCAATGTTCAAATGTCTTTCAGTCCGACAATCATCTTTTCATGTCTCACTAGTCTTCAATCAGTCTCCATGTGTCCTTGTCATTTTGGATAAGACCAAAAGACAGTTACTTCAGTTTGAAATTTGAATTTGCCTCTAGTCGGCCTCCTTCGACCTGTCGAACTTGGCGGATGATCAAACTCCTTTAAAAATTCCACTAAGTCCCAGACCAGACTTCTGAGTGTCGAGTGATGTTGCTTCTTCTTCCAAAGTATTTAGTCAAAAGGCATCTTAACTTTGCCTTGTGTGTGTAGAAATTCCAATTGGCTTCTTCGTCAAATTTCCTTTTTGGAATTTTTTGGCTAACATTGACATAGTCAAATTTTTCAGATGTTTCCAAAATTACACGCATGCAATCGAATGACACAGGATGTAAATTGATTGGCATCAACCCAAAATTAAAAAAATCACAATTTTGCACACGTAACTTCATCTTCCCCATTCCCTACCCCTTATACATCATCCTAACTCTCATGATAACATTCAAATGCATCATATACATATCCTTTTATGATCAATACATCAATTATCCACTGATGAAACTCTTTATCCATCACTTTTATCATGAATTAACACAATTATGTTTATACCCTAAAACATCCAATTTCTACACAATTCATCATTTAATCAATTAACTCATGAACACAAAGCTCCATAACATCAAACACGAATTTCACATAAATTCATGGCATAAAAACATAATCACAATCATCATTTATGATATTAACATCAAACAATAGAGAAAAGAGAACCCTATTGGAGTTTAAGGGAAACCTCTCTATCCTTTCAAAATTAAGGCACCCTTAGAAGAATAATCCTCCCACCTTATAAATTCAGTAAGCAGAGCAAGAAATATTTTATGGTCTCCTCTCTCAAAGCTCTAGCTCTCTAAGACTCTTGCTCTCTTTTCTTCTCTTTTCATGTTTAGCACAAAACTCCCCAAAACCCTTATTTTTCTATTTCTATTAAAATATATACTAACTATCTTTAATTCAATTTTTGGCCCAACTAAAACATAATTCCTCTCCACTAACCATCTAATTTATATTATTTACACATCCAGCCCAACTCTTAATATTCTACCAATTTCCCAATATTCAATTAATTAACTCCACCAAAAATCTAATTAATCACGCACAATTCACAATAAGTGTCATCACCGGCCAAACACGTCATAAATCACATAAATCAACATTTAAATTAATTAATCAAATAAATCAAGAAATAAATAAAAAAATGACTAATTAAATCGAGGTGTTACATGCTTTTTATTCAAGTGTAGAAGAAAGTGGTGTGATTTCTTGTATGTTAGATAAGTGTATGAGTGACCTTGGTGTGAGGATTGTGCAAGTTCTAACATAGTGAAATCTCTCACGGGTGTGAGAGAACTAGACGTACCCTTGTTTGAAAAGTCTAATTTCAGAAAGTCTAATTAATCTAATTCACCCCCTAGATTACTTTCAATGCACACACCGTGTTGGAACAATAAATAGATGATGAGGAATCCTGATCCAGTGGGGCTGATCCGATAGGGTAGAATGGGGGTGGACCTGCAAGGTTAGCACTCCAACGTTCAGGTCAGTTCAAGATTCAAGTTGAGTATAGTTAAAAATGGAGATCAGAAAATGTGCATTGTTTTTCATGTGAACTGACTTTATACCTTAAATCAAGTTAAATGGATTTGAGATGAATTAAACCTTAACTGTTTGGACCTTTGGTCGACAAAGAAAATTAATTAAAATATTGCATATTTCTAGCATGTGCTACATTTTGACCAACATTTGAAGGAATATCAACTCGCAAACACAAATTCAACACAATATCATACACCAAAATGTAATTTTTAGAATGTGTGTCAATTTCATGTGCATGCTAAGACTAACTCAACATAGTAATTCTCACGATCATGGTCGTTCACCGTTAAGAAATGAAGTGGGTCATAGTCGTTCACCGTTAAAAAGTGAAGTGACAGCAACCTATTTTTCTTTCCTTGTAAAAAATAATTCTTACAAAAAAAATTTATAGTCAATTACTTAAATTTTGAGGTTTACTCCTAATAAAAACTAGATTCAACTTTTCAAAAACTTCAAATATACCTTCCACAACCTTTAAATTCTCTTATACTTTTAGAAAATCAATCTTTCACACTCTATTCTTTTAAATTCATTTACTTTAACATAGTTTTATATTTCAACCCTTTTACTTTTATTCTCTTTGATTTCCATAATCATTTTATTATATTCATTTACTTTTCTGACAAGTTAAACTTTTTTTCAAATTTTGATATAATTCAATTTAGTGATATTTTCAAAATTATCATTAAACGTGTAATGTATAGGTAAAACGTGTAGCCACACTATTTAAACACCCATTTGTTTTTTAATAGGCTGTGATATAATTAAAAGAGGGTAAGGGGTACTCGAACCTGAAACAACAATAAAGTAGAAATGTTACTTCCGCTTGATACAGTTAATAGGAGAGCAATACTAATCGTAAAACACACAATTAAGAAAGGTAGGTCCTACAAATAGCTACCTCCAAGAAAAGAATTTAACCGAATTAATCATTTCTTTTACCTAAAAAATCTTATCCTTGAAAATAAGATTATTCCTATTCAGCCAAATAAATCAAACAATAGCAGCCCAAACAATGATCCTAAAAGATTACTTATAGCCTTCATGTAAATGTTGACAAAACAAGAAAAAAAACTCCAAGAAACTAACATCTAACCTCATTTCTATCCCAAACCACTTGACTACACCATTCCAAACATTACCAACAAAGTCACAGACCAAAAAAAGATAATAAGGAGACTCTTCTGCACTCCCACGTAGAGGACACACCAAGTCCGACCCACCGTGACCAATCCTTCTCTTTGCCAACTGATCATTAGTAGCAATATGGCCCCTAAACACCCTCTAGAGGAACACTTGCAGATTAGAAGGAATCTTCGAAGCCCATAGAGCATTGTACGCTTCAAGAAGACTGGCGTCAAGCATGTATACTAACCGTTCTTTAAAAACCAGATCATAACAGGAAGAAACTTAAAAGGAAGACGAATCCTTATAGTTCTAACTAAAGTTGTCTTCACATTTAGCGACTGGTCAGACATCCTGCAGTAAATCCCAAAAAATCAACCAACTTTGTTTCCATGATAGAACCGCTGGGAAAAGGAGGAAAGAAGATGTTCCAACACCATCTTGTATCGCTCCAGAAACCCGATTCTGCAACAGAACGATTCGACCTAACACACGAGATGAACAAATTCGGGAACACCTCCTTCAAGGAATAGTTAAGAATCCATTTGTTGTGCCGAAAGGATAATCCCTTACCATCGCCCAAGGAGCAAGACAGTCAGTCAACAAAAGATCACGATGATACCTTATCAAAACTTAAGGATGAAATGTCTCTCCACCAAATCAAGTCTGCCTTGTTATCACAAGATCCATCATAACCTGTAACCACCAAAGCCAAACATGACTTAGAATATTTTTTATCTATAATACCTTTCCAGATCTCTTTTTTCTCCGTCAAGAATCTCCATTTCCACTTGAGTAAAAGTGACATGTTGAAAGAAGCTAAATCCTTAATGTAACACCCTAAATAATCCCCCGTGTATTATAAATAAATTCAGAGTAAAATAAAATATCAAACATTTAGGATGCTACTTTCATCAAACACCTGCTCATATGCTTGATATGCAACACATCATTTTAAAATTATTTTAACAACAATGATAATGATAAAAGACCTCTAACTTCATTTTCTTTTTATTAAAACAGCGGAAACATCAACACATATTCATTACAATGTAAGCATAGTATTCAATTAAATAAATAACTAAAATTATGAGATATCTAAAATCTCAAACAAAACATAGCCTAAGAAAACATAGTGTTCCATGACCCCAGTGTTACATATGAGAGTAGACACCGACACAAAGGCATAAACGAAAGACTCCATCTTTCACTCACATCAGATCTCCTACTGCGTATTATCTGCACGTTACCCACGTGGAGGCAACATTCAAACAGAAGGGGTGAGATTCTCAAATCAACAAAAGAAACAGATGATATAAATATGAAATCATAAAGTCATTAAGTAATTCACCCTTCAACACAACTTTCATTAATTTCAACCCAAACAGATAATCACACATTTCATAATGTAACACAACTCTTATATAATGCAATGAGACACCAACTTGACTCAATGCATGTGGTACCAATTTTGATCCCTTTTTCATGATCATAATTCCCGTCGGAATTTCTATATAAGTCGTTCACACCCCACATGGGCACACGACATCCGTGATTGCTCACACCCCACACGGGCACACAATCACCTCAACAACTACAACAAGACGATTCCCTTACGAAGAATCCGGATAAACACTCACACCCCACATGGGCACACGTCTTATCCCACAAGTCATGCAATATGTTATGCATCTCAAACAACAACATACAACAACGAAACAATGCATAAGACTAGCATATCACCAATACATTACCTCACAATTGTCCAACATATATTATACATCTGTTCAAACATGCAAACATTGCAATCCACAACAACAACATGCATATTATCCAACGCATCATGTTATAATCAATAATGATAACACGACATCACAACAACACAACATCATGGTATCATATTTCACCAAGCATGTTATCACATCACATAATTGAGTTTAACAAATCATTATAACCAACATACAAACATCTCTACCTTAACACAACCCCACCAAGGGTACTCAAAACATGATGAAGCACGCAAAATCACATAATTACACACGTCAACACATAAATATAATTACGAATAATAATTAAAATAAAACGGGACGTTACACTTAATACCCAACCCATCTTTTCCCTTAAGAGCACAAACAAACTTCCAATCGACCCAATGAATCGACTTGCAAACAGAGCTACCACCCCATAAGAAATTACTTTGAATTCTTTGAAGTTCCTTAATAACAACTATGGGGGACTTTATAGAAAGACAGTGTATATATAGACATCACATTAAGGATCGAATTAATTAATGCAACTCTACCCCTATGGACAGATTCTTCCCTTTCCAAACAGCTAACCTTCTCTTAACATGATCTACCACATCTCTCCATAAACCGGCTTTCCTAGGGCTATCCCCGATGAAGATTCCCAAGAACTTGAAAGGTAACTTAGATATCTCACAATGAAGAAATATGAAGGCAACTTCAATGAATTCAGAGCTCATGTTGATCCCTCCAAAACTACTCTTGAAAAAATTGACTCTAAGTCCCGATACCAACTCGAAGCCCCTAAGAACAACTTTAATGCTCCAGAGGTTGTCCCACTCACCTTACCCAATAATAAGAGTGTCATCTAGAAACTAGACTAAGTTGTACAAAACATCTTTGCTCACTTTGAAACCCATGAATAATCCTGATTCCACTGCTTTCTTCATCAACCTCGTAAGCTCTTCCATAACTATAATAAAAAGGAACGGTGACAACGGATAACCTTACCTCAACCCTTTTCCAACCTTGAAATCTTTAGTTATGTTACCATTAATGAGAATAGACGTAGTCCCGTTGAAAACTAAGGACTTCATCCATTTTAACCATCTATCTCCAAAATTCTTATTCTAGAAAAAAGACCTTAAGAACTCCCAATAAACACAGTCATACGCCCTTTCAAAATCTATCTTCATAACCATATACTTCCTTCTTGAACACTTCGCCAAATCCAATACCTCATTAACCATCTCTACTCCATCTAAAATACTTCTACCCGGGACGAAGGCAATTTGTTCAGTTGAAACTATACTGCCAATAACCTTCTTCAGCCGACCCGCCAAGATCTTCGCAAGTAGCTTCTGAAATTAATTAACCAAACATATTGGCCTATAATTAACAAGAGATTGAGAGTTTTCTTTTTTAGCTACCAGGGTAATAAATGAGACTGAAGCAGCTTTGGTAAGAGATGGGATGAGAAAGAAATCTTTGACAAAATGTATCACATCTTCTTTAACCGTATCCCAGCAGGCATGAAATAAATCGAAGCTAAAACCGTCGGGACCTGGGCTCTTGTTCCCATTACAACTCCACACAACATTTTGTATCTCTTCCTCTAAAACTTCAAATTCAAGACTATTACTATCCTTAACAGAGATCTTCACCAACTCCACCTCCTCAAGGATTGGTCTGTTGAAAGGTCTTTCACTAAAGTTTACCTCGAAATGGTTTCTCACTTCAGATTTAATCTCTTCCACCTTCTTTTTTCTACCGTTCAGAGTGTTGACAAAAGAGATGAAGTTTCTTCTTCGCCTGCCTTTCAACACATTGTGAAAGAATCCATAATTTCTGTCACCTTCCTTCAACCATAAAGCTCTTAAATTTTTCCTTAACATCCCTTCCTTCTGGTTAAGATGATGTCAAACTTCCGAAGATGCTAACTCCCTATTATTAGCCATCTCACCAAAGTTAGATAACCCTAATCTACTGACTTGAGAATTTAAATTGTTAAGATCATGCACCACCCCTTCCACCTTCAGATCTACCTAGTCAAAGACCTCCACATTCCACTTTTTCAAGCTAGCCTTAAGGAATATCAGTTTCTCTTTCAAAACAAAGTCGCCTCTACCCCTGACCACAAAAGAATTCCATTCAAACTCCACAAAACTCAAGAACCCAGGGTGGTTAATCCAACCGTTATTAAACTTAAACGATTTAGGACCCCAATCTTCTTTGTTAGCTTTCAACCAAATAGGACAATGGTCAGATAAGTCCCTCTACAAATGTACTGCCCCACAATATTCCAATCTTCTATTAGATTATCCGACAATAAAAACTTGTCTAACCTACTCATCGATGAGCCATAATTGATGTACCAAGTGAACGGTCCTCCCACACAAAGCACGTCAATACAACCAATGTCACCAATGAAACGAATAAACTTCTCCATTTCCCCTCTTCTACACTCACCCCATTCCTTTCACTACTGCGAGAGACTACATTAAAATCCCCTTATTATCCAATCCCCTACCAAACTTATTCTTCACTTCAACAAGCTCCCTCCAAAACTTATTTTTAAGATCCACCTTACACGACGAATAAACATTAACCAAGAATAACTCTTGCCCCTCCAAACAGTGTTTACACCCACATAACCCGCTCCCTAAAACTGCAATTTAGCTTGAGCAAATCCTTCCTCCATAAAATAGTTATCCCTCCTGCCGAACCAATAACACCAAGTTCAGACCACTCGACATCAGTACTACCCAAAAAAAATTAGGCTAACCTGTTATCCAAAGAACCGAGCTTGGTTTCTTGAATGAAACATATATGCACATTACTAGATTGAATAATACTATCTAACATTTTCCTCTTGGCTAAGGAACCACCTCCTCTGATATTGAAAGATAAAAGATTCATTTCTCAACCAATTTTGCAGACGCCCTCAACGATTTTCCTTCCTTATCTATCGCTTATAACAAACCAATTTCTTCCTCAAAGGCTTCCTTCTTTCCCTCTCCACTGATACCAATAGAGTTGATAATCTCCCAAACTTTCTTCGAAACCTTAGACTCCATCTCAGCCCAAAACCTCTTGTTACCTTGTACCACCTCCGACTCAGTTACAGAGTGGCACCTCGACACCATCTCATCAGACATAGAGACCTTCGTCATCTTGTTCTTCAACAAGAGGGGGAAATCCCCAGATAAGCTGTTACTTTCTGTAGTGGGACAATTTACTGAGGGGGTAAGGAAATTAGCAACCTCGAAAAAAGGGATAGGCAACGAAGGAATAAGATCCGAAAAGGGACGAGAATCGTCCGAAGGACCTATATTCTCCCCCAATTTCTCCGATAAACTGATAGAGTACCTACCTCCCTTACCACGACCCTTTTTCTCCCAAACCTTCCGCCCACACCCGTAGTTGAGACTTTGGCCAATTGGGCTTTCAAAAGCTCATCAAAAGTGATCCTCCTTATAATATTATAAATTTTAATAACATTTTTATTTTAAATGTTTATATTTTTATTTTTTTTTTCAAATAATACAAAATGACACAATGTGATAAATCATACCTTTTTAAACTAATTATTAATATTTTCTATTTAATAACAATTTTTTAATTCATATTTATATTTTATTATAATGCAATTTTTTAAATGGTTTATATTATATTTTATAATAGTAATGGGTATATTTCTTCTTAAGGTGAATTATAATTTTGGTCTTTCTATTTTATCTTATTCGCGAAATTGATTCTTTCTTTAAATTTAAACAGTTTTAATGTCCTTATCATATTTTTGTACTTAAAATTAATAATATTTTCATTTTTTAAAATGTAGATTTCTTGTGAAACATGACAAATTGTCGTATATAAATTTATCGTAGAATTTTATAGATAAAACTATAAGTTAAAAAATACAGATCTCATCAATTTTTTTATAGAAAAACGTAAGAGAGAATCAAAATTCTTTAAATTTAAAATAAGAAAAATAATTTCGTGAACAAAATATGCATGTATGTTACTAATTAAAAGTTATAAAACTAAAACAAATATTTCCGTAAGTGTATACATGAAAAAAATGTCTATCACTTATAATTTGATTAATTTTTTATAATTTTGTGAAAATTGTTTTTTATTAGCATAAATAAATAAAATGGCATATAATTTTAATTGTTTTTGTTGTCCTTTATTATTAAAATTAGTTTTTAATTTTATTTTAATAATTTATTATTTACATATCTAATAAATAATTTATCATAAATACGCATCGCTCGTAGCCGTGCGCATGGGCAAAAGTATTTTACAGGTTTTGGTATTTTACTAGTTTTTATAATAACTAACAGTAACTCATTATGTTGCATTTGTATATGTCGGTTAATATATGTCTCATGCACGTTGTCATTTTGCGGTAACACACATAGGCTACTCTCATAGTTGATGCATATCAAACAGAATCAATCTAGACCATTATCTTTGTTCCAAGGAAATGCATAAAAAACAATATAACAGACTAGGACAGTGAAAGGTGGAGATTTTGGTTGTGGTTGGTGGGATTTAACTGAACCGATCATCTGTCATCTTAAAAGGGACAGTAACAGTAACACATTTTCTACATTTATTATGCACGTATACTCGATCATCTCTAGTAGTTAGAGATGGTTACTTTACTGCAAATATCCATATTTTCTCTCTCTATTTTGTTATTCTTATTAAATACAGTAAGAGCCCTTTCCTTGAGGAACGAGAGAGATCGATGCCATGGTACAAGAAAGTTTCAGTATTGTAGCGGTTCAATACAATGGGGCAGCGTGAATGAATTTGTAAGGATAACATTTAAAAAAATTTGTACAAATATACCATTCATTTAAAATATAAGGTTTAAAAATTGGATTTTTGGATTTTTGGATTCATTTATAAAAGTGTGTTTGTTTCAAGAATTGAAATTGGATTTTTGGAAATCTAACATAATAATTTTATGTTTGTTTCAAGTTTTTAAAAATTATTTTTAAGTAAGTTTTATTCTCAAAAATATTTTTACACATAAATTAATTTTCTCATAATTATTCTCATGCTTAAAGAGTTGGAATCCAACATTCTCATGAAAATAAAATATAATTTATTGTAACTTCTCACTACTACTAATATTAATTTTTCTTTTTATTTTTTATAATTTTAAATTAAATAAATATTGTAAATATTCTTGAGATAGTAATATTATTCTTAGAAATAATAATCCTAAAAATAGGATGCTAAATAATACTATTTTATAATTTGAAACAAACACATTCTAATTGTTATGCAATGACAATGTAAAAATGTTGACTTGGCAGAATGTATTGTCGTCATTGGTTGACACTGTAAAAAAAATTTACACTATCAGAGTATTACGCTTTTTTCCTTTTTTGTTTGAAATGATGATAGTTTGATATATAAATTGAAAAGGGAGGTATTTTGGTATATAAATTGGAGAATGATTGTAGTATGGTGAAAAATTCACATTTTAACACTCAATTTAGCAAGGTTAGAGTGATGTAACTTGTAAGAGTGAGAATGAAAAAAAAATTGTTATGGCGTGTGATATATTTATATAAGTTGAGCAGTTAAAACTATTTATGTTTGATCCGACGTTGATTGTGGGAGACCATATGATCAAATCTGGCGGTGTTTGATGGATTAGTAACTCAGAACATGTGTGGGGTCTTCTAGCGCAAATTCACATGTTCGCCGCCCTTCAGCAAGGATACTTTGGGTTGAGGCTTTAAAGTTATACCAGTTTTGTTGGGTTGATGGTTGATCATAAATAGTTACCCCTCAAATTCTTGATGTTGCGTGTGAAGTTAGGATTGTGTTAGAGCTTCTAGATCGGCCTCAAGACCATTATTTCTTACCACCTTGGTTACTTGGGCACGCCTATAACCTAAAAGAGATGATAAGATGAGATTGTTGAGTGAGAGTATGTGCCCTCGGGAATGTGCACATTAAATGTATGTCTTGTAACTGAAACATTTTGCAACATAAATCCTTCATGTGGCCATAGGTCAAGAGGTAGATGCAACTTTTTTAGGATACTCGAGTGTCATTGGAAATCAAGTTTTATTCATGACTGTTAGTAGTGATGGTGCGCTTTCCCAAATCCCAAATTGTTGTTCTTGTGGTCGTCATTACTACAAAATAGATCTTTTGTAACATGTTATTACTTCGCATATTCAATCAACCGAAGTAATAAGTGGTATTCAGGCGCTTGCATTTTTTTATTAAAAGACTTTTCACTACGGTCTTTAATTAAAATTGTGGTAAAAAGTAGGAAAGTGACACTTTTAACCACGGTTGGAATTTCAACCGTAGTGAAAAGTTGCGTCTGGTAATGGGTTCAAATCCCGACACCAACATTTTTTATTTTTACTTATTTTTAAGCCACTTTTCACCACAATTGAAATTCCAACCACGTGACAAGTGGCGTCTGGTCATGGGTTCGAATCCCAGCACCAACATTTTTTATTTTTTATTTATTTTTAAGTCACTTTTCACCACGGTTGGAATTCCAACCATGGTGAAAAGTGACGCCTTCTTATTTTTTCTAAAGATATATAATGTTATTAGTTCATTCACATTTGCCCTAAACGTACTTAGACAAACTTCATCTTTTGTCTTCAAACTTCTTCCATTTACGAAACACTATTCCTCCACTAAACCAAACTTGAAAACATCATTTCTCCCATAAATGAAACTCAAAAAAAATTTCTTCCATTAATGAGTTTTGGAACTCCATCATCTCTCCTCTAAATTGAACGAGGCATTAAAAGCATGGATTCAACTTAACAACGTTAATTGTTGTTGTTGTGTCAGGTAAAATGTTCTTGTTTAACAATTCTATTTATTTATTTTGTTATTGTTGCTATTGTTCTTCTTCTTCTTCTTCTTCATGTTGTTGATGTCGTTGTTGTTGTTATTGTCATTGTTGTTG
The DNA here is from genome assembly GCA_022829125.1 of Lathyrus tuberosus. Taxonomy (NCBI): domain Eukaryota; kingdom Viridiplantae; phylum Streptophyta; class Magnoliopsida; order Fabales; family Fabaceae; genus Lathyrus; species Lathyrus tuberosus. The sequence goes on along the minus strand of JALAZF010000087.1, from coordinate 7,373,305 downwards.
TTGTTATTATTGTTTTTCTTGTTGTTCTTGTTGTTGTTCTTATTTTTCTTGTTACTGTTGTTGTTGTTCTTGTTATTGTTCTTGTTGTTCTAGTTATTCTTGTTGTTGTTGTTCTTGTTATTGTTCTTTTTGTTCTTGTTGTTCTTTTTGTTCTTATTGTTACTTGTTATTGTTGTTGTTGTTGTTATTGCTGTTCTTGTGTTAAAAATATTTAATATTGTATATTATTATAAAAGTTATCAATGTAGTCAGGAAAAACATGTGGCAAAAATGAAAAATGTTGACTGATCTTTCACCACAGTTGTTTATTACAACCATTGTTATATGTAGTGTGCTTTCTAGTTTATTACCATGACCAATAGACCTTGGTTGTAAATAGTCTACTGACAACCACACGCTAAGTTACCACAGTTGCTCAATTGTGATTATAAGGCTTTCACAAACGTGATTATAAGTGTTTTCCGTAGTAGTGAGTCCATAGTTAATATATGAAGGTCAAAGGGTAAATATGATTTTCCTTTACCCTCCCCACTTGCGAGACTCAAGGATTTCTATGTTATCCTCGTCCAACCCTAAATTTTGTCACTCTTATACTCCTCAGTCTCATTCCTCTGTTATAACAACTTTCACGACATTCAGGCGACTTGACGCTTACGCACTCCAAACTTTACGACTTTTTAAAGTAACAACTTTGGCCATCTTTTCAACACATTTACTTGTCGTTCGTTAGAATTTTTGGGGAGACTGTGGTGAGGAACTTAATAGAAAATAATGTTTCCAAATTTGGGCGGGTTGTTTTTGGCCTTGATCCCGGGGAGATCGGTAAGGGCTTTGCCTTTCTAATTTTGCCTTTAATGAATCCAGTTAACATAGGTAACTTCAAACAGGAACAAAAAGCCCAAACTTACATTAAGGCACATTTGCGTGCTTTCAACTGTGACCCCATTAACAACGAAGTAAAGTGGTGGCTTGAGTCTTAGTCACATGCTTATGTTTATGGTCATTGTTTTTTACTTGTTGGCAATGAAAATAGGATGTACCAGGATAATCACCAGGTCAACCTAAAGTCTAGAAATGAAGACCCATCGTCATGAGTGGATCAAGAAACATTATATATTGTTTCTGTTTTTGCCGGTAAAGGGGGTCTGGACAATGATGTCACAAAGGTCATATTTTCTTATGATTAGAGGTTGCTCCCCCTAAAAGAGGACAAAAGATTGTGTAATTCATATGAGGGACGTGTTCTTCCTTTTCATGAATTTTTATTCTCACTAATAGGTTTGTGGCTTCCCTTTACCAAATTCGAGATGGAGGGTTCTTAATCACATAAGGATTGTTCCTTCGCAACTACATCTGATGAATGAGTTGGACCTACGTCAGTGTCTTTTAATACTGATGGAAATATATGAGTGTGCTAGCCATAATGCTTTTCTTCCCTCTTTTCAACATTCAATGCATCTCAACTGACTCAGAGTGGGGTCAAGGTTTACTCCCCTTCAAAAAAGGAGGGAATATGTTCGAGGTGTATGTCGACAATATGAAAAATTTTAAGGGTTGGTATTACTTTTCACGCACCTTGTAGAGGTCGACCACGTGGGTATTTGTGATACATAACCCAACACTCTTCCAAGGTGCTCTGACAGATTACCTAAACTTTGGCCAGCCCAAGAACTTATGTTTACCGTCCTGATGATTTGTCTTAAGAGGCATATTTGAAGAAAAAACATATGGCCTTTTGGAAAGGTCTAGGTTTTGTTGATGGTTTTAGGTCTTCAACTGTTGCATCGAGTAAGCATAAGAGGCAATATATAAAAACTTGTTTGCTAGTGAAGGAAGCCACTAGAGAAGAGAGACATAATATATTTGGTCAAGGAATGAAAGACTTTCCTCTTTCACCTTTATTGTTCAAATTTGGGCGTTCTCAATTGTTTTTTGTTCTGGACTGGACCGTGATTTCCTACAATCAAACAGGCCCAATCCATACAACTTGAAGAAGCCCAATAAAGTCCTAGAGAAGGACACATGACTGCCATACGCGGGGCCAAAGGCATGTCGGGCACCCTGAGGATCCGAGGACACTTGAGCATCCGAGGACAAAGAAAGACATCACACCCTGGTGAAAAGGACCTCCTCGACAGATTAGCTTCTCCCCGCGAGAACACTCCTAATCTCGTTGACTCATAAGTCCTCAACAAGCATGGTTCTCCTCCGTTAGGTCATATCCAGACCACGACCACCATATTTCCCCGACATTGTAGATTCTCCCCCCGAGGAGCCCATCAACGGTCTTATCTACACAGATACGTTTCATGTAACCGTCTAATAATGGCATTAAAGGGACAGTTACACTAGGGTGTTGACCACGAGCTGGTCATTATTACTACACGTAAGCCCTAGCAGTTACTTAGAACGGGTCACACGCTGGCCCCACCCGTTGCAAGTAACCGTTGGCCACACACTGGGGGTTTCCTATAAATACCCTCTCACTTGAGAGGGTCACGATAAGTTAACTTCTTACTCTCACTCAATTTCTCTGTATTTGTGGTGCACTCACTGACTTAAGCATCGGAGTGTCCTGCAGGTACACCCCCACCCCCACCCCCCGGCCGTCTTTCATCATCATTGAAGTAACTACAAGTCCAGACGTCGTTGACCATCTTCAATTGTCTGATCCAGGTACGATCAGTGGCGCTGTCTGTGGGAATTCATAAGCTTCCCCGTTTTTCCCTCGCGATAAACCAAAGTTTCCTCATTCAACTACCAGCAATGGCCAACCCGTCAGCGAATCAAGCTATAGATGATGTCATCACACAACTTGGTGGTAACACCCATGGCGACAATAATGTTCTTCAGCCTGTCGTGGAGAATGATGTCAGAGATGGAATCACCGCCTCCCCATCTTCCGATGAGGTGAAATACGAGACTGTTCAACAAGATAGACAGGAAGCAATCTTCCAGCCCACCTACCATCCTGTGGATTCACCACCAAATGCAGATCCGAACACTGCTTCCTTGTTTGCGTTGGTCAATCAGACCAATTAAATGATCTTCAACCAAAGCTTACGGATCGAGAAGCTAGAAAAAGGTCGTGGTCGAACTTCCCCGAGAAGACACCCGCCACCTCCTTATCCCACACGTTCACAATCTCCAGTGGAATCTCGCAGCCCCTCCCCAGTAAATAGAGGTCGCAGGCCACGTTTGGAGCGTAACCAGACCGAGCATCCACAGAAGCGTCATCGCTCCCCGCCACCAAAAGGGCCCACTCGTCCCTTGAAGACTAAGAAGAGTAAACCTGACGTCGAGGAGCCAAGAGGTCGTCATAAAGAAAACTCCCCGAGACCTCACTATGTTCGTGGTCATAATTCTCCTTCTGTATCCCCGGGAGGCAGCGATGATGACGACTACCGGACTCCTCTATCCAGACAAATAATGGAAGCTTCTATTCCTAAAGGCTTGGAGAGACCTCCATCCTTGGGGACTTACGATGGAACATCTGATCCAGACGACCATGTCGAGAGCTTCGAGGCTCTTCTCGACTTCAGAAACGTCTCCGGCGCTATCAAATGTCGATTATTCCCTACGACTCTTCGGAAAGGGGCCATGGCTTGGTACAAGAACCTGGCACCTGAATCAATAGCGTCGTGGAAGGCCCTGAGGGAACGTTTCAGGAAGCATTTTACAGCTTCTCGAAGACATCCAAAAACTATATCCTCCTTGGAGGCCATCTTCCAGGAAAAGAGAGAATCTCTCTGGAGCTACATAGAGAGATTCAACAAAGAAGCGGTCGAGGTCCATACGACCGACCATATAAAATTATATCTCATCATCAAAGGACTGCGGGTTGGTTCCAAATTCGCAGAATCTGTCGGATTACACCGTCCTCGCAGCTTCGAAGGTTTCCTCGAACGAGCTCAATCACACATTGAGTTTGAGGAAGCAGAAGCAGCCCAGATTGCCCTTGATTTAAGAAGCAGAGAAGGCCCTCGCGGTCGGAACAGGGAAGACTCCCCTCCACCTAGGCGAGGAGGGGATAGGAGAAGAGAAGATTCCCCTCCACCTAAGCAAGGCGGGGAGAGGAAAAAAGAAAATCGAAATAAAGAATCCCGCGAATCTCGGGGACCTGCCGGTCTTTTTAAAGATTACACTCCACTAAACGTGACCCGTGCACGCATTTTCAGTGAATGTGCAAATTTGGAGTTCGTGAAAGGGGGAATCCGCTTCCCAAAACCAACAGCTCCCAAACCGAATACTGATAAATCCAAGTACTGCCGGTTCCATCGCAGTCACAGGCATGTTACTGAGGATTACATCCACCTTAAGGACGCAATCGAAACGTTGATTAAAGAAGGCTACCTGAAAAAATACGCCAAACAAGATGAGGCTCCCCGGCCCACCAGCCAAGAAGCTCTAAATACCGAGGACTCAAACCATCCGGACACCGAAAAACTGCAGGTTGCCTTAAGCATCACACGACCTGAAGACTTCGGTTTCCAAGGAAATGTTAGCAATACCGAAGCTGTTCGAAACATGTGGAAGAGCTTCCCGGAGACCCTGAACGAGTGACCGTCGGTTCAATAAAGAGGAAGTTCGACAAACTAAGGACATCCACTCCTTGAGATCCAACTCTCAGCTTATCTCGTGGAAAATCATGCCCTATAAGTTTCTATCTTGAGGAATTACCAGGAGGGTCCCCGAATGCTAATATACCCCTCCTAATTCGGGCACAAATGGCCAACTTTGATGTGCATCGGATTTTGGTCGATCAGGGAAGCTCGGTGGACATCATGTACACTCACCTCTTCGACACCCTCCAACTGACAAAGCATCACCTGTCCCCATATGTAGGATCCGATCTACAAGGCTTCAACGGCGCGTCTACTAGACCTCGAGGTTATGTAGAATTGTTGGTCACATTCGGAGCAGGTGAAACAGCTCGACAGGCGAAGACGCGTTTCCTAGTGGTCGACTGCCCTTCTCTCTACAACTGCATCATGGGAAGGACCACTTTGGCTAAAATAACAGCTGTACCATCCACTGTCCACCTAAAAATGAAGTATTATACGACTCGAGGACGTGTAGTAACCCTCCACGGGGATATTGAAGCAGCTAGAAGATGTTTCGATGCAGCGATCAAAGGTCTAAGTGTCGTCGGTGGCATCCACCCCAAAAGAGCAGCTTCAGATGTCACACAGGTTCCACTACCATCGGTCAGCGCAGTCGACCTTGATAGCAGGTTCTCCGGGGAACAGGAAGAAGTTGCAGGCAAAGACCTCCCAGTTGAAGTCAACGGCCAGCCTCTCTACCCAACGCTCCCCATCCCAGACGGAGATTTTGAGCTGATCCCTCTTGGCGACAACCTAAAGCGAACTGTGAAGATCGGCCATGGACTCCCCGACCTGGCGAGGAGGCAGTTGAAGGCATGTCTCCGAGAGAATGCAGATTTGTTCGATTGGAGCGCTTCGGAGATGCCCGGATTAGACCCTCAAGTGGCTTATCACCAGCTAACCATAGATCCAAATGCTAGGGCTGTAGCTCAACGTAGGCGTAGGCAGTCTCCAGAAAAAATGGAGGCTGCTAAAAAAGCTGTAAAAGACCTCCTAGAGGCAAACTTTATTTCGGAGGCCAAGTACACCACTTGGTTGTCCAATGTTGTACTTGTTAAAAAATCTAATGGAAAATGGAGGATGTGCATTAACTACACGGATCTTAATCGGGCATGCCCGAAGGACTCTTACCCATTGCCTAACATCGACCGACTGGTCGACAACTCTGCGGGATTTAAACTGTTGTCTTTCATGGACGCTTATTCGGGATATAACCAAATTCCCATGGATGAGGCCGACAGAAAGCATACAGCTTTTATGACTGAGTCGGGCAATTACTATTATAATGTAATGCCCTTTGGTCTGAAGAATGCTGGCGCCACCTACCAACGAATGATGAACAAGGTCTTCCGAGCAGAAATTGGTGACATGCTCGAAGTCTATATGGACGACATGATCGTCAAATCCGCAGAAGAAGTCGACCATGCTGCTCATCTTAAAAAGGTGTTCGACACAGCGAGGAAATGTCGCATGAGATTTAACCCCGACAAGTGCACTTTCGGTGTTCGAGCAGGGAAATTCCTCGGCTTTTACCTTACGGAGAGAGGAATTGAAGCGAATCCCGACAAATGTAAGGCCTTTTCCGAGATTCCTACTCCGAACTCAAAGAAGTCGATACAGTCACTTAACGGGATGCTAACCGCTCTCTCTCGTTTTGTCGCTAAATCTGCCCAATACGCGCTTCCATTTTTCAAACTTCTTCGACAGAAAGCAACATTTAAATGAAGTGAAGAATGCGAACAAGCCCTCCTCCATCTAAAACAAGTCTTATCACAACCCCCGGTCTTGTCCCGACCAGATGACGGGGAAACACTTTTCTTGTACCTGGCCATCACCGGCGAAGCGGTAAGTGCTGTCCTCATACGGGAGACCCCCGACGGACAAAAACCAGTTTATTTCACGAGCAAAGCTCTCCAGGGTCCTGAGCTTAGATATCAACTGATTGAAAAAGTCTCCTTGGCCCTCATAACTGCAGCCAGAAGACTACGTCATTACTTCCTGGCCCATACAATTGTGGTAAGAACTGAGCAGCCTATTAGACAGCTCCTTAGTCGGCCAGATATGGCGGGGAGAATGCTCCGGTGGTCTCTCGAGCTATCCGAGTTCGACGTTCGATACGAAGGGAGAAAAGCCTTGAAGGTTCAGGTACTGGCCGACTTCGTAGCGAAAATGACAGTCCCCGAAGCCTCGACCAATGGCTCCCAAAAATGGACAATTTACGTCGACGGAGCCTCCAGTGCAAAGGGTAGCGGGGCAGGCATTATCCTCGAAAACGAGGAAGGCATCTTGATAGAAGTCTCACTAGAGCTATCTTTCAAAACATCAAATAACCAAGCTGAGTATGAGGCATTCCTTGCAGGACTTCGACTTGCAGAAGACCTCGTCGCAAAAGAAGTCAAAATTTTTACAGACTCTCAGCTCGTAGCATCACAAGTTTGGGGAGAATTTCAGGCCAAAAATGATAATCTCATTGAATACCTAACCTTGGTACAAGAAAAGTTGAAGAAATTTGTCTCCGCGGAGGTGGCTCACATCCCGCGCGAGCATAACACTCGAGCAGACGTGCTCTCCAAGTTAGCGAGCACTAAGAAGAAAGGAGGGAACAAATCAGTGATCCAAGAGATACTAACCCATCCGAGCATCAACAAAACTACCTCGACCACAGAGGTGAACGTTATCGGGGACACAAACTGTTGGATGACTTCAATTTACGAATACCTGATGACGGGCATACTGCCCGACGATCCTAAAGAAGCCGGGATAGTTAGGAGGCGGGCATGTGCATACACCATAGTCGAAGGTAAGCTATATCGCCGAGGATTCTCCATCCCTCTACTCCGGTGCGTCGAGGAAAGTAAAGTTTCAGAGATTCTCCAGGAAATTCATGAAGGAATCAACGCGCAACATCTAGGCGGAAGATCTTTGGCTCGAAAAGCCCTCCGAGCAGGATATTACTGGCCCACTATGCAACAAGACGCAAAGGAACACGTCAAAAAGTGCGACCGTTGTCAGAGGCATGGAGACATGCACCTCGCTCCTCCAAACAAGCTTAAATCATTGTCATCCTCGTGCCCCTTTGCGTGGTGGGGAATGGATATCCTCGGACCTTTCGTCGTAGGATCGTACCAAAATAAGTACCTCATCGTCGGGGTAGATTACTTCACAAAGTGGATGGAGGCGGAAGCATTAGCCAAGATCACTGCTTTCAACATATTACGTTTATACAAGAGAAATATACTCGCCCGATTCGGCGTGCCTCAGGCCATTGTCACAGACAATGGGACACAGTTCACCGACGGAAACTTCCAAGACTTCGTTGCCAAGCTGGGTACGAAGCAACACTTTACGTCGGTCGAACACCCACAAACCAACGGGAAAGCCGAAGTCGCGAACAGAGTAATACTCCGAGGACTCAAACGACGACTCGGCGAAGCCAAACAACAGTGGGTCGAGGAGTTACACAGCGTCCTCTGGGCATATCGAACTACCCCTCATTCCACGACCGGGGAGACCCCGTTCCGATTAACATATGGAACCGAGGCAGTAATTCCCGTGGAAATCAGGGAACCTTCGAGAAGGACAGAAGCTCCTCTTTACGAAGAAGCGAACAACGAAGTCCTTCGCGAGGAACTCGACCTTGTCGAAGAAATAAGGACGGACGCATCCCTCAAAGAAGCCTCTTTAAAACAAAAAATAACTTTGCGTTATAATGACAAAGTCATCAAACGAGATTTCCAAGTAGGCAGTCTCGTCCTACGGCGAAATCAGAAAAATTCACGTGAAGGAAAGCTGGCCGCAAACTGGGAGGGCCCCTACCGCGTCATTGCAAAGACGGGGACATGTGCTTATTACCTCAAAAACCTCCAAGGTGAACAACTTGCTCGACCATGGAATGCTGAGAAGCTTAAACAATATTACAGTTGAACGCCACATGTAACTATACAAAAGTTGTCGTTACGGGGAGTGTGCCATGGTACAAGCACGACACCTCTATATGCTAACGAAGGTGAAAAGTCACGTTGTGTGTGCGTTGAACTTTGGCCCGGCGAGGAGTACTCTATCGGGCTCCGTCGTCGACGTACCTTGTAGGCAGAACACCCAGCTCGCGATGGGAAGTTCACGCCATGAAACTAAGACCTTGATCGACCTCTTAGCTTCATTGAAGGTCGGGGTACAACCCCTGACCGCTCGACCAGCTCTCTTCGCAGTCGAGGATCACTAGAGTCGAGCAAACTCCCAAGTATCCAGCAATTTCAAAATAACTTAGATAAAAATAAGCAAAATACCACACACAGAGCAGATAAAGAGGCAAAATGGAAACACTAAGTCGGGCAAGCCCATTGTAAAAATATTACATAAAGCCCTGGCTCTTAGGCCGGGCAAATCAGCAAGTATGGCACGCAGGCCAGTCAATACAAAAAATTGGCACGCAGGTCAAAACTAACTACACTATCACTCCGCAGCAGCATCAGCTGCCTCGGGATTCTCCTGCTTCCGGTTTCCCCCATTAACATTTACTATTTGACCGGGCAACACAATCTTGCCGTCGACCACCTCAAACTTGGAATCAGCTCCATCGGTTACAAGGTCCGGATTCAGGAGTTTAAGCTGCGCCACAACGTTCTGGAACCCGACATCTGCAAACTCTAGAGCATCATCTTCGGCCAACCGAAGATCCTTCTCGACTTCCCTGAGCTTGGCTATCAGGGCTGCTCGAGAGGTCAATAGTTTATCCTCCTCGGTTTCATTCTCAGCTGGGCGGGATTGTTCTTCCCTAGCTCTCTTTGCCCTTAACCTCGAGTATCTTTATGCAACTTTAACCATTTTCCCTACAAAAAGAAAGAAAAATATTAGTAAAACAAAATACATAAACATGAGAGAAATCTAAGCCGAGGATCTTTGCACCACCTAAGAGCTCGACAGCCTCCTCATCGGAGAAAGTCTCGAGCGGAACACAAGTATTAATCAGGCGGCGGGTCTTCGTCACCTGCTCTTCCCCAATTGTCGAAGTCTCTCCATCCTCAGATACACTTGGAATTTTATTCAAACTCTCCACATACTCGACAATCTTGCCATAAGCATCGCGATCCTCGACATTGAGCTTATTATGTCTTACTTTATATTTGTCTACCCCCTCTTTGTAATGCTCCTTTGTCCAATAGAGGGGGAATTTTGGCACCATCACTTCTGTAGACAACTCATTCACTTCTTGAGTCACCCGATCATATATCGAACTAATGGCCTCGGGAGTGACCGGCTTCACAAAATAATAACGCCACTTAAAATCTCAAACAGAGTCCAAGTAGGTATAAAATAAAGCTTTATTTTGTTTGAACGACACCCAGCCGTGTCGACCATCAGTTGTAGACCGCTGCAGATGAAAAATTCAGAAGAAAAGAGACATTGTTGCCCTGATCTCCAAATATTTGCAGACGAGCTCAAAAGCCCGGAGAAAGGCCAGTGAGTTCGGATGGATTTGCGATGGAGCCAATTTTAACCATTTGAAGACCCCCTATTGGAAGTCTGTGAAGGGGAGCCTCCACCCAGCCTCTTGAAACATAAACTCATACAACGGGAAGCGCATTCCCATATAAGGTGTACATATACGCTGGTCCTCGTTGGGGCGGTACACTTTCCAGGATTGCTCAGAACCGAGCAACCTATGCTCAACAGTACAAAACCCATTTTCGTCGGGGAATGTGAAGACGGACGACATTGTGAGGGCCTCATTGCACACCCAGTCCTCAAGCGGACGCTTTTGTTTAAAAGCCATACGGGCCATCAGAATTTCAGTTTGGTTATCCTCTTCGAATTCACCTACGACCACTTCAGCAACCAATCTATCCATCAACCTGAAAAGCAGAAGGGAACAGGTGAATTCGACGAGTCATACCAAACTAGCCGGTCGGAGACGAATAATGGATGTCCCCGGGAAACTCATCGCTTCCCCGGAAAATCTTGCCCCTTTTCCCCGTGAAATCAACGAAAAAGAGTAATTGTTGGGGACCCAAAACATTATCAGGTCCCCGTGATGTTGATCACACCCCGCGATGTTGATCAAGTCCCCGGAATATTCATCCAGCTCCTCGGTTTTATTCAACGGAAACAGAAATAGAGAAAATCTCATACACTCTTTCTCTTAAAACAACCAAAGATCCCTGCCGTACTCGCCAGGAATCCTTCTATTTCTCATGAGAACTTCATCAGTTCATTAGAGAAACGATTTTAAGCAAGTTAAACTTAAAAAAAGATACCAGAGAAAATAACAGTTTTGAAGAAAATACCTTGTAAATGGTGGAATAGGGTTCAGGCACAGCGTAGTGCGGCGGTTCACGGCGAACTTGCGGTGGTTGACGGCGGCAAACGGAGGATGAGAAAACAGAGAAAGAAGAGGAAACGATTCTTGAACGAAAGAGGGAAAAATGAGAAATGAAGGGAAGGGAGAGTATTTATGGACAAATCACAGAACTCGAGAAGCCTGCGGCACTCGAGTACTCTACCCTAGGCAGCCACCCTATGCAATGATGACTAGTGACACGTGGCACACTGACACTGGTCAAAACATCCACGCGTGTCCTTTCATCATCCCATCGTTTCAAAACGGAAACTTCTCATCTCCCTAACACTTTAACCATATGCAACTCTTCGTTGACCATAAGCTATCAATGCCCACCTCATGATAATTGCCCGCATGATATCAATGCCCGACGTTATGAGAATCATGGAAATTTCGACTATGCTGATATCCTCCTCGGATCATCCCTTGGCATTTCCCCGACACGATTATTGACCCTCAAGTCATTACTCTGATACCTCAAAGCAACGACTTGGGGGGCTTCTGTTCTGGACTGGACCGTGATTTCCTACAATCAAATAAGCCCAATCCATACAACTTAAAGAAGCCCAATAAAGTCCTAGAGAAGGACACATGACTGCCATACGCGAGGCCAAAGGCATGTCGGGCACCCTGAGGATCCGAGGACACTTGAGCATCCGAGGACAAAGGAAGACATCACACCCTGGTGAAAAAGACCTCCTCGATAGATTAGCTTCTCCCCGGGAGAATACTCCTAATCTCATTGACTCATAAGTCCTCGACAAGCATGGTTCTCCTCCGTTAGGTCATATCCAGACCACGGCCACCATATTTCCCCGACATTGTAGATTCTCCCCCCGAGGAGCCCATCAATGGTCTTATCTACACAGATACGTTTCATGTAACCGTCTAATAATGGCATTAAAGGGACAGTTACACTAGGGTGTTGACCACGAGCTGGTCATTATTACTACACGTAAGCCTTAGCAGTTACTTGGAACGGGTCACACGCTGGCCCCACCCGTTGCAAGTAACCGTTGGCCACGCGCTGGGGGTTTCCTATAAATACCCTCTCACTTGAGAGGGTCAGGATAAGTTAACTTCTTACTCTCACTCAATTTCTCTGTATTTGTGGTGCACTCACTGACTTAAGCATCGGAGTGTCCTGCAGGTACACCCCCTCCCCCGCCGTCTTTCATCATCATTGAAGTAACTACAAGTCCAGACGTCGTTGACCATCTTCAATTTTCTGATCCAGGTACGATCATTTTTACATGCCTTTCTTCTTGCAGATGAGATGAGCTACTATAAAATGATGCTCTAGCTAAGGACGGCATAAAAAAATATGCCATATTATGAGGTTGTGTACTTACCCACTCTAGAGGAGGATCTCTCTTTGGGCAATCTTATTGCTTTTGCCTCTCCAGCTCTTTCTTATCCAGAGCGGTCATAGATGCAAGGTTTTTCCCACTGTCTTTCAAATGAGGATGTTCTGAGGTCATCGCCAACCGTAATAAGTGAAGGTTCATGGATGAGAGATTGTGATGAAGTTCTTTCAGCTTGTGAGCTTATTTTTAAAAGGCCTCGGAACGAAAATCCAAATTTGTGGAGGTCGGGTCATGGGGAAAACTCGTTATCAAACCCGACAAACCTATCTTTATTGTTCCCTATTTGTCCTTGTCCTCGAAAAGCTAAGAGCTTCGATCTTTCATCTTTGAGGAAGACTATGCATATTTTTCAAGCAAAGTCAAAATTATTTGTCAAAAAAGATGGCAAATATGTCTTATTAGATTCCCAAAGCTTCCATTGTCTTGGATTTCAGAGTTACAGGTGTAACACCCCAAATTTATTAGAATATTTATTTAATTTATTTAAATATAATATTTGTGAATTTTTGGTGAATTTTGGTGGTTGGTGTCGACGTCGGTATTTTGGTGAAGTTTGGTTATTTTAATTAAATAATAGTATGTAATATGAATATATTAGTATTATTATTAATTTAAATAATATTAGAGGAATTAAGGGTAAACTGGACTTTTGAGGTGGATTAGTGAGGGTATTATGGGGAAAGCCCATATTTGAGGCCCAAGAGTTAAATTAACGAAAAAGGAGGAATTGAGGAGAATTAGGATTCATTTGTGATTAACCGTGAAAAGAAGGAAGAAAGGTGCAGAGCTCTGAAGAAAGGGAAACGACGAGGATTCGTGAAGGTTTCCACATGATCGATAAAGAAAGCTCAGATTCGACAATCTAAGGTATGAGGAGTATTGCTTTTCATTGTTTTCAATATAGGAATTGATGTGTTAAAGGTGGATTTTGAGGTTTTTGGGGTTTTTGAAGGGTTTATGAGTTATTGACGATTTGATGGTATTTTGGCGAGTCGATTATTAAGGGTTGAATTAATCTGATAAAATAGACCTTGAGGGTGATTTCTCGGTCGATGATGTTTCGACCTTGTGGCGAAAGAGATATATGGGGCTTATGGGAATCTTGAGAATTTGTGAAGGTTTAGGTATTTTGAGTTAGAATAGTGGAATTGATATTATGAACATGATGATATTGATGTATGTTGATAAGAATGATAATTTGAGGTTTGATTGTGCATTATTTCATGAAGTTTGTGTTTTGGAATTAAGACAAAAGGGTTTTCGTACTGCTACTTTTCAGAATTCGTAAAACTGTTTTTCACAGCGTGCAATCGATTGGAGTACAGGTACAATCGATTGCACTGTCAAATTTTTGGGAAAAACTGCTTTTGTACATGGTGCAATCAATTGACATGCTGGTGCAATCGATTGCACACTGTTGGACAGCATTTCGTAAACTTTGAAAATCCATAACTTTTGACTCGGGTGTCCGTTTGACGCGCCGTTTGAACCTACGGAAAGCTAAAAACATTTTCTATAATATAAAAATAATTTTGAGAATAATGAATTATTATTTGATGGAGGCTTAGGCCTTTGTTATGGAATTAGTCTTGTACGTTCGTATTGCGTTGTGCCTTGAAGTGTTTGACGTTACTATGATGATATTATGTGGTATTATGATGTGTTTGATGTTGTGTGAAGTGTTTGATGCTGTTATAATAGAGTATGAATTACTATGACGTATATTGATGATCAGGAGCTGTTTATGTATGATGTATGATGATTAAGTGACGATATGAATTACTGTGACATATATTGATGATCATGAGCTGTTTATGTATGATGCATGATGATAAGATGATGATGCCTGATGTTTTGATGAATAAATAACGATGTGACGAGCATGATGTTTTGATGAATGATGATGCACATAATGATGTTTTGATGATGATGATTATTGACGTTGTGTATCATGCATTCATAGCATACTTTGGTGATAATGTTAGGACTTCGGTCCAGTGATGATGAGATTAGACTTCGGTCTACTGTGGCTTCCATCCCATTGTGTGGATGTGAAGTGGATTATGACGTGCTCCGGTTCTTGTGTGGAACCAATCCTATTTGACGGGGATCTTTGGAGGGTGATGGTCTAAGTGTCCATCGATTTGTGACAATTGGTACCACATGCATGAGTATTGTTGTGCATTGCATTTAGGTGGCATTTGTGGTGATTTATGATGACGTGTTTTGATGTTTGACTTGTGATGATTATGATGATGTTGTATATGATGATAACGTCATTTTTATACATATCTTATTTTATATTGATTATAATGAATTATGTTACTCACCCTGCCTGTTTGAATATTGCCTCCACGTGGGTAACGTGCAGGTGATCAGGATTAGCCGTGGATGCTTCGAGGAACTTTTGAAGTATTATTTGCTTTTGGTTGATGTAGAGGGTCTTGCTCTGATAGTGTAACATCGGGTTGGGTCGTTGAGTCGAACCATATTGAGTTTTATTTGGCTGTTATTTTGTTGTTATTTGATGACTATGGTTTTATTTTAAAACCCCTTTGGTGGTATTTTTGTGGTTATGGTGGTTCTGCTGCCCTTTGAAGGCATTTTGAGCTATTGTGATGAAAACCTATTTTTTAAGGAGCCACTTTGTTGATTTGAATATTTTGAGAAATGTGCACCCTTTGAGGTGATTTAATTTTATTGATGAATTTATGTACAATCCGTTGTGTTATCTTTGGGGTAGAAAGGGTGTTACATTAGTGGTATCAAAGAAGGTCGGTCCGTCCGGCCAGGTTGTCTAATGTTGTCTATTCCCTAGTGTGTGACATGTGTGTGGAAACACTGTCGATGCTTGTTTTGTTTTCCATTTGCAGGTTGGAAATGAAACAAGTGGGGAGAGAAGATGGTGTTTCTCCAAGATGCTTCAGGTGTAGAGCAATGGCTAAGTGGGGTGTTGGACGTTACAATAGTTGGTGAGATAGTTTGTACCGCCTCATTATAGTCGGCTGTTATTGACAAATTGAGGAACTGATCACCCTTAATCTCTTGTTGATAATGGACGGGATCATGTTGGATGGGATAGACGTGTCTTGCGAACTTAAGTGGTGTGCGTGGTGAATTGTTTAGAGTTAATCCAAGTGCTTATAGATTGTTTTGATGAGTTGATGCAGATTATTATATTTGAAGATGCGGTGAATTCGAGTTTCTTGCCTGTCAGTCAAGTTTGGATGTCTTGAGGTAGAACGATCAGGTGTTGTTGATGTTTGCTTCTCGGGGGATGGAGAGAAATGTGACGGCTAATGATATGTCAATGGTGTATGATTCCTGATGTTTTCCTAAAGATATCTACGACTTGCCTCCAGAGCATGAATCTAAGTTTGACGAGGGTGAAGAGTTGTTTGTTCCGTTAAGCAAGTGGATAAGTTTGTTGTTGTATTCATTGACGATATTCTAATCTATTCTTCTTTATCAAGGTGGGTTCCATAGTTGGTATAACATTTGGGGAAAAGATTAGGAGTTTGGGGGAATTAGGTTTTGTGTAATAATATGTGTATATGATGATTTTATGTTCTACATGATGATATTGATGAAATACAAGCTATACTATGTTAGTCTATACTAAATGTTGATCTAAACTCTATAGGTGTTGTGGGAAAAGTTTATAACATTGCAAGTAGTGTAGAGAGGGTTTAGAAATGAATTTTTCATGATATAGCAGGTGCAAATCGATTACACCCTGCTGCAAATCGATTACACCCTGCTGCAGAAGTGATTTTTGAAATCCCGCGACTGTCCAATCGATTGCACACTAGTGCAAATCGATTGCACACTACTATTTTTTGAAAAATGCAAAATTGAATCGGTCATAACTTGAGTTTCCTAACTTCACTTGACGCGCGGTCGGAAGCGTTGGAAAGCTGACATGATGAACTACATTATGATTGAATTATATGAGTGCTTTAATACATGATTCCAGTACCTATGTGTTTATGAGCTTAATTTATCGCATGATGTTATGTTACGACATGCTATTTGATGATAAACATGATGTTGATGATAAGGTCCTATTGCGGTGATTTGTTATTAATGTTGTTGTGATGTATATGAAGTGACTATCAAGAGTAAATGAGATAGCCCAATTGGTGATGAAGTGAGGATTTAAGGATATTCTGAAGACAGTTTTCAGGACGAGGTACGGTCACTATGAGTACACTGTGATGCCGTTTGGTGTATCCAATGGACCTGGTGTGTTCATGGAGTATATGAATCAGATTTTTCATGAGTATCTGGATCAGTTTGTGGTGGTTTTCATTGATGATATTCTGATATATTCTAAGTCGGAAGAAGAGCATGCTGAGCATTTGAGAACCGTGTTGCAAGTGTTGAAGTAGAAGAAGTTGTATGCAAAGCTGTCGAAGTGTGAGTTCTGGTTGAAGGAAGTGAGTTTCCTTGGCCATGTGATTTCAAGTGGTGGAATTGCTGTAGACCCTTCCAAGATTGATATTGTGTTGCATTGGGAGACTCCGAAGTCTGCTACTAAAATGAGAAGCTTTATGGGATTAACAAGTTGCTATCATAAGTTTATTAAAGGTTTTTCTAAGTTGGCATTACCGGTGACTTAGTTGACTCGAAAGGGTCAAGCGTATGTGTGAGATGTTGCATGTGAAGAAAGTTTTGTAGAACTAAAGAAGAAATTTATGACCGCTTCGGTATTCATTTTGCCTAATCCGAGTGAGTCTTTTGTGGTTTATTATGACGCATCTAAGACGGGTCTTGGTGGAGTGTTGATGCAGAATGGTCAAGTGGTTGCTTATGCTTCCAGACAATTAAAAGTTCATGAACGGAATTACCCTACGCGCGATTTAGAGTTGGCAGCTGTGGTGTTTGGGTTGAAAATTTGGCAACCTTATCTGTTTGGCTCTAAGTTTGAAGTGTTCAGTGATCATAAAAGTCTAACGTACTTGTTTGATCAGAAAGAATTGAATATGAGGCAGAGAAAGTGGTTAGAGCTGTTGAAGGATTTTGATTTTGATTTGAGTTATCATCCGGCAAAGCAAAGGTAGTGGCTGATGCATTGAGTAGAAAGTCATTGCATATGTCGATGCTTACGGTGAAAGAGCTGGAATTAATTGAACAATTCAGAGATTTGAGTTTGGTATGTGAAGAGACTTCTGACAGTGTGAAGTTGGGAATGTTGAAGTTGACTAGTGGTATTCTAGAAGAGATTAGAGTGGGACAACAATCTGACTTGAAGTTTGTTGACCAATTGACTTTGATCAACCAAGGTAACAGAGGAGAATTCCGATTTGATGAGAATGGTATGATGATGTTCAGAGACAGGGTGTGTGTTCCAGATGTCCCAGATATTAAGAAGAGCATTCTTGAGGAAGGACATCGAAGTAGGTTGAGTATCCATCCTAGTGCTACGAAGATGTACCAGGATTTGAAAAAGTTGTTTTGGTGGCCGGGTATGAAGAAGGATGTTGCGGAGTTTGTTTATGCGTGTTTGACTTGTCAGAAGTCGAAGGTTGAGCATCAGAAGCCGTTAGGTATGATGCAGTCGTTGAGGATTCCAGAATGAAAATGGGATAGCATTTCCATGGATTTCGTGGTGTAAAGACTGCCAAGGGAAATGATTCCATTTGGGTGATTATGGATAGATTAACTAAATCGGCTCATTTCTTGCCGATGAAGATTAATCATTCTATGCAGAAGTTAGCCGAGGTGCATATTGAGGAGATTGTGAAGTTACATGGGGTACCTTCGAGTATTGTGTCGGATAGAGATCTGAGGTTTACATCGAGGTTCTGGAAGAGTTTACAAGATGCGTTGGGTACTAAGTTGAGGATGAGTTCTACCTATCATCCGCAGACGGATGGTCAGACAGAAAGGACTATCCAATCTTTAGAGGATTTGATGAGAGCTTGTGTGTTGGATCATGGAGGATCTTGGGATAGCCATTTGTCATTGATTGAATTCACGTACAATAATAGTTTTCACGCTAGTATTGGAATGTCGCCCTATAAAGCTTTGTATGGGAAGAGGTGTAGGACTCCTTTGTGTTGGTATGAGTCGGGCGAGAGTGTTGTACTCGGACCTAAGATTGTGCAAGAGACGACCGAGAAGATTAAGATGATCCGAGAAAGGATGAGAACGTCGCAGAGTCGCTAGAAGAGCTATCATGATAATAGAAGGAAGGAACTTGAATTCCAAGAGGGAGATCACGTGTTTTGAGGGTGACGCCAGTGACTGGTGTGGGTCGAGCTTTGAGGTCTAGGAAGCTCACTCCATGTTTTGTTAGTCCATATCAATCTCGTAGAGGATAGGAGAGGTAGCCTATCGAATTGCTTTACCATCGTCACTTGCGAATTTGCATGACGTGTTCCATGTGTCTCAGTTGAGGATGTACATTTCGGATCTGTCGCATGTGATTCAGATGGATGATGTACAAGTGAGGGATAACCTGACAGTGGAAGCTTTACCGGTGCGGATTGACGGTCGAGAGATGAAGCAACTGCAGGGTAAAGACGTAACTTTGGTGAAGGTATTGTGGAGTGGATTAACTGGCGAAAGTTGGACTTGGGAATGTGAAGATCAGATGAGGGAGTCGCATCCGACTCTATTTCCTTGAGGTAATTTTTGAGGGCGAAAATTCTTTAAGTGGGGAGAGTTGTAACACCCCCAAATTTATTAGAATATTTATTTAATTTATTTAAATATAATATTTGTGAATTTTCGGTGAATTTTGGTGGTTGGTGTCGACGTCGGTATTTTGGTGAAGTTTGGTTATTTTAATTAAATAATAGTATGTAATATGAATATATTAGTATTATTATTAATTTAAATAATATTAGAGGAATTAAGGGTAAATTGGACTTTTGAGGTGGATTAGTGAGGGTATTATGGGGAAAGCCCATATTTGAGGCCCAAGAGTTAAATTAACCAAAAAGGAGGAATTGAGGAGAATTAGGATTCATTTGTGATTAACCGTGAAAAGAAGGAAGGAAGATGCAGAGCTCTGAAGAAAGGGAAACGTCGAGGATTCGTGAAGGTTTCCGCAGGATCGATAAAGAAAGCTCAGATTCGACAATCTAAGGTATGGGGAGTATTGCTTTTCATTGTTTTCAATATAGGAATTGATGTGTTAAAGGTGGATTTTGGGGTTTTTGAAGGGTTTATGAGTTATTGACGATTTGATGGTATTTTGGCGAGTCGATTATTAAGGGTTGAATTAATCTGATAAAATAGACCTTGAGGGTGATTTCCCGGTCGATGATGTTTCGATCTTGTGGCGAAAGGGATTTATGGGGTTTATGAGAATCTTGAGAATTTGTGAAGGTTTAGGTATTTTGAGTTAGAATAGTGGAATTGATATTATGAACATGATGATATTGATGTATGTTGATAAGAATGATAATTTGAGGTTTGATTGTGCATTATTTCATGAAGTTTGTGTTTTTGGAATTGAGACAAAAGGGTTTTCGTACTGCTACTTTTCAGAATTCGTAAAACTATTTTTCACAGCGTGAAATCGATTGCACTATCAAATTTTTGGGAAAAAACTGCTTTTGTACATGGTGCAATCGATTGACATACTGGTGCAATCGATTGCACACTGTTGGACAGCATTTCGTAAACTCTGAAAATCCATAACTTTTGACTCGGGTGTACGTTTGACGCGCCGTTTGAACCTACGAAAAGCTAAAAACATTTTCTAAAATATAAAAATAATTTTGAGAATAATTAATGATTATTTGATGGAGGCTTAGGCCTTTGGTATGGAATTAGTCTTGTACGTTCGTATTGCGTTGTGCCTTGAAGTGTTTGACGTTACTATGATTATATTATGTGGTATTATGATGTGTTTGATGTTGTGTGAAGTGTTTGATGATGTTATAACAAAGTATGAATTACTATGACGTATATTGATGATCAGGAGGTGTTTATGTATGATGTATGATGATTAAGTGACGATATGAATTACTATGACGTATATTAATGATCATGAGCTGTTTATGTATGATGCATGATGATAAGATGATGATGCCTGTTATTTTGATGAATAAATAATGATGTGACGAGCATGATGTTTTGATGAATGATGATGCACATAATGATGTTTTGATGATGATGATTATTGATGTTGTGTATCATGCATTCATAGCATACTTTGGTGATGATGTTAGGACTTCGGTCCAGTGATGATGAGATTAGACTTCGGTCTACTGTGGCTTCCATCCCATTGTATGGATGTGAAGTGGATTATGACGTGCTCCGATTCTTGTGTGGAACCGATCCTATTTGACGGGGATCTTTGGAGGGTGATGGCCTAAGTGTCCATCGATTTATGACGATTGGTACCACATGCATGAGTCTTGTTGTGCATTGCATTTAGGTGGCATTTGTGGTGATTTATGATGATGTGTTTTGATGTTTGCCTTGTGATGACTATGATGATGTTGTATATGATGATGACGCCATTTTTACGCATATCTTATTTTATATTGATTATAATGAATTGTGTTACTCACCCTGCCTGTTTGAATGTTGCCTCCACGTGGGTAACGTGCAAGTGATCAGGATTAGCCGTGGATGCTTCGAGGAACTTTTGAAGTATTATTTGCTTTTGGTTGATATAGAGGGTCTTGCTCTGATAGTGTAACATCGGGTTGGGTCGTTTAGTGGAACCATGTTGAGTTTTATTTGGCTGTTATTTTGTTGTTATTTGATGACTATGGTTTTATTTTAAAAACCCGTTGGTGGTATTTTTGTGGTTATGGTGGTTCTGCTGCCCTTTGAAGGCATTTTGAGTTATTGTGATGAAAACCCGTTGTTTACGGAGCAACTTTGTTGATTTAAATATTTTGAGAAATGTGCACCCTTTGAGGTGATTTAATTTTATTGATGAATTTATGTATAATCCGCCGTGTTATCTTTGGGGTAGAAAAGGGTGTTACAGCAGGCAAGGGTGAAGTTTTGACATATGAATGCCTTCATAAGGAAAAATTGAGGCTTAACAAACATATTGGTGCCCTTGTTATCAAAAGGGACCAATATCTTAGTGAACTTTCTAGATCGGCTGACCTCTTTAAGGAAATTGGGGATGAGGTGTGACCATTTGATTATCCTTACTTATTGGCTGAGAAATTACGGGTATTGATTTTAAGGATAAAATAGAGGGATACCTTGCTTATGTTGGTTTGCAAGGTGTTGTTCGATACATAAACTACTCATACCAACGTGAATAGAGATTTAGATTCTTCTCATAAGACGAAAAGGGGAGATAGAGAAGTCCTTAGGTGAAGCCCGAGTAAGTTTGAATAAGGCTCAAGATGAATTGTGCAAGATGCACTCGAAGAATGTTCACTTGTCTAAATACTACACGGAGGTTGTGTAGTTTAGTTGCTTTATTATGTAAGTGGGTTTCAAGAATACCCTGAAGCAGAATAAATTTTTCCATCTCGAGTTGCGAATATTGAGGAAGCAAATTTTCCCTGAGCAGTGTCATACCCTAAATTTTGACCACAAGATTTGCCATCATTGTACAAATCATCACCACAATATGGATGTACCTTCATACCTGATCAATCTTCTCAAAAATTGTTGAGCAACCCCCTCCACCAAGAATTAGGGTTTTTAAGCCCTCTCAGAGAACTCAAACAAAGGATCAATCAAGAATGGACATGATCCTCAACTTTTCAAGCCTCTCAAACATCCATGAAGGATCAAGAGGTCTCCCACATCAAGAATTAAGCATGAAAATGCAACATTTCAAGTTGGTCAAGACTCAAGATCATCAGTGTCACCAAATTAGGGTTTTGGTCGACCAAGGCCTCCAGAGAGAAATTTTCATCTGGGCATGAGCCAATACTTCAAAACATGATTCAAGAAGCTCAAGGGACCTCATGGACCCAATCACAAGTTCAAAATAGCCTTAGGGGATGCATTCATAAAAAATCAGGAATTAGGGTTTCTTGACCTAATTCACCCCTAAGTTGACTTTTGAAGCAAGGCATGAGCCAAGACCTCAAGAAGTGCTTTGAAGACCTCCAATACATCATATTGATGCATTTAAAATATTGTATTGATTAAAAGAACTTGGTTCATAAGCAATACAAGGATTCAAATTCATCTGGACCAATTAGGGTTTTCTGATGAAAAGTCAATTATTCCTTTGACTTTTGACCAAGACATGATCCCAAACCTTGGGACATGATTCAAGACACTCTAAGACACCTATGGAATCCATCCATTAGGTTTGAATTAGGTCAAGAACTTGATTTCATAGAGGATTACAAAGTTTGAAATTCATCTGACAAAAAGTCAACTGTATCAAAAATCAAGTTTGAATTTTTAAATTTTCTTGACAAACATGGCTTCCCTAAGTCAAAAGCAATGTTAACTTATGGTTTTGATCATCACCCATCAAGAAAAATCAAGAAAAGAGAGGTTACTTGCAAAAGGGGAAACCATAAGAAACTTGAATTTTCACTAAGTCATGGAAAAATGTGATTTATACCCAACTTTGCAAGACCATAACTTGTGATCCAAGTAACCTTTTTCTTCCATCCAAAGCTCAAATGAAAGCTCTCATTACATACTTCAAGATTGTCAACTACAACTGATTCCAAATCCTCATGGATTTTGAGGTATGGATTGTGAAATTCTGGTATCAGACGTGTGATGTTAAGGTGCGATGTCACAACAACACACTCTGCAAATGGACAGCAATAACAGAACAAAACAAAACAAAGAATTGTTCACCCAGTTCAGTCTAACTACCTACGTCTGGGGGCTACCAAGCCAGGGATGAAATTCACTACTTGTAGAATTAATTTACAGACTCAACAACCCAGTTGACAATCTCCTAAACTTAATTCCTACTAGTGACTTTCTACCTAAGAAACCACTTAGATATGAGAACACTACTCAATCCCTAAAACACTTCAAAGATCACACACTTTGAATAACACTACTTGATTCTGCTTCACAGCTTTGATCAAGAACAACTCAAAACAATAATACCAATTCACACTAGAATGGTTTACAAATCATACACGAAGACACAAATGACACTCAGTCTTTAGCTCTCTTTCTTCGTTACTTTTCTTTAGTACTTGTGCGCTTTATATAGCTCCTTGAATTGGACTTGGACTTGCTACAATATCTGATTTGATTTTTTATTTAAAACTGAATATTTAAAACAGATTTTCTCCTAAAATCTTTTTAAATCTTCAACCTTTTAAATCTCCTACAAATCTGCACCAGATCTCCTATGCAGCAGGAAATATCTATCCCAAGATATTCGCATCCAATGAGACAACTTGCTCTCCACAATTCCAGCTAACACGCAAACCCTAACATCACAACCTGATGTTATTAATTCTGCAGATCTAATGTCACAACATCGCCATGTGACATCAGACATCCAAGCTTCAGCAATTTAAACACTTAACACAGCCCAATGTTAAGACTCAATGTTGCAACATCAGCACCTTAACATCAACATTGAACATACTTTGTTTTACCAAAATTCCAGCTAATCCAAGAACTAACAATCTCCCCCTTTGGCTAATTTTGGCTAAAACAATCTCTGCACCTTCAGAGACTTCAGCAGCAAAAAAAAACATCAAACAATGATTTTGAATCTTCAAGCAGCAACATCTTCAATAAAGACTTCTCAAAACTCTGTTGCAGCACCAAGTTCAACAGCTACACTCTTCAAACAATCAAACAGTTGCACATATTTTATTATTAGCAGCAATGAGCACTCCCCCTCAATGCAAACGCCAGCATTGCAACTGTTCAGCAATTACTCCCCCTTAATCATGAACCAGCAAAAGCAGCTGATCAAGCAGTTTAGTAATTACTCAATTCAGTAATTACTCATTACTCCCCCTTAATTTCTGCACTCCTGCACCACATCACTTTTGCAGCATTTGACATTCTTTGATACTCTTGACTCTCTTGGCTATTTCTCTCCCTTTTTAGCCACAATTTGACAACCTTCACCTGGCAGTTGACTAAACATTTTCAACAATAACTCCAACTGCTCACAACCCTTTCTAGCACATTTAGTCTTCATAAATGCAGATTCCCAATTTGCTTCTTAACCTTTCAAATTGGTTTGCATCTAAGGCTTTAGTGAATATGTCAGCCAGCTGGTTATCTGTGGCTACATGCTCCAAAGTAATAATTTTGTCTTCAACCAATTCCCTTATGAAGTGATGCCTTATGTCTATGTGCTTTGTCCTACTATGCTGTATAGGATTTTTAGATATATTAATGGCACTCAAATTATCACAGTATAATGTCATAACATCTTGTTTGACATTGTATTCACTCAACATTTGCTTCATCCAAACCAGCTGAGAGCAACTACTTCCTGCTGCTATATACTCAGCTTCAGCAGTTGAGAGAGATACACAATTCTGCTTCTTACTGAACCAGGAAATCAGATTATTCCCTAGAAAGAAACAGCCTCCTGAAGTGCTTTTCCTATCATCTGCACTTCCAGCCCAATCAGCATCACGGTATCCTCTTAAATCAGTCCCAGAATCATGACTATATAGCATCCCATAGTCACTTGTGCCATTCACATATTTCATAATCCTCTTCACTTGATTCAAGTGACTCATCTTAGGATCCGATTGATATCTGGCACACACTCCAACAGCAAAGGAAATGTCAGGTCTGCTTGCCGTGAGATACAGTAGACTCCCAATCATACTTCTGTACAAGCTTGGGTCCACACTCACTCCATTTTCATCCTTGGATAGCTTCAAATGAGTAGGAGCAAATGTCCTTTTGTGATTGGCATTATCCAGGCCAAATTTCTTTACTATGCTCTTTAGCATATTTGCTTTGAGAAATAAAGATGGAATCCTCCATTTGTCTGACTTGGAGTCCAACAAAGTAGCTAAGTTCTCCAACCAAACTCATTTCAAATTCAGATTGCATTTATTGAACAAACTGTTTCACCATAGCATCTGACATTCCCCCAAATACAATGTCATCCACATAGATTTGGGCTACCATTAATTTTCCGCCTTCTTCCTTGACAAACAAAGTTTTGTCAATCCCTCCTTTTCTATATCCATTTGCTGCTAAGAATTCTGTCAGCCTTTCATACCAGGCCCTTGGAGCTTGTTTCAAGCCATACAGAGCTTTCTCAGTTTGAACACATGATTGGGGAAGTTTGGATCAGTGAATCCTTTAGGTTGGTCTACATAGACTTCTTCATTTAGATAGCCATTCAGAAACGCACTCTTTACATCCATTTGGAAGAGCTTAAATCTTAGGTTACAAGCCACACCCAAGAATAGTCTGATGGATTCTAATCTAGCCACTGGAGCAAAAGTCTCATCAAAGTCAACTCCCTCAACTTGAGTATAACCTTGTGCAACAAGTCTAGCTTTGTTTCTTGTAACTACTCCAAGCTCGTCAGACTTGTTTTTGTAGATCCACTTTGTTCCAATAACATTCACCCCTTCTGGTCTTGGCACAAGATCCCAAACATCATTTCTTCTGAACTGCTTCAGTTCTTCATGCATTGCATTTATCCAAAACTCATCAGTCAATGCTTCCTTGACATTTTTTGGCTCAATTTTGGAGACAAAGCATGAACTTGCTATAACATCTCTTGACCTAGTTCTTACTCCAGAGTTTGGATCACCTATAATGAGCTCTTTTGGGTGGTCCTTCTGCACTCTGATGGAGGGATCCTTATGAGGTTGCTCAGCTTCAGGCTCAGCAGCAGCAACACTAGGAGTTTGGCTTCTGTCTTCAGCTTCTGGTACAACTTCACCAACTGATGTCTCAACAGCATCTGGGACATCATCATCTTCCAGCTTGTCACTGTCATCAATCACTACATTGATTGACTCCATCATCACCTTGGTTCTAGAGTTGAACACCCTATATACTCTGCTGTTAGTAGAGTATCCCAAAAATATGCCTTCATCACTTTTGGAATCCAATTTTCTTCTCTGCTCTCTATCAGCCAGTATATATCATCTACTTCCAAAAACATGGAAGTATTTAACATTAGGTTTTCTTCCCTTCCATAGTTCATACAGAGTAGATGAAGTGCCTCTTCTCAGGGTAACCCTGTTGTGAATGTAGCAGGCAGTGTTCACGGCTTCAGCCCAGAAATGATAAGGAAGTTTCTTGGCATGAATCATTGCTCTAGCAGACTCTTGGATAGTTCTGTTCTTCCTCTCAACAACTCCATTTTGCTGAGGAGTGATAGGCGATGAAAACTCATGACTTATACCTTCAGCAGAGGAAAATTCTTCAAACTTGCTATTCTCAAACTCTCTTCCATGATCACTTGTTATTTTGATAACCTTACTCTCCTTTTCTCTTTGGAGTCTTTGACAGAGCTCTTTAAACACATCAAACACATCTGATTTGTCTTTGATGAAGTTCACCCAGGTGTATCTTGAATAGTCATCCACAACTACATAAACATATTTCTTTCCACCCAGACTTTCAACTTGCATATGTCCCATCAAGTCCATATGAAGAAGTTCCAATACCTTGGAGGTGGTGTCATGTTGAAGCTTCGGATGAGACATCTTTGTCTTCTTTCCTTTTTGACAGCCTCCACACACCTTTCCTTCCTCAATACTAAGTTTGGGAATCCCTCTGACTGCTTCTGAGGAGATAATTCTCTTCATTCCCTTTAGGTGAAGATGTCCCAACTTCTGATGCCAGATTTTGACATCATCTTCTTTAGCAAGCACACACGTGGAAGAATTTGAGTTTTGAGGCACCTAAAGATAACAATTGTCCTTAGACCTGGCTCCCTTCATAATGACTTCTCCTTTATCATCTTTGACCGTACATTCAGACTTTGTGAAGTCTACTTTGAATCCTTGATCACAAAGTTGACTAATACTAATCAAATTTGCTGTTAGTCTTTTAACAAGAAGAACATTCTCCAGTCTGGGAGCACTAGCACAGTTCAGTTTACCAATCCCCTTGATTTCTCCTTTGATCCCATCACCAAATGTAACATAGCCAGAAGACTGAAGTTTCACATCTACCAGCAGATTCTTTATTCCAGTCATGTGTCTTGAACACCCACTATCAAAATACCAGTCTTCTTTGGTAGAAACCCTTAAGGAAGTGTGAGCTATCAAGCTGGTAACTTTAGGAATCCATTGCTTCACTACCTTAGGCCTGACCTCTTTCTGTCTGGGTAGAGGAGCAGAATTTGGATAACCATAAAGCTTGAAGCAAGAGGATTGCATATGTCCAAACCTGCCACAATAGAAGCATCTGACTCTTTCATTTCTAAAGTGGTTAAATCTTCTTCCACTTTGATGATAATGTTGTGGCTGCCACCCATAATGTTGTCTCCTTATTCCATAGTTAGATTGTCTTCTTCTGTACTGAGGATGATGTCTCTTAGGCTGTCTCCTATGGTGTTGAGGCTTCCTTCTTCCATAGTAATGAGGCACAGCATTGTTGTATTCATTTCCATGCCAGTTACCCTGATGATGAAACCTGTTCTGATTGGACCCAACAACCTCCATGCTCTTGTGATATTGGGGAGGCATATACTGACTGACTCCTTGGGGTTGCGTCTTCCTCTGATGAGGACCATTCTTCTTCTCAACATTCTGGGGCTGAACAACCTTCTTTGGTGTAGGACCCTGTCTCTCAGGTTGATGTTGAGACAATGGTTGAGACATCTCCTTCTTTGTTCCTGAGGTGCTTGCCACATATCCTATACCCGATTTATCTCCAGCAGCTTTTCCTGACTGAAGAATCTTATCAAGAGTAACTGTACCACTGTTCATTATCCTAACGGATTTTGTCATCTGATTTAGCTGAGACTTAACTAGTACAACTTCATTCTCCAGATCAGCTTTTTCATTTTCAAGATGAGCAATCTGTTGCTTGTGACACTTGTTTTCTAGACAAATCTCATCACTTTTTAAACACAGTTCTTGATAAGTATATGCTAACTCCTCATAAGTTATTTCTCCATCACTATCATCATCAGACACAACAGTTCCTGTTAAGGCTCTAACATGCCTTGCTGACTCATTATCAGATTCAGACCAGGAAACTGCCATGCCCTTCTTCTGCTTCTTCAAGAATGTGGGACATTCTTTCTTGACATGTCCATACCCTTCACATTCAAAGCACTGAACGCCTTTATCCTGGGCAGTCTTCTCTTCATCTTTCTCTTTTGGCTTGCTGATGTCAGAAGAGATGTTCTTGACACTAGGCTTGTAGTTATTGTTCCACCTTTTTAACACTTTGTTGAACTGCTTTCCCAACATAGCAATGGCTTGAGACAAATATTCCTGAGAATCATCATCTTTGACTTCCTTAGCTTCTGCAGGAGTGGTGACCAAAGCAATACCCTTGGGCTTCTTTTCTGGTTCTTCTTCATTCAAACCAAGCTCAAAAGTTTGAAGAGATCCAATGAGCTCATCAACTCTCATCTTGCTGATGTCTTGAGCTTCTTTAATAACAGTCACCTTCATCTTGTACTTCATAGGAAGGGACCTAAGAATCTTCCTTACAAGCTTTTCTTCTGACATTTTCTCTCCAAGAGCACTAGATGCATTGGCCAGCTCAAGAACACTCATGTGGAAGTCATGAATAGTCTCATCTTCCTTCATCTTCAGACTTTCAAACTTTGATGTTAAAAGCTGAAGTCTAGACATCTTTACTCTAGATGTTCCTTCATGTGTAGCCTTCAAAATATCTCACGCTTCCTTAGCAACTTCACAGGTATTGATTAACCTGAAGATATTCTTATCCACTCCATTGAAAATTGCATTTAGAGCTTTGGAATTTCCAAGGGCAAGCTCATCTTCTTCCTTGGTCCATTCTTCTTCAGGCTTTGGCTTTGAGGTGCCTTCTTTATCTTTGCCACCATCATCTTTCTCACACACAACAGGTGCTTTCCACTCTTTAATAATAGCCTTCCATGCCCTGCTGTCCAAGGATTTTAAGAAGGTAGTCATCCTTGGCTTCCAATAGTCATAATTGGATCCATCCAAAATAGGGGGTCTGTTGACGAATCCTCCAACTTCTTTGTTCATCTTTACACCAGAAAGTAACTTCCCTAGATCTCACCCAGAGACAGACAGGATGCCTGCTCTGATACCAATTGAAATTCTGGTATCAGACGTGTGATGTTAAGGTGCGATGTCACAACAACACACTCTGCAAATGGACAGAAATAACAGAACAAAACAAAATAAAGAATTGTTCACCCAGTTCGGTCTAACTACCTACGTCTGGGGGCTACCAAGCCAAGGATGAAATTCACTACTTGTAGAATTAATTTACAGACTCAACAACCCAGTTGACAATCTCCTAAACTTAATTCCTACTAGTGACTTTCTACCTAAGAAACCACTTAGATATGAGAACGCTACTCAATCCCTAAAACACTTCAAAGATCACACACTTTGAATAACACTACTTAATTCTGCTTCACAGATTTGATCAAGAACAACTCAAAACAATAATACCAATTCACACTAGAATGGTTTACAAATCATACACGAAGACACAAACGACACTCAGTCTTTAGCTCTCTTTCTTCGTTACTTTTCTTTAGTACTGGTGCTCTTTATATAGCTCCTTGAATTGGACTTGGACTTGCTACAATATATGACTTGATTTGTTATTTAAAACTGAATATTCAAAATAGATTTTCTCCTAAAATCTTTTTAAATCTTCAACCTTTTAAATCTCCTACAAATCTGCACCAGATCTCCTATGCAGCAGGAAATATCTATCCCAAGATAGTCGCATCCAACGAGACAGCTTGCTCTCCACAATTCCAGCTAACATGCAAACCCTAACATCACAACCTGATGTTATTAATTCTGCAGATCTAATGTCACAACATCGCCATGTGACATCAGACATCCAAGCTTCAGCAATTTAAACACTTAACACAGCCCAGTGTTAAGACTCAATGTTGCAACATCAGCACCTTAACATCAACATTGAACATACTTTGTTTTACCAAAATTCCAGCCAATCCAAGAACTAACAGATTGATCAAAATCACAAAAAATGGAAAATGGACACTTTTTCAACACTTAGTGAAATTATGGACAGAATCTGTTTTGGATTTTCACAACCTTTAAGGCCATTTTTCATTATGATCTAAGATGATTCAAGACAAAAGTTAAACATCAAAGTTGGAGTATGTTATAGGGGATTTCCAAAAAGTACAAGAGCCTCCCATGGTTCAACTTGAGCAAGGAGTTATAAGCCTAAAAAAATGGCATTTTTCACCCTGCCCACACAAAAGCATGAAAACATAACTTGGTTCCCACGATTCCTTGGGCCAATTTTGGACACTTGCATCATTTCATTTATGTCCAAAATCAACCTAAATGATGAGGGATCTGAACCATGAGACCAATAAGTCAAGAACTAATCCTTTTGGCATGTGATCATCAATTTGCAAATCCAAAAATCAAGTTTGTCATGAAGCATTGAAAGCATGCATTGAGGTGGCATGCATCAGTCCATTTGAGTCAATATTGTTTCAAAAATCAGAAGACCTAAAGCTATAAAGATCAATTCAAGTCAATGGCTAGAGGAGACTTGGTACCTTGGCATTTAAGAAAGTGACACATGGGCATATCCATTGGATAATAGAGTGAACCAGCCCCCATTCACTATTCCTTCAAAAACAAACTTTCTCTACTATAAATAGAGGTCATTTCTAATGTTTCAAACCACACCAAAACAATATCAAAGCCTTGTTTTTTCACTCTCCCTCTCTTACTTAACTTTCAAATTTCAAATGAGCAAATTGGGAATTCTCAAAACCAGAGCATTATTTCCTCAAACAACCATCCAAACACTTCATAAACTATCCTTTGGAGGTGTTCAAACCTTCATCCTCATTGTACAACACCAAAATCAGAAAGTCAACCCCCAAAACCTTAAATTTCAACTTTTCTGCATTTTTCAAGCCATGTCTTGATCCAATCACTTCCAAAGCCAAACAAAACTTCAAATACTCTTCAAATAACATCCTTAAACTATTCTAATAAATTCCTCTCAATTGTAACACCAATTGAGGGAGTTACTATTTTGGTCACTTTTGCCACTTTTGCAAGAAAGAGTCCATTTCTGTTCCAGAGCTTTCCAGTTAATTTTGATCATCCTAAAAGCTGCTAAAGGGTCTATTAAGAGTGTCCAAGGCATTGAATTACTTTTGGCATAAGCATCTTGAGAGTTAGCACAAGGAGCTTCAAGAGGTAAGTGCATAACAACTTAAACTCTTTAAAATATGCATTAATTTGATGTCCATTAAGCATGAACATGTCATACCTATCATATGTGTTGTGTTTGAACCAATTTACCATGCTATTATTGCTTGTATGAAGTGGTAGCATAGAACTTACAAATTTTGGCCTATTTTGAAACCACTACCGGGTTTTAAAATGTAGGCATCTTTATAAAATTCTAAGACCATCATTGGATTCCTCATGAAATTCTAGGTAGGATCCATCTAAATTTCATCCATTTTCATGGAGAAATGAAGAAGTTATGGCCTTCTTGCAAATACCCTAAAATCTGGTTTTTGCCTTGGCCTGACCTAGAAATTAGGTCACCCTTATATGCATATGGGGTGGTTTTGAAACACGGATGTAACACCATCCCAGTGGTAGTAGCGTGTGTTCTTTTGGTTAGAGGACGTGGGTTCAACACCCACCCAGCCTATTTTTGGTTCCCTCTCCTTTTTTTTGCTATTTTTCTCATTTTCCATTATTTTCTAAATTAATCTCACAATTAATTTCTCCTTCAATTTTAATTATTTTTTATTGATTCTTTTTTTCAAATTTCACAAAAATATTAAAAAAATTTATTCTACAAAAAAAAAACAAATTTATATTATTTATTTAATATAGCTTGAATTTTTGTAAATAGTTTCATTTTATTTGTTTTTAAGCATTTTTAAATGAAATTTCCACCTTGATTTTTCAAATTCAATTGAATTCCAAGTTTTCATGTGATTAAACATGATTTTTCAAAACATTTTTCAAAGTTTACAACTTGTTTTTGAATATATTTGATATTTTATATCATTTTTTAATTAATTTCCTTTGAAAATTGTATTTTTAAAATTAAAATTAGGGTTTTTCTTAATTTTGATTTGTTCAAACTTCATTTGAAACACTTTTTGGGCCTCTATTAGAGTCTAAGACCCATCCCCTTTGTAAATACAAAATTTTGGGCCTCGTCATTGTATAAGTCCCGATACGATTTTCAAAATAACGGTGCGATCGCTGTTTTTCATCTGGGCATCTCCTTGAGTT
Organism: Lathyrus tuberosus; assembly: GCA_022829125.1. Classification (NCBI taxonomy): domain Eukaryota; kingdom Viridiplantae; phylum Streptophyta; class Magnoliopsida; order Fabales; family Fabaceae; genus Lathyrus; species Lathyrus tuberosus. The sequence goes on along the minus strand of JALAZF010000087.1, from coordinate 7,340,676 downwards.
ATAAGCCCCATCTCTTGTTTAAAATTAAACTTTTGGGCCTCTATTAGAGTGTAAGACCCATTTCTTCTTGTACATAAATAATTTTTGGGCCTCAGTCATTGTATAAGTCCCTCTGTGGTTTTCAAAATCACGGCGCGATCATCGCCTTTTCAAATAAATCATCTGGGCCTCTCCTTGAGTATAAGCCTCATTATTCTTTTTTTACAAACACTTTTGGGCCTGTATTAGAGTGTAATATCCAGCCGCTCATTGTACAAAAACAATTTTGGGCATTTGCATTAGTATAAGTCCCACAACGTCTATCGGTATCGCAGTGTGATCAATGTTTTCAAATAAGTCATATGGGCCTCTCCTTGAGTTGTAAACCCCATACCTCTTTTTTTCAAAATCATCTATCTATTTTAACTGGTACTAAGAGGAGCATTATTCCCGGTGAAACTGCTCTTAGACCACTTGGGCCTCTCTTTGAGCTATAAGCCCTAAACATTATTTTCTTTTCAAACAACTTTCTTTTAATTCAAGGTTTTCTCAAAACTTTCTTCAATTTCTTGAAACCCTAATCAAGCATATAGTTGTAGTCAATGCAACAGATCACAATACACTTGGGCCTACTCTTAGAAGGTAAGTCCCAATATATTTTTCAATGCATATTTGTTTATATATCTATTAAATCACTTGTCTGTATATACTTGTTCATATCTTGCTTAGAGTTTCCCCAACAGTTAGGTCTATGCTTAGGTCAAACCAGATGTTACTTTTTAACTTAGTTCAAAACTAGTTCCCTCATAGGAAATTCCCTATACAGTCTGCCTCCTCTTGGGCTTATTCAATATGGAACAGAGAAAGACATTATTCCCGGTGAAACTTTTCTCAAGACTGTCAAAACATAGAAATTATATATATATATATATATATATATATATATATATATATATATATATATATATATATATATAAAATTGAAATTCATTTCCCCAAAGAGGATTAATTCCCGGTGAAACCTCTCTTGAATTTCTTCAAACCTTAGAACTGTTCAACAAAGAAAGGATTATTCCCGGTGAAACCTTTCTTGAACTTTTCTTAGGCTTGGACCCACAGGGTTCCTAGAAGTATCCCCGGCCTCCTCTTGGGCTTAGTACAAGGACCAACAGGCTTCTTAGAAGTTCCCCTAGCCTCCTCTTGGGCTTAGTACAAGGACCCAAAGGCTTCCTAAAAGCATAGGATAGAAATTAGTCATCATTACTAGTTCAATCCCAGGAGAGTCAAAATTCCATAACATCATACCATTCTAAGGGTTAGTCTTCATCCCTTAAACCAACAACTTCCTCTTGGGCATCATACAAAGACCCCTCTCTACACCAGATCTTACCACTTCTTGGGAGACTTGGAAAGTATCAGCCTCCTTTTGGGCTTCATACAAGTAGACTTGGAAAGTCTCACCTCCTCTTGGATCTCACAAAGAAACCCTCAAGTTTCCTAAAAGCACCGAAAAAAATCTTGATCCTTTTACCATTACATCAGTCTCCAGCAGAGTTAAAAACCTCTAACGTTTTCAAACACACCTTTAAACTTTCCTAACCCCCCAACAACGCTTAACTTTCACCTTAAAAATCCTCAGCCAGGGTCAATTTAACATCAACAAATCCCTGACAGAATCAGAGCCTCATAGCATCTGGTACTTCAACTCTTCCCTGATTCTCAGCAAGAGTAAAACCCTTTGGATTCCCCAATACAATTTGGACATGCTCCTGGATTTCAATAATCCTTAGCAAGAGATAACCTCCTCTTAGGATTCATATAATAATTTTCTCCAGTCAGCCTCAATCTTGGGCTTTGTACAAGACAGATAAAATCCTCCCTAGTGGAGTCATTTTCTTTTAGCTTCAACCTTGGGCTTTGATCAAGGCACACAAAAATCAACATCCCCTCAGATGAGACCAAGAGTCCTCTTTGCAGGAAGTTATATCCTCTAAACATCACATATCAAAATAGATAATCAAAACCTTTCCAAATAATTGTTGTAAGTGGCACACTTGTTGATTCAAAATCCAAGCTGGAGTCCTTCTCTTATCCTGGATAAAATCATCTTTCATCTAATAGCTATAAGTGGCAAGCCTCTGGATTCCATACATCCAAGCCAATGTCCATCTCTTAGCATGAAAGATTCATAAGGAAAAGTGGCATTGCTCTACACTGAGTTAAAGCTTTCTTCCTTCATGATGTCTCTCTCATAAAGGAAGTTATGGCATTGCTGGATTCTACATATCCCAGTTAAAGTAATTTCCCTTATAACTAATTCCTCAACCTTTGTGACGAATACGTGAGATATTCTCCCTTTAGAGATGACAAATTCTCTCTCTCAGTCACCCTTTTAGCTTCAATCTTGGGCTTTAAACAAGACACAAATATTCCAATAGCTTCAATCTTAGGCTTCGAACAAGACACCAAACATCTTTCCTCCCATAGAATAGGAGGAACTACGATTGCTCTGATTTCCCAAATCTCTTTACGAGAATCCGTAGGCATAAGATTGCGAAATCTTAGCGAGCACACAAATAAAAAACTTTAGGTTCAGTACCTTCCCAAAAACAACAGAAAACCCGGAAACCACAAAAACATTCTCTCGATTCTCCCAAAGGAGAAACTTTCCCAAGTCACAGAAGATGAACACGAGAAAGCATTTTAAGTTAGCAAAAATACATGCAATAAAAGGTTCATATGGATTACCATAAATACACTGGGTGTTAATAGCTTCCCTTCGTATAACCAGACCCCGATCCCCAATCTCTTAGCATTTATTAAAGAAAACATTTGCGTGCAAGGTTAGTTTTAGATATCTTCCCTTTCCTTTCCGGTTTCATAGGATAAATACAGAAATCAGAAAGTAGCACCCAAATCCATTGCAGTAAGGTGGTCGCGTCACCGACAAAAATCGCACGCTATAAGCAGGAGATAACATATGGGATGATGGTAGTTCTTAGTGAAGAGCCGAACTCACATGCATTGTTTTTTTTTTTGTGTTCTTTATCGAGTTATCTTTGTAAGGATAACTTTATTGTTCGAGAATTGGTTTTAGTTTCCATATATTCACATTGCTTTTGAATTTAATTTCATAGGAGACATTACTTACTTGCTTACTTACAATGGTACTTATCTTCGAGGGTTGTTGCGGTGCCAAAGGTAGCTTCCTTGGGCTTATAGTAACAGTGGAGAGGTCGTGCTCAAAAGCTTTACTGTATGCCTTTTAGAAGTGAGCCCGACCAATGGTATGATCTTCTTCCTTACACCCAAGTTTAGACTTGGTTCAAGGTCGACATAGTGGGGTTTCACCTCCTGCGCTATGAAATGTTTACCTACCAGGAGAGTGACAGACCACCACCTTCTCTTTTGAGGTTTAGTGTTCTTGTTTGAGCAAATTTCTCTGTAGGGGAGTGATTGCTTTTGGTCATACACTTATGGTGTTTATGACAACACCCCTTTGTCTTGGTTGTACCTGACTTTGTATGATAACGAATGAAAGTATTTGTTGAATAATTCATTTATTTTCTAAAAATGATAAGATTACATAGTAAAGCAAGCCTTTATGTACACAAGTAAAATTATTTAACAAAAACAACCTAGCCGTTGCTTTATTGGCAAAGATGGTGTCTCCTTGGAGATTAATTTATTCTCATTCGAATTTCCTGGGTCCAGCGTTGTTGTGGGGCTCTAATTTATCTCAATACCGTCCCTTGAAAATTTTTCTAGAGATAAATCTTGGGTTATCCTCTCACTGTTGTTGCATGCATTCATCAAATTAGAATACTTCATAATGTACCTGTTAGTGGACGTTAATCCTTCATTATGATGATTGTCTTCCATTTTCTATAAGCACCTTTTAAGGTTGATGATGTTAACTTTTAACATGTTTTTCTTTTCTTGCTTGACTGCTATTATTTCTTGGCTACACTTAAAAGCTTTGTGTATTCGCCGGACTCTGAATAGCTTGAAACATACTATTATGTGTTCATCGTGTACATTGTGGTACTCCATTTTCAGGTGAAAGATGAAATCCATAATGTCAAGTGTTGTATCAAATGGTGTTCACAAAATGCAACGCAGTTGTACACGCTTTTGCATGGAACTACAAGGAATCGTAAATTTAGCATCCTGGTGTCTAATCATTCTCCTAGTGTGAACATAAAATGCTTAAAGCCCCACAAAGGATTTTAACGTGCTATTAAAGGCTTGTTGGTCAAAACATGTATAAAGTGATATGTTTTCTTTCTTCAACCCTAGATTTTTAAAGAGTTCGACATACATGATATCACACGAGATTCATTCGTTAATGAAGATTCTTGAAACGTCAAAATTAGTCATGGTTGTTGTTATAATTAGAGGAAAATATTATTCGGTATCTCACCTACCTTCTCTCAATCTTAAAATCAGAAGGGTCTTTCTATATTTTCTTTGAAAGTCGTTTCATTTTTCTTAATTACCTCTATTAGCTCGACAACCTTTCTCTTAATTGCTCCCTTGGACGAGGTCTTTGGACAAGTAAAACCTTAATTGATGGAAGTAACAAAATTGTATCCTCCTAAGATATAAGCTATAAGTTGAAGTTTTCCTCTTTGATCCTCCTTTTCAACGTCACTATTATCCTTTCCTCCTTTGGCCTCTGTCACCTCGATCATCTTCGAGGATGAATTATCTAAACAAAATTATCACTTCTTTCACGGTGATTCGTCTCTTCTCCTAATTTTACCGACCTAACCTTTTGTAATGTTCAAAAAGTACATGTGTGCATGTTTCCCATGCAAGGGCTGGGGCACTCAGAGGTCTTAGTAGGTATATTTCATTGTATGGTCGTAAGGGTTTGCCCACGACAGTGATAAGCCCTATATGGTGGTGTTTATGGTGGTTTAGAGAACCTACTCATGTGATGTGAGAGGCTCTGTGTATTTATATGATATTTAGATATAAGCATATGAATCCAGATTCCTTTTCTCCCATTGGGGAAGAGGTATTTATAGAGGCCCTGGGCCTAGGGTTTCCTTGTAAAAGGTCACCTCTTGCTCAGTTAATGGTGGACTATTGAAATCCATGTTTCTAAGGGGGTCTTGGGTCAGCTGCTGACCTTGACTTCTCTTTGCTCCAGAAATGTCTTATCCCAGTTCCCCATGATTGGGTGCGAGGAAAACATTTGGGCGAGGTGGTACCTCCCTGAGGGTGGCACATGGTTTTAGCCTTTCCTGGGGGAAGCTTATGGTCATCGCCCTTACAAATTCTTTTACAAATTTAACACGACACAGTCCCTCAAACACGAGGCTCTTGATATAAAACAAAGTGTTTTTAAACTATGGTACATGGGAGTATCCCAATGCCCTGTGTTTCTTGATGATATGTGCTACATGCTAGGCCTATTAGGCTCTAAGTTTCTTAAGAAAAGTTATATTATTTGGTCGCCCACCAGGAAACTCTAAGTCTATCAGGCGAAAGTTTAAATAGCCTGGAGAATCTAAGTTCCTTAGTCAAAGTTATATGTAGCCAGGGTGATGAGACTATAAGTCCCTCAAGCAAGGCGTTTGACCTTCTGGAAGGGACTTCTATCAAGCCCTTATACAAGGCTTTTGACTAAGTTTTTTAGGGTAGACTTTGGTCGCGCCTTTTTGGTGAGATATCTATATTTGATCCCGCCCGAGGAATCTCTAAGTCTCTTAGGCGAGAGTTTAAGCAGTCTGAGAAATCTAAGTCCTTTAGGTAAAGTTATATGTAGCATAAATTATGAGACTATAAGTTCCTCAAGTGAGGCGTTGGACCTCGCGAGATGGATTTCTATCAAGCCCTCATACAAGACTTGTGACTAAGTTTCTTAGGCTAGATTTTGGTCGCGCCTCTTAAACAATATTTTTATGTTTGATCTCACTTGAGGAAGCTCAAAGTCACTCAAGCAAGAGTTTAAGTAGCTTGGGAAATCTAGGTCCCTCAGGCCAAGTTATATGTAGCATGACTGATGAGAGTATAAGTCCCTCGGGCAAGGCGTTATACCTCTCGGATGGGACTTCTATCATGCCCTCAGATAAGACTTGTGACTGAGTCTCTTAGGCTAGACTTCGATAGCGTCTCTTGGGCGATATTTCTATGTTTGATCCCCCCCGAGGAACCTCTAAGTCCCTCAGGCGAGAGTTTAAGCAGCCTGGGAAATCTAAGTTCCTCGGGTGAGGTTATATGCAGCCTGAATGATGAGATTATAAGTCCGTTGGACCTCCTAGGCGAGACTTCTATCAAACCCTCAGATAAGACTTGTGAAAAAATCTCTTAGTCTAGACTTTGGTCACGCCTCTTGGGGGAGATTTTTATGTTTGATCCCGTCCGAGGAAGCTCTAAGTCCCTCAGGCAAGAGTTTAAGTAGCCTGGGAAATCTAAGTCCCTCAAGTGAAGTTATAGGTAGCATGGCCGATGAGACTATAAGTCCCTCAAGCGAGGCGGTCAACCTCCCGAGCGGGACTTCTATCAAGCCTTTAAATAATACTTGTGACTAATTCTTTTAGGTTAGACTTAGGTCGCGTCTCTTGGGCGAGTTTTATATGTTTGATCCCGCCCGAGAAAGCTCTAAGTCCCTCAGGTGATAGTTGTAGCATAGGAAATCTAAGTCCCTCAAGCAAAGTTATATGTAGCTTGGATTATGAGAGTATAAGTCCCTCAGGCGAGGATTTAGACATCCCAGACGGGATTTCTATCAAACCCTCAAACAAAACTTGTGACTAAGTCTCTTAGGCTATACTTTGGTCGCGCCTCTTAGGCGAGACTTCTATGTTTGATCCCACCCATGGAAGCTCTAAGTCCCTCAGGAAAAAGTTTAAGTAGCCTAGGAAATCTAAGTCCCTCGGGCAAAGTTATGTGTATCTTGGATGACGAGACTATAAGTCCTTCAGGCGAGGTGTTGGACAACTTATTCAAATCACCCCAAAGGGCGGAAATGATCTTCTCCATGAAGTTCATCTTAAAAAAATTGCTTCAAGGGGCGGCAAGGATCTTCGCCATATTGTCCAACTTTAAAAATTTGGCTCAAGGGACAGCAAAAATCTTAGCCATGATGTTAAACATAAAAACATTGCCTCAATGGGCGACAAGGATCTTTGCCATGAAGTCCAACATAAAAGCATTGCCTCACGGGGCAACAAGGATCTTCTCCATGAAGGCTAGCATAAAATATTTATTAAAATGTTCTCGTTGGTCATAAAGTTTCGAGAAATTGGTCACCAATACACAATCATGATGTCTATTAGAAAATTAGAAATAATTTAACTATAATAATATTTAAGATGGGGAACATTCCTAGTTCTAGGTAAGAGCGGTCCTTCTAACATCTGTAACTTATACGCCCCATGAGGCTCCTTCTAGTTGGGTTGTAGTTTTCCATATTGTACGGGTAGAACCACTTGTTTTAATACTAGGTTGCCTTATCTCATCTCTCTTGACTTTACCTTGAAGTTATATCTTTTGGAGGCTATATGCTTAGTGGCAAATTCTCAGATATGGGCGACTTATCTCAATTTGTCTACCAAGTTTGTCGCATATTCCAATTCAGCCATCTTTACTTCTGTATTAAAATGGGATCTTTGCCACAAGGGTGTGTCAATCACCACATGTACTGTGGAGTCTGCTCCATATGCCAAGGCAAATGAAGTTTCCTTGGTGGTGGAGGGGTGGTATGGTATGACCATAATATATCATGATGTAATTCTGCCCATAAACCCCTGACATCATCAAGTTTATTCTTTAGTCCCTTCAAAAGTACTTTATTTGTTGATTATGCTTACCCATTGACATGTAGGTGTACAACAGATACAAACTTCGTCTACAATCCCAAAACTTTGCAAAAGTTAGTGACCATAGCGCTGGCAAACTGGGTTCCATTGTTACAGATGATAGTTGTGGGAATTCCATACTTGCACATAATTTTTGGCCAATCGAAACAAAAAATTGTTTCAATTGTAATTTTAGCAACAACATCTGCCTTTCATGTTTAAGGCGTTGTCTATAAATAACACCTTGTCTAGGGGTATTTCCTCGTTTACAAGCGAGCTAAATTCTACCACGAAATCATCCAGAATTTGTGACTTAATGCTTCCCCTTGGAACATACTAGATGTCGTATTTCGAGAGCTCAACCGTCCAAGATACCATTATTCTGGTTGAATCTGGCTTCTTCAAGACTTGACGAACAATATAGTTGGTTTTAACAAAGATCTTGTCACCCTGGAAATAAGGTCTCAGCTTCCTCATCGCGATGACAACTAGTGCAAGCTTCCCAATCTGATAACATGCTTTGGTGCCTCTAAATACCCTACTTATGAAATATACGGGACTTTCCTCCCTGTCTGTCCCCTGGATGAGGATTGAGTTCATCACATGATCTATGACCAAGAGAATGAGGGCGACACAAGGAAGGATTTTACCTTCAAGAAAGCCTTTTTGCATTTGGAGGTTCATTCAAATCTCTCTTTCTTCTTCAGAGCGACAAAGAATAGGAAAGCCTAGCCGCCTGCACATGATAGGAAGTGAGATAGGGCAGTAAGAGAACCTGTAAGGTACTGCACTTCCTTAAAATTTGTGGGGCTTCTCATTTTGACGACTCCATGGAATTTATCCAGATTGGACTTAATGCCTATTCTCGTTAGCATGAACCATATGAATTTTCCAGCTTGAACCCTGAAACAGAATTTGGCTGGATTCAGGCGCATATCATATTTAGGGGTGTTCGCGGTGCGGTTTGGGCGGTTTTGACGCTAAAAATCATCCGAACCGCAAGAGAAAAAAGCATGCGGTTTGGTTTGGTTTGGTTGGCTTTTAAAAAAAACTGAACCAAACTAAACCAAACCAATGCGGTTTGGATTGGTTCGGTTGGTTCGGTTTTTTACAAGATTTTTATTGAGTGATATTTACATATATAGAGAACAATATAACTTTGTGTTTAGTCATTCACACATTGCCAAATAATAACAAAACTCATCATATTTAGACAAAAAGTTCTCATTCAATTTACAAAACTCAATTTAAACAAAAGTGGAAAAAAATAGTAGCATAAAACAATATAAAAAATATTATAATAAAACAGAAAATAGAGGAGAAGGGAGATTAAAGAAGCTGAAAAAGAAAGAACATAAGAGACGTGAGATTAGAGAAGAAAGGTGCGATAAAAATATAATTAGAAGAAAAAATAGTAACATAAAAATGAGAAGATGAAAAAGAAAAAACATGTGAGATGAGAGATTAGTGTAGAAGAGGTGAGACGTACATGGCAAAAAAGATGAGAAGAATACGCAATACTATTAGGAGAGATTTGAGAAGATTAAAACTGAAAAGTTAAGTGTGAGTAAGAGAAAATATTTCATAATTGTAAGGTTAAGGCATAATGCGTTTGAGTTTTGGGTTAGATGTGGGATAAGTGAAGTTTGGGTTGTAACATAATGCGGTTTGGTTTTGTTTAGTTCGGTTTGAAAAATACAAACCGCAAACCAAACCGAATCGTGCGGTTTTGTTAAAAGATGGCCCGAACAAATCCAAACCAAATGCGATTTTTTGCGATTTTGGTTTGGTTTGGTTTGGTTTGTGGTTTTCTATTAGGTTGGTTCGATTTTGAACACCCCTAATCATATTTCTAGGCTGACTACAGGACATCCTCCAAATCTTTAGCAAGCTGCCTTTTGATAGTTTTCATTATCATGTCATCAACGTAGACCTCTAGGTTCCTCCCTATCTAACGTGCGAACACAATGTCAATGAGTCGCTGGTAGGTGGCTCCAGCGTTCTTGAGACTGAAGGGCATGACATTGTAGTAGTAGTTGCCATTATTCAACATAAAGGTTATTTTGGGAGCGACCAGGGGGTACATCCAAATCTAGTTATACCCCAAGTATGCATACATAAAGCTTGACGTGCGGTATCTTGAAGACCCATCGATAAGGCAATCAATGTTTAGTAGTGGGTACAAGTCTTTTTAACATGTGGCGTTCAGATCGGCGAAGTCTACACACATGCAACATCTGTTGTTAGATTTTTGTACTAGAACTACATTGACTAGCCAGGTAGGATATTTTATTTCTGTAATGAACCCGACGTCGGATAGTTTCCCTACTTCTTTGTCAATGGTGACCCTCTTATCCTTGCCAATTGTCCACTTCCTCTACGCCTCTGGTTTGGCAGGGGGTGGATGACAAGGTGATGACTCACCAGTTTCGTGTTTAGCCCAAGCATATTAGAGGGGGCCCATGCAAACAGGTCGACATTTCTACTAGGTTATTCGACTAGCTCGTGCTATTCTTCCTTGGTAAGCGAAGTACCTATCTTTGTCACCCGATGGCCAAAAAAGCTTATTTGAACCTCCTTCAAGCCCTCAGTAGCCGTGAGCCTTTCTGCCTCTACGCCAAACCTATGATCCCAACAATCGAGGTCAGCATTTAGAACTTCTCAAGGATGAGACTCAATAAGAGCGAGCTTTTCCCTCTCTATTGCCAGACTACCGTGGTAACATTCTTGAGCAATCTGTTGGTCTCCTCGGATTGTACCTACTCGCCATCTAAACAACGGGTACTTTAAGATTAAGTTTTGGGTGGAAATGACTGCCCATAGTTCATTGATGGAGGATCTTCTTAGGATGATATTATAGGGTGACAGGGTGTCCACATAGAGATAATTGACGTTAATTGCCTTAGCATTTGCTCCCTCGCCATACGTGGTCTCCAAAGTTACATAATCCCTCACTTGTATCTATTTTCCTGACAATTCTACCAATGAGCCATTGAACACTTTAACATTGTTGGGATTGAGTTGCAGTTTTTGGAAAGCGTCCCAGAACAGGACGCCATTAGAGCTACCACGATCTATCAAGACTCTTTTGATATCCTAGCTGCCATGTTGCACAGTGATGACCATATGGTCATTATTGTGAGGTTTGACTCTGATGGCGTCCTTATAAAAAATAATGATGTTAACCCCTATTTCGTTTCACATGCCCCTAGGTAAACCAGAAGATATTACATTTGCTACAAACACATGCCTTGCGTATTTTCTTCAGGAGGAGCTAGAGCTACCTCCACAAGTGAAACCTTCAGCTATGGTTTTTATATTGGAGTGTAGAGATTTGTCGACCATATTTAGAGGGAATATTGAAAAAAGTGAGAATGAAAGAGGTGTGACCCATGTTAGTTTTACTGGAGCCCCACGATGGACGCCATTGTATCCAATCTAGTTCGAATCCTTGCAATAATTCAAGAATTTCAAGAGTTTCAGCTTCACAACTCCTTCCTTCATCTTCAATATTCGACAATAGAGAAAGTGATAAAGATTTTAATAATGCAATACTTATTGCTTTGAAATAGATTAAATGTGTTTATGATGTTGTTAGTAGCATGATTTGTCTTGATGGTATTTTAAAAAAGGAAGCAATGAAGAATGGTTGAACATTAGAAAATGAAGAACACAAGCAAGGAAGAAGACAATGAAAATAAACATGACTAAAGAAGGCTGAATGAATATTTTTCCTTTTTGATGTTGATATAATGTGTGTTTGATTAAAAAATGACCTGGAAAAGAAAATTTCTATTTATCTTATTACACGTCATCAAATATGTGTTATTTATTAAAAAACTCTACTTCAACATTTTGTTTTATTAAAATTGAAGACGAGGATTAAAACTGTTTAAAAACAAAACACGGAAATTGATTTTGTTAATTTAACAAAATAGGAGGACAAAAAACTGTAATTTAACATTTTTTTAATCATAACTTATAAAATCTTTTAATTTTATGTATCTTCCATTATAAAAAAAACCTGTAAGTTCTCAATCGAAAAGAATGATTTAGTCAAATAAACATCGACACAGAGAGAATAGAAAATTTCCAACTCCATTAAAATAACTTTTTAACTACATGAAAATCTAGAAGAAAAAAAAACATAAAATCTTTTTTTCTACCTACAAATATAGATCTTATTAAATAACAAAATATATTAACATATATAAACCACCAATCATTGATTTTACAAAATAAATTATGAAAATTTAACTTATATATTTAGAACATAACACTATTTTTATACATAATCAAATTAAACCATATTATGATATGATAATTTTCTCATTTTCTAATTTAACTATCAAAATATACTATTAAATCTTGACTATGAATACATGTTTTCAAAAAAGTACACCGTTGGATAATGAAAAAATCAATCTCTAAAAATGAATAAATTTATTAATTAGTTTGACTAAAAATGAATATAATTTAAGTATACTAAAAATGAATACTAGTATAATTTAAGGGCCCTACGTTTTTTTCTACGGCGTTGTTCCAAACCAGGGTACACTACCTCACTCCACTATCACCACCACTCTCACACCATTCCTTTCTTTCTCTTACAACATTTTATATTCCTCTTCTTCTTCATATCCACACACACACACTCTCTCTCTCACTCTCTCTCTCTCTACATTCCTCTTCTTCTTTTTCTTTGACTTTTCATTTGACTTTTTGTCTTACTCTCGCAAATGCATAACCAAGATCAAAGGAAAACTCACACTCCAGGTATTTCTTCTTCATCTTCTTCCTTTTCAACTTTTTTATATTATTTTATTTATTTATTTATTTCCGTACGTTTCTTGGTTTTGACGCTTTTTGATTTTTTTCTTACGGAAAGTTCTTATCTTTTTGGGGTTTATCGTTTTTTTTCCTTCAATTTATTAGGGCACGAGAATCATGGAGTTTATGTGTGTAACAAATGTGGATGGCCTTTTCCGAATCCACATCCCAGTGCTAAACATAGACGCGCTCACAAGAAGATCTGTGGAACCATTCAAGGTTACAAGCAGGAACAAAACGGTTCGGATAATGAACGGCTTTCGGATGATGATTACAAAACACCGGGTTAGTTTTCATTATGAGTTGTTTATTGTTTGGTTTAGCATTAATTACAATTTGCATTAATTTTTAGTAGATTTGTTAATGTGTTGATTTGATTCTAGGTTTGGTTCTGTCAAGTTCTAACAATGAGAAGGGTAATATTGGAATTAAAGGGAAGTTTACTAGGGCAGAAAGTGATGTGTTTTCAGATGCAGTTGCTGATTTTCCGGATTCTGGAGGAGTTAAGGATCATTTTCTACAAAACCTTTCAGGGTCTTCTGAGTTCAATGATTTTAATGGTAAGAAGATAGGTTTTTTACATTACGGCCGCTTTTTATTTAGTCTGTGTTTGGATTTTAACGAAATTGTGGTGAAACCGTTTGGCTCGCGGAAGCTTTAATTAGTAGAGCTTCATGTAAATTGCGGTCAAGTTACATTGGGATGTGAGATCTATTATGTCAATGCGGATTCAAAGATTACTTAGTCATGAGTGTGGACTTGTGTTAAAGTAGAATACTTGTGCTGGATTAGTTAAAAATAAGGGAAATGTGTGTTTCCTGTTTATGAGTGTTGTTTAAGCCTTTAAAGCGTTTGAATTTGTTTGTCACCTTTTTGAAAATTTAATGACTTGATGTTTAAGGGAAATGTTTGGCACAACCAAAAAACAGTTTTTGATTTGATTTTTGTAGTCTGTCAAAATGTGGTTGGTTAGTTTTGCAACAGCCTCCCACCTTTTTTTTAGTGAAAAATGGATTTTATTTTTCTCTACCAATAAATTGTTGTTAGAACTAATGGCTGGTTGGTTGAAAAGGATATTTTCAAAATTCTAATTTAATATTGATTTGGCTTTTCTCGAGTTTTTGACACACCTTAATGTATATGAATTGTGGAGTTATACCAATTACCTGAAAATCATGAAGTGTATTTTTTCAATGCCATAGTTGTGTTTGTGCACGCGTGTGCGCAAGTGTATGCATTTTTTACACAACTTTGCCACGTCACCCTCTAAAGTGCATCTCTCACTTTAGGTGAGTCAAATCCAATTTATATTCCAAATTATGAGTTTTTCAGAATTCTGCAAAGTTTCATACGAGTTACTGGGGTGGCAACTATTTAACATCGTAATTTGTTTGTTTCTGTATAGTTCCATTGGAATCATGTATTCATATCAGGAAATGATTTATTTAACTGCCACTTATTTTTATGGCAAAGCATATATCTTCAACAATTAATTAATTAATTACTGATCTGATACTTTGTATTAGTTTTCTCTTAATCATTGCAAGTGCCTTAAATGTGCTTTTGCATTTTGTCTTCTTTATATCCTTTTGTTTCTTTTACTCTGTCATGTTTTATTTTCTTTGAATGAATTGCATTAGTGAAGCTTTTCACCTCGGATATAACCTTTTCAATGCTTTAGTAAAACTGTATTAAAAAGAAGATAGTTTCTTATCAGTGGCATTTATTTTACAAAAAAATTAATCCACCAATATTGAATTGGCATTTTTTATGTTAAAAATCTCTCTTACTCTAAAATTAATTTCTTATCTGTGGTTCTATCATGTCTGATAATTTGTTTCACAGCTACAGATGTGACTCCACTAATTGCCAACTCAAGCAATGAGTTCCAAGTTAAAAATTCTAAAATTTCACAAAATGAAAGTTTTGAAGTGGGAAATATAGTCGGGTTGCAAGGTCAACAATTGTCAGGCTCTACTGTGGATCCATCAATTAGCCCAGTTGCAGATTCAAAGACTGAAGAATTGAGTATTGTGCATGGTGATGGTTTTTCTGGTCTGTCAAGTGACTCAAGTCTCAGCAAAGCTGCAGCTGTATGTGATATTTCGCCAGAAAAAAATATCTATGCTGGTGAAGATGGAACAGGTTCTCGTTTGACATATGGTGAAAAGGAGTCTAATTTGAAAGGGAAGGATAAGGTAAAGTCAGGAAGAGACATGTTGGAAATTGCGGAGTCAACTAATAACATTGTATGTGATATTTCGCCAGAAAAAAATATCTATGCTGGTGAAGATGTAACAGATTCTCATTTGACACGTCGTGAAAAGGAGTCTAATTTGAAAGGAAAGGATGAGGTGAAATCAGAAAGAGACATGGTTGAAATTGTGGAGTCACCTGATAGCATTGTAGGTGATGGATCTGTTAATCCAAAGGAAAAGAAGGGATCCGAGTTTGTTTCTTTGCGGACTCAATATGAACTTCCATTAGAAGTAAACTCGTCTATTATCACCAAAGAGGCGCAGGTAGAATCTGCAAATGCAATAGAGTCCACTAACAGTAGTGAAGTCAAGGTTTTGCAGGAAAAGGAAGACGTGAATGTTAGTAGTGATCCACTTCCTGTGCCTGATGATAGACTTGGCGTTGCTTATCCTCACAGCGAGTCATTGAAACATGAGGAAGATGATAGCAAGGAAAGTAATTTTCATTTCAACACAAGCCAATTGAGTGAAAAAAGTGCTGTTCTCTCTGAATTTTCTGTAGGCGAGCTTGCAACTGAAACTTATCAAAGATATGCAATAGAGTCCAATAACAGTAGTGAAGTCAAGGTTTTGCAGGAAAAGGAAGACGTGAATGTTAGTAGTGATCCACTTCCTGTGCCTGATGATAGACTTGGTGTTGTTTATCCTCACAGCGAGTCATTGAAACATGAGGAAGATGATAGCAAGGAAAGTAATTTTCATTTCAACACAAACCAATTGAGTGAAAAAAGTGGTGTTCTCTCTGAATTTTCTTTAGGCGAGCTTGCAACTGAAACTTATCAAAGATCACATGAAATTGGAGTGTCTATGGAAACTGAGATGAGTGAGAATGATTTTTCTGAAGAGCGGGGGCTTGATGACATTCATGAAAATTCTCAACCCAAAAGTAGTTTAATGGTTTCATCAAATGAATATCAAAGGGAGGCATCCTTTCAGTCTGCGACTGATGAAACATTCGATATCATCAATGTTAGTCATCATCCGAATGACACAACTGAAATAAATGATGTATCTGTAGATGGAAAGGTTGCAGGAGCTACTGTGGAAAATGACACTGAAGTTCTATTGAATGATTATCAACCTAGTGACCTCTTGCAATCTGAAGTTGAGGAATCAAATGTCTTAAATAAGAAAAACGGTGATGATACTGGTGAAACGAGTAAAATTGAGCGATGTGATAGAACTGAAGATGAACTCAATAGCAATATCAAATTATATGAAGAACATAACAAATCCACTGGTGTTGCTGTTGACTCACATGAAGAACAAGCTACACATCTATTAGTAAAGACTGCAGAAGATTTTTCCATCAAGCATACACCACATTCTTCAACCACTACCAAGCCTTCTGCTCAACATGATCCTGCCATTGAAGATGATTCAAATGGAGAGCCTGTTCATGATCTAGGAATTGATACTTCTGCTGACTCTCATGTAGCTGCTGAAGACCTTACCAGCAAGTATACAGCACATTCTTCTATAAATATTAAGTCTTCTGCTCAACATGTTTCTGCTGTTGAAGATAATTCAGGGGGAGAAGTGTCTACAATTACTGCTGCGCCACTTTCAGTTCAGGATCAAAGTGTTAATAACTTGATTAAACTAACTTCTCCCGGAACGGATGCTTCAATTGACTCCAGTAGCCGGCGTGAAAGTTTGGACAGAAACTGGGGCTCTAGTTCAGGTAAGTACACAATCACTGTTGCCTTGCATGATTTATATAAAGCACTAAATCCGAAAGAATTTAATGAGTTTTTCATGGTTTTTTAAAGTTATCTCAATGATATCCGATGCACCAGCTGTTATTGATGCTGAAACTTTGCCTCCAAACGGTTCGCTGGCATCATCAGAAGAAGGCAAATCTGACTCGAACACCCTACAGGCTGCACCTGCTGACAGACAGCTATCTGGAAAATCAGGAACGTTTGAACTGCCATCTTTCACGACATTGGTTGAGCCTAACCATGCGGCTGCTAGTCCTAAAGGTGCTGCTACTGAAATCCCGAACCCTCAACCGTTAAGTTCCACCTTGCCAGCCGGTTGGTTTCCAACCCTAAATCAGGTTATCAATGATTCTCAAGGGAGAAAGAAGAACGAAGAAACAATTGCCAAAATAACAA
The DNA here is from genome assembly GCA_022829125.1 of Lathyrus tuberosus. Classification (NCBI taxonomy): domain Eukaryota; kingdom Viridiplantae; phylum Streptophyta; class Magnoliopsida; order Fabales; family Fabaceae; genus Lathyrus; species Lathyrus tuberosus. The sequence continues at coordinate 7,323,678 of JALAZF010000087.1, read as the reverse complement.
ACCGGAGCAGCAGTAAAGAGCACACACCTCTGAAGAGTCTCTTGGGTGAGGTTACTCATAGCAGCAAAAAGCCGAAATCGCCAAAAGTTGAAGAAACTAACAATGCATCTGAATTGACAACTGTTAACTCAATTCTTGGTCCTGAGTCCCCTTCGGCAGCCCAAGTGGCCAAAGAAAAGGCTGCAAATGAATGGAACTCTCCAGCAAGATATCCTGCAAATATTAAGCGAGAGAAAAAGAAATTGAAGAGCAAACCATTTTGGTTACAGTTTGTTTGTTGCTCAACAGCAGTGGATCATCCTCAAAGAACGTAGAAGAAAAATAGAAGATTGGTTTTTGCACTCTATCCTCATTCTGGTTATTATTCGCACTCTATTGTTTTTTTTAGTTTATCTATTATAGATTTTAGATACATATTTTAACGTGTCCTATGTTGTTCTTGCAAGGTTATTAGGAGTTGCGGTGTATATGTTGATCATCTTCATCTGTTATTTTTATTCAGTGAGATCTTACTACTCATACTGTGTAATGTGTAATCTTAGTTTGGTCTTAGGGAATAATTTGCTCCATACTCTCATCTCATGTGTTGATGGATTCTGGTTATTATTTGCTCTCTATTGGTTTTTAATTTAATTATAATAGATTTTAGGTGCATATTTTAATGTGTGGAAATAATGGATGCTATGATTAGGAAGATCAATTTCACATGCTTACAAAAAAAATCTAAGTCGACAGATGAAAATGCGAAAGAAGATCAAATTATAACTTTGAAATTTGTAGTAGAGCAAAACACCTTTAATGTTAAGACACCTAAGACTTTAATGTTAAGACACCTTTAATGTTAAGACGCCTTTAATTTTAGTAGTGCTTACCCATCTTAGGTTGGGTTGGCAGAACACCTCAAAGTCAATTTTTGGGAGATATATATTTTTAAGGAGAAAAACTTTGTTTTAGGAGGGAATTTAAATGGACATGTAGGGAGTTTAACAAGAGGTTTTGAGAGCATGCATGGGGTATGGTTTCGAAGAGGTAAATGTGGAGGGTAAATTCATCTTAGAATTTTTGCCGAATTTTGATCTTATTATAACTAATATCTGATCTAAGAAAATAGATGAACATTTTATCACTTATAAGAGTGAGGTGACATACTCTCAGGTATATTTATTTCTTATTAGAAAATCAGATAAAAAGATTTGTTTGGGCTGTAAAGTTGTATCGGAAGAGCGTATTTGTAATGGTTGTAAGAATCAACTAAAGATAAGAAGTCACATGAGAGCGCTACGTATCAACTAAAGAGTGGTGACATTTCAAAAGTGAAAACAAGGAAGTTTCCAACACTAAAATCTTGGAGGGAGAGTTTGAACAACCACAAGAAAGTGCAAATAATATGTGGAATAAGATGACCAAAGCGATTAGAAAAGTAGTTAAAGAGACGTTTGGAGAATAAGAAAATTTTGGACCTATGGGTAAAAAATCGTGGTGGTAGAATGAAAGTGTTTTGAGTAAAGTAAGAGTACAAATTTTTTGTTTTAAAAAATGATCTATATATAAATATGTCAAAACTTGAAAAAAAAATACAAGAAAGCCAAGAATAGACTAAAAAGACACTGACTGAAATAAGAACGCAAACTTTTGGATAGATTATATATATATATATATATATATATATATATAAAATAATATCATGGATTTGATGTTTGTAATCCCATTTATGTTTTGTTGTTCTTGTTGTATTTTAACGGGTTCTATTATTTTTGTGCTATCTTTTTTTTTTTTCTAAAGGCAAATGGAATTAAAGACGAATACAAGAGGGGTATTCGAACCCGTTACAACCGAAACAAAAACTACAAAGAGAGAAATTCACAACCAAACCCAAACTATCTTAAGCAACTAACAGGGTCAGAACAGAAGGCTAAAAAGTTTGAGTTGGGAAGAGAATTTCCCCATTGCAAGACCAAAACCAAACAACATACTTAATATTCCAAACAATGTCGTTTACGCAACATCTACCGTTTTTGAAGATAATATCATTTCTACTCTTCCAAAGAATCCAAGCTACCGCCAACTAAATCGATCCTAAATTCAAACTTCCCACATTTGAAGGACCCATGCCACACCAATTCACAAAGAACTCCCATAAACACCCACTAAATGTGACTTCAACACCACACCAAGATGAGATATTTTTTCACACAATGGCAGCAATAGGACATAGAAACAGCAGGTGATCAAGATCCTCAATACCATGATAACACAAAACACAGTAACTATCAATCTCACCCTTACCTCTCCTAATCAGCTGGTCTTTGGTAGCAATCCTCTTCTAACAAATCTTCCAACCAAATGCCGACACTTTAGCAGGAACTTTAATCTGCCATAAACACTGAAAAACTTTCACCTGAATTGACGACTACACTATTTTGCTTCTACTTGCAATCAAATTTTGATAAACAAAGCTAACAGAATACTCTTCCAAATTATTGAGCTTCCAACACACAACGTCATGTTTCTCCAAACACGGGACAACTGCAACAATACAAGCTTTCAACAATAGAATTCTCTCCAAATGATCCTCATAAATCCGCTGTGGGATTCCCAGATCACCCCACTGCCAAATCCCATATATCCACTCTCCCATTTCGCTAACAGTTACATTTTTACAATTTGATTTTTCAAACAGATCTGCAAAGGAAGCAGCTAAAGGACTCAATTCGTTCCAAATCGTAGACCGAAACGGCACCGAGACTTCACCACCCAATTGAAATTGGATCGAATTTGCAAAATTAAAATCAAAGTTAGAAATAATAACGTCGCTCTTGATCAGGTCCTTCCACCAGACTGAGGATGATCTTCTGCTACTAGACAAATTAACCAACAAATTGTGTTGAATTCCGCCATAACGAGCTCGCAACAATTTCTTCCAAAAGGGGTTATTGTCTTCTAAGATCCTCCATCTCCACTTAGTTAACAGAGCAAGGTTAAATTCTTCAAGACTTTTGATCCCCAAGCCACCATTCTCTTTTGTCCTGCAAGTCACATCCCAACCGATCCAATGTATTTTAGATTTTGAAACATTATCGCCCCAGAGGAAACGTTGTCTCAGCTTGTCTATTGCTTTCCAAACACTCACTGGTGCCTTGTAAAAAGAAAAAAGGAAAACTGGCAAGCTTGTCAGGATTGAATTGCTGATAGTGATTCTTCCAGCAAAAGACAGTAACCTCCCTTTCCAAGTTGCCAACTTGTCCTTAATTTTTTTGACTAAAGGCGCCCAAGACACAATTCTTCTCTGGTTGCATCCAATAGGAATGCCCAGAAATCGAAACGACAACGACTCGATCTTACAAGACAAAAAATTAGCTGCAGCCAAAAGGAAAGGATCATTGACATTCACACCAATGAGTCTGCTTTTATGAAAATTAACAGCTAAGCCAAACACCAACTCAAAACCCCTCAAGACAGTTTTAATACACCACACATTTCTCCAATTTCCTCCTCCGACGATTAACGTATCATCCGTAAATTGAACAATATCCACATATGTATTCTTGGCTATCGATGCAAGTTTTTAGTTATCTAAAAAAAATATCTTAGTTTGTTCTCGACTCGTTATAAATTCACGAGCAACTTGGTTCGACTCGTTAGATTTATTTCGTTAGGTTTATTTCGTTAAGTTCGGCTCGTTTGTTTCAAAGACTTAAAGATCATTTTTAAAGTCTATTTTATATCTAAACTAATCGCCATCTCGTTGGAATTTAACTTTGTCTCAAAAAATTGACTAATTTAAAAATTAATTAATTTATATGATGCTAATTTTATTTGTATAATTAGTTTTAGAAATATTTTACTTACTTAAGAATATAAATTATCAATTAAAACTGTTAGATTAAAATAAAATATATGGCTAAAATTTATATTAACTCTTTAAACCTACTCTTAAAGACAATATAATCATTCTCATATATAATTGAGTTGATTCATGAACCTAACGAGTCAAACTATGTATAATTCAAGTTCAACTCATTTAGTTAATGTTCCGGACTGACCCAATGGCTAGACATGGCCCAATCCACTTCTGCACCCAGAACGACCCAATAGCATAAGCCCTGCCAATTAAGGGCAAAGGAAAGACCTTCTCTTCTGCCCCGCAGCCGATGAGGGATGGCCAGCTGACCCCAGGATCAGTTGCCCTTCGTCACATCTCTGCCCGTCATGCATGATTCAACCATCCAGGAACGGTCACGATGCTTTTTCCTACAATCACGCCCTTACTCGTAGCAACGACTAATTCTGAGCATGTCTGCTCGTCTCAATGGCTAGTTTCTGGCAGTTACCTATTGTTGGGGAGCGAATATCTCGCCCCGAAAATAGGTACCAATGGCTAAGCACTGGGGGCATTATAAATACCCTCTTCTTTGAGAGGGCCAGGTATTCAAAAATCATCCTAAGACATACTTACTTTGTACTTGCCTTCTCTTCTCCCGATTCTTACTTTAGCATCGGAGTGCCTTGCAGGTACACCCCCTCCTCCTTGGAATCTAGCATCGAAGACGAAGTCTCTGACCTACTTCAGGTTCTGATCAACCAGAAATATCAGTGGCGCCATCTGTGGGAGCTTATGTTCTCCCCGTCTTTCTTTCCCCAGAAACCAAAGATCAAAGCACTTTTTCAAGATTTCGATAATGGTCAGCCATGACAACGTCAACGATGCACGCAACCCCGTGATCTTCCCCGTCAGCAAGACAGACAAAGACGGGGCAAACCCCTTCTTTGGAGACGATGTTCCTCCGCAGAGGAACGGAGCCACCACGTCTCCCTCCCCGGATCACTCCAATAATGTAGAGATTAAGCACTCAGAGGACCATCAGCCTGTCCCAGTTCTGCCCAACGCCGACCCGACCATGGCAGCCCTGGTCGAAGCCCTCAACAAGACAAACCTTATGATCCTCCAGCAGAATGCAAGAATTAGAGCATTGGAAGAGATTTGCCGTCCAAGATCTCCTCCACCAAGGCGCGAGCACCGGAGATCTCGGAGCCGCTCTCCCCGACGCAGAAGAAATCGCTGGATGCCAGCGGAGCCAGAATCTCTGGAAATGGGGAAACGCGACCATACTCCTCCCGGAGCCAGCACTCCCTAGGGGCCAAGAGAACAAGAAGGGATCTGGGGGCAGAACACTAGCGTTCGCCTCCGCCCAGATCCAAGGACCGGTCGTGAACTCCTTCTCCCTGTCAAGATCGCGGTTCTCACCCTGGCAGGAACACCCGCTCTCGTTTGCGCTCGGGCAGCTACAGTGACGACGACGAGCCTCGAGGCTCGTTGTCCCAGGAGATCATGTCCTCCCGATTACCCAAAAATCTGGAGAAACCCCCACCCCTGGGCACATACGATGGTACGGCAGATCCCGACGAGCACATCGAGAACATTGATGCCCTGCTCGACTACCGCGGCGTCATAGGCGCCATCAAATGCATATTTTTCCCGACTACACTAAGGAAGAGAGCAATGTCCTGGTATAAGAGTTTCCCCTACGAATCCATCACCTCATGGAGGCAGTTGGGGAGGATATTCTCAAGACATTTTACGGCCTCTCGCCGTCATCCAAAGACAGAAGCCTCTGTTGAGGCTATCATTCAAGGAAAGGAAGAATCTCTTCGAGCATACATCGAAAGATTCAATAAAGAAATCGTTCAGGACTCCACAACTGGCGACATGGAAAAATATTTTCTCAAACGAGGACTCCGTCCCCGCAGCGACTTTACCAAGGCGGTTGGCATCGAGACCCCGGAAACACTGGACACCCTCCTCCTCAAGGCTCAGGCGTACATCCAGTATGAGGAAAAAGAAGTGGCAAACACTGCCCGGGACTCGAGGCACCAAGAGAGCACCAGGTCCTCCAAACATGGCGAATCCTCGTCAACACGTCGGGGATCAGAAAAAAGAAGGGATGACCGCTTTCGGGAATCCCGAGATCACAAAGGGCCATCTGGACATTTCCACAAGTACACTCTGCTGATTGCCTCGTGCGAGAAGATTCTCTCCGAATGCGCAAACTCAGAGTTTCAGCAGGCAAGGGTCTGTTTCCCAAAGCAGATACCTGCCAAGCCGAACACATACAAAACGAAGTACTTTCGGTTCCACAAGAACCATGGGGACGTGGCGGGAGACTGCATCCATCTCAAGGATGCAATTGAAATCTTGATCAGGGACGGGCACCTGAAGCAATTCGCAAAAAAGAAGGACCCTTTTCGGCAAGACACCCAGGAATCGAAGAAGGTCGAAGAAGAAGTACCATCCTCAGACGAAGCCAGTCTTTAAGTCGCCATGAGCATCTCACGACGAGAAGACTTCTATGTCCCTGATGGGCTCAACGTCCCTCTTTACTTCGCTACGTACATCCCCTGGGAAACCTTCCCCTCAGCCATGGTCATATCGAGAGGGGGATTCAACAAGGTGACCGTGGGGTCCGTAAAGAAGAAGTTCGATCACCTCAACAACACGAGCTCGAACCGGAGTACTACCCTCAACAAGATCCGGGGAGAGTCGGTTCCCATCACCTTCTATCACGAGGAACTCCTCAGTGGAGCCCCAACTCCAGTATTCCTCTGCTTGTAAGGGCGCAGATGGCCAACTTCGATTTTCGGCGAATTCTGGTCGACCAGGGAAGCTCGGTCGACATTATGTACTCCCAACTGTTCTCCACGCTTCAAATGAACGAGACACGCCTGACGCCCTATGTATGCTCGGATCTACAGGGCTTCAACGGTTCAGTCACGAAGCCATGGGGATACGAGGAGCTGATTGTCACCTTCGGGGTAGCAGAGACGGCCAGATCCATCAAGGTCCAGTTCCTGGTGATTGATTGCCCATCCCTTTACCAGTTCATCTTCGAACGACCGACGCTGACCGAACTGATAGTTGTGCCCTCCACGTTGCACTTGAAGATAAAGTATTACACTTCCAAAGGGCTTGTCGCTACCCTACACGGAGACATAGAGGCAGCAAGAAGGTGCTTCAACGCAACCTCGAAAGGGATGAACATCATCGTCACCGACCAAAGACGTCCGACAAGCCTGCCCTGCCCTGCAGTTCCGACGAGGCAAAATCGCTACCCCGCGTCGACTCCATCGACCTCGACAACCGTTTCTCCAAGGGCGGCTTAAGGGACCAGAATAAGAAGGGGAAGGAGACTCAGTCGGACTCTAGCAACCCCTCAACATCAGTAAGCAGCGGCGAGCCTTCCCATCATATGCGTCAAATCCTGGATGGCAAATTCTAGCTAGTACTCCTCGGAGACGACCCCCTCGAGGGGGTGAAGATTGGGACCGGCCTCCCCGACCTTGCGAGGAAGCAATTGAAAGCTTATCTCAAAGAGAATGCAAACCTGTTTGCATGGAGCACCTCAGAGATGCCCGAGCTGGATCCAGAGGTGGCCTGCCACCAGCTCACCATCGACCCCGTTGTTAGGGAAGTAGCTCAAGGTAGGCGCAAGCAGTCCCCGAAAAAAATGGAGGCTGCCGAGCAAGCTGTAAAATACCTCCTAGAGGCAAATTTCATTTCGGAAGCCAAGTACACTACTTGGTTGTCCAACGTTGTACTTGTAAAGAAATCTAATGGAAAATGGAGAATGTGTGTTGACTATACCGATCTTAATAAGGCCTACCCTAAAGATACCTATCCCCCCCAACATAGACAAATTAATTGATAATTCTGTCGGTTTTAAATTATTGTCTTTTATGGATGCATATTCGGGCTATAACCAAATACCCATGGCCAAAAGCGATAAAAGATACACAACCTTCATGACCGAATCAGACAACTATTACTACAACATAATGTCCTCTAGCTTGAAAAACGCTGACGCTACCTACCAGAGAATGATGAACAAAGTCTTTCATGGAGAGATCGAGGATATGCTTGAGGTTTACATGGACGACATGATCGTGAAATCCCATGAGGAATCCGACCATACGCTCCATCTAAAGAAGGTCTTCGACCAAGCTAGGAAGTACAAGATGCGTTTCAATCCGGAGAAGTGTACGTTTGGGGTACAAGCAGACAAACTCCTCAGTTTCTACCTAACAAAATGGGGAATCGAAGCCAAACCCGACAAATGCAGAGCCTTCTCCAAATTCACCACTCCGAGCTCGAAAATATCGATCCAAGCTATGAATGAGACGCTCACATCACTATCCCGTTTCTTGGAAAAATTTACTCAACACGCGCTCCCCCTTTTCAAACTCCTCCACAAAGAGACAACTTTTGAGTGGACGGAGGAATGCGACAAAGCCCTCCTCCACCTAAAGCAAGTGCTATCAAAACCACCGGTCCTCTCCCGACCAGACAACATGGAGACCCTTTATCTCTATCTCGTCGTCGCGACCGAAGCTGTCAGCGCAACCCTCATACGTGAAAACCCGGAGGGGTAGAAGCCCATATACTTCACGATCAAGGCGTTGCAAGAACTAGAGCTTAGATATCAACAGATCGAAAAAGTAGCCCTGGCCTTCATCAAAGCAGCGAGAAGGCTGAGGCACTATTTTCTAGCCCACACCATTGTGGTGCGCACGGACCAACCCATGAGGCAACCGTTGGGCCGTCCAGACATGGTCGCCGAATGCTCAAATGGTCGCTGGAGCTGTTCGAATTTGACATCAAATACAAGAGCAGAAAATCCCTCAAAGCCCAGGTGCTGGCCGACTTTGTGACGGAGATGACCTTGCCCGTCTCCCCGACTTGCGGAGCTCGCAAGTGGATAATCTTCGTTGACACAACATCCAACTCGACGGGGAGCGGGGCAGGCGTCCTCTTGGAAAATGAGGAAGGTTTCCTCGTCGAGGTTTCACTCACACTGTCTTTCCCCACCTCAAACAATCAGGTAGAGTATGAGTCTTTTCTTGCGGGTCTACGCCTCGCCGAAGACCTGGGAGCTGAGGAAGTCACAATCTGCACAGATTCCCAACTCGTGGACCTCCAGGTACGGGGAGAGTATCAAGCCAAAAACGATAATCTCTCCGAATACTTGACCTTGGTTAAGGAAAAAATGGCGAAGTTCACGTCCGTGGAAGTAAAGCATGTTCCCCGTGAACACAATGTCCTGGCAGATGTCCTGTCAAAGCTAGTGAGCACAAAAAAGAAAGGAGGAAACAAATCCGTCATCCAGGAGATACTTCCTCGACCAAGCATAGAGAGAACTCCCCCAACCCTCGACGTAAACGTCATTGGTGACAGTGATTGCTGAATGACCCCAGTCTGCAACTACCCGTTAGAACGGTAAAGCGACAAGCAAAAATTTTATTTTCGGAAGAATTCCCTCCGGGATTTATATCGTCTCCACAGGGATCGGTGCGAGGGAAAGAATGTCGTTCGACAATCTCTACATCTCTAAGCTTGGGTTTGAATGGTTTGGGATAAAAGTGCAAAAGGAAAAACATAAAACATGAAAATAAATACATTCTTGAGACACGAGAAAACTCGTCAGGAGTTGTATTTCATTCTACCCATCATGTAATAAAAAATATATGGATCAAATGCACGCAACCTAAACCACTCGTCAAAATCCCCATGTATCGCTCACAATAAGAGGTTATGTCTAACGCAAACGTTGAGAGATCAACCACATTCTCTCGGAGGTGATGTCTCACGCAACTCAACAACACGGAGCATTAAGATCCGACACACATGTGAATATTAGTCCCACAACCAATAGACATTCATCTTAGGTCGAGTTTGAAAAGTATATGTCTATAGCAAATCAAACCCATTAAGATAAAGATTAAATCAAAGATGACATCGATTAAGAGTTGTAAAAGAGATTTTATACAAAAATCCATAAATATACATACAATCAAGATAAAATTACATACAAAACCCCAACAAATGAAAAATACATAGAGAGAAAGGAAGAAGAACACAAATCTCACGGTTTTTCAACTACGATTGAAGTGGATTCGACCCCGGATCGTCAAGATATACACTCCATGTGTTGTTTCTAAGCTAAATCTACTCAAGAATGTGTTTGATGAAGTTGGGGTAAAAAGTTCCCAACAACATAACCTAAAAAATGCTGAAAAGTGACTTAAATAGGGGTGAAAAGATGCGAACCGCGCTAAGCGCGCTATGAGGGCTCTTAGCGCCATCAGTAAAATCACAATTCTTGTTTTCTTTATAACTTTCGAACCGTAACTCCGATTGACGCATGGTAGGAAGCGTTGGAAAGCTTATTAAGTGCTTTATACAATAATGACAAAATATCTTTACTTGAATACCTACAAAAATAAGATAAATTAAAATTAGAAAGAATGAAATTTATTACACTCACGCTAAGCGCGCACAGATCGCGCTAAGCGCGATCTCACCTAAAATACACTTAAACCGCCTTAAAGCGCGCTAAGCGGGGTCAAGGATCTTTAGCTAGTGCCTCTTCATAAAAAACGTGCTAAACCCGCGCTAAAAAATGTGCTAAGCGCGGGTTACCGACACGATCGCCTTGATAATGATCTTTTAGGCATTTTTTCCTTCACCATAGGTTTCTTTCATCAAATATAAGCAAGAAGACCTGTCAAAAGCATCAAAATGATCATAATTAACAATATTTACAATAAAATCGGAAACTTGCATATTTACACTTAAACTAATAGATTTACTACTAAAATATCAAGGAAACCATTGAAAAGGGCCACAAAATACTATCTAAAATATGCACAATTTGCCACTTAACACTACCTTGCCAAGGATGAACTACCATCCGACCCAAAGAAAGCCAGCGTGGTCAGGCGCAGAGCCTGTTTCTATGTCCTGGTTAAAAATAAGCTCTACTGGCGAGGATTCTCCATTTCTCTCCTCAAATGCGTCAAGGAAAACATGGTCGCCCACGTTTTGCACGAAATCCACGAAGGAATCAACGCCCAGTACCTCGGAGGAAGACCCCTCGCCAGGAAAGCTCTACTAGCAGGATATTACTGGCCGACCATGCAACGTGACACGAAGGAGCATGTGAAAAAATGTGATAAATGCCAACGTCACGGAGACATGTACCTGGGACTGCCCAACGAGCTCAAAACGATGTCCTCCCCGTGGCCCTTCGCATGGTGGGGCCTGGACATCCTAGGACCGTTCATCGTAGGATCAAATCAGAATAAATACCTGATATTGGGCGTGAATTACTTTACAAAGTGGATAGAAGCAGAGGCTCTAGCCAAAATAACGGCCCAAAACATACTTCGCCTCTATAAGCGAAACATTCTTGCCTGCTTCGGCATTCCCCAGGCAATCGTCACCGACAACGGGACACAGTTCACGGACAAAAAGTTCTAAAAATTCGTCGCCAAACTGGGCACCATACAACACTTCTCTTCCGTCAAGCACTCACAGACGAACGGGTAAGTCGAAGCAGCGAACAGGGTAATCCTGCGAGGTCTCAAACGAAGACTGGACGAAATCAAAAAACAGTGGATTAAGGAGCTGTACAGCGTACTCTGGGCCTACCAAACTATGCCCCACTCTTTGATCGGGGGAACCCCTTTCTAGTTAGCATACGGGACCGGGGCGGTAATCCCTATCGAAATATACGTGCCCTTCAGGCGGACTGAAGCTCCCCTGGACGAGGAGGCAAACAACGAGGCGCTGCGGGAAGAGCTCGATCTCGTCGAAGAGGTCTGATCAGAAGCAGCCCCCCGCGAGGCCTCGTTAAAACAAAAAATTGCAATCAGGCATATCTCCAAAGTCATACGACGAGACATCCAAGTAGGCAGTCTCGTCCTAAGGAGAAATCACAAAGATTATCGTGAAGGAAAACTCGCCGCAAACTGGGAGGGACCCTATCGTGTTCGAGCAAAAACGGAAAATGGGGCCTACTACCTAGAACATCTCAACGGGGAAGAACTCGCTCGACCATGGAACGCCGAAAATTTAGAACAATACTATAGCTAAGGCCACAACAGTCGGCGTGCTCCGTCAAAACGACGAGCACAATGTATCGACCAGAAATGTGCGCCCCGGTACAAGCGCTGCATACTATAATCAATCAAGGTAGGCTTTTACTCTGGAATGAGTAAAACCCCTGCCCGACAGAGGTCCCTCGACCGAGCCCACCGTCGCCGCTGTACCACGAAAGGAAGAACGCCCAGCTCGCGTGAGAAGTTCACACCGCCTAACTCAGGCCACGAACACAGCCTGAGCTCCGCTCTCTTGCACGAAAACTACCCAGGCCTTTTGACCAGTCCCCCTCACTGTCGAACAACCATTTGTTGAGCAAACCCCGAAATATAGTAAAAAATCATTCATAAAAACAGCCCATAAAACAGGCACTCACGATGAGCAGCGCGTGACACTTAACGAAATTAAGCAAAGTAAAAACATGCACGCACAAACATCTAAAACAACTCATACATAAGAGACCACCACGACCAAAAATAAATATTAAAAGATAAAACAACCACAAGGACCGCGATTGTAATGATTACATAAAAAAGGGGCCAAGCCCCATCAAAAGATATTACAATGTACGACACGCAGGCCGAAAATAAAAAACAAAAAATCAGTCAGCATTTGGCTGCGACTCCTCGTGGGCAGACTGCTCGTGCTCCTCGCCAATCCCGAGGAAATCTGGGATGATAATCTGGCTGTCCACCATGCTGTGGAGGAACCCTATCCCCTCGGCAACCAGCTTAACCCCGGGGTTCATAACTTTCAGCTGCTCCACCGCGTTGTTGAAGGCCTCCTCGGCATCCCCCAAGCAATCTCCTAAGCCTGGTTAATCTGGGCAATGAGCTCAGCACGAGTCTTTAGACTCTTCACCTTATCGCTCTCTTCCTCGGTAGGAGCTGCGGCAGCCCGTAAAGAAACGACCATATCCTCTGCGGCTTTCTTCTCTACAACCAAGGTATCTCGTTCCTCGGTAACCTTGACCATCTCTTCCTTAGATTTCTTCGCCGCCTCCTTTGCAGCCTTCAGCTCCCCCTCTAGAACCGCGTTGACGGCCTGAGTCTTCTTCAGTTCTGCCTCCTGAAGGGCCCCTTCCTCGGCGTAGACCACCGCCATGCCTAAGACCCTCATTAGGGCAGCGGCGTTCTGGGCCAGTAGCGTCCTCTTGCTCGGACGATCAAGCTCCTTGAGTGCCAAGGACTCCGTCCAATGGAGTGCGAGGGAGGAGCCTTCGAAGAAATCCCTCTTATAGAAGCATAGGGGCAGCTCGTACTTGTTATTCTCTCCTTCTTCGGCCAGGTCGAGGATGTCCTCCGTTCGAAAGTGCTTTTTCCTTGAAGTTACTGGCATCGGGGAGGTCTGGGAGGCAGCTGCTACGAATGCAGAGGTCCCCGATCCCGTCGAGGGCGGAGCTACCTGCTCGCCAAGGCGACTTTTGCCAACTTTCTTCCCCAGCTTGAGCTTGGCCGCAACACGTTTCACAAACATTCTTGGGCCATGGACATATTGCCTGCAAAACAACGGACACACGTTAGTAAACGAAAAACAACAACACGGGACAAGCTAAGAAGAAAAATGGCTACCCAAAAGTTCCAGAGCCTTCTCATGCGTGCCGCATTCGAGGAGCTCCTTAGTATTAATATACCAGGCCTCCACCTTAGGCCCCCCGTCATCTTCAAAAATAATGTCCCCGCCCCTGGTCATGCACTGGGCAGGGCGGAAGCCATCAACAAAAGCCACCAGCTTGTTACAGCTGGCCAGGTCATCCTCCTCCAACATGGGCGGCTTGACTATATACTCCTCGATCTCCCTGGTAAAGTGGTCCTCGCTCCAGGTGAAACAGAATTCCAGCGCCCGACGCCCCCTTATCTTGCCCCGCTCTTCGCGAAGGGGCTCCCCGTTCTCATCTGTAAAAATCTCCCAGAGAAACGAAGAGTCTTTGGCCTACTCCGACACGGGTTCCACTATATAATACCTCTCCTTAAACGCCCTGATGGACTCTGAGAAGGCCTTGAACAACTTCCTCCCCTGCTACAGGGAAACCCATCCGAACTGCCATCGCACGACCTGGCGTTGGAGGTGGAAGACAGTGAAGAAGAGGGGGAGAGTGGCTCCAATCATCAAATACTCACATGTAATTTCGAATGCCCTGGTGAAGGTGATCAAGTTTGAATGCAGCTGAGAAGGCCCTAAGTCCAAATGGCCAAAAACTGCCACTTGAAAATCCATGAAGGGCAGCCTCAACCCAATCTCCTTGAAAACGAACTCGTACATAAGAAACCTATCACCGTAAGCCGAGCATATCCGTCCGTTCTCCCCAAGAAAATGGACCCTCCAGTCTTCTTCGTACCCCACCGTCGTGAAGACATCCTGAGTATGGAAGGCGAAGAGCGAGGCGTGCTCCTAAGGCTCGGAGGCAATCCATTCCTTAATCATCTGGTACCAGATGACACACGAGGTACCATAGCTCCTAGCGACTAGAGTTGTGCCTATGACTACTGATCGTACCTAGATCATACAGTTAGACAGTGGCCAGCAATGTTGTATGGACTTCAACTCTGGTGATGATGATACAGGAGGGGGGGTGGTGTACCTGCAAGGTACTCCGACGCTCAAGTTAGGTAAGGTCAGAGAAAAGCAAATACAGTGAAGTGAGTTTATAATGTTTCGTAACCTGACCCTCTCAAGTGAGAGGGTATTTATAGAGAGCCCCCAGCGCGGGGCCAACAGTTACTTGCATTGGGCTGGATTGCAAGGTCCAATCCAAGTAACTGCCAGGGCTTACGTGGCATAGTGAAGACCAGCACGTGGTCTTCGCCCTGGTGTAACGGTCCCGAAATCTCTGGAAGTAGGGCAGACCGATTCCTTTGGGAGTGGGAAGTTACAAGAGAACGTGTCCTCGCGGGGAGGAGCATGTGGGTGTCGAGGAGAGGTGCGTCCACGGGCTATGCGCCTCTGGTCGACCGTATTTGCCCCGTGTGTCCGATGTCCAAGGGGATTGTTACGTGCCCGACCCGGAGGCGTCTTTGGGCCTCGTTGGGCCTTCGCTGGTCATTGGGCTTGGGCCTGCCCTACAGTAGGGCAGGCGCTGGCCCAGTCCAGAATTGGAGCCCCCCAAGTCGTTGCTCTGAGGTGTCAGAGTAATGACTTAAGGGCCAGTACTATGTCGAGGACGTACCCCATCGGGGAAGGGATCCTAAACGAGGAGCGGTTGCTCAATCGGGCATAAGCAAATCAATCTGTTCACGCTACACTGGCCGCGGCTGGGCGACGTCGGGGATATGAGAAGTCTGAAGCAAGGTGAATAGAAGGACGCGTGTTGGGGAATGAAAAGACGCGCGTGGGGTAACGTGCGCCACGTGTCACACCCCATCATTACCTAGGGCGGCTATGCTAGGGTAGTGCAATCGATTGCCTAAGGAACTCTTGAGTCTCGTGAGGCCCTTATAAATAGGGGTGAGCCCGTGTCATTTGCATGTTTTCACTCTCTCTGCTCAGACTCTCTTTCTTCTTCTCTCACTGCCATCGTCGCGGTTGCAAGCCACCGCAAACCGCGGTATCATAACCCTACCGGAACTATATTTCAAGTAAGTTTCTCGATCTTTCTCCTTTCTTTTGCATTTATATGGTGGTTTCATGGTGAACTGATGAAGTTCTCATGGGAATCACGAAATCTCTGGCGAAAACGGTGAAATTTCTTAGTTTCTTTGTTGAATCTCGCGGGGAGAAGGGATGAACACCCCGGGGACAAGAAGAATGTCCCGAGGAGGGATCCCTCCCAGAGCGGCACACCGGTGACCTGAGGATGGTCACGGGGACGCTCGCCGGTTGTAACAGGGACGTGGGCGAGTACAACAGTCTCGGGATCCCGATGCTCCTTCTTCACCCTTTCACTTGAACAGCGGTGGAGGGGTGAATTTGATATGGATCATCGAATTCACCGTTTCCTTCTGCTTTTCAGGTACATGGAAGCTTTGTCTGTGTCTGTGGCCGTGGGATTGTTAGACGTCGACGATCAGCCCGACTCTCCAATGACGCCGATCACCAGCACCGAGGAGCGTCCCCTCGCGGAGTGGGTTAGCCACGAGCCGCTAAACATGATCTCCCAGTTCATCGACGGGGATGAAGATGATATTTTTTATACAGTCTAACACTGGCTGGTGGGCTCCCCGAAGTCGTGGAAGATGTTCTGGCTTCTGGCGCACCACCGCTTCTGTTCGACATATCGAGGGATGAGGTTTCCTCTTTATGAATTCATGTTCGACCAAGCGGGGGTGGCGTTTGCCCTTTACGGATTTCCAACAGGCGGTGTTCGTTTGGCTGCGCCTGGCACCCTCGCAGCTCCATCCTAACTCCCTTGCTTTTATCCGAGCCTTCGAGCTCGTTTGTAAATATCTCCAGATCGGGGCAACCGTGCCTTTTTTCTTTCGTATCTTCCACCTCCAACGACAGGCCTCCGACGGCAGACACGGCTGAGTGTCTTTTAAACAAGTGAGCAGCCTCTTCCACACCTACCTGGACTCTGTTCGGGACTTTAAATATTGGTATTACATCGTGAGGCCAGTCACGCTTGAGGCTGTAAATTCGGTGTACCGCCGGGTTTCCCGCGAAGTGGACGGGCAGAAGAAGGAGGTCCTTGAACCGAGATTCCCCTTGTTCTGGACGGAAGAACATTTCAAAAAGGGGACGGACAGCTACATTGTCAGCCCTGGCCGACTTGGCGAGGGGGATCGTCTGGCGTATGAGAAAATAGTCACCTTCGTCAACGGTTTTAACAAGGACAAGCTCGTGACGTCGGACGGGAGTTCATTCGGGGGGTGACGGGAAGGTCTTGACGAAACGCCGGTTGATCAATACGAGGGCCCTCCTCGAAATGTTTTCTGACGAGGACGCCCTCGAGTTGTTAGGTGGTAGCGACTTCCTCGACTTACTTTTGCCTTGTGTTTTAGGTTTTGATTTGCTGACACGTTTCTTTTCTTTGCAGGTACGATGTCGACTGCTGAGGAGCGCTTCAAAAAGTTGAAGGTTGCCCGCCTTTCGAAGAAGGGAGGTAAAGGCAGTATCGAGCAGCTTCGATCGCAGGTCCCTGGTCCTACTCTGGCAACCGGGGTTTCTTCTGGCTCTCCCCAAGACAGCGACTCCCCCAGCACCAGAACTCCCCGAAGAGACAAAGGCTTACTGATCAGGTGGACGTCGACCTCACTGAGAACGAAAGCCCTCCCGCTGTGAAATTTGTGCTCCCGCCTTGCCACTCGAGGCCGAACTTCTTTGTGGGGAACAATTCCCTATGCGTTGGTGCGCCCAAAGTTCAGACCATCTTGGGTGTTGACAGGGTCTCTAGGAGAAGGGCGCTGGTGGAGGATGTGTCTGCGGTGATGCGGGTTTGCGCTGCTGCCTTGGTTCTGAACGATGAGACATGTCCAGCGGGTGAGCTGAACAGGCTGCAAGAGAGTTTCAGGTCCATCTCAGCTGAAATGGAGAAGGTGGGCAAGGAGCTGGCTGACTGCAAAAACCAGAACAAGGCCCAGGCCGAGCTTCAAGAGTAGTTGGAGGAGAGGTTGAGGAACGCTGAGGAGGAGAAGAAACGTCTCTCGGTGAGGAACGCCGAGCTGGAAGAAGCTGTTCGCCCGGCTGAGGAAGACAAGTTGTTGACTTCGTGGGCAGCGCTGATAGCGAAACTCCGGGAAGCCGGGAAGGATAACCTCGTGGCGGCTGGTATAGGTTTCAGGAAGGTCGTGCAGCAGCTTTGGGTTCTCAACCCCGACCTCATTACCGAAGGGGCTGACCTCGACTACGAGGTGGTCGACGGTCAGATTGTGCAGCCGATGCAAGAGGACGAGGTCGGCAGAGGGGTAGCCGACCACGAGCAGCCAGAGGGGCCCCCCGCTGAATAAGTTTTTACTCTGTTTCTGTTTGGCCTGCGAGCCATTTTATTCTTTTATGTCTGTGCTCGGCCTGCGTGCCAGGGATTTTTTGATACTTGTTTGTAATACCTGTACAATGGGCTTCTGCCCGCTTAATGCATTTTTGTTTATCTACGTGTGTGATGTTTGTATGTTTTCGCTTGTGTGTGATGTTATCGTATTTGCTATACTTTATTTATTTTTGTCTAAGTAATAGAGGTTTTGGGAATTTGCTCGACTTCGATAATACTCGACCGCGTGGAGAGTTGGCCGAGTGGTCGGAGGTGTATTCCAACCTTCAACGAGGCTAAGAGCTCGGTCGAGGTCTTAGCTTCGTGGCGTGAACTTCCCATCGCGAGCTGGGTGTTTTGCCTAATTGGTACAACGACGACAGAGCTCGATTGAGGCGTCCTCCTCAGATCAAAAGTGTTCGCGCACACACAACACGATCCTTGATCATCGTGTTTTGTATATGGGTGTCGCGCTTGTACCCTAGTTCGTCCCCGTAACCGCGATGCTAGTGTGTCGCGGGCAGTGCTTAACTGTAGTACTGTTTAAGCTTATCAGCATTCCATGGTCGAGCAAGTTCTTCCCCGTGCCGATTTTCGAGGAAGTAGGCTCCTGTCCCAGTTTTCGCGCGAACGCGGTACGTGCCTTCCCAGTTCGCGGCGAGTTTGCCTTCTCACGAATCTTTCTGGGTCCTTCGTAGGACGAGGGTGCCTACCTGAAAATCACGCTTGATGACTTTGTCGTTATAAGGTAAAGTTATTTTTTGTTTTAGTGAGGCTTCTCGGAGAGAAGCGCCCAACCGTGTCTCCTCCACGAAATCGAGCTCTTCCCTCAAGGCTCCGTTGTTCGCGTCTCCGTCGAGGGGGGCTTTCGTCCTCCTCGAGGGTTCCCTGATCTCCACGGGGATCACCGCTTTCGTTCCGTAGGTCAGACGAAAGGGGGTCTCCCCGGTCGTGGAATGTGAGGTTGTTCGGTAGGCCCAAAGGACGCTGTGTAACTCCTCGACCCACCGTTGTTTGGCGTTGCCTAATAGACATTTCAATCCTCGGAGGATTACTCTGTTTGCCGCTTCGGCTTGCGCATTCATTTGAGGATGCTCGACCGACGTGAAGTGGTGCTTCATGCCCAGTTTGGTGACGAAGTCTTGGAAGTTCCTGTCGGTGAACTGTGTTCCGTTGTCGGTGACAATGGCTTGGGGCACGCCAAATCGGGCGGGGATGTTCCTCTTGTAGAAACGTAGTATGTTGAAGGCCGTGATTTTGGCCAATGCTTCTGCCTCGATCCACTTCGTAAAATAATCCACCCCGACGATGAGGTATTTGTTTTGATACTATCCCATGACGAAAGGTCTGAGGATATCCATTCCCCACCACACAAACAGTCACAGGGAGGACAATGTTTTGAGCACGTTAGGAGGGCGAGGTACATGTCCCCGTGTCGCTGGCATCTATCGCACTTCTTGACGTGTTCCTTGGCGTCCTGTTGCATGGTGGGCTAGTAATACCCTCCCCATGTCGCTGGCATCTATCGCACTTCTTGACGTGTTCCATGGCGTCCTGTTGCATGGTGGGCCAGTAATACCCTGCCCGAAGTGCCTTGCGGGCTAAGGATCGCCCACCAAGGTGTTGGGCGTTGATCCCCTTGTGGATTTCTTGGAGTATACCGAGGACTCCAGTTTCTTCGACGCATCTGAGGATGGGGATTGAAAACCCGCGGCGATATAGCTTGTCCTCGACTATAGTTTACGAGCACGCTCGCCGCTTGACCATCCCTGCTTCCTTGGGATCCTCGGGCAATTTACCTGTCGTGAGGTACTCGTATACCGGGGTCATCCAGCAATTGCTGTCCACAATGGTGTTCACGTCCGCCGTCAGAATGGTTTTGTCGATGCTCGGGTGGGAAAGCACTTCTTGTATGACGGATTTGTTTCAGCCTTTCTTCTTTGTGCTCGCCAATTTGGACAAGACATCTACTCGGGTATTGTGCTCGCAAGGGATGTGGGTCACTTCCGCGGAGGTGAAATTCGTTATCTTTTCCTTTACCAAGGTCGGGTATTCGATGAGGCAGTCGTTCTTGGCCTGATACTCTCCTCGGACTTGAGAGGCTACGAGCTAGGAGTCAGTGAATATTTTGACCTCCTTGGAGCCGAGGTCCTCGGCCAACCGAAGCCCGACGAGGAAAGCCTCGTACTCTTCCTGATTGTTCGACGTTGGGAAGGATAGTTCAAGGGAGACCTCGATCAGGATGCCTTCTTCGTTTTCAAGGATAATGTCTGCCCCACTCCCCTTCGTGCTGGATGCTCCGTCGATATAGATCGTCCACTTTTGGGATCTGTTGGTCGAAGGCTCCAGGACGGTCATCTCCGCCACAAAGTCGGCCAATACCTGAGCCTTCAGGGCCTTCCTTCCCTCGTATTGGATGTCGAACTCTGCAAGTTCGAGTAACCACATGAGCATCCTTCCCGCCATATCTGGTCGTCCAAAGAGCTGCCTTATAGGCTGTTCGGTTCATACGACGACAGTGTAGGCTAGGAAGTAATGGCACAACCTCCTGGCCGCGGTGACGAGGGCCAGGGCGACTTTCTCGATCTGCTGATACCTGACCTCGGGACCTTGGAGGGCTTTTCTCGTGAAGTAAATCGGTTTTATCCCGTCGGGGGTTTCCTGTATGAGGACGGCGCTGACCGCTTCACTCGTGATGGCGAGATACAAGAAGAGTGTCTCCCCGTTCTCTGGCCGTGAAAGGAGCGGGGGCTGCGACAGGACTTGCTTTAGGTGGAGGAGCGCCTTCTCGCACTCCTCGCTCCATTCAAATTGTCGCACCCTAATTTTTGACCCTAAGATCAATCTTCTTTTCGCATAGCATCTTTAGATCACGCAGTCTCATGTGCGTGTTTGTTATCACTAACCAGTTTGTGCAGGTGCATTAAATTCAAATGAAATTAGCATCCGTTCTTTCAGTCAAACATTTCAGAACATGACCAACTGATACCGACTTAAACTGGTCCTAAGGTTTCTACTTTGATCTGGGCTCCACTTTTAGATTTCTCTCTCACTCATAGGCTATTCTTGGAACAAGACTTTAAAGATATCTTGGGTGGATCTTACGATCATATCTCACAATAAAGTCATAATTGAGCTGTGTTTTTTTTTTTACGGAACCGTTATATGTTTATTCTTGGAGACATGGTACATTGATCCCAAATCCGAATTTGTTGGACTTTAGTGTATTATGAGTTGGGCCATGGTATTGCATGCTCGGTTGCAACGTGATGTTTGTCTTGGACATATTTGTTTCTTTGAAGAAGTTTGACCATTGCTAAGAGATTCATGGTTCCATCAAAGCATTCAAAAGCTTAATAGCATAATCATGACAATCCAAATATGCAAGAGATTCAAGTTGAAAATTCGCATTTTAAAGTCAATCTTAAGTTGATGGAAAGATCCATTACAAGCTCAAGCATGAAAATTCAAGTTAATATCATCTCACCATGCTAAGATTCAATTGATAAGAGCAAGAAAACTTTTGTACAAAATTCAAGATCCATGTTCCTCACAATTTATAAGGGCCCAATTCACGTCACCAAGTATCAAAAACATACCAAATCAATTTCCAAAGTTCAAAGCTTGTCTTAATTCAAAGTTTTCTCTTACGAAGGAGAATAATGATGGGATATCCACACATAAGCATTCTTCATTCTAAGAATTTGTTTTCAATACATGCTGTCACAAGATGTTAAAAATTATGAATGGCCTTTGTTACAAGTAATTACAAATTCATGGTATGTCACATTACTTTACATTTTACAAAAAGAATATCCAAAACTTCTAAGAGGAACAACAACAGTATGACTCCTTTCTCAAGACTTTACTCCCTTGAAAGCCTATGGGACCCATCGTTGAGGGACGCATATACCAACATAAATGGCAAGAAGGCACTCGATTTCTGTCGTTGCATTATTTGAAGGAATTCATCTTGGCTATTCTAATTTTATAACAATTAAACTACTATTGATAATTGAAAAGTTATATTTTGAAGATAAGATCAAAGCAAAATACACTACTGTTCTACAGAAACCAAAAGGTTGAAACGAGCCATCAGACATCTTGAGGTAGCTACTTGATGGCATCGATTTTGGTGCGGGCAAATCCACTTTTTCAACCGACATAGCTTGCTCTTCGAGTTTCAGAAGTAAATGCCCCGACCGTCATACACCAGTAGCAATTCAGTATGGATTGTTATGAGGTACAAATTTCCTTTTGGGCTCTAATTTGAATTAGTGCTCCGTCATCTGAAAAAAGCATAGAGATGGAAATAAGAATTACCAAATGTTCAGCCTATTCACCAAACTCAACACTCAGAGCTCATCTAAAATACAAAAGCCATGTACGTCACATGTCGAACAAAAATTCAGGATACATTATCTTTGTTTCAGTAGAGAAAGACCCGTGATTTCGCTCCACCAAAATCAATGCCAAGCAATCGACACATTAAACCTAAAAGAGGAAAGCCAAAACAATAGATGTTAAGTTTTGGCAAACTTCAAAATCCCAAGGAAACACAATCTAAATGCGTTCAGGACGGTTTTCAAAGAGCAATGAAAGTTTTCTAACATTTCCAAAACCGACTTACAGCATGATGAAAAGGAGAACAATTGAATAAAGATGTGGTCCCACATGCTTGAACCAATATGGAAGGGATTAATCAATTATCTTCATGCACTCTCCAAAACAATTTCAGCACAGGATCACACTAAAATCAAAGAAATCAAATGATGTTCCATTCTTTCCATATTAACACAAACATACTAAAACCAAAAGGAAGGAATTCGAAAATGCTTGAACATGTCTAAGGCAAGACCGGAATGTATCCATAAAAAAAAATTCACACGGTAAAGGCAAGAATCCCAAGTCATAAAACGTTTCCAAGACCAATATCATCAAGTGATTTATTTCAATTAAGACAAATCAGAAATCATTCCAAATACAGAGGAACATGCTTTAGACACATTTCAAAGACTTTCCTAACTATAACAGATATGTTTCAACCACCAAATTAAGAGCATTCAACAAGTTGGGTTCTCTAAAGCCTATATAAAGAATCAGCATACACGCAGCAAGGGGAGAGAAAATTGGAAATCCAAAAAAAACCAGTTCACACCTTCCAAAACAATTCACAAATGTGTTATGACGGAAACAGAAAGAGATCAGACAGAGTAGCAAATTTCTTCAAGAGCAATCAATACACAATAAGTTGTTAACAAGAATCAAACCTCATCAAGTGGTTTCCAAAACCAGACCAAACATGTTGATACAGTTGTTAAAGATTTCCAAAACAGTTCGCAGACATGTCGGTACAGAAACGGAAGTAACATTATCATCATGTTTCAAGAATTCATTGTGCCAATTTCTGAGCCTATAAAAAATAGTAGCAATTAGAGAAAGAGGGACCCGAAAAAAAAACATACACAGGGAGAGAACAAAACCTCAAAAAAAATAAAAAAATCTCAAGCATCACCAATATCTTATCACACCAAGCAAACGTCAAAACCTACACACCAGAGGCCATCTCACGCGCATCTACAGAGAAATATACAGCAGGGATTCACAACTTGAGGAAATTCACAGCAGACGCACAAAACTAAGAACCAACAACAACCTGTTTGCAGAGCAAAGGTTCATACATAGCATCGAAATCATACACACAGCATTGGAATAGAGAAGAGGGAAGACTTACTACCAAAGTCGTCGCCGTCGTCGAATCGCCACGCCGAACCATTCCGAAGTTGTTCGCTGATGTCGTAATTGAGAAAGGGGCTTCGAACGAGTTGAAAAAGTGCGACGATAAAGTCACCACCTCATCCTTCTAGCGAGCCGCCACGACCATCACAATTGCGCCACCCGTCTTCCACCACCGGCAGCCTTCTGCTCCTTTTTTTTATGCTTTAAATCAGTTGTAAATTGTAATAAAAAAATGATAGTGGATTGGGGTTGGGATTGTTGGGGTTAGGGTTTGATTGATTCTTGTTTGTCGATCGAGAGAGAGCGAAGAGTGATCGGAGAGGTGGCGGCGAATTTGGATCTAGGGTTTTAGAACCCTCCCATTTGAGAGCGAACGAGAGAGAGAGTATCGAGAGAGGGACTGTGAGGTACGACTGAGTTTTCTCCCCTTTCTTTTGTGCTAACGATTAATCATGTACACCGCACACACATGCACTATCGTGCACCCTTTGCACGTTTGCGTTAGATCACAGCCTGGTTAGATCGTGTGGCCCACCGGATCCCTCCTTTTCCTTTTTCTTTTATTTTAAACTTTTTTATATAATAATCAAATCTAAATCTTATTATAATCACTTCTATCTAAAATAAATCTAGCTTTTATCTTACTAATATAATATATCTTTTAATATGACTAAGTAAATGATTTTAAAAAATCTTTTGTAATTAGCAAAAACCTTTAATAAAAACCATTACTTATTAAAATTAAAACCTTTTTCTAAATTAATATGAAACTTTTTTTCTAGTTAACTTTCTTAACATAACTTTAAAAACTAAAATAATAATTAAAACTTTAGAAATAATTAAAATCTTTTTCTAATTAATAAGAAAACTTTATTAACTTTTTAATATAACTTTAAAATAAAATAATAAGAACTTTTATTAATAAGAAAACTCTTTTACTTTTATAACTTAAAAGAAATAAACGATTTTGGGAAAACCTTTTTTACTAGATAATAAAATTAATTTCTTTTTATTTAATAATAAAAAACCTTTAACCTTTTTCAAACTAATAATAATCTTTAACAAACTCTCAAAATAATAAATAATTTTTTCTAATTCTCCCTAAAATCAAAACTCTTTCCTCAATAAATCGTCCTCTAGTTAGAAACCTCTCGCTTAGTCCTAGGTTCGTGAACGCTCGTGTGTAGACCTTCGTTTGCTTGCTTGTATGTTCTTTACTTAATTTATGTTCATGTCTAAACCCTTTCAAAAATATAAAATCTCTCGATCCAACGTCGAGCCCATTTTCTACCCATATAAGTCGATCGCCTTCGGGCATCACATTCGACCTATTGATCACAAGACACAAGTCTAGCATCACTTTGCTAGCACCCTCGCCTAAATAACATTAATTTAAACGCATTAATATCCAAGGGAAAATCCCATGCATGATAACCACGTTATTGTGCATGGTGCATTTCATTTGCATCATAATCGATACCCTTAAGATAAGTCAATTAGACAACTTAGGATAGATTTCTTAGGTTAGTCCCCCCTTTCATTTTGATTTTTAAAATCAAACTTTAGCCCACCTAATTCTCCACACAAGAGAATTAGATGTTAATCATCTCAAAGAAGGGACATACAATCCCATACCCCACAAATACAAACATTTTCAAAGAACTGTGGTGGTTTTCTTAAGATGATGACTCATCTTTCTCTCCTAAACCTTTAAAACATTTAGTATCCTTAAATAAGGAACTACAAGTGCTCTGATTCCCTCCTGACAGGATATGTAGGCACAAGATGCGATATCTTGTCGAGCACACTTAGGATAAAAAAATAATAAATCACCTACCCTTAAACCCTTAGCAAAACAAATAACAGATAACAGATAATATAAAATGAATCAAGAGGTTCCTGTAGAGTACTACAGATATCTAGGATGCTAACACCTTCCCTAGGTATAACCAACCCCCGAACTTAGAATCTTAGTGCATTTGCATTGCATCGTGGGTATTCGGTCTTTCTCCCTTCCCTTGGATAAAATCAAAGACGGTGGTGACATTAAAAATGCGATCCTAGTTAACCAATAACTATGGTATCCAATTTTCACCGCGACACAAATGTCGCTTTTTGTCGAAGAAGTTTGAAAAATAGAAGTGCGTATTGCTCAAAATTGGCGACGAAGTGGGAGAGGGCGGTTAGCATCCCGTTCAATGATTGTATTGACTTCTTTGAGTTCGGAGTTGGGATCTCGGAGAAAGCCCTACACTTGTCGGGGTTGGCCTCGATTCCTCGCTCTATAAGGTAGAAGCCGGGGAACTTACCTCGCTGTGTCGAACACCTTCTTGAGGTGCGCGGTGTGGTCGACTTCTTCTACGGATTTGACGATCATGTCGTCCATATAAACCTCGAGCATGTCGCTAATTTCTCCCCGAAAAACTTTATTCATCATCCGTTAGTAGGTCGCGCCGGCGTTCTTCAGGCCGAAGGGCATTACGTTGTAGTAATAATTGCCCGACTCGGTCATGAAGGCCGTGTGCTATTTGTTGACCTTATCCATGGGGATTTGGTTGTACCCTGAGTAGGCGTCCATGAAGGATAACGGTCTGTAACCTGCAGAATTGTCGACCAGCTGGTCGATGTTAGGCAAAGGATAACAGTCTTTCGGGCAATGCCCGATTAAGATCAGTATAGTCAACACACATCCTCTATTTTTCATTATTCTTTTTGACAAGTACAACGTTGGACAGCCAGGTTGTGTACCTGGCCTCCGAAATGAAATTTGCCTCTAGGAGGTCTTTTACAGCTTTTTCAGTAGCCTCCGCTTTTTCGGGAGACTGCCTATGCCTATGTTGAACTATGGCCCTAGCGGCCGGATCTACTGCGAGCTGATGGCAAGCCACTTCGGGGTCGAGGCCGGGCATCTCGGAGGCACTCCATGCGACCAGATCAGTGTTCTCTCGGAGACACGCCTTCAGCTGCTTCTTCGCCAGGTCCGGGAACCCGGTGCCAATCTTCACGTTCTGGTCTGGATCGTCCCCGAGGGAGACGAGCTCGAAGTCTCCGTCTGGGATGGGGCGCGTTGGGTGGAGAGGTTGCCCATTATTTTTTTCCTGGAGGTCGAGGTCCTCTGGTCCCCCTTCTTCATGCTCGCCCAGGAACTTGCTGTCGAGGTCGAACGCGTTGACGCGCGGGAGAGGCCTCTGTACGGTGTCCGAGGATGACTTTGTTCTGGTCTTGGGCTTGGTGCCGATGGAACTCATGCCTTTGATTGCAGTGTTGAAGCACCTCCTGGCCGCGTCTATGTCCCCATGCATCGTAACTACCCGTCCCCTGGCCGTGTAGTACTTCATCTTGAGGTGGACCGTTGAGGGCACTGCTGTGAGTTCGGCCAGGGTGGTCCTCCCGAGGATGCAGTTGTAGAGGGATGGACATTCGACCACCAGGAAGTGGGTCTTTACTTGACGGGCAGTGTCTTCGACCCCGAATGTGACCATCAGTTCAACGTAGCCCCGTGGTCTAGTGGTGGTACCGTTAAACCCCTGCAGATCTGAACCGACGTACGGGGTCAGATGTCTCTCATCGAGCTGGAGAGTCCCGAACAGGTGAGCGTACATGATGTCGACCGAACTTCCCTGGTCGACAAGGATCCTTCAAACGTCAAAATTTTCCATCTGTGCCCTGACCAAGAGGGGGATAGTTGTGTTGGCCGCTCCGCCTGGGAGCTCTTCAAGGTAGAAGGTGATAGGGTTTGATTTCCCTTGCACCTTCTCGAGAGTGGTGGTCTTCGCTGATGTTGTGGACTCTAGTTCGTCAAATTTACGCTTGATCGAGTCGACAGACACCTTCTCGTAACCTCCTCCTGATATGACCATTGTCTTGGGGAAACTTTCCCACGTGCTGCGGGCAGCGACGGGGTCTTCGTGGGGGAAGTTTGCCCACATGCTGCGAACTGCCTCTTGGCCCTCGATGCCTTCGGGGAAGAGGAAGTCTTCGGGTCGAGTGACGATACGGGCGACCTGCAGCCGACTCTCATCGGGAGGAGGTGTGGTCTCCTCGACATTTTGGGCTTCCCGGGAACTGGGACGAGGGGCGTCACTCTTCTGGGCATACTTCTTTAAGTGCCCTTCCTTAATCAGGATCTCAATTGCATCTTTGAGATGGATGCAGTCCTCCATGACATGTCCGTGGCTCCGGAGG
Organism: Lathyrus tuberosus; assembly: GCA_022829125.1. Classification (NCBI taxonomy): domain Eukaryota; kingdom Viridiplantae; phylum Streptophyta; class Magnoliopsida; order Fabales; family Fabaceae; genus Lathyrus; species Lathyrus tuberosus. The sequence continues at coordinate 7,295,920 of JALAZF010000087.1, read as the reverse complement.
AACCAACAATACTTGGACATATCCATGTTTGATTTGGAGGTCGTTGGTTTTGAAAAGCGGACGCCTTATTTCAGAAATTCTGAGTTGGAGCACTCGGAGAGGATTCACACGCGGGGAGCGTTGAGTAGCGTGTATTCCGTGAATCGGTCAGCTAGTCCTCGCGGTTCACGAGAGTCCTGGGGGCGACTTTCCTTCTTTCTTTCTCCTCTGCGTCAGGGAGGAGAGTCTTCTTCTCTGCGGCCGCGGGGGCCTTCCTTCCGCATCGAGTCGAGGGCAATTTGCGCTGTCTCCAACTCCTCGAACTCGATGTATGACTGAGCTCGTTGGAGGAGGTCCTCCAAACGGCGAGGTCTGCGGAGGCCCACAGACTTGGTAAAATCGGATCCAAGCCGTAGTCCCTGGATGATTAAAAATTTCTTCATGTCGTCGGTCGTGTGGACCTCGACAACCTCCCTATTGAACCTCTCAATGTAGTTCCTGAGAGGCTCGTTCTTCCCCTGGTAGATGCTCTCTAGTGCAGCCTCCGTCTTCGGGTGTCGGCGAGATGCCGTCAATTGTTTGGTAAAGCGTTCTCTTAGTTGCTTCCAGGACGTGATCGACCCTGGTGCTAGACTCTTGTACCAGGTCATGGCACCCTTCCGCAAAGTGGTGGGGAAAAGTCTGCACTTAATGACTCCTCTGACATTTCTGAAGTTGAGCATGGCTTCAAAACTTTCGACGTGATCGTCGGGGTCGGCCAGGCCGTCGTAGGTCCCCACTGGCGGGGGTTTCTCCATACCCGCAGAATTGGGGCGTCCATGATCTCCCGTGACAGGGGGGTCCTCTTGTCGTCATAGTCGTTCCGTCTTGGGACCTTGACGGGGATTGGTGGTGTCGACCAGGCCCTTGTCATGGATGGGAGTTCCTAGAGCGGTTCCTCGGCCTCTCCTCGACGGTCTTGCTCATCTTGGTAGTCGAGGAACGCCTGGGTTCCTTCTGAGGTGGGGGGAACGATGGCGCTTCTGGGAGGTTTCTGGCTGGGCGCGCTCGAGACGCAGCTGGTGGCCCTCGCGCACCGGCGAGGGGGTCCGAGATTCTTCTGGAGGAGTCCTTCGCGGGGAAGGAGAACGACGAGGTGAAGCTGGACGAAGCTGTCTTCGCGGGGAAGATCATCGTGTTCGCCCTCGCTCGAGTGCTTCAATTATGATATTCTGGTGCATGATCAGCTGGTTGGTCTGGTTGACCAAGGCGAATAGGGCCACGGTGCTCGAATTTGCATTAGGCGAAGGAGCAACTGGCTGAAAGGCGGCTTGCTGGTCGTCCTGCTGGGCGGCGTCGTAAGCCGCCTCTTCGGAGTCTGGGGAGGCGGTCTTCCCGTCTCTTACGTCACCCTCTTCGACATTGAGGGCAGCATTGTCCTCACGGTGGTTTCCGTTCTCGAGCTGCGCGAGGACGGTGTCCAGAGCTTTGTTTGCAGACGGGTTATTGGCTATGCTGGTGATGAACGAAGGGATTGCATTGGTTTATCATTGAAGGAAAAACGGGGAAGCAGTGTTTCCCATAGACGGCGCCACTGATCGTACCTGGATCAGACAGTTAGACAGTGGCCAGCAACGTCGTATGGACTTCAGCTCCGGTGATGATGATACGGCGGGGGGGGGGGGAAGGGGTGTACCTGCAAGGTACTCCGAAGCTTAAGTCAGGTAAGGTCAGAGAAAAGCAAATACAGTGAAGTGAGTTTAGAATGTTTCATAACCTGACCCTTTCAAGTGAGAGGGTATTTATAGAGAGCCCCTAGCGCGGGGCCAACGGTTACTTGCACTGGGCTGGATTGCAAGACCCAATCCAAGTAACTGCCAGGGCTTATGTGGCGTAGTAAAGACCAGCACGTGGTCTTCGCCCTGGTGTAACGGTCCCGGAATCTCTGGAAGTAGGGCAGACTGATTCCTTCGGGAGTGGGAAGTTACAAGAGAACGTGTCCTCGCGGGGAGGAGCACGTGGGTGTCGAAGAGAGGTGCGTCCACGGGCTATGCGCCTCTGCTTGACCATCTTTGCCCCGTGTGTCTGACGTCCAAGGAGATTGGTACGTGCCCGACTCGGAGGCGTCTTTGGGCCTCGTTGGGCCTTCGCTGGTCATTGGGCTTGGGCCTGCCCGACAGTAGGGCAGGCGCTGACCCAGTCCAGAATAACTACATTCAATGGTATTTAAGAGTGTCACATCATTATTTGACACCATTTGCTCTGGGAGATCCACCTAGGTCAGCTCATCACAAGATATTATAGGAGGAGCGGAGTAGGGCAAATCATGCCATTGACGCGTTGTCTGCATGTCATCATCTTATGAATATTGTGCGTGCGAGTATAAATAACAGTCTTTCCGGAAGGCTCTCCTGAGAGGGACATTATATGTGACATTCTTATTGAGGCATGGATGACACTACTGTAATACCCCGTATTTTATTTTGCTCTGGATAATATTAGTTTTGATCAACTGAGTTCCGGTGTACTCTGAGAAATTATCTGCAAAGATAATTTGAGCAGCCGATGAGCTCAGATCAAATCAAATTCATATTTATCTGACTCTAAGGTGTTAACTTTTACTGCTATAGAGATATTTTGACATTTAGTAGTGTTACTATCTAATTGAATTTGTCTATATTATTTCATTTCCCTCACTTGTACAAAAATAGAAGCAAAGTTGGAAAAAGATAGTAAGAGTAGAGAGAAGGAGGAGCAAGAGGAGAAAAAGAGAGAAAAACTTGGAATTAAAGAGAAAAGCTTGGATCATCATCCCTTCTTCATCGAATCATCCCAACATCTTCTTCATCCCCTTCTTCTTGTTGTTGGTGAGTTCTAGTTAGAACCCTAAGTATAGAAACTTAGGTTAAAACTTGAATAAAAATGGTGGATTTTGATTAAAATGTGTTAAATGTTGTTTCTATGGTTGAAACATGAAATAGAATGCATAATATGATTGAGTTGTGTGAGAAATTGATGTATAATACTTGTTACCATGTTAGAATGTGTTTTGGTTGAATTTGAATTGGAAATATACCATTAAGAACAAGTTTTTTTTACTCTGGTTCAGTGGTAACTGGTTACTCACTTTGAGGTAACCGGTTACTTGAAGGAAATTTTGAATCCTACGTGAAAAATAAACTGAGTAACTGGTTACTCATTCTGAGGTAACCGATTACCAGAAAGTGCCTCTAACTCTCATTTTGCTTCTGTTTTGAACAGTAACACTTGAGTAACCGGTTACTCACTTTGAGGTAACCGGTTACCACTGTTGTATTTTTGAAAAAATGTTGAAAAATTAATATCTTTTGGATCGTAATTCCGATCGAGGCGTAGTGATAGTCGTTGGAAAGCTATGAAAATATCCTACGTGATTAAAGTGAAAAATATCAATTTCGATACCCGATTAAATAAATCGGAGGGAACCCAAGAATTTTGTTAATTTATGGTTGAATTATTATATGTGATTCTATTATACAAATGTAATATGTTTGTCTAATCTATTGTTGTCAAACATGATTGAGAGAGTATGCTTGTTAAAATATGGAATAGGAAGAATGAGGAACTTTACCATAAATCTATATTAGAACCTAGTAAGGTGACTAGGAATTGATAGATAATCTAGATGGCAATGCTCGTGCATGCGATGTAGGAAGGTGCATCTGTGCCGAGTAATGGTCTAGAAACGAGTGAAACACTAGTATGGAACATGTGTGAACCTCGTGTTGGTGAAAAGGCGAAAGGGCCTTAAGGCGAATATGGCCTTGCGATTGTCGAATACAATCACGTTTGTGTGTGAGATCACGTAATCGTAACCGTTCTCCTTGATGTTGCCGTTTTTCATGAGCTTGGAGCTCCTCTGGAATGTACGCACGATTACTTGGTAGGTTTGATTCCCGCTTGTAGTACGAATGAAGCCTATATGATAAAGAGACTTGTGATGGTTAACAGGCCATGAGAAGTGACGGTTCACGGTTAACAGGCCGATGATCCCGAATCCATTTCGTATGCCAAGTAAGTTACAAGGATCCATGACTCGGGTCACCTTCTAGACGTAGAGGCGGACGGGAAAAGAGGATACCTTGGTAAGGTTATCGATTAGTGATATTTTAAGTTGGTGAACTCATGAACATGTTTCTATATAGTGTGAGATTGTGAACTCAAGGTCATTTCCATTCCCTTTGACTTGAGTTAGGATGATAGAACCTTGTAAAGCCGAGAGGATCTATAAGATAGGGAACTCACTGAGATTTAATATCTCACCCCATGTTGTTGATTATATTACAGGTACTACAGGTTCCACGAAGGGTAAGGATAAGGCAGTTTGATTACCCTTACTAATCTTGGCTTTTTGGGATGGCATGGCTTCCATTGTGGAGTTTTAATTTGAGATCATTGTTTTGATCTAGTTCTTAGTGCATTTTGGAACATCTTGTATATATATGCCAAAAATTTTAGTGTTTTGTATTTTGGGCATGTATTGTATACAATGTGTTAACTAGGAACTTATGGTATTTCAATACCAAAACTTGGATTCATGTATAATATATATGCTTTGATGTATGTTATTATATGTGGGTGTTACAACTACCGTAGATGAAGCAGTGTAGGAACACGGGCGTCCGACATACACAGTAATATAGTATTTATATTGGATATACTATTATCATTTGTAATCTATTTTGACTTTATTCTGAAATTAGGATTGTTTCATTTATATATATGTCATTTTCATCTTAGTTGGTAAGTGTGTTGTTTAGTTTATAAAAAAAATATTATGATAGTATAGTTATAATACATGGTCTATTACATAATTGTTTTTTTTAAAAGGTCAAAATTTACTGTCCAGGGTGTATACAGAAGTGTATATCCGTAACTTGTTACGGAGATGCATCTCTGAACCAATTTATGCCAAAATGAGAGGGTGTCTTAGTTAAGAATGCATGAATTGCGCATGAGGTGAGCACGAAAGTGCAATTCCGAACTATTTTCAAGCAAAAAGAGAGGCATGACACATTTACGCATGTATTTGATGTGAAAAGAATGTATCCGAAAATGCACTTTCAGATTCGTAGAAGCATTTTCAAATTTTTCTTAGGGTGCCTCTTCCCAATATAGGGTGGGAGAAACAATCTCAAAATTTAAGTAAATATCTGCATCTACAAAAATCCACAAAAAAAAAGGGAAAAGAATGAGACAAACATATTCAAGAGTTACACACTCTTGGATCGAAGAGTGTAATATTTATTTCAAAAATCATTCCAAAATAACCAACTATTAACTCCCCTTTTCCACTTTCCCAACATCTCCAACCAGAATCACTTAAAGCATCGTCCTTCCTTCAACCTTGGCATTCCCTGGATTCATCTTCTGTTATTGATTCGAAACCTACACAGAATCTACGTGTATTCTATTCTATCATACCGTGTCTTTATTTTCGTGCTTTTAAACTTCAAATGAATCTCCCTTATTTCATGTTTTACTATTCATGCACACAACATGTTTGTTAAATTGAACAAACTAGTCTCAACATAAAACCACTTCTTTTCATGTCTTATTTATCATCCATGCACGCAACGTGTTTGTAAAATTGAACCTTCTAATCCTACTACATAACCCTATTGCAATGCAATCTCTCCAGTTACGCTCTCTTCTTTTCAATCCTCCATTCTCTTCTAACTCACTTCAATCCTTTCTCCTTTCATTTTCTACTGCTTCTTTATCAACCCCAAAAAACCAATACTCAAAAGAAACCACTTTTATATTTGACTGCTTTGATTCCAACTTCAAATTACCTAAACCTCAATCCAGTTATATCTCTAAACGTCTTTCAGGAACCACCTTCCCTCAAAACCCCTTGTCTGTAATCAACTTTTTCAAACAAAATGGGTTTTCTCAAACTCAGATTCAAACTATCATTCGTCAGAGAGTTCAATTACTCTTTTCAGATGTTGATAAAACTCTCAGACCTAAAGTTGACCTCTTTCAACAATTGGGTTTTCAGGGTTCTGATTTAAGCGGCTTTATTTCAAGGTATCCAACCATTTTGACTGCTAGTTTGAACAAAACATTGGTTCCCTCAGTGGAAGCTATTAAGAAAATTGTACGCAATGAGAAAGATCTTATTCATGTTTTGTTCAAATGTGGTTGGATACTCCCAAAGTACCAACTGTTTGTTTCCAACATTGCTTTCTTAGAGAGCTGTGGCATTGTTGGGGATCAGGTTTTGATTCTACTCAAACGACATTCAAGGCTTTTGAGTTTTTCACAATCTGCTGTTAGAAACTGTGTTTTGCAAGCTCAAGAATTGGGCTTCCATCAAAATTCAAGAATGTTGATTCACGGGCTTCATACGATAAGTGGTTTGAGCAAGAAAACATTTAAGAGAAAGCTGGATTTAATTCAGAGTTTTGGGTTTTCTAAAGACGAGACTTTGCAAATGTTCAAAAAGTCTCCGGCTTTGTTTAGGGTATCAGACAAAAAATTAAAGGATGGAATTGAATTCTTCTTACATACAGTTATGCTGCCAAAGTCGGCATTGGCTAACCGGCCTATGATTTTGATGTATAGCATTGAAGATCGAGTGTTTCCTAGATATAGAGTTTTTCAGCTTCTGAAATCACAAAATTTATGTAAGGTTTCCAGCTTTGTTTATGTGTTATGCTTGTCCGAGGAAATGTTCTTGAACAAGTATATATCAAAGTTTAAAGAAAATACAGAGGCATTATTGATAGCTTACAAGGGGCATCATATACCAGGGTAAAGATCTCTTGATGCTCTATTTTGCACTCATCTTTGCATGAATTTTTAGGCAATTTAGGGATTACAACTTTGTTTGTGCTTATCGTTTTACTTTTAGGGATTACCTCCTTTCCAATTGATATGGCATATAGATTTTGATGTTAGCATTTCCTTCCTACCTAGATCTCTTCTATATATCCATTTTGTTCTATGCATTATCAGAGTTTGCAAACCAATAACCATTATCAAATATAGTTTAAAAACTAAAATACTTGTTTTTGCAACAAAAACATGTACGAGGTGCATTTTAGAGTTTAGACACTACTTAAATCACCATTTTCTAATGGCACTTTTTCACAAAAGCCCAACTAAGTATTTTTGAGTTGTACTCATCATGTTATTATTTGTTGAAGCTGCTATGATCTAAATTCTATTGCATTCTGTTTCATTTGCAATTGCAAGTGACCCTGTCCCGGTTTGTGAATACTCCTTCTACACTTTCCCCGCATATTTGAATCTAATTTGTGGTCATTTTTTTCACGCAGTGGCACAATGTAACGAAAAGAAGGATTGGGGTGCTTGGATTGAGACGAGGATTGAGGCTGCATTTGTACAGTGTTGAAAGCTTTCATTAGCAGATTTTACCCAATTAATGTCTATTGTCTGTTGATTTTCAACTATTTTGGAATTAGTTCCATTGCTGCCTTCTGAACAATGTTTGTTTATTTTGGGGATAACAGTGCTTTTAAGATGTTGGATGGAGTTTATAAGAGCAGATTTCTGCAGGCCCAATTAGTATGTTTTCGAATGTGTATATGATAATTTCAAAATGATATGGGTGCTGGAAATGTTCCATGCTAAAATTGGCTATAAAGACATGAGCTTCAAGGTGATAGTAGAGATTGTGTATTTAGAGGCTTTCAAACTCCTAAAAAAATCTCATCATTTGTTCCAGGTAATGGTTTTTTTTTTTTTGAATGCGAGAAAAAAAAAAAAAAGAAATAAAGACTTCTCCAGCAATCTAGAGTTGAATTATTTTTGGGTGGGTCTTACGAATGATAAGAAGAAACAAAAAGTTTCGTCATTTGTTTCTGGTTGAATCAAGTGATCTATTGCAATCTGAAGTTGAGGAACCGAGTGTCTTATTTAAGAATAATTTGACGAATAATGATGGAGATTTTAACTTACCACCTCTAAATTATACCTGCCATTCCCGTATTTTTAAATTGGCAGAATTGTCTCTGGTTGAATATTGAATGAAACTTTCTTTCTAAATTTCCGAGAAGCAAAAACGAAATGTCCGATACAAATAAAATTTCCAATTGTGTATTGTAAATTTCCGGTATATTGGAAATTTCAAAATTTCTGGTATATCAGAAATTTCAAAATTTTCGGTAAATTTCAATTAATTTCAGAAATTTAAAATTTACCATTTGATAATAGAAATTTCAACTAAAGTGAAATTTTCGATAGTGTTATTTGTTTTAAATTTTAAACGTTCGAGATTTTGCTGATAGTTTTGGATGACTGTGATTGTACCGACAGTTTTGTGTGGTCCAGAGTAAATGCAAAGTCGTATAAATAGGGGGGTCACACTCACATGTTGTTTAATAGAAACATCTCAAAAAATATCTCTTCCTCAAATTTTGATTAAGGCAGAAGTATATTCCAACATAGCTTCACCTCCCGTAGAGTTTCGGGTTTCAGATGACACCAGATCTCTCGTCGGCCTGACGTCCAAGTTGAATGAATTGTTGTCGGATACCAAAAATAGAAAGGTGAGAAATATCGAGTTTCGTGAAGATTTGATTGATACTGACGAGAGGGTGAAATACAACCTTATTGAGCTGAAGACCGATGAACGTGTGAAGGATATATGGAGTTCATTTTGTCGTCGAATAACAAAGGGGCCGATTGAGTTAGATGCTAAGATTTCAAGGTGCAACGACAACATAATTAAGATGATGAAACTTCCAGAATCATTTAACAGCGTCTAGGTTTTCTAATTTATTATCATTTTTTTAAGTTATGTAATTCATTGTCAAATATTAGTTAATGTTAATGTTGCATCAATGAGAGATCGAAAAATATTATTTAATAAAAAGTTATGATGAAGATGTCCGAGTAATATACAAATAATACAAATAATACATAATATACAAAAGATGTCTAAATAGGACCCCCACGGACTATGTGCGCAGCCCGAGATAATCCAGTATAAAACTCGTCATATGGGTTTACTAAACCCATGGGGTTATCCATAATAACTGCAATCATCTGGAGGCACTGTTGATCATCAACATCAGTTGTAGGAGGAGGCGACGTCACATCATCAACAGGTACATCAACATCATAAGGCCCAACATCACCTGTATCCTCAACAGGTGGAATGATGCGATGGTGTGATATAGTGAAGTACCACTCTAAGTAACATCCTCACACTGTGAGGGGTGTTGAACCGTAACTGCTCGATCTCTAATGCTACGACCAGAGCTGATGAAGTTACTCTGAAACCACCAATTAATTCCTGTAGATGGTATATCCCAAAATGGTTGTGGGATACCCTGAACATAACCATATTGTTGCAGACACCTCTCAGGAAAGTGTCTAGCAACATGGTCTCCCACTGCATATAACCTGAATATAATGAAGACTCCTCGAACTCACAGTGGACTCTATGATCAGTCGTATGGTATCCAGATGACATCATCTATAATCAGTGTATTGAGCCTTCTCCTGTACTCAACGTCACCACCGGGATGTGACTACCTGGCCCTCCATCTCCTTGCCCGCAGGGCCTCCACTAGAGAGTGTTGTACCCTCTTGTCACACATGGTAGGGAAATGCTCGTATATCCAGCACTGATATCAAAACAGACACAACAAATAATAAATAAGAAATGTTATTCGTAACAATTTAATAATAAATCAACAACAAATAATAATTCAAAGTATACATGTAACAAACTTAAATAACCAGCAAGCTATCTGGTCTCAAATATTGTCGCCACTCCAAGTGTTGTATACAGAATGATCAACGCAACACACCTCTAAGGCCAACTGGTAACCTCGTGGCTACTAAACAGGCACACGACCCAACATCGATATAAACGCCTAAATTGTCTGCAAAGAGAGTACATGCTACTAGATGTAGCATGTACACCCTAGCGGCAGCCTCAAAGCTTATAGCCGTTACAAGCTCGGCATACGTCTTCTGAAGCCAAGACATACGAAGGTGAGCACCATTGTTGATGCCAAACTTCTTCTGCATAACCGCCTAAGAATCTCCCAAATCTCGCGCAACTGTCATACATGCAATCGACATGCTAAGAATAGGAGCCGTCCAGAATCTGCCGCCGATGGGGAGATATAACAATGAGGAGACATCATACAGAGTGATAGTCATCTCCTCAAACGGAAGATGAAATGAAGATGTCTCATTGTGCCATCTCTCAACAAACGTAGTAAGTAGTGGAGCGTCGAGCATAGTGAGGGAGTAGTGGACAAAATCAAGCAGTTCGAACTCCCGTACAAATCGACTGACCTGATCTGGCATCGGAATCTTTGGGAAGTCCTTCAACTTCGACCCGTGCGATGTCACCTTCAGTGTGGGACGATCCTGTGACAAACAAATATAAAAAAAATTAACAGTTATCTTTCATGGCAAAATAATAAACAAATTAAAGTTAAACATAAAAGACATATACCTCTCCCTGCCATAGTCGTAACGCCACATGGTCAGCATACTCAATAAGCACTGACCGATCAATGGGTCCTCCATAGAATTCTCTGTCAGTGTGCACAGAGGACTCGGTCGAAGGAGTTGTAAGCTCTGTGTCAGCAGTAACAAATCGGATCAAATCAGCAACAATAGCATATGGCTGGACCACCTCTGTAACCACTTCATCAACAACCACCTCATCAACAACATCCTCCACAACAACCTCCTCAGTAGCAACCTCATCTGTAACAACAGTATCTGGCACTCCCACCTCATATGTCACCTCATCTCTGGACTGCTCAACTGATCATACCTGTCGGCGCCGATTGCTACGAGGTGCGCGGAACTGACCTTGCTCAGTCAACCGTTTCCGGTGTGAATCGGTTGGAACCATTCGTACATCCTGTATCTGGGAAAACTCAGCCTCAACATCTTTAACTTGGTCTGCCGCTCTATCAGTAGCTCTGCCTGCAATAATGTCGTCTTTGCCTCTGTATTTCACTGCAAAAGAAGGAAAAAAATTAGAAACTACCAGAAATTTCAAAATTTTCGGTAAAAGACAAAGTTTTTATAACTACTGAAAAATTATGAAATTTTCGGTAAAAACACAAAGTTTTTATAACTACTAGAAATTTCAGAATTTCCGGTAAAAACAAAGATTTTATAACTATCGAAAATTCTAAAAATTTTGAGAATTTCCATGGGATTTTGTATCGGAAATTTTGAAATTTCCGATTAAAATGTTAGAATTAATACCGAAAATTTTAAAATTTCTGGTACAAAATTCTAGAAATTATGACATTTATGGTAATAAACGTACTGTTTTTCAAATTTTCGGTAGTGTTATTCAAATTTTCGATATCGCCCCAGACTTTTGAGATTCACACGTGGTTCCTGTAAATTTGAAAAATGAGTGACATGATTTTGCAAATGCATTGTTGCCTTTTCATACGCAATGGGGGTGCTAGGTTCAAGTAAGGGGAGGGAGTGTCAACTTAAATGCTCATAAATTTAATGTTGAAAAAGAAGACTTAGTCTGCAAAATATTTTTTGAACTTATAGTTTATAAGCTCATATGACGATAAAAGACTTGTTTGGTAACAGTTCTTTCATCACGAACTTATAGTTTATTTTACTAACTTATAATTTATTTTTCAGGCGCTATTTTAAATAAGGGTGGCAAAGCGGGCAGCCCGCCTCGTTTAGGCCCGCCCCATTGAAGCCCGTCCAAAAGCGGGTGGGCCAACTTAGGCGTCCGAACTCAAAAGTCAAGCCCGCCCCGTTTACTAACGAGTTGGTTGGCCCGCCCGCCAATTTTTTTTACAATTTGATTTACTACATAATTTACAAAATTATTAATCATTACAAAAGAGACCGACAAATTTTAACAATGCAGAGTAAAACTTTAACATGTCTTAACGCAAATGTCATTTTCTTCAATATAAACAAACAAAGTAACTATAATACTAAAAACTTAAAACAAACACACTAAAATCCCAAAAATCAAAACTTTATTATCATAATGAGAAACAAATCCCTCTGTGAAAAATCTTATAACTTTAGAACCCAACTCCAATGATAACGAGTAATAGAAAATAGAAAAGAATGTATTCTCTATGTTTTGCAATAAAGATTTTTCTTACTACGAGTGAAAATAAAGAACGAAGCAGAGAACAATTAATGTCTTCAAAATGAGGTGTTTGTGGTTATGTGAAAAATGAATATTAGGGTTTGAAAAAATGAGAGTTATTTTAAAAGTATGTTTACAATTACTACATACCATGTTAATATTGTTCTAATTCCAAGTAAATAAATAAATTTTTCAAACAAAAAACTCGTGGGTAAAACCCGCCCCGCCCCGCCCTCGATCCATTTTAAAAGTGGGTTAGGCGGGGCGGGCCAGCTTAAGACACCGAGCCGAAAACCTCGCCACGGCCCGCCAAAAATGGTGGATTAAACAACCCGTTTTGCCACCCCTAATTTTAAATAGCATTTTAGTTTATATCTTATAGCTTATCATTTTTTTCTTCTACTTTTGTCATTATTATTTTAACTACAATCCACTACTATCCTATATAATTAATTTTAATTTAAATAAAATAATTATATATTAAAGGTCTTTTATGTCATTTTAATTTATCAACTAATTGAACCGTTAATTTTATCAAATACATCAATTAACTTATCAGTTATAAGTCATCAGTCATCAGTTATAAGTTATAAATTATCAGTAATTAGCCGTCAATTATAAATTATAAACTATGAGTCATCAACTATCAATTTTAAACTATAAACTATCTATCATCAATCATCAATTATAAATTATAAGCTATTAGCTAGGGGTGGCAAAATGGATGAATTTGATGGATATAGATTGGATCGTTAGTGGATAGATCAAAACAATTCATTAATCCATTAACAATTCACTAAAGCTTCTTCAAAACAATCCAATCAAATACATCCATTAAAAATAAAGGCTTAATACCCTTTTTAGTCCCTTACCTATACCCTTGGGTCCATTTTGGTCCTCTTTCTTTTAAAAGTTCCAATATTGATAAATGGCGTTAGAAATTAGGGACGTGGCAGTTGAGGTGGCGACAGACAGGACGTGACAGCTGAGGTGGCAGAATGATTTTTTATTATTACATTTAATAATTAATTTTCACACACTTGAATATAAAATAATTTGGCTAAAGCTCATGTTCTTTAAAGTAGAAGTCCAATTATTAAGATTTACAATTATGGTGTTAAAAAGTGCTTTATAAACACTTATTATTATTACTACCAATTCGATCAATAGAAACTGTAGTTGCCAAATATTGCCACTTACTAAGCGTCAAGTCCTTTCCATTTTGTTTCTTCAAGATTATTAATGCTATCGCTCAACAAGACAAACTTCATCACAATTTGAACAGTCAAAACCATAGCAGAGTTTTCAAACCAATTGCATCACTTACAACTAGCTGTAACAATTTGCACTCCACATTTCAAAAACACAAAAATCCACAACAACAAATACACTAACTTCTAATTAAATTTCAATTTGCTGCAACAGTTTTAACTTGTAGTAAACTCTTCTTCATATGACTCACTACATATGAAAAACTATTGTTGAATCACTACATGATCATACGAGGTGTTTGTGTATATATAATACTATTGTTGAATCAATACACAAACATAATGACTCTTTCACTCTACAAACACAAAATGAATTAATAATTGTGTTACTATATTATTTGTGTTACACGAACATACTGAGTTTATTTCCACACAGTATACATCAGGTCATTATCAAGTACATAAACATATAAACATGTATGTGTTCAATTCAAAAGGTTTCAGTAAAACTTAACTTTAATTTGAAATGGACAGGGAGTTGTGGAACAATCAAATGTCGGAAAATCTTCCTCCTGAGCTTGGAAATTTAACCCAGATTCAAACACTGTAAGTATTTAATTTTGTCTCTTAGTTAATGTCTTCCCTCCAAATATGGTAGCTAAATGTTTAATCATTAAAACCACTTTGATTTCCATGGCTTAGAACTATAATTTACTGTTTTTTGTTTTTCAATAATATATAGGCAAATTTCCTCCAACAATTTTAGTGGAGAACTACCTGCGTCATTGGCCAAGCTCACTACATTGCTAGTTTTGTAAGCTTCAAATTTGTAGGCTGATGTTTACTAATGAATAAATTAAAAATAGGTTTTATGATTCTTTGAATTTTCGTATTCTATTGTCAAGGCTGTATGCAACAGCTGCTGCAGTGGGTTCGTTCATTATCTGCATAACATCAAGGCCTGCAATGGCACCAGCATCTATGGTGACTTTTCTTAAAATCTCACATCGAATTTGCAATAACAATGTTGAGTGTTTATAAAGCACTTGTTCACACCTTATAATAAATATTGATTAATGGGCTTCTAGTGTTAAGAGAATGGGCTTCAAGCCTAAATATTTTATCTCAACGTTTGTAAAAATTAATTTAAATAATAATTCTGCCATCTCAGCTAGCTGTCATGTCCTTTCTGTTGCCACATATGTCAAGGATTTGTTTGATTCTGTTTGATATCCATCCATAAAAAATATTTTATATTTTAAATATTATAAAAACTATATTTTAAAATAATTTTTTTTCAGTAATTTTTCTCTATTTCTTTCAAAATTTATAACCGTAGTCTTTTAAATAATTGTTTTCATTAATTTTTCTCTTCATCTATTAAATTTCTCTCTGTCTAACAAACAAAAATTAAAAGTAGTAAAATATAATAATTCACTTTCTTTAAAAAAAATTGTAATCAATAATTCACATGCAGTATTGTAATATAATATAAAGTAATTGTATAAAGTAGTAACAATAATATCAATAACTTACAGTAATTCTAGTTACTTAATATTAGTGTCTATAAAGTAAACTATAATATAAAGTAATTGTTTAAAGTAGTAACTATAATAACAATTCTTGCACTAATTTTAATTATTTAGTATTAGTGTGTATAAAGTAATCTGATGATAAAAGACACTAAATGAAAAAGATTGATTCAACACTCTATCGAAATTAAATAAAATTTAGATTATAAAATTATTAATTTGATCTTTATTGTTAAAATTAACTTTTCAATAATATCAATAAACTCTCATTACTATATTTTGAATCATACTACTAAAAAATCATTTAAAACAAAATTTAAAAATAATAAAATTGGAGCATAAAAATACGAAAACAATTCATAAAATAAAATAGAAAGATTTTTTTTATAAAATTATAATATTTTTTATAAGAAAATAGAAGAGACAGAAAATTATGTGTTTTTTAATTATTTTTTATGATATATATTTTTTGAAATAATAAAATATTTGTTATTATAAAAATATCTAATGGATTTGAAAATTTTAGTGGATATATTAGATTAATCCATGATTTTAATGGAATAGATTGAGTCCAATCCATTAACTAATTTTATAGATAATGGATGGATTAGATGAATTTTTTATTAAATAGATTGAATTAATTTTTATTTAATGGATCCAATTATCACTCTTATTATTAGCTAACGTATGGACCAACTGTTATTTTTACCATCATTTTCAGCACATTTACATTATTTTTTAAATATTGGTTGAATAAAATAAAGGTTTTTATTTTCAATTATAAGCTGATAAAAAAGGAAACGTTCAACATTCAGTTACATTCCCGCGGACAAATAACGAACAATCCCCTTACAGTTAGATCTCAATATTTGAACAAGTTCTCGTTACTATTTCAATTTTGGATATTTATTTTCATTTATAATTAAATTAAAAAAATATATGTATATACTATTACGACGATCACAATATAAAGAAAACCGAAATTAGATGATTCTGGAACGATCATGAGACAGCTTTGAATTAAAGAACTCTCAAGACACACTCATTTCGCTCCTTTTTTTTTCTATATAAATACACACACGCAATCGCGTTATGCAACATTCAGCAATTTCATAAACACAATTCGAAGCTCATAAATCATTTTCTCATTGTTTTTCATCGATGGAAGAGGATTTCGATTTTTCAAGTGCAGGCGACATGGAAATTCCAGAGGAAGAAGAAATGGTGAGTCCGATCCACAAGGTTGGTGAAGAGAAGGAAATTGGGAAGAATGGTTTGAAGAAGAAGCTTGTAAAGGAAGGTGAAGGATGGGAAACTCCTGGTAATGGAGATCAAGTTGAAGGTAATTCAAAGTTCAAATTCAAACCCTATTTTGCATATTGAATTGGATTGATACGTAATAATGTAATGTGATTTTGATTGCGTTTGTTTTTTCTTTTTGTAGTGCATTATACTGGAACTTTGCTTGATGGAACTAAATTTGATTCTAGCCGTGATAGGGGTACTACTTTCAAGTTTAAGCTTGGTCAAGGTAATGAATGATTATCGTTTTATCTTCCTGATCCAATGATTGAGATCGCTTTGTTAGTTGATTGCTGGATTGTTATTGTTTTTTTGTTGATGACAGGCGAAGTGATCAAGGGATGGGATGAAGGTATCAAAACCATGAAGAAGGGTGAAAATGCCATATTCACGATACCTTCAGAATTGGCTTATGGTGAGTCTGGATCTCCTCCAACTATTCCCTCGAACGCGTCTCTTCAGTTTGATGTGGAGCTACTGTCTTGGACAAGTGTTAAGGATATTTCCAAGGATGGAGGAATATTGAAGAACATAATAACTGAAGGGGAGAAATGGGAAAATCCTAAGGATCTCGATGAAGTATTTGGTAAGTGACTTAATTTATTGTCCTCTTTGAGATGAGGGAACATTGATCATTATTATCTTATATTTTGTGGTACTTTTATTCTTTCTGCAGTTAAGTATGAAGCTCGTCTTGAAGATGGGACAATTATTTCAAAATCTGATGGAGTGGAGTTCACCGTTCAAGAGGGTAAGTTTCTACTTTAAACCTATAAATTGTTTGGGTATGAAAGATGTTTTTTGATGGCTGGTAATTGACTGTGATGCATATTTCTTTGATATAGGTTATTTTTGTCCTGCTTTGGCCAAGGCTGTGAAAACAATGAAGAAGGGAGAGAAAGTTCTTTTGAATGTTAAGCCAGAATGTGAGTCAAACTTTTGTTATTATTAGAGTTATGTAAATACATGTTTTGGTTGCTTGTGTGAGTTTTTATTGAGTTTTATAAATTTTGCAGATGCATTTGGTGAGAGTGGAAAACCTTCGTCGGGAGATGATGGCGCTGTACCTCCAAATGCTTCGCTTCAAATAGATCTAGAGTTAGTCTCTTGGAAGACTGTATCTGACATTACTAAGGATGGGAAGGTCCTTAAGAAGATCTTGAAGGAAGGAGAGGGATATGAACGACCAAATGATGGAGCTGTGGTTCAAGGTACAGTTTTGCTAATAGGAGTTTTTCAAAGTTTGTGTTTTCTTTGTTTCCTTGTATTTTATATTGGATTGTAGTATTGAATAGATGCATTATTTTCATTGATTCAGTGAAACTTATCGGCAAGCTAGAAGATGGAACTGTCTTTCTTAAGAAGGGTCATGATGATGATCAGCTGTTTGAGTTCAAAATTGATGAAGGTACTCTTAAACAACGGTTTTAAGTTTAACTTTATGACTCTTAAACTAGCTAAATCCCTTTAAATAAGCTACTACAATAATACTAATCGGCATCTTCCATGTATTGTGTAGAGCAAGTAATTGATGGACTTGATAGAGCCGTGAAGAATATGAAGAAAGGGGAAATTGCATTAGTGGTCATACAGCCCGAGTATGCTTTTGGTTCATCTGCCTCCCCTCAGGAATTGGCTACTGTTCCTCCTAATTCCACCGTTTACTATGCAGTTGAGCTTGTTTCCTTTGTAAAGGTCAGAAATTATGCCTTAATTTTCTTCGGGTTTTCTTATTTTGGCGAAGTTGGGGGATATACTTAGATTACTAAAAAGCGATGTGCAGGAAAAGGAATCATGGGATATGAATACTCAAGAGAAGATTGAGGCAGCTGGAAAGAAAAAGGAAGAAGGTAATGCATTGTTCAAAGCTGGTAAACATGAAAGAGCGTCAAAGAGATATGAAAAGGTACATTTGCAAAAAGAGAAAGACTCCAAGCTACTATGTAAATTACAGATATGGTGTGGTAAAAAGTGAGTTATTTATACATGATTTCCTTTTCTCTTTCTGTGTGACAGGCCATAAAATATATTGAGTATGATTCTGCCTTTAGTGATGAGGAGAAACAGAAGGCCAAATTATTGAAAATTACATGCAATCTTAACAACGCAGCCTGTAAGCTGAAACTCAATAACTACAAACAGACAGAGAAGTTGTGCACAAAGGTTAGTTTATGAAATTTTTTGCTTTTTTGTTATCTTTCTTTAGTTGAACTCAAGAGGAAATGAAGTGAAATTCATTGATTGACCTTATGAGAGGTTTGTCTTACCGTATAGGTGTTAGAGCTTGATAGCAGGAATGTAAAAGCACTATACCGTAGGGCACAAGCATATATTCATCTGGTTGACTTGGATTTGGCTGAAATGGATATCAAGAAAGCTCTTGAAATTGATCCAAATAACAGGTATGCCCTTGATCTTGTGTATGATCCTCATGTTGTATATGCAAACATTAGGTACCTTGTTCTAAATGGACAACCAAAGAAACTGTCCCAATTCAAAATTTTGTTTGAATAAATCTTTGGTATGTGGATGTTTCCAGGGATGTGAAGATCGAGTACAAAATATTGAAGGACAAAGTGAGAGAATGCAACAAGAAGGATGCACAGTTTTATGGAAATATATTTGCGAAAATGAATAAAGTAGAACAAGCAAAAACTGCAGAAGCAAAGCAGGAACCTGTTGCCATGGCTGTGGATAGTAAAGCTTAAAGTAGGACTTAGGAGCCGACAATGTTATGTTGGTATCCATCTTTGCAAAATAGCACTAGCATGATATTGCAATTGCTGAGTGTTTTTTTTCTAGCCTTGGTCCTATAACTGTCCTTGTTCATATCTGTGTGATGTGAATCATGCTTTTAGTCTTCATTGCCACCTTAAGTCTTGTAGAATGATGATTAATAATATATGAAGTAATCAAGATTTGGCAATTTAAGCGTTGCTTTAATTCTTAATTACTTTAAGGCTGCAACATTACTTTAGGGATACAATAAATTTATGTTTTTCAACAGTAAATTCAATAAAAGTTATTAAAAAAAAAAGTCATTAATGCATATATGGAATATTGAAAATGAGTTTATACTAAAGAACAAGAAGTCTCAAAAATGGTCTTACTCCAAGACTGAAGGAGTATATATGAAGGAAATGCTTACGTAATGATTTCTCGAAAAGGAATGATAGTCATATTGTTTTGTTCTTGAAAATAAGCAACTTAGAGAGATGAGATATGGTCCAAAAAGAAAATGGAACTCCAAAGGTGATGGTACCCTCTAAATATCTTTTGATTCTTTTTTACAACAAACTAATAAGGCTATTAGACATTAACATAAATTGGCAAACATAGGATATACATAAGATATAACATGCACGTCATCAAAAAGGCTTGTGCACTAGAGGAAACAAGCAGGACAAGGACTACAGCAACATAGCTACCATTGACTATTGAAGATGCATTGACTATTGAAGATGTATAGAAATGGTTGTTACAAGTGGATGGATGAAAGAGCAGAGGAGTTTTTTATGAAACTTTAGAAAGAGAGGTCCCTGCTAGAATATAAAGAAATGCTATCAACAAGGTCCTGACAGTGATGTCCACCAGTTATTTTCTGTCACAAAGTAATAAGACTACAGGTTCGTATAGTTTAGGGTTGATTTTCTTGTTATTTATTGAATCAGATAAATATATATTAGGCTTTGGTAAGGAATGATTTTTCCTTGCTTTTATTCTTCGTTACAACTTTTGCCAATTAGTTATATGTGTTAGTTCTTGGATTGGCTGAAATTTTGGTAAAACAATGTATGTTCAATGTTGATGTCAAGGTGCTGATGTTGCAACATTGAAGTCTTAACACTGGGCTGTGTTAAGTAATTAATTGCTGAAGTTGGATGTCTGATGTCACATGGCGATGTTGTGACATCAGATCTGCAGAATTAACAACAACAGGCTGTGATGTTGTTAGGGTTGCGTATTAGCTGGAATTGTGGAGAGCAAGCTGTCTCATTGGATGCGAATATCTTGGGATAGATATTTGCTGCTGCATAGGAGATCTGGTGCAGATTTGTAGGAGATTTAAAAGGTTGAAGATTTAAAAAGATTTTAGGAGAAAATCTGTTTTAAATATTCAGTTTTAAATAACAAATCTGAGAGATATTGTAGCAAGTCCAAGACCAATTCAAGGAGCTATATAAAGCGCACAAGACCAAAGGAAAAGGTGACAGAAAACATTCAGAAGATCAGGAGCTGGAGGCTTAGTGTCTAGAGTTTGTTTAGAATGCTTGTATTTACACTATTCTAGGGTTTGAATAGGTGTGGTGTTTCTGTCCTCTCTAGAAGCTATGAAGCAATAGAGAGTGTTTGCTTGATCGAAGCTAGGAAGCAAGATCAAGGATACTCAAAGAGGGTTCTTTGAGAGTTTGTAAGGGATTGAGTGGTGTTCTCATACCTAAGTGGTTTCTTAGGTAGGAAGTCATTAGTAGAGTATAAGTTTAGGAGATTGTCAACGGGTTGTTGAGTCTGTAAATTATATCTACAGGTAGTGAATTTCATCCCTGACTTGGTAGCCCCCAGAGTAGGTTGGTTGTAACCGAACTGGGTCAACAATTCTTGGTGTTATTTTGCTGTTTTTCCTGTCCATTGTGCAGAGTGTGTTGTTGTGACATCGCACTTTAACATCACACGTCTGATACCAGAATTTTAATTGGTATCAGAGCAGGCATCCTGTCTGTCTCTGGGTGAGATCTAGGGAAGTTACTTTCTGGTGTAAAGATGGACAAAGAAGTTGGAGGATTCGTCAACAGACCCCCTATTTTGGATGGATCCAATTATGATTATTGGAAGCCAAGGATGACCACCTTCTTAAAATCCTTGGACAGCAGGGCTTGGAAGGTTGTTATTAAAGAATGGAAAGCACATGTCATGTGTGAGAAAGATGATGCTGGCAAAGATAAAGAAGACACCTCTAAGCCAAAGCCTGAAGAAGAATGGACCAAGGAGGAAGATGAGCTCGCCCTTGGAAATTCCAAAGCTCTAAATGTCATCTTCAATGGAGTGGATAAGAATATCTTCAGACTAATCAATACCTATGAAGTTGCTAAGGAAGCGTGGGATATTTTGAAGGCAACACATGAAGGAACATCTAGAGTCAAGATGTCAAGACTTCAGATTTTAACATCAAAATTTGAAAGCCTGAAGATGAAGGATGATGAGACTATTCATGACTTCCACATGAATGTTCTGGAGCTGGCTAATGCATCGAGTGCTCTTGGTGAGAAAATGTCAGATGAAAAGCTTGTAAGGAAGATCCTTAGATCTCTTCCTAAGAAGTATAAGATGAAGGTTACTGCCATAGAAGAATCACAAGACATCAGCAAGATGAGAGTAGATGAGCTCATTGGATCTCTTCAAACTTTTGAGCTTGGGTTGAATAAGGAAGAACCAGAAAAGAAGCCAAAGAGTATAGCCCTGGTGTCAAATGGTGAAGAAGAGAAAGGGAAGAGTTCTGAATCTCAAGAGGATCTATCTCAGGCCATAGTTATGTTGGGAAGACAGTTCACCAAAGTGTTCAAGAGAATGAACAATAACTCCAGGCCTAATGTCAAGAAAATGACTTCTGACACCAGCAAGAAGGATGAAGAGAAAACTGCCCAAGATAAAGGAGTTCAGTGCTTTGAGTGTGAAGGGTATGGACATGTCAAGAAAGAATGCCCCACCTTCTTGAAAAAGCAGAAGAAGGGCTTGACGGTTTCCTGGTCTGACTCAGATAGTGAAAGTGAAGGTGAGTCAGCAAAGCATGTTAGAGCCCTAACAGGATCTGTTGTTTCTGATGATGATTCTAGTGATGGAGAAGTAACTTATGAGGAGTTAGCATCTACTTATCAAGAGTTGTGTTTAAAAAGTGCTGAGATTTGTCAAGAAAACAAGTGCCACAAGCAACAGATTGCTCAGCTAGAGAATGAAAAGACTGATCTGGAAAATGAAGTGGTGCTAGTTAGAGCTCACCTTGATCAAATGACCAAGTCTGTTAGGATGCTGAGCTGTGGTACAGACACACTTGACAAGATCCTTCAGACAGAAAAGGTTGCAGGTGATAAGTCTGGTATAGGATATGTGGCTGAGGATAAGGGAACTTCAGAAGAAAGCACTTCAGGTTCAAAGAAGGAAGTGTCACAACTTTTATCTCAACATCAGCCAAAGAAGCAGGATCCTACCCCTAAGAAAGCTGATGTTTCACAACCTAAGAAGATTGAGAAGAAGACTGGTCCTTATCAGAAGAGAAAGCAGCCACAAGGAGCTAGTCAGTATATGCCCCCACAATACCACAAGAGCATGCAAGCTGCTCAGTTCAAACAGCACATGTCTCATCAGGTGTCTCAACATCAGGACAACTGGTATGGTTATGGATATGGATACACCAATGTTGTTCCTCATATCTATGGAAGAAGAAAGCCACACCATCATGGGAGACAATCCAGGAAACAGCACACTCAGCCTGCTTATGGGAGAAGATTCCAACATAATAGAAGGCAGGCCAGTTATGGTAGGAGGAGACCACATTATGGATGGAAGCCTAAGCAATCGCATCATGGCAGAAGATTCAGAGATGAAAGGGTGAGATGCTATTATTGTGGAAGGATTGGACATATGCAATACTCGTGCTACAAGCTGCATGGATACCCTCAACCTCAAAACAGATGGAGAGAGTACAGGCCCAAAGTTGTTAAACAATGGGTACCTAAGGAGAAGGTGAAGTGCTTACTGGCTCACATGGCTGACAAAGAGTTTGAAGAAGGAACATGGTATTTTGACAGTGGGTGTTCCAAACACATGTCTGGATGTAGATCCATGTTTGCTGAATTTAGACCTTGCCCCCCTCTTGAAGTTATTTTTGGCAATGGAGAAAAAGGTGTTGTTGCAGGAGTTGGGAAGGTGCAAGGTGATGGTAGACCTGAACTTGACAATGTTCTGTTTGTCAGTGGTTTAAATGCAAATTTGATCAGCATAAGCCAGTTGTGTGATGAAGGTTACAAAGTAAACTACACTAAGCATGAGTTTGTGGTTTCTGATGAGCATAATCAGATTGTTATGAAGGGTGCCAGAACCAAGGATAACTGCTATCAGTGGATTTCTCTTGAAGGAAATTCAACTAATGATGTTCAAGTTGATGTTATAACATCAGACTATGACATCAGGATGCTGAAAGGTCACTCAGAGTTAATGAGTCCTGATGTGAATTGTTTAAAAGGAAAGTCTTTATGGAGGGAGAAAATTAGTAATTGGTCTTTAAAGAGTATTCAAAATCAGGCGCCTTACCATATTGATACTACATCAAGACTTACCAAAGCATTCTCATCGCAACGTTTCATCTCCCTAAATCTCAACAGAATAGAAAGTTCTTCTCTAAACCTAGTATGTTACAAAGGAACGATGTCTTTCCCTTCCAAGAACTCTGAGCAGGTACGAACTAGGGTTTCTTCCGAAGAACACATTTCTATTGCTCTTCCCGAGTCAGGTAACCCTAAACCCTCAACCACGGTGAATAAAACTGAAGCTAGGTCATCATCCTCTCAAGCTGTTGAGGAGAAGTTTGATGTAGACATGCATCTGGAACAGCTTGCCACCAAAATCCTTGAGAAGGGGATACGGGTGAAAGGGATTTCTGTCCCTTTAAGGCAAATGCCTGCTGAACAAGTCGACTCTCAAGGTGAGGACAAAAATCTTCAAAGACAGGCCCTGAGTCAAGAAGCTGAAGGTGAAGATCCTGATGACACTGATGTCAGCTTTGATGTCAGAACATCGTCCCCTAGGAATGAAAGTCACAGGGGTAAAGGGAAGGAACAGGTTAAGGTTATAGAGATTGAGGACTCATCTGATAATGATAGAATTGGAAGAAGGAAGGATAAGAAAAGGACTTCGGTTACAGACTCTCCCAAATCGTGGACGAAAGTTGCCAGGTCTGGCAAGAAGAGGAGAATCAGGGAAGAGTCAGATTCTGAGAGTGATGCTCAAGACATCAACCCAGCTACTAATCAAGTGCCTGATCACATCTCATCTCACTGTGCATCCATGTGGAATTGTGTGAGCCAAAGAAGGATAGCACTGGAAAGAGAGGTAGTAGCAGAAGACTTAGAGTCTACTGAAATTGTAGACCTAATTAAGTGTGCTGGTCTCATAAGGACTATGTCAGGGTTGACTAATTGCTATGATAGACTGGTCAGAGAACTCATAGTTAATATCCCTGAATCTATAAATGACAGCAAGAGCCTAACCTTCATAAGAGTTACCATCAGGGGTAAGTGTGCCTGGTTCTCTCCTAAAGTGATCAATGCCTACTTAGGAAGAAGTGAGGAAGATTATGGAGAATTAGAAGTCTCCAATAATGTTATATGCAAAGAAATCACTAGTGGTCAGGTAGATGTTTGGCCCGAAAAAGGAAACCTGTTAGCCAGTTGGTTTAGTGTCAAATATGCCATTATGCACAGAATAGGTGTTGTCAACTGGGTTCCTACTAGTCACAAGACCATAATTTCTGTTGGATTGGGGAAAATAATTTATGCAGTTGGGACAAAGCAAAGAATTGACTATGGCTCCTACATCTATGATCATACTATTAAGCATGCTGCTACAAATGCTGTGAAGATGCCCATTGTTTTTCCCTCTCTCATTTGTGGGATTATCTTGTCTCAACATCCTGGAATTCTACAGCATTCAGATGTTGCTTGCAAAAGGAAGCCTGCCTTGTCAGTTCATTCCAAGGTGTTTGAAGTAAAACATGGTCCTGACAGTGTTAAGACATCTGCTTCAACATCACAACAGTCACCAGTTAAGACTGGGTTGATTACAGAACTAGAGGAGGCTTGCAAGGAGTTAGATGAAGTCATAAGAGTTAGTACTGAAAGGAAACTAAAATTTGAAAGACTTGTCATGACACTGAGATTGGCAGCAAAGGAAGGTGAAGCAGCCAACACAAGGAAGGATGTTGATGATGGACCTGGTGATGAAGAAGATAATGATGATCTCAGCTCAGATAATTCAAGCTTTTAATGTTTGCCTTCTTATTTAATAGTGTTAGCTTTATTTTATGTCTTTGGTTCAGCACTTAATGTGCTTGGTTATGTAATTTGAATATTGTGCTGTTATATGCACTAGTTTTGTTTTCTATGATTTGTTTTGCCTGGTTGCTAACTGTGAGGCTAACAATGAGAGCTAGGGTGTACTGACTATAGTTATTAGGACTTCTAACTGAAGTTTGCCTAATTGTGGCTAAAAAGGGGGAGATGGTAGCCAAGAGAGTCTAGAGTATCAAAGAATGTTAAGTATCAAAGAATGCTACTGCCAAATGCATATTAAGGGGGAGATAATTTGATGCTGCTAAAAGTAAAAGGTGTTTAGTTGAAAAGTGCTGATGCAGTTATTGAGGGGGAGTTTTGACTGAGCTAGTGAAGATATCATAGCATTTGAAGAGTGCAGCCAAGCAGACATCAAGGAGGAGAAGTGCTGCACATTGTGAGCTACTGAACAGCTGTGATGCTGGTTCATATTTTTGAGGGGGAGCACCAATTGGCTGTTGTCAATAATGAAGATGGTGCTGCAGCAGATCAAGTGATGAAGATTATGAAAATTGTCAAACTGCTGCTGATGAAGAGTTCAAATTGATTGATTGAAGTTTTTCCGCTGCTAAAGTCTCTGAAGATGCAGAGTGCAGAGATTGTTTTAGCTAAAATTAGCCAAAGGGGGAGATTGTTAGTTCTTGGATTGGCTGAAATTTTGGTAAAACAAGGTATGTTCAATGTTGATGTCAAGGTGCTGATGTTGCAACATTGAAGTCTTAACACTGGGTTGTTTAAGTAATTAATTGCTGAAGTTGGATGTCTGATGTCACATGGCGATGTTGTGACATCAGATCTGCAGAATTAACAACAGCAGGCTGTGATGTTGTTAGGGTTGCGTATTAGCTGGAATTGTGGAGAGCAAGCTGTCTCATTGGATGCGAATATCTTGGGATAGATATTTGCTGCTGCATAGGAGATCTGGTGCAGATTTGTAGGAGATTTAAAAGGTTGAAGATTTAAAAAGATTTTAGGAGAAAATCTGTTTTAAATATTCAGTTTTAAATAACAAATCTATGAGATATTGTAGCAAGTCCAAGACCAATTCAAGAGGCTATATAAAGCGCACAAGACCAAAGGAAAAGGTGACAGAAAACATTCAGAAGATCAGGAGCTGGAGGCTTAGTGTCTAGAGTTTGTTTAGAGTGCTTGTATTTACATTATTCTAGGGTTTGAATAGGTGTGGTGTTTCTGTCCTCTCTAGAAGCTGTGAAGCAATAGAGAGTGTTTGCTTGATCGAAGCTAGGAAGCAAGATCAAGGGTACTCAAAGAGGGTTCTTTGAGAGTTTGTAAGGGATTGAGTGGTGTTCTCATACCTAAGTGGTTTCTTAGGTAGGAAGTCATTAGTAGAGTATAAGTTTAGGAGATTGTCAACGGGTTGTTGAGTCTGTAAATTATATCTACAGGTAGTGAATTCCATCCCTGGCTTGGTAGCCCCCAGAGTAGGTTGGTTGTAACCGAACTGGGTCAACAATTCTTGGTGTTGTTGTGACATCGCACCTTAACATCACACGTCTGATACCAGAATTTCAATATGCTATGTTTGTTTCCATGTCAAAAACTACTCCAAACGCATGTCTATCAAAAGCTAGGATTTTTAGCTTCGTATTTTCACGGTAGAAATGGCTTTGAAACGTACGTCCACCGTCCTGAACGTGAAACCAAACATGCTAATAATCTGATATACTAAGTTAATACAAATTGGATTGAAAAGTATAAATCTACATGTATATTCTTAATCTTAGTATTGTACTGGATTATTTAAAAATAGAATTTTCTCAATCACAAGTATTATATTGAAACTGACAATTGACCTTGCATGTGGTCATTGAATATGGAATTTCAATGAATATATAAATCTCTGTACACGGGTGTAAATTTATGGTCTACACGGGGATTTTCACTCTCAATTACATAACACTTGCAGTCCCCCACTCGTGAACCCCAATGTTCACAAGTAACCCCACTAAACACACTGTTATCATAATAGTTGCACATGTTACTCCTTGGTTCAACTTCCTTGAGGTAGAAGAAACACTTTCTTGGCGTATACAGAATACACTGGACAATGAAAGTGGCCCGGGACCTCGGCATTAACAACAAAAGTACATTTTGAACTAAGAGTTCAAATTGTTTAATTATTGTTGCCAGCGGTAATGCAGAGCTATAGCCAGGGGTCCATCATCACCATTGTCAATTAAGTTATATATACAAGCTTGATGATCATTGTCAGCTCTTCTATGTTATCATATTGCTTCTCAAGCATACATGCATTTTTGAAGTAGTATATATGATTATATCTCAAGGAACTTCCACTCTCTTAGCCGATCCCACTTCAAGTTTTTTGAGGAAAGGAATCCTCATCTTGTTCATTGAACTCAATATTTCATTAGCCTGGCTTTCCATTCCTGCAGATTTATATAAATGTACAGCTACACTCATGACAAACCCGTCCCCTTTTGTTGATTTGTGTATACTTTCAAAAAAGTTGATTCCTTCTTCTACAAGTCCATATTTCAAGTAGCCTTCCAAAATTGTTCGGTTACACATGAGATTGGGAATTAAACCAAAAGTTGATATTCCCATATATACCCTCTTGGCTTCATCAATCATCCCGGCTTTTATGAATGCTGAGAGCAAAATATTAAAATGAACACAGGATGGTGAAATACCCTTGCTCTGCATAGCATATATGGTTTCCTCAGCTTTGGAGTAATTTGGGCTTTTTGTATATGCTTGGACTAGTGAAAGATAGGTGGAAGAATCGGGCAAACAACCTTGTCTCTGCATGGCCTGGAAAAGTTTCTCTACTTCATGATGAACTCCAGCATTTGCATATACGTTTATCATAATATTATAGCTGATCTGTAACTCCCGGCAAAGGTAAAGAATTAGCTCCAATTCTCCAAAACAGTCATTATTTAAAAAATCACAAATATAAAATATGTCATTATTTTGGGTCATAACATAACTCAAGCTTTTAAATAAAATTAATTCAACAACACCTATAAAAGTTGCAAAGTATATATACTTGAGTCTTGAAAATATAGTTAAAATTTTTTTAACTTTACCTTTCCAGGTTTAATTCCTTCTTCCTGCATTTTACTAAACAACTGTGAAGCTTCGTGTATCATACCTACAAAATACATAATTATGAGCTTTCTTGCAACTAAGTAGAGCACTAATCATGAAAAATAAATAAACTAAGCACCGATCATCAAGTGCTAATCACAGTATGTTTGCACTCTCCATTGCATGTAAATCATATTGGATACAAAAAAAAAAATATTATGCAGGAGAAAACAGGTAGAATGAAATTTTCAAGCGCAAAATTGCATCTAGAATTATCAAAATTTCATCTGTTAGGTAAAATGGTCCACTACCAGCTTTCCCATAATAGCCTATCAAATTCATATATGCTTTTTCATCCAAAGGGCCAACTAATGAGCAAGCTTTGTTGAACATCTCCACAGCTCTGTCCAACTTTTGATATTTTCCGTAGACACTGCATATAATTTAACATTAGTCAAAAAATTAGCAACCAAAAGAGGAGATACAAAACTTTTATCGGCAGAAGACAACTTATAGAAGATATAACCTTATCATAGTGTTGTATGTTTGAATTGATGGAGTGATGCCATTGGTACACATGAGCTCAAAAATACTAGATGCAAAATGCAATTTTCCTACAACATGAAATAAACTGTATTAGCAAGCTTGCTGTTTTAACTTTATCTTTCCTATGTAAGCAGAAAGCTTGAGATCAAACCTGCTTCAAGCATGGATTTGATAAACGTACTGTAAGCAACAGTATCAAGTTTTACGTTTCCTTCAAGGCTCTGAGAGATGATATTCTCGGCTTCCCGATGTTTTCCTGATTAATAAGTACGCATAAAATCACCAGTTAAATGTTAAGAAACTGCATGCTGAAAAGAGAAGCAACAAAAATAATTGATGTTCCTGAAACTTCCCAACTGTTGTACAACTCTTTCCAATCCAAAAATGCTATAGATTTGCATATAAAAAAGCTATAGATAGTAAAAGATAATTACTCAAGAGTTGTTAATTGTTATAGCATATCCAGTTCATTGGTAGAATTATGTGAGAGAACAAGGTGTTGCATTTCAGGTTGATATGATACTAGTTTAGTTAACTGTGGCCATACCTTGATTTGTTAAAGCATTTACAGCAATGCTAATACCAACAGCACCTAAATCATGTCCTTCCTCTGTTGCTTGCTTATATAACAAATATGCTTTGTCTTGTTTGCCGCATTTGGCATATGCATCAATCATAGAGTTAAAAAATAGTTTACTATACGTTGGAGAATTTACATATTCTGCAAAAATATCCTCAGCTTGTTTGAGCATATGTTGATTCCCGTAGTGCCTAATTAAAGAAGCTGCGGTGACTTCTTCCATTCTGCAGCCAAGGGTAATCAATTGACGGTTGAGTGATTCTGCTTTACTGATTTCTCCTGGGGAAAAAAGAAGGTTGAAAATAGAAACATCAAAAACAATATCACAGAAAGAGGTGCGATCAATTTCAAAGTAGAGATATACCATCTTTAGTCAAACTAATGATAAACTGACAAACAATATTTGATCCCCCTGCAGAACCCAGCAATAGTTTCAGCAACATTTTTGTCTTACTGAAGTTGTTATTTGTCAGATATACACGGAGCATCATCCCAAGAGCTGTAGTATCAAGTTTGTCAGTGGATTTCGTGGTGACTAGTTTATCATCAATTTGCACATCCTCCTTGTGTTCACAAAGAATCCAATAAAATGTCTGGAAGAATTTACAATTTTTGAGAGATTCATGCTTAACCATTTGATTTGTCAACTGCTCAGCTTCCGGCAGCATTCCCTCCTTGCAATAAACCTTCATGACTGTCCTGTAAAGCTCCTCATCGAATTGTGTCCCGTCCTTCCTTATTCGAACAATAAACTCCTTCGCCTTGTTCATCAAATTAAGTCCTACATACAGACTAAGCATATCATTACATGAACCAGCATCGGGCTGCCCTGTCTTGCATAGAGCTAAAAATGTTCCTTCAGCTGATACTACATTTTCTTTCGTCACGTAACACTGTAACAGGACAATATAAGCAAATCGAGAGAACCGTAGGTTTCTAGACTTTATGAGTCCAATAACTTCTAAAGCTTTGTCGACATTTCTTGAAGCAAGATGGACTTGTGCCATTGCCAAATATGTCTTCTCATTGGTCAGTAGGCCTTGGTGCTCTATTTTTTCAAATGTTTTGCAAGCATCCTCGTATAAACCAAGCTTTCCATAAACTCTTATAAGCAAACCATATATGACTTCATCAGCTGGAGTTTTGTTTCTTGCCATTTCAGAAAAGAGAGAGAGGACTCTAGAGTAATCCTCGTATCTGTAATACAAAGATATAAGGGTAGCGCATGTGTAATTACTGGGAGTTACTCCATGAAACCTCATATCATCATACAGTCTTTGCACTTGATCTCTGTTTCCATTATTAGCATTTAAATTTATGAGTAAGTTATAAGTTATTTCCTCGGGTACAAATCCACTATTCTTCATCTCATCAAAAGTCTCGAAAGCATCGATGTGCAGCCCTTCTTTGACAAGAGAACTAATGACTACTGTATAAGTAAAATAATTAGGTACTACCCTATTTCTTACCATATCCCTCCACACCAGAACAACCTCTCTATGGAGTGATTTTTTTTGCAAAGATGATAGCATAAAGTTGAAGACAGCAACCGATAGAATTATTCCCCTTTCTTTCACAGCCGAATAGAAAGATAACATGGACTTATGGCGCCCCCATCTCGCATAAGAACAGAGCATGGTACCACAAGCCACTTCATCTGGCTCACAACCTGCATCGAGCATCTCCAAGAAGATTTCTTCCGCCAGATTAAGCTTTCCAACTTGCCCATATAGGCGCAACACAATAGTGTAGACAATAACACTCGGATGGTAGCTCAGCTGTTGAAGCATAGGACTATCAATACACGGGATCAATTTCTATACAATGAGGCCAAACAACATAAATAAAACAAACTAGCAATACAATATTATCAGCACACACTACAATCAAGTGAAATTTACGTGATTCCCATCATATAGAGAGTAGGTCCCATCAGATAAAAAGTGGGTTCTGTATATTTAGTGGGCAAAATTACATTTACGCTTTGTGGTCTTTTAAGTTTGATCTTTATTTCGGATTGGTTCTTTAAGTTTCTTTTATTTCGTATTGGTCTTTTATGTTACATTTTGTTTGCACCGTTAGCATTTTTAACAAGTTTGGTTAAAAAAGCACGTGTGGCATTTTAATTTTGAGATAAACCACAGAGACATGTCAGATCCGTCCATTTCCCTTCTCCTTACACTTTTTTTTATTTAAATTTAAATTATGAAATCCAAAAACCTTAGAACCAAAGAAGCAAATTTTTCGCAACAATTTCTTTAATCAAGAGTAATGATTCTAATTTAAGAACCTAAAACAATGAGTCGTTCATCTCTAGTGTTAATGTGAGATGAATGGGCGCATGAAGATCGCTCATCTCTAGTTATAGAACAAAAGTTGGGTTCACAGAGTCACGAAATGTAAGATAAAGGACAACAATGAAAGAGGGGCATAATTGAAAGGATAGCGGTGTAAATAGAATGTAACATAAAAGACCAATACATGACAATAAAAAGATTTAAAGGACCAATCCAAAGTAAAGATCAAATTTAAAGAACTGCAGTCATACATTTGCCTCTTTACAAAGACCCTCATAAATTTCATCATGTCTAAAAGATTGTAATGTTTCACTCCTCAAACTAAAATGAGTTACGCATGTAATTTAACCCACTATATAAGCAATTCTATCCCCAAAACAAATTCTAATTTGAGGCTTAGATTAGTAGATTCAACGAAAAGAAAGCAATTCTAGCCACACATCAACATTGCTCAACTCACTTTACTTGAATGTATTCAAAGCTAAATCACTTTACATATAACACTTTTAATCAAAATCAGTTTCATTTAAAATCATTTTTTGTCACCACGGAACCACTTATGTTTAATCAGTTTGGGTCTTTTCACATCAAACTTGTCGTTGGACTATAAACATCAAACCATAAATCACTTAAGTTCAATACTAACCAAATCAACTATACAAAATCAATTTTATTCCAAATAAGCACTCACTAAAATTGATTTTGACAAGTTCGCAGAATGTCTATTGAACTTGATTTTGCCTCTAAAACTGATTTCAAAAATTTTAAATTTTAATTTCAAACGTGACTTCTAAATTCAAATTCTTTGTTCAACTCACTTTCAATCATAAATTATTTCATATTCAACTCATTTTTAATTAAAATTAATGTTTGTCACAGCAGAACCATCCAATCAGAGAGAGTGAGAGAGAGACCTGCATTTTCATCCAGCCAAAGAAATCCCTAACTTGTCTCCACCCCTTTTGCTCCTTAAGCACAACACACATCTCCTTGAAAGTAAGCTTCCCAACAAAAGAACCCATGACCACCCTCATATCATACTTTCCATCAGACAATTCAGAAAGAGCACGAACCTTCTTAATTGCAGCAATCACGTGTTTTCCATACAGCTGACCAGTACGATCATCTTGCAAATACTGAACCATCTGTTCAGGAGTTCTCTTAATCCAACGAGGAGTTTGAGCTTTAGGACCTTGGTTCCTCCTCAGAGTGCTGAGATACCGAGCTTTGCCCTTGATTATGCGGCGGGCGTTGTCGTCGGAGAGAGGGGTTTTACGTCTGAGGTGATTTGGTTTGGGTTTGGTTGGGTCGCCGGTGTGAGGGGACCATGGGTCACGGTGTACTTCATGGGATGGGGTGTAACTGCAAATGGGACGAATGGGTTTGTTGTAGTTCTTTGTCTTCGTCTTCTTGGTGTGGCGTGGAGGTAACAGTGGCGTAGAGAAGAGGAACGAGGATTTCAAAGAATCCATCTCCAAATTCAAATTTCACTACCAGGTGTTTGAGAAAATGTGGATATCAGAAGAACTATGCATAACAACCGCGAGAAAGTGCTGTGGGTTTGCCTTTCGGTAACGACTGGCGATAAAAATAAGAATGAATGGGTAATTGGTAGTTGGTACTCGATATTTTTTTATTAGTATATGAAAGGTAAGAAGAATAGATGTTTGAGTTTTGTGAATTTGTAATATCAAAATAATCTCTATGATATTGATAATGATATTTCATGTTTTCTTTTTGTTTTAAAATTAAATTTATAAGTAAAATGTTTTCTAATAAAATAGCATTAAATTGATTTTTAAATCATGTTGTTAAGTAATTTTTTTTTTCAACAATAAGGTCCTAAAACTAATAGGACAATTGTCGAAAATGATCAAGTAAGGATCGGTCGGCTAAGATTAGTAGGATAACTATGGAAAATGATTAAGTATGGATCAATTATTTTATAGGCTAAATTACCTACTGGATCCTTTAATTTATTTAATTGTAACACTTTGATTCTTTATGTTTGTTTTGCTTCAAGTAGGTCATTTATGTTACATAATTGTTGCAACGTTACCCTTTTAATCAACTTCCGTTAAAAAAACGTGATGTGGCACAAATGTTGCTTATGTGGCATTTAACAGTACTGAGGTGTGATTATTCAATTTATTATTTATTTATGAGATTAATTACTATGCACTGACAGTGTAAAAAGTTTTACACTGTCAATACATCACCATCACCCGTTTGGATTACTTTATAGATTATTAAAATAAAAGTCAAACTTCTCTTTACATTCAACGGTTATAATTAACTGACAGTGTAAAATCCTTTTACACTGTCAGTGCATTTCAATTAAATCCTTTATTTATTTTATTACCAGGTGATAAATTTAAGAGAAAAATGATTATACACCGACAGTGTAAAATATTTTTACATCGTCAACCAATCACGGGCGTGTATCCCTCCAAATCACAAATTTAATTTTAAAATACTGATATGACATGGCGAAATGTTATAATTCTATTGGATGATGGTGTAAAATAAGTTTACACTGTCAGTGCACTACCTTTGCTCTCGAAATTTAATAGGTTAAATATAAAATCCTCAAATTAGAACCCTAATGTTCATCTCCTTCATCTCTCCATCAATGGCATCTCTCTGTAGCAGTGGTACAAATCGAAAAATTAAAAGCAGAAGTACATTCATTTCGAGATCATCTCCACTTGCAATCGAACCAGCCTGTTCTTGTGGTGCCAAAGCAGTGATAAGGAAGGTTAAGAAGCAAGGAAGAAATGTGGGGAAGCTATTTTGGGGATGTAGATATTTTCAGGTACGTGAGTTGTGAATACTCTGAGTTTTTTATCTCATTTTTCTGTGTCTGAGTGAATAGTATGTTTAACTCCATCAATGATTTTGTTGACAGAGTGAAGATGATAATCTTGGTTGCAATTTTTTTAGTGGTACATAAACCAACAAAATGATGAAGGCAAATCAGAGATACAAGACACATACAATTCAAAATGTTCCAAGTGTGGTGAAAAGGATGTACAAATCGACATGCTTAGAATGGATGACAACTACAATAAGGAGATGTTGAAGAACATGTTGAAGATTTTGAAGATATTAGTTTATGGCATAATTTGTTTAGTTTTCATTTTAGTAGTCTTGATGTGTATGTTGGTTAAGAAGTGGTGATGTTAGTAAGTATGTTGGTTAAGAAGTGGTGATGACAATTGAGAATATGTGTAATTTATTTTGCATCTCTGTTATTTGTGTTGCACTTGTATACCAGTTTTGTTACTGCAATATGTGTAATCAGTTTTGCATTTAATGTTATTTGTGTTACAAATAATACAACTTAAAGGACTAATTTGTTACAGTTTAAAAAGTATAGTATAGTTTCTTACCAAGCCACTTAGTATTAAACATCCTAACATTGTACTCTATTACAAGTATGGTTGTCATTAAGTGTTCTTAATTGCCAAGTATCCTCTTTAGGCAATTTAGAACACAAAGCCACCCATTCACACCCATCCTTGCATCCCACTCTAACCCTAGTTTTGTCATTCTTCAAAAACCTCAAATCCCTACCATTATGAACAGCATAACTTGCAATAGCTTCCTTGAACTCATCCTTTGTTGAAAACAAGCTTCCCAATTCCCACTTATAGTCATTAAACTTCTTAGGCATGACAAATGGTGGGTGTTTTACCTTGCCATCCTCATCTGAATAATCACTAATCATGTCATCCTCACTTTCTAACTCTTCAGTCACATAGTCAGAATCAGACAACCCAAGACATACCTTTTTACCTTTACTCATTCCTCTTATTGCAAAATCAAGCACATCTTCATCACTTAGTGTTTCATCCACAACAACTTCACTTCCTTTATCCACTTTCTTTTTCATAGGTCTACCCTTGTTTTTTTGGGAACTGTCAGATGTCTCAGTTGGAACATGCTTTTTCTTCTTTGGTCTTCCACCCTTCCTTTTTCTATTTTTAGGTGTGTCATCTGCTAGTAACTCATCAACAGGTTGATCATTTTGGCCAGCAATGACACCTCCTTCTCCTAACAGCACTGCATCAAAACCATCGTTTAAAATCTCACCATCTGAGTCATCAAACATGTGTCCTAATGCACTGTCATCACTATCATGTTAGGGCTCATTTACATTCTCATGTTGGGGATCATTTACATCCTCATGTTGGACTTCATTTACATCCTCAGCTTGGGGCTGAAAGACATCCTTATGTTGGGCTTCATTTACATCCTCAGCTTGGGGCTGAAAGACATCCTCATGTTGGGCTTCATTAACAACTTCTTGTTGGGCCTCGGTAACATTCTCAGGATAGGGCTCGAAGACATCCTCAGATTGGGCCTCAGTAACATCATCAGCTAGGGGCTCAGGTAGGGCAACTATTATATCAGGTTGAGAAATAGGATGAACAATATATATGTCAACCTACCCTTAGTCTTTGACCAGTTCAGTGCTTCTATTGCACCATAGTCATTTTTTAGAGCCTTCAATGTTCCAGTAAAGTCGTACCAGATTTCAAGAACGCCTGGATACTTCATCTCTTTAACAACACCTAAAATCTCGAAGTAACTCCATCTATCACCATCACACTTCCAGTTTAACACTTCCCCCCTTCATATTTGTCACCAACAAAATATCCCCCATGATGGAAATCAACGTAAAATACATCCATATCTATCCTAACCTATTAACATCAAACAGACCCAAAACTAAAATCAATCACATCTAACCTAAGACGCACCTAAGAAGAACACCAAACTAAAATCAATATAGACATAAAAAACGTACCTCAAATTCTTCACCTTCAAAACCGTATCCGTCAATGGTGGCGTCTTCGTCTTCGTCCCTGAGCTGAGTTGAGTATTCTTCACCTTCAGAATGTGTTCACTTAAATCTGATTAGGGTTAATGGAGAAATTAGGGTTGGATAACATAATTTGTAATTCAACAATTACACCTGGTAATAAAATAAATAAATAATAAACTGAATAATTACACCTCAGCACTGTTAAACGCCACATAAGCAACATTTGTGTCACATCACGTTTTTTTAAACGGAAGTTGATTAAAAGGGTAACGTTGCAACAGTTATGTAACATAAATGACCTGCTTGAAGCAAAACAAACATAAAGGACCAAAGTGTTACAATTAAATAAGTTAAATGACCCAGTAGGTAATTTATCCTATTTTATACTAGTAGGATAAGTGTCGAAAATGGCCGGGGAATCACCACAATGACATCATGCTCTTGTATAAAATTTATGGGAGAGATCAGTTGAGCAGATGATGCCACATTTATGTCACGGATCATATTGTTGCAATCTTTTCTCATGCTATTAGCTCCATGATTTTTCTAAATGAGAGAAATCTATTTATAAAAGATACTTTGATGCATAAGTTATAGAATGAATAAAAGATTATACGATCGTATCTGAGGGGTGACATCCTTTTTTATAGAGGGGTTAAACTTTGTTATGCTACATGCAGTTGCTATATTTGCTTAGGTGATCGTTGGTGAATAAGTACAAGCTCATTAGCATAGAGAACTCCAAGATAAGTGGTGGGTCTTACTTTGTTTGAATATTTTCTATGTAGTTTGAAGTTGTGTGTGCAAGTTAGTGTTTATAAATACCTAATTGATATGTGTATCAGTTCACAAGGATGACCTTGAGGATGACCTTGAACAATAACTTTGGGCTTCGTTATTAAGCTTGTTCAATGCCATATGATGTGGATTTTATTAATGAATGATCCATTATTTGTTTTACGTTGGGATGCTTAGGCCCATACGGCAACACAAGTCTCATAAACCCTTAGTTTTTTTTTAATGTGTGATGGGTTTAAAAAGTATTAAAGTGAAAATTTTGAAGAAAAAAATTGAGATAAAAATATTCAAGCTAAGATGCATCATTGATGTGAATGTACAAATAATGTGGCACTTATGCTCCCCCTAGACTTGCAACTCATTAAGTGGTGAAAGTCAAAGAATTATTATAGGTTGCAGTGACATTGTTTTGCATGCTTTCATGGTTTTGGTTTTGAGATGTGTGTGTATGTTTGTTGTTTCGATTGGTTAACATAATGAAGAGACTGTTACTTCTTAAAGTCTAGTTAAGGCCATTTGATCTTTTGATTTTGCATGACATCATTGAATCACAATGAGTGAATATGATTCCTTTACATTTGTTGGTGGAACCTTGTGATTAAACGATTTGAATTCCTTATTCTTTCCATTTTCCTCATTTAATATATCAAGCTACTTGTATGAACTTTCAAGTCTTTCCCGCACTAGCGCACCTTTGTGTTTCATTTGTTTAATGGTACGTTTGATCTTTGTTTCTTTATTCTTGTTTGTTAATAGTATAAATAGTTAATTCAAATGTAGTTGAACCTATCAATTCCAAAAGGGTGATACTTATGCCAAATCCTTTGATTGAGGCCCCATTCTCTAAGGATTGGAATGAGGTAACCCTAGTTTCCTCTTCTAGTACACATGATGTAGGGTTGGGTCCAAGTGTTTTAATTTACATGTTTGATAAGAACTTTATGATATAGATTTATATGGGTGTGATTTATGGAAGATAATAGAATAAAAGGGTATTTTGTATGTATAAAAAGAGATTCTTGTGTAGAATTTTGCTTGAAATTGAGTTCAATCTTAGGGATGAGTACTAGTTTCCCAAATTAATTATGACTCCCGTGAAGAACATGATAATTATTGTTTCAAAAAGGATAAAGATGAGTTTAATTTCTTTTATAGTTATAACATTTTAATTACAAAGATCGATCTTCGCTTCCCATTTCTAAATTTGAGTGTTATGATATGTGATGGCTTCATATTTCTTTTTCTAAACAGTTAGACCTATGTTAGGTTCTTTGAGTTTGTATGCAAACAATTTAGGGTTTCTTACTTTGATGATATACTTACTTTCCATACCTTTAAAGTTTATGGTATGGTCAGTATTTGTTCATGCGTAATCATCCATTTCGAGGTTCTCTCTCTCTCTCTCTCTCTCTCTCTCTCTCTCTCTCTCTCTCTCTCTCTCTCTCTCTCTCTTCTCTCTCTCTCTCTCTCTCTCTCTCTCTCTCTCTCTCTCTCTCTTTGTGTGTGTGTGTGTGTGTGTGTGTTCACTGCATATCATGTCATTTTCAGTAGGTGTAAGAACACCTCAATCCAAAGATGGACCAACTCCAAGAAAGGCCACATCAAGATTGTCATCTTTGGCAAAAATAGGAATAGTAGAAAAATAGACATAGTTCACCCAAGAAGGTTGAACATTATTCTGGAATCTGTGAGCACTCCTCTATGATTTTTTACCCAGATTGCACTAACTTTTCAGAAGCGGGGGAGCAAAGTATCCAAAGAAGAAGATAACCGCTAAATTAAGAAAATGACTTAAAGAAAATGACGTTGACTCTTCAAGAACTATATTCTAGCATGCAAAAGGAAATATACTTTATCTAGTGCGTGAAATCACTCGCACACAACACTCAAGTGTTTTGGTTCCCAAGAGTCATAATGATGGCACTTCCAAAAAAAATTGAAGTACCGAGCATTAAATGAACGAATCCTCAAGAAACTGAAATGTTTATTGTTCCCTCTTCCAAAGACGAGCGAGAGAGTGGTCGGCGTCAAAGGCTAACGCGACAAACCCTACCTTGCTACACATCGGCAAAGGCTTAGGGGCAAATTGTTTTGGGTCGATTGTAACACTCTAAATTCAATTAATTTATTTAATTGAATTTAGTTGTATTTTATTTAAATTATTTAAATTAATTTATACATTTTATTGGGATAATTGGATAATATATGTATTTTGAAGGGTACTGGAGAGAGTTAAGGGAATGGTAGAAATTAATTGGATTATTTTAATTAATTTAAGTTGAGGAGAATGATTAAAATAATGTGATTGGGAGAAATTTGATTTAAAATAAAAATAAGAGAAATAATAAATTTTGGTGTATAATTGAATTATTAGAATTAAATAATTAAAAATAGAGGAAATTGGAGTTAGTAAGAGAAGCAAAGGCAATATGGGAAATAGGAGAGCAAGTTGAGGATGATAAGGAAAATGACATAATTAAGGGATTTGGTCTGGCTTAAATAGAAAAAGTGAGGGTTAGACCTTTTTACACTATGTGTTATTTTGAAGAACAAGAGAAAGGAGGTTAGAGAGGCAACCTAGGGTTTGGGAAGAAAACTCCATTATTGAGGAGTTTAGGGCTTGCATTGCTGGAAATCCAAGGTAAGGGGGAGATTACTTTTTGATGGCTGTATACTGTATGAAGGGTAGAGAGGGATCATCACCCTCCTCTGGGTTTTTCTTTTGATTTTACCAATGTTGATGTGTTGATTTGTTCTTGATGAAAATTGTGTCACATTGCATACAAGTTGGCATTTGTGAATTGATGATTATTGTGTGAATAAATAACCTATTGATGATTGTTGTTGTTGTTATTTAGGCTACCATTCCTGGTCTTTTGCACTGCTGACATATCTGAGTGTATCCTCACCCCTTTGTTATTTTGTTTGTGTATTAATGTACAATGTGTACAGATACTCAGGAACATGAGTAGTAGCAGCTGTGAGTTTGGAACATGTATAACATCGTTCAGTAACAAAAATCATAAGCTATAGAAGAAATGTTACTTCGCCTTGAAGAAAGTATCTGCAACGCGCCTCACCAAGGGAACACCGTTGAAGATGTCATATCCAAAACCACTCAAATTTTCGGTCCAAAGTCGATTACAACGAAAAGAGATGAAACTTCTCAATCTAGGATTCATCATAGAAGCATGAAGCATCATAGTCCTCCCCAAAGTCCTAAGGGAAACTGAGGTAGTCATGCTCTTCCCCCGGATTAGGCATAAAATCGGTCGTTGAAGGTTCAATTGAAGCATCCATTGTGCTGCATAATTTTGGAAAGCAAAAACCAAAATCCATGGAGAAATCACTCAAGCTAGAGGAATACGATGGAAAGGGAGGTCCTGACGAGCACGTATAACTCGTCAATGATCTGCTAAACTATTTCAACGATGATTAAGCATCCAAATGCAAATTGTTTGCATTAATCTTGGTAGGCCCAACCAGGATGTGGTTCAATGGTATACCGAAAAGAAACATTACATCGTGGACCAATTTTTATGAGCGATTTTTTACATATTTTACTTCTAAGAAGAGATAGTCAGTGACTGTAGCTACCTTGAGTATGATATTTCATGGAAAGAAAGAGAGCTTGTGGTCTTATGTTCACTGTCTCACACAAGTTTTTGTTATTGAGATGGAAGAAGCCAAAGAAGACCTAAAGTTTTGGATCTTTGAGAGTGACCTTCTACGTGATCATCCATTCTGCTTGAAGATTGGAAGGAAAAATGTGAGGACCTCTCAGGAGATGTTGAGCATGGTTCAGTACTACATGATCTTGGAAATGAAGTTGAACATGCACTTCGATAACCCCGCCTCTGCTTACATTAATCCAGTAGTCAGTCAGAGAAAGAGTCTCATCGACAAAGACACAGCTCGGGCCGAAGTACGCAAGGTTGGCATGAGGAGGAGTAAAAAGAGACATGATTGAGTCGCTCTAAAGGTAAATCTCCCTCAAAGACTGTAGATGTCGGGACTAACAATTAGGGTAAGTAGGCCAGCAAAGGCAAACACCTATATATCATCACCATCACAGGAGGAACACCCCGAGCAAACCTTCCGCCTAAGGGAAAATGAAGAGGACGATTATTGAGATCCTCTCCGCCCACAAAAAGGATGGAAACACCTCAGTGAAGACTCCTGACCGACCCATGTTGATTAGGCGAGTGTTACATCTCTGTCATTTGTAAGGATGTGTTATTTTTGGATGCATTATTTTCCCTATGTCCCTTATAGGGATCAAGGGCTTTTAATAGGGTTCCTCGTATTATTATTTCGTAGAATCTGCACTCAGTGTCTATTCCTTTTTTTCATGAAACCCAATATGTCTAAGGAAAATTGCCCTAAGAGGCGATCAAATTGTTGGATCCCTAAGTGGGATCCTTACCGCCCTTAGGGGCAATCAAATTGTCGGGTCCTTAAGTGGGATCCTTTCCTCCTTTATAAGCAAACAAATTGTTGGATCCAAAAGTGGGATCCTTGTTGCCCTTATGGGCAATCAAATTGTTGGATCCCTTAGTTGGACCCTTGCTGCCCTTAGGGGCAATCAAGTTGTTGGATCCCTAAGTGGGATCCATGTCGCCTTTAGGGGCAATCAAGTTGATAGATTCTTAAGTGGGGTCCTTGTCTCCCTTATGGGTAATCAAGTTGTTAGATCCTTAAGTGAGATCCTTGTCGCCCTTAGGGGCAATCAAGTTTCTAGACCCCTAAGTGGGATCTTTTTCACCCTTATGGGTAGGGCTGGAAATGAACCAAACCAACTCGAAAATAGTTCGAAATTCGATTCGAAAATTAAATCGTTGAACTAGGTTCATGAACCAAAAGAGCTGAATATGAGCTAAAAACTAAGTTCGTTAACTAAATGATCTGAACTTGAACTATACATAGTTCGACTCGTTAGGTTCATGAGTCAATTCGATTATATATGAGATAAATTATATTGTCTTTAAGAGTAGGTTTAAAGATTTGTTCTAAATCTTAGTCTCATATTTTCTTTTAATCTAACGATTTTAATTGATAATTTATATTCTCAAGTGAGTAAAATATTTCTACGAATAATTATACAAATAAAATTAACATCGTATAAATTCCAATCTTATAACTTTTATTTTATTTCTATATTTTTTATTTAAAAATATTAATTTAAAATGTCAAATATATATATATATATATATATATATATATATATATATATATATATATATATATATATATATATATAATAGAATTTAAAAAATTACTTTTAAGTCTGTGAAATAAGCGAGTTGAACCTAACAAGATAAACCTAACAAGTTGAACCGAGATATTCGTGAACTTCTAACAAGTCGAGTTTGACCTGAAAAAAAGTTCGTGATGAACTCGAACTCGGCCAATTCTTAACGAGTCGAGTTTGAGCTGAAAAAAAAGTTCGTAATGAACTCGAACTCGGCTAATTCTTAACGAGTCGAACTGAGCTAAGGCGAGTTCGACTCGACTCGACTCATTTCCAACCCTACTTATGGACAATCAAGTTATTGGATCCCTAAATGGGATACTCGCCACCTTTAGGAGCAATCAAGTTATTGGATCCATATGTGGGATCATTTCTGCCTTTATGGTGTGTTTGGTTGTGAAGAGAGTATGAGAAGAGAGAAAAAGATAAGAAAGAGTATGAGAATAGAGAAAGAGACGAGATATAGAGTAGATTTAGTATCTTGTTTGGTATAGGATAAAAAGAAGAGAAATAGACAAGAAAGAAGTGTTAGTTATTTATGAAAGTACAAATATGCCCCTAAATAAAAAAAATTATACAAATCAATTTAATTTTT
Organism: Lathyrus tuberosus; assembly: GCA_022829125.1. Lineage (NCBI taxonomy): Eukaryota > Viridiplantae > Streptophyta > Magnoliopsida > Fabales > Fabaceae > Lathyrus > Lathyrus tuberosus. Next base: position 7,252,716 of record JALAZF010000087.1, on the reverse strand, counting down.
ATTTAATTTTAGTTAATAAATTGTATAATCAAAAAAATGTTATATTATTAATATTTTTTTTTATTAATTAATTCTATGAATTTAATTTTAGGAGATTTAAGATAACATATCTATTAGTTTTTGTCTAGAAAAATTAAAGTGATTATATAGTATGTGACTAATGTGCAGCAAAGGATAATAGTGTAATTGAATAAAATATGAGCTATCACTGTTCCTTTCTTCGCTACTTAGGAGAGATTGAAGAATGATGTGGGCCCTACAAAAATTATATCTCTCTTCTTAATTTCTCTGCATTCCAAGCAGGAGAAATAAAACCTATCTTTTGTACTTCTCTCTCTGATGACTCTCTCTTCACAAGTTCTATTATAATAAACACACCCTTAGGGACAATCAAATTGTATTATCCCTAAGTGAGATCATTTTCGCCTTTAGGAGGAATCAAGTTGTTGAATCCCTAAGTGGGATCCTTGCCACCCTTAGGGGCAATCAAATTGGTGGAGCCTAAGTGGGATTCTTTCTACCCTTAAGGGAAATTAAGTTGTTGGATCCCTAAGCAGGATCGTTGCCGCCATTAGGGGCAATCAAATTGCTAGACCCCTAAGTAAGAACCATGTCGCCCTTTGGGGCAATCAAATTACTAAACTCCCATAAGTGATCCTTATCATTCCCCCTCGCATGGGAAGCGATAGGTATACGCGTGGTCAAGGGTAAAAAAAAATCATACAAAAACGGCCATGGAGAAAAATGGTAAATGATCATTAGTATTAAAGACGCCCAAGGGGCGCCGCTGTCTTAACGATTACAAAAAGCCCCCGAAGGGGAAAAGGAAAATGATGAAAGGCCTCCAGGGACCAAGAAACATTACAAGAGAACCCAAACCATAAACTCTCCTCCTAAATTGCCTCCTTCTTGATGGCATCCTTCAGTTGAAGGGCTTCAGACTCACCTTTTTCTATCGCCACGCCATCACCCTGTGTGTCACGGGCGTGAGCAAACCTTTAGGCTTTGGAGGGGCCACCTCCTCTTCATCCACTAACTAGCCATGTTGCCCGTAGATATTAACACGTCATCATAGTGACGTTCTTAATTAAATAAAGATGTAAACAAAGAAGGATTGAAGTGTGCAGTGAATTTGATCGACGAATTGAGAAAAGTCACCCATGTTTGAGAATTCTCCTCCAAACATAGAGCAATCAGAAGGTACAACTCCAAAGTCAAGCCAAAGGATATACGGGAAGGCGGCCTGGTCTTAAAGCAAGTAATTTTTTCTGCACAATAGAGAAAAATACAACCTAACTGGGAGGGACCATATCACATATTCCAAAAGCTTCCTCATGGGGCGTACAAGTTGTAGTAGTTAGATGAACAACTTCTACCTAAAACCTTGAACACCCTCTATCTTAAATATTACTACAGTTAAATTATTTTTATTTCTTAAGACATAATTATTTACCTGTTAGTAATTTATTGAATGTTTATGAACAACAGGAACATTTTCTCAATATTTTGTGCGTCAGATTTCACATGAAGATCATTATTGCCTCTTAAGGCAATATTATGAATGTTGGACTTTCACATGAAAATATTTGCCGCCTCTTAAGGAAATATTATGAATGTTGGACTTTCACATGAAGATCCTTGTCGCCTCTTAAGGTAATATTATGAATGTTGAACTTCCATAGGAATATCCTTGTCACATCTTAAGGAAATATTATGAATGTTTGACTTCCACGTGAAGGTCATTGTCGTCTTTTAAGGCGATACTAATAGTCCTAAATAAACTCCTCGTTTGAAAGACTTAGCATTTTATCAGGCAAAATCACACGTATATATCTCGCCCTGGAGGTGCAATTGAAGTCTGGCCTAATAGACTCAGTTAAAAGTCTTCTCTGAGTGCTTGATAGAAGTTCTGCCCAAGAGTTTCAACGTCTTACCAAAGGGACTTATACTTTCATAAACCATACTTAATATAACCTTGCTTGTGGGACTAAGAGTTCCCATCATGCAGGTTATCTAATTCCTTGCCTAAGGGACTTAGAGTTTCCTCGGGCAGGACCTCATATACGAATATTTCCTAGAAGGCGCGACTAAAGTCTAGCCTAAGAGACTTAGTTAAAAGTCTTATCTGAATGCTTGATAGAAACCCTGCTCGAGAGGTTCATTGTCTTGCCTGAGAGACTTATGGTCTCAACAATTAGGCTCGATGTAACTTCACCTGAGAGCCTAAAACCTAGTTGGTCCGGTTCATCGTACTTGTTGCCAAGAATTTAGAAACTTATGGCTTCGGGATACTCCAATTCTCTATGATCTAAAATAATTTTCCCTTCATCAAAAGTCCATGTGCTTGAGGGACTATGTAGTGTGATAGTTGTAAAGCCCCTGATAAAGGTGGGAGCTTTTCAACTTTTAGAAGATGCGACGAACATATGTCTCCTTATAGGAGGTATAGCCTTTCCCCAAGTACCTCACTCGCCCAGTTATGAGAAACATGGGAAAATATGCTCTTTGATCAGAGAGAAATCACACTACTATAAAATATATCTTTCGTAACATGTTATTACCTCACCTATTCAATCAACCAAAGTACTAAGTGGTATTTAGGTGTTTGCATCTTTTTAATTTTATTAAAAGACTTTTCACCACGATCTTTAATAACAACCGTGGTGAAAAGTAGGAAGTCGTCACTTTTAACCACAGTTAGGATTCCAACAGTGGTGAAAAGTGACGTCTAGTCATGGGTTCAAATCGCAACACCAACATTTTTTATTTATTACTTATTTTTAAGCCACTTTTCACCACGGTTAGAATTACGTTGGTGATGAAAAGTGGCGTCTGGTCATGGGTTCAAATCCCAACACCAACATTTTTTTATTTTTTACTTATTTGAAAGTCATTTTCACCACGGTTGGAATTTCAACCGTGGTGAAAAGTGTCGGCTTCTTATTTTTTTAAAAGATATATAACGCTTTTAGTTCATTCACTTTTGCCTTAGATGTATTGAGACAAATTTCATCTTCTGCCTCCAAACTTCTTTCATTTGCGAAACATTATTCCTTCATTAAACCAAACTTAAAAACATTATTTCTTCCATAAACGAAACTAAAGAACATTTCTTCCATTAACGAGTTTCAGAACTCCATTATCTTTTATTCAAATTGAATGAGGTATGGAAAGTATGGAATCAACTTTTCGACATTAGTTGTTGTTATTGTGTCAAGTAAAATGTTCTTAGTTAACGATTCTATTTATTTATTTTGTTGTTATTGTTCTTGTTGTTATTATCGTTCTTGTTGTTCATGTTGTTATTTTTGTTGTTGTTATTGTTGTTCTTGTCGTTCTTGTTGTTGTTGTTGTTTATCTTGTTATTGTTCTTGTTATATTCTTGTTGTTGTTGTGTTAAAAATATTTAATATTATATGTTGTGATGAAAATTTTAGTTGACTAAATTTTCACCATGGTTGTTTATTACAACTATATGTAGTGCGATTTCCAGTGTATTACCACGACCAATAGACCATGATTGTAAATAGCATACTTGCAACCACGCACTACCAAACCGCGGTTGTTCAATCGTGATTATAGGAATTTCACAATTGTGATTATAGATGTTTTTTCGTAGTAGTGTCAGAGTCAGTAACTGACCAACGTCTTTTTAGGAAGTCAGATTCAACGATTAACCATTGTCTGGGTGGAAGGTGATCCTTCCCAAGGAAACGCTAGGTCCAAAGATCTCTATAAATACCTCTCCCCAACTGGAAAAAGGAGATTACATTACTTACACACAATACCTAAAGTAACACGCTTACCTACAGAGCCTCTCATCTTATGTAAGCAAATCCTCTATACCACCGTAAACACGATAACACCATTATACAGGACTTATAGTCGTCGCAGGCAAGTTCTTATCATCTTAAATTATCATAAACCTATTAAGGTCTCTGAATATTTTCACCTCTATAAAAATACCACACACATATGTATTTTTTTATCGCTACAAAAATACCACTCATATATATATATATATATATATATATATATATATATATATATATATATATATATATATATATATATATATATATATATATATATATATATATATATATATATACTTTTTGACAACTACAAACTCAAACTTAAAAGAGTTTTTTACTTAAAAAATTATTAGTGATATTTTTTGTTAGGAGAAATTCAAATAATATTTGAATTTCACTCCAATACCGAAGCACCTAAATTTTTACTAGGGCGGGACATCGGAATGTCCGGATCGGTTTTCGGTTGAAAAATGTTCATCTTGACTAACCGATGGTTGAAATATTCTAATCTATTTCCGCCCAGTTGTGTGAACGGGTGATTCGGATTTCGGATGCTTCGGGTGGCGGTTTAATCGGTTGGGTAGAAGCGGTTTCCATTATTGACACCATTTTTTTGTTGGAAGATAAGAATCAACATTGCAGAAGAAGAAATATGATTCTTTAACCATTAAATAGAAAAAAAAAACATTTAACAAAGAAGAAGAAATAGACATTAAGAAATAGAAAAATATGAGTTTGCAGTGGAGTAGAGTATAGCTTGGTGGTGATTCTGTGGTTTGATATTTAGAACTGTTGATATTTCTTCAACCTCCAGTTTGATATTTTCATATTTTCTTCAAAAATATATAAAACTAATAACCAGATAATGTCAAATAGAAGAATGGATGAATAGAGAGGAGAGGTCGAACTTAGAAAGAAAAGTATGTGGAAAACTTAATTAAAATAAAATAAAATAAAACTGTTAGATGTATTTCAGGTTTTGTCGAAGTCGAAGGACATATAGGTTTGGCAAAGTCGAAATGTTGTATAGTTGTAGTGTTGTAAGTCAGCTGTATTCGACAGAGTCGAATATAGCTGATAAAGATTTCAATCGAAATGTTAGTTTGTGGGCCTGGGCTTTGATAGCCTGTATAAAGGGTCTTTTACTTTGTATTTTTTGTACAACAACTTCATAATAAAATTTTACAAAATTTCAAACCCTAATCTCTTCTTATTTTCTTCTCTCTCTTTCTCTTCTTCTTCTTTTTCTTCTTTCTCTCAAACATTCATCTTTCTTGGAACCCAGTTCCAACAATTGGTATCAACGAGCCCGGTTGCGATTCAAAGAGAATCTAATGGCAAACGGAATAACAACGTCCACACAATTCCCAGCGAATCTACCGGTTTTCAAAGGGGAAAACTACCAACGGTGGGTGGCGCAGATGAGGGTTATCTTCAGATTTCAAGATGTGGTTGAAATCGTGAATGATGGTGTAACGGAATTGGGGGCAAATGCTACTGATGAACAGAAAGCTGCGTACAAGGATCAAAGGAAGAAAGATGGTAAAGCGTTGTTCTTGATTCACCAGTGTATGGATCCGAATGTGTTTGAGAAAATTATTGAAGAGGAATCTGCAAAAGGAGCGTGGGACAAGCTAAAGAACTTGTATGGAGGTGATGAGAAACTGAAGAGGGTAAAGCTGTAAACCTTGAGAAAGCAATACGAAATTATTCAAATGAAGGAAGATGAATCAGTTTCGGAATTCTTTTCAAGATTGGTGATGCTGACGAACCAGATGAAGTCTTGTGGAGAAACAATCACAGATTTGCAGAAGATTGAGAAGGTACTAAGATCTCTGACTGCAAATTTTGATTACATTGTAGTGTCAATTGAAGAGTCCAAGAATCTCGCTGAGATGAAGGTTGAAGAGCTATAGGCTTCGTTAGAAGCTCATGAGATGAGATTGAAGCAAAGAGATCCAGAAAGAGAAAAGGTATCGGACCAAGCACTACAAGCGAAACTCACCAAGAAATATGGGAAGGCGAAGCAGGGAAGGAATCTTGCTAGTGATGAGAAGTCAAGCAAGAGTTCAAAGAATCATGATGATTCGACAAAGAAAGGCATGGGCAACAAGTATTCTGGGAAGAAAGTTGACATGAAAGACGTACAGTGTTACAATTGTCAAAGTTTTGGTCATTATGCTCGAGACTTTCGAAAGAATAAGGAAGCACGAGCAAAAGAAAGTGACAAAGCGCAGTATGCACAGGCAGAAGATAGTGATTCTGAAGGTGTGCTACTAATGGCAGACACTCAGTCGAATGATGATGAAACAAATTTGTGGTATCTTGATTCAGGTTGCAGCAACCACATGACTGGTAATAAGAACTGGTTCACGAAGCTTGATGAATCAGTTAAGAAGGTGATAAAGTTTGCAGATGGTAGACGTGTCACATCAGGTGGAAGAGGAAACATATATGTAATGAAGAGAGATGGTAGAAAAGCCAGCATTACTGATGTGTTGTATGTGCCCTCTATGACAAGTAACTTGATAAGTATAGGTCAACTACTTGCCAAAGGACATAATATGAAGCTGGAGAATAATCAAATGAAGGTGTATCATGCTGATGGTAGGTTGATACTGAAAGCACCATTGGCTGATAACAAGACTTTTAAAGTTCAGATTAACATGATTAATTATGAATGTCTTGCGTCAACTACAGAAGAGGAAAAGAATTGGCTATGGCATCATAGATATGGGCATCTAAACTTCGGGAGTTTGGGTATGCTGAATCAGAAGAAGATGGTGTATGGTTTACCTCAGGTGAAGGAACCAAATCATGTGTATGAAGAATGCTTCAAAGCAAAACAGGCTAGAAAAACATTCAAACATGATCTGCCAATTAAGTCGAAAGGAAAGTTGGAACTTGTTCATTCTGACGTATGTGGACCTTTTGAAGTTAGGTCGAATGGTGGACAGCGTTACTTCTTAACTTTCATTGATGAATTCACCAGATATATGTGGATTTATGTGATCTAAAGTAAGAGTGAAGTATTCACAAAGTTCAATAAGTTTAAGTTGCTTGTCGAAAAACAAAGTGGCTGTCGGCTAAAGAAACTGAGAACTGATGGTGGTGGTGAATATATTTCTCGAGAGTTTGCTAGATTTTGTGAAGAGGAAGGTATAGAGCATGAGGTTATTGCACCTTATACACCTCAACATAATGGGATAGCTGAGAGAAAGAATAGAAGTATGTTGAATATGACGAGAAGTATGTTGAAGGCTAAAGAGGTGCCAAAGAGATTTTGGGCTGAAACAGCTTCGACAGCAGTATACATTCTGAATAGATGTCCAACGAAAAAGTTAGTCGAGAAGACTCCTTATGAAGGTTGGATAGGTGAGAAGCCAAATGTAAGTCATTTTAGAGTTTTTGGATCAATATGTTTCAGGCATGTTCCTGAGCAATTGAGAACAAAACTAGATGATCGAAGTCAAACCATGGTGCTCATAGGTTATCATTCGACTGGTGCATATAGACTATATTCACCAGAAGATGATAAATTTATGATCAATCGAGATGTTCTGGTAGATGAAAATCAAAAATGGGAGTGGAGTCATGAGTCAGTTCGACAGGATACTGGTCGACAGATGGAAGAAACAGTTCCGACGGTGTTTGAAGAAGACCAACAAACTGAGGCCACGACAAGTCAAAATGAAGAACCTCCTGAGCAGAATGTCAGAAGATCAACTAGAACAAGAGCTGAGTCGACAAGGTTAGCTGGATATGAGAGATTTCCAGATAATGCAATCGATGCAAATGGTGACTTAATAGAAGAAGCAATGATGATGGCTGAAGCAGAACCAATTAACTTGGATGAAGCCATGAATGATTCGAATTGGTGTGAAGCCATGAAGGAGAAACTCAGGGCAATTGAAAAGAACAATACCTGGGAATTTGTCGAAAAAGCCAGCAAGAAGCCTATTGATGTGAAATGGGTTTACAAGCTGAAACGAAGGCCAAATGGTGAAATTGCCAAGCATAAGGCAAGATTAGTGGCAAGAGGATTTCTGCAGAAACCTGGTATTGATTTCGATGAAGTCTATGCGCCAGTGGCTAGGTTGGAAACAATCAGGATTGTTGTTTCGACAGCATCATATAGAGAATGGAAGATACATTAGTTGATGTAAAATCAACATTTTTGAATGGACCTTTGGAGGAAGAAGTATATGTCAGTCAACCACCAGGATTTGAGGTCAAAGGGCAGGAGTCGAAGGTGTACAGATTGAGGAAGGCTCTCTATGGATTGAAGCAAGCCCCAAGGGCTTGGAAGAAAATAATAGATAGTTTCCTAATCGAAGCAGGGTTCACAAAGTGTGTGTCTGAGCATGGAGTTTACATAAATGATGTTGATAATGATAGTCGAATCATTTTATGCCTGTACGTTGATGATTTGCTAATTACAGGTGCAAGTGAAGCTGAGATAAGAAAAGTTAAGTCGAAGCTAATGCAAGAGTTCGAAATGTCCGACCTAGGGAATTTGTCATATTTCTTAGGAATGGAATTCAAAGACAAAACTAAAGGTGTGTTCCTGCACCAGAAGAAGTATGCTCAAGATATGTTGAAGAGGTTCAAGATGACTGACTGTAAAGCTGCAACAACTCCATTGGAAATAGGAGCAAAGTTGAAGAAGGTAACTGATGATGAGTTTGTAAGTTCGACACTGTACAAACAAATTATAGGATCCTTGAGGTATCTTTGCAATACAAGACCGAACATTTGTCAAAGTGTCGGATTGTTAAGTCGATTTATGGAGAAACCCCAAGAATGTCATCTTATTGCAGTAAAGAGAGTACTGAGATACATTAAGGGTACGATTAATCATGGTGTGCTGATGCCATGTCGAAATAGGTCCAAGTCGAAAGATGTGGAGGTATATGGTTATACTGATTCAGATTTCAGTGGAGACCAAGATGAGAAGAAAAGTACTGCAGGCTATATTTTCATGATCGAAGGAGCTCCAATCTCTTGGAGTTCGAGAAAATAAAGCATTGGGCTTTGTCATCATATGAAGCTGAGTATGTAGCTGCATCGTATGTAGCATGTCAGGCGGCATGAATAGATATGTTGCTTGAAGAACTCAAGATCAAGGAACCTGGGAAGATGAAGTTGTTTGTAGACAATAAGTCAGCTATTGATCTTGCCAATCATCCTATGTGTCATGGTCGAAGTAAGCACATAGAAAGAAGGTATCATTTTTTCAAGGATCAAGTGAACAGAGGGAAGCTGGATCTTGAATATTGCAAGACTGAAGTTCAACTAGCTGACATACTTACCAAACCTTTGAAGAAAATCATATTCGACGAGTTAAAGAAGAGCATTGGGATGAGAAGTCTCGAAAACATAAATTAGGTGGTATGTTAGATGTAATTCAGGTTTTGTCGAAGTCGAAGGACATATAGGTTTGGCAAAGTCGAAATGTTGTATAGTTGTAGTGTTGTAAGTCAGCTGTATTCGAGAGAGTCGAATATAGCTGATAAAGATTTCAGTCGAAATGTTAGTTTGTGGGCCTGGGCTTTGATAGCCTATATAAAGGGTCTTTTACTTTGTATTTTTTGTACAACAGCTTCATAATAAAATTTTACAAAATTTCAAACCCTACTCTCTTCTTATTTTCTTCTCTCTCTTTCTCTTCTTCTTCTTTTTCTTCTTTCTCTCAAACATTCATCTTTCTTGGAACCCAGTTCCAACAAAAACTACATTTATGTGTGCTGTAAAAAAGCAAGCATCGAGAATTGAGAGATTTAGATAACTTTAAAATTTTAGTCTATAGGTATTCATTACTATCTATAGGTACAGACCAGAGACTAGACTATGTTATTATTATGAAATATGAAATACTAATACAATAGCATCAAACGGCTACATAGTATTTTTTAGGGTTAAATACACAACCCCCCCTGCAATGTTAGCGAGTTCTCACTTTAGCCCCTGTAAATTTTTTTTTTAAACACCTCCTCATCTTAGTTAGATTCCCTCAGAAAACCCCCCAGAGTCCAAGTGGCATTGAAGATTCCATTTTGACCATCAGAATTTGTCCATGTTGGCATTTTGGATTAAATTTCATAGATGACTGGGTATATATATATATATATATATATATATATATATATATATATATATATATATATATATATATATATATATATATATATATATATTACTAACTTTTTTATTAATTTTTCAGATTTTCTTAAATAATTTTTATTAATATTTTTTTATGAAATTATATTTATAAATTAACTATTAAAATATTAAATTTGGACTTAAATCCCAATATTTTTCTAGAAGCCCAAGACTTGAAGTTTTGATATGTATTATGTGTAAGAGATATATAAACTCTGTCGTTTGGTGACATTTTTCTAATGTGGGACTTGAAGCTTACCAGCACAACTGCAAATGCATCTTCACTGCTGCCATCACCAATTGAAGCTTATCAGGAAGAAAATCTTCACCAACCAAACCAACACGATCAAATATTGTTTGATGAAGAAACATATGAGATGTTTTTCTTTCGGTTAATCTTTTGCTAGGAATCACGAAATGCTGCAGCAGCAAGAGGTGGTTATGATAAGCAAGTTCTTAAGATTAATTCAAAGGCTGCTGTTGTATTTGTCATAGCAGCATCTACCTTTCTTGTTCTGTTGTTCTTCTTCATGTCAACATGGTTTATTTGGGTGTTCATTATACTTTTCTGCATTTCTGGTGTTCAGGTAAGTAATTCATTCTTTGCATGGCCTTTACTCCCATTATTGCAAACTGAGAAAAGACCGTATTTCATAAGTATGCATGAAGAGGGAGGGTGTTAGTTCCCTATCATGCATGATTCAAATTTCTGTCTATATACTGACTTTTTATTGAGCTATTAGCAGTTCCAAGTATTTGACATTTACTAATATATACCAAATTAACCTTGTGGATTTCATACATAAGTCACATGAAGGAAAGAATAGGAGAGGAAGAGAGTGGCAGTGTCTGTGTTAAAGACATTAAGACCAAAGATATCAATATCATCGCTCTTCATTATCTTTAACATACACAATCAAAATCTTTACTTCAGAATCTTTAACATACACAATCAATATCATCGCTCTTCTTCAATTAATTTCTTCTTCAATTATTCTGATTCTATGAAAGTCATTTAACTTGAAATTGTACTCTTTACTTCAGAGCTTCACAAGAAGGAGACTTGTAAGCCTGTTACAATAATTGAAACTCCTCTAATGGTTGTTGTTGGTGTTATGGGTTATGTGAAAACTCCACGCCTCCAAAGCCCGAGAGGTGATAATGATGAAACATCTTAACAAAAGATTTGGAACTTTTTTCTTCCATTACCGCCTCCAAAGCTTTCAGTGACTCAAATGAATCAAGAAGTTTCTTCTTTGCAGACCCATCAAATGTTGTGTACCTACATGAACTGTGTTTATCTGAGAAACTCATTGGGTTGTCAAAGATTAAAGCTTTATGAACTTTACTATCATCATGAGAATCTTCATGTTCATCCAAACCATCCATGAGATTAAAGATTTGATTTAGCAAGCATTCAGATGAATTCATTCTCTATTTTTATTATTTCAAGTGTGTAGTGCATGATTGGAAGTTATTCTGTTGATTACATTGGCCATTGAAATGCAAGACCTGCATTAAAGCAATTCTGTTGATTTTTGTACAGACATTGTCCCACATCGACCATTTGCAAAGTAAATAAAGTGTTTATATAGCTCTTTCCCACACAACTATTAAAAGCTTGAGTTGTGAGTTGAATTGGAAGTGATATTGGCCTTCAATGTAAATAATTTTTAAGAAGAAATTTGAAAATAAAAATATATATTAAATTAGTAAAATAATTAAAAACGAAAATTAAAAATAAAAGTATAATATTTAATAAAATATATTATATAATTAATAATGTATAATTAAAAAATAAATTTTTTAAAAATAAATCCACATGGAATTTAAAAAAAAAATGTCACGTGAAAAAAAATTGAAATATTTAGTGAATCTTCAATGCCACTTGACTTCTTGGGGGTTTTCTAAGGGAATCTAACTAAGATGAGAGGGTTTTTAAAAAAAAACTTTACCAGATGCTAAAATGAAAACTCGCTAACATTGCAGGGGGTTGTGTATTTAACCCTATTTTTTTATTATAAATGTTAAACTATAAATGCTCCTATTTTTCGGTCGGGTATGGATATCTTTGGACTGAAATTTTCAAACCGCAACCGTCCGATTTAACTCACATGAAATTAATTTTATTTATATATTTACCCGTGCACCCAATCCGACCCACCCGTTAACAGTCACTTTTATTCGGATTATTCGGTTTCGGGTGGATCTGGATTTTTTGTCCACCCCTAATTTTTACATAGGGAATATCGACACAGCTAAATTTTACATACCATCTTCATCTTAAAAAGAAGAGACAAAATGGCAAGTGAATGCGTGGCAGACTCACATGAGCGTGAGTGCTTATGTGTCAGTTTCTGGTAACCACAGCAAACCACGTAGCTCTCGTTCCCGCATAAACCCATACCGTGATGATACCATATATGATCTATCACCTATCTGCAAATGCAACACTGCATAACAAAATTCCAAAGAAAATCATAGCATCTCAATTTCATCGTTTCGGGGAAGAAAACTGATCGATGGCGGCGGCGGCAGCGGCATTGATAAGATCACCGGCGACATTAATACTGATATTAATGGCAGCATGCGTAGTGTGCAGTACAGCGTCGTACAGGCCTCGCATGGTGGGTGGTAAAACAGAGATCGCAAACGTGAGGACAAACGAGGAGGTACAGGACCTCGGCAGATTCGCGGTGGAGGAGTTTAACCGGAGTGTGAAAGTACGGAAAGAAGGGGAAGGAGAGCTTAAGTTCGTGGAGGTTGTGGAGGCGCAGCAACAAGTGGTTTCTGGGATCAAGTACTATATGAAGATATGGGTTACGCAGACGAAGAATGATAGTGCCGAGAGTGAGGATTCGGCGATGTTTGATTCAGTGGTGTTGGTTAAGCCATGGCTTTGTTCCAGACATCTTCTACACTTTGCCCCTTCTTCACAATGATGATTAATAATAATGAAGCTTTCTTAGTTATTAGCAGTAGAATAATGTTATGTTTGTGATATGGATTAGCAGTAGAAGTTCTACCATGGCATCCAGCATGTACTAAATCAATTCTATGTTAATACAATCTCTATCAATCAATATAAATAATTACTCCGTCTGATTATCATAAGAGTAATCTCTATCATACTTATGTGGATTCATTTATTATAAGAGTAATATCCATCATATTTAAATAGTCTACATAATACTAATAATTTACTAATAATTATGCTCTTAAGATATTACACTTTTAAATAGTCTACATAATAATAATAATTAAAGTAGATAATTAAAAAATGGTAATTATTTTTATATTGAAAAATACTTTTTTTTAATGATTTTTTTTAAACCGACAGTTTTGAAACGGAAGGAGTAATTAGTTATCTAGTTAACAATGTTTCTATATTTTTAATCCAATAAATTTGTGTCTATAATTAAGCGAAAACCATATTTTTTATCTACTAAATTCGTCTCTATAATTAAGCGAAAAGGAAAAATGATTAGAATTCTATATTTTTAAAAGTTAAGATATGATATATTTTTTAATTTAAGGGACCTAAACAATGTTAACTTATAAAAGGTATTAAATCAAAAACAAAAATATGTTATACTACCAAAATTTTCCTTAATTTTAAAATTGTGATTAATTTTGCTAATATCATATTGAATTTTGGTTAATTTAGGTTAATTTAGTTAACTTTCAAAAACTTTGAAAGAGTTGGCTTAGAAAACACTAGTTGGTTGTGAGTCTACTAGGGATATATTTGTCAAGTCTTTAGGACATTATATATTGATCGATAATTGTGTTTTGGTTCTTCTTTCTATATTTATTGGGAAATTTAATTTGCCAGTTGCCACCCCATATATTATACGTGACACCCACATATTTTTAAAATTCTAAATATGTTATTATTATTATTATTTATCAATTAAATTTTATTTTTTTCCAAAATTTTCACTTTTATTGACATACTAAATACATAATTTTTTGTAGTACAGCATTATTTTGTATTTTTGGAAATTTTGGTAAAAATACCAAAATTTTCAAAATTTGATCAATAATATTGGTAGTTTTCAAAAATTTTGGTAAAAATATTGAAAATTTTAAAATTTATGATAAAAAAATATCAGAGATTTCAAATTTTTTAGAATTTTTTTTAAAATAGAGAGTAGGTGAATATTATCTTCAATACTTATTAATCTTTCTCTTCCTCGTGCAATTATATCATTGATCACATCATTTTAAAAATATATCTTCATTCTATTTACCTTTTCTTTTTCACATGAAAATTTATGTAATTATGGCTTAGCTAAGTCGTTTTTTTCTTCAAAATTAGTGGGAGACTCGTGCATTCGCACGGGTACTGATATGGTACGCGTATTTTTTTTAAATTAAAACAAAAAATTAAAATTAAAATTAAAATTTTCAAGCAAATAAGTTATTATTTTTAAAAGATAAAATAATTGAGTGGCTATAATAAACAACGAATTTGACCTCATATATAAATGTTAAATTAATTTTTACATGACTTATTTTTTCATTTTTAAAAATATTATAATTATTTTTAGATATCAACCGTTTAAAATTTTTGTTAAATTAAAAAAAAAAGGTTTAATAGTTTTTGGTTCCGTAAAAATATTAAAAATTGTGGATTTAAAAAATAGAGTAACAGTTACTTTAACGACAACTAAAATTGTTATAAAAGTTTAAAATATTAGAAAGTTCAAAAACACATAAGAGATGTGAAAATATTTTATTTCTTTATTTAAATAAAATAATATTCTATATTATTAAAAACATAGTTAAAATGCATGAAATAAATAGTTATTCATGACTGTTAATATCCGTGCGTCTGCACGGGTACCGGCGTGGACCACGGAATTGTCACCAGTTAGGTTATAAAATTCAAATAAAATCAAAAATATTTAAATTTAATTTATAAAAAAAAAAAATAACATAAAGTAGTAAAAGATAAATATATAAGTGAATAAAAAATAAATATTTAAATGAAAGACATATTTTTAAAATAAAAACAATATTGTATCAATTTTCTAATTTTTAAAAGAAAGACATAAATAATATATATTTCAATGATTCATATATTATCTTAAAAAAAATTGTATGTTAAATTAAATATAATTTCAAAAAAACAATACTATTAGATATCAGTGCGTTCATACCGATTTTGGCCCGGTCGCCAGTGCATTTACACGGTACTCGTGTACTACCTTTGGACTGGCTACCCGTGTATTCACACAGTAATGTGTGTTACCCGTGAGTTCACACAGTACTGATGTGTTACCCGTGCATTCGCTAGCAGGTTACCCGTGCGTCCGCATAGGTACTGGTTTGGTACGCACGGTTTTATTTTCAAAATGTAATAAAGTAATAAGAAAAATGGAATGAAAAAAAAAACAAAATTGCCTAATCGAAATAGTTGATTATATTAAAAAAAAGATGATATATTGGTTTCAATATGTTAATCAACAATATAATAATATTAAAATATAATAAAAATGTAAATCAAAAAGATGATTTTGATTCATCAATTATGATTTTGAAAAAATATATTCCAATATTTGAAGAATAAATTGTATTGGAAGAATAGAAAATATATTGGAATAAAATTCATCAATTATGATTTTGATTGATATATTAATTTTATTCCAATATTTGTGGGAGATATAGATAATATATTAAATTTTAATATATGAGAATCAAAGGTATTATGTCATTCAGTACCTCAGTGAAATCTCAGGTCAAACCTTGAGGTGTATAAATCAACAGAAATTACATTATTCAGGATCTAAAGCAAACTGCTATGATTATCAGAAAACCACACCAAACTATTATTCATAGTATACAAGTAATCAATCATCCGATTACATTCTCCTTGCATACTTCATATTTTCCTTCACATATTATTATCAAACTAAATTCGAAACTCCCTGTAACACTTCTCCAATCGCCAAACTGATATTTTGTTCACGCAACATAGATCAAACACTCAAAACATCTTGAAGAGGGAATACCTTGAAGTTTTCTGACTTCCAAGCCAGTGTTGAATATGGATTCCAATAACATCCAAGTACAAGCTATTCCTCCCATGGAAACCCACCACCTTCCCCTCTGTTGTGGTCGAGGTGAAGAATTTCCCTACTTCCTCACCATATGGACCATACTGACCGCGACTGGTGTGGAATGTCAGTGACTTTATGATTTTATGATTCTCATCCCTTCCGATTGATCCATAATAGTCGGATATACAAGTCAGTACCTCATGTGGATACTCCAGTTGTATCTAACATCACAATAAACGTAACCATAAGAACTATATTTTGTATAATTAAAGTAATTTGATCATAATCAATAAATAATGAACCAGCTGGAATGAAGTAGTGGAGGTGCTTAAAGGAAGTGGAAACTGAGAATCATACCTTATGCATGGTGTCTCCTCCATTACCACCGTGTTTTGTAGACCACACAGATTGCCTGTTTCGATCATACTCAATTTGAATCGAGCAGATTCCTTCTGATACTTTTGTCAAATAAATTTGCTTAATCACAGAAAAGACTTCATCATCCCAAGGTCTACCTCCATCCCCACCCCAAGGGCCTGCTCCACATGGGGCGGGTTCTTTGATCAAACCACAAGAAACCTGGGAAAGAGAGGACCAAAGTGAATATTATAACTTACATATAAAGATAACTAAATTCTTGAATATCTTCAATATCTTCTATAAGTTTATTATAAAAAAGTAATACCTCTTCAGGCTGCTGCGGGCTTAGAAAATAATAACTTGTTAGGCCAATGAACACTGCCTATCTCACCAATATTTGTTTCTCTAGGGATGATTTCCTTTGGATGAGTTGCTACCGGTACTACTACCTTCCCTTCTTCCACATGTACACCAAAAGCATCAAGGAACAGACCTTTTCTCCCATGAGTGCCAACGATTTTACCTTCTTTTACCTTTGTGGTGAAGTAAGTTCCTTGTTCATCCCCAAATGGTCCGTACTTCTTTTTTGTGGTTTGAAAAGTAAGTGATCTTACAACAGTCGGCCCCATGTACATCAAAGGTCCATAGTAGCCAAATATATGCGTCAGGACTTCATATGGGAAATCAAATGCTATCTGCAAAATAATGCATAGAAAAAGCTAAAAATTAAATGCGATTTTCTAGATTATTTAGTAGAATAAAAGTTTGTTTGTATGCTCTTTGTTTGCCTTATCACTTTTATATCCTCCTATCCCGCCTTGTTTGCATCCCCATATGGGATCCCCATCATGGTCATACAAAACTCTAATCCATACAATTCCAACATTGCGCGACAAATTGATTTGCCAGATTCCTTTATAGGTTCCATCGTCAAATGCAGATCCACCAATGCCACCCCAAGGACCATATGTACATACACCATCAACCTTTGTTGTTGACTTTTCTGAATGTGTTATCTACAACATAAATAGATTTTAAGATTCATTTTATGTTAAAGCCAAATTTTGATATTTTAAATAAAAACTAAGGAGTTCAAAGACAGAGAACCTCCACAAAGATTGCAGGCTATCTTACCTTTTCTTTGTGTTCAATGTTGTTGGTTTCTTTGACGGTAGAAATCTTCCTTGATACCTTGTTTGGTATAGGCTTACTGAAATCTTGTTTAGGATCTTTCTGACGTACAACAACAACAATATCATATTTCTGGTTCACAATTTCTTGTATCAAAGAATAACCAAAACTCTCATTAGTGTTAGCCATGTGGCTCGAATGAGCAAAAATTTTGGATGAATTTGGTTGCTTCAATGTCTTCATGTAGACTCCAATGGCATCCAGGTACCAACCACACTTGCCATGGAACCCAACAATTTTGGCCCCAGTCATCGGTGCTGAAAAATATGTCCCTTGCTCGACACCAAATGGTCCATAAGTTTTCTTGTTGCTCTCAAAACTCAGTGATCGAACTAAGTTGTTCCCCCATTGATTTAAACTACCATGGTATCCATGAATTGAAGTTAAGAACTCATCTGGATAATCAAGTTTCACCTAGAACACAGTCAAAAGTGGTTAGCTAATATATGCACAAATTTAACTGAAATTGACGTCACATATTTTTTGGTGCTAACATCGAAAATTTTTATCACAAGATCAGCTTCGTACATGGTGAAACCTTTACCTTGTTAGTTTTATTTCCTCCACTTCCTCCATGTTTTTCTGACCAAATAGAGCTTCCTTTCTTATCATATTCAATCTGGACGGAGTCAATTCCTGCCCCGTGAACTATCACCAATTGCCTTACTCCTAAGTATATCCCGTCATCCCAGCGAGACCCTCCATTGCCTCCCCATGGCCCAACAGAGGCAGGTTTCTTTATGGACTCCTCAGAATTCTGCATGCAAAACATCATGCAAAAGTGTTAAAAAGTAGGTTGCATTCAAAATCAGCCACACAACAAACTGCAGCTCCTAATCACAGAATAACAAAATGTACAAATGAGTAAACTTAAAAGAAAACTTCACCTCAGAGAGAGCAGATAGAAGCAGAATTCGAGACAAACCAGGAAAAATGATATTGCAAGAGTTTTGAACCTAGTCTGTAAAATACAAGAAAATATGTTAATTTTATATTGAGAAATTTAGATCTAACATGTTAAAAGAACAAATACCATTCATTGAAGCTAGAAGCCTGTAGTTAAAACATTCCTATGAACAACATCCACCATTGTGTCGAAAAATCTAAAATCCTGTAGTTAAAACCTGCAATACTGGTGTGCTAGTTAGCTCTGAAATTATGGGATCAAATGTACGGATTATGTACAAAAAATTAACAAAAAATAATGAGATCAGCAATTGCTTTAATCAGTGCAAGATAGAAATTTTTCCAAGTTGTACTTACACTACAATAGGAGGGTTGATAAGAGCCTAACCTGACATGCCAATACCATATTGTTTAGAATCCTACACTACAATAGCATATTAATTTGGATGATCAGATTTATAGTGTAAAATAGATGTACTTAGATCTATAGTGTTGAACTTAAGGGTGATCAAAATTGATGTGTAGTCTGCTTCCATTCTAAGCGTTGGACAAAGCTGGCTTCGTAGTAGCTTTAAAAAAATTAAAACAAAAAGAATACGTGATAAGTAGTAATAATGATATAGGTTTCCAGGTATGACATTTCTAGGGTGAAATGATACCTGAATTGTTTTGCACCAACCATGGAAGTTTTTTTATGTGAACATAGTGAGAATAAAAACACAGTATAGAAACTAAACACATTGAAACGATATCTTTAAATGACAAATGTTTAAGAGAACAACGATTTCGTCGAAAAATGTCGTTTTGGCTTTTGATAAACGAACATACTAAAACATGATGATAAAGCTGAAACAGAGGCGAAAAAACAAAGAAGTGAAACACAAAAAAAATACATAGGACAGAAATGACGTTTCAAAAATGAAGGGCAAATCCATGTATCATAACCTCTTATACAACTGACAAATGAAGGGCTGGCCTTGTTACTCCATCTCTGGTGGTATATTATCCTCTGAACATTTTGCTACACATGAAATACGTAGATTTTTCCAGATATCATTCAAACAGTGTTGTATGAATACCAACAAAACACCCACGTGAAGAGTAAAAATCCACCAAAACATTAGCACAAAATATATTACATTAAAAAGAAGTATAAAACCGATCCCTGTCACGGTGAAAACGACGCCCCTAAAAGCAGAAAACTGATCCTGCTGAAAAATAAAATATCTCCTACACGGATTTGAAATACCCAAACCAAGAAACTCATCTGAATAAAAGAGTAACTGCATTAGTAGTTCAGAGAACTTGTAGTGTTCAAAAACTGAATAAAAAAGTAATGTTAAGAGAAATATAGTTTAAATAATCACTTTTAAAATAAGCATTTATAAAATAAACACGTTTAAAATAAGCACTTACCTTAAGTGACTTATGGAAAGCATATTATCATCATATTTGCAGAGTGAAATAGCAAGAATCACAAGCAGTTTCTATAGCTTCTTCACTTGAAACCTATAGTTCATAATAAAACCATGGTGATCAAAACACAAATATGAGAGAGTCATCAATGGAACATAAGTTCCTACAAAAAAATTTACTTCATTGCATCAAATTTAGTTAAAGATATTATTACAGTGGCATGTAGAAAATCAAGATTGAGTGATGGGATGATGACACTTTTATTTCCTTGCTCATAACCCTAACCAACCTTCCATATTCATCATCGTTTCAAACCCTAGCTTCACCTATCTTTATCTAAACCATCATGAAGATGAAAAGACTATTAATGAAGATGAAGATGGAAGAGAAACAATAATATGAATTGATTTTCAGATTTAAAAAAGATGAAGATGGCATAGAAAAAGAAAGAATCAGATTGGGAAAAGAAAAAGAGGGACGAGAAAGAGAGAGAGAGATGATAGAGCAAGAGAGAGAAGAGCATTGGGAAAGAAAAGAAAAAAATGAAAAAATATGTTTTCCTGACTTCTCTGCGCTGCAAAAGGTTGGGTTATTTTACCAAGACAAATCCTTTAATGTAATAGTTACAATACTAACCAAAAATAAAGTAAACCCATTGCTTTTTGGTGGCATAAGGTATAATAGTGGGTAACTAATGTGGTAATTGGTAGTTTACATTTAATTGTCTGCCAATTTGGTTGGATTTTTGTGTTTTAAGACTTATTTTGCCATTAAATTGGTGAGGTGGAGGATTAAAACCAAGGGTTATAATTGTATTAACCAGAACCATAAAATTTCCTATATTATAGATAACTAAAATTATTTTTAATATGATATCGTGAAGCTCACTTGGTCGACCTATGGAAAACATAGGCCTATTGAATTTACCCAAAAAGATAAGGTCGTGTTTTTTAAAGGTTTTTTTGAAACCTGACTTGTGCTAAAATATACGGCTCGTGGGTCGGTTCAATGCGTCAGACCCATTTTGACGTCTCTAATTATACACCAAAAGGCATAACTGGTCTTATTTCCGTCTCCTTTGTTTATTAAGTGCTTTAATATTTTTTAATGGTTTTCCTTAGTCCATCGTGCCTCTGTTCTTCTTTGTCTCGGACTTTTCTTTTTTGCTCTAACATATTTTTCAGAATTTTGGCGACTTAATCTCCTCATATTTTAGATGTTACGGCCTTTTGAAGATTATAATCTTGATATTTTTTATATTTTTATTTAATGCTTTGTTTGTCCTTTTGTTGGTTGCCATAGAAGGCTAAAAAGTCAATAAGGTTGTTCAAGAGGATGATGTTTCCAGTGGCATTGATCTTAAAGAAGCTACTAAAAGTTTTACTTTTTAGCTTTGCATTAAACTAATCCAGAGCAAGGTGAATGATTTTAGTCGATATCGAAAGACACAAATTTATATTAGGGAACACTGATATGCTTTTGGCTATGTCCCTAATGATATTAAAGTTATGTGGTGGATAAATCAAAATCGCACTCTTCTATTTATGGTTGTTATTTTTTATCAGTACTGAAGCAGTAATTGACCGAGATAACCACCAAAGTGAAAATGTGTCTGAAGACGAAGATCAACTTTTATGGGTGGACCAAGAGATATTGGACACAATTTTCATCTTCATCAGAAAAGATGGCCTGAATAACGCTTTCATCAAGGTGGTTCCTTCCTCTAACTAGCATGTAGTGCCTCTAGAAGGTGATAAAAGGTTGTTCATCCTGACTTCCCTTTAACAACTTTGACGCGAGGTTCCTCAATCACATGAGAATTTCCCATTCGCAATTGTATGTCGTGAGTTGAGCTTAAATCAAAATATTTCAATATTGTTGGACATGAGACTCCAAACACATAAGTGGGATGGGAATTATGTTAGATTGAAAAATCCATTTTTAAAGAAACATCCTTTACAAAAACAAAGTTCAAAACCCTTTTGTAAAAGAAACAAACTAAACAACGACATAAATTATAAAATGAAAATGCAAAGAATTAAAGGATGAGATAAGTGCACCATAAATTTATAGATGTTTGGTTTTAATGAAGTAGCCTAATCTTACTCCCAAGAATTCCCTCCTGAGAGTTTTTCATATTATGTGAGTTTATTATAGGCTTTGCCAACAAATCTTATCTTATAAGGATTGGAGATTTTCAATAGCTAACTACCCAACTAAGACATAATTTTAACTATGGAGACCTCCACAATCAACTAATAACTTTTAGCATAGGCTAAAGTCATGAACCAAGAGAGAGCTTTTGACAAATGGCTAAGATCACAAACCTATTGGAAGTTTTAATTAGAAGACCTCTCCAACAAGACAATAGCTTTGAATGGTTTAGCTCACAACCAAACACCACCTTCTTACAATGAAAATATTACACAAGAGACACAACACTCACGATTAATTTACAAATTTCCCCACACCAAAACTAATGATCCTCACAAATCATATATTCATTCTTAAAGTACTAAGGCAAGACTAAAGTGAGAAATGAGAGATTTGTAGAAAAGAGTGGAGAGTGAGAAAGAATGATCAAAATTCATTTTCTAAATGATTTGAAATAAGACTAGATCCCTCTATTTATAAGACAAAACATGGTGTAAATTAGGAAACAATCAATAGGATAATTAAAACTCATAATTGATTATGTTATACATATAGTTAATTATGACACCCTAAAATGGAAGCTTTTGATATCTAGTCATTGCCAACCATTAAGAGACTTCTCCAAATAATTTTAGGCATTACAAAGTGACGTAATCAACTATTAAAATGGCCTAATAGATAATCCTTTTGTAAAACATACTTTTAACTGATCAGGCAGTTCCTTAATCAATTGGTCAGACTTTTAAAACATTTTTATGTGATTTTATAAATCAAGATAGAATTTTCAACAGGTTTAAGTGTATGTGTGATTTGTTGTAGTAAGATCGAGAGTTTGTTTTATACCATTATAGAATTTGTTCATTCGACACAGACAACAGAGTCATCACACTTCTTCTATTTCACAACTCTAAAGCTTTTAGTTCATTGCGACATTATGTCTGACTTTATCATTAATATGGAACCTTGCACCTTCTTCTGGCGAGACTTGAGATAACTCTTCATAATAAACTCAATCATTAGACAAATCGCTTAATCAAAGATCTTTGTTGACTTCACTGTACACCGCTTGACATAAGGTGTTGTATTCATAGATAACCATTAATAACTTAATACCAAGTACACTTAATCACCATATATTGATCTTCACAATTAGATCTTCTCAACTTTATCAACACAACTTGATCTACAAAACACATCCTCTTAATCTCTGTATAAGATGATCTTCAGGCTTTATCTTGATTAAAATATCTTGATCAAGACATCTTGACATTCAAGCACCATGCACCATTACTTTGTCATATCAAAAGGAGAAGTATTTGAAGAATAAGTTTATGGCTTTTTGGGAAGGTCTTGGTTTGTTGACGATACTGGATCATCTAATGTCATGTATGGGAAGCAGAAGAGGAGGTATAATGAGACTCAGATGTTAGTGGAGGCATCCAATATTGAGGAGAGGCATAACATCTTTGGTAAAAATTAAACCTTTCCCAACTCATTAATCATTTTGTGTTGAAAACTCTTATCAATTGTAGTTGTTTTTCTTTGTCTCGTAGATAAGGGATGCCTTAAAACGATGCTCCATATAAGAGATTGTCGTGGATTACACCCTCATCGTCTAATGTGGTTGTGAAGACAAGCCTCCAATATAGTTCTATGTTTTGAGGAAGACAACATTGAACAACATTAATCAGGATAAAATACATTATCAAAGAAGGAAAAAGCTCTAAGTTCACAGGAAACTATGGTAACAAGAGTTGGGTCACAAGAAATCTTCAAGATAACATTGGACTTTGTTGAATTAATCTAAAAAATAAGGTACAAGTTACAATTGAGCTTTGTATATTACTATAGTACTCGGAACAAACATGCATCCTTCATCTTTAAGCATTCAAACTCATTTTGAAACTTACTCATTTGAGAACTTATGGTTACAAAATGATTTTTTAGTTTGTCAATCAGTTCTAACCGGTTACAAGAACGAAAACTCAACCTTTTTGGAAAAAGCTTCAGCTGTAACTGCTTAACCAAACCATGTAATCGATTACAGCCACGAAAAATTTGAAAAATATTTTTTAGCTTCAGTTGTAACTAATTATAATAATATTTTAACTGGTTACCACTGAAGCAGTGGCACTTTTTATATTAAATTTGATTCTAATTGATCGTACCTGATCAGAAATAGATTGGTGGTCAGCAATGCGTCGTGAGCTCCGTTATTCTCCGGTGGTGGTGAAGAGGTGGGGGTGTACCTGCAAGGTACTCTGATGCCAAAGTAAGAGACGGAGTAGAAAGCGCAAGTACAGAGAAAATGTGTAGTGAGAGTGAAAATCAGAATACCTGACCCTCTAGTGATAAAGGGTATTTATAGCGTTCCCCCAGTGCTAGGCCAACGGTCATCTGCACTGGGTTGGATTGCCAGGCCCAATGCAAATAACTGTCAGGGCTTACGTGGCGTAGGGAAGACCATCACATGGTCTTCGCCCTGGAGCAACTGCCCCATGATCTTCGAAAGGTGGGCTGACCAGTTCTTCAGGAAGTAGGTAGTTGCTTGATGACGTGTCCACGCGTGGGGGGCACGTGTAGTCCGTGGGGAAGACGCGTGATCTCTCCCCGTGCTAAGTAGTAGCATGTCCAACTGCAGAGAATGCTGAACATGCCCGACAGGGAGCAGGATTGGGCCTTGTTAGGCCTCCCCAATGTGACACTGGGTTGGGCCTGCCCGACTCTGGGGCAGGTACTGGTCCAGTCCAGAACACTAATGATTACCAAACATCATATATCAATCATGACAATGATTTATGATATTATACTCTTTTCAAATGATATAATTCAAGTTTAAATAGCTATGGTTTCAAATTTTCAAAAACACCTCTTTCTAGTAATTCAAAATTCATATCTTTCTCAAATTTTTATCTAAGTGCCTTAGGCCAAATCTTAATGAAACATTTTGCATAAACTTTCATTGCATCATTAAAAGTTTCACTAATAAGTTTTGAGAACTTAAGTAATATACTTTGTGAATTTTTTACTTGAAAAGGAAGATCAATTCTCATAATTTATTCAAAATTCTGTTTTGTTCACTAAGTGTTAGTGCTCATTGTTCATAAGTGAAAGTGGTGTGCTTTCTCTTATTTTTTATAAAATCAAAAGGTGGCGTACCTTTGTAATTATTGTTAGATATTTAAGAGAGTCAAGTTGATCGACTATAATATATCTGACATAGTGAAATCTCTCACAAGGTGTGAGGGGACTGCAATACTCTTGTTTGGAAAGATGAACCAAGATATATTGTCTGTCTTGTTTACTTTCTGTATTAATTTTTCAGTATCCTTACTTTTACATCAGTTCTGAAAAATTAAGAACATAATCTCTAACAATACTGATCGAGAAAATTTCAATAATACCAATTATCAAATTCAGCTCCCTCTCTTAGATACTTTCATATTGACATTTGGCATCAAAGCGTGTTATAGGTAACCTTTTCATAAAGATCCAAAAATGGCTTCCTCAAATCCGACTTTTAGAGACGGTGGTAGCAACAACATGCCTTCATTATTCTGTGGTGAATACTTTGATTTTTGGAAAATACATCTGAAGGCACATATTGAAACACAAGGAGAAGAAGTTTAGGATGCTGGAGAAAATAGTCAGTTCATTCCTACCATTGTTGTCAATGGTGTTGGTACAACAATAACCAAAAGTTCATAGGATAAAGAAGATAAAAAAAAGGTTATCTACAACAAGAAAGCAATCAAGTTAATTCAAGTGACTCTAAGTATGGATTAATTCTCCCTTGTTTCTCAATGCATAATGCAAAAAAAAAAATGGGATACATTAGTAGTCACTCATGAAAGAACCGTTGAAATAAAAGGATCAAGATTGAACACTTTAGTCAAGAGTATGAATTGTTCAGAAAGCAGCCCAGAGAATCAATCATTGGCTTGCACAAAGATTTGTACACTTGACTAATCACTTGATCGCTCTTGGTAAGACTTTTACTAACGATAAACTTATATTAACGTACTTAGATCTTTAACTAGGGAATGGTAACCAAAGGTGATAGCGATATCTGAAAAATAATAGTTTATCCATTATGTCGTTTGCATCATTATTCGGAAAACTTAAAGAGTATGAGATTAAAGTTGAAATACTAGAAAATCATGAGATTTAAGAAAAGAAATCTAAAGGTATTGCTTTAAAAGTTGATTAAAGGGAAGAATTAGAAGAAGATGTTCTAAATGAAGATGAGAACTTCACGCTTCTTGTAAAAAGGAGGTAAGTTTTTAAATAATGATAAATCCTTAAACTTTACAAAAATAAAGAAATTTTTCAGGAAGAAAGAATCTTCTACATCAACACAAAATTCCACTTGCTCTGAATGTGGAAGGAAATAACACATGAAGGCGGATTGTCCAAACTTACCAAGAAAAGTGGTCATAAAGGAAGGAAGGAATCAAAGTCCAAAAAGGCCTATATTGTATGGGATGATAATGAAGTAAGTTCATCATCCGATTTGGAAAGTGATGAAAGCGCTAAACTTGCATTGATGGCATCACACCATTCTGATGATGAAGATGATGAGGTTACTAACGAAAACATTTCTTATAATAATGTTGCACAAGAAGCAATAGATGAATTACTTAACGAGTGTAAAATACAAAACATTGTCAACTCAAAAGAAACAAATTTTATCTCTTGAATAGAAGATTGACATTATGCAAAAAGACTTTAATAAAGAAAAACAAAATTATTTGGATATAGAAAAACATAATTCTACATGCAATGAGTGTAACTCACGTTCTTTTCAAATTGTCCAATTAAAAATAATTATTGAAAGATATGAAAAATGACAAATTTGATTGAAAAATGTCCTCAGCAGACAAAGATATTTCAATGATGAAAGTAGACTTTGTTATTCAAAATTTGACAAACCAAGTATTAGTAAAACCACCTTTGTTAAGGCACGTGACCAATCCAATAAAGAGAAAGTCAATAAAGTACAAAATTTTTATCATCATCCTAAGAAAAGATCTGTTCAAAAAAGTCTTTTGTTCAAAATTTTTTCCTACATATTTTTATTATGGTTTAATATGTCATACACATAATGCTTGTTATGTAAGGAATTTTAGTGTTGCAAGTGGGTATTATGTGTGGATCAAGAAATAAATTAATTATCAAGGACCTAAGACACGTTGGGCACCTAACAAATTTTAATTTATTTTATAGATTTTCTTGAAAATCACTACAAATCTATGGTATCTTGATAGTGGTTGTTCTAAGCATATGATTGGAGATATAAACAAATTTTCATCTCTAATTCTAAAGGACAAGAGATATGTCACTTAGGGGGACAACTAGGCATGACAACATAACCCATACCCGTGGGTACCCACTCCGAAGTTGACGGGGAAAACTCGTTTTGACTGAGTTTGAGTTCGGGTTTGGGTTTTCCCCGATTAAAAAATATGGGGACGGGTCGGGTAATGGGGAGACTAGTATCCACCCCGAACCCGCCTCGTTTATTGCATTATGTACATTATTATTTAGTTTTATTAATTTGAAATATTAAATATATGACCAATGTTTTGATATTTTGATTTATATTGATTATTTAAAATATTTGAAATGTATGTATGAAATTTTTTGAGATTGTTTTATTTTAGGGTTAATACACATTTTAGACCCTGCCATATGGGGCGAATTCGAAAAATGACCTGTAAAAAAAAAACTTAGATTTCGTCCCTGCCATTTGAAGATTCTTTCATTTTGGCCCCTTAGTCCACACAATCAGCATTTTTATATTTTTTTTATTTTTTTAATGTGACGTGGCGCTTACTTGGATTTTTATGTTTATTTTCTATATATTTTAATTACACGCGTGGCATTTTACTATTATTTTATTATTTGAATGTTGAAATGTTTAATGATCAAAAATCATAATTTTTGCCCTCACCAAGGTTTGAACCCATGTTCTTATGGTTGCAAGGAGATACTCTTCCACTAGGTCATTTAGTTCTTCTTGTATATTTGTTAACTTCAAATGTATATATTACAACATTTCAATTAACAATTAAATTAACACTTAAATTAACATATTAAAAACATAAATGACTTTAAATAAATACTAGAACTTATTATTATTTTATTTTACGATCAATTTATTATTTTATTTATTTATTTGTTTAATTTCAGTTTAATATTTTATTTTATTTATTTATTTTATTTAATTTCAGTTTTATTTATTTTATTTAAAAATATACGTTAATATTTATTTTCAGTTTATTTATTATTTAATATTTATATTTATATTCAGTTTATTTATTACTAAATTTATTTTCAGTTTATTTATTATTTATTTTCAGTTTATATTTATATTCAGTTTATTTATTTAATATTTAGTTTATTTATTAATTTATTTAGTTTATTTATTTATATTCAGTTTATTTATTACTAAATTTATTTTCAGTTTATTTATTATTTATTTTCAGTTTATATTTATATTCAGTTTATATTTATATTCAGTTTATTTATTTAATATTTAGCTTATTTATTTATTTAATTATTTAGTTTATTTATTTATTTATTCAGTTTATTTATTTAATATTTATTTTATTTATTTAATATTTAGTATATTTATTTATTTATTTAGTTTATTTATTTATTTAGTTTATTTATTTATTTATTTATTCAGTTTATTTATTTAATATTTAGTTTATTTAATTATTTATTTTTATATTTATATTTAGTTTATTTATTTTCAGTTTGTTTATTAAATATTAAATAAAAAATAATATTTAGTTTAAATAAATAAATAAACTAAATAAATAAATAAATAAATAAACTAAATATTAAATAAATAAACTGAATATAAATATAAACTGAAAATAAATAATAAATAAACTGAATATAAATATAAACTGAAAATAAATAATAAATAAACTGAAAATAAATTTATTAATAAATAAACTGAATATAAATAAATAAACTAAATAAATAAACTAAATATTAAATAAATAAACTGAATATAAATATAAACTGAAAATAAATAATAAATAAACTAAAAATAAATTTAGTAATAAATAAACTGAATATAAATATAAATATTAAATAATAAATAAACTGAAAATAAATATTAACGTATATTTTTATATAAAATAAATAAAATAGAATATTAAACTGAAATTAAAAAATTAAATAAATAAAATAAAAAATTGATCATAAAATAAAATAATAATAAGTTATAGTTTTTATTTAAAGTCATTTATGTATTTAATATGTTAATTTAAGTGTTAATTTAATGGTTAATTGAAATGTTGTAATATATACATTTGAAGTTAACAATTAAACAAGAAGAACTAAATGGCATATTGGATGAGTATCTCCTTGCAACCATGAGAACATGGGTTCAAACCTTGGTGTGGGCAAAAATTTTAATTTTTGATCTTTAAACATTTCAACATTCAAATAATAAAATAATAGTAAAATGTCACACGTGTAATTAAAATATAAAGAAAATAAACATAAAAATCCAAGGAAGCGCCACGTCACATTAAAAAAATAAATAAAATAAAAAAATGTTGACTGTGTGGACTGAGGGAGCAAAATAAAATAATCTTCAAATGACAGGGATGGAATCTAAGTTTTTTTTTCTACAGGTCCTTTTTCGAATTCGCCCCATATGGCAGGGTCTAAAATGTGTATTAACCCTTTATTTTATTATTTGTTATATAATTTGATTTTGGAAAAAATAAACATTTCTATTAAAAAAATTGATTTACTAGATTGATGGTGGCGGGGCGGGGATATCCGAACCCAACCTGAACCCGTTTAGGATGAGTTTGAGTTTTAATTCTTCATCTCCATTTGGGTGTGGGGCAGAGAACGGAGATTGTTTGGGAATTCAGGTTTGGATTTGGGGAAGGCAAAAACCGTCTCCGACCCGCCCCGTTGTCATGCCTAGGAACAACAACAAAGGGAAAATTCTTAGCATAGACAAAGTTGAAGCATCACCTTTCTCAACTATTGAAAATATACTTTATGTATAAGGGTTAAAACATAATCTTCTTATCATAAGCCAATTTTGTGACAAATGCTTCAAAATCAAGTATTAATAGTGTTTTTATTTATTTTAATTTATTTTATGTTTTTAGAATTTTATTTCTTTTAACAAGGACAAAAAATAATTTATAAAAATTTAAAAAAAATATTTTTTATTAAAATAATTATTTTATTATTATATTATTAAAAAAATATTTAATATATTAATTAATTAAAAATAATAATTTCTCTATTTTAAAATGATTGTCGTTTAAGGTTTTTACACACAGATTGTGCAATGCAATAATATTATCATAAAACATCACATTTTTATTAAATTAATCTTATTAATATATTAAAAATAATATATAAAATAATAGTTAAATGACACAACAAAAATAATAATAATCAAAGTGAAAATGACCGTTATTTTAAAATAAAATTTATTTGTTAAAATTACCATACTCTTAAAACATAAGGAATGTTCTCAAACTAGATGGAGCACTGTCCAAGAAACAAGCATCCTTCGACCATTCAATAATAAACCTTAATAAAAAATTAAAAAATATTTTTATTGTAGGAGATGTAGGGAATTGTTTTTTTAAATGTGGAGCACCAAGATAAAAAAAAAAAACTGTATTTGATTGACAAATGAATCCACTTAATAATTTGTAAGATAAAAATGCCTCTTTTGATATATATATATATATATATATATATATTTGATATTTTTTGAACTCTTTTTCTTTAGGAAATTACTTTTTAATATTTATTTGGATAAATTCTTATCACTTTTAAACTTTAAATGGGGTGGAATACGAACCAATCACTTATTTAATTTTGAATAACCATGTTATTAAAAAAAAAACCTAAATAATACAACTTTAAAAAAATTTACCAAAATGGCATATCAAATGGCGATTCAGGCTATTTGCTCGTTTGCCCTAATTTACATTTTCAAGGGAGGCACCATATGATATGGCGCCTCTGGTCAGTTGCTTTTTTTTAATTGTTATGGCGCCATATGATATGGCGCCATATGATGGAAAATAAAAATTTAATGGCCGGTCCTATCAAAACGTCCACCGGTTTCACATGTCGGGACATTTGCGCGGCGTCGAGGTCTATGATTTTGTTGAGGTGTCTCTGCCCTTTGCGTGTTGACTTGTGGAAGAGGCATATGTTGAGATGGTCCCGGCGTAGCGGACAACTTTTGAAGCATCTGTCCCCAATAACCGGGGGGTTGCCGCCAACGGCGCTTCCGTAATCCAGTTGCATACCCATGTTTTCGTAGTTGGGACGAGGGAGTTGGGTTGGGTGTGGACGGTATGGTTGGCCGAATTGGTGCATTGAATCATTTTGGAAATGATGCAATGGTTGTTGTGGGGTTTGGTAGTCAAATAGTGGGTGAGTATGTTGGTGGTAGGACAATTGTGTGTTCATCTGTGGGGGGTTGTAACACCCTTTTCTACCCCACAATTATCGCAGCAGATAAAACAAAATATCAGAGTAAAATCAGAATCACCTCAAAGGGTGCACATTTCTCAATAAATTCAAATCAACAAAATTGCTCTGTAAACAACGAGTTTTCCTCAACTAACTCAAAAGCCTTCAAAGGGCAGCAGAACCACCATAACCACAAAATCCCACAAAAGGATTTTTAAAATAAAACCATAGTCATCAAATAACAACAAAATAACAGCCAAATAAAAACGCAACATGGTTCAACTCAACGACCCAACCCGATGTTACACTATCAGAGCAAGACCCTCTACATCGACCAAAATGCATATAAACTTCAAAAGTTCCTCGAAATCATCCACGGCTAATCATGATCACCTGCACGTTACCCACGTGGAGGCAATATTCAAATAGGCAGGGTGAGTAATCACAATTCATTATAATCAATATAAAAACAAGATATGTATAAAATGACGTCATAATCATAAACAACATCATCAGAGTCACTAACAGGATCAACAGTCAAAACATCATAAACTCACATCAATAATGCCACATAAATGCAATGCACAACAAGACTCATGCATGTGGCACCAATCGTCACAATCGATGGACACTTAGGTCATCACCCTCCAAAGATCCCCGTCATTAGGATCGGTTCCACACAAGAACCGGAGCACGTCATAAACCACCTCACATCCACACAATGGGATGAAAGCCACAATAGACCGAAGTCTAACATCATCACTGAAATGCTATGAATGCATGATGCACATCGTCGTAATCATCATCATCAATAAAGTCATTACGTGCATCATCATTCATCAAAATCTCATATTCGTCATATTGTTATTTACTCATCAAAACATCATGCATCATCATCTTATAATCATCAATATAGCTCATGGTAATTCACATCAGTATTTAATCATCAAACATCAGGTATAAACAGCTCATAATCATCAATACACTCATGGTAATTCGTATCATCACTTAACCATCAAACATCATATATAAACAACTCATAATCATCAATATACATCACGGTAATTCATATCATCAAATATTTCATCAAAACATCACGAAATCATCATCACATGATCATCAATAACATCATGGTAAATCATTAGAAAAATCACAACATCAAAACATCAAGACAGCACAGCATCATGAAACAATTTCCGCGAACAGCAGTCGTTCGCTGCAGAGTTCGCTGTGCGAACCTGTTCACTGGTTGTTCGCTTTACGAGCATCCCGCGAACCCCAAAATCTCACACAAAACCCAGAGAGTTCCCATTCTGTCTCTCGCTCGCCACCCTCATTCGCTTTGCGAATCCACTCGCTTGGATATTCGCTTTGCGAACTAGAAATCACACTTCAGAATTCATCCAGTATTCACCAACAAAATCATCGCGCATTCGCTGTGCTGCTCGCTTTGCGAGCCTGGGGCGAGTGTTCGCCTTGCGAAGGAATTGTTCACTTTGCGAACTCGCGATTTCAGGAAATCGCTGCTACGCATCAGTAGCATAACAGACCCAAACACCTTACGATTTCAACCTCAGTTCACCCAAAACTTCCCCAAAACATTTCCCAAGGCATCATGGTAATCAAAGGCATAAAACCTACAACATTTAGGTCGATTAATTCCACTATCCTAACTCAAAATTACCTAAACCTTCACAAACCCTCAAGATTCTCATAAACCCCATAAATCCCTTTCTCATACAAGATCCCACATATCATAAAAAAGGTTTAGCCTCGAAGGCTTATTTTTTTCCCGAATCAATTCAACCCTTAATAATCCATCATCGATCCTCAGAAATACCCCTAAATCATCAATAACTCATAAACCCTTCAAAAACCCCAAAAACCTAAAAATCCACTTTAAAATACATCGAATATCTATATTGAAAATAATGAAAGGTAATACTCCCTATACCTTAGATTGTCGATTCAGAGCTTTCTCTATTGAGTCTTTGGAAACCTTCGTGAATCCTCGCCTTTCCCTTTTTCCTCGGAGCTCTCGCCTTCTTTCCTTCTTTTCACGGTCTAACACAAATGAATCATAATCTTCTCAATTCCTTCTTTTTGGTTAAACTTAACGTTTGGGCCTCTCAAATGTGCTTTCCCCATAATACCCTCACTAATCCTCCTCAAAAGTCCATCTTACCCTTAATTCTTCTAATATTATTTAAATTAATAATAATACTAATATATTCATATTATATACTATTATTTAATTAAATAACCAAAACTCCACGAAAATGCCAATGTCAACATAAACCACCAAAATTCGCCGAAAATTCACAAATATTATATTTAAATAAATTAAATAGATATTCTAATAAATTTGGGGTGTTACAGGGGCTATGGTGGGCTGTGGTGGGTTCGAAAGAGTTATCAGGGCTATAGGAAGAAGTTGGGTCGGTGTAGGTGGGCTGACAGTAGGGGTAAGGCTCTTGTTGTTGTGACTGGGTTGGTGGCATGAAAGGGTTGCGGTTTTGGAAGATTGATTCGGTTGGTATACTTGGTTGTTGGGTATAATACGATGTTTGGTGTTGGACATGTGGCTGTGATGAA
Source organism: Lathyrus tuberosus (assembly GCA_022829125.1). Lineage (NCBI taxonomy): Eukaryota > Viridiplantae > Streptophyta > Magnoliopsida > Fabales > Fabaceae > Lathyrus > Lathyrus tuberosus. Next base: position 7,218,569 of record JALAZF010000087.1, on the reverse strand, counting down.
GAAGCACGTTGGCGCGGATCAATCAGATACGTCAGCTCAGACAGAAATTGTTGGGGTGTTGTAACTGACTTAAACCAAATCATATATTATTGAGTTGGTCTAACCCCTTCCACAACATGTTCGGCTAAGATGTGTCTATGTCGATTCTCCCAATGTTGACACATCTATTTTGCAAATTTTTTCCAATGACCTACAGCCTATTGTGTATCCACTCTACATTGATTCCACTCTCCCAAACATGTCGGAGCGACTGGAATATCCTGATGCATTCCAAGCTGCAGTTTTACCCGATCACTTTGATGCATCTCCACTGTAATGAACCGAATAATGGGTGTTTTTGATGTCCACACTACAACATCATCCACGTTGGGGTTTTGGTGTGGTAATTTATTAGATAAATTTATGGTAGTTTAAGAATAAATTACATCGTCGGGTCAAATGTGATCTATAAGGTTGCGGTAGACGATTATTGAGTTCCTGGGATTTCGTTGGTAATTCATTCCCGAAACTGACCACCTCACAAATAAATTCGTTACAAATAAACATTTCATCAAAGTATACATGTTCGAGTTTTAAAATTAAACTTACTTGTTTGCGTAGGGAAATGTGAATGGATTTCGGTTAACAGGAGTTAGTGTTGGCATTGTAAACCAACCCCACGCTTGAAGTAGATAGGCGCAACCATAAAAAGTACATGTGTTTTTTTTGAATTTTTACATAGTGAACTATAGAGATGGGCCAGGACAGCTGAACCTCAACTATAGTCGCACACTTTATTAATGTTGGACAACAATGGTAAATATATAATATTTACACTATTTCCATTACTTTCTGGAAATAAAAAATGACCAAATAAGATCATTAAATAACACCGAGTTTTAACTATCTTGTAATACTCGGGGGATTCCTCGTCCAATATAATATCATGATATTGTTCTCTTAGGTATTTTAAATTAATACCTTGGCCCCTAGGTCAACTATCACGTGTTGGCTCAGGTGTTTCGACATAGAGCGGGGCGCCAACAAATCTTCGCAAAGTTGGTTGTCAACACAAACCTTGCTGTTGACGGCTTTTCCATCGATGCGTAGGCCATGTAACATATACACATCTTGTAGTGTGACCGTGCATTCACCGAAAGGAAGGTGAAATGTGTGGGTCTCTGGCCTCCAACGTTCTAGCAAAACTAGAATAAATTTGGGGTCAAGCGAATATGATTTGATTTTTATCAAATCACCAAAGCCACATGCAGTTAGGTATCCTTCGATGAATGGGTCGTGTGGTATGTAGTCATGCCCATGACAACGAAACCTTGATACCTCCTGAACAAAAATATAAATAACATTAGTTTTATAAAAAAATACATCTAAGTAAGGGAAGACAAAACAAATAAAGAAAAACACTTACAAACTCTACAACATTTTCGGGTGTTCCTCTGTGATCATTTCCCATGGTGAGTAGAGACATTTTTGAGTAATTGGTATGAAGAAGAAGAGTTTGTGATGGATACGAAGATTTTGTAATTTGAGGAGAAGAGTTTGTAATGTAGGAGAAGAGTTTGGGATGAGAAGATTTTGTAAAGTGATGAGAATGTATTTATAATGGTGAAGAATGTGATGAGAGGAGTCATATAAAAATGCATGGTGAAATGCAGGGCCGTCTTTGAGGGCGTGCAAGGCGGGCTACCGCACAGGGCCTCAAATTTGTTATAGTTAACTTGGGGCTAAATAGGGCCTCAAAAATATTTATAATGGTTAAACAATGGTTAGATAGGGCCTCTATTTGTTTTTCCATGATTAAACTACAACTAATTTACACAGGGCCTCCGAAAAAATTGGGACGACTCTGGTGAAATGTGATGCACTTTGTGTAAGGAATCGTGTAAGTGTTCTCTTACATGATTCTTGGTCATTGTCATGTAGAGAATCTTGCAGGCATTGCATGTGAAACCATTAAATGTCTTGTATGTGTAGTTGGTAAGACTTTAGTGTAGTCTTGAAATTGTAGTCTTAGAAGACTATTATGGTAGCCATGTGAATCTAACAAGTGTAGTCATGCAGAGATTCTTGGTAAGACATCTAAGAAGTGAATTACTATTTCGTATAGTGTGCTAAAGAAATAGGGTATAGACATGATAGAGAATAGTGTATTTTTGCAGAGAATCACATGTGAAAGTCTTGGCATGGTAGTGTAGTCTTGTCATGCAGAAAATCATAAAGGCGTGCAAGATATGTGATAGTATTTAATAATAATAACAATAATAATAAATGGTTGTGGTTTTTACAACATTAATGTCTTGTAAGTGTAGTTGGTAATGATAAAGTAGTGAATACATATTTAGTATAGTCTTGTCATGCAGAGAATCACATGATGCATGCAAGAATAGGGCAGTCTTCTGATTTCGTATAGTCTTAACATGTGATAGTATTTAATAATAATAATAATAATAATAATAATAATAATAATAGTAATAATAAGTATTTACAATTTTCAAAATACGAAAGTTACTAGGTTTTTAATTGATAGAAGATCAAATTTTTTACATAATACTAAGAAGTATTCATAATACGGAAGTTACTAGTATTTACAATTAGAAAATAATAATAATAAGTATTCATAATACTAATAAAGTCTTTGTAGTAACTTGTAAACCATTGTGAAACATTAATTCACAATGGTAGTGTCTTTGTAGTAACTTGTAAAGTCTTGTGAGATTCTTGACATGGTAGTGTAGTCTTGTCATGTAAAGAATCACATGAGGCATGCATTTAATCAATGGTTTTGTTTTTTACAACTTTAATGTCTTGTAAGTGTAGTTGGTGAGACTTTAGTGTAGTGTATAGGCATAGGCATGATAAATAAGTGAATAAATATTTCGTATAGTGTATAGGCATGATAAAGAATAGTGTAGTGTTGTGAGATTCTTGGCATGGTAGTACAGTCTTGTCATGCAGAGAATCTTGGCATGGTAGTGTAGACTTTAATGTGTTGTAAGTGAAGTTGGTAAGACATAAGTTGTAAAGCATTCTGAAGCATTAAAACGTATAAGACATGTAAATAAATAATTCGTATCAAATCATTACCGGTTAACACAAGAGACATACAATTTATGATCACATCATTTAGTTAACATATTCTTCCAAACACTAAAATTTGTAAACCATTTCTTCCTAACACGAGTTAGTAACGTTTTTGTTATGGCTCAAACACCACAATACATGATCACTGCACATCTCAATGGTGAGATGTTTGAATGTCCTATTACTGGTTTCAATTTTAGAAATACGGAAGTTACTAGGTTTTTAATTGATAGAAGATCAAATTTTTTACATTTGAAATCCAGATTAGAAAAGAAATTACAGTGTGGTCCAATTGGCCAAATCGCTTACAAAAATCCTCTGTTTTTTGGCGGGCACGAGCAATGCAATTTTTTTTAGTTAAAGATTCGAGACGATGATGATGTGCGTGATATGTTTCTCAGTCATGAGTATTCTGGATTCAATGATATTGAATTATATATTATGTTACAACAACAACAAGTGTCTCAACAACTTGAATCTTCTCAAGTTTTTAATGAATATGATGACGAACAATCTGAGGTCGATGTCGTTGACGAAGAAGAAGAAGCTGATGTCATTGTCGATGAAATGGTAAACAACGAGGAAAACCTATTACCAGCCAGTCATGTTTATTGCACACCTCAACACATGATAAGTCTCAACTTAGGCGAAGACGAACCATCAACAAATATTTTTTACAATCCATACATGCAAACGAAAGAAGTATTAAAAGTGGGAGACAATTTTCGTACAAAAGAAGATTGTGTCCGAGCTATAAAACAATATCACATGGACTTGTCTACAGATTATAGAGTCGATCGAACAAATCCGACTCTGTATAAGATCTATTACCGTAACGAGGTGTGCCTGTTTAGATTAACATCTTTCCGTAAGAGAAGCGATTCCTAGAAGATAGGGTCAATGGGTCCAGAGCAGACTTGTATAATCACGAATCCAATGCAGGATCATCGCAAGCTCACCTCTCAGTTGATATGCAACGAAATTCTATCAGTCATTAGCGACAACCCTTCTTTGAAGGTGATTACCATAATCGCGCATATGGTTCAAAGATACAACTATACTCCTTCGTACAGTAAATCGTGGATAGCTAGGACTAAGGTGGTTGAAACGATTTTTGGAAATTTGGAGGACTCTTACAAAGAACTTCCAAAATACCTGGTGGCACTTAAACACTATGCTCCAGGGACTGTTGTCATCTTGGAGACATTGCCGGCGTATACGCCATACGGGAATTGTGTAAGTGGAAATGGCATTTTCCATAGACTCTTCTAGGCATTTGAACCATGCATCAAAGGATTTGCGTACTGTAAACCTATCATTCAAATTGATGGAACATGGTTGTATGGGAAATATAAGGGCACGCTACTAATGGTTGTGGCACAGGATGGCAACAACAACATTTTTCCAATCGCCTTCGCTCTAGTTGAAGGGGAGACTGCTGAAGGTTGGAGTTTTTTCCTAAAAAATCTCCGACAATACATGTCTCCCCAACCTAACTTATGTTTGATCTCTGATAGACACCCATCAATAGAGAGTGCATACAACAATCTTGATAACGGTTGGCAGGATCCTCCCTCAAGCCATGTGTATTGCATTAGACACATCGCTCAAAATTTCATGCGGGAGATCAATGACAAAACACTAAGGAAGAAGGTTATTAACACAGGTTACGCACTAACAGAGCCTACCTTCAGACACTATCGTGACAAGATCAGATTGACAAATGCAAATGCATTGAGATGGATTGATAATATTCAACTGGAGAAATGGACAAGAGCATACGGCAATAGGCAGCGATGGGGCCACATGACAACAAACCTCGTTGAATCAATGAACTATGTATTCAAGGGCATTCGAAACCTACCGATAACCGTTGTGGTAAGGTCAACATATTTTAGGCTCGGTGCACTTTTTGATACCAGACGTACAAAGTGGGGGTTCTGTTTTGCAATCTGGGCAGCTGTTCAGTAATAGTTCATTGACATTCATGACGGAAGAAGCTACAAAAGCCAACACACATGTGGTCACGATCTTTGACCGTAATAAAGGTTGGTTCAGTGTTGCAGAGTCTATTGATCATAATGAAGGGAGGCCTAGGGGATGTTACCAAGTGGAACTGGATATGAGTTGGTGTGACTATGGAAAGTTCCAGGCATTTCGTATGCCTTGCTCCCATATTATAGCAGCATGTTTGAAGGCTCGGCTGAACCCAACCAACTATCTTTCTATTTTTCACCAAGTCATTACTCTATGCAATGTCTATAGCACTAGCTTTCAGGTGGTAGCAAAGGAGGACTACTGGCCTCTATACGAAGGCGAAATTTTCTGGCATAATGATTTGATGCGAAGAAAGAAAAAGGGTCGCCCTAATAGCACCCGTATTCGAACGGAGATGGATGCAACAAACAAAATGGTGAGGTTATGTAGTTCGTGCCGTCAGCCGGGACACAATCGTACCAAGTGTCTCAATATGGGATCAAGCACAACATCATAGTTTCAAATGTAACTTTGTCTATTTATAATAACAACAAATTTCATTTCATTGATAGCTTAAGCGATTACAATTAACAACAACATAACTTAACAAAGTATAACTTAATAGCTCAACAACAACAATTAACAACGACATAACCTAATACCAAATCGAAAAAAAACAACAACATACCCAAAAGAAACAACTCAACGAATCAACTTATCTAGGAGGATATTACAACCATCAAGCTAATTTTCTTTGGTGTTAACATCATCATAAGGACATCAGCTTCATTTTCCACTTTTCTCCAAGTACGGGTAACTCCATTTGGGCTTGACTCCTCAACCAGTCTCTCAATTTTCCCGATCTTTTCACCTGAAGCAAATTCTCCTTATAGCCAGCGATTCAATTCCCTATGCAAATGCTCAAAGGTTTGTGTGTTTCAGAGTAGGACCTTCATCAGAGGCTTTGTTGCTGAAAAACAAATTACGATATTTCTTTTCATAAGTGGAAATGTTGGAAGCGGTTACTCCGATGATGATGAACGCCGATTTAACCACTCAGACATAATGGGAGGGGAGATATTAGAATATTGGTGATAAGTGTTGTGGGGGTAACAAATGAGGGTGCAGTCTTATTTATAGACACATGAAATACTGTATCTACCAATTTAAAAAAATGTTTTAATTATAAATTAAAAAAAAAACAGATAAATGGCTTAATAAAAAAACAAGTGAACTAAGGCACCATACCATATGGCGCTTCCCCTGTAACTTTAAAATTAGGGCATACGACTTTGTACTGAGTTGCCATATCAAATGGCATTTTGGAATTTTTTTTGCCTGAGGCGCCATACCATATGGCGCCAGCAGGTTAATTTTTTTTTAAAATATACCATTTTGATAATTCTTTTGAAAGTTGTGTTATTTTAGGTATTTTTTTTAATAACATGATTATTCTAAAAAAAAATCACTTATTTAAGTGTCAAAAATATAAAACCAAACCAATCAATTAAAAAATGTACAAAACCAATCATACATCCCAAAAATGATTATGTAAGAAAAACGAAAAAAAAAAAAAAAAAACTACTGTATTTCCAAATTTCAAATTCAAATTCACTCACACAACGGCTGGTTCCGCTTCCCCTCTCTCTCCCCGTCTCTCTCACACAGTCTCTTCTGTTCCATCTCTCTCTCAACTCAAGCCCTTTCTCTCTCTAGAATCAACTCAACAAACCCTATTCTCTCCTCTTCTGTTCCCATAGCAAAAATCAACTCCGATGAAGAAATTCTCGCTAAGAAATGCAATCACGCGGAACAATCCTTCATCCGCCAAACCCAAATCCACGCAAAAGCACAAACTCGCACCATCCAAGGACAAAGAAAACAATCCTCCTTTCAAATCCCCTAATCCTCTCAAACGCAAGCTCCCTCCCCTTCCCGAAGATACACTCTCCACCTCTTCCGATTCCGGCGTCAAGGTGTTTCTTCGCTCTTTTCCTCTTCAACAATTACAACTCGTTTTAATTAGTTTCTAATTTTATGTTATTTACTAATTATAGGTTATTGTGAGGTTGAAACCACTGTGCAATGACAGGGATGAAGGAGGTTCCGTAATTCAGAAAATTTCCACCAATTCCTTGTCGATCAACTCTCACAATTTTTCATTTGACTCCATTCTTCATGCGGATGCTACTCAGGCACGGTTTATTTATTTATTTTCTCATTTTTGTATGTTGTTGTGTCTCTATTCGAGTTCCGTAGCTATTACTTGATTCATGGATTGTTTAGTGTTGTTTAATGGTGTTGTGTCTCGCTTTACAGTTAGATGTTTTTGAGCTTGTTGGTGTGCCTCTAGTAGAGAATTGTTTGGCAGGATTCAATAGTTCCGTTTTTGCTTATGGCCAGGTTTATTTCCTTTTTTTTTTTTTCATGATGGTGTTGCTTTTGTTATTATTATGGATGATTATTAATTTTCATTTTTTTTCCATATAGACCGGGAGTGGTAAGACTTACACCATGTGGGGTCCTCCCAATGCTTTGGCTGTTGAAAACTCGACCATTGATCAGCAAGGAGGTCTCGCCCCGCGAGTTTTCGAAAGACTATTTGCCCGCCTAAATGAAGTTAGCAACAATTTCATGTTTTATTCCTTGTTTGAAAGCTCTATGAACGTGTGACTATGATGTTGATCAATTTTTGTGTTTCTTGTGCAGGAGCAAACCAAGCATTCCGACAACCAACTCATGTACCAGTGCCACTGTTCATTTCTTGAGGTTGAATTGAATGACTGTTGATTATTTCTTTCTCTCTGTTTTTGTTCTGCTTAACTGCTGTCTAGTATATCTGACGCACGGGATTTTGCAGATATACAATGAGCATATAACCGATTTGTTAGATCCAAATAAAAGAAACCTACAGGTTAAATCCAAACCATTGTAGTTTTCCCTGGTTCATATTTGACTTGGGTTTATACCGGAACTGGTTTGTTTGTTTATTCAGATTAGAGAAGATGTCAAATCTGGTATCTATGTTGAAAATCTTACAGAGGAGCAAGTATGTACTGTGAAAGATGTCAATCAGCTTTTGATAAAGGTGTGCTTTATCATAGCCATTGTCGAACTAGTCATAGAATGCTAAAGCACTCGTTTGACGCTCTGAAAGCACATACAATTCAATGCTTAATAATTATCGGGTGTATGGCTGACAAATTAGATGATTTTTTGTCATGCGTTTATAATTAAATGTCATTTTTTCCCTTGTTAAATTTTTTGAGAGTAATTATCTTTATAAATTCATATGAAATGCTTATTTTAACTTTATTTCAATAATATTGATTTGTAATACTTGGTTGATCCTATAGGATGTATTTTGTTTTCATTTCTTCCACATACTACATACTAGATGTTGCCATAGTTCATGTATGTCTGATATCTGAATACGCATAAGGCACAACAAAATCAACACATGTCATTGTGGGATAGCTGGACTTCATTTTGAGCATTTATGACCCAATCTCCATTAAGCAGATTTGGTTAAAACTGATTTTATCACCAAGAGAAATGAAATGCTTAGTTGCTTTATAGGCTGACTTGAATACAACAACAACCAAGCCTTATTCCACTAAGTGGGATCGGCTACGTGGATCAAATTACGCCATAATGTTCTATCAAAGACCATGTTTCTATCCAATTCGTTTACCTCAAGATCTTTTTTAATAGTTTCTCTTATAGTTTTTATAGGCTCCTCTACCTCTAGTTGTTTGACTACTCTCCTTACAGGTTGACTTGAATATATCTTCTTTTTTATTTTTAAAGTTTGACCTTGATTTATGCTAGTATTTACTTTTAGCTTTCCAGTTAATTGATATACTTTTTGTTTATTTTAATACTTTTGAGTTCACATTTCGCAACTGCCATGGCACTTCATACTTCTTGATATATTTCTTTTTTAGGAACTTATGATTCTTTGGTTATTATATGTTTTATGCATTTTTTCTATCACGTACCTTTCACTATGCAGGGATTGCTAAACAGAACAGTAGGTGCGACCAGTGTAAATTCTGAAAGCTCTCGTTCACATACAGTGTTTACTTGTGTTGTTGAGTCTCGATGCAAGGTGATATATTCTTATCTTGTGGCCTGAGGATTGTTGAAATAATTGTTTTGAACAATAGTCAAATTGTGTAATGGGTTGGCTGCAGATAGTAGAAAGTCCAAACTGTTGGTGAACTTTAACTAGATAATTTTTAGAAGAAACATTGTGCTATTCCTGAACCTTTGCTTTTATTATGCCAAACAACTGTTCAGAAGACATTTCTCTGCATCACAAGATAACCGACAAAAAAAAGCTATTGATGTAAGCTCATATTTTCATTTGCAGAATATTGCAGACCGTTTAAGCAGATTTAAAACAAGTAAAATCAATCTTGTTGATTTAGCCGGGTCCGAACGACAGAAATTAACAGGCGCAGCAGGATACCGTCTGAAGGAAGCTGGCAACATTAATAGATCACTTTCACAGCTGGGGTATGATTTAAAATGCTTATGTATTCCACTGTTATCGCTATTGTTGGCACTCCAAATGCTAATACTCTTGTCGTGGCTCCATGGTTTATATCCATTATAGTTTGAGTATTTGCAACATAAAGTACTGTTTTTTTATAAAGCCTTCCATAAGGCTTCTTTGTGGTACACCGTGGGAATTTCTTTCTGAATCAATGAGAATCATGTTTATTTCCCTCCGCATCTTTCTATCAAACACTGCTATTGGTACAGCCTCAATAAACATGTACCAAAAACGATTTTACAATACATGTTATAAATCTTTCTCATTTTATACCAAAATGCTTGCCCACTGATTTAGTTGTTGGCGTGCCACTTACTTTGCTCTAACATTTATTTGGATAAAATTTCAAGCTGAAAATTTCTACTCCTTGCTGTTTTGAAGCCTGTTCATCATATTTATCCTTGGCTACCAAATCCTACACTCACTTTCCCCTTATACCAAGAGCTTACTGAGGTTAAATTTGACTGCAGGAATCTGATTAACATACTTGCTGAAGTTTCTCAGACAGGAAAGCAGCGGCATATACCATATAGAGACTCCAAGTTGACTTTTTTATTGCAAGAGTCTCTTGGTGGAAATGCAAAATTAACATTGCTTTGCGCCATTTCCCCTGCACAAAGGTAGATATGTAAACAATTGGTGATTTTTATTTTTCTCTTGTGTCATATGGAATATAAATATTTACACGACTTAGCATTGCAGTTGTAGGAGTGAGACTTTTAGTACGTTGAGATTCGCACAATGTGCCAAAGCTATCAAGAACAAAGCTGTTGTAAATGAAGTAATGCACGATGATGTGAACCAATTGCGAGAAGTAATACGTGAACTCAGGGTATATTTCTTCCACCATGATCAACCTTCTCTTTTCCATGTCAGTACATGAAATTTTGATTCAAATAACTTAGATCTGTAAAATCAACCAGGATGAGCTGCATCGAGTTAAAACAAATGGTAACAATTCTAGTGATGGCAGCAGAGGCCATTCAGCAGCTTTGATCCGAAGAAGTTTGAATTTATTGCAGCCTAGACTCCAATACCCGTTGTCACTACCTCACATTGATGAAGATAGCGATGAGGAGATGGAGATTGACGAGGAAGGCGTTGAGGATCATGCTAGAGTTCTTTGCAATTTGAACAAAGATTCTGCTGATAACCCTGTTAGCCTCGGTGTAGTTAATTGTGATACTGGCCCCGTCCTCAAATCCCCAAATCTCAGTGTTTCCCCAACAATCAGCAGCAGCAGAAAAAGTTTGAAGACCTTATCAAAGCTCTCCCCATCTCAGAATAACCTTCATAGCGAAAGTGACATAGGCATAAAGAATGACTTTGGCACAATGACTGCTAATCAGAAAAGCATACCTACTGCCCTGTCTAGTCTGATGGCTCAAAATTTCCTTACTAAAACTGAAAATTTAACCGCTAGCATCCAGCATGGTCTTGAAACTATTGATAACCACCTTTGCGCGGAAGCTATTCGGCGATCACCGTTGAGGCTCTCATTGAGACCTAAAGATTCTAAGCAAAATTTTCCAGTGGACAAAGTTAATGTGGGAGTACAGGCTTTCGTCAATGATAAGGCTGGAGATGAAGATTCTGTTATGACCTGTAATAACTGTAAAAGTAGAATGCAGCTTGATGGCAGTACGGTTGACAATAACTCAAACATGCAGTTAGTCGCTGTTGATTGCCCTGAGTCTGCTGACAAACCAAAGAAGCAAGTTCTTAAAGTGAGTGTAAAAATCCTAGATGCAGTTTCCGGTATAGCTAAGTTTCAATCTATTAATTATAGTTTCTTTCTCATGTGATATAGGCTGCAGAGAAGGTTTTGGCAGGATCCATAAGGAGAGAAATGGCACTGGAAGAGTTATGTGCAAAGCAGGCTTCTGAGATATCGCAGCTCAATTGCTTAGTAAGCTTATGTTTGTTTCATAACAATAATCCGCGACCATTTTATCATCATCTGTTGTGACTATTGTCAATCATACTTGTAGTTGGAACAGTACAAGCACGAGACAGAATGCAATGCCATAACAGGACAGGCAAGGGAAGGTAAAATTCAGCACCTTCAGAGTCCTATGGATGGTGTTTTACCCACCGACGAATTCATGAACGAAGATCTAGTGTCCCGCGCACATGAACATGAGGTAAGAGTAAGTTATTTTTAAGGTTTCTTTTTCATGATTACTATATTGGTTGCTCAAGACTTACTATAAATATTCAACAGCTTTTGAAGGAGAACTATGAGCATCATCCAGAAGTTCTGAAGATGAAGATAGAGTTAAAAAGAGTACAAGATAAGCTACAAGAATATCAGAATTTCTATGAATTTGGAGAGAGGGAAGTGCTGATGGAAGAGATATGTAATTTAAGAAATCAACTTCATTTTTATTTAGACTATCCATCCGCATCTGCAAGAAAAGAATATCCACTGTTGCAATTGCCTCACTCATCTGTACCTAGTTTGGACGCAAACCTCGATGCCATTCCTGATTCAACAGAAGCTAGCCCTGAGGCAAATGCAAATCCAGAATCAACTGAAGGCAGTGCTGAAGTAAAACTTGAACAGGAAAGAAGTAAGTGGACTGAGGCCGAAAACAGGTGGATTTCCCTGTCTGAAGAACTCAGAGCTGAAGTTGAAGCTAACAGGTCGTTAGCTGAAAAGAGGAAGCGTGAATTAGACGCTGAAAGGAAGTGCTCCAAGGAACTGAAGGATGCAATGCAAATAGCTATAGAAGGCCATGCACGTGTTTTAGAACAGTATGCTGATTTGGAAGAGAAACATGTCCAGTTGCTCGAAAGACATAGAAAGATTCATGATGGAATTGATGATATAAAAAAAGCAACTTCCAGAGCAGCAGTAAGAAGTGCCGAGTCCAGACTCATAAATACCCTTGCAGCAGAAATTTCAGCATTAAAAACGGAAAAAGAAAAAGAAAGGAGAATCCTAATAGATGAAAATAAAGGGCTTCAGGATCAACTAAAAGATACTTCTGAAGCAGTGAAAGCTGCAGGTGAGCTTCTTGTGCGGCTTAAAGAAGCAGAAGAAGGCGTCATTACTGCACAGGTGAGAAAATCAACATGCATCTTTAATGAATGTTATCGACTGAAAAGTACTTATTGCTATTGTCATCCTCTCCCCTTTCTCGCAACTTAATTAAACAATCAATCATCATCACCAGTATTCTCCTTGTATGTTCCATTGACATTGTCGCATGTTCCTTATAAAACAAACCCATTTGTTTCTTCTATTATCATTCTATGTAGAGTGAGAAAAGTTAGTAGCTTTCATTCAATGTTGGCCATCAATATGAATTTGGATGACACCAGTTTTGGTTGTTTTATCACATGTAACAGTACCTGAAGCATCAATTACCAGTATCTTATTCAAAAGTAAAAGAGTTGTTAATATTGCTGTTTTTAATTTGCAGAATCGTGCAATGGATGCCGAACAAGAAGCTGCAAAGGCCTTCAAACAAATTGATAAATTGAAGAAGAAACACGAGATTGAGATTAGCACACTTAATGAGTTCATTGCCAAATCACGTTTGCCTATGGAAGCAATACAACCTACTTGTAATGATAATGCCATCCCTATTGATGAGGACACCAAGGAACCATCACTCAGTGTTAATAAGTTTGAACCAGTTTGTAACGAAGAGGAAGGCGAGGTTGCTAAATCAAAAGAACAATCATGGTTCTCTGGTTATGATAAATGCAACATATAGAAAAATCCCACTTGTAAATGACTGTAGAAACATTCTATTGGTCATAATCGGGAAAGGATTCCATGACTGATGAGTGACTTTCATACCTTTGGTGTATTTTGGATATAGATTTTAGATGAGAGAGAATGATGGTTAGGGAGAGATAGAGAGAAAGTTATGAAAGTTACATTAATCTAAAGTTAGCTAATCCTGATTAATCATATGATTCATTCCACAATAATTGGCATTCTTTCATTCTTTCGCCTCCCAATTCCCACAAGTTTTTTCCACTCATCACTTTAATTTCTTATATTAAGATATCAATTTAATTTCTATGGACATTCTAAAATAAGTATATCATTATTAAATAATTAGAGTGTTTCTTAATGCACCACCCAAGTTTCTTAGGCACCATGTGAAATTATTTTTTTGCCCCCTAATTCCAGATGTGCACATCCTGACGCACCGGAACCTTAAAAATTAAGAACTTTTATCGGATGTACATATCCGGTGTATATCCGGATCTGTATATCCGGACCATATTCTGAAATATTTAAAGCTGCATGATCACTCCCCCCTTCCCATAATCAACCTTCTTCTTCCACACTCACTCAAAAAACCCTATTTCATCAATCCCATTTCCCACTCAAGAAGTTCAAATTTTTGGTGCAACAAATCAAAGGGAGCAAGGAAACACTGAATTTCAGGTAAACATTAAACTTCATCCACTACATTGCTCGCATTATCAATCTACATTTTTTGGAAAATAAGTTACGCTACTTCCGTATGTGCACATCCGGAACAAATTGAGCATGAACATTTCCGGATGTGCAGATCCGGAAACATGGCTGGAGCCAATTAATTTAAGTTTTCAGCATTTTTGAATAAATCTTATTTATACATATTAATGGTTCTATTGCTTGTTTATAAATAGAGATGGTGCATCCCGATAACATGGCAAAAGAATTAGTTGCGCCGATTTCCTCGAAAGATGAAGGTATGCTCGTAAAGTCGGTTGATGTCGGCGGTGACTTTAACAACAAGCAAGACTTTGATGATCGTGAAAGCATGATCGCATACATTCGTAGGACGGCTATTGAGTTCGGCTTCGGTGTAAATATCGGGAGATCGGATAATGGGTCGGATAGAAGAAAAGCTTTTGTAATTTTAGGGTGCGAAAGAAGCGGAAAATATCAAGCACCTCTACGGAAGTTAAAGAAAGACGAGACCGGTACTAGAAGATGTGAGTGCCCTTTTAAGATTGGTGGTTACATGTTAGTTTCTAAGAAATGGAGATTTACCGTTCGTTGTGGTATACATAACCACGAAATGTGCTCAAAGCTACAAGGTCATCCAAGTGTATGCCGGCTCAAGGCGAAAGAGAAGACATGTATAGCCGACATGACCTTGAACCTTGTCCAACCGAAGAATATACTTGCGACGTTGAAACGGAAAGAACCCGAAAATGTTGCAAACATAAAGCAAGTGTATAACATTCGGTATCAAACGAACAAGGCAATTAGGGGAGATAGGAGTGAGATGCAACAACTGTTGAAAGTGTTGGAGGACAACGTTTACGTGTCTCGGTACAGATATCGCGATGATGGAATTACGGTCCGAGATATTTTTTGGACTCATCCGAATTCCATCAAGTTGTTCAACACGTTCTCGACAGTGCTCATTCTCGATAGCACCTACAAGACAAACAAGTATCGTCTTCCATTGTTTGAGATGGTTGGTGTTACGTCTACGGATAAGACATATGCCGTCGGCTTTGCCTTTTTGGAGTGTGAGAAAGAGGACAATTTCACGTGGGCGTTGGAGACGTGTCGGTCACTTTTGAAGAAACATGTTCAAATGCCAAAAGCAATTGTTACGGACCGCGACAACGCCTTGATGAATGCGGTTGCAAAGGTCTTTCCTTCTTCCAATGCACTACTTTGTCGATTTCACATAACAAAGAATGTGCGAAGTCGGGTTAAGACCGCGGTGGGTGCGAAGCAAGTGGAGTCGGAAGACGGAAAAGTGGTCAAGTCGGGTGTCATTATAGAGAAAATTATGGATGCATAGACTCATATTCTAAATTCTTCCACAACGGAATTATATGCCGATTCGGTCATTAAATTCCAGAAAGTGTGTGAACGGTACCCCGCTTTGTTGAAATATGTTGAATCCACCATTCTTGATCAAGTGAAAGAAAAGATTGTTTGTGCGTGGACCGATAACGTACGACATCTTGGAAACACTACCACCAATAGAGTTGAGTCGGCACATGCCACTTTGAAGAATTGGTTGGGAAATAGCAAGGGGGATTTATGTCGGGATTAGGACTCCGTGCATCTAATGATCAAAAACCAACACAATGAGATACAAACCACTTTCGGTCGGAGCATCACAGTTTTGGAACATCGGTTTAAAGGTAACTTCCTCTACTCTCGATTGATCGACAACATGTCTCGGGCGGGCTTGGGCTATGTTTTTCACGAGGCCAACCGAGCCGAAACGGTAGGTTCCGATAGTGCAAAGTGTGGTTGCACTATTGTGAAAACCTACGGTCTTCCTTGTGCTTGTGCCATTGCTAAAAAGTTGAAACTAGGTGACCCAATACAAATTGACGAAGTTTGCCCTCATTGGATGAGACTTAGTTTTGATGATGATGCTTGTAAGGAAGGAGATAAACCCGTTATCTCTATTTTGGCCGAATTGGAAGCGATTCAAAAGAGATTTTCGAAGGCCGACGACAATATGAAGCTACACCTCAAAGAAGAGTTGAGGAAGATTGCCTTCCCCGAAACAACCGCAATGATACCTCCGTCTCAACCGGTTAAGACAAAGGGTGCTCCGAAGAAGTTGAAGCCTACACCAAATGACAACTCAACAACTCGGTATCCTTCGTATTATGAGCACGTTGACCAAATCTTTTCGGAGTCTCCGACTCCTAAATCTCTACGAAGTGTCGTGAAAGGAGCTCGCATTTCCAAACCGGCTCTGACACCGATTCCACGAGATGCGACTCCGACTCCAACTACACGTATGATTTCCTTTATTGACGAGATGCCGGTTTTTATGCACAAGCATATCGACGGTATAATCGATGTTGTAGGGGATGGTAATTGCGGTTACCGAGCCGTGTCGGCTATACTCGGTAAAAGAGAGGAAGGCCATGCACTTGTACGTCATCAACTTATCCTAGAGTTGGAGACGCATAAAGAAGCATACTTGCGTCTCTATGGAAATCAAGAAAATTACAACAAGGTTCACGAGTCACTTGTTCCGTGGTTGAGTGGTCCGGCACCGGTATCGAAATGGATGAGCTTCCCCGAAATGGGTCATCTTATAGCATGCGCCTACGATATGGTGTGTATCGACTTGACGAGATACGGATTTTCGGAAACCTTTTTCCCACTACACACCGCACCTCCGTCGAATCCAAATGATCGTATCATGTGTATCGGATGGCTTGCGAAATCAAGACATTTCGTACAAGTTATCTTGAAACCCGGATGCCCGATACCACCTAAATCACCGCAATGGGCGACGCATGCAACCGCAATTGCCGAGTCTTGGCCGGATAATTTTGTCGAAAGGCAGCTTGAATTCGAAAGATTGCACGCAATTGAAAAGGCATCAAATGCGGAAAAATCGAAAGTTCTAGCTCCAATAGATTTAGACGGAGAATTTTGCTTTAACTCTTTTGTATAAGCATACGACACAATGTACATTATTGAAGTGAAATATATTGTATTTTTATCCATATGTCTTTTTAATACACTTACGAATTTTATTGAACTGCATAAGCTGCTCAATTCTGGTTTAAAATTGTATCAGTAAAACATTCTGATTTGCAGATCCGGCCAACTTCCGGATGTGCACATCCGGAAGTAATATTCGTAGGGTTTGCCCGGATTTGCACATCCGGAACTAACTTGGGCAGAAATAACTTTACCCTAACTTTTCTATAAATTAGGGGTTTCATTTGATATCTTTCACAAAACCTCAAAATGTCTCAATTGTATCAAATCAAATTCCGTTGGTATGCCGCAAGTGTCTCCTTCACCGACGGCAAAACACGCGGTCAAAAGTTTACGATAACGAGAGACATCCCCCTCGACCAAATCATTGACGACATCGAACATCTCCTACCTTACGGAGACAAACGGAAGGTTGCGAAGCTTCAGTATCGTTCACCTTCGGTTGACAACGAAGGGAACGTCGCTTACATCCTTGTTGAGCTCAAGAACCAAGGCGATGTTAGAGCGATGTGGCAAACTTATTTGGGTTACGAGGAACAATTCCCGATCGAGTTCGAGGCGACCGTCAAAATACGAAGAACGGTCGGTGACATCTTAGAGATGTGCAAGCGTCCACCGGGCTATTGATCTTGTAATATTTAAATTTCTGTCGATCCCATGCCGATTTTCTCAATGTAATCCCGATTTTATTTTATGAATGTGAGAAACATTTCTGGTTTTGGTGTTCTGCTTCAGCATTTGTTCCGGATTTGCAAATAAGATCTTTTACCGGATGTGCACATCCGGGAAAAAATGTAAATTTTAAAAAATTGGTGCGTCCGGATGTGCACATCCGGAATAAAGGGGCAAAACCGAAAATTCAGTTGGTGCCTAAGAAACAAGGGTGGTGTAATAAGAAATACTCAATAATTATTATTTTTTAAATGAATATCATTCTGAACGCGTACATTATTTCTAAAGCGTTAATAAAACTAAATTAGTATAAGTGAAGTTTTTTTTCGACAATTTTGTTTGATTTATGTAAAAATGTTAATTGATACTCATTTTAAAACAAACTAGTAGGATACTCGTGTGACGCACGGGTACTGATGTGTTACACGTATTTATTTTTAAAATTAAATAAGAATGTAAAAAAACAATTTTTTTTCAAAAGAGTTTATTATTTAAAAAAAAAGATATATTTTGATTTATATATGGATCATAAATATAATTTTTCTATTTTTAATAAATATAATTTTTTTATATATAAAAATCTTTGGATAAAAAACACTTGTTCGCAATAACAAAAATTAGGATTCACTCGTTTAACACAAATAATTAAAAAAACAACACATTTTTTCTGTATTTGGATTCATATATTATTTTAAATATATCTACTTTTATTTTCTTTAATAAAATATAATAAGAATGAAAAAACAGAAAGACAAAATTATTTAATAAAAAAGTTTATTATTTTTGAAAGAAAAATATATTTTTATTTATATTTGGAGCATAAATATAGTTTTTCCATGTATATACAAATATTTAGATCAACCGTATATTTTCCCATATGTAAATATTAGTTTTGTTTTGAAATTTTTTATAAAAATATTTATGCAATTATTTAGTTTTATAAATATCTACTCATAACATAGTATTTGTAAATACTGTTTTAATGGTATAAATAAATACATTTTACCCGTGTTTGAATTCAAACATTATTTTAAATATATTTATCTTTATTTATATTTATCTTTATCTTTATCTTTATTTTAAATATATCTAGTCTGATACTAGCATTTGTTCACGTATATAAATTGGAGTTCAGATCCACTCCATTTGTTTATTCTCCATTTATTCAAGTTTCTTTAATAGATTTTTGCCACGTAGAATTTAATGATTTGAACGGTCAAGATTAAAAACTAAAAAAATATTTTAATTAAATATGAATCATTGAAATCCTTTAATGTTTTTAACCATAGCATTTAATGTTTTTAACCATGTATCTTATTTTTAATATGGACCATTGAAATTCTTTAATGCCACATGACAAAGATATGTTAAATAAAATGGATTAAAAAGAGGATAAGAAAATGAAGCAGATCCAAACTCTATAAATTGATGTTAGAAAAAAAAAGATAAATGTAGTTGAAAATTTGACATTAGAATGAAAAAATATCAATTTTAATGGTCATTAAAGTATCGTAATTTGACACCATAGAGATAATTAATTATTGGTATATTAATAAAAGTTATATGCTTAAATAAATTATTTTGGCATAATAATATTGTTGTTATGGAATACTACAATGAATTAATTAATTGTCCAACAGGTTAAATACCCATGTGTCTGGCCGAATTAAAATTAATTTCTATAATTTATTTGTACTTAAATGCATATTGAAAATAATATTTATGCATGTTTTTTTATTTGAATCTAATTGATTATGTTCTGTATCATTTTGTGATATTTTAAATTAGATAAAGAAATTCTTATTTTTTTTTAAATTAAAAATTAATTATTAGATATTTTTTATAATAATAATAGAATGATCTGATATATGATAAAAAAATAAAATTATAAATTAATATCAATAAATTGTTGACATGCAAAATTAAACATAGTATTATTTAATGTTATTGAAACAATTTTAAATTAAAAATAAATATCTCATAAAATTGATTAAAATGATTATCAACATATTTACTATTTCATTTAATCCTCTTCAACTTTACAGAAGAAATACACTTTCGATTTTTAATATTAGTAATTACTACACGGTAAGATTAGCTACATTTAAATTTTAATAATTGAATTATTTTTTTGAAATTATTCTAAAAAAATATGTTGTACATAAGAATTAACGTTGTTTAAGTAAGGTAATACTCAAAAAAATCTGAAATGTTGAACAAACTAATGTTCCTTAATAAAGGTTGATATATTATATAATATGATCGTGAAGGCTGGATCAGATCCTGTTGAAGTGGGCCACCAAATACGTCTGAGATGCTGGTCGTATAAAGGGGAGGAGGGAGTGTACCTGCAAGGCACTCCGACGCTCAAGTAAGAAAGGGTCAGAGAAAAGGGGCAAGTACAAAGTATGAGTTTCAAGGGTGATTATTGGATACCTGACTCTCTCGAGTGAGAGGGTTTATATAGTGCCCCCAGCGCGTGGCCAACGGTCCTATTTTCGGAGCAAAATAACCATTTTCCCAAAGAATATGTAACTGCCCAAACTAGCCGTTATGTCGGGCAGGGTGCCTAAAACTAGCCGTTATGTCGGGCATAAGCATGGTTTCGGGCACATCCCTTAGCTGTTCCGGGAGTGAAGACACCGTGCGGAACGGGCAGCATTTTCGGGGAGGAGCTGTGCAGTCCTTGCCAGGTTTGAGGGGCAGAAAAGTCACTTTTTCCCCTTCGTAGATTGGACTTAGGCAATTGGGCCATTCTGGGAGCAGAAGTGGATTGGGTCGTGCCTGGCCATCGGTCTAGTCCAGAACAGGAGCCCCCCAAGTCGTTGCTCACGAGCATGAGAGTGATGACTTAAGGACAGCTCGTGGCTCTGGGGAGCTAGCATGAAGTCGTCGTTTGGTGACGGAGAGAGTTGCCTCGTGATGCCCGTGGCTCCTGGTGTTCGTGATATTCATGTCCGTGTCTGGAATGCCCGTCGTGCGGGGAGACTAACGGTTAGGAGGAATTGAAACGTTAGGGCGCCACGTGTGTCTTCGAGCCTTGTGCAGCAGTGACTAGGCAATGATGACTAGTTAATAGCCATCATGACCTACAAGGGCGTGCCTCCGCACGTGCCCCTCAGTATAAAAGGGGGAGACCCGTTTCATTTTGAACTTTTCGCTCTCGTTTCTCTTCGTCTTCTTCAGAGTTCTTGTCCGTTCACGCCGTCAGCTGTTCCGGCCACCGTATCAACTCCGGGCAACCAGTTTTCATCTTCTTAGTTCAAGTAAGTTTGCTGATTTTGTGCTTTTTTTCATCCCTTTTTGACGATTACTAGTGGATTGCATGCGGTTAGGACTAGGTTATGCCATTTTCCGCCGCTGATGTGCCGCTGGGCTTCTAGGACATTCTGGTGAGGAGGGCGGTTCCCTGCGTCGTCGCGATGATGATGCATGTGCAGCCACCGTGGTCGTTCATATTCTGGGGTGACGATGAATTTTCCAGTTGAGTGTTTGCAGTTTCCGGTGAAGCTTTGCAGTTTCTGGCAGAGCTTCAAACGGAAACTGGGAATAGGCTCGGGGAAGTTCCTCGTCCGGGAGTGGTTTGTCCCGAGCGTCTCCTCGTGGGGAGGCTCTTGAATTTTCCTTTTGATGTTAGGGCTTAGGTCGGGGACGTCGTCCTCAGCCCTTCGCGTGCCCTTTCACTTGACTAGCGGTGGAAGGGTTGATTTGATCTTTCGTCGAATTCACTTTTTTCTCTACTTTTCAGGTGATTGACATGGCGATAGGGCCAGACGGGAGATCATAATAGATTCGTCCGAGGAGGAAGCGAGCTCCTCGGAAAGCAACAATTTGGAATCCTCGAGTGTCCCCAGCGCCTCCGGGGAGGAGGAGGAAATGGAAGAGGATACTGTTGAAGGCTCCACCGAGGAGTGGATGGTGGCTGAGCCAGCCGAGCATGTGTCCACCTTCGTGACGTATCTATCGGGTGTCTTTACGGTCGTCGGCCCAGAGGGGGGAGTGGAAGGTGCACTTTCCCTCTGAGGACGATAGGGTCTGCACAAATTTCGGGGAGCATTTCGCTATGTACGAGCATGCTTTCAAGAAACTGGGACTGAGGTTGCCGTTCACTGATTTCTAGCAGTCAGTGTTTGTGCATCTGGATTTGGCACCGACGCAGCTGCATCCGAATTCGCTGGCCTTCATCCGGGCATTTGAGCTAACGTGCAAGTACTTGAGGATAGGGGTTACTCTCCGCTTATTTTTCACTGTATTTCACCTTCAACGGCAGCTGACGGGGAGGAGGTACGGTTGGGTTTCGTTGAAACAGCCTCGCAAGCTGTTCAAGCCCTTTTCAGAATCGATTCGGACGTTCAAGGAGAGGTTTTACATCATAGAGCCCGTATCGGAAGCTTCCCAGGATAACACGTATGCCTGGTCGATTGAAGTTGACGAGGAGGGTAACGACGTGCGCGACGAGGCGGGTAGGTTCATCGGGGAGAGAGTATTCAAGTTCCCTTTTCACTGGGGACCTGGCCATTTTACCAAGGAGCCCAACGAGTACGTTCTCCAGCTGCATAATCTGGATGGGCAGGATGCCACTACTTACGACACACTGGTGAAGTATGTTAACTCCTTCCAGCTTGCTGAATGCTGGACGAAGAAGGGTGACCCCATCTTCGAGGAGGATGGAAGCCAGAGGGTGCAGTATCGTTTCATCAACACTAAGGGGCTTTTGGAGTGCAAGACTCCCGCGGAAGCTTATAAATTGCTTGGTAGTCTTAGTTGTTTTAATTATCCGACTTATGTTTCCTTCCTCGTCTAACATGTTCGTACTTTGTTTGTGCAGGTGAGATGCATCTTGCTCATGAAAGGATGGTTAAGAACGCTCTCGCAAGGAACAAGTTCGGGGCGGCTACTCTAAGACCCGATTCTCCCAGCATGCTCCCACTCCTCCTCAGCCTGCCGCGGGGACTTCTTTTCCCACTCCTGCCCCCCAGGGATCTGCCTTGCCTCTGGCCTCACGGTCCAAGCGGTTCAGGGCTACCGAAGGGGTGGATCTCACCCAGGCGCTGAAAAAAGGGAAGTTCGAACTCCCTCCATGCATTCATGACAGACGGTTCTTCGAGGGAACGTCCTTGGTCGTGCCGCGGGCAGAATCTCTCCAGCTGGAAGACATGGATCGCCCGAGCAAGAGGACGCTGGTGGCCCAAGATGCTTCTGCGCTGGTCAGAATGTTGGAGATGGCGACCGTTTATGCTGAAGGGGACTCTGCAACTGAGTCTTAACTGAGAACTGCTCGGCCCACCATAGCATCCCTTTAGGAGACGGCGAGGAAGGCCAAGGAGGAGGCTAGGAGTTCTGATGATGCTCGAAAGAAGGCGGACAAGGAGGTGTCCAGGTTGAAGAACGAGAACTCCACGCTGGCCGCGGAAAAGAAAGCGGCAGAGGAACTGGTCGAGCAGCTGAGGTCAGCTAATGCTCCGGGCGAAGATGAACCCAAGGACGTGAAGGAGATTAAAACAAGGTCTGAGCTGGTTGCCCGTATGTTGGCGGCCGAGGACGACAACATCGCTATCACGGACGAATCCTTCAGGAACGCCGTGTCTCAACTGTGGGTGGTGAACCCCGAACTTGACTTTTCCACCGAGGGTACCCACTATCTGGCACACGTCGAAGACGGCCGGATAATCAGACCAGACGCCCTCCTCGAAGAGCATGCCGAGGATCAGCCCGTGGAGAGCCAGGAGCCTCAGCCTAACGCCGAGCAGACTGACTAGATGGATGAATGAAGATTTTTGTTGTTGTAATTTTTTCCGGCCTGCGTGCCGTGTAATTGCTGTAACTTATTTTGAATGGGGACGTGGCCCCCTGTTTATGTAACAATCACAATTGTGGTCCTTGTGGCCACGTGTTACTTTTAATTAAGTGTCCGGTCCTTGCGGCCGGTATTGTGATTTGCATGGCTTTATCTGCTTTAAATTTCGCTAAGTGTTGTACTTATGCTCGTTTGTGCATGTATGCCCGCAATAGGGATTACTTTGTTTTGTTTTAAGTTTTGGGGGATTGCTCGTTGTATATGTGTTCGTTAGTGAGGGGTACTGAACGAACGACCAGAGAATATCCGGGCGGGGATGCGGAGCTCAGGTCGCGTTTGAGGCCTGAGTTCGAAGCGTAAACCTCCCATCGCGAGCTGGGTGTTCTTCCTGTCGTGGTACTTTGAAGACGGCGGTGCTCGATTGAGGGACCGCTGTCGAGCAGAGACCCGACTCGTTCCTAAGCGGGGTTCTGCTTCACTGGCATGTGACGCTTGTACCTAGGCGTGCATCATGGTCGGTAGGTGATGCTCGTCGTCGTGACGGATCGAACCGATAGTTAAGGCCTTAGTTGTAGTATTGTTTCAGCTTTTCGGCGTTCCATGGTCGAGCAAGTTCTTCCCCGTTGAGTTGTTATAGGTAATAGGCCCCATTCTCCGTTTTTGCGCAGACACGATAGGGTCCTTCTCAGTTAGCGGCCAATTTGCCTTCGCGAGAGTCTTTATGGTTTCTTCTTAGGACAAGGCTTCCCACGTCGAACTCTCGTCGTATCACCTTGGCGTTATGCTTGATGGTAATTTTTTGTTTTAACGAAGCTTCGCAGAGGGCTGCCCTAGATCGGGCTTCCTCAACGAGGTCGAGTTCCTCTCTTAATGATTCGTCATTCATCTCCTCGTCTAAGGGAGACTCTGTCCTCCTGGAGGGTACGTGAACTTCGATGGGGATCACAGCCTCGGTCCCGTAAGCCAGGCGAAAGGGTGTCTCCCCGGTTGAAGAGTGTGGAGTTGTGCGGTATGCTCATAAGACACTGTGCAGCTCCTCGACCCAAGCTTTCTTTGTTTCTTCCAGCCTTCGTTTGAGGCCCCGAAGGATGACTCGGTTCGCCATTTTAGCTTGCCTGTTTGTCTGGGGATGTTCGACGGATGCGAAGTGTTGCTTCGTGCCCAGCTGGGCGACGGAGTCTTGGAACTTCCTGTCCGTGAACTGTGTCCCATTGTCCGTGACTATCGCTTGGGGGATGTCAAAACGTGCGAGGATGTTTTGTTTGTAGAAACGCAGTATGTTAAGGGCAGTTATCTTTGCTTGGGACTCCGCTTCTATCCATTTTGTGAAGTAGTCCACGCCTACTATTAAGTATTTGTTCTGATTTGATCCCACCACGAAGGGTCCTAGGATGTCCAGGCCCCATCAGGCAAAAGGCCACGGGGAGGACATAGCCTTGAGCTCATTAGGTGGAGCTAGGTGCATATCCCCGTGCCGTTGGCATTTATCGCACTTCTTCACGTGCTCTTTCGCGTTGTGCTGCATGGTTGGCCAGTAGTATCCTGCTCGGAGGGCCTTTTGGGCAAGGGACCTTCCTCCGAGGTGTTGGGCATTGATCCCTTCGTGGATTTCGCGCAAGATGTGGGCGACCGTTTCCTCCTCGACACATTTGAGGAGTGGGATGGAGAATCCTCACCGGTAGAGTTTATCTCCTATCAGGACATAGGAGCAGGCCCTTCGCCTAACTACGCTGGCCTCTTTAGGGTCGGACGAGAGTTCGTCCCTAGCGAGGTAGTTGTAAACGGGGGTCATCCAGCAATGGCTGTCGCCGACCACTTGTACGTCAAAGGTCGGGGAAGCTTTCTCAATGCTGGGTCGAGGGAGTACTTTTTGTATGACAGACTTGTTTCCGCCTTTCTTCTTTGTGCTAGCTAGTTTGGACAAAACGTCTGCCCAGACATTGTGTTCGCGGGGAACATGTTTTACTTCTACCGCTGCGAACTTCGTCATCTTCTTCTTGACCAGGGCTAAGTAATCGGTTAGGTTGTCGTTTTTGGCTTGATATTCCCCTCGGACTTGAAGGGCCACGAGTTGTGAATATGTGCAAATGACGACTTCTTTCGCGCCAAGGTCTTCGGCCAAGCGTAACCCGACGAGGAAGGCTTCGTACTCAGCCTGGTTGTTAGAGGTGGGGAAGGACAGGGTGAGTGAGACTTCAAAGATGATTCCCTCGTCGCTTTCCAGTATGATGCCTGCCCCGCTTCCCACCGAACTGGAGGCCCCGTCTACGAAAATGGTCCATTTGCGTGCTCTGCAAGTGGGGGAGTCTGCGAACGTCATCTCTGCGATGAAGTCGACCAAAGCTTAGGCCTTGAGGGCTTTTCTGCTCTCATACTGGATGTCAAATTCGGACAGCTCGAGCGACCATTTGAGCATTCTGCCAGCCATGTCTGGTCGTCCCAGTAGCTGATTTACGGGTTAATCTGTTCGAACCACAATTGTGTGGGCTAGAAAGTAGTGTCTCAGTCTTCTAGCTGCGCTGATAAGGGCCAGCGCCACTTTTTCTATTTGCTGGTATCTCAACTCTGGCCCCTGCAGTGCTTTGCTCGTAAAATATATGGCTTCTACCCGTCAGGCGTTTCGCGGATAAGAGTGGCGCTTACCGCCTCGGTTGCTACAACGAGATACAAGTACAAAGTTTCGCCGTTGTCCGAGTGAGAGAGAACGGATGGTTCTGAGAGTGCTCATTTTAGGTGGAGAAGAGCCTTGTCACATTCCTCGGTCCATTCGAACGATGCCTCCTTGCGGAGGAGTTTGAAGAATGGTAAGGCATGTTGGGCAGACTTGGCCACGAAACGGGACAATGACGCGAGCATCCCGTTGAGGGACTGGATGGACTTCTTTGACTTGGGCGTTAGAAACTCGAAGAATGCTCGACACTTATCGGGGTTGGCTTTGATTCCTCGTTCGGTTAAGTAGAAGCCGAGGAACTTGCCTGCCTGGACACCGAACGTGCACTTCTCCGGGTTGAAACGCATTTTGTACTTTCTGGCTTGTTCAAAGACCTTCCTTAAATGGGCAGTGTGATCGATTTCCTTGTGGGATTTTACGATCATGTCATCCATATAGACTTCGAGCATGTCGCCTATCTCTCCCCGAAAGACCTTGTTCATTATTCTTTGATAGGTCACACCGGCGTTCTTCAGGCCGAAGGGCATTACGTTGTAGTAATAGTGTAGCGAGCGATTTTGGATATGGTTGCGAAGCACTACCGCTCTTTGGTATCTACAGATTGATTCATTTTTTATCCTATTTAAGCTGATGAAGGAAGGGAAATAGATGTCTCAAATTAACCCTGCTTGAAACTGAGGTTAAACAGTCAAAACTATTGGTTTACAGATGCTACAAAGATTCGGGGTCTCTATTGGGTTTATTTTGTTAAAAGTAGTGTTCGGTCGATGGGTGGGAGGTTAAGATGTTAGGACAGATGTATGAAAGTATGGGATTTTGGGTTTTTGTTTAGTGTGCTCGCTAATATTTTTCTTTCAATCTTATGCCTACGTATTCCCGTTTACCGAAACAGGGAAATCAGAGCGATCTTAGTTCCTCCTATTCTATGGGAGGAAATGGTGTTTTGGTGTCTTGTTCAAAGCCCAAGACATGAAGCGAAATAGTCTATTTGTATCTTGTTCAAAGCCCAAGATGTGAAGCTAAAAGGTGTTGCCTTTAGAGAGAATTTGTCATCTCTAAAGAGGGGTTTGTTTGTCACAACTGTTGGGTGACGGGTTTATAAAGGAGGATTACTTTAACTGGGATATGTGAATCCAGCAATGCCATAATCTCCTTTATAAGGGTTTTTGACCTGAAGGAGAAGACTTTAACTCAGTGTAGAGCAATGCCATCTTTCCTTAGGAATTTCTCATGCTAAAAGAGGGACAGTGGCATGGATGTAGATGATCCAGAGGCTTGCCGCTTACAGCGATTAGATGAAGGGAAAGGAGTTGTTGATGTTTGTGTACTGTGAACGAGGCACAACTTTGATGCTAAAAGGTTGATTGGATCAACCAGTGGTTTTCTTATACAAAGCCTAAGAAGAGGCTAATATGTGTCTCGTACAAAGCCCGAGAGAGAGGCTAAAAGGTTTTGACTCAACGAGGGAGTCTTTTGGTATCTCGTATAAAGCCCGAGATGAAGGCTATTTTACTCAACAAGAGAGTTTTTTTGTATCTCGTACGACGCCCGAGATGAAGGCTAAAAAAGCTTGGTTCCGCTGGGGAGAATCTGTATAAAGCCCAAGAGGGAGGCTATGGCGATGTTTCAGTTAAGTGACAGGTCCAGTATGCTGATTTAAAGAGAAAATCAGTTCTTATATGAGTAATATTGGCACTCAGGGATTTTGATTCGAGGATCAGGGATATTTCCTGTTCTTTAAGGAAGTGGGAAATCCGAAGGGTATTGGGACTGTCCGAGTCTACGAGTTTTCTTCCTATTTTTGAAGGGAGCTTGAGAATGTCTTGGAGACTCAAGGAAAT
The DNA here is from genome assembly GCA_022829125.1 of Lathyrus tuberosus. Classification (NCBI taxonomy): domain Eukaryota; kingdom Viridiplantae; phylum Streptophyta; class Magnoliopsida; order Fabales; family Fabaceae; genus Lathyrus; species Lathyrus tuberosus. The sequence goes on along the minus strand of JALAZF010000087.1, from coordinate 7,190,516 downwards.
TAGATTGTCCAAGTCTAAAGTTTCATCTTTTTTACTATGCTTTGAGAAACTGTAGTAGACTCTTGGAAAGACTGTTCTATTAAGATGACTGATTTCTGTTCCTACACCTCTAGGAGGTCGTCGGGACAATTTGTACGAAGCCCAAGAGGAGGCTGGAAACTTTTAAGAAGCCGATAGGTCCTTGTATGAAGCCCAAGAGGAGGCTATCATTCCCGGAGGAAGAATCATTATACGAAGCCTAAGAGGAGGCTGTGAATACTTCTAAGAAGCCGACGGGTCCTTGTACAACGCCCAAGAGGAGGCGGGGATGCTTTTAGAAGCCTGTGGGTCCTTGCACAATGCCCAAGAGGAGGCCGATGCTTTTAAGAAGCCGATGTGTCCCCAAACCCTGAGAAATTCAAGACAGGCTATTCACGAGGAATAGATCAAGCCAGGAAAGTTCGAGAATTTGGAAGAAACTCAAGAGATGCCATTCACGGAGAAAAGATCATCTCCGGGGAGTAGAGTTTCTTGACAAGTGCTTTTAAGAAGCCTGTGGGTTCCCAAACCCCGAGAAATTCAAGACAGGCTATTCACGAGGAATAGATCAAGCCAGGAAAGTCCGAGAATTTGGAAGAAACTCAAGAGATGCAATTCACGGAGAAGAGAACATCTATGGGGAATAGAGTTTCTTGACAACTTCTACGAGTGACAGTCTATGAAAGGGTTCACAAAGAATGCTGCCTTTCATGTCTCCATATTGTTTAACCCCAAGAGGAGGGAAGACTGTGTCTGGTAATCCTATGGGGATCTAGTTTTGACTATTTAAGAGTGATCGACGGGCTTAGTGCTAGACGTAGTTGCTGGGGAAACTCTAAATGTCTATACTATTATTACACAGTTGATATGAGTTTATGAAAGAAGACTTACAGCGAAACAGCCCCACAATACAGTTATATGTATATGAAAGCGGTAAATGAAAGCATATAAACACTTACTCGGTTGTAGAGCTTCCATGCTGTTTGGTTAGTTGTTCAACAAAGAAAGATTGAAAACAACAGTATATTTCAAAATCAAAGGAGAAAGTGCTTTGAAAAAGAAAGATTTGGGGCTTACAGCTCAAGGAGAGGCCTAGGGTTTTATCAGTGATCGCATTGTTTGAATTTGTACAGAGGGACTTATACAAGTGGCTAAGGTCCAAAAATTATTTTCTGTACAAAGGGATGGGTCTTACACTCTCTCAAGAGGCCCAAAAAGTCTTAAAGAAAACAAATAGGTCTTACTACTCGAGGGTTGGCCCAAGATTTGTTTTTCAACGGATGATGATCGCGTCGAACTTTTTGAAATACAACGGGACTTATACCATAAGTGAGGCCCAAAATAGGTTGTATTTACAAAGGGTTGGGTCTTACACTCTATTAGAGGCCCAAAAGAAAAAGAGTGGGGCTTATAACACGAGGGTAGGCCCAGATGATTTTTCGTTTAAAATGGCGATCGCGCCGAGATTTTTGAAAACGCAGTGTGTCTTATACAATGCATTGAGGCCCAAAATGGTTTTGGTTAAAAGGGGGTTGGGTCTTACACTCTAATTGAGGCCCAAAATTTTGAAAATGATTTATGAGGGTTGAATTAATCCAAAAACCCTAATTTGTTTTCAAAATGTATTTTAATTGAATAAAAATTCAATTAAAATGATCAAAATTGTTTAACATATGGAAAACAAATTGTGATCTTGGATTAATGCTTCAAAAATTAAGTATTGACCTACAAAATAATTAGAAGTCATTAAAAGTTGCAAAATCAAGATGGAAAAAATATTCAAAATGTCAAAAACAATTAAAATATTAATTCTTTGCAAAAATATCAATTATATAAAATAAATAATATTTTTGGGATTTTTTTGGGAAAATCAAATATTTTAACATTTTTGTGAATTATTAAAAAAAGAATCAACTCAAAATCATTAAAACTCAGAGAGAAATTAATTTTTGAATCAATTAAATAAAATCACAAAATTCAAATATTTGAATTTGTGAAAAATGGCGCCAAGAACAGCTGAAGAACACGCGCGTTTTTCAGCTTTGCCCAGATTTGCATTTTCTATCCAATCTCACTGAATACTTGATTATATCATGCAATCCACATACCAATCAACTCGTTTCAACCTCACGATCATGTCTATGGCAATTAATTTCATTTAAATTAAACATAAAACAAGAAATCACGAAAAATCCTCAAGAACCCTAAATTCTGCATGAAGGCTGGGATTTTTAATACACGATTCAAACAAAGCAATTACTTGAGGGGAAACATTCCATGCATGATTATGAACATTTGGCAAAAGTATTGTGCGAGGAAATATGCATAGATTGAGAGATGACCAAGTTTAGGCTTACCTCTAGGTCGTGACAGCAAGTCCAAAGTGATTTCTGAGTTGGAGGTGTTACAGATGAGTTGTGATGATCTGAACAACTTCCCTACACCCTATGGAATGTGTTTGAATGCTTGGACTTGATGGAAATTGGCTGGATCACTTCATGGCATCTCAACTGCACTTTGGTTAAAACCTTGAGCAATTGACTGGTGATTCTGAGAAATCAGTGTTCCAGATGTTGTTTAAGTGTTTGATCAGCTCACATATGATGTATATGAGGTGTGTGTGTGTGATTGGTTTGAGTGGAATTGCTGTCTAATGAAAAACTCGATAGTGACTTGCTAAGAAAGGCATTTTTGAGAGTGAGAAGTGGATTTTGAGAAAGGCAAGTGTTGTAGGCCTTTGGTGTACTTAAACTGACCACAATTGAGCTCTATTTATAGGAGAGCAAGTTTGTTTTGCAAGGAATAGTGAATGGCAACTGCTGAGTAGGTTTGGCCAATGTTGGCAAATGAAAATCCAAGTCTCCTCTAGCCATTGACTAGAGGTTAGGGCACAGGCTGCTGGTCCCCTTGGTCTTGGATAAGTCTTGACTGAATTCAGTTGAGAATGGCTCAGTCCATGCCACCTTGATGCTTCCATTGAATGCTCCAATCCAAAATTGGAGTCTTGTCCCTATTTTGGGCAATTTTAGGTTTAGCATGCTATTTCTTGTTCCAAGGACTTTGGAGGCTTGGCTCAGTGATTGTCCCCTTTAGATTCAATCCTCAGATGTGTCCAAGGTGATGACAAGGCTTGGAATTGGCTGATTTTGGAAAATCAAGCAAAAGTGCAAAAATCTACCTTGCCTTGGCAGATTTCAGCAAGGCAACTTGCCAATGTCATATCTCATGGCTCAAGTTGAATTTGGTGATGTTCTTGGCCATTTTGGAAAGCCCTTACATGATACAACAACTGTTTGATCATATTTGGTTTTGATACCTTTTGGATATAAGTGAAAAATGCCCATACATTTGGAAAAAAGCAAGGTAAAATCTGACTTAGGGAAATTTTCACCAAGTGTTGGAACAAAGTGACTTTTCTTGATTTTGATCACTCCATAACTCAAAATCCATGAGAAATTTGGACATAGGTCAGTATGAAGCTTTTGTAGAGGGCAATGAGATCTACAAATCAAGCCTTGGATGGAAAAAAATGGCTTTGTGGTTTAGGAGTTATGATCCTCCAAAGTTGGTACCTTTGTCACTTTTTCCATAACTTAGAAAATTTTCTAAGTTTTTATGGTTACCCCTTTTACAAGTTATCCCATTTTCTTTGATTTTTCTTGATGAATGATGATTCAAATCATACATAAACATCATTTTGGGGTTAAAAATCCATTTTTGTGAAAAATCTCAAAAAGTCAAAGTTGACTTTTGTGCACAGTTTACTTTTTATCCGATGAATTCCAAACTGTGCAATTCTTCAGGAAATCATGTCCTTGACCTAAATCAAACTTGATGGACATGTTCTATGGGTGGTATAGAGGATATTGAATCATTTCTTAGGGCTTGGGAGCATGTCCTGGTCAAAAGTCAAAGTTACAGTTGACTTTTCCCGTGAAACCCTAAATGTGGTTCAGATGAAATTGAAACTTGTTGCTCAAGCTTCTTGGATCAATCCATTGTTCCAAATGGATCAATATGGCATATTGGAGATCCTCAAATCCTCTCTTGAGGTCTTGGTTCATAATTGGTCCCAAAAGTCAACTTAGGGGTGAATTAGGTCAAGAAACCATAATTCCTGATTTTTGATGAATGCATCCCCTGAGGCAAAATTGACTGGATGATTGAGTTTATGAGGTTCCATGGAGCATATTAGGTTATGTTTTGGATCTTTGGCTTATGCCCAGATGAAAATTTCCATCTGGAGGCCCTGGTCGACCAAAACCCTAATTTGGTGACACTGGCGATCTTAAGGCTTGATCCACCTAAAATGAAGCATCCTTGTGCTTAATCCTTGAAGTGGGATTCCTTTTGATCCTTTGTGTATGTTTGAGAGGTTTATACAAGTTGAAGATCATGTCATTCCTTGATTGATCCTTTGTCTAAACACTCAGAGAGGGATTGAAACCCTAATTTTGATTGCAGTGGATGCTCAACCATCTCTGGGGAGACTGATGAGGCATAAAGATACATCAATATTGTGATGTGATTTACACAATGATGGGAATCTTAGTGGTAAAAATTTGGGGTATGACAGATGCCCCTATTTAATCTTCTAGGACATGAAGGTGTGAATGGCGAAGGTATTCGGGTATTCGAGGTGCAAGAGGATTAAATATCGGAATATCCGAAATTTTGACGGCGTCTATGAATGGTAATTCATGCATTCATCTTCTTTCGCTAAGCAATGATGCTTAGAAAAGGTAAACTTCCCCTCGATCCTGGTTTCCTGCCAAGGAACTGGTCTTAGTTTCTGAAGTAAACTTCCCCTCGATCCTAGTTTCCTACCAAGGAACTGGTCTCAGTTTCTGATTTAAACTTCCCCTTGATCCTGGTTTCCTACCAAGGAACTGGTCTCAGTTTCTGATTTAAACTTCCCCTCGATTCTGGTTTCCTACCAAGGAACTGGTCTCAGTTTCTTTTGTCAATAAACTTTATTAACAAGGGACGCTATTTGTATCGGCTTTCCTCAAACTTCTCGCCGAATCTTCCTGGGGAGATGCCATTCAATGGAAAAAGTTTTGATGCCAGACTTGTTGCGGAACCCAGTCGTCTGAGTTGTAGAGGTGTACAAACTTCTCTGTTGGAGATGCTATTTGTTGACTCTATTTGGGGAATGCGAGTCCCTTGAGAGACTGCCTTCACGCTTGGGGATATTACATCATACTTTTCTCGGGATCTTCCCGGAGAAATGCCATATGATGGGATCCATTTTTGAGGTGCCGATGACCTTTTCATCAGTGGTTCTTTCGGAGAAAAACTGCCGTATTGCCGAAGCTCCGATTAAGGGGCTTTCTCTAGAGATTTTCCTTAATCCGGGAAAGCAAAAATATCATCTTCAATGGCGAAGAGTGATGCTGACTGAAGGTTCTCTGGTTTTTCAGAGGTTCAAGTTATCAAAGTGGTCCAGGACCTATCTTCAATTTAGAAATAACTGGAGGCGAGATTGTTCAGATGATTCATTTCCTGACGAGGAAAGAATCGACAACTCGATTGAGAGGACTTTTATCACTAGGGGATAAGACCGACCAGAGTGATGCAATATGAAATGTGAATGCAAATAAATAATGCATGATGTATGTATGTATATGCTAACAAAACTGACGCGACATACAAACTAATAGATGAACATGACTGGATACTCGGCCATCGCGGGGCGAAGAAGTACCGTTGGTCCAAAAGTAGCAATTCTACCTTGCTTAGGAGAAGTAGTCCTCGCGGGGAACTATGTTGGTGGAGCTTAGGAGATAAAAACTCTGCCGAAGATTTCAGATGGATTAGTCGCATCTGACACTGTTGATCCTTCATTCAGGCGCATTGGCGTAGAAGGAGTACTTTGATTCTGCACTTTAAAGTTCGCTTACTTCTGGAGAAGTGGTTGATGCTCTTTTGATGTTCAACAGTCAAAAGAAATTACCATCTTTATTTTAAAGCAGAAAGAGTTTTACAAGTAAATTCATTTTTGTTTTATTTCAAGAATCGATAATCATATTAAAATGTCATTCTGTAAAGCTAAAACAAATGAGAATTACAAACAAAAGCACAAGGGCTCAAATTTTATTGATAAGATGGAGATCAGCCAAACGCGTGATTCCAAAGAGTATATACAAACCTAGAAAATGGTAATTCACAGGGAAAAGGGCTACGTTGAAACATAACGACCACTATCCTTCTACCAACTTTGAATTCAGGACATCCTGAGCTTCTGTCGAAGATGACCTTGACTGGAGTTTTCCTCCGATGGACGGTGTAACTCTGCTGCTGAGGGACTTGCCTCTGTTGGACATAGTTACTTGACATTATCCCTAATTTTTGCTTGGATTGTACTTTGATGTTTCCAATCCATCGGGATATTTTTTTTTTATTTTGTCTCTAACTTTTACCTGGACCGCCCTTTCGGGTTTTCAATCCACCGAGACGTTTTTTTTTAGTTTAGGCGAAGTATTTCTTGACTACATCAACGTTTGTGGGGTAGGAAAATTCCTCTCCATCCATGGTTGCAAGTCTCAAGGCGCCGCCTGAGAAAGTTTTTGTGACCACATAGGGGCCGTCATAGTTCGGAGTCCATTTGCCCCGAGAATCAGTGAGAAAAGATTGTATCTTCTTGAGCACAAGGTCTCCTTTCCTGAAGATGCGAGGTCGGACCTTTTTGTCAAACGCCCTCTTCATTCTCTATTGATACAACTGACCGTGGCATAGTGCCGTGATTCGTTTCTCTTCAATCAGATTGAGTTCATCGTGTCGACTTTGACACCATTCAGCTTCTGTAAGCTTTACTTCCATCAATACCCGGATTGATGGGATCTCTACTTCGATGGGGAGCACTACTTCCATGCCATATACTAGAGAGAAAGGGGTTGCCCCTGTTGAAGTGCGGACAGATGTTCGATAACCGTGACAAGCAAAGGGTAGCGTCTCGTGCCAGTCTTTGTAGGTTACAACCATCTTTTGAACAATCTTCTTGATATTCTTATTAGCCGCTTCTACCGCTCCGTTCATCTTGGGTCAGTAGGAGATGAGTTATGGTGTTCGATCTTGAACTCTGCACACAACTCTTTCATCATCTTATTATTTAAGTTAGATCCATTATCAGTAATGATCTGGCTCGGAACACCATAACGACAAATGATATTGTTTTTGATAAATCGGACCATCACTTGTCGGGTTACATTAGCGTATGACGCTGCTTCGACCCACTTGGTGAAGTAATCAATGGCGACCAGAATGAACCGATGTCCGTTTGAAGCCTTGGGCTCAATCATGCCAATCATGTCGATTCCCCATATGGAAAAAGGCCATGGGGAATAGAGAACTTTGAGATGTGTTGGCGGTACATGAATTTTGTCTGAGTATATCTGACACTTGTGACACCTCCTCATGTACTTGTAGCAGTCGGATTCCATTGTCAACCAATAGTACCCTGCTCTCAGAATTTTTCTCGCCATTGTGTGTCTGTTGGCATGAGTGCCAAAGGATCCTTCATGAATTTCTTTTATTAGCATGTCTGCTTCTGGTCTGTCGACGCATCGAAGCAAAACCAAGTCAAAATTCCTCTTATAGAGAGTATCACCACTTAGGAAGAAGCTACTTGCTAGTCTTCTGAGGGTTTTTCTGTCCTTCCTTAGTGCCCCAGGAGGGTACTCTTGTTTTTTAAGGAAGCATTTGATATCGTGATACCAAGGTTTGTCGTCTATGACTGCTTCAATCGTGAAGATGTAAGCGGGCCGTTCAAGGCGTATGACGCCGATCTTAGGTAAGTCGTTCCATTGATCTACACTAATCATGGAAGAGAGAGTGGCTAATGCATCAGCCATGTGATTCTCATCATGAGGGATGTGATGAAACTCGATTCTGTTGAAGAAAGGTAACAACCTTCTTGCATAGTCTTTGTAAGGAATCAATCCTGATTGGTATGTGTTCCAATCTCCTTTTATCTAATTGATAACCAGGCCTGAGTCGCCGTATATGTCCAAGTTTTTGATCCTTAAATCAATCGCTTCTTCGAGACCCATAATACAAGCTTCGTATTCGGCCTCGTTGTTTGTACACTTGAACGTAAGTCGAGCGGTGAAAGGAATGTGGGTACCCTGAGGGGTAACAATTATTGCCCCAATTCCCTTTCCGTAATGATTGACAACTCCGTCAAAGATAAGTCCCCATTGGAAACCTGGTTCTGGCCCTTCACTGGGTAGCGGTTCATCGCAATCTTTCATTTTTAGATACATGACATCTTCGTCTGGGAAGTCAAACCCGATTGATTCTTGATCGTCAATCGGTTGATGAGCTAAATGATCGGTTAAAACACTCCCCTTAACGGCTTTCTGAGCATGGTACTCAATGTCATATTCTGATAGCAACATCTGCCAACGGGCAATCCTTCCCGTGAGAGTAGGTTTTTCGAAGACGTTCTTGATTGGATCCATTTCGGAGATTAACCAAGTAGTGTGACAAATCATGTACTGGCGCAGACGTTTGGCTGCCCAAGCCAAAGCACAACAAGTTTTCTCGAGCATCGTGTACCGAGTTTCACAGTCGGTGAACTTCTTGCTTAGATAGTAAATGGCAGACTCTTTCTGTTTGGTTTCGTCTTGTTGGCCAAGTACACACCCCATTGAGTCTTCCAAGACTGTGAGGTAGATAATCAGTGGTCTTCCTTCCACTAGAGGTGATAGAATCGGCGGGTTCAACAGGTATTCCTTGATACTGTCGAAGGCGGTTTGGCAATCTTTTGTCCAAACACAGTCCTGGTTCTTTTTGAGTAATTTGAAAATCGGCGCACATGTCGCGGTCATGAGGAATATGAATCTGAAGATGTAGTTCAAACGTCCCAGGAATCCTCTGACTTGTTTTTCAGTTTTCGGAGAAGGCATTTCTTGAATGGCCTTGACCTTGTCAGGATCAACTTCAATTCCTTTCTAGATGACGATGAACCCTAGCAGTTTCCCTGAACGAACACCGAACGTGCATTTGTTAGGGTTCAAGCGGAGTTTGTACTTTCTCAACCGCTCGAATAGTTTTGACAGATGGGTCACATGCTCCTCTTCTGTTCTAGATTTCGCAATCATATCATCGACATATACCTCGATTTCCTTGTGTATCATGTCATGAAACAGAGTAGTCATGGTCCTTTGATAGGTTACCCCGGCGTTCTTCAAACCGAACGACATTACCTTGTAACAAAAGGTACCCCATGGAGTAATGAAATAAGTTTTCCCCATGTCTTTCGGCGCCATTTTAATCTGGTTATAGCCCGAGAATCCATCCATAAAGGAGAAAACTTTGAACTTTGTTGTACTGTCTACCAGCATGTCAATGTGTGGTAAAGGAAAGTCGTCTTTTGGACTAGCCTTATTTAGATCTCTGTAGTCGACACACATTCTGACCTTTTCGTCCTTTTTGGGAACAGGTACGATATTGGCTAACCATTGAGGATATTCTGATGTAGCGAGGAAACTCGCGTCAATCTATTTATATACCTCCTCTTTGATTTTGATGGCCATGTCCGGGTGAGTACGTCTCAACCTCTGCTTTACTGGAGGATATTCCGACCTTAACGGTAAGTGATGTTCCACGATGCTGGTATCCAACCCTGGCATATCCTGATAGGACCAAGCGAATACATCGGGGAATTCTTTGAGAAGCTTTGTCAAACTCTCTTTGGCAGTTGGACTGAGCAGTGCCCCAATCCTGATCTCTTTTCTCTCCTTTTCTGAACCCAAGTTTACCGTTTCCAATGGCTCTTTGTGAGGTTCAATGGACCTTTCCTCTTGTCTGAGTAATTGGGAAATCTCTTCTGGAATTTCGTTGTCAACTTCTTCTTTAGCCCCAAATACCGGGAACTCAAAGTTGGGAGAAGGCATCGGATCATATGTTTCAACGGGGTTTAAAATAAGCAATCTGCATGACATGACGATTCGTGTTTAGAAGAGATAGAGAGAATGCAAGTGTGTGCAGTGTATTTTTTTTTATTACTGCTTGTTTTTATTTGAATTGTTTTTTAGGATTACCATTTTCTGAGAAAAAGCAAAAAAAGAAAACACCAATTAATGCGAAAATTACAGAACGACGTTATTTTATTAATGAACAAGTCGATCCTTGAAACTACAGCCCTATAAAACAAAACTCTGTCGCTTTGGATGAAGCGAAGAGGGAAAATTTACAGAAAACGAGCCATATCAAAACATCCGTTTCACCTAGGCAGGGTGAAAGGTTAAAGATGGCAATTACTTTGATTGGCGAACGACCTTCGGAACATCGACAACAACCCATTGGCCGCGAACTCCTCGGTGAATCACAAAGTCTGGCACCTTCCTTGATTTGTCTTTAGAAATGACGCTGATTTCTGGTGGAGCTGGATCATTGGAATTTGTCTCCCAGGCAGAGTTGTCGTAAGAGAATTCCTCTGTTGCATTTTGCATAACATTTGTGCTCTCAGCTGTATCTCCCCATCCAGTTGGCTGGATATCTTCGAGCCTGATACGAGAGCTTTCAGGAGCGGTGTATTTGACCATATAGTCGTACTTTCCACTCGGTTGTCCCAAGGTGTCCCACACTTCTTTAGAACTGGAGGAGTCATCCCTCTCGATGACGTTGACCTCAGGAAAAGCATAGTTGTTGAATTCAAGTCCTACAAACATTGCAAATTCATCGTCATGTTGAGTAGTGTCTGAATGACCTGAGTGTTGATCCCATGACATGGTGGGGACACAGGTATTCTGTTCAATGATGCTCAACTGAGTTTCATTACTTGGCTGACTTTATGGCCCCAAGTCTCCTGGGTAAGGCTGCCACATTGGCAGGCCATCCATCGGGCCATAGTAGTTGTGGGCAAAGTTGTCTTTCATCAGAGTGTCCTCCTTTAATGAATTTGGCGAAGCACGGCATCCTTTCGGATCACAATCTCCGTATATCATTTCGACATATGACCATGGTATAAATCTCGGACTCTGTGCGGGATAGCAAAATGGCGTAGGCACCTCTTCCTGAGACATATAACCGTCTTTGTTAAGATAGGACTTCCATTCTTCATCTGTGTCAGAGGGATCCTCCTCATTGATAGCATAGACTATTTGAGACACTGGGTGAAGGAAACCTCCACTATGGAAGAAATCCTGAATGGGATAAAGACTTTCATCGTTAGCAGCTATCCGGGTACAGGTTGCAGAAAAACCAAGACCCTTCTTTGTTGTATTGCTAGTAGGAATGACAAGCTGTCCCCATCCTGTTGTATCGGTACTCTCGACCTCTTTAATAGCATATTTGTATGAGGAAATCGAAGTTCCTCCTCCGGATTGTTCGTCCTTGTGTAGCGAAAGCGCTTGGAACTGGGTTCCGATTATCTCTTCTGGTTCCACATAAGTGGATGACGATAAATTGCTGACGAGCAAGGCATGTTCCCCACAGACTGTGATGAGTTGACCGTTCTGGACAAACTTTAGCTTTTGGTGGAGGGTTGAAGTGACCTCTCCAGCCCGATGTATCCAAGGTCTTCCTAATAAACAATTGTACGTTGCCCGGAGGTCCATGACCTGGAAGGTGACTTGGAAAGTGTGAGGACCAATAGTTATGGGAAGATCAACTTCGCCGATAACCGTTTTTCTGGATCCGTCGAACGCTTTGACGACGACCTCCCTGGTTCTCATCGGAGGGCCTTTGAATGATAATTGAGTCAAAATGGACTTTGGCATAACATTCAGGGCTGACCCTGTGTCTACCAGTATGCTGGCTAAAGCATCGTCCTGGCAGTTGACTGTAATATTGAGCGCCATGTTATGGCGGCGACCCTCTTCAGGTAATTCCTCATCACTAAATCCCAAGTTATTGCAAGAAGTGATGTTAGAGACAATACTATCGAACTGTCTGATTGTTACATCCTGTTCCACAAAGGCTTGCTCCAAGAATTTCTGTAGAGCCTCCCTGTGCGCTTCTGAACTGAGTAACAGTGATAATACCGAGATCTTTGAAGGAGTCTGTAACAGTTGATCAACAATGTTGTATTCACTCATTTGGATAAGCTTCAGTATCTCGTCATCGTTTTTCGAAAGGTCGGGATTACTGGATTGACCGACTGGTGGATTAGGAGCTTCTGTCTGAAGTTCCTTTTCTTTGTTAGACTCTCCAACTCCTCTGTTGAAGATTCTACCACTCCGTGTTACACGACTGATGTCTTCAATATTCACGATGGAGGGTAATGGATTTTCCTTTCCATTTTCAATTATCGTCGCACCGTATTTGTAAGGGATAACCTTAGTTGATTCATACGGTAGTGGTCCCGGTAGATAGATGACTATGGGAACCTTCTGGTTTTTCTGACCATTGTAGGTAATCTCGATCCGTTCCCGGTTGGGAACTTTGGATTCGTCAAGCAGAGGAATGATGGTGAAAACATCCCTAGTTCTTTGATGATTAGAGATTACAACAACATCCTCAATTTGATCGGCAAGGTAATTCGGCGCCCAGTTGATGGGTCCGAAACCTGGATATGGGCGAATCTCCCTAAGATCCACCTGCCCCTGGAGAGCTGCTCACACAAGGTAGCACCCTTGGTTACTTTCCGAACAGACTCCACAACGTTCATAATTGTGTGGTGGCACCTGGCCACGCCCGCTTTGAATACAATGTAACCTCACTAGGTTAGCTTCCACGAGTTGGACATCCTAACTTTGACGCCGAGTGGGGTTTCTGTTATTGATACTAATTTGCTGAGTATCTTCATCCATGTAGATTGGCATCCACCAATGATTTAACAAGTGCCGAAGTGCCTCCTGGACAAGGGCACATCCCTGATCGTTTTCGCAACCCGCTTTACAGCTGTGATAATTATGTGATATCAGGAATCCGAGTCGGACCTGCTCAACATGCAATTCTACTAAGTTGGTATTCATCAAGCGAATATCGAAGATCTGACCATATTGATCTGATAGGGATTCCTATCATGGTAGTCTTGGATCCATCCGAGATCCATCTGACGCTGGAGGGCCTCCTGTATGAAAGAGCATCCCTGTTTGTTTACCGAGCAAGTCAGACAAGAACTGTAATCGTGCTGCGGCAGATTATGATATTGGCTTTGCCTTAAATGCATTGCCACCAAGTTGGCATTCATCGCATGAATGTCGTGGTTCTGAATGACGTTGGAATTCGTGTCAACCATGTTAACTCCACGAACTCGGTGCTCTTGGATCCATCCGAGATCCATCTGTTCCTGTAGAGCTGATTGCACCACAGAACATCCTTGATTACTTTTAGAGCAGATATCATACTGATGATAATTATGAGGTGGCACATGGCCATATCCACTCTGTCTACAATGCATCTTGACCAGATTGGTCCTTAACAAGAGTACATCATGAATTTGATAGACGTTGTTAAATTCTTTCTCAATCAAGTTGACTGCAACTTTCTCATGTTGAGGCAGCGGGTTTGTGAGAACATTGGGATTCGTATCTTTGAAAGATAAGAGCCCGCTCCTAACAAGCTTTTGCACGTCAGATTTGAAATTGAGACAGTTCTCTATGTTATGCCCTGGACCTCCTTGATGATAAGGGCATGTCTGATCCACCTTAAACCAAAAAGGCGGATTTTCCGGTACTTTAAGAGGAGATTTAGTCTGGATGTGCCCCTTGGCCAGTAGTAACAGAAATAGTTCTGCGTATGATACGGGTATAAGATTAAATCCTGATGGTCGCGTTGTACGGTTGTTATTATATGGAGGACGAGGCTGCTGAAGAGGCTGTTGCGTCCTTTGCTGATTAGGTTGGCTTTGCGTAACCTGAGGTTGATACGCAGGAATAGGCGCAGGACTGATAGTAGGAGTTACAGCTGCTACCGGTTGATAATGTCGCCTTTGCTTTCCGAGAGAGATATTCCCAATATCCTGCTCTTTTTTCTTAGGGAGAGCACTACCGTATCATTTTGTACTACTTGATGATCCAGCGTCTTTTACCAAACGTCATTCTCGGATGGCTTCCTCAAGACGAACTCACATGCCTACCATCTCGGTGAAGTCACTGGGCGCACTGGCAACCATTCTGTCTTAGTAAAATGAGCTTAAGGTCTTTAAGAAGATCTTTGTCATCTCTTTTTCCTCAAGAGGTGGACAAATCTGAGCGGCAATTTCACGCCATCTCTGAGCGTACTCCTTAAAGGTTTCCTTGTCCTTTTGTGACATTGATCTGAGTTGATCTCTGTCCGGTGCCATGTCCAAATTATATTTGTATTGTTGGACGAAGGCAGTACCAAGATCTCTGAATGTGCTAATCGTAGCATGGTTTAAACCCACGTACCATTTGAGTGTGGCACCGGTTAAACTATCCTGAAAGTAGTGAATCAGTAGGTCCTGATTCTCCGTCTGAGCTGACATTCGCCGAGCGTACATCACCAGATGGCTCTGAGGGCAAGAGTTACCCTTGTATTTTTCAAATTCGGGCACTTGAAATTTATGCGGAACTTTCACATTGGGGACCAGACAAAGGTCTGCGGCGTCCTTTCCAAATAAATCCTGACCGCGGATGGCTTGCAGTTCCTTCTGCATTTCCAGGAACTGTTCCTGGAATTCATCCATTCTATCGAACATAGTTTCCTTCTTACCATAAGGTATCGGTGGAATCTGTCCTTCCAGGACAGTATGCACCACAGGGGGTGGTACCGTGACTACGGCAGTGAATCTTGGCATTTCTCGAAGTTTGTAACCTTCAGGAGTCTTCAGTATGCCCCTGACATCTTCCCTTTCCCAAAGTTTGTAACCTTCAGGCCCAGCGGCTTCTGTTATGATTCCCTGATCTTCAGTGATCGGCGGAACATATCCTTCCGGGATATAGTTAACAGGCATGCCCCAAGGACGATCTTTCGGCATTTGATACCTAGGATCATACTTCTCCACTATGGGCGTTGAGGTGATCTCTGAGATCACAGTTCTTTGTAGCTGAGCTTCTGCCATGGCTTGCATGTCGTTACGAAGCTTTCTCATATCCTCTCTTAGAGCGTCGATCTCTTCCTTCAACTCTCTATTCTTTTCCTCAAGATCATCCATCTTTCTCTGACGATTGGCCCAAGTATTATACGAATGAGACAATTTGACTCTAGAATCGAGACACAAATGTGAGATTTGTAGGTAAGAAGAATACGTGATGTGAGAATGATGAATGCAATGATTATATTAATTGTTTTTTGGTTTAATCAAAATAAACTTCGACAATTAGATTGCAAATATCAAACAGTGGGGAAACCCCTTTTTATTGAATTCAAAGGATTACAGAAATAGAAATACAGTAGATTACAAGGTTCAGAAACAGAAAAACCTAAGCTAATGGGTCCCGAGTCCTCTCTGAAGAGAAATCGGGTACTGATTCTGGTACTTTCCTTTTCTTTGACCAGGGCTTCTGGGCCGTTGTCGGGTTGTCATTCCTTTGCCAGGTGAAAGGAGTGAGCAAATTCCTTTGGTCACTTGATTCTCTATAGCATGTTGCTCCAAAATTTCAATTAGAGCTTCCTTATCTTTCAGTAGTTGCTGTATTTTGATGCACTCCACGTTGAGGGTGCGGTACTTGTTCTTCCAAGACCTCCTCTCCCGTTGAACTTTGTTGAGAGTAACCTGAAGCTTTTCAGTCTCAGTCATGAAGTACATGACAGACTCCCTCGGTGGAAGAACTCCATGACGAGGATAAGGCATCTTTAGCTTGAGAGCTCTAGTTTGCACCCAGTGGAGATAAGGCTCCACCGAAACACAGTCCAATTTTCCTAGAGACTCCCCTCCTTTCTTATGAACATGTTTCCAAGCGTGCATTATTTCCGTCTTTAGTGCTCTGTCACTTTCTCCTTCCTTGAAGAAAAGACCTTCCAGATGAACACTCCGTCGGACGTGTCTCATCGGGTATCCAAATTGACGACGAACAAGAACTGGATGGTAATTGATTCCTCCCTTAGTTCCTATAAGGGGTACGTTGGGAAGTTTCCACAATGGTCAATGATCCTGATTCCGTCATAAATCCTATTACACCAATCAATGTAAGAGTTGGTGAGAGACATGATTTTCTGCGACCAACGTAAGGCACTCTTGTGATCCCAAAAAGCAGCAGACTTAGGCAAATGGGAGATAAACCATTTATAAAGCAGGGGTACACAGCATGTGATCTCCCCTCCGCTGCACAAATTTCCCAAGTGTACAGAATGATACGCATCTGCGAGCAAAGTCGGCACAGGGTTTCCAATGAGAAAAACCTTAATGGAGTTGATATCGACGAAGTTATTAATGTTGGGCAACAAAAATAACCCGTAGGTGAGTAAAACAAAGATGCTTTTGAAAGCAGTCACGTTCTCGATACTGGCGAAGTACAGGGCTTTCTTTGTCAAGAACTGGGCTGGCAAACCTTGTATGCCACCCTTAGTGCTCATGTGAGTCCTGACCTTAGACTCGTCCAAATGAATTGCTCTTGCAATGGTCTGATTCTTTGGAATTTCTTCTAGTCCAGAAAATGGAGCTTGATCAGTGATGTGTAAATCAATCAGATGAGAATATTCCTCCAGTGTTCGTGCTAGCTGGTAATTCGGGAATGTAAAACAATGATAGACCAGATCGTAGAACTGAATGAGCGTATCCATGATTCCCTCAATCACATGGACTCTTAGCAGAGATAGCAAACCTCCGTACTTGGCTCTGAAAGCCTCTTGGTTTGTGATCATCCTCGCCAAACCTCTTAAATCCTCTAGTTTTGGAATCCTAAAGGTGTACTTATGAGTTCTCCTTCTACCGAAATCCATTAGCGCAATCCTTTTCTCTGATATTTGCAATCACAGTCTTAGCTTATTTTGAAAAAAACAGAGAGACTAAAAGAGAAATTTTTGAATGTTTTAATGTTTTTTAAATGAATGCATGAATGCAGCACACAAAAACATAGAAAAAACATGGGGTCAAAGGGTCGTTGTCATGAAGTCAAGGCTCTATCCATCCCCAAAGGTTTATACTAGGGTGATTTTTGTACCTGTACTCAAAATCATCAGCTCCTCCCAAGATAACAAACAGCAAGTGGATCGCCAGTGAACTGTATGAAATCTTAGAGTAAATGCTATTCACCGAGAATAGATTATCAGCCTCAAATGAGGGTAGTATCGCGTGACAACTATTTACGACAGCTTTTGCACTACAAAAGGGTTGGCTCCTCAGCTTCTCAGACATCACAATCGACCCATTGCCTGTGAGAGGGAATGGGTTGCATTGGGAAGCCTCCACTGAGGTTGATGGTCGACCTCGTCGCCATCACTTATCTTAAGTGTATACTCAATCTTTCCACATGCGGCATCACACGCATTCCCATTAGCTGAAAAATAAACACAGATATCAATTAGGAAAAGCAGTATATATATTTGTCCTAATGTCATAGACTTTTTAAAAGCTATGAATCTTATGTTCCTGACAGAAAATGGCTCCCCGGCGGAGTCGCCATTCTGTGGTTCCTTCCCCACTTAAAGGGTTTTTTGACCTAAGATCCTAGTGAAGTCAACAAAGAGTCCTATCCCAGAAAGAAAGAAAGACTGGCCCCACGGTGGGCGCCACTTTTAAAGTTTCCACCTAATAGATGGGAAGAGAACAAGATCTCGCTACAAAGGTGAGACAGATCCTAATGACACATCCCTAGTAAAGTCGCCATTTTTTTGCAGCGAGCGATTTGGATGTGGTTGCGAAGCACTACCGCTCTTTGGTATCTACAGCTCGATTCATTTTTTATCCTATTGAAGCTGATGAAGGAAGGGAAATAGATGTCTCAAATTAACCCTGCTTGCAAACTGAGGTTAAACAGTCAAAACTATTAGTTTACAGATGCTACAAAGATTCAGGGTCTCTATTGGGTTTATTTTGTTAAAAGTAGTGTTCGGTCGATGGGTGGGAGGTTAAGATGTTAGGACAGATGTATGAAAGTATGGGATTTTGGGTTTTTGTTTAGTGTGCTCGCTAAGATTTTTCTTTCAATCTTATGCCTACGTATTCCCGTTTACCGAAACAGGGAAATCAGAGCGATCGTAGTTCCTCCTATTCTATGGGAGGAAATGGTGTTTTGGTGTCTTGTTCAAAGCCCAAGACTTGAAGCGAAAGAGTCTATTTGTATCTTGTTCAAAGCCCAAGATGTGAAGCTAAAAGGTGTTGCCTTTAGAGAGAATTTGTCATCTCTAAAGAGGGGTTTGTTTGTCACAACTGTTGGGTGACTGGTTTATAAAGGAGGATTACTTTAACTGGGATATGTGAATCCAACAATGCCATAATCTCCTTTATAAGGGTTTTTGACCCGAAGGAGAAGACTTTAACTCAGTGTAGAGCAATGCCATCTTTTCTTAGGAATTTCTCATGCTAAAAGAGGGACAGTGGCATGGATGTAGATGATCCAGAGGCTTGCCACTTACAGCGATTAGATGAAGGGAAAGGAGTTGTTGATGTTTGTGTACTGTGAACGAGGCACAACTTTGATGCTAAAAGGTTGATTGGATCAACCAGTGGTTTTCTTATACAAAGCCTAATAGGAGGCTAATATGTGTCACGTACAAAGCCCGAGAGGGAGGCTAAAAGGTTTTGACTCAACGAGGGAGTCTTTTGGTATCTCGTATAAAGCCCGAGATGGAGGCTATTTGACTCAACAAGAGAGTTTTTTGTATCTTGTACGACGCCTGAGATGAAGGCTAAAAAAGCTTGGTTCCGCTGGGGAGAATCATTGTATAAAGCCCAAGAGGGAGGCTATGGCACTGTTTCAGTTGAGTGATTTCTGTTCCTACACCTCTAGGAGGTCGTCGGGATAATTTTTACGAAGCCCAAGAGGAGGCTGGAAACTTTTAAGAAGCCGATAGGTCCTTGTATGAAGCCCAAGAGGAGGCTATCATTCCTGGAGGAAGAATCGTTATACGAAGCCTAATAGGAGGTTGTGAATACTTCTAAGAAGCCGACGGGTCCTTGTACAACGCCCAAGAGGAGGCGGGTATGCTTTTAGGAAGCCTGTGGGTCCTTGCACAATGCCCAAGAGGAGGCCGATGCTTTTAAGAAGCCGATGGGTCCCCAAACCCCGAGAAATTCAAGATAGGCTATTCACGAGGAATAGATCAAGCCAGGAAAGTTCGAGAATTTGGAAGAAACTCAAGAGATGCCATTCACGGAGAAAAGATCATCTCTAGGGAGTAGAGTTTCTTGACAAGTACTTTTAAGAAGTCTGTGGGTCCCCAAACCCCGAGAAAATCAAGACAGGCTATTCATGAGGAATCGATCAAGCCAGGAAAATCCGAGAATTTGGAAGAAACTCAAGAGATGCAATTCACGGAGAAGAGATCATATCTGGGGAATAGAGTTTCTTGACAACTTCTACGAGTGACAGTCTATGAAAGGGTTCACCGAGAATGCTGCCTTTCATGTCTCCATATTGTTTAACCCCAAGAGGAGAGAAGACTGTGTCTGGTAATCCTATGGAGATTTAGTTTTGACTATTTAAGAGTGATCGACGGGCTTAGTGCTAGACGTAGTTGCCGGGGAAACTCTAAATATCTATACTATTATTACACAGTTGATATGAGTTTATGAAAGAAGACTTACAGCGAAACAACCCCACAATACAGTTATATGTATATGAAAGCGGTAAATGAAAGCATATAAACACTTACTCGGTTGTAGGGCTTCCATGCTGTTTGGTTAGTTGTTCAACAAAAAAAGATTGAAAACAACAGTATATTTCAAAATCAAAGGAGAAAGTGCTTTGAAAAAGAAAGATTTGGGGCTTACAGCTCAAGGAGAGGCCCAGGGTTTTATCAGTGATCGCACTATTTGAATTTGTACAGAGGGACTTATACAAGTGACTGAGGCCCAAAAATTATTTTATGTACAAAGGGATGGGTCTTACACTCTCTCAAGAGGCCCAAAAAGTCTTAAAGAAAATAAATGGGTCTTACTACTCGAGGGTAGGCCCAAGATTTGTTTTTCAACGGATGATGATCGCGTCGAACTTTTTGAAATACAACGGGACTTATACCATAAGTGAGGCCCAAAATAGATTGTATTTACAAAGGGTTGGGTCTTACACTCTATTAGAGGCCCAAAAGAAAAAGAGTGGGGCTTATAACACGAGGGTAGGCCCAGATGATTTTTCGTTTAAAATGGCGATCGCGTCGAGATTTTTGAAAACGCAGTGGGTCTTATACAATGCATTGAGGCCCAAAATGGTTTTGGTTAAAAGGGGGTTGGGTCTTACACTCTAATAGAGGCCCAAAATTTTGAAAATGATTTATGAGGGTTGAATTAATTCAAAAACCCTAATTTGTTTTCAAAATGTATTTTAATTGAATAAAAATTCAATTAAAATGATCAAAATTGTTTAACATATGGAAAACAAATTGTGATCTTGGATTAATGCTTCAAAAATTAAGTATTGACCTACAAAATAATTAGAAGTCATTAAAAGTTGCAAAATCAAGATGGAAAAAATATTCAAAATGTCAAAAACAATTAAAATATTAATTCTTTGCAAAAATATCAATTATATAAAATAAATAATATTTTTGAGATTTTTTGGGAAAATCAAATATTTTAACATTTTTGTGAATTATTAAAAAAAGAATCAACTCAAAATCATTAGAACTCAGAGAGAAATTAATTTTTGAATCAATTAAATAAAATCACAAAATTCAAATATTTGAATTTGTGAAAAATGGCGCCAAGAACAGCTGAAGAACACGCGCGTTTTTCAGCTTTGCCCAGATTTGCATTTTCTATCCAATCTCACTGAATACTTGATTATATCATGCAATCCACATACCAATCAACTCGTTTCAACATCACGATCATGTCTATGGCAATTAATTTCATTTAAATTAAACATAAAACAAGAAATCACGAAAAATCCTCAAGAACCCTAAATTCTGCATGAAGGCTGGGATTTTTAATACACGATTCAAACAAAGCAATTACTTGAGGGGAAACATTCCATGCATGATTATGAACATTTGGCAAAAGTATTGTGCGAGGAAATATGCATAGATTGAGAGATGACCAAGTTTAGGCTTACCTCTAGGTCGTGACAGCAAGTCCAAAGTGATTTCTGAGTTGGAGGTGTTACAGATGAGTTGTGATGATCTGAACAGCTTCCCTACACCCTATGGAGTGTGTTTGAATGCTTGGACTTGATGGAAATTGGCTGGATCACTTCATGGCATCTCAACTGCACTTTGGTTAAAACCTTGAGCAATTGACTGGTGATTCTGAGAAATCAGTGTTCCAAATGTTGTTTGAGTGTTTGATCAGCTCACATATGATGTATATGAGGTGTGTGTGTGATTGGTTTGAGTGGAATTGCTCTCTAATGAAAAACCCGATAGTGACTTGCTAAGAAAGGCATTTTTTAGAGTTAGAAGTAGATTTTGAGAAAGGCAAGCGTTATAGGCATTTGGTGTACTTAAACTGATCACAATTGAGCTCTATTTATAGTAGAGCAAGTTTGTTTTGCAAGGAATGGTGAATGGAAACTGCTGAGTAGGTTTGGCCAATGTTGGCAAATGAAAATCCAAGTCTCCTCTAGCCATTGACTAGAGGTTAGGGCACAGGCTGCTGGTCCCCTTGGTCTTGGATAAGTCTTGACTGAATTCAGTTGAGAATGGCTCAGTCCATGCCACCTTGATGATTCCATTGAATGCTCCAATCCAAAATTGGAGTCTTGTCCCTATTTTGGGCAATTCTAGGTTTAACATGCTATTTCTTGTTCCAAGGACTTTGGAGGCTTGGCTCAGTGATTGTCCCCTTTAGATTCAATCCTCAGATGTGTCCAAGGTGATGACAAGGCTTGGAATTGGCTGATTTTGGAAAATCGAGCAAAAGTCCAAAAATATGCCTTGCCTTGGCAGATTTCAGCAAGGCAACTTGCCAATGTCATATCTCATGGCTCAAGTTGAATTTGGTGATGTTCTTGGCCATTTTGGAAAGCCCGTACATAATACAACAACTGTTTGATCATATTTGGTTTTGATACTTTTTGGATCCAAGTGAAAAATGGCCATACATTTGGAAAAAAGCAAGGCAAAATCTGACTTAGGGAAATTTTCACCAAGTGTAGGAACAAAATGACTTTTCTTGATTTTGATCACTCCATAACTCAAAATCCATGAGGAATTTGGACATAGGCCAGTATGAAGATTTTGTAGAGGGCAATGAGATCTGCAAATTAAGCCTTGGATGGAAAAAAATGGCTTTGTGGTTTAGGAGTTATGATCCTCCAAAGTTGGTACCTTTGTCACTTTTCGCATAACTTAGAAAATTTTCTAAGTTTTTATGGTTACCCCTTTTACAAGTTATCCCATTTTATTTGATTTTTCTTAATGAATGATGATTCAAATCATACATAAACATCATTTTGGGGTTAAAAATCCATTTTTGTGAAAAATCTCAAAAAGTCAAAGTTGACTTTTTATCCGATGAATTCCAAATTGTGCAATTCTTTAGGAAATCATGTCCTTGACCTAAATCAAACTTGATGGACATGTTCTATGGGTGGTATAGAGGATATTGAATCATGTCTTAGGGCTTGGGAGCATGTCCTAGTCAAAAGTCAAAGTTACAGTTGACTTTTCCCGCGAAACCCTAACTGTGGTTCAGATGGAATTGAAACTTGTTGCTCAAGCTTCTTGGATCAATCCATTGTTCCAAATGGATCAATATGGCATATTGGAGATCCTCAAATCATCTCTTGAGGTCTTGGTTCATAATTGGTCCCAAAAGTCAACTTAGGGGTGAATTAGGTCAAGAAACCCTAATTCCTGATTTTTTATGAATGCATCCCCTGAGGAAAAATTGACTGGATGATTGAGTTTATGAGGTTCCATGGAGCATATTAGGTTATTTTTTGGATCTTTGGCTTATGCCCAGATGAAAATTTCCATCTGGAGGCCCTGGTCGACCAAAACCCTAATTTGGTGACACTAGCGATCTTAAGGCTTGATCCACCTAAAAGGGAGCATCCTTGTGCTTAATCCTTGAAGTGGGAGTTCTTTTCATCCTTTGAAATGTTTGAGAGGTTTAGACAAGTTTAAGATCATGTCATTCCTTGATTTATCCTTTGTCTAAACACTCAGAGAGTGATTGAAACCCTAATTTTGATTGCAGTGGATGCTCAACCATCTCTGGGGAAACTGATGAGGCATAAAGATACATCCATATTATGATGATGATTTACATAATGATGGGAATCTTAGTGGTCAAAATTTAGGGTATGACAAATAGTTGCCCGATTCGGTCATGAAGGCCGTGTATTTTTTATCGCTCATTGCCATTGGAATTTGATTATAGCCCGAATAGGCGTCCATGAATGATAAAAGTTTAAAACCGGCAGAATTATCAACAAGTTTATCAATATTGGGGAGGGGGTAGGCATCCTTCGGGCATGCCTTATTAAGATCGGTGTAGTCAATGCACATTCACCATTTGCCATTATATTTTTTCACAAGTACAACGTTGGACACCCAAGTGGTGTACTTGGGCTCCGAGATGAATTTGGCCTCGAGGAGGTCCTTTACAGCTTTTTCTGCAGCCTCCGTTTTCTCTGGAGACTGCTTTCTCCTACGTTGTGCTACTGCTTTGACGGCCGGGTCAATCGTGAGTTGATGGCAGGCGACAGACGAGTCCAAGTCAGGCATCTCGACGGCGCTCCAGGCGAAGAGGTCGGCGTTCTCACGGAGGCAGGCCTCGAGTTGCTTCCTCGCGATGTCGGGGAGGTCTGCTCCAATCTTCACTCTCCGCTGGGGGTCGTCGCCGAACAAAACGAGCTCAAAGTTGCCATCCGAGATTGGTCGCATCGGATGGGAGCTGCTGTTGGACAGGGTAGACGAGCTGGTTGAAGCTGCTTGGTCCTCCTGCTGGTCTTCTTCGGGGAAGTGGCTGTCGAGGTCAATGGAGTCGACCTGAGGTAGAGGCTTGGCTTCCTCGGAACTGCTGGGTAGGGCTGGCTTGCTCGATACCTTTGGCTTGGAGGTGATGGCGTTGAGTCCCTTCGTGGCTGCTTTGAAACATCGTTGTGCGGCTTCGATGTCACCGTGGAGGGTGGCGACCATCCCCTTTGAGGTGTAATACTTCATATTGAGGTGAACGGTTGAAGGCACAACTACCAACTCGGCCAATGTTGGTCTTCTAAAGATACACTGGTACAGTGACGGGCAATTTATTACCAGAAACTGCACTTTGACGGACCTGGCCGTCTTCACCGATCCAAAGGTTATGATCAGTTCGACGTACCCCAAGGCTTGGTCACTGATCCGTTGAATCTTTGCAAATCAAACCCCACATAGGGGGTGAGGTGTGATTCGTCAAGCTGAAGTGTCAAAAACAGCTGGGAGTACATAATGTCGACCGAGCTGCCTTGGTCGACGAGGATTCTACGAACGTCAAAGTTTGCCATTCGAGCTCTGACGAGTAAGGGTATGCTCCAGTTTGGAGATCCTCCGAGGAGCTCTTCCCGGTAGAAGGAGATGGAGACGGAGCCCTTCTGGGCTTGGTCGAGCGTGGTTATCTTGCTGGAGCTCGTGCTGATTAGGTGCTCGAATTTCCTTTTCACGGAGCCCACCGTGACTTTATTGAACCCCCGCCTGAGATGACCATGGCGGAGGGGAATGTTTCCCACGGGCTGTGGGCCGTGAAGTAAGCAGGAGCGTTGAGCTCATCAGGGACGTAGAAGTCCTCTGGTCACGATACAGACATGGCGACCTGGATGTTGGCCTCTTCCAAGGAAGACACCTCTTTCTCTACTTTTTTGGACTCCTGGGCGTCCTGCCGGGGAGCATCTTTCTTCTTAGTGAACTGTTTCAGGTGGCCATCCTTGATCAGTATCTCGATAACATCCTTCAAATTGATGCAGTCTTCAGTAGTGTGGTCGTGACTCTTATTGAAACGGCAGTACTTCGATTTGTCCGTGTTGGGTTTGGCCGGTATTTTTTTGGGGAAGCGGACCCCTGCTTGCTTGAATTTTGAATTCGCGCATTTGGACTGTATCTTCTCCCTGGAGACGGTCAGGGGGTATAGTCGTGGAATCGTCTGGAGGGTCCCCTGCTGTCGCGGGAGTCCCGTGGGCGGTCTTCGCACTTCCTTTCTCCTCGACGGGACATCGAGGCTTCTTTGCCTCTGGAGGGCCGAGCGTTCTCTTGGTGGCGGGAAGCTCGGACGGAATTGTCCGCTTCCTTCTCCTCGTACTGGATGTGCGATTTTGCCTTGAGGAGGAGGGCATCCAGATTCCTCGGAGGTGCTAGGCCGACGACTTTAGAGAATTCTGAGTCTGGGCAGAGACCTTGCTCGAGCAGAAATTTTTTCATCTCGTCCGTTGTAGGGACCTGTACCGCTTCTTTGTTGAACCTCTCGATGTATGCCCAAAGAGGTTCATCCTTTCCTTGGATTATGGCCCCAAGGGAGGCTTCAGTCTTGGGGTGACACCGCGACGCAATGAAATTCCGGGAGAACATCCTTCTCAGTTGCTTCCACGACGTAATAGACTTTTCGGGCAACTGCTTGTACCACGTCATTGCCCCTTTTCGAAGCGTGGTTGGAAATAGCCGGCACTTGATGGCGCCCCGGACGCCACGGTAATCCAACATCGCATTGATGTTTTCGATGTGCGCGTCAGGGTCAGTCGTGCTGTCGTACGTGCCCAGTGCTGGGGGCTTCTCTAGGCCCTTGGGGAGGCGTGTTGCCAAGATCTCTTGGGATAATGGGCCGTGAGGCTCATCATCGCTGTTGGAACTGGTTGGTGACGGGGACCGGATGACTCGCTCGTGTCGACGACCTCTTCGGGGGGATGGTGAATGGGCCCGACCCTTCGACCTGACCGGAGGTGACTGCTTGTCTCTTTGGGTCTTCTTGTGGTCGGGAGAGTGCTGGTTCCACGGGGAAACCTGGTCGCGTTTTTGAACAGCACGAGATTCTGGTTCTTGGCGTTGCCGTCGGTCGACTTCTCGCCGAGGTTGCGGGCTCTTGAATCGTCGATGGTTCTTCCTCGAGGGTGGGGATCTTGGACGGGCGAATTCCTCCAATGCCCTGATCCTTTCATTCTGCTGAAGGATCAGAAGGTTGGTCTTGTTTAGCGCCTCCAGAAGGGCCACCACGGCCGGGTCGGCGTTGGGTGGAGCAGGAACGGGCTGGATGGCCAGCGAGGGATGGTCGTCATCGCAATCAGCATGAATAGGGGAGGGAGAGGTTGTGGCCCCGTCTCTTAGAAAATGGGGATCTCCGAGGAGAGAAGATGGACCGTCAACGTCAGTTTTGTTGACGGGGAGAACAGCGGATTGGAGGGCACCTTTGGCGTGATCTTGAGAGGCCATGATGATAATCTTGAAAATTTGCTTTGATCTTTGGTTTCCAGGGAAAGAAAGAAGGGGAGAACAACCTTCCCACAGACGGCGCCACTGATCGTGAAGGCTGAATCAGATCCTGTTGAAGTGGGCCATCAAGTACGTCTGAGATGCTGGTCGTATAAAGGGGAGGAGAGGGTGTACCTGCAAGGCACTCCGACGCTCAAGTAAGAAAGGGTCAGAGAAAAGGGGCAAGTACAAAGTATGAGTTTCAAGGGTGATTATTGGATATCTGACCCTCTCGAGTGAGAGGGTTTATATAGTGCCCCCAGCGCGTGGCCAACGGTCCTATTTTCGGGGCGAAATAACCGTTTTCCCAAATAATAGGTAACTGCCCAAACTAGCCGTTATGTCGGGCAGGGTGCCCAAAACTAGCCGTTATGTCGGGCATATGCATGGTTTCGGGCACATGCCCTTAGCTGTTCCGGGAGTGAAGACGCCGTGCGGAACGAGCAGCATTTTCGGGGAGGAGCTGTGCAGTCCTTGCCCGGTTTTAGGGGCAGAAATGTCACTTTTGCCCCTTCGTGGATTGGACTTAGACAATTGGGCCGTTCTGGGAGTAGAAGTGGATTGGGTCGTGTCTCGCCATCGGTCCAGTCCAGAAGATAATGTATAACAGTTTTAATTATTTGTTGGTGAGAAAAAAAAAATATAAATAAATTATAAATAATGAAGGAATGATATTAAAATAGATAATTAATATCATTAAAAATAAAATATTTTATTAATATTGTAATAATGATTCCATGGTTTAAATGACACTAAATAATTTTGTTTCTCTTAAACCTTTTTTTCTCTAAATTTGTATTTTCACTCAATGTTTAATTTTTTTTTTAATTAATTTTTTTTTTATTTTTTCTTTTAAACTTATTAATTTATTGCTACATTATAACCTAACATATATAAAAAAAATATTTATAATATCTATGATGTGAGATGAGATGATATGTATTAAATTTTGATATCACTTGAGGTGATTGCTCATAAGAGGTTTATTTTTACTCAATTTATTAACTTTTTGAAAATCGGTCATTGTCAGCAAACTGTGTGATTTGGTTATAAATTTAAAAAAAAAGGACAATTTTTACCCATAATTAAATATGTGGCAAGATTTAAATTAGGAGCACTTGGCTCTTCCACAACAATTATCATTTTTCTGATATTATAGATTAGTTTTTAATATTATAGAAGATAATAATAAAGTACAAATATCATGTACTAACATGAAGAGGAAAAAAGGGTAAAGAACCTAAATTCAAAAATTTCATCTCAATTTTTTTTCATAACACCATTTCTATCTTGTAGATCTTCAATCTATAAATCACTTTAAATCATATATGTAGGTAAAACGGAGAGAAAATATCAAACTTTAAAGTTAGAAATAGAGAAAGAAAGAGGAGCAAGTGAAGATGAGTGAGCATAATCATAAATGTTTTTCTATATTGAAAGATGATATTTCTTTCTATCTCTCTACCAGAGTCATGTAGGCTCTGTTAAAGAAAAATAAAAATTTTTGATAAAGGTTAAATTTGAATTTTAAATTGTTGAATAGAAAGAGAATGATCAGAGGGAACTGAAAAAATTAAAATAAATTAATGAATATAAAAGAAAAAGAGAAAACTTATAATATGGAAAAGAGAAATTACGAAGGGTTTTACAAAATTATCCTTCATTAATGATATTATAAAGACAAATTTACATTATTGAAAAAAAAGAGAATAATAAATATTTAAGGGTATAATATGAAAAATAACATTAATGATTCATTGGTATTATAAAATGACTTATATTGTGGTACAAAATATTTTTCTAAAACTACTTATAATAAAAAAACGGAGGTAGTATTAAATAAAAGAAGGGTAATGCTAACTTGTACCCTTGGGGCACATGTTAAAAAACCCAAAAATAGAAAATTTGTATTGAATAAAACAATAAAATCATTAATTATAAAGTTGTATTAAATTCAATACATAATTTCCAATAAAATTTTACTATATTTATCTCTTAACTTGTACCCCAAGGGCACAAGTTAGCATTACTCATAAAAGAAACATGCATAAGGGATGCCATGTACAAAGTACAGAAACACAGGCTGCAAATCAAAAGTAGAAATCCCATCAACGTGTCCTAGAGAGAGAAGGTCCGACTTCTCTCTAGAACTTAACGTGTCTCCCCCCAAAACCTTCTAGGGTTTTTGGTTTTGTGTCTTCTCGTCTCCCACACTGTGTGCTGCGCCGCCAGTGTTTCTATCCTCCCAGTTGTTTCTGGTATTCTCTCACCACGCTTAGTGGTGTCAAACAAATCTTTCCCTTTTGCTCACCCTTTTTCTGTACCCTGCTGTTTTTTCCTGCCGGCGGGTTTCTCTCTGTGTTTCTCGGTGGATTATCAACCTCATTTTCACTTATGGAGAAATGGAGGGAGTTCTCACTCTCAAAGGAAGAAGAAGAAGGTGTTACGGCAGAGGCGGAGGAGGTTGGAGGAGAGGAGATCTTCCAGCGTACGCTAGCGGCGAAGATCTGGACTGACAGCTATTTCAATTCAAGGGCTTTCACCTCAACGATGATAAACGCCTGGAAGTTGAAGAACATGGTTGAGACGCAGGAACTGAACAAAAATCTGTTTCTATTTTGTTTCAGCACAAAACGCGATCTAGAAAACGTTTTACGAAACGGTCCGTGGAGTTTTGATCGTAACTTAGTAGTCCTTGCAAGGGTCTCTGGTGAAGAACAACCGTCTGACCTCAAGATGCACTTCGGAACCTTCTGGGTTAGAGTCTATGAACTTCCACTGATGTTAAGGACAGAAGCAATGGCGAAGAAATTAGGAGGGATTCTGGGGGCGTTTGAGGAAGTAGATCAGAAGGATGCTCATATGAATGGGAGATTTCTCCAGATGAAAGTCACGCTGGACCTGAAGAAACCCCTCAAGAGAGGCACGGTGGTCAGGTTTAAGGAAAAGAACCTTAAAGTTTTCTTTAAATACGAACGTCTACCAACTCTCTATTTTGTGTGCGGAAGATTAGGCCATCAACTGAAGGATTGTGAAGCAATAACAGACTTGTCAGATAAAGGGTTTGATGAGTTAGAAGAAAATGAGCTAGCTTTCGGACCATGGTTGCGAGCGTCTCCTCTGCCAAAGTTACCAGTGGAACAGAAAAAGGATTCTACATCAAGCTCCTGCAGCAAAAGTCTGTTCAATACCTCCTCTGGAAATAGCAAATATCCAACAAAAGAGATGGAGAAAGATAATGAAGATGAGGTCGATAAAAGGGAAAACAGTTTGATTAAGCAACCACAACGTGAGGATAAGGCTAACCAACTGGTTGGTTCAAAGGAAAATAATCTAGAAGTAGAGGCGGTGGGGGAATCCCTTGGAGCATTCGAAATATCTAAACTGTGGAACACCAAAGATACGATCCAAATTGTCGGTCCTTCAGCCATCAAAAAGAAAAAGTGGACTAGAAAACAGACTCCGAGGAGGTCGAGCCCTAGCCAAAAAAAACTCTTGGATTCAGAAGGGGGAAAATGACAGCTTATGGATGTTATGGTCGTTGAAGGTACTATAGGAGGACAAGGAAGTGGAGAAAAGAAGAGGAAATGGCTAGTAGGAGGAACGGAGACGGAAAAATTACCAGAGGTGGTGTTGGAGAACCAACACCGCCTAGACCAATGAGGATCATAAGCTGGAACTGCAGGGGGTTGGGGAGTCCCCGTGCAGTTAGGGCCTTGTTAAGGCTCATTCGTTTAGAAAACTCTGAGGTGGTCTTTCTCATGGAAACTAGATTGAAGAGTGAGGAGGTCCAGCCTATCAAGAATAAAAGTGGATATGAGGAATGCTTTGTGGTTGATTGCACCAGGGATGGGAGGGCCAGTGCGGGTGGTTTAATGCTGATGTGGAGGGGATCGTTAAAGCTCTGTATTAGTTCCTTCTCTAAAAACCATATAGGAGGGGCAGTGGTAGACGGCGAAACAGATGTAACTTGGTTTTTCAGTGGATTTTATGGGCATCCTGAAGAGCAGTACAAGAGGAAGACTTGGGACCTCATCAAAGACTTAGTGATCACAGCGGGTGAGACTTTTCTCTGTTTTGGTGACCTTAACGACATTCTTTATGACCACGAAAAAAATGGGGGAAACTGCAGATCAAATAGCCAATTGGCAATTGGTAGACAAACTCTTGACTCTTGCCAACTTACAGATCTTGGCTTTGAAGGATATAAGTTCACTTGGACAAATGGTAGAGAGAAAGAGCACAACATTCAATGCAGGTTGGATCGATGCCTTACGACTGAGAACTTCATCAACAAATGCGGCCCCATCAGAGTCAACCATCTTGCCAGGTTTGGATCTGACCATGCCGCAGTAAGGATTGTTTTAGAAGCTGATTCTTATGGCATGAGAAAAAAGAGAAAGTACATGTTCAGATTCGAAGAAATTTGGAGCAAAGAAGATAAATGTGAATGTGAAGTGGCGAGACTATGGAACGGAGCTGTGGGGGGAGTTGAATCTAAGCTTAACGCGATGAAGTCTCTTGATGAGATTTTCAAAGAGTTAAGGAGTAGTGCAATAAGCAAGGAGATTGGTAGAATTGAGGAGATCCTGAAGATGGAGGATAGGTGGAACCCTTCTAAGGAATCCATTTTGAAAACTAAGGCCCTCGAGGATCAAAAAACAAGTTATTTCAAGCTGAAGAAATCATGTGGCGCCAAAAAAGCCGAGCCCTTTGGCTGAATTATGGAGACAAGAATAACAAGTTTTTTCATGGGAAAGCTAGCCAAAGGAAGCATGTGAATGCAGTGTATAAGCTCAAAGATGATAACGACTGTTGGTGGAAGGGTGAGGATCACTGCTAGAGAATTCTATCTCATTACTTCGCTGAGTTATTATCTTCGAGTACGCCGTCAAATGTTAAAGATGTTTGCTCTGTGGTGAAAAGTAAACTCCAACCGAACCATGTGCAATGGTGCGCAGGAAGATTCTCGGTGGACGAAGTCAAAACAGCGTTGTTTCAGATGCACCCCTTGAAAGCACCGGGACCTGATGGGTTACCGGCCCTGTTTTTTCAAAAGTACTGGAACATTGTGGGGCCTGATATTAGCAGGGTGGCTTTGGAGATTCTAAACAACAAGGTTGATCCAAGTACCCTAAATGCTACACACATTATCCTTATTCCAAAGTGCAAACGACCAACCAAGGCGAAGGATTTTAGACCCATCAGTCTTTGTAATGTAGTGTTGAAGATTATTACTAAGACCATTGCAAATCGGATCAAGAAAATCCTGCCTGATATTGTTGACGAAGAACAAAGTGCTTTTGTGCAAGGGCGGCTCATCACGGATAATTCCCTCATTGCAATGGAGTGTTTCCATTGGATGAAAAAGAAAACCAAAGGCAAAAAAGGGATGATGGAAATCAAGCTCGACATGTCCAAGGCGTATGACAGATTGGAATGGTCGTTCATCACTGAAGTCCTAACTTCGATGGGTTTTCCCCAATATCTGGTGGAGGTTATTGGCAAGTGTATTTCAACTGTGTCCTATAGTGTTCTTGTCAACGGCCAACCAGGACCAAATTTTATCCAGAGAGAGGAATCCGTCAAGGAGACCCTCTCTCCCCTTACCTCTTTATTTTGTGTGCTGATGTTTTTTCAGGTTTAATCAGGAAGGAGTGGTCAGAGAAAAGGATTCATGGGCTTCAAGTAGCACGCAAGGCTCCAACAATCACCCACCTGCTTTTCGCAGACGATAGCTTGCTGTTTGCTAGGGCAAATACCACTGAAGCTGGGACAATTTTGGC
Organism: Lathyrus tuberosus; assembly: GCA_022829125.1. NCBI lineage: Eukaryota > Viridiplantae > Streptophyta > Magnoliopsida > Fabales > Fabaceae > Lathyrus > Lathyrus tuberosus. The sequence continues at coordinate 7,158,324 of JALAZF010000087.1, read as the reverse complement.
TATTCTTGATAAGTACCAACAAGCCTCCGGCCAAGTAGTGAACCTAGACAAGTCCGAAGTATCATTCAGCAGAAACGTGGAAGGTGTGCACCAGGCTGAGATTAAGGATAAGATGGGAGTAAAGATAGTCGAGAACCACGCGAAATATCTGGGCCTTCCGGTGGTCTTTGGAAGATCAAAGAAGGAGATTTTTAAGTTGGTCATTGACAGGGTTTGGAAGAAAGTGAAGGGGTGGAAAGAAAGGTTTTTGTCTAGAGCTGGCAAGGAGATCCTCATCAAGGATGTAGTGCAAGCTATCCCAACTTACGTAATGAGCTGTTACAAACTACCGGATTCCATTTGCCATGAGATTGAGTCCATAATTGCTAACTTTTGGTGGGGAACGAAGGGAGGAGCTAATAAGCTTCATTGGCTGGGCTGGGAAAAGTTGGCAAAAGGCAAGGGAGATGGAGGCTTGGGTTTTAATTGCATTAGTGACTTTAACTCCAGCCTGCTCGGGAAACATTATTGGAGGTTGCTTACCAAGGAAGATTCTCTGTTTGGGAGGGTTTTCAAAGGGAGATACTACCCCAGATCGTCTATTGACAACAGCAGCATTGGTTTTGCTCCCAGTTACGCATGGCGCAACATTTTAAGTGCGAAAGAAATCATTGATAAAGGGGCGAGATGGAGAGTTGGAAATGGGAGGAAGATTCATGTCAGCTCTGACAGGTGGATACCAAATAACCCTGGCTTCAAGCTACTTGGCCCAACGAAGGAGGTCACCGAGGAAACCAAAGTTTGTGACTTCATTGATGAAGACCTGAAAGTGTGGAAGAAGGATGTCCTAGAAGAAAAGCTTGCCAGGGAGGACGCAAAGCAGGTAAACAGCATTCCCCTGTCATGGGGAGAGGGTGGGGATAAGCTAATTTGGCATATGGAGAGAAATGGTGAATATTCTGTTAGATCCGAATATCGCATCTGTCAGAATATGAAGTTTGCTAGCAGGCCTGGTCCTTCCTCTACCTCGCTTCAGGCCCTTTGGAAGGACATTTGGAAAGCAAAAATCCACACCAGAACTCGTAACTTTATCTGGAGACTGGCCAAGGAGATTCTTCCAACAAGAGAGAACCTGGAAAAAAGAGGGATTCAGCTTGATAATTTATGCCCCTTCTGCAGTGCGAGTACAGAGTCCAGCCATCATCTTTTCCTTGACTGTTATTTTGCCAAACAGGTGTTGTTTTCCTCTGTCCTGAACTATAGAACCCCTGTGAACACCAGCATCCAAGTTTGGTTGGCAAGCATCCTTTCCTGCGGAGATTTGTTTAGCTCTCAATTGATTTGCACTATGTTACAGAAGATTTGGAAGGCAAGGTGTGCTCTTGTTTATGATCAAAAAGTGGTTTCACCTCAACATGTGGCCCTTGATGCACTGAACTTTGTTGAAGAAATCAATCGAGCGGACCCCACAATGAGCATGAGGAAGGCTACAAAACCTGTTCCTGAGCTTAATAAAACTATTGGCTGTTGTTTTTTGTTATAGGTGGATGCTGGGTTAATCGAGGGCGAGGCTATCTCTATGGGATGTATAATCTGCTCCCCGGAGAGCGATATCTTTCTGGCTGCTAGCAAGATAGAGACAAGGGTGGTTAACCCTGTGATGGCGGAGATTCTAGGCATCCGTTGGGCTTTAAGAACGGCGCAGAGTTTGAAGATTGACAAGATCATCATCCAGTCCGACTCTTCCCTTGCCGTCGATTGTGTCAATTGCTGCGAAGTAAATGCTGAGATTGATCTGATAGCACAAGACTGCAGAACATTATTTGACAGTTTTTCTTTTAGTTCTTTGATGTTTATTAGTAGAAAAGACAATAGAGATGCTCATAATCTTGTTTTGTTGGGGAAGTCTTTCGGGTCCAAGACTTGGATTGGAGGTTACCCTCTTGTACCAGGGGATGAATCAGTTCCCCCCTATTTCATTAGTAATGGAATTATTCTTACCGTCAAAAAAAAAAAAAAGAAATTCCACCAACTAACACCCATAAACACCAATACAAACTCAAAATAACTCAAATCTAAAATCTCCACAAAACAACCTACACACTAAAAACCAAAATTGTGCAAGCTGAACTTGATTAACTTCCACAAAATAGCAAAACTGCCACAAGAAACTGAGAAATCAAACCAGCAACAGAAAAACAGCCGATGATGGTTGAACTCCACAACGACCTGCACCTAACAATCACTTGTCCAAGTCTTATTTTGCCAAGTTATAAAGACATCTATACATCACCACAATGCGATGTAATAAGAACCTGATTACTGTAAACAAACAATCATAAACATATAAAATTTGTTGATGCTTAAAAAATAGTGAAATTTTGTTTACCAAAATAAAAGACAAACTACAAACAATAACGAAATGTATAAATGCAGAGAAAACCAGAGGAATGATCTTACCAATCTTTCTTGAAGTTGAAAATGAGCTTTTCATATTCTGGAAAAAATGAAAATCTTATAAACCCCAATATTTTTGAAAAAATAAAAATCATATAAACCACAAACAATAATCAAATTATAAAAGAATTCTTCTTTCTTATACATTAGTTTTCTAAATCAAAAAGCTATTTGGGAGTAAGTTTTGGGAAGAGAATCACTACATATCAGAAACATTGATGAGAGAATATTTAATTGACTTGATTGACATTATATTTGTATGAAATCTTTACAAAGAACCAACATGTTTATGAATAACTCTATAAAACAAATAAGGTATGAAAATTATTATTAAGATTTGAAATGCTAAATAAAAATAAGGGTTAATACACATTTTAGACCCTGTCATATAGGCCGAATTCGAAAAAGGACCCTGTAAAAAAAAAACTTAGATTCCGTCCCTGCCATTTGAAGAATATTTCATTTTGGCCCCTCAGTCCACACAGTCAGCATTTTTTTATTTTTTTTAATTTTTTAATGTGACGTGGCGCTTACTTGGATTTTTATGTTTATTTTCTTTATATTTTAATTACACACGTGGCATTTTACTATTATTTTATTATTTGAATGTTGAAATGTTTAAAGATCAAAAATCAAAATTTTTGTCCTCACCAAGGTTTGAACCCATGTTCTCATGGTTGCAAGAAGATACTCTTCCACTAAGCCATTTAGTTCTTCTTGTCTATTTGTTAACTTCAAATGTATATATTACAACATTTCAATTAACAATTAAATTAACACTTAAATTAACATATTAAATATATAAATGACTTTAAATAAATACTATAACTTATTATTATTTTATTTTACGATCAATTTTTTATTTTATTTATTTATTTTTTTAATTTCAGTTTAATATTTTATTTTATTTATTTATTTTATTTAAATTCAGTTTTATTTATTTTATTTAAAAATATACATTAATATTTATTTTCAATTTATTTTTAGTTAATTTATTATTTAATATTTATATTTATATTCAGTTTATTTATTACTAAATTTATTTTCAGTTTATTTATTATTTATTTTCAGTTCATATTTATATTCAGTTTATTTATTTAATATTTAGTTTATTTATTTATTTAGTTTATTTATATTCAGTTTATTTATTAATAAATTTATTTTTAGTTTATTTATTATTTATTTTCAGTTTATATTTATATTCAGTTTATTTATTTAATATTTAGTTTATTTATTTATTTAGTTTAATTATTTATTTAAACTAAATATTATTTTTTAATTTAATATTTAATAAACAAACTGAAAATAAATAAACTAAATATAAATATAAAAATAAATAAATAAATAAACTAAATATTAAATAAATAAACTGAATAAATAAATAAATAAATAAACTAAATAAATAAATAAATAAACTAAATATTAAATAAATAAAATAAATATTAAATAAATAAACTGAATAAATAAATAAATAAATAAACTAAATAAATAAATAAACTAAATAAATAAATAAATAAACTAAATATTAAATAAATAAACTGAATATAAATATAAACTGAATATAAATATAAACTGAAAATAAATAATAAATAAACTGAAAATAAATTTAGTAATAAATAAACTGATTATAAATAAATAAACTAAATAATTAAATAAATAAACTAAATATTAAATAAATAAACTGAATATAAATATAAACTGAAAATAAATAATAAATAAACTGAAAATAAATTTAGTAATAAATAAACTGAATATAAATATAAATATTAAATAATGAATTAACTGAAAATAAACTAAAAATAAATATTAACGTATATTTTTAAATAAATATATACATTTGAAGTTAACAAATAGACAAGGAAAACTAAATGGCCTATTGGAAGAGTATCTCCTTGCAACCATGAGAACATGGGTTAAAACCTTGGGGAGGGCAAAAATTTTGATTTTTGATCTTTAAACATTTCAACATTCAAATAATAAAATAATAGTAAAATGTCACGCATGTAATTAAAATATAAAGAAAATAAACATAAAAATCCAAGTAAGCGCCACGTCACATTAAAAAAATAAAAAAAATAAAAAAATGCTGATTGTGTGGACTGAGGGGCCAAAATGAAATAATCTTCAAATGGCAAGGATGAAATCTAAATTTTTTTTTACTGAGTTCTTTTTCGAATTCACCCCATATGACAGGGTCTAAAATGTGTATTAACCCTAAAAATAAAGGTTTAGAGTTTTTTTTACCTGATTAATAGAAGAAAAATATATGGGTGTTGAAGATAGAATCAATCGGGATGGTACATGCACATATGAAAATCTATTGGAGAGATGAAGGATAAAAAGAAGGGTTAATACTATTTTACCCCCTACGATAGCCAAAATTTCAAAAAATAATCCTTGAAGGTGTTGAACCCATGACCATTTGAATTTCAAATACCAAACTTTACCACTTAGCCACATGCTTCTTTTGTTTACTTATTTGCATCAAAATTATATATTTCTTAGCATAAATGTTAGTTAGTTTGTATAATAATATATTACAGTATTATATTTTAGTATTATATATGTTACATTATTGAATTTAAAATGTTACAATATTTATTTAAAACGTTATATATTTAACAATAATATATTACAGTATTATTTATGTTATAGTTAGTTAGTATTGTTTATGTTATATTAGTTAGTATTAGTTTTTTTTTTTTGTAAGCAAGAAATTCATTAAAGCGAGAACAAAGGGTTCTCGAACTCGATTATAAAAAACGAGACGAATCTCGACAAAAAAAAATTACTACCAATTAGTCCTTAAGATAAATAGTACAAGGGAAACATACTAAAATCATAAAAGCTATAATTGGAATTGGTAATTTTCCCAATAAAATACCATCTCCAAATGAGCAACTTGACCTTCCACACCACATCCATAATATTCCACTCATCATTCCTAAAAATAATGCCATTTCTCAACAATCATAAAGACCAAACCGTTGCCATCCAAATTACTCCTTCGTTACCACTCTTCACCTTATTCCTTTTACTAAAATAGAACTACCTTAAGAAACTCTCCGTAATGGCAAAATCTTCCACCTCCTCAAAACCAACCCACTCCGCCACCTCCTTACAATATGTTAGAGTATTATATATGTTATAGTTAGTTAGTATTGAATTTAACAGTATTATATATTTAACAGTATTATATATGTTATAGTTAGTTAGTATTGAATAAAACGTTACAATATTATATATTGAATATTAATGTATAAATTTTTTAATAAATATAAATAAATATATATGTTTGTAAGTATATTAATATTAAAAATTTTAATAAACTATTTTAAATTATTTTAATTAAATTATTTTTAATTAACTTCAGTTTAATCATATGAAATTATTTTTACAGTAAAATTATAAAATTATATTAAAGTAAAAAAAATTATAGTTATAAATAAAATTTATACTAAAATTTATAGAATATTAAAAATTTTAAAATTAATATTAACGTATAAATTTTTTAATAAATATAAATAAATATATACATTTTAAAGTATATTAATATTAAATTTTTTAATAAACTATTTTATGTTATTTTAATTAAATTATATTTAATTAACGTCAGTTTAATCATATAATAATTTTAATTTATTAAATAATGCTTATAATATTAATTATAACATTAATGTTTTATTAATTTTAACGTTAACAATATATATTTTTTATTCTAATTTTTAAACAAAATGAATGCTTAGTCTAGTGATAAGACATTGATGCTTGACCCAAAATGTCATGGGTTCAACACCACCAAATGACATCCAACCATGGTGATTAAATATATCTCTTATAGCACTGACAAATAAAGACGTGTATATGAGAGTTGGTATCCAAAAAACGTGATTAAGAATCAGTTCTATTGATTTTCATATTTAAAATGATTTTTATAGTATATATATTTTCATGTAAAAAAATTTAAAAAAAGTTTAAAAGAAAATTTGATTTAAATATTTATTCTAAAATATTATTTTAAATATTTTATCATTTCATCAAAAAAAATTATATCAAAATTTTAAAAAATCACTTAGTTTTAAAAATATTTTACATAGTTTTTTATACCGATCCCATCCGACCGGTGTCCAACCCAGTGGGGTGTGGTATCAGCCTGGATGTAATGGCTGTCCTGTCAGTACCTTTGCTTCTGGTGTATCTTCCTGTCATCCTGGAGCAGCTAGTGTTGTGATCATGTCTGTATGGGGTGTTTTGTTTTGTCATGTCTATATTGTAAAGTTTTCATTTGGTCATGGGGTAATGTCTTGTAGGGGTGTTGCTATTGTGAGTTTTTTTTTATTATGCCACAATTATAGAATGTATTTCCTATAATGCCATATCATTCAACACTATATACCATTATGTCATAGTTTCAAACAAAAAAAATCAACACGTAGACACTGCCGCTCATTGAAAGGGCGTCACCCTTAAAAAATGAACTCAATGCCCTTTAGGAGAATTGTTTTTATTTTTATATTTTTTTATTACTGACATAAATATATATTAATATTAATAATATTAATTAATATATATTAATATTAATAATATTAATATTAATAATATTTATTAATATTTATTAATATTAATAATATTAATTAATATATATTGATATTAATAATATTAATTAATATTAATATATGTTAATTAATAAAATTAATTGAATATATTAACAATTAACATAATTATATAAATGAATAATATATAATTATATTAATATAATTATTATTAATATATTAACAATTAATATTATTATGAATATAATATTAATTAATATTAATTATTAACATAACTAACATTAAATAATATAAACTAATATTAATAATAAAACTTTATTATTTTATTATTGTAATACACTTCAGTCTCTACAATGGGCGGAACCTTTAACTATTTTATTATATATGTACAGTTCTGACATTGCAATGGGTGGAACCTTTTAATATTTAATTATTTATGTACAGTGCCGACACTCCAATGAGCGGAACCTTTTAATATATTTTTTTTATTTATGTACAATGTCGGCACTGCAATGGGCAGAACCTTTTAATATTTTATTATTTATGTACAGTTGCAATGGACGGAACCTTTTAATATTTTATTATTTATGTACAGTGCCGACACTGATATAAATAAAGGTGTGGTGTGAACTATTTTTCACATCTATTTTAAATTTCTTATATTATTTTGAAGATGTATCTTCGCCACTATGGGAAAGTGATTTTTTCGAGAGACAAACCGGCTATGAATATGTTTTTTTTGGAACATATGTAGTTTAGAGCAACTACATAGAGATTTGAAGCGTTGGTTAGAAGGAGACATATCTGAAGGGGAAAAAACTAGAAGTATTGAGAGATACGATGCCCGACGTGGGTGGGTGCGAATCAAGAATGATAAGGAAGCGAGAGAAATAATGTTTGGACAAAATGAAATCAAACTGATAGTTGTAATCAGTTAGAGAAGTTGTGTTAAATGTTGTTTTTAAGTATTTTTATCTATGTTGATTTATGTTGTGTTATTTATGTATGTGTTGTGTTATTTAATGAAGCATAAAGTTGTTTGATTATGATATTTGATTTGTTGCTATTGATATTTGGTACTCAATGGTTAATGGTCCAAAAAATTGAGAAGTTTGATATTAATCTGAAAATAATACATGATAATAAAATAAAACACTAACAATTACTTGTTCCCACATTGGGACACCGGGTTCGGTTGTGACCAGTTTCAGGACACATGAAACATTTTCTCTCAAGCTTATCAACATTATCCATTTCCGTTATAATACGCGTGCTCACTTGGCGACATTTCTTGTTCCTCCGCATTCTTGGGTTATGGCAAATTTGATCACCTTCATAAACAGACTAATATTCATTGTATGGCATCACTGGAAAGCTTATGCTGTAAACCTCAAATAGGTTTGCAACCCTGTAAATGTCGGACAAAAGAGCATAAGCGTCATGGAACACATTAGAACATGCAGAGATAACATGTGAGCAAAGGACACGGTAAGCCAGCAACTTTCCGCAGTCACACCAATCGTTTAGTAGGTTGACCTTATAATGTCCCAGAGGCTTCCCCTCACCGTGGTCCATTGTCTCCTTCACACTGAAATATTGTTAGTTTAGTCAAAAATTCTGACTTGATGTGTGCTGGATTTTGTTGTTTCTTCTTTCATCACCTTTAGCCAGTTGTTTGTAAATTTTTTGCCAGAATTCTACACCGCACTCCACTTTACACCCCTTTCAGCAAATAATGATCTCAGTCTATAATATGTTGCACTTACCAATGCTGTAATGGGCAAATTACGGGTGCCTTTAAAGACATAATTCATTAACTCAACATGGTTGGTAGTCATGTGACCTCAACGTCGACCCCCGTCAAATGCCCTCGTCCATTTTTCAACTGGAATATTGTCAACCCACCTTAAAGCATCAGCATTCGCCATGCCAATTTCAGACCGGTAAAAATGAAATGTTGGTTAGTTTAAAGCATACCCTACATCATAAATTTGTTTTGTTAATATATGTTATTGACAAAGATATAATATATGTTATTGACAAAGGTTTAATGTTATCAAATATACTTACTCATGTTAATTACTTTTTTCCGTAGGTTCGTGTCCTTGATTTCTCTCATAAAATTCTGCGCAATGTGTTAGATACAATAAACATGCACCGATGGGGGATTATGCCAACCATTTCCGGATTATTGTATGCACTTTTAATCGATGCATGTCAGTCTGAAATCAAGCATATGTCTGGTTGTGGCGCAACATGCCTCCTCAAGTTCTATAGAAAGAACCCCCCAACCTTCAGCTGCCTCACCTTCCACAAGCGCAAAAGCAACTGGGAAAATATTGTTGTTGCCGTTCTGTGCCACCACAATAAGCAGCGTGCCTCTGTACTTACCGTATAACCAGGTTCCATCAATTTGAAGTATAGGCTTGCAATATACAAAACCTCTTATGCATGGTTGGAATGCCCAGAATAGCTGGTGGAAGATGTGTTTCCCTTCAACAATTGTTCCGTCATCTGTATACATGGGTAGTGTTTCTATTTCCAGCACCGTACCCAGAACAAATTTTTTAGGTTCTAATAGGAAATGTGGAAGTTCATTGTATGAATTCTCCCAGTTACCGTATACTTTTTCAATTGCTTTGTTCCTTACAATCCATGTCTTTCTATAAGACAGAGTAAAATTGTATTCATAAACAATTTTACTGATGCACACACTCACCTTGATAGAAGGATCCTTGTCTACAAATGGCATTAATAGTTGAGACATTAGCTGAGAGCTAAGTTTTTGATGATCCTGATTAAACATAGTTGTTGAACAACTATATGGGGGGGGGGGGGGGTTCATAATGCCTATCTCCCACAAGTCACTTCTTTTTCTGTAGGACGCCAATAGATGAAACTTACAGGTATCATTTTTGCAACAAAGTATGTATCTCTTCTTGTCGGAATCCGTCATCTTAAAATCCACACAATGTTTCATGTGATATTGCTTTATGGAAAACACACAGTTGATTTTATTTTTAAATTGGTTACCAACTTCTATGTCACCCTCCATCGGAATACGAGGATTGTGTGGCCAGTCAAAGGATTATCCTTCTCCACTTAAGGGAAGGTTTGTCATGTGGGCAGGTGGGAAGAAAACATTCCCAACTGGAATGTGTTGTTCATCATTGTTGACTTCGTTAACACTGTTTCCTTCCTCAAACAAAGTAGTATATAAATCATCAACTTGTGCCTCATTTTCTTCTCAACATCTTCGTGTGGAATTATGGTTGGTGTTTCTTCTACTAATGCATTGATGACTTGTGATATTTGGGTTTGTTGACATTGTTCAAATGTTATATATAAATTAATGTACGGAAACCCAGAACATTCATGATTCGAGAACATCGTTTCAACATCCTCGTCGTCACGAACCTTTAATGGAACAAATTTAAATTGATTGTTCTCGAAATGAACAACATTTTTGTAAGTAATATGTGAAACCAATCCTACTTGAACCTTCATCTCTACCCTTTCTTTAAAATGTTGGAATGACGACCTTCTATTAATACTGAAATGACTAATGTCAGTATTTTCAAAGATCAAACCCACTTCATCAGATACAATAACACTCCCATTGTAATGGGCATTAAAAATATATTTAGGAATGTTAGACATTATATAACAATATGTGATGGAAATGATTGGTGTTTGTGTAAAAATTGCAAGAAGAATTGATATGAAAATGTTTGAAGATGTTGAAAAAATTACGAGAACAAATTATAGTTATAATGGAAATGATATGGTTTTTGGCATTTTCCTCACACTCATGCATGTTGTGTGTACGTGGCATTTGGTCAAAATGACCATAACACATTGCCGCCCATTGAAAGGGTGGAAGAGACAAAAAATAAATGTTGCCGCCCATTCAAGTACCGACAAAACTGTAAAGCGACAAACATATTAAAGGTTGCCACCCATTTAGGTGCCGGCAGTCAGAGACAACATAACTATGCCACCCATTTAGGTTCCCGCAGTCAAAATCAACCGACATTTAAAATTTGCCATGCATGCAAGAGACACGTACCAACATTAATATTTTTACCAGCCTTGCATTAATATTTTTACCAACAATTTTCTTCACATTTATCATCTCAACTCCTATAAATACCTTAACATTTCTATTACATAATTCATCTCATCACCCAAAACATCTATCAATCTTACAAAACTCATAACTACCAATCTTACAAAATGACTTTTTTAACATTAGAAGAAAATCATCGAGGAACACCTACAAACATTGCAGCATATATAAGTTTTATAATGTTTATAATGTTTATAATTATAATGTTGATAATATTTATAAAATTATAATGTTTATAAAATTATAATGTTTATATATTTTTTGTATAATTTGTTATTATGTATATATATTTTTATATAAATTGTTATAATGTTATATACTTTCTTTTTGATTCAAGCGGGTTCGGTCACATCATCAACATAACTTCATATGGAATTGATCAAAAATTTCTTCTCGCCTTGTACGAAATATGGAGACCAGAAACCCACACATTTCACTTTCCCACAGGTGAATGCACACTTTGGAGGATGTCCATATGTTGTTAGGTATGCGTGTGGATTGGTTAGAGGTTGTTGGCGACACAAACGTGGATTACGATATAGTTGAAGAACTATTGGGGGTGCCTTTGGAGGTAGGTGATAGGAAGGGGCAAAACATTAAAATTACATGGCTAAAAAATTTACAAAGCTTTGACATTGAACGAGGAGTCTCCCGAGGAACTGAAATTTTTTAAAATTAGAATATATATTTTATTGCTTTTTGCATGCTTTTTATTTCCTGATACTAATGGTAACAATATCCATCTTCAATTTTTACCATTATTAGAAGATATAAATAAAATAATTAGATATAGTTGGGGCGCTGCTACCTTAGCGCATCTATACATAAATTTGTGTAGATGCGCTAAAAAAATGTGCATAATTTTGCTGGTTGTGGCGTTTTTATTCAAGCTTGGGGATGGTCCATAATGCCCAGACTGACACCAACAAACCTCTATCCATACCACTTTCCATATGCGACCAAGTAAGTATACAAAATTTATTTCTTTATATTTTTTATCTATAATTTTTACTAACTATTTATTTTATAGGTGGTCCACATATGGGATACATTACGACAAAACACCTCATCATTGTGCTCCTGGATATCGGACGTTCTTCGATCATTTCGAGGAAGATGATATATTATCTCTAAGACTTATACTACTATCATTAACGTTTATTTATAATTTTTTAACTAATCCTTTTTTGAACTACATTACAGTTTCTATGGAGGCCATATCTTAGACTTGAAGATGAGGATCCGACTAAAAGTGACATGTGGAGTTCTATAACATTTATATTTTGTTTCACTTATGTTGAAATGTATCATTCAGATAGGGTGAAACTTCAATTTAGGATTCAACAAGAAATTCCTGGTCCACCTAGGTGCATGGAGAAGTACCACAAGAATATAACGACCGAGCAATGGAAATTTGATAATTGAAGAGACCATATTAATAGACAAGAACGTCAACAATGGATAAATCGTCTTCAAACTGTCCTACAAGGAAATGCCATGGAAACTGAATGTAAATCCAGTATGAAATACATGAATTGGTATAGATCTGTGACCAATTTGTATCTATCACAAAATAGATACTTATTTGACCCTTGTAACCAACCTACATCTTCAAACTTCCAACACACCGGACCACCATGTAACACCCAACCATAAATATTTAACACCCCGCAACAAATATTTAACACCCAACCACAAATATTTAACACCCAACAACAAACATTTAACACCCAACAACCTTCAACCTAACACAACAACCTTATACCCCAAGCCAACACTACCATCAACCATACTTATCATTTAACCCAACCCCTTTAACACCCAACAAAAAAACCCATCATCTTCATACACCCAACAACAAACACAATCCACCACCCAATATAATCAATACTCATTCTCTCAACCTACCCCACAAGAACACAACTACAAAAAACCCAAACCACAAGTCCCTTTTTACCCCTCACAAACTTTCACCCTTAATTCATCTCAAGACCAACACCCATACACCCTCTACATGACTAACACGATGTCACCTACCACCCTACCAAGTTAGAGTAATGAGGGAACAAGATTAAGTTATGGCAGTGCGACAGCGATACCAACTGTGGACGATTTGAGTGATGATATGGTTGTTGAATTCATGAATCTTAGAAACGATGCATAACCTTCTACTCAGCCCCCAAATGTTGATGTTGATCGTAGAAGGTCAACAGAATTATACAGGTTCCTGCTTGTGGAACCCATCAACGCTTTCATTGATCGGGTCAAAATCAAGGATAGATAGGGGTTTAATGTACTTTTTTATTTCATGAATAAATAAATATTTATTTCAATTAATATTTATTTTATTTTATTATTATTATATTAATTAATTATATATAGTCTTAATTACAAAATTAATTAATTACATAATTAAGTTATATATAATTTTATAATTATTATTTATAATCATTATTAATTATTATTATTCATAATTAGTATTTATAATAATAGAATTTAATTTAATTAAAACATAATTTTTTAGACATAATTAATTAATTAAAACATAATTACAAAAATAAACATAATTAAAGAAAACGTTAACACTGCCCCCCATTGAAAGGGCTTTACCTTTAATTTTTAGACTCTTCCGCCCATTGAAAGGGCGACAACCTTGTTACAAAATCTGAGTTTTTTTGAAAATATAACACATTGGTATATTTGTTGAAATGAATGGCATTATGGGGTATTGTGTGCAATAGTGTGGTAAGGCAGAAAAAAATCTGTTGTTGTTGCATTGTGGGTGTTCTAGTTCCCTTGGCTGATTTTGGTGTTTGTTTATCTCCTCAGTTGAATTTTCATTGTACTGATTTGGCCTATTCTAAGCACATTTTGCGCTTAGTTTAATTTCCTCTATATTTTAATATAGTTTTTCCTTTTATAATATATATATATATATATATATATATATATATATATATATTTCTCAACTGGGCAGGCGCTTGGCCCACAGAAGGGCAAGGTCCAATTCAGTCCAGCTCTTGGCAGGCCCAATAACTGGATTATGCCAATCTAGTCGTTGGGCAGAATCTAGCCGTTGGACACGACATAGCTGTTAGACACAATATGACCGTTGGGAGCGACCCCCTCACTCGCTTGTTAGTTCACGCGACCAACTGCCTCCCCGGATCTCACAGAAGCAGTTGGATTGGGTCAAAGGGTCACGCGCCTGACCCTTCACCTGGCAGTCTCCCATTGGTCGACCAGATAAGTCGGCCACATGGGAGACCTTGGCCCCGTGCTGGGGGTTACTTCTATAAATACCTTCTCACTTGAGAGGGTCAGGTTTGATCACTATTCAATATTCAAAATCATACCTTAATGGTTTGTAATTGCTTTCTCTCTAGCCCAAACTTACTTTGGCATCGGAGTACCTTGCAGGTACACCCTTCCTCTCCTACATTCATCATCTCTGCCCTACTTGGAAGGCCACGACGATCCAGTCTGATCACACCAGATCAGTGGCGCCGTCTGTGGGAACAACTGCTTCCCTGTCTTTTTGATTCAAGATACCTCATCTTTTCACCCAAAGGACCAAAGCTCTCTCCAAATTTCATTTGATCATCATGGCCTCCAACATGAAGGATGATGCCCATCAAGAACCTGCTATCGCCGTTATCGTGAATAACGCCGATCACTTCCTCCCCGAAGCTACCTTCCCGGAGACAGATCATCGGGATGGGAAGACTGCGTCTCCTGCCCCCGACGATGTGAAGCCGCACGCACAGGCTACTGGTCACATTTTTGAGCCTATACCTATCCCTTAAAATGCTGACCTCGGCACTGCTGCCATCATTACCTCTCTTAACAGGTCCAATTTCTTGATCTTCCAACAAGGCGAGAAGAACAACATGCTCGAGCACGTCCTCCAGGAATGCCTGCTCTCGCAGAAGCCTCACAACCCTTCTCCACACTCGCAGCCTCCCCCTCAGAAACGTCGGCGAGACAGGTCCAAGAGTATTTCCCCTATCAGGGGAGGTTCAAGATCGGAAGAGCCTGAATCAGAAGTCGCCAGAAGACGACACCGTTCTCCTCTGCGGAAGTCCAGACGTTCTCCTGCCCCGAAGAGGTCTAGGCCCTCGGAGAACCATCATGAGCATCATCGGTCGCGCATACACTCTCCTCGACGCAGCAGAAGTCTTGGGTGCAACCACTCCCCTAGCCAATCATCGAGCGTAAGCAGTGATGACGATGTCCATGGACCCCTATCTCAGGAAATCATGGACACTCGTATTCCTTCCGGGCTGGAGAAGCCCCCTCCTCTGGCAACTTATGACGGGACCACCGACCCAGGCGAGTATATAGAAAATATTGATGCCATGCTCCACTACCACAACGTGAGCGGGGCTATTAAGTGCAGGTTATTCCCCATTACCCTCAGGAAAGGGGCCATGACCTGGTACAAGCGACTTCCCTGGGGTTCGGTCACATCCTGGAGAGATTTGAAGAACCAGTTTGCCCGACACTTTACTGCCTCCCGACGTCATCCTAAGTCGGAGGCCACGCTCAAATCCATTATATAGGGAAAGGATGAGCCCTTGCATGCATACATCGAGTGTTTCAACAAGGAGGTTGTGGAGGTCCGGACAACGGACCATATGAAGAAATATCTCCTTGAAAAGAGGTTGAGACTGAAGAGCGAATTTCGCAAAGCTGTAGGCATCGAGACCCCTCGTACCTTGGCCGAACTCCTCTGTAAGGCTCAAGCATATATACAGTACGAGGAGAAAGAGACCGCGTACAAGACCCAGGACTCAAGGGATCAGGAGAGTTCCCTTGCAACAAAAAAATGTGACTCAGAGGCTCCTAAGCGCGACAGGGAGAGACGATGAGATGATCGTCCTCGAGAAGGAAAGGGACCCGCTGGTCACTTCACGAAATACACCCTGCTGACAGCTCCCCGCGAGTGCATTCTTTTCGAATGCATCAACGCGGAATTCAAGCAGGGGGTGTTCGGTTCCCCAAACCAACATCGTCTAAGGGAAACACAGACAAGAGTAAATACTGCCACTTCCATCGCAGCCACGACCACGTGACCGAAGACTGCGTGCATCTGAAGGACGATATTGAAATCCTCATCAAGGAGGGTCACCTGAAGCAGTATACGAAAAAGGGTGAATCCTCCCGACGAGAGAGTTCAGAGACCAAGAAGGAAACAAAGTCTTCACCGCCTAGTCCTCCCCCGCAGGTCGCCATGTCAATCACGCGGCCAGAGGACTTTGTCATCCCTGACTACCTCGAGGATCCTCCCCAGATATTCGCGCACAGCACCTGGGAGACTTTCCCCACGACAATGGTCATTTCATGTGGAGGATACAACGAGCTCATGGTGGGGTCGGTCAAGAGAAAATTTGACCAGCTCATCGACTGCAGTCCCGATCGGCTATCCACACTCGAGAGAGTTCGGGGACATTCTCAGCCAATCATATTCTACCGTGAGGAGCTGTCTGGGGTCTCCTCAAACTCACATATTCCTTTGCTCATTAGGGCTAGACTTGCTAGTACTGATGTCCGACGGATCCTGGTCGACCAGGGAAATTCGGTGGACATCATGCACACCAGTTTGTTCAGAGCCTTGAAGCTGGACCAGAAGAATCTATCCTCGTATGTAGGATCTGACCTGTAAGGATTTAATGGAGCCACTGCCAGACCTTGGGGATACATGGAGCTTCTAGTCACGTTCGGGGAAGAGGAGGCATCAAAGTCGATCTAAACTCAATTTCTGGTAATTGACTATCCATCGCTGTACCAATGTATCCCAGGAAGACCAACCCTAGCAGAGCTGATCGCTGTCCCTTCAACCGGTCATCTCAAGATGAAGTATTATACAGAGAAGGGCCACGTCGCGATTTTGCACGAGGATATAGAGGCTGCGCGGAGATGTTTTGAAGCAGCTTCCCGAGGACAAAGCTCGATCGGTGCAGCACCCAAGGCCGCCAAACGGGAAAGGGAGGAAGATCTTCCAAGCGAGGAAAACCACGCCAAAAAAAAGCCAGCTCTCCCGGTACACATAATCGACCTCGACAGCCGGATGTCCGAAGAAGGCGAGGAAGATAGTTGTTGTTGCGGTGAAAATCGGATAACAAATTATTAATTAATTTGCATCATTTTCTTTTACAACCGACTTTGATTTATCCAAAGGAAAGGTTCAAGATCGTTAAAAAAACCTAAAGGGGGATATCTAGAGTTCGGGGGTTGGTTATACTAAGGGAAGGTATTAGCACCCTTAATATCCGTAGTACTCTACAGGAACCTCTTGTTTTGCTTGTGTTATATTATGTTTGTTTGCTAAGGGTAAGATAAGATGTTGTTAATGACTATGAGGTCAAAGGCTAGATGGCTAAATCCAAGGTGATAATGAGCTATCTATGACTATCAGGTTAATAAAGAGACTTTGTGACTATGAGGTCAATGTTGGAAGGTGACTATGAGGCCAATGGAGAGGGCTATGACTATGAGGTCAAAGTTTTGGTAAGGTGACTATGAGGTCAAGATGGTAGATGACTATGAGGTCAAGATGGTAAGATGACTATGAGGTCAAGATGGTAAGATGACTATGAGGTCAAGATGGTAAGATGACTATGAGGTCAAGATGGTAAGATGACTATGAGGTCAAGATGGTAGGATGACTATGAGGTCAAGATGGTAAGATGACTATGAGGTCAAGATGGTAATATGACTATGAGGTCAAGATGGTAAGATGACTATGAGGTCAAGATGGTAAGATGACTATGAGGTCAAGATGGTAAGATGACTATGAGGTCAAGATGGTAAGATGACTATGAGGTCAAGATGGTAATGAGCTATCTATGACTATGAGGTCAATAGAGAGACTTTTCCATGACTATGAGGTCAATGGAGGAAGATATTGCCAATGACTATGAGGTCATGGGCTTCTTATGACTATGAGGCCAAAGGTTGAGGATGTTGCTAATGACTATGAGGCCAAGAGCTACCTATGACTATGAGGCCAAAGGTTAAAGATTACTCTATGACTATGAGGTCAAGAGAAGGTCCTATTGACTATGAGGCCAACGGTTGAAGGTTGCCTAAGACTATGAGGTCCAAGGTAGCAATGAGCTTTCTATGATCTTGAAATCAATAGAAAGACTTTTCCTTTGGAAGGAATGGGGATATAACATCTTATAAATAAGAGTTACAAATAGTGGAAATATGATGGAACATAAGTTCAATAATTCCAAGCAGTAAGCAGTAATTAACATATGAAATGGAATTCCAAATATGAACATGGTAAACAACAATGATAGGTGGTCAAATAAATGTGACAAGCATGGCAAAGAGGACATTCACAATTTAAACCACATGCATATGCAATTTATCATCAAAGAGCAAAACAAAAAAAGCATTGCATAGTAGGATTTTGTTAAAGTCAAGAACAGAACTTTACAAATCAAGCACATTTCATAGCAAACTCAATTCAGAATCAGTAGTTACATGATTATATCAAGCATGGCATGGAAACATCAGAAATAAATGGATTTGAATCATGTGATTTCAGAGAACCAAAACAAGCAGTATTCTTATGGTAGGGTTTAGTTAAAGTCAGGAACAATGTTTTCAGGAATCACAACAATTTTTTCAAAATAAATCACTTTTGAAGTTAGTGGTTATACAAAATGATCCAGGTATGGCAGAAGAGAAAAATTTCATAGTTCGAAAACAAATGCATTTAAAGTCACGCCACTTAGTAACAGAGGCTTAAAAAAATAACATTCTTATGATAGGATTTTGCTTAAAGCCAGGGAGTAATTTTCAAACCAGGTTCACAAGTTGCAGCATATTTCAAAGAAATGTTTTTTTTTTTACGCCTTTAAGAAACAGTTGGTTTTAAGAAAAGAAATAAAAATGAGGTAATGAATATTTTTATTGTCCCTTTTTTTTAAAAAAAATATTAGTAAGAAAATAAAGTGATGGATAAATTAAAAAAAAAAAAAAAAAGAAAAAGAAAAAAGAAAGGGAAAAAAAAAAAATAATAATAGTGTGGCACCCGCCACACTAATTGCATGGCAGGCGCCACCCACCAAATCCACTAGTGGCTTGCGCCACCTTGGACATAAAGGGGGTGGCTTGCGCCACCTGGAGCATGTGAAGGGGTGGCTTGTGCCACCTAAGACATGTGAGGGTGGCTTGCGCCACCCTTTATCCGGCGGGAGCCAGTTGTGTTTTTTATTATTATTTATTTTATTTTTCTGTGTATCACATGGCGGGAGCCACTTTTAACTCATTTCCTTTACATGGCGAGCGCCACCCTCGTCGTTCTTGTTCAGTTTCTTTTTTTTTAAGAAAACAATCTAGTTACGATCAAACAAAACTCACAGATTTTATTAACAAACTCACATATTTACAACATTTATTCCAGAAGTATTACTAATAACATTCATCACATAAACAAGCATCATTCAAACAACAACATGATAGCAATATGATTAACTATGAAGTAAATGATTACAGTATTAAGGAAATGAGTAAAACAGAGAGCATGCTACCAAGTGGAGAAAGTCCACTGCTTCTTCAAGTGTATAGGTGCTGGAAATGATGGTTACAGAGTGTTTTGGTGTTTGGGCGTGGGAAATGTTTACAGAGTGATGAACATGGTGGGTTTCTTGCAAGTTTGAGGATGACTTGCAAGAGTAAGGACGTAGGAAATTTTGAGAGAGTTTCTGAGTGTTTAGTGGGTTCATTTTTGTGTGCTACAGAGTGTAGGGAAAGTGATGAATTTCTTGCAAGCTTTTGAGGGTTGCTTGCAAGACTATGAAAGGGAGAAGTAAAGAGAAATTCTTGGCAATTTCTGGTGTCTGGAACTAAGGAGGAAACGAGGTCTTTTTATAGGCAAACAAAGTGGTTCAAACACAGTGGGTAAAAGCATTATCCATTGGGGAAAGAATTAGGGTTTGCAAGGACTGATGGGTAAGGAATTAGGGTTTGTGTGGCACTTTCTTCGGTCAAACTTTGGACCACCATGCTGAACAAATGCAGCGGAGGAAATGGTGCATGCCTGCTATTTTCACCCTTCAATATTCACTCCAAAAACTCCTTTATTTGTGTCATGATAGAGAAGATAGAAAAAGGTAATATTTAGTGACTTCACATAATTGTCCCACAAGCAAAGCATCTTCATATTTTTCAAATAATATCAAGTGGCATGTGAAATAAATTAAGTGCCATAATGCCTTGTTACATAAAACCTTACGTGAACACCACCTTAAATTCCCAACTTTATGGCATTTGATTCAAGTGACAAGATTTTGGGCCCAATGGAATTTTGAGACAAATCACAAAGAAAATGTCACAAAAAATAAACTTAGGAAATTCCAAGTGCAAAATTAAATTCTTCCATGACACCAACTTTGAAATGTTGCATTTGGTGCATATTTATCCACATGAAAAATTCTTGTACTTAAAGTGAAATTCTGGTATCAGACGTGTGATGTTAAGGTGTGATGTCACAACAACACACTCTGCACAATGGACAACAATAACAGTAAAATAACACCAAGAATTGTTGACCCAGTTCGGTTACAACCAACCTACTCTGGGGGCTACCAAGCCAGGGATGGAATTCACTACTTGTAGATATAATTTACAAACTCAACAACCCGTTGACAATCTCCTAAACTTATACTCTACTAATGACTTCCTACCTAAGAAACCACTTAGATATGAGAACACCACTCAATCCCTTACAAACACTCAAAGAACCCACTTTGAGTACTCTTGATCTTACTTCACAGCTTCGATCAAATCACACAACTCTCTTTGCTTCACAGCTTTAGAGAGGACAGAAACTCAACACCTATTCAAACCCTAGAATAGTGTAAATACAAGCACTTTAAACAAACTCTAGACACTAAGCCTTCTGCTCTTGATCTTCTGAATGTTTTCTGTCTCTTTTTCCCTTTGGTCTTGTGCGCTTTATATAGCTCCTGAATTGGGCTTGGACTTGTCACAATATTTGATCAGATTTGTTAATTAAAACTGAATCTTCAAAACAGATTTTATCCCCAAAATCTTTTTAAATCTTCAACCTTTTAATTCTCCAACAGATCTGCAATCAAATCTCCCATGTAACAGAAAATATCTATCCCAAGATATTCTCATCCAATGAGTCAACCACTCTCCACAATTCCAGCTAATACGCGTGCCCTACCAACATGTCCTGCTGTTGTTAATTCTGCAGGTCTGATGTTACAACATCACCTGTGTGACATCAGACATCCAACTTCAGCATTTAACAACTTAACACAGCCCAGTGTTAAGACTTCAATGTTACAACATCAACACCTTGACATCAACATTGAATAACCTTTGTTTTACCAAAATTACAGCCAATCTAGGAACTAACATAAAGGAAAATCTTTCAAGACTTAGGTGTACTCCAAGGATGTTCATTAACGCATGGAATTATGTCTCAAGAATTAGGATCACACTTTACTTGATGAACATTTGATTTCTTGTTGAAAAAGATTTCTTGGATGCATGTAGATTCAAACGGTTGCACTTGGGCCAAAAGATGTCTTAGGGAGACCTTGTCCTTTTTAAAACCCTATCTTCCACAAAAAAGAAACAACTTGCAAAAGAAATGGTTAGTTAACAATGCATACATGATTGAGGTCTAAATGCGGGTAAATATGACATCTAAGGGGTAAAATTTGGGGTACAACAGTTGCCCCTATTTAAATAGCTTCACCGGATGGCACGAGGAATGGAACTCCTCGGGGCACCAAGGTGAAAGGTATTTAAATATAGCAAATCGAAAATTTTACCCTTAGATGGAATGCAGATGCTAAAGACATGCAACAAAAATGCACAGGCCGACATGCCATGAATTCTAATATGATGATATGATAGAGATAGTGCGAAAATGCGGACAAACAAAACACCAAAGAGCTACCAAACACAGGTGAGCTTTACTGGGGAAGGATGAAGGAAGTATCCACCAGAAAGACTCACTGGGGATGCAAACTAACCGACAAAAAAGACTCAGTGGGGAGACCCAAAGGAAACACTGAGGAAAAAGAAATAAGGGGAAACCCAACAGATCCTCACTGGAGATGAGAGCCGCAAAGGAGTTCTCCACTGGGGAATGATCCAGGGATGTGGACGATAGGTGCAAATCTGACCGGACGACACTAGGGAAACAAAAACCAATCTTACTGGGCCTGAAACCAAAAAGAAGACATGATCTCCACCGGGGATCAATTTGAAATAAAAGGCTAGATATCTACTAAAATATTTTTTGGGGTTTCTTATGTTGAAGAGTTCAAACGGGATCTTCAAGAAAAACCAGAAAAAGACAGAGACAAACTTTGGGTATCAGTATGAGCTAGATTTTTGGATAAGAAGGAATCCTATGACTATGAGGTCAAAGGTTAAAGAAGGCTATGACTATGAGGTCAAAGCTTACCTATGACTATGAGGCCAAAGGTGAATGAGGTGATTGGGTCTAAGGTACCAATGTGAGTTGGTTGGGATAACAATAGGACTTGGTTTAGGAAGAATAATCAGTATGAGCTGAAATTGGGATACCAACATGAATTGATTTTTGAATACCAGCATGAACTGGACTTTAGATACCAACATGAATTGGATTTTGGATACCAACATGAATTGATTTTTGAATACCAGCATGAACTGGATTTGAATACCAGCATGAACTGGATTTGAATACCAATATGAATTGGATTTGGATACCAGCATGAACTGGATTTTGAATACCAACATGAATTGGATTTGGATACCAGCATGAACTGGATTTTGAATACCAACATGAATTGGATTTGGATACCAACATGAACTGGATTTAGATACCAACATGAATTGGATTTTAGATACCAGAATGAACTGGACTTTTGGATACCAGCATGAACTGGATTTTTGGATACCAGCATGAACTGGATTTTTGGATACCAGCATGAACTGGATGCCAACATGAATTGGACTTCGGGTACCAGCATGAACTGGATTTTAAAACCGGGGTTGCAAATCAGACTTCCTGGGAATAATGCACAGAGAAATGGAATCTGGCACTTGAAGACCGAACGTAAGCCTAGCCCGAACAAAGGTTTTGGAGATAATCCGGGAATGTCTTCACTTCACTGGTGAAATAAGCTTTTCACATTTTCCACAAACATCTATGGAGGTACTGGGTAATAAGATGTATTCTTGCTGGGCATGAAACCAACAAGAAACCATAATCTGGATAAAAGATAGGCATCAACCAAAGATTTTCTGGGATTTTCTTATGCTGAAGAGTTCAAACGGGATCTTCAAGAAAAACCAGAACAGACAGAGATAAACCTTGGGTACCAGTATGAGCTGGTTTTGGAGTGCCAGTATGAGATAGACTTTTGACTATAAAGGAATCCTATGACTTATGAGGTCAAAGGGGAAATGAGGCTGTGACTATGAGGTCAAAGCTTACCCATGACTATGAGGTCAAAGGTGGAATAGATGGCTTTGAGGCCAAGATGATATTGATGACGAAGAATAAGACATATCCGAAGGTACTGAACCTGAACTCGAAAGACATCAACAACAAAGTTGATGGCAAGAAATAAAACATATCCGAAGGTACGAAACCTAAGCTCGAAAGACATCGACAACAAAGTTGATGGCAAGAAATAAGACATATCCGAAGGTACCAAACCTGAACTCGGAGCACATCAACAAACAGAGTGATAGGAAGAAGCCAAACATATCCGGAGGTACGAAACCTGAGCTCGGAATACCTCAAATAGGGATCGTATTAAACAGGTTGATGCAAAGTGACTGGTTGAAGATAACACCGATGGTGACTGTAAAACCAAGGATGGATAAGCCTCTCAGGAGAGATCGTCACTTATCGTAGTAGAAAAACAAGCTTCTCCAGGATATTGCTACTTGTTATTGTTTATGAATTCCAAGGAGATGTTTATATCACCACACTGCTGGAGAAATGATTTTGTCTTCAAGGAGGATCTGTAAAAGATTCCTTTTGCGAGATACAGTACAAAATAAATGCACACTCAAACTAGGTTCAACAACCACACCTGCTAGGGACCAAAGTTCGATCTAGGAACAAGCTAGAAAGAAACGGTCAAACAAGACTCCAATTGAGGGATGAACTCAAATGAGGACTTATCTTATTCCACATATGGAAAAGATAACTGAACCAACCATCATCCACGAGAATCAAACTCTGTGGGGAATTCAGAAAGGATGGGCACTTTATGCCTAGGGCTGACTTTCTATTGGAGTGAATAGACAAACCCAGTCACTTGGGGAGATAAACGCCAAAGTGAACAAAATAGGTAAACACCAGAAAGATATCAAAATGCTAAGATGCTATGCATATGAGTGCTTATGCCATGCTCATGCCATGCTTATGCTTATGATGACAAAACAGACAAAATGAAGCAAGACTGGAGATGAAATAAACATCTCGACAAGGATACCCATCCGACCTCAACAGATTGGACCATTACTAGTGGTGAAGAAGAAGAATCGACAACTTCACTGGGGAAAAGAGTATTCTACTGGAGGTATAACATGACTTCACTAGGATTGCCATCATGAGTTTGATTTCCTTACTAGAGGAGGAAGATCCATGGACATTAGCCAAGCTCGACCGAAATGGCAAAGGATATCTTAGGAATAGAGTCATTCTGCGTCCTGACTTGAATGATGATCACCATAATAAACAGCGGCTCTTTCAACAGGTAATCTACAAATCTTCACTGCCCCAGATTAGATGGTCTTTTAGGAGAAGATACCAAGAGGATTTTACAGAAGAATTGGCATACGAAATGCTTTAATATCTTCAAACTCTTGGAGAGATTCATAGATCTCGACATAATTGCCCCAGATAGACGACGCTTGCACAACAAAGTCTTTGAGCCTGCTCTTTAGACTGTGGGAGTGGCAACGGGGAAACAGACTTGTGTCATCCTAAGTAGATGCCCCAGACTAAATGACCTTCGAGAGGTTGTCTAATCTCGACCTGACTGCTTCTGATTAACTGGTTTGTGAGGATAAGTTATCAAAAGGATTTTACAGAAGAATTGGCATACCAGGTGCTCCAATATCTCCAAACTCTTAAAGAGATTCATGGATCTTGACATATCTGCCCCCAGTTTTATTGTATTTATACAACAAGGTCCTTTAACTTGTTCTTCAGACTGGTTGATCCGTGAAGGAGGTGCCCCAGACTAACTGACCTTTGAGAGATTTACCGAATCTCGACCTGATTGCCCTTGATTAATGGTATTCGCGATACAATGTCCTCAGACTACGGTAGAAACAACTGGGGAACACACTTGCCCCTGTTGGTGGGCCATTGGAGTCTAAACTTGTCATAAGATGACCTTAAGAAGGCTTGCCCCAATATCCTGAATCTTGAAGCGTTTCTGCCCATGATTTAGTAACTCTTGAGATGTTGGATCTATGGAGGAGATGCCCCAGACTGAGCTCTTTTGTCAAGTCAAATTCCCTAGCTGGCTGCATTTGTCGGGATTCTTTTGACATTGAATTCACTTTGCAGGCAAGTATTGTTCATTTAAAATTAGCAATTTCAATGCAAAATTCATGAAAGCTTTTGAAATCAAAGTTTTATTGATGAAACACACACAGTGGAATGATTGAATTTAAAACAAAGCGGATCTAGTCAGTTACGGAATGACAGATGAAGTGATCTACACAAGCAAATGGCAAAGATCATTAGGAGTCACGTTAATCAACCTTGCTGTAGTATGCTTTCAAAACAACCTTACCTCAATTAGGTCTTTTAAGGGTTGTAACGTGGCTTGGTTCACGGTTCATGAAACAAAGGATAAAGGCTCAAAGTTTATTTGCCCCACCCCATCTTCGTGATGAACTTCAATCCTACACTCAGTTAACTCAAGCTATACATTCTAGTTCCCATAGGCTAAGAACTGAATTGATGATAGTTGATGATGATTCAAACACTTTTGTAGTCATTACTCCTTTGCAGAATTTGGTTACCCTTTATTGCTGAGGTTTTGAGACCTCTTCTTTTCTTTGATCGCGGTTTTGAGACCTCTTCTTTGTCTTTGTTAAGGTTTTGATACCTCTTCTTTGTCTTTGTTGAGGTTTTGATACCTCTTCTTTGTCTTTGTTGAGGTTTTGATACCTCTTCTTTATCTTTGTTGAGGTTTTGATACCTCTTCTTGATTGTCACTTGATTTGAGAGAGTTGACTGGTGTCTTGCATGAAGCGCTTGCATTCGATTGCATAACCAAGTTAAACTGAAAACAAAACTCCTACTTCTAAGCTCGAAGGGGTTAACGAGGGATTATCTTCCTTATTTCTCCAGTGTTTGGGAATTGAAACAATGCCTTACATCCTCGGCAGGGTTTAATCGAAAGCATACCACAACAGTTATGGATAATATTTTCATCATCCTCCCCAATCTTTGCTTAAACAAACAGTTTGATAAAGGGAGTGGAACAAGATATATTTTTTTGCTTTTATGAAAATAACAGTAAATGAGTGAAACGAATGGATTTAATCAAAAGATGCATAAACATTTCATTAATGCTGCCAATTTGAAAGTACAACAATGCTTATAAGCAAATATAAATTCAAAGTGAAGGAAATACAATTGAAAATACTGAAATGAACAAAATACAACCAGCTTTGGCGAATTGTTTTCAAAAGATTTCAGTTTTCAGACCCAAGCGCGGGAACACCTTCGCCACTAATCACTAGTTCCTTGTGATACAGAATCTTGAGAGGCCTTGCAAGTCTTTTGCCTTTTGCTTCAGAAATTGAGACATTGACATCTGAGGTTGCAGTGTTCTTAGCAGGTTTAGCAGTCTCGTTTCGAACTCTTTGCATTCTTCAATGGGGTGCCCCATTGTCCCAGTGCGGAATTTGCATTCAATCTCTGGATGATCTTCTTCAAAAATCAGATCCTTGTCATAGATCAACCTTTGTACAGTAGCTTCTAAGGCTCGACACCCATCCAAGTCATGCCCTTCGGCTCCCTTGTGGAATTCACAAGTCAGGTTTGGATTATGCCAAGGTCCGGGCACAGGGTTGAGGAGTCGAGGAGTTACCAGCTTGCTCTGCACAACAATGGGAAGAGATTGCCCAAAGGCACAGGGATAGGCTGGCAGTTAACTTGGCCTCTTTCGATAGGGTACTTCTTCTTGCTTTGGTCTCGGGCACCTTGAGGAGAAACAACCATTGGAGGCTGGAGTGCTCTTTTAGTAGACATCTGATGAAGATTACATTTTGGTACAGGACCAAGGCCAAAGATTGGTTGGTGTGAAGTTTCTCCCATGGCAAATCCTTGATATGAGAGACCCACAGGAGATGGCGAAGGATTGTTGATTTGAATGCCTTGAGGCGTGAATGAGATCCTCTCAGAGTCTAACAGGTTCTGAACCTTACTCGGGAGCACCTTACAGTCTTCAGTTAAATGCCCCTGCGCCCCAGCATGGTAGTCACATCGAGCATTGGCGTCAAAGCCTGGCGGGTATAGGAATGGTACTGGCTTTAATTCTTTTGGTACTATCAATCCTGCTTTGATCAAAACCGGCAGTAATTGACTGTACGACATTGGTAGCGGAGTGTAATTTCTTCCTGGCTTTCTTGGTCGTACATGCTGACGCGGCTGAAGACGGTCTGGCCCCTGATACTGAGGAGGTCCTTGAGTTGGAGGATCCACAAGAGGCGATGAACTGACAACCTCTCTGGGAGTAACAGGGTGAGCGCACTCTTCTTTCTTCATCAGAGCTTGCAAAGTTTTCAGAACCCAATTCATCTGGCATCTGAGGATTCTGACTTCCTCTTCTTGGTTCTTCAAAACTTCATTCATTGTTACCATTGACTTGAATAGGTGCTAGGTATCCTTCAGACATAGAGGAAGAGACTCAAGACCGAGAAATGCAAATGATATGCGAGTGCACATGGAATGCAAATACAAGCCACGTGGTTTCAAAGAACTCAAAGGGAAGTTACAAAAAGTTTTGCGAAAAAACTGAAGAAGTTTGTTTGTAGGATCCAAGCTCTATTGATCTTTGAAAAGGAATGAATATCTAAATTCCTTGAAACCAACAATGGATGCAATGAGGTGTATGCAATGCGCAAACATGGGCAAACATATAAACGTATGTACACAATCATAGCACACAAGCCTTAGGTTTTGAGGTTTCTTGAATGGAGTCATGGTCTACCCATCCCAACAAGGTGGGGACTATAGGTTCATCAATTGCAGAACAGGGTTCTAAGAGTTCCCAGAGTCTACGTAAATCCTTTGGATATTATCGGCCCATGTAACTACTTACACGGGTTAATAATATTCTCAAGATAAACTCGTCTGAGTGTAGTATCGCGTGACAACTACTCGGGACTGGCTCCCTCATAGTCACCGCACTACTCTTAAAAAGGCCTAGTGGGGTAAAGGTAACTACGGTCCTCAGAATCCCTGGCTCCTAATTGAAAAAGTAATATCAATGCGACTTCTCACATCAGACATCAACAATCCCAAAGGGCCTCATATGAGTGTGGTCATCATATGCCATAGATTGTTAGTACTACTGCCAACAACCGACTATTGATTACACCACGATCCTATCATATTTGTGCACTCAAGTCCGGGTTAGGACTTATCTCACCACTCAATAGTTCGATGCCCACAAAAGAACTCAACCAAGGCATATATACAAAAGATATGTACAAATATAGCAAACAAGCATGCATAACATAAGCAAAAGAAAGGTGGGTTTAACCCTCAAAATTTTTCCCCAGTGAAGTCGCCATTTTTGTTGCGGTGAAAATCGGATAACAAATTATTAATTAATTTGCATCATTTTCTTTTACAACCGACTTTGATTTATCCAAAGGAAAGGTCCAAGATCGTTAAAAAAACCTAAAGGGGGGAGATCTAGAGTTCGGGGGTTGGTTATACTAAGGGAAGGTATTAGCACCCTTAATATCTGTAGTACTCTACAGGAACCTCTTGTTTTGCTTGTGTTATATTATGTTTGTTTGCTAAGGGTAAGATAAGATGTTGTTAATGACTATGAGGTCAAAGGCTAGATGGCTAAAGCCAAGGTGATAATGAGCTATCTATGACTATGAGGTCAATAGAGAGACTTTGTGACTATGAGGTCAATGTTGGAAGGTGACTATGAGGCCAATGGAGAGGGCTATGACTATGAGGTCAAAGTTTTGGTAAGGTGACTATGAGGTCAAGATGGTAGATGACTATGAGGTCAAGATGGTAAGATGACTATGAGTTCAAGATGGTAAGATGACTATGAGGTCAAGATGGTAAGATGACTATGAGGTCAAGATGGTAAGATGACTATAAGGTCAAGATGGTAGGATGACTATGAGGTCAAGATGGTAAGATGACTATGAGGTCAAGATGGTAAGATGACTATGAGGTAAAGATGGTAAGATGACTATGAGGTCAAGATGGTAAGATGACTATGAGGTCAAGATGGTAAGATGACTATGAGGTCAAGATGGTAATGAGCTATCTATGACTATGAGGTCAATAGAGAGACTTTTCCATGACTATGAGGTCAATGGAGGAAGATATTGCCAATGACTATGAGGTCAAGGGCTTCTTATGACTATGAGGCCAAAGGTTGAGGATGTTGCTAATGACTATGAGGCCAAGAGCTACCTATGACTATGAGGCCAAAGGTTAAAGATTACTCTATGACTATGAGGTCAAGAGAAGGTCCTATTGACTATGAGGCCAACGGTTGAAGGTTGCCTAAGACTATGAGGTCCAAGGTAGCAATGAGCTTTCTATGATCTTGAAATCAATAGAAAGACTTTTCCTTTGGAAGGAAGGGGGATATAACATCTTATAAATAAGAGTTACAAATAGTGGAAATATGATGGAACATAAGTTCAATAATTCCAAGCAGTAAGCAGTAATTAACATATGAAATGGAATTCCAAATATAAACATGGTAAACAACAATGATAGGTGGTCAAATAAATGTGACAAGCATGGCAAAGAGGACATTCACAATTTAAACCACATGCATATGCAATTTATCATCAAAGAGCAAAACAAAAAAAGCATTGCATAGTAGGATTTTGTTAAAGTCAAGAACATAACTTTACAAATCAAGCACATTTCATAGCAAACTCAATTCAGAATCAGTAGTTACATGATTATATCAAGCATGGCATGGAAACATCAGAAATAAATGGATTTGAGTCATGTGATTTCAGAGAACCAAAACAAGCAGTATTCTTGTGGTAAGGTTTAGTTAAAGTCAGGAACAATGTTTTCAGGAATCACAACAATTTTTTCAAAATAAATCACTTTTGAAGTTAGTGGTCATACAAAATGATCCAGGTATGGCAGAAGAGAAAAATTTCATAGTTCGAAAACAAATGCATTTAAAGTCACGCCACTTAGTAACAGAGGCTTAAAAAAATAACATTCTTATGATAGGATTTTGCTTAAAGCCAGGGAGTAATTTCCAAACCAGGTTCACAAGTTGCAGCATATTTCAAAGAAATGTTTTTTTTTTACGTCTTTAAGAAACAGTTGGTTTTAAGAAAAGAAATAAAAATGAGGTAATGAATATTTTTATTGTCCCTTTTTAAAAAAAAAAATATTAGTAAGAAAATAAAGTGATGGATAAATAAATAAAAAAAGAAAAGAAAAGAAAAAGAGAAAAGAAAGGGAAAAAAAAAATAATAATAATAGTGTGGCACCCGCCGCACTAATTGCATGGCAGGCGCCACCCACCAAATCCACTAGTGGCTTGCGCCACTTTCATCATCCTAAAGGGTGGCTTGTGCCACCTTGGACATAAAGGGGGTGGCTTGCGCCACCTGGAGCATGTGAAGGGGTGGCTTGCGCCACCTAAGACATGTGAGGGTGGCTTGCGCCACCCTTTATCCGGCGGGAGCCAGTTGTGTTTTTTATTATTATTTATTTTATTTTTCTGTGTATCACATGGCCGGAGCCACTTTTAACTCATTTCCTTTACATGGCGAGCGCCACCCTCGTCGTTCTTGTTCAGTTTCTTTTTTTTTTTAAGAAAACAATCTAGTTACGATCAAACAAAACTCACAGATTTTATTAACAAACTCACATAT
Source organism: Lathyrus tuberosus (assembly GCA_022829125.1). Lineage (NCBI taxonomy): Eukaryota > Viridiplantae > Streptophyta > Magnoliopsida > Fabales > Fabaceae > Lathyrus > Lathyrus tuberosus. Next base: position 7,127,067 of record JALAZF010000087.1, on the reverse strand, counting down.
TTACAACATTTATTCCAGAAGTATTACTAATAGCATTCATCACATAAACAAGCATCATTCAAACAACAACATGATAGCAATATGATTAACTATGAAGTAAATGATTACAGTATTAAGGAAATGAGTAAAACAGAGAGCATGCTACCTAGTGGAGAAAGTCCACTGCTTCTTCAAGTGTATAGGTGCTGGAAATGATGGACGAGCTCCTTCTCCCTCCAAGATCAACTGATACCAAGTTTCTCCGGAAAGAACAAACTCACTGATGGTTGGAATATTAAGTGTTTTGGTGTTTGGGTTTGGGAAGTGTTTACAGAGTGATGAACATGGTGGGTTTCTTGCAAGTTTGAGGATGACTTGCAAGAGTAAGGACGTAGGAATTTTTGAGAGAGTTTCTGAGTGTTTAGTGGGTTCTTTTTTGTGTGCTATAGAGTGTAGGGAAAATGATGAATTTCTTGCAAGATTTTGAGGGTTGCTTGCAAGACTATGAAAGGGAGAAGTAGAGAGAAATTCTTGGCAATTTCTGGTGTCTGGAAATAAGGAGGAAACGAGGTATTTTTATAGGCAAACAAAGTGGTTCAAACACAGTGGGTAAAAGCATTATCCATTGGGGAAAGAATTAGGGTTTGCAAGGACTGATGGGTAAGGAATTAGGGTTTGTGTGGCACTTTCTTCGGTCAAACTTTGGACCACCATGCTGAACAAATGCAGCGGAGGAAATGGTACATGCCTGCTATTTTCACCCTTCAATATTCACTCCAAAAACTCCTTTATTTGTGTCATGATAGAGAAGATAGAAAAAGTTAATATTTAGTGACTTCACATAATTGTCCCACAAGCAAAGCATCTTCATATTTTTCAAATAATATCAAGTGGCATGTGAAATAAATTAAGTGCCATAATGCCTTGTTACATAAAACCTTACGTGAACACCACCTTAAATTCCCAACTTTATGGCATTTGATTCAAGTGACAAGATTTTGGGCCCAATGGAATTTTGAGACAAATCACAAAGAAAATGTCACAAAAAATAAACTTAGGAAATTCCAAGTGCAAAATTAAATTCTTCCATGACACCAACTTTGAAATGTTGCATTTGGTGCATATTTATCCACATGAAAAATTCTTGTACTTAAAGGAAAATCTTTCAAGACTTAGGTGTACTCCAAGGATGTTCATTAACGCATGGAATTATGTATCAAGAATTGGGATCACACTTTACTTGATGAACATTTGATTTCTTGTTGAAAAAGATTTCTTGGATGCATGTAGATTCAAACGGTTGCACTTGGGCCAAAAGATGTCTTAGGGAGACCTTGTCCTTTTTAAAACCCTATATTCCACAAAAAAGAAACAACTTGCAAAAGAAATGGTTAGTTAACAATGCATACATGATTGAGGTCTAAATGCGAGTAAATATGACATCTAAGGGGTAAAATTTAGGGTACAACAGCTGTGAAGGCACGTCAACAGGGACAAGAAGCTCCTCTGCATCAGCCATCATGCGTCATCTTCCAGATGGGGAGTTCGAGGTCATCACCTTTAGAGCCAACCCGAACAGAGGAGTGAAGATAGGTGCAGGGTTGCCCGAGGAGGTAAAGCAGCAGTTAAAGACATGCTTGGAGGACAATGCAGACTTGTTTGCTTGGAGCGCCATAGACATGCCCGACCTCGACCCTGAGACCGCCTGCCATCAACTCACCATCGACCCAGCTGCTCGAGCGGTCGCACTGCGTAGGCGCAAGCAATCTGATGAAAAGGCACAGGCTGTCAAAAAACTTGTACAAGACCTCTTTGTGGAAAAATTTATCTCGGAGGCCAGGTATACCACCTGGCTGTCCAATATTGTACTTGTCAAGAAACATAGTGGAAAATGGCGCTTGTGCATTGATTATAGTGATCTCAACCGGGCTTGCCCGAAGAATGCATATCCTTTGCCCAGCATAGATAAGCTCATGGACAACTCTGTAGGTTTCAAACTCTTGTCCTTCATGGATGCCTATTCGGGATACAATCAAATTCCCATGGCCGAGAAAGACAAGAAATACATTGCGTTCATGACCTCGTCGGGGAACTATTACTACAACGTAACGCCCTTTGGTATGAAAAACGTCGGTTCCACATACCAGCGTATGATGAACAAGGTCTTCCGATTAGAAATCGGAGACATGCTCGAAGTATACAAGGACGATATGATCGTGAAGTCCCAAGAGGAATCCGATCACACGGTCCACTTGCAAAAGGTCTTCGACCAAGCAAGAAAATGCAAAATGCATTTTAACCCAGAAAAATGCACCTTCGGCGTGCGGGCAGGAAAATTCCCCGGATTCTACCTCACCGAGAGGGGGCTAGAGGCCAACCTCGACAAATGTTGGGCATTCACCAAATTTCCCACGCCTACGTCGAAGAAGTCCATACAGTCCCTCAATGGGGTGCTCGCTTCACTTTCTCGCTTCGTGGCCAAGTCTGCCCAACACGCTTTACCATTCTTCAAACTTCTGCGAAAAGAAGCCACATTCGAATGGACAGAGGAATGCGAGCAGGCTCTGCTCCTCCTCAAGCGAGCCTTATCTGAACCCACTGTTCTGTCGCGACCAGAAAGCGGGGATACGTTGTACCTGTACCTCTCCATCACCAGTGAAGCTATTAATGCCGCCCTCATTCGTGAAACACTCGACGGGCAAAAACCCATATACTTCACAAGCAAGGCTTTGCAGGGGCCAGAACTCGGGTACCAGAAAATCTAGATGGTCGCCCTTGCCCTCATCATCGCTGCGAGGAGGTTAAGGCATTACTTCCTAGCCCACATGATAGTGGTCCGGACAGACCAGCCCATAAGGCAGCTACTTGTCTGACCAGACATGGCCGCCAGAATGCTCAAATGGTCCTTGGAGCTATCAGAATTTGACATCCACTACGAGGGTAGGAATGCCCTCAAGGCGCAAGTCCCGACAGACTTCGTAGCTGAAATGACGCCTCTGGCTTCCTCGACTAACGAGGCACACAAATGGAGCATCTTCGTCGACGGAGCATCCAGCTCCACGGGTAGTGGTGCATGTATCATACTTGAAAACGAAGAGGGAATCTTGATTGAAGTATCTCTGGTCCTGTCTTTCCCCACATCAAATAATCAAGTCGAGTACGAGGCATTCCTCGCGGGCTTACGGTTAACCGAAGACTTGGGTGCCAAGGAAGTAAAGATCTTCACAGATTCCCAACTCGTGACATCCCAAGTACGAGGAGAGTACTAGGCCAAAAATTATCACCTGGTCGAGTACCTGACGTTGCTGAAAGAAAGGATAGCTAAGTTCGATGCGTGGGAAGTCCAACACATTCCTCGCAAACGAAACACTCGAGCAGATGTCCTGTCGAAACTACCTAGCACCAGAAAGAAGGGTGGCAATAAATCTGTCATACAGGAGGTACTCTCCCGCATAAGTATTGAAAAGTCGTCAGGGTTGCTCAACGTCAACGCCATTGGCGACAACAGCTGCTGGATGACTCCGGTGTATAAATACCTCACAATTGGGGAGCTGCCCGAGGACAATAAGGAGGCCAACGTGACCAAATGAAGGGCCTGCTCCTACGTCCTGGTCGATGGCAAACCCTACCGTCGAGGATTTTTCATTCCCCTCCTGAAATGTGTTGAGGAGGACAAGGTCCCCGAAGTTCTCCAGGAAATTCACGAGGGTATTAACGCGCAACACTTAGGAGGGAGGTCATTGGCACAAAAGGCCCTCCGAGCACGATATTATTGGCTGACCATGCAACACGACACTAAGGAGCATGTCCAGAAATGTGATCGGTGCCAACGCCACGTGGACATGCACTTGGCACCCCCTAATGAGTTGAAGACTCTGTCCTCGCCTTGGACCTTCGCCTGTTGGTGGTCTCAAACATTATGTCACTTGTCTTCTCCATATAACCCTTGTCGGTGTCGCCGGCTCTGAGACCGGGTCCAAGGGCATAGAGGCGCTAGTGGCGGCTTGTAGGCGGCACTATAAAGACCGGGACCACCTTGTAGGCGTTATGAGGCGGTGCTAGTGGCGCTCTGGCTGGCCTTCGGTCGGGCTCATTATTGATCTCGTTTTAGTCGATGCATGCTTTTGAATTTTTGAATTCGAAGAGAAGCAACACTTTGTGAAGTGTTGTTGCAGAATGATAAATGACAATGTTTGAAAATAATGCAACTTTTAGTTTAAATTTGTTGTTTCATCAAGGGTCGCAACCTTGTGAAATAACACATATATGGCTTATAAATACATCATTCAAGGATTTAGAAAATTATTATCACAAACCGAATATCCTCTTGAGCTAATTCTAAACTTTCTTCACTACAAATCGAGTTTTCGTCGGGCTTGCGCAAATTTGATATAAGGATGAATTATCTTGGGTATTCCTGCGTTCCAACTCTAAGATGTATTTAAGAGTGCTTGAAATACTTTTAAGGAAAGTGATTTTGTTCACGATTTAGTCCTAAATTCATTCGACTTTACCGATATTTCTAACAAAATCTTAAAAGTATTCAAATAATGGCTTCCGACACTGCAATTTCAAGCATCAAGGTTATGAACCAGGACCTTGTAAAGTTGGATCACTTTGATGGAACCAACTACACCTGATGGAAAGATAAAATGACGTTCCTATTGACCGCTCTGAACGTTCACTATGTATTAGATTCTGATTTACCACCAATTCCAGAACCAACCGAGGATGACTCTAATGAACTCAAGAAGGAGCGTAAGTAACGTAAAGATGACGAATTGTTATGTCGTGGACATATTCTAAATACGCTATCTGATTGTCTCTATGACTTCTACACAGATACTCAGTCTGCAACAAAAATATGGAAAGCACTCGAGTTAAAATCCAAGGCCGAAGAGGAAGGTATAAAGAAGTTTTTAATTTCTAAATAATTTGATTTCAAATTTATATATTCCAAGCCCATTCTTTCCCAAGTGCACGAGTTACAGGTTCTCGTGAATAAAATAAAAGTTGTGAAAATAGACATTCCTGAGACCTTTAAAGTTGGTGCAATCATTGCAAAATTACCACCTTCCTGGAAAGAATATAGAAAGAAATTGTTGCACAGTTCTGAGAACTTTTCTCTAGAGTAAATCCAAAAAAATCTTCGAATCGAGGAGGAATCGAAGGAAAGGGAGAAATTAGAATATGCTGGTATTTCCAAAGCCAATGATGTGACTGCCAAACAGAAAAGGAAACATGATGGCATGAAAAGTCATAATGGACCTAAAAAGGAACATAACAAATTCAAAAATTCTGGCGGTACGAAAGGTCTGAAAAGCGTCTGTTTCGTATGTGGAAAATCCGGACAATATGCTCGAGATTGCAGGCATAACAAGTTAAAATATAAGATCAATGCAGTTTATACAAATGAAAAAATAATCACTACGTTGAGCGAAATAATGGCAATCAAAGGCAAAGTGCAAGGATGGTGGTATGACACATGTGCTACAATATATGTCTGTTATGACAAAGTTGTTTTCAAAACCTATTCTAAGGCAATTGATGGGTAAGAAGTACAAATGGGAAATGAAGTACAATCTAAAGTTGTTGGAACCGGATCCGTCGAACTCAAATTCACTTTCGGAAAGAAAGTCACTCTTGTTAATGTGCTTCATGTCCCCTGGCATGACTAGAAATCTTGTTAGTATGGATCTGTTGGGTAAATCGGGAATTAAATCTATATATGAATCAGGAAAAATTATATTGACCCGTAATAGTGTATTTATAGGAGAGGGATATTCCGCTGAGGGAATGATCAAACTTTGTACTACTGATAATATTATTAATGAAATTTTTAATTCTGCTTATATGCTCGAATCTATTTCTTTATGGCATTCTAGATTAACACATATTGGTATTAGTACTATGAAAATGCTAATTAAATCCGGATTGATCTCATGCAATATTCATGATTTCAAAAAATGTGAAATATGTGTAAAATCAAAGATGATCAAGAAACCTTTCAAAAGTGTTGAGAGAAAATCAAATTTGCTTGACCTTGTGCACTCTGATTTGTGTGAATTTAATGACATGCTAACCCGTGGGGGAAACCGATATTTCATAACCTTTATTGATGATTGCTCTAGGTTCACACAAGTATACCTCTTAAAGCATAAAGTTGACGCTTTTAATACCTTTAAAATCTATAGAGCGGAAGTAGAAAATAAATTAGGTAGAAGTATCAAAGTCCTTATAAGTGATAGGGACGATGAATATTTTTCTACGGAATTCGATGCATATTGTGAAGAATATGGCATTATACATGAATGTTTTGCACCTCGTACACCACAACAAAATGGTCTAGTCGAGAGAAAAAATCGAACATAACAAAAAATAAAAAATGCTATGTTAATGCATTCTGAATTGCCATTTAATTTGTGGGGTGAGACATTACTATCAGCATGTCATATAATGAATAGGATTCCTTTAAAGTTAACGAGTATTTCTCCATATGAGATATGGAAAGATAGATCACCAATTATCGGTTATTTTAGACCATGGGTGTGTGTGGCATATTACAAGAATATGGATCCTAAAAGAACTCGAGGGATCAAATGTGCTTTCATAGGATATGCATCCAACAGTAAAGCATACAAACTTTTAAATCTAGAGTCTAACGTAATGAATGATAAGGAATCTGATATTCCCACGAATGAAGAATCTTGTGATGAAGACTCTCCACGAATTATTGAAGTACAAACCTAAGGTATCTCGTGGATTATTGAAACACAATCTGAGCCTAGAGTAAGCAAAAGAGCCTGAAAACCTAAAGTTCTAGGTCCAGATGAAATTAATTCTTAGCTCATTTCCTTTTATCTAATTGAAGGAAATTGTAAGAATGATGTTCATAAGATCCCTATTATTCTCCAATTAGAAGATGATCCAAAAACCTATAAAGAAACAGTGGCTTCAAGGGACTCTTCTTTTTGGAAATATGCTATCCAAGACAAAATGGATTCAATTATTTCAAGCCACACTTGGGAACTTGTCGACCTTCCAAAGGTTTCAAAGCCCATTGGATGTAAATGGGTGTTTAAAAATAAGTATCATATTGATGGTACATTAAACACATATAAGGCAAGATTAGTAGCAAAAGGATTTAGACCAAAAAGGTGTTGATTACTTTGACACATATGCACCAGTGGCAAGAACAACAACAATTAGAGTATTATTCTCCTTAGCCTCTTTGAATGACCTTATAGTTCATCAAATTGATGTTAAAACAACATTCCTAAATGGATATCTCGATGAGGATATCTACATGGAACAACCAGAAGGTTACATGCTTCCTGGAAATGAACAAAAAGTATGCAAACTTGTCAAATCCTTATATGGCTTAAAACAGGCACCAAAACAATGACATCAAAATTTGACTCTGCCATACTTTCAAATGGATTTACTCCAAATTCTTGTGACAAATGTTTGTACACAAGGGTGTGTGGAAACATTGTAATATTTTTGTGTCTATATACTGATGATATGTTGATCATTAGCAATGAGATGAATGGAATTTTAGAAACAAAGAAATTTCTGACTTCCATATTCAAGATGAAAGATCTTGGACTAGTTGACACTGTTTTAGAGATCAAAGTAAAACGAAATATTGGGGGTTATGAACTTAGTCAAACACATTATATTGAGAAAATGTTGAACATGTTCAAACATCTGCACTTTAAGGAATAAAACACTCCATTTGATCCTAGTGTCAAACTTCAAAAGAATAATGGAAGAACTGTAGCCCGATTGGAATATGCAAGTAAAATTGGATTTCTAATGTATTTAATGCAATGCACCATACCAGACATATCATTCACAGTTAGTAAGATGAGTAGATTTACTAGTAATCTAAATGGTGAACATTGAAAGGCCATAACGAGGATTTTTGGTTACCTCTTAAAGACAAAAAATCTTGGTCTCCATTATGGTAGGTTTCCTGCTATACTAGAAGGATAAAACGATGTGAGTTAGATATAGAGTGTTGGAGATCATAAATCTATAACTGGGTGGATATTTACATTAGTTGGAGGTAAGATTTCTTGGAAGAGCAAGAAACAAACATGCGTTACTCTTTCGACCATGGAATTAGAGTTTGTGGCCCTTGCTTCTGCTGGTCAAGAAGCATAATAGTTAAGAGACCTTCTGTTAGAAGTTCCATTGGCTAAAGAAAATCTTTCAAAAGTGTTGATAGATTGTGATAGCCAAACCATCCTAGCAAGAGCATTCAGTGAAGTATACAATGGAAATTCTAGACACATTGGTCTTAGACATACTTTCGTGAGAAAATTGATTAAAGATGGAATCATTTCACTCACTTATATGCGAACAAGCTATAATTTGGCTGATCCATTTACTAAGCCACTGGCCAGAGACTTAGTAAAAACAACCTTGAGAGGCATGGGGTTGAAACTCATTGAGTAAGAGTTTTGAAAACGGAGACAACCCAATATTACGTTAGTAGAACATTAACCTCAAGATTCAATGGGTATCAACAAGTCGTTAACTCGGATGTTTGTCGAATATTTCATGATAATGTTGACCTTTAAAATGAGGGTTGAGTTTTTATTTAAACTCTTAATGAAGTTCAATACCGAGAGTATGTGTCCCATGGAAAAGGATACAATATGAACTTCACCTATGTGAATTTCGAGATGGTGTCATCTCAAAGTGAGAGTTGGAGTTTCTCGCATGAAAAATTCACGAAAACAGGAAAATCACATGGCCATAAATAATGCTAGGCGAGATATGTAGGCGAAGAACCATTAAAGAGTGTGTGTGTGTGAGGTAACGCCGGTATACTCACAAGGGATAACGGTTCAAAGTATAGATACCTAACATTCTAATTAGACTTTGCGTTTCTTACTATGGTTGAGTTCAAATCAAAAGATACTTAACTGTATTAACATTCTTTGTTTCTCTTTTCTGGAATTGGTCTTGTCATTATTAGAACAAGTGAGAGATTGTTGTAATTTATGAACAATAAATGTCCATGGGTGTGTTCCAAAATGACAAGAAAAATGGAAGTGAGTAAATGCCAATAAATGATTAGAAAATAGTCCTACATAGAAAGTTTCACTCACTTTAAAAACCTTTATAAAGAGTTATGAGCATTAACTCAACAAAAGGACAAAAGAGGATAAAGTGTCACATGGACAAGTGTGGTGGTCCCAAGTTGAGTTGTATGGAGGAGACAAGTGGCATAATGCTTGGGGAGATTAGGAAAATATTAGAAAAAACTGTCTCATTATCCAGAAAAGATTGGTCCCTAAGACTACACGAATCATTGTGGGCTTATAGGGCCGCTTTCAAAACCCCTATAGGAACAACCTCATACCAATTGGTTTACGAAAATTCTTGTCACTTACCCTTTGAGCTGGAACATAAAGCCTATTGGGCCATCAAAACCCTTAATATGGATTATTTAGCAGCTGCTGACAAACGCATTCTTGACATCCATAAATTAGAAGAAATACGTCGCAATGCTTATGAAAATGCCATTATCTATAAAGAGAGAACTAAAGCATGGCATGACAGAATGATTGTTAAGAAAGAATTTAACATAGGCGACCCTGTACTTCTCTTTAATTCTAGATTGCGGTTGTTTCCTGGTAAGTTACGCTCAAGATGGACTGACCCTTATGAGGTCACTAAAGTTCTGAAGTCTGGGGCAATAGAAATATAAAATCATTCATGTAGTCCTTTCATGGTAAACGGACAACGATTGAAACACTATTACGGAGGTGATATCCCTACTTATTACTCCGGTCATACTCTGATCGAGCCACCTATTGCTACATCTACCATGTGAGTTTCCATAATCGTCAAGCTAACGACGTTAAACAAGCGCTGCGTGGGAGGCAACCGACGACCATTTTATATTTATTTTTTTCTCATTTTTATTATTTATGTATTATTCTCAAAAGATGAATTGTTTACTTTTATCTGCTTAAGGAGTGTGAAATTTATGTTTCAAGTTTCAGATCCCATCGCCTTCGATAGCATTCTCCATTAACCTTATTTTTCAGGATGCAACACTTCGACGATATGCATGTTGTGTTCAGAGATAACACTCAGAGGAAAGGATTTATGGTCCTTTCTGAGCGACCAATGCTTCCGACCAGATACCCCGACCCTAAGTGCCTAGAAGCCTTAGGTCTCGAAGCTAGTGTGAGATACCTTTGCCACCAACTTCAAAGGGGGCGAATACTCTGATGCCATGAATGTGACTTACAAACACCTCACCCTAGAATTCCTCAACTCACTTATCTATGAACCTTACGTTGGTAGAGGATTCAAAAGAGGCCGTATTAACTTCAGATTGTTTGGAAATGAGTACACTTTAACCCACAAAGATTTTGCTAACCTGCTAGAATTTCAGTGTGGCCTTGATGCTGTACATGAATTCCCTGAGTGTGACATCATGCAGGATGAGCTTGATAAGTTATGGAGTGAAATCACCGGTGGAGGAGGCCCTGATCCCTCCACCCAGCTGTCAAACAAGATCCATAACCCAACTTTTAGATACTTTCAGATGATTTTGGCCCAAACCTTCTTTGAAAAGAGTGAAACCGATAACCACGTTAGTGCTGAGGAAATCCTTATGCTCTTTTGCACCTCCCAGTCACGTCCTGTAGCCAGCGGAAATTTCCTAATAAATCACCTTAACATGATTGCCAGATCCTCCGAGGGACTCATCCACGTAGGAGAAACAGTGACACACATCGCCTATGCCCTAGGTCTCATTAGTAAAATATCTCACCTGACCGCCTATTGTGGCTGTACCTCAATTGACCTAGACCATTGCTTGGACCGTGGCCTAATTAGGAGAGTTTATATAAGTTTCGAACATTATAAGCTACTGATCGACGATGAGACCATCCACTACTTTAGACTACCACATCCTACCCGAACGAATGTCTACAATAAAGAGAGTTGGTCATACCCTTTAGAGGCCCGAGATGAGACACCTAATAGACCCAAATCCCCACCTGTTCCTAAATACTATCCTACACCTATCCCAGAAAGGACCACAATGTACTCTTCTAATGTTAATTTGCAACGACGCAACATTTACTCTAGGTTCGACACTATGCGCAAGGAGATGATTTCTCTTCGCGAAGATCTTACCAAATTGATCATTCTGAAGGAGGACTCTAATGCCACTCATGTCACCGAGATCGATTGCCTGTATCAGGAAATCTATATTCTCAAACTCCAGCTTGCAGAGGCGCAGGCATCCTGTCCATATATGAATCAGGGTGTCCGTCGCCAATCATTCTAGAAGAATTTTCTAGAGCACTGAGGACATTGCTTACACTACGTGTGGGGAGATTTACCGCATCATTATTATTATTACTTGATTCACCTTTATCAGACATTCTCTTGTTTTTAGTCATTTTATTTATTTCCGAATTTTATTTTCGCACTTTATTTTCATTACCAGGCTTATTATTATTATGCCCATTTATTATCAAGGATCTTGATACATTGCATTCACTTACTATATGCAATTATCACCGTACTATATTTTATCAGTGAAGTTTAAAAATTTGCAAAATTTTATTTATAGTGCATATCCTTTTTTTTTATCATTTATATTATTATTATTATTATTATTATTTATATTGCATACCCTATTTTTATCACTTGTATCATGTAAAAATATCCTTTATGTCTCTTTCATGTACCAATACTAAGAAAAATCTTAGAAGACGCTACATACACCCCCAAACAAAGATACAAACCAAGTCAAGGCCCACAAACCCGTATAAGGGATGCCAACCCAAAAGACAAAGATGGTGGATGCCATCTCAACCACTCATTCAATCATCAAATCCACTACCATTTCCACTACCCCACTCACTTTCCACCCATAAAATACAATCTTTCATAAAAAATTCCACAAAATCTCATTTCACAAATTTTCACCAAAATCCCCATTTACCTTCAACAAACATCAACAATGGCAGAAATGGAGCACGGAGGGATTATTTTTCGAGATGGAAAAGCAGGGGATAGGCAGAGGAAGAAATTTGAAGCACTGCCGACACATAGAATTTTTGCGACAAGGTATATCGAAACTGACTGCCTGTATAGCTTAGGTATCTACCATAGTGTTTTTTACATGCTTGATAATTTAGGATTACATGACATTTTTACCCGTAGAGAACCTACCTATGAGAGGCTGACCCGAGAATTTTTGAGTTCCCTGATTTATATCATTAGTCCTAATACTGCTAGCACCGCAGGTACAGTGAAATTCAGGATGTTTAATGTCGAATATGAGGTCACTACCGACCACCTCGCAGGTTTGTTAGGACTCCCTCACGGGGAAGGTGCTATTTGCGAGACTCCTTTAGACACTAATTGGCAAATTGAGGCGTTCCAACTGCGGAATGATCTGACAGGTCGAACCACAAACTCTTTCGAAGGTAACTTGGCCTCGAATATCCACAACCCGACCATACGTGTTTTTAGACTTTTGTTGGCATCCACTGTTTTTTCCCGAGAAAATACAAATAAATTAAATTCTAAAGAATTCATCTTTTTACAGGCTTCCCTCTTACATAGGAGATTGAATGTCGTTCCTTTCATGATAGCACACATGTGTGATGTTGAGAAAAAAGGCGAAACCATAGCATTTGGAGGATTGATTACCTCCATTGCACGTGCACTTAAGCTGGACACCGAGCTAGCTACATTAGAACCACTCCCACCTCGCACAATAAATTTAAATTTTTTAAGAGATATGAGATTGTGCAAGGTGGGGAAAGAAGGAGGCTACACCCTCATGGTTCATAATGTAGCTATCCCGAGTGTTGTTTTACCTTGTTCCCGTCGTACCGATGTGCGACTTAGAAGAAACTGGATTTATGATTTACAGGCTACACCTTTTCTCGACCTGTTACCACCAAACGTCCCAGAGGACGAGGATGGCGGGACCGCTGATGAATATGAACGAAGAAACCAATCTCCTATTCATAATGCACCTCCACCGCATGCATCACCTGCACACACTCCACCTTTTACTAACCCTTCTGCAGGTACACCTACGGGATTTTATATAACTGAAGAGATGTGGAGAGCACAACAAGCTCGCAAAGAAGAATGTGATGACCTATTTTATGCCATGTATGAGCAGCAGTACATGATGGAATTCATGCGTGAGTCACAGCGGCAAACTGAGCGATCTATACGTTCTATTTTGGAGTCTCAGCTCGCCGTAGCTTCTCAGTAGCAGCGCCAGCAAGCCTACCTTGACAGACGATTTGGGCTAGTGGAGGCTACTCAAGGTTCCATATTAGGAAACCTCTGGGAACTCCGAGAGTCTAATGCCTCATTAGCAGTGAGGATCCAGCAGCTTGAGCTTTCACAGAGTGACCGACACCGCAGTAGGAGCCGTCACCCTCGACGTTCAGAGCAGGGAGGAGAGGGTACTAGTGGTCAGCAGTAGCATCATTCAGGTTCTACCTATCTCTTTTTCACCTTTTATCGAAACATTGGGGACAATGTTCAGTTTAAGTGTGGGAGGAGATATTTACCATTTTTAGTTTTCCTTTATGCTTTCCATTTTATCGCTTTCTATTTTAGTTTCCAAGTATGTTGTTAGTTTATTTTTACTTAGTTCTAAATAATTACATGTGCCTGACGAGTCATTTGTGTAGTTTGTCTATTTCCCCATTTCTTGAGCCATAACAAAAGTTTTAATAAAGAAAATAACTTCTATTTTGAAAATTTGGGCTGTTAGACAAGTTAGGATCATATGCGGAGACTTGGGAAAACTTATGAAAAATCGATATCGTTTTAACACCGTAAGTTTCTCAATTATAGGACCCTGTCCAGATACTTATTATGCCCGTGGCCTTGAAATCTCATCTTTAAAATTCACTCCTTAAGTAGTTTATTTCAGCAGTCAACACCATCTTAGTCACTGCTAAGTGGACGAACCGATGCAAATAGGTGAATGATCCCGTAAAAAGAAAGAAAAAAGAGAAAATATAATAAAAGCAAAGAATTTGAAAAAGGATCCACCTTCTAAGTTAGGTAACCCTCACCCAGTTATTTAGCCCAATGGTAGCGAGACTTCCAGAAATTATGCTTGTGTCTCTGAGTTAAAGTGCAAAAAAAAATTGAATTTTGGCACGAATATGGATCAGGATCACCAACAGATTTGTTCACCAAGCAAGTACAAGATAACGGGCTTAATGTGACTGCACCTGAATGAAAAGGAGATGAGAAAGGAATGAGTAGAGTATGCTTAAGTATAATATCATGATATGGATTCGTTCGTATAGGAGAGAAACTTACGACTGCAACCTGTGGAAAGTGTTACCACGATATCCTTGGTTCACGAATCAGTACCTATCAAAGCAGCCTTGATCAAACTAAAGTATCTAGCCCAAATTTAGTCATTGTGTGTTGCTGTTTATCTTTTGTGCTTATGAGAGTTTGCTTGAGGACAAGCAAAGGTTTAAGTGTGGGAGAATTTGAAAACACTGAAACACACTGCGTATTTGGCTCGGATTGCACATGGTTATTATAGTTTATTTACTATTTTTCTTGTATTATGCTTATGTTTTGTGTTGTTTTCAGGTAAAATGCCTTAATGGAGCCTCCCGTGAAGAAATGAAGCAAAAAGAGCGAGAATCAGAAGAATTCAGTGGAAAATACACACATGGCGTTGGCCAAGGAGGGCGCCATGACGTGTAGGGTTTCACCCATGTCTCAATGGCCAGAAGACCACGTCTTCCACCCTTTACACATATGGCGAGCACCATGGAGGTATGGCGGGCGCCATGTTCCTAAAACACGCCTTGGTCAAAGACAGTTGAAGGAAGTGGCCATGACCAGAGAGAATATCTCCACACGATTTCTGAATGGCTCATGTAACTTCCAAGGGTTTTCACACTATTGTTAGATGTCAAACTTGTTATATATTTGTATGGAATTTTGGCATTTTTCATTTCTTTCTAACGGTGAATGGTGAATTTACGCGGTAAAATGGAGTTGTATTGCTGGCATTGGAATATATGTGTGGAGCTTGTAATTTGTGTGTTAATATGCAGGTATAGGCATGAAAGGAGCAAAATTGTGAATACATGGGACCAATGCAAGTTTCCACTAATTAAATGCTGCAACAGGGTGTTCGCAGTGCGAACAATCTGGCGAAGGCCCAGCGAAGGTTCGCACTGCGAGGGACCAGCGAAGGCGCCAGCGAATGGAGGCAGTGAGCTCCAGGTTTTCAATTACCTTGTGTTCGCACTGCGAACTCCTAGCGAGGGTCCAGCGAATGTTCGCTGGTTGGTTCGCAGTGCGAAGGTGCTGGCGAAGAGAGGTAGAGAGTTCCAGTTTTGAGAATTCTGGCTCGCAAGTTTATTCGCAGTGCGAATGAAGCTAGCGAATGATTCGCAGTGCGAATGAAGGGTTCGCAGTGCGAACCCACGATTTCTGCTTGGGGCGGTTTAAGTCTCAGAGGCACTTAAAGTGCCATTTTTCCTCATTCGCAGTGCGAATGGATTGCTCGCAGTGCGAATCCTGCAGAATTCTGCTATGTATAAATAGAATTTCACTTTTTGTAAAAAGGATCTTTTGTTCATTTTGATCCAAAATCATAGTTTTCAGTCTTTTTACCATTGGAGCTTGTATTTTCACTTGGAGAAGCTGATTTTGCATCCATTCTTGATTATTCGGCGTGGATGTTTACTCATCTCCTCTCTTTACTTGTTATCCAATCTACCATGAGAAGTGGTAGCTAAACCCTCTATGTTGAGGTTAGAGGCAGTTGATTCTGTTTTTATGTATTGCTTTTGATCTATTGTATATGAACAAGGTCTTTGATCAATATAGATGAAGTTGTTTTCTCTTAATGCTTTATGTTTGATTTGTTTTACTCTAGACATAGATTCCACAAATCTTGACCTAACAATTTCATCTCTCAAAAACCAAACTCTAGACAGAGATTTGGGATTTGCTATTCGCATTGTATTGATCTTAATGATCGTTGTTTAGATTGTTAGCGTGAGACATCATCTAACGGTTTAAACAACGGTACTCACGATTTCGCTTTAGACATAAACTTAGTTGGGAGGATACGCGGTTATGTTGGTCGGAAACCGAGTTCATATGCTTGATTAATCGTTTATACATGGAAACGATTAGCGAAACCTAACCTTAACATGTTTTTATAAAACCTTTTAAAAAAATCTTTGTGACAAATTAATCTTTTCTACAAGTGAATGTTAAAAACAATTGAGAAACTTTTGAAACTATTAACTTAGAATATCGAAACTATCGAAAGGCACGCATCAAATATCAAGCAATTCCTGTGGATACGATTAAAAACAACCCACACTATTACTCTTCTAACAAATTGGCGCCGTTGCCGGGGATTGCTAAGTGATATTGCAAGCATTGCGATAGTTGAGTTATTTTAAGTTGTTACCACTTTATCTTGAGCTTGTTAATCTATTTTGTTTAGTGTGCAGACTTAGTTTATGCGGGGGAAACTACCGGCGGACCAACTTCTTTTCGATCTTGAGATTGAGAGAACCGCTCGTAGAATCAACAGCAGGACTAGACGAAGGAGGCAGCTAGCGAGACAGAGGCTAGAACAAGAGGAAAGTACTTCTACACCGCCACCTGTTCCACAAATACTTCCAATTATGGAGGGAGATCCACCACCACCACCACCACCACCTGCTTCTAGGCCATGTACAAATAGTCCGCGACACAATGCTCAGTTCGCTCGCCATGCACACAATGGTCGTCATGCTGAGATGAAGACCGAAATTCTCCAACTGTTATATCAAAGTCCATTTACGGGTATGGATCATGAAGATCCTTTCACCCATTTGACAAAATTCTATGAAATAGCGGGAGCGACTGGTGCACCGGAAGTAGAAGAGGAGTCTCTGTTCAAGAGACTATTCCCGCATTCCCTCATTGGGAAGGCCAAGGAATGGTACCTTGATCAGTCAACCACCATAATGACGGATTGGAATGATTTGGAAGAGAAATTTTTGGAAAGATTTTTCCCTCACACTCGGTTTATGGAAGCAAAGACCGCCATCGCGGTATTCACACAAGAAGCTAATGAATCTCTCAACGAAGCTTGGGAGAGGTTCAAATCAATGTTACGAAAGTGCAAAGGCCATGGTTTTGATGAATTGTCACAAATTCATATATTCAGAAATGGGCTGCAACTTGTACACAAAACCTTGTTGGATGCCACCGCCGGTGGATCCTTGTTAAGCAAAACTGCATCGGAAGCCACAGCTATCATCGATAAAATGGCCTTGAATGATCATCAAGGTAGTCACGACCGTGGACCTGCTCAACGAACTCCGGGAGTGTTGGAATTAGGAACAAGCGATGCTATCCTTGCGCAGAACAAATTGTTATCACAACAGGTTGAGTTGTTAACGAAGCAAATGTCTAAGCTTCCGCAACAATTCAAAGAGATGCATGAATCTTCAAGTAAAAATGTGCAAGTGTTAGTGTGTGAGTTATGTCGAGGTGACCATCCGACCGGTTATTGTCCTCCCGTTGTGGAGGAAGCAAATTACGCAGGAAATCAAGGTTAGCAACCCCGACCTCCGTATCAACAAGCCAACCAAGGTTACCAACAAAGGCCTAACCAAGGTTATCAACAACAATGGAGACCGCAAGAAGCCGGACCATCAAACCGTCAACAATATCAAAATTACACTCAACCTCCGCAAGCTCCCGTTGGAAATACAAAGATGGAAGACACTCTTACACAATTTATGCAAATGGCAATCTCAAACCAAAAGAACACCGATGCCGCCATAAGGAATCTTGAAACACAAGTCGGGCAATTATCAAAACAATTGGCCGACCAACAAAAAGGGCCCTTTACGGAAAATACGCTTCCGAATCCTAAGGATTGTAAAGCAATTCTCACAAGAAGTGGAAGAGAGATTGACATGGGTGTAGGTAAAAAGAGAGTGGAGGAGGAGGTTGTAGTTGAAAAAGAAAAAGATAGGGAGGAGATTGAAGTAGAAAAAAATGTTGAGGGTGTGTTAGTTGAAAATGAGATAGAAAAAAATGAGAAAGAAAAAAAAGAGAATGAGAAAAAAATAGAGAGTGAAGAAAGAGTGAAGAGAACTAAGAAGGGAAAGGAGCCGATGAACAATATTCCAATTCAACATCTACCATATCCGCATGCTCCTACAAAGAAAGATAGTGCACGACACTATTCTCGGTTTATGGATATCTTCAAGCAATTACAAATAAATATTCCATTTTCCGAGGCTTTGGAGCAGATGCCTAAATATGCGAAATTCATGAAAGATATCCTCACGAAGAAGAAAAGGTATACTGATCAGGAGACGATTATGGTGGATGCAAGCTGTAGTGCAATCATTCAACGGACGCTCCCGCGAAAAGAGTGTGATCCGGGACGAGTTACATTGCCGGTTACGATAGGAAACATGTATGTGGGCAATGGGTTGATTGATTTGGGTTCTAGCATCAACTTGATACCATTGTCGATTGTGAAACGGCTAGGCCACATGGAATTAAGGTCCACGCAAATGACGTTGCAACTCGCCGATAAATCCACTACCCGTCCTCACGGTGTAGCGGAAGACGTGTTGGTCAAAGTGGATAAATTTTTGTTTCCAATTAATTTTGTTGTCATTGAAATGGAGGAGGACGATGATGCACCTTTGATTCTTGGAAGGCCTTTCATGAAAACTGCCCGTATGGCAATTGACATGGACGATGGTCTCATGAAAGTGAGAGTCCAAGATGAAGAGGTGTGTTTCAATCTTTATGATGCCATGAAGCACAAGCAAGATAAGGGTGATTTTTTCCGAATCGATGCAACGGAGAAAGCAAGTTTTGAAGTTACAAAGCAAATTCATGACATTGATCCTTTACAAAGAGCTTTGGATGATTCCTTGGAAGTATTCTCGGTTGAAGAAGAGCAAGCTCTTGAAGAGTGTTTGTTAGAGCTTGAAGCTTTGGAAGAATTGCAACCTTGGGAGTATGAAGAGGAAGTTCTAAAAAAAGAGGTGATTGAGGAAAAATCCCACCTTGAGCTGAAAGTGTTACCGCCAACCTTGAAGTATGCTTTTCTCGATGACAGTGGTAATAAATCGGTGATCATAAGCAGTGTTTTATCTGAACCTGAGGAAAGCCGCTTAATTCAAGTGTTAAAAAAAAAATCAGGGTGCAATGGGATGGACATTGTCCGATCTCAAAGGCATAAGCCCTTCGTATTGCATGCATAAGATATTCATGGAGGAGGACTTTAAACCGGTTGCTCAACCTCAACGCCACTTAAATCCTATCATGAAAGAAGTGGTTAGGAAGGAAGTGGTGAAAATGTTAGATGCCGGGATGATTTATCCTATTTCTGACAGCCCGTGGGTTAGTCCGGTGCATGTGGTACCGAAAAAAGGCGGATTAACGGTGGTCCGAAATGAGAAAAATGAGCTTATACCAACAAAGACCGTAACCGGGTGGAGAATGTGCATCGACTACCGTAGGTTGAACAAAGCTACGAGAAAAGATCATTTTCCTCTACCTTTTATGGATCAAATGCTCGAAAGGCTTTTCGGTCAACAATACTACTGTTTTTTGGATGGTTATTCGGGTTACAATCAAATCATTGTGAACCCGGATGATCATGAAAAAATAGCTTTTACATGTCCGTTTGGAATCTTCGCTTATAGGAGGATGCCATTTGGATTATGTAATGCACCGGCGACTTTTCAACGGTGTATGCAAGCTATCTTCTCAGATTTGATCGAAAAGACAATTAAGGTCTTTATGGATGATTTCTCCGTTTTTGGATAATCATTTGATTTGTGCTTGAAAAATTTGGATACGGTGTTGGAACGGTGTGTGGAAACTAATTTGGTGCTTAATTGGGAACAATGCAACTTCATGGTGAACGAGGGAATTGTGCTCGGTCACAAGGTTTTTGCAAAAGGCCTTGAAGTTGATAAAGCCAAAGTGGATGTTATCGAGAAATTACCACCGCCGATGAATGTCAAAGGTATAAGGAGCTTTCTTGGACACGCGGGGTTTTACCGTAGGTTTATCAAGGACTTCGCCAAGGTCGCAAAGCCGTTGAGCAACTTGCTTGTCCAAGGTAAGGTTTTTGACTTTGACGAGTCTTGTCTTTTCGCATTTAATTTTTTAAAACAAAGTTTAACCACCTCACCGATAATCGTTGCACCAAACTGGAAAATAGATTTTGAATTAATGTGCGATGCAAGCGATTATGCGGTTTGGGCCGTTTTGGGTCAGAGGAAAATGAAAGTTTTCCACGCTATACATTATGCGAGCAAAGTTTTAAATGAGGCTCAGATTAACTATGCAACAACTGAAAAAGAGTTGCTTGCCATAGTGTATGCGTTGGAGAAATTTCGTGCCTATTTGATTGGTTCATGTGTCATCGTTTATACGGACCATTCGGCATAAGGTATCTGCTCACCAAGCCTGATTCAAAATAGAGGCTGATTCGGTGGATCCTTTTGTTACAGGAATTTGATCTTGAAATTCGTGACAAGAGGGGTTCCGAGAATTTGGTGGCGGATCACTTATCCCGCCTGGTCAACATTGACGTGACCAAAAATGAATTTGAGGTAAAAGAGGAGTTCCCAAATGAAAAACTTTTTAGAGTGCAGGTTAGACCGTGGTTCACCGACATGGCTAACCACAAAGCCACCGGATTGATACCGGACAGTCTAACGCACCACCAAAAATGGAAATTTTTGTCTGATGCCAAGTCATTTGTATGGGATGAACCCCATTTATTTAAACTTGGTGTCGACAACCTCCTCAGAAGGTGTGTATCAGTGGAGGAAGCCACGAATATTCTGTGGCATTGTCATAACTCTCCTTACGGAGGTCACTTCAATGGGTTAAGAACGGCCACTAAAGTCCTTCAATCGGGCTTTTATTGGCCGTCCTTATTCAAAGATGCGCATGCGCATGCCCTTAGTTGTGACAAGTGTCAGAGAAGCAGCGGTATTTCACAGCGGCAAGAAATGCCATTACAAAATATGTTAGAAATCGAAGTTTTTGACTATTGGGGGATCGACTTTGTCGGTCAATTCCCATCTTCATTTTCTAATGAATATATTTTGGTCGCTGTGGATTACGTTTCCAAGTGGGTTGAGGCGATAGCATGTGCTAAAGCCGACGAAAAAACAGTGGTGAAGTTTTTGAAAAGAAATATTTTTGCGCATTTTGGTACACCTCGAGTGTTAATAAGTGATGGAGGATCTCACTTCTGTAACACTCAGCTTGACAAAGCTCTTGAGCAATATGGTGTGAAGCACAAAGTTGCTACACCATATCATCCTCAAGCTAACAGTCAAGCAGAGGTATCCAATCGTGAGATTAAGCGTATCTTAGAGAAAACTGTTTCGGCCTCAAGAAAGGATTGGGCGAACAAACTGGATGATGCGTTGTGGGCGTATCGGACCGCTTTTAAGGCTCCGATTGGTCTCACGCCGTTTAAAATGGTTTATGGTAAGAATTGTCACTTGCCGGTAGAGTTGGAGCACAAGGCGTTTTGGGCCTTAAAATTTTTGAATTTTGATCCAACTCTAAGCGGCGAAAAAAGAAAAGTGCAATTACACGAGTTGGATGAAGTGCGCCTTCAGGCGTACGATTCCAATAAATTGTATAAGGAACGTGTAAAGTCTTACCATGACAGAAAAATTGTCATCAAACAGTTTGAGGTTGGACAGCTGGTCTTATTGTTCAATTCTCGATTAAAATTGTTTCCCGAAAAATTAAGATCTAAATGGTCCGGTCCGTTTCGGATTGTGGAAATCAAACCCTATGGAGCAATCGTAATTGAGGACACAACGTCAAAGGAAAATTGGACAGTTAATGGCCAGAGGCTGAAAGTGTATCTCGAAGGAGGTTTCGAGCGGAATCCCGCAGTTGTGCCTTTCCGCGATCTGTGAGGTCGCGATGGACCGTCGAGCTTAGCCGACGTTAAACAAGCGCTTGTTGGGAGGCACCCCAACATTGTAAGTATTTTTGCTTTAATTTGCTGTTTTTAGTCATTTTTACATTTTGGACTTTTGGAATTGTAGCAGCAAGACAGACCTGTAATTTTGAAAAAAACTGTCTTGCTCGCTGGCTTATTCGCACTGCGAATCTGGGGCGAGCGTTCGCCAGCCATTCACACTGCAAAGATGGGGCGAGCATTCGCCAGACATTCGCACTGCGAACGTCAGCGCACCTGCCATCTTGCCATTGCTGCCACATCAGAAAAAAAAAGGAGGGTTTGATGGGTGGGCCTGCACGTAGGCCCAAAACCCTTGTTGAAGTGTAGATTGACTTGGGGGGGGGGACCAAACCCTAAGTCACTTTCACTTTCAACCTAAGAGAAAAAAAAGAAAAAGCTCTCAACTTCTCCTTCCCTCTCACGTGAAAACTCTGTCCATCTCAAGTTTTTTTTACTCAATTTCCATTGCCAAATAGGTTTGATATTCTTGTCCCTGTGCTTTCTAATTATTTGAATTGTGTTATGAATTATGCTTGAAAATGTGTAGAAAGTTAGGGTTCAATTCTGTTTGGGGAATGTTCAATGCATGTCAAAATTTTCAACTGATTTTGAGTATAGATTACATTTAAAATCATGATATATGGTGAAATCTGGGTCTGCATAAATTTTTCAAAATTTTCGTGCATTCGCTGGCTTGTTCGCACTGCGAACCTGGGGCGAACGTTCTCCAGGCTTCGCAGTGCGAGTATTCTAGCGAGCAGCCCAGATTTTTGTTTTTCTGATAGTTCATTCTGTTGCTTGTCTGTCTTTAATTCTAATGATCTGTCTTGGTGTTTTTGTGTGGACTTGTTTGTCATTGGTGCAGATGGGTCCTAAAACCATGATAAGGAAAAGAAAGACATCCACATCAAGACAAGCGCCAGTCTGTTTTGATGAGACCCGGTTTCGAGGAATTAGACAAGCTCAGAGGTATGAAGTGTTAGAAGCAAGGACCATCCTTGCGGAAAGGAGGTTTGTTCTGAATGAGCAGGGAAGTTATCATGCCATTGCTGCCCTGTTAACTGCAAAAAAATGGGATACACTGATAACTCCTGTTGATTCATACGATGTGGAAATGGTTTGTCAGTTTTACGCTAACGCCCTTCTTGATGAGGGCGATCTGTTTACTTGGACTACGTTTGTTGGCGGGAAAACGGTAAGGTTTGACAGAAGAACTATTAACAGAGTTCTTGGAGATCCCCTTCCACTGCGGGCTAGCGAAGAGGATATGTATCATGAGACGCTGAGTAATTATCGTGATATTACCGCAATGACTCGTGATCTCCTACGCCCAGGTAAAAATGTAAAGTTTAATCATTCAGGAGTGGCTGTTCGATATCACCGTGAGGATATGGTGCCTTTGGCTCAACTTGTTTTACTTTTGGTTGTGACCAACATTACGCCAAAGTCACACTCCACAGTTTCGATCCGTTTGGCTCACCTTGTCCACAGTATCCTTACTAACGTAGAAATTGACGTCGCAAGGATCATTACTGATGAAATAAGGGCCATCGTTGAGAGTGGTTTAGGTGGGACTGCTTCGAGGAAGAATGCCCCTCTTGCTTTCCCTTGTTTGATTATGACCTTATGTGCTGATGCTGGAGTGACTTTGCCTTCGCGTCGTCAAGTTACTGTGCCGTCGACTATTGATGATCGATATGTCGACAAATTCTGCAAACCGAAAGGTGTTAGAGCTGAATCTTCTGGGCCTGGTGCTGGTGCTGAGACCGGTACAAGCGAGGGTGCTGCTTTTGGATCTCACAACTTCTATCCATATCAGCAGGAGATCTGCCAGTATAATTGGGATTAGATGGCTGCCCAGCAGCGTTCCATGACTGATATTCATGATTCTTTGCAGGTTCTCCAATTGCAGATCCGCAACCCTTCTACGCAGCACACTATGATGTCGAGGGAGCAGTTCCTCGCGCATGCTGGATGGCCTGAGGCCAGGCCTGTTTTCAGTTGGGGAGAGGATGCTGCTGAGCATGATGCTGAGGAGAGGGGAGATGGCGATGATATTATGATTTCTGATGATGATGAGGGGCAAAGGACGGATGTAATAGGGACTGAGCCTGAGGATGATCAGGGTACTGATGTTGTCGAGACGGAGTCCGAGGAGGACTGATTTTTGGATCTTAGACTTGTACACTTCCTTTGGTCATCAAAGTGAAGTTTCTTGTATTTTGTTTTTTTTCAGCTTTTACTAGTCTAATATTGATGTACTCGTACTAGTGTGGTACTTTTTGGATTATGTAGGTGTTTTATACACCAGACACTTTATGATTATTATTAGTAATGATTATGGTTTGCAGTAAAATTTTTTGTTTCGCTTTACTAATAAATTGTTGGTTTTTAATTTTCATATTAAGTGTTGAGTTCTTCAGTTTACGAATGCTCAACACTTCAGTATGCTTTTTGTTGTTAAGTGTTAGTAAGAGTTGAATTCTTCAGTTGACGAATGTTTAACTCTTAAACTGTGCATATGTGTTATTTTGATGTTCCTTCTTTTAGGATGAATTTGGGGAAGTAGGAACCAGACTCTTGA
The DNA here is from genome assembly GCA_022829125.1 of Lathyrus tuberosus. Taxonomy (NCBI): domain Eukaryota; kingdom Viridiplantae; phylum Streptophyta; class Magnoliopsida; order Fabales; family Fabaceae; genus Lathyrus; species Lathyrus tuberosus. The sequence continues at coordinate 7,102,462 of JALAZF010000087.1, read as the reverse complement.
TTTTAAAGGTAGATTCCTCCAAGATCTGAGGGCTATGATAGTACCGTAAGCATTGTGTTGCGACAAGGTATATCATTACCTAGTTCGAGAATTTTTTATGTTTTAGAACTTTGTGTCTTGGTGCGATTGAAAATGTTGTTTCATGTTACAACTTCCTTTGAATGCATGTGTCATTTTAGGATCAAAACCATTAAAGTGAGATGCCTCCAAGGTTACTATATGCTAAGGATTGTGATGAATGTTTTCTTTACTTTTAATTCATGCCTTATCTTGTGACCATGTGATTTTGTGGAAGTATGAGAAGTGATCAAGGCACTTGTTTGAATTTGAGCACAACTATGTCCATATATGAATTCACCCGTGAGTAGTGAGCATTTGGTAGGCCTTTGAGCCTAAACAGTTTAGAACTCAATTGAATGATGAACTTGTTTTATGTACATAATCTGCAAGTTTGGTTCATCATTGAATTTGGTGAGTTCTAACATTTTCTTCTTTAACCTTTGAAATTGTATACTTTGACTTCCTTGCCTTAAAAAGCAAGGAACATTCACTTTAGGTTGAGTTGAAAATGAGTTGGGGAGAATAAAAAGAAGATGGGTGCATTACTCCAAATTTTGAAAAAAAAAAAATTTCAAGCAAGCATGTAAAGAAAAGAGTGTGAATATGTTGTACAAAGGAGAAAATGCTTGCTTGAATAAAAAAAAATATAATAGAATCAATAAGTGTGCACGGTAGTTTGTGAGGGTGGAATGAAAAATTGGTGAAATGGAGTGTGTTGTGTGAATATGTGTATAGTGAATGTTCTTTTGCTTCGGCAATTTCGTTTCAATGGCCATTAGAAATGTCCCTTTTTTGTTCACCGGACCAAACTACAACCTTGAAGTCCTTAGTGATCTTTTACTTCCATGATTTATGTTATGATCATTGAGATTTGGTATGAATTGCTTAGTATTGCATCATTTGTCATTTGAGTGTAATTGTCCCGTGTTTGTATGCACCTTTGTCTTCAATCCTTTTTCGAAGAGGAGTGTAGAATGACATATGCAGGATGAGTTAGTTGTTTCTTGAAACATTGTTTGAAATTGTTTAAGACGCAAGTTCTTTTTCATATCAAATTCTCGAATTGTGTAATTGTGCATTGTTGTGATCGTTGTTTAGTTGAGCCATTTTTCGCGTCTTGGTTGAATTGAGTGCTCGAGCAAATCCTCGTGAGAGGCATACTTTGCTTGAGGACAAACAAAGAGTTAGTTGGGGAGAGTTTGTTAGATGTCAAACTTGTTATATATTTGTATGGAATTTTGACATTTTTCATTTCTTTCTAACGGTGAATGGGGAATTTACGCGGTAAAATGGAGTTGTATTGCTGACATTGGAATATATGTGTGGAGCTTGTAATTTGTGTGTTAATATGCATGTATAGGCATGAAAGGAGCACAATTGTGAACACATGGAACCAATGCATGTTTCCACTGATTAAATGCTGCAACAGGGTGTTCGCAGTGCGAACAATCTGGCGAAGGCCCAACGAAGGTTCGCACTGCGAGGGACCAGCGAAGGCGCCAGCGAATGGAGGCAGTGAGCTCCAGGTTTTCAATTACCTTGTGTTCGCACTGCGAACTCCTAGCGAGGGTCCAGCGAATGTTCGTTGGTTGGTTCGCAGTGCGAAGGTGCTGGCGAAGAGAGGCAGAGAGTTCCAGTTTTGAGAATTCAGGCTCGCTAGTTTATTCGCAGTGCGAATGAAGCTAGCGAATGATTTGCAGTGCGAACCCACGATTTCTGCTTGGGGCGGTTTAAGTCTCAGAGGCACTTAAAGTGCCATTTTTCCTCATTCGCAGTGCGAATGGATTGCTCGCAGTGCGAATCCTGCAGAACTCTGCTATGTATAAATAGAATTTCACTTTTTGTAAAAAGGATCTTTTGTTCATTTTGATCCAAAATCATAGTTTTCAGTCTTTTTACCATTGGAGCTTGTATTTTCACTTGGAGAAGCTGATTTTGCATCCATTCTTGATTATTCGGCGTGGATGTTTACTCATCTCCTCTCTTTACTTGTTATCCAATCTACCATGAGAAGTGGTAGCTAAACCCTCTATGTTGAGGTTAGAGGCAGTTGATTCTGTTTTTATGTATTGCTTTTGATCTATTGTATATGAACAAGTTCTTTGATCAATATAGATGAAGTTGTTTTCTCTTAATGCTTTATGTTTGATTTGTTTTACTCTAGACATAGATTCCACAAATCTTGACCTAACAATTTCATCTCTCAAAAACCAAACTCTAGACAGAGATTTGGGATTTGCTATTCGCATTGTATTGATCTTAATGATCGTTGTTTAGATTGTTAGCGTGAGACATCATCTAACGGTTTAAACAACGGTACTCACGATTTTGCTTTAGACATAAACTTAGTTGGGAGGATACGCGGTTATGTTGGTCGGAAATCGAGTTCATATGCTTGATTAATCGTTTATACATGGAAAGGATTAGCGAAACCTAACCTTAACATGTTTTTATAAAACCTTTTACAAAAATCTTTGTGACAAATTAATCTTTTCTACAAGTGAATGTTAAAAACAATTGAGAAACTTTTGAAACTGTTAACTTAGAATATCGAAACTATCGAAAGGCACGCATCAAATATCAAGCAATCCCTATGGATACGATTAAAAACAACCCACACTATTACTCTTCTAACAACTATAAATAGGCCATAGTTTTCATTGTTTAGGCATCCTCTCTTAGTTGCAGCATAGACATAAATTCAGTTTGTTAAAAACGATAATCCATCGCATCGAGGGGTTATCGCACCATTGTTGTAATCGAGATTGGAGCATTTTTAGAAGTAGAGTGATCTTGCCGCCATTTTATTTTTCAAGTCAGATTTATTTTCCAGCATTGTACCAGATTAAAGTCACTAATTTGGAGCAGGTTTATTATTCAATTCACAATTTATTTTCATTCGCACCGTCTTTATTCTGTTTAAATTCCCACACTGCTTTACTTTGTTTATTTTCTGCCTTGCCTTAAATTCATTTACATTATCGCTCCGTTTTACATTCTTTACTTTATCGCATTACTTGTTTTAATTTCTTTATCACAAGACGATTTGTTTTCAAACCAAACTTAAGCGTGACACTTTCGTTCTCACTTTTGAAAATCAATCGCACCCTTAACACATTTTTATTTCCTAAATGACTGTCATACCCCAAATTTTGACCACTAAGATTTCCCATCATTTTCCAAATCATCATCACAATATGGAGGAACCATCATGCCTCATCAGTCTCCCCAAAGATGGGTGAGCATTCACTACAATCAAAATTAGGGTTTCAAGCCCTCTCAGAGCTTTAGACAAATGATCAATCAAGGAATGACATGATCTTCAACTTTTCTAACCTCTCAAAGTAGCTACAAAGGATCAAAAGGACTCCCACTTCAAGGATCAAGCACAAGGTTGCTCTCTTCTAGGTGGATCAAGTCTCAAGATCGACAGTGTCACCAAATTAGGGTTTTGGTCGACCAGGGCCTCCAGATGGAAATTTTTCATCTGGGCACAAGCCAATGATCCAAAACATAACCTAATATACTTCATGGGACCTCATGGACCCAATCATCAAGTCAATTTTACCTCAGGGGATGCTTACATAAAAAATCAGGAATTAGGGTTTCTTGACCTAATTCACCCCTAAGTTGACTTTTAGGACAAATCATGAGCCAAGACCTCAAGAGAGGGTTTAAGGGTCTCTAATGAACTATATTGATCCATTTGGAACAATGGATTAATCCAAGGAGTTTGAGCAACAAGTCTCAATTTCATCTGCACCACAATTAGGGTTTTAAGGAAAAAGTCAACTGTAACTTTGACTTTTGACTAGGACATGTTCCCAAACCCTAAGACATGCCTCAATATACCCTATGGCACCCATGGAACATGTCCATCAAGTTTAATTTAGGTCAAGGACATGGTTTCCTGAAGAATTGCACAGTTTGGAATTCATCTGATAAAAAGTCAACTGTGCACAAAAGTCAACTTTAACTTTTTGAGATTTTTCCCCAAAATGGATTTTTAACCCTAAAATGATGTTAATGCATGATTTGAATCATCATTCATCAAGAAAAATCAAGAAAAGTTGGATAACTTGTAAAAGGGGTAACCATAAAAACTTAGAAAATTTTCTAAGTTAAAAATAAAGTGGCAAGGGTACCAACTTTGAAGGATCATAACTCCTAAACCACAAAGCCATTTTTTCTCATCCAAATATGGATTTGTAGCCCTCATTACCCTCTACAAAAACTTCAACTAGACCTAAGTCCAATTCATTAAGGATTTTGAGTTATGGAGTGATCAAAATGGCTGAAAAATGAAAATGTCACTTTTTCCAACACTTAGTGAAATTTTCACCAAGTCCAAATCTGTCTTCATTTTTTTCCAAATGTAGGGGGATTTTTCACATGGATTCAAAATAGATCAAAACCAAACATGTTCAAACAGTTGTTGTATCATGTAAGGGTTTTCCAAAATGGCCAAGAACATTGCCAAATTCCATTTGGGTTATGAGTTATGACATTGGCAAGTTGCCTTGCTGAAATATGCCAAGGCAAGGCAGAATTTGCATTTTTGGTCGATTTGCCAAAATCATCCAAATCCAAATGCTCCTATCCACTTGGACACCTCAAGGGATTAAATCTAAAGGGGACAATCACTGAGCCAAGCCTCCAAAGTCTTTGGAACAAGAAATAGTATGTTGAACCTAGAATGGCCAAAATAGGGACAAGACTTCAATTTTGGAATGAGGCATTCAATGGAAACATCAAGGTGGCATGGACTGAGCCATTCTCAACTGAATTCAATCAAGACTTATCCAAGACCAAGGGAACCACAGCCCTGTGCCCTAACCTCTAGTCAATGGCTAGAGAAGACTTGGATTTCCATTGGACAACATTGGCCAAACCTCTGCTGCAGTTGCCATTCACTGTGGATCCCAAAAAAAACTTGCTCTACTATAAATAGAGCTCATTTGTGCTCAGTTTGAGTACACCAAAGCCATCAAACAGATGCTTTCCTCAAAATCTCTTCTTTCACCTCAAATTTGCCTTCCAAAGCAAGTAATTCTGAGTTTTTGAGTTAGAGAGCAATTCCATCTTAATCAATCACACACACACCTCATATATATCATATGTAAGCTGTGTAAACTATCACAAGTGACTTGTAATCACAAAATCACCAAGTCACCTCTCAAAACCTCAAAATAGGCCTTTTGGTGCATTTTTCAAGCCATGTCTTGATTCAGTCACTTTCCAAACCAGATAAAACCTCAAACACACTCCAAATATCATCCTTGAACTGTCCCAAATGGTTCCCAACATCTGGAACACCATTTGAGGAAGTTGCTATTTTGGTCACTTTTAACCCCTTTTGCAAGAAAGGGACTGTTTGTGTTTTTGCAGGTGTAACACCCGTTTATTTAATTAAGTATTTAATTAAATATAATTGTAGTATGTTGTGTTGATTCGCGTTGATTTGAGTATTTGTGTCGATTTGCGTTGGTTTGTGATATTTGTGTTGATTTAAGTTGATCCCGGAATATCGGAATATTATGTTGATGTTTCTAAGTTAGTTCGAGTTGGATTAATTAATCAAGTTGATTTAAGTTGTGGAAAAATAATATTATATTGAATATTATTTTTCGTCTACGGTTAAATATGTTGATTTGGTGGTTTGGACGATTTATTTGATAATCGGTAATTAGTCGATTTAATAGAGAGAAATAATATTAGAATTAATATTATGGAATATAAGCGTATTTTATTTAAGTGGGCTTAGTCGTTGTGTTGGTGGTAGTAATCGGTGAGGTGTTAATTAGTAGGCCCAAATTGAGATTATAATTATAATAATAATTATAATAAAAAGAAATATAAGAAGAGGAAGTTAGGTTTTGTATCAGTAGAGGAATAATAGGAGAAGGACGTGGAAGTTACGGAGAAAAGTTGAACGAGGGTTTGGAGGCACCAAAGTTGGAGAAAGAGGGATACGGGAGAATTGCCGTCGGAGCCAAGTCGGAAAAGTCGATCGGAAATTCGAGCGGCCATCAATTTAAGGTAAGGGTGGGGTTCGAATTTTATAACCGGGTTATGATGATTGTTACGTGGGATTGGGATCGTATAATTTGTCTACTGTGTTGATTTTATGACGAATTGTGTTGGTTTTATGTGTTGAACTATATGGATGAATTTTGGTGATTTTCTCCTAGTTTTCATTTTACGTTGAAATGGTAGGAATGAATAGAAATCGATGTTTTCACGGACAAAAGTCGGAATAGATTGAGTAGTTGTGTCGAGTAATGTTAGGCCGTGATCGAGTATGCTTGTTTTATCGAATTTGGTTGATTTTGTAAGTTTTTGCATTTTTTGAGATTTGACAGTTTAAGATTCAGATTGAAATCGAAAGTCGTAGAATTCACGTTTGATGGTTCCAAATCACTACTATATGTGTGGTATGAATGAGTATGTGTTTGTTTCGAAGAAAATAATTGAATCGGTCGGATTTTTGGACGAAAATGCAAAATCCCGTAGGGCTGTTATGCAAAAAAATTCTGGTTTCGGAAAGTTTAGAAAATTCATATCTTTTGATCCGTAAGTCGGTTTTGACCCCCGTTCGAAGCGTTGGAAAGCTAACGAGATGTTCTTTCTAGGAAAAATGGTTTTGAGGTCTGTATCTGGTTCAATTATAGCATAAAATTGAAACCATATCATTGTGTTGATTTTTACCGTCGTGAATGTGTGGATTTCTAGTACCGTTGCTTATGTTGTTTTGTCCCGGTTTATGGGCATTTTTAAGTCGTAGGTCGAAGGACCAATGTTGATGTTAAAGTTGTAGGTCGTATGACCAACGTTGATGTATCTAAGTTGTAGGCCTATGGCCAAAGTTGAATCATGTTGAATTAAAGTTGTTATGTGGTGTGTTGTATGTTGTTCGGAGTTGGTTGTTGTTATGTGTTGAGTCGTTGCATCATAGCATAGCATTATTATGTTGGCCTGGATTGGCAATTTCTAAGTTGGAGCGGATGCTCACCACGTTGGCCTGGATTGGCAAAAATACTAAGTTGAAGGCTTATGCCTTGCAGATACCTCGATAACCTGGTATATTTTAAGTTGGGAGTTTTACTCCGATGGTACCACATGCATATGCATAGTCGAGTCGCATCCTGTGTCGCATTATTTATGTTGTTTGTGTTGATTGTGTTTGTTGAAGTTGAGTAAGTTGTTTATGTTGTCCAAGTTGATAAAGTTGTTCATGTTGCTTAAGTTGATAAAGTTGTTCATGTTGCTTAAGTTGATAAAGTTGTTTGCGTTGTTTAAGTTGATGAAGTCGATTATGTTGATGTTGAAGAAGTTGAATATGTTGAGTATATTTGTTGAAGTTGATGGTGTTTATGTTGATTTCAGAGTTGAAGTTGGTTATGTTGATTAGGTTGATTGTGGTGATTATGTCGTAAACGTTGATATGTGTAATAAGTCGATAAAGTATGTTGATAAATTGTGGATTATTGTTAAGTTGTTGTTGTTGTTGGATAGTAGTGAAATTGTATGATTCTATCTAACGTATTAATTATCATACTCCTGTTTATATTGTTCGATATCTCACCCCTTCTGTGTATGGTGATGGTTTATACGCCATCCTGCAGGTAATCCAGAGTAGAGATGCTTGCTTTACTAGTTGAGTCGGTGATGTCGCTCTGATACGTAACACTCGGGGGGGATGAACGCTTAGTTGCTCTGTTGTTGTTTTAAATTGTTTCCATGAAAATATGTTGTTACTAAGTTGTTTAAGTTGAACAAATGTTATATCATGTAAAAGTTGAATGTTTGAGAATCCGCTGTGTGGTTGTAAAAGTTGTTGTTATAGTTTCATCCGAACCGAAAGTGTTATGTATCAATGTACTATTTGATTAAATGAATAAGTTTTTAGAGTTGAAAAATGTGGCATCCTGTTTGTGTACTTGTTGATTGAATTTTTACTACTCTGATTTTCAATATAATTGCCGGGTAGAAATGGGGTGTTACATTAGTGGTATCAGAGCAGGTCGGTCCGCCCGACCAATGTTGTCTAATGTCGTTTATTCCTTAGTACTCGACATGTGTGAGAAACACTGTCGGTGCTTGTTTGTTAGTTTCTGGTCGTTGTCTGCAGGTGTTGGTTTGGATTAAGTGGGGGAGAAGCTTGGCTCTCGGACGTGTTGTTGGTATTTAGAAGTTAGTTCAAGGTGATGTTGATTGTAAGAGTGCAAAGGTTGTTGAAGCGATTTTGTTGCAGACCGGCGAGAGTTTAGACTCATGAATTCGTATCGGTCGAGTTCGAGAAGTGTGTGGAATATGGACGAGGAGTTGATTGAGAATAAGGAAATATTCCAATGGAAATGATAAGTTGATGGATCAAGTCGGTAGATTAATATGCCTTGAGTATGGTCGGATTAAAGTCGAGTAATTTTAGAGTTGGATGAAAAGAAAGGATTGTTGGTAGATTTTGGAAGTAAGCGGAAGAGAGATGGAACTTATGTTCATCAATCTCAAATTCTGATTTTTGCAATTTTGGAGCAGCTGTCGGTAAAAGAGGCATAACTTTTTACTCGTGATTCCGATTAAAACGGTTCTGGACTTTTTGAAAAGCTTACGAAATTCCCTACAGTTTGAGTATAAGATTTGCCTTCAGGAAGTTTGTGAAGAGGGAGAAAAGTGCGTTTTAATAATTGGGCCTGATGCTGATTTTTGGAAAATTCTGCATACGGAAATTCTGAACCAGCCCCGTTGTAAGGATGATAACTTTTTACTCGTAACTCGAATTCAAGCAATTCTTGAAGTTCTGGAATCTGCACGAAATTCTCTTCATTTTGGAATATAATCTTATGTTTGGGAGGTCTGTTCTGGAAGAGATATATGTGGTCGAAGTTGAGCGACTATTGCTGAAAATTTTGGAAAGATGAAGCCGAGTGTGAAATTTTGATAAGAATAATATGTTGGTAATTATAAGGATGTGACGGTATCTGAGAAAGCATCGAGATGCAATTTATGTTGAATAAGGAGAAATAAGTGATGATGTCATGTGATAGTAATGTTGAGAAAAAGACGGATGGTTGATTTGCAACGTTAAAAATTTTAACTTGGATAAGAGTTGTGATTGGAGCGAGCCGAGTTGGATAGTACTTGAAGTAGTAGCGATTTCGGGGTTGGAAAGATATTTAATAATTGTGTTGTGCTACGAACATGTATAAGAGATTATGTATTGGATTTTGGACGTTTTGGTATAATTGACGAAGTTGAAATTAAGGAAACTAAGAAGACGTTGATAAGCCTCAGAGAGTTGGTGGAGCATTGTGCTTACGGACTTTGGGCACAAGTTGTAGTACGCTATTGTGTTGGGTAATGATGATTTATGCCACTGTTATGGTTGTCGGCTGTCTATTGACAAATTGAGGAACTGATCACCCTTAATCTCTTGTTGATAGTAGACGGAATCATAATTGATGGATAGATGTGTCGTGCCAACTAGTATAGTACGTACGTTGAATTGGTTGGAGTCAAGCCAAGTGCTTGTGGATTGTTTATTTTGTCGATGTAGATTCATATATAAGCATATTAGTTGAATTTAAGGATGATGGCATGAGGTTGCGATTTAATTGATGAGTAGTATGGAAATTCGCAGTTGAGTTCTGGGTAATTTGAGAATTGAGTTGCAAGTAGAAAAAGAAGTGAAGTTATAAGTTGAATTGTAAAAGTGGAACTTTTGGTTGGTAAAGATGAGTTACTTGGTTGTGTTAATTTGGATAAGAATTTATGAAGAATTGTGTCAGTATGAGTAAAAGTCGATAATTTGGTTTGTTGGATTAGTTTGAAAGGAAAAGATGATTTATCTGGTTGAAGTTAATTGTACACAGGTACCCTATGTTGTTGTAATGATGTTGCGTGTTTAAGATGATTTTCGAGGAACGTGTAAATAGGAGATGGTAAAGTTGTAATTATGTTTTATGATAATTGGGAAGTAGTCGCCGTTGTAATTATGTTGAACGTTCAGAGGTGTTGTCTTACGGATCTAAGTTCGAAGTATTCGGTAACTACAAAAGTGTAGAATACCTGTTGGGATGGAATTTCTGAAGAGTTAAGTCGAAAGTCTTTTGTTATGTCAGTTTTGGCGATTGAGAAGTTGGGAATAAAATGGGTAGACTTGATACTTTGCAAGTAATCAGAGTGCGCAGCGAACATGTGGTGTTGTACAGTTGTTCATGCGTGAGCAACAACGATGTTGGTAGTTGGTTGCGTTGATGTCGTGTTTAAGTTGTGTGTTCGTATGTTGTTGTGTTCTAGTTCTTAAACCGGCGAATTCTTAAGTTGGTTACTCTTTATGTTGTGATGTTAAGTTGTCAAGTGTGTTGCATGAGTAGTATTCGGGCTGTTTTCGCCGTTGAAGTTATGAATTATTTATATTATACGTGGGTTGCCTTCGGAGATGAGATTTGATTAGTCGGATGGAATCACATAGTTGGAGTAGTTGTATCGGATGAATTTTCGAGGACGAAAATGTTCTATGTGGGGGAGAGTTGTAACGCCCGTTTATTTAATTAAGTATTTAATTAAATATAATTGTAGTATGTTGTGTTGATTCGCGTTGATTTGAGTATTTGTGTCGATTTGCGTTGGTTTGTGATATTTATGTTGATTTAAGTTGATTCCGGAATATCGGAATATTATGTTGATGTTTCTAAGTTAGTTCGAGTTGGATTAATTGATCAAGTTGATTTAAGTTGTGGAAAAATAATATTGAATATTATTTTCCGTCTACGGTTAAATATGTTGATTTGGTGGTTTGGACGATTTATTTGATAATCGGTAATTAGTCGATTTAGTAGAGAGAAATAATATTAGAATTAATATTATGGAATATAAGCGTATTTTATTTAAGTGGGCTTAGTCGTTGTGTTGGTGGTAGTAATCGGTGAGGTGTTAATTAGTAGGCCCAAATTGAGATTATAATTATAATAATAATTATAATAAAAAGAAATATAAAAAGAGGAAGTTAGGTTTTGTATCAGTAGAGGAATAATAGGAGAAGGACGTGGAAGTTACGGAGAAAAGTTGAACGAGGGTTTGGAGGCACCAAAGTTGGAGAAAGAGGGATACGGGAGAATTGTCGTCGGAGCCAAGTCGGAAAAGTCGATCGGAAATTCGAGCGGCCATCAATTTAAGGTAAGGGTGGGGTTCGAATTTTATAACCGGGTTATGATGATTGTTACGTGGGATTGGGATCGTATAATTTGTCTACTGTGTTGATTTTATGACGAATTGTGTTGGTTTTATGTGTTGAACTATATGGATGAATTTTGGTGATTTTCTCCTAGTTTTCATTTTAGGTTGAAATGGTAGGAATGAATAGAAATCGATGTTTTCACGGACAAAAGTCGGAATAGATTGCGTAGTTGTGTCGAGTAATGTTAGGCCGTGATCGAGTATGCTTGTTTTATCGAATTTGGTTGATTTTGTAAGTTTTTGCATTTTTTGAGATTTGACGGTTTAAGATTCGGATTGAAATCGAAAGTCGTAGAATTCACGTTTGATGGTTCCAAATCACTACTATATGTGTGGTATGAATGAGTATGTGTTTGTTTCGAAGAAAATAATTGAATCGATCGGATTTTTGGACGAAAATGCAAAATTCCGTAGGGCTGTTATGCAGAAAAATTATGGTTTCGGAAAGTTTCGAAAATTCATATCTTTTGATCCGTAAGTCGGTTTTGACCCCCGTTCGAACCGTTGGAAAGCTAACGAGATGTTCTTTCTAGGAAAAATGGTTTTGAGGTATGTATCTGGTTCAATTATAGCAGAAAATTGAAACCGTATCGTTGTGTTGATTTTTACCGTCGTGAATGTGTGGATTTCTAGTACCGTTGCTTATGTTGTTTTGTCCCGGTTTATGGGCATTTTAAAGTCGTAGGTCGAAGGACCAATGTTGATGTTAAAGTTGTAGGTCATATGACCAACGTTGATGTATCTAAGTTTTAGGCCTATGGCCAAAGTTGAATCATGTTGAATTAAAGTTGTTATGTGGTTTGTTGTATGTTGTTCGGAGTTGGTTGTTGTTATGTGTTGAGTCGTTGCATCATAGCATAGCATTATTATGTTGGCCTGGATTGGCAATTTCTAAGTTGGAGCGGATGCTCACCACGTTGGCCTGGATTGGCAAAAATACTAAGTTGAAGGCTTATGCCTTGCAGATACCTCGATAACCTGGTATATTTTAAGTTGGGAGTTTTACTCCGATGGTACCACATGCATATGCATAGTCGAGTCGCATCCTGTGTCGCATTATTTATGTTGTTTGTGTTGATTGTGTTTGTTGAAGTTGAGTAAGTTGTTTATGTTGTCCAAGTTGATAAAGTTGTTCATGTTGCTTAAGTTGATAAAGTTGTTCATGTTGCTTAAGTTGATAAAGTTGTTTGCGTTGTTTAAGTTGATGAAGTCGATTATGTTGATGTTGAAGAAGTTGAATATGTTGAGTATATTTGTTGAAGTTGATGGTGTTTACATTGATTTCAGAGTTGAAGTTGGTTATGTTGATTAGGTTGATTGTAGTGATTATGTCGTAAACGTTGATATGTGTAATAAGTCGATAAAGTATGTTGATAAATTGTGGATTATTGTTAAGTTGTTGTTGTTGTTGGATAGTAGTGAAATTGTATGATTCTATCTAACGTATTAATTATCATACTCTTGTTTATATTGTTCGATATCTCACCCCTTCTGTGTATGGTGATGGTTTATACGCCATCCTGCAGGTAATCCAGAGTAGAGATGCTTGCTTTACTAGTTGAGTCGGTGATGTCGCTCTGATACGTAACACTCGGGGGGGATGAACGCTTAGTTGCTCTGTTGTTGTTTTAAATTATTTCCATGAAAATATGTTGTTACTAAGTTGTTTAAGTTGAACAAATGTTATATCATGTAAAAGTTGAATGTTTGAGAATCCGCTGCGTGGTTGTAAAAGTTGTTGTTATAGTTTCATCCGAACCGAAAGTGTTATGTATCAATGTACTATTTGATTAAATGAATAAGTTTTTAGAGTTGAAAAATGTGGCATCCTGTTTGTGTACTTGTTGATTGAATTTTTACTACTCTGATTTTCAATATAATTGCCGGGTAGAAATGGGGTGTTACAGCAGGTACCAGTCAATTACAATCATCCTAAAAGCATCCTAGGGATCATTTGAGGTGGTTCAAAGCATAAAACCATATCTGGAGCACGAGGTTTGGCAGATTGCAGAGAAAACTCCAAAATCCCAAAGAAGGGTAAGCCTCTCAACTTGCCCTCACCAAAACATGTGTGCATTTGAAGTCCATTGAGTATGCATCTCTTATACATGTCATATGTGTTGTGTTTGTGCCAATTGATCATGTAATTCATGCCTGTATCAAAGTGTAGCATAGAAAATGCAATTATAGGCCATTTTCAAAACCATTATCGGGTTTTGAGGAGGGAGTGTGATCTGAAAAAACCGCCACCACCATTGGATTCCTTGTGAAATTCTGGCCCAGATACATATAAATTTTGTCTACAACCATTAAGAATTGAGAAAGTTATGACCTTCACGTTTTTTAGCCAAAACTTGCCTTGGGCAAGCCAAAACCAAGGCATGACTTGTATATTTGTTGTTTTGTTTCAAGCAATGAATGTATCACCACCCCAGTGATAAGGCGCGCGCCTTGTATGCTTGAGGTCATGGGTTCAAACCCCACCCATGCCATTTTGTGATTTTTCACATTTTTGCTATTTTTCCAACTATTTTCATGTTTTGTTAATTATTTGGGAAATTAATAACTCTTTCAATTTTAATTATTTTTGATTGGTTCTTTTTGAAAAAAATCACAAAAATGTTGAAATATTTTATTCCACAAAAAAATTAAGCTTATATTATTTATTTAATATAATTAGTATTTTTGTGAATATATTCATTTATATTTGTTTTTTAAACATTTTGAAATGAATATTCATCTTGAAAAATCAAGACCAAATGAGTTTTAATATCTCTTGTGATTTATACCTCATTTTTCAAACCTTAAACAAAAATCACAAGTAGTTTATTCAAACCTATTTGGTATTTTTCATTTGATTTTCTTTAAATATTTACTTTTAAAGAATAAAATTAGGGTTCTTTGATTTTCACTCCAACGAATCATTGTCAAACACTCATGGGCCTCTATTAGAGTGTAAGACCCAACCCACTTGTACAGAAAACATTTTGGGCCTCATTCGTTGTATAAGTCCCTCTGTACATTTTCAAATAAACGGCGCGATCGTCGCCTTTTCAAAATAACCTTGGGCCTACCCTCGAGTAGTAAGACCCATTTCTTTTCTTAAAATACACTTGGGCCTCTAATAGAGTGTAAGACCCAATCCCCTTTTAACCAAAACCTTTTTGGGCCTCACTTATTGTATAAGTCCCTCTGCGTTAAAAGAAAATCTCGGCGCGATCGCCATTTTTTAACGGAAAAAATCAATTGGGCCTACCCTCGAGTAGTAAGACCCATTTCTTTTCTTAAAACTCACTTGGGCCTCTTGAGAGAGTGTAAGACCCATCCCTTTGTACAGAAAACCTTTTTGGGCCTCAGTCACTTGTATAAGTCCCTCTGTACAAATTCAAACAGTGCGCTCACTGATAAAACCCTGGGCCTCTCCTTGAGCTGTAAGCCCCAACCATTTTTATTTCAAAGCACTTTCTCCTTTGATTTTGAATATACTGTTGTTTTCAATCTTTCTTTGTTGAACAACTAACCAAATAGCATGGAAGCTCTACAACCGAGTAAGTATTTACCCGCTTTCATTTACCGCTTTCATATGTATATAATTGTATTGTGGGGCTGTTTCGCTGTAAGTCTTCTTTCATAAACTCATATCAACTGTGTAATAATAGTATAGATATTTAGAGTTTCCCCGGCAACTATGTCTAGCACTAGGTAAAGCCGTTTCAATCACTCTTAAATAGTCAAAACTAGATCCCCATAGGATTACCAGACACAGTCTTCCCTCCTCTTGGGGTTAAACAATATGGAGACATGAAAGGCAACATTCTCAGTGAACCCTTTCATAGACTGTCACTTGTAGAAGTTGTCAAAGAAACTCTATTCCCCAAAGATGATCTCTTCTCTGTGAATTGCATCTCTTGAGTTTCTTCCAAATTCTCAGACTTTCCTGACTTTGATCTATTCTCGGTGAATAGCATTGCCTTGAATTTCTCGGGGTTTGGGGACCCACAGGCTTCTTAAAAGCACTTGTCAAGAAACTCTACTCCCTAGAGATGATCTTTTCTCCGTGAATGACATCTCTTGAGTTTCTTCCAAATTCTCGAACTTTCCTGGCTTGATCTATTCCTCGTGAATAGCCTGTCTTGAATTTCTCGGGGTTTGGGGACCCATCGGCTTCTTAAAAGCAATTGGCCTCCTCTTGGGCATCGTACAAGGACCCACCGGCTTCCTAAAAGCAACCTAGCCTCCTCTTGGGCTTAGTACAAGGACCCTACGGCTTCTTAGAAGTATTCACAACCTCCTTTTAGGCTTCGTATAATGATCTCTTCCTCCGAGAATGATAGCCTTCTCTTGGGCTTAGTACAAGGACCCGTCGACTTTTTAAAAGTTTCCAGCCTCCTCTTGGGTTTCGTACAAATTGTCCCGACGACCTCCTAGAGGTATAGGAACAGAACCTAGTCATCCTCATAGAACAGTCCTTTCAAAGAGTCTACTACTGTTTCTCAAAGCATAGTACAAAAGATGAAACTCTAGACTCAGACAGTCTAACTTCCTTGAGTCTCAAAGACATTCTCAAGTGACCCCTTCGTTAAATAGGAAGGAAACCCACATAATTGGACAGTCTCAATACCCTTTGGATTTCCCGTTTCCTCAAAGAGAAGGAAATATCCCTGATCCTCAAATCAAATCCCTGAGTACAGTGTTGCTCATATAAGAACTAATTTTCTCTTTAAAATCAGTATACTGGACCTGTCACTTAACTGAAACAGTTACCATAGCCTCCTCTTGGGCTTTGTTCAATGATTCTTCCCAGCGAAGCAAACGTTTAGCCTCCATCTCAGGCTTCATACGAGATACCAAAATTCTCCCCAGTGGAGTCAAACAACGTTTAGGCTCTCTCTCGGGCTTTGTACAAGACATATAAGAGACTCCCTCGTTGAGTCAATCACCCCTTTCGCCTCCATCTCGGGCTTCGTACGAGATACAAAGACTCTTTTATTGAGTCAAACTTTTAGCCTCCATCTCGGGCTTCGTACGAGATACAAAAAACACTCTCTTGCGGAGTATAAAAGACTCTCTTATTGAGTCGAACTTTCAGCCTCCATCTCGGGCTTCGTACAAGATACAAAATCACTCTCTTGTTGAGTATAAAAGATTCTCCTATTGAGTCAACCCTTTTAGCCTCTCTCTCGGGCTTTGTACGAGACACATAAAAACTCCCTCTTGTTGGGCCAATAGCCTCCTCTTAGGCTTTGTATAAGGAAACCCCGGTTGAGTCAATCAACCTTTTAGCATCAAAGTTGTGCCTCGTTCACAGTACACAAACATCAACCACTCCTTCCCCTTCATCTAATCGCTGTAAGCGGCAAGCCTCTGGATCATCTACATCCATGCCACTGTCCCTCTTTTAGCATAAGAAATTCCTAAGGAAAGATGGCATTGCTCTACACTGAGTTAAAGTCTTCTCCTTCAGGTTAAAATCCCCTATAAAGGAAATTATGGCATTGCCGGATTCACAAATCCCGGTTAAAGAATTCTCCTTTATAAACAGTTGTGACATACAACCCCCTCTTTAGAGTTGACAAATTCTCTCTAAAGTCAACACCTTTTAGCTTCACATCTTGGGCTTTGAACAAGATACAAATAAACTCTTCAGCTTCACATCTTGGGCTTTGAACAAGATACAAACCACCTTCAGCTTCATATCTTGGGCTTTGAACAAGATACAAATCACCTTTCGCTTCACGTCTTGGGCTTTGAACAAGACACCAAAAACACCCATTTCCTCTCATAGAATAGGAGGAACTACGAACGCTCTGATTTCCTTGTTTCGGTAAACGGGAATACGTAGGCATAAGATTGAAAGAAAAATCTTAGCGAGCACAATCAACAAAAAATCCAAATCCCATATCTCCATCAATCAAAAGCAGTAATTCAAAAACATCAGTCCTAACATCCTAATCCTTGTTCCCCGCCAGAAACCTTCTGCCAAGATAAAAAGAAAGAAAACAGTATTGGCGAAAATACAAATAACCAGTACAAAGGCCCCCCCACATTGATAGCATTCGTAACCTAACAGACCGCTGTTTAAACTCAGTATGCAAGCAGGGTTAATTGGAGACATCTATTTCCCTTCCTTCATCAGCTCACAATAGGATAAAAAATGAATCGACCTGTAGTAAGCTCAAACCGCAGAGAGCGACCAGCGCTTAAGAACCACGTCCAAAATCGCTCGCTACAATGACTTATCCCGCAAATCTATTTTATGCCATGGTTACCATAGTCATGTCTAGCTAAACCCTTAGTGCTGGGATGTGAGGACCGTCGTTTAGATGATACTCCATATGTTGTGTTTGTAGAAATACTTTAGGGGTTGTTTTGGTTTTAATACAACTTTTCTGAACTTAACTTGATCGGCCATTACGTAAATGGGACCGTGTTTCTATTTACATAATAACCCTGACTATGTCGAGTAAGATCGAAAGTCATCCGATACTTAGGATAAAGTTGGTTAGTTTTTAATTGATAAAAACAGCGAAAGTGCTTTGTTAATTAATTAGGGAAATTTAATATTATTAGAAAGTGATTTTAAAACTATTCTCGGACGCATTTATAGATTTAGGATCCGGTTGGCCGAGCATAAGCCGGAAACCCTTTGGTGTTAAAAGTTTCCGATCAAAAGCACTTTTTAACTGAGTCTTAGAGGTAATTATATAAAAAAGGACTTTATCACTTTAACGCAATACGCGACCGGTGCAGCGTGAGCGGCTGATATAGATTAGAGGTTAGGTCCGGTTCCGATCACGCTAGCGCGGCAGTTCCTTTTTAATTAACTCTTTTTCCAAGGAATAAAATATTTCCCTATAAGTGTCTCTACTTAACAATAGGAGTATCGTTTGATCGATGTGAATTACATACCAGTACCATTTATCTAAATTCATTTTTGTTCATTATTGTTTGTTGACTGTGCACTTTATACACTGTTTCTATTAGCCTTAGATAAACAACGTAACAATAGTAATCGATAGATTGACATTGGTCTCTGTGGGATCGATAATATTTTATATTACTCTAAAGTATTTCGTATACTTTTGGAAAGCACGCATCACATTCTTATGAAGTTTGACACTAGGATTAAATGGAGTGGTGACTTCCTTAAAGCGTAAGTGTTTGAAATTATCAAGCATTATCTCAATATAGTGTGTTTGACTAAGTTTATAACCCCCACTATTTCACTTTACTTTGATCCCCAAAAGTGTGTCAACTAGTCCAAGATCATTCATCTTGAATGTGGAAGTTAGAAACATCTTCGTTTCTAAAATTCTATTAATCTTGTTGCTAATGATTAATCATGTAATCAACATAGAGATAAATGAATATCACAATATTCTCACACAACTTCGTGTACAAACACTTGTAATAGGAATTAGATGAAAAATGTTTTTAGATAATGAAGTTAGAGATAAAGTTATGAGCAATTTGAAGTAGTATAGAAAAAATTGCAACGAGCACCTTATTTATGTTCACCTGTCTCAAATCTTCACTTTAATTTATATGTTAAACCTTCTTGATCAACTTCATCATTGATGTGCATGATACTTTTGATCATTTTCTTCTTTGATTATCTTTGTCTTTGTCACACCCTTTTCTACCCCCAAATAATGTTGCAGCAGAAACAACACAAATATCAGAGTAAGCATAAAAATTCCCTCGAAGGGTGCACATTTCTCATTAAATCAAAATAACACAATTACCCTGTAAACAAAAAAAGGGTTTTTCCTCAAAGTTTCACAAAAAGCCTTCACATGGCAGCGGAACTCAAAATTCTCAATAAGAAGGTTTTCCACAACGTTGTAATAATAAAAAATAAAACTACATCATCGTATGACAACAAAATAAAGAAACACATAGTTCGACTCAAAAGACCCCAACCCGATGTTACACTATCAGAGCAAGACCCTCTAAATCGACCAAAGCAAATAAACTTCAAGTCCTCAGAAGCATCCAAAGCTAAGCCTGATCACCTGCACGTTACCCGCGTGGAGGCAACATTCAAACAGGCAGGGTGAGTAATCACAATTCAATATAAATCATATAAAAAAAAGACATTAACAGGGCAACAGTTATTTTCATCAAATACTACAACAACTCACCCAAAACATCATATAAAACATCACATCACCAACATCACTCATATGCAATCATGCAATGCCACAAAGAATGAAATGCAACGTTATAAAAATGCATGTGGTACCAAATCGTCATAATAATGGACACTAGGCCATCAACCCTCCACAAGGGAGCACGTCATAAACACCTCAATCCACACAATGGAATTAAAGCCACCACTGGACCGAAGTCCTAACATCATCAATAGACCAAAGTCTAAATGCTATGAATGTATGATGCACAATGTCAATATCATCATCAACAACAAAAGTCATTACGTGCATCAACATTCATCAAAATCTCATGCTAATCCATATCATCATTTAATCATCAAAACATCATGAATCGTCAACTCATAATCATCAATATACTCATGGTACTTCACATCGTCATTCTATCCTCAAACATCACATATAAACATCTAGTAATCATCAATAACATCATATCATCATCTAATCATCAAAACATCATTTTCATCACTAAATAATTCATCTATAACACGTCAACACATAGCAGAAATTCACAGCAACATCACAACATTAATATAATATAAAACTGATATTTTTCATGAATTTTAAATCAATAAAATAATATTTTTCAGTCCCAAGTCGTGCTAAGCGCCCTACTCACTGCCTCGAAGAGGCGAAATTTCTTCAGACCGCGCTAAGCGGGCTCTGCAATTTCTGCAGAAAAACCCTACGATAACAACACTCCTCCATCTGCGATCCTGCACTCCTAAGCTAGTTTTTAACTCAGATTTTTCACAGATTATGTTATTATAACCTATAGCTATCACATATACATCAATAACAACAACCATCACATAGCAAATCATCCAAAATCCATCATCCCTAACCTCCAATTTCTAGGTTTTCCCCCAAAACCCCAATTACCCACTAACACCTAATCTTTATATCAAATATATTGCAAAGTGATACTCCCCATACCTTAGAATATTGTCTCCTTCGACCTCTCTTGAAGTTTCGTTGGAATTCTTCTATGCCCTAGTCTCCTTCTCACTTGTTCTTCAGAGCACCTTTGCCTTTTCCTCAAAATAATACGAATAATGAGTTCCTTTCATTATTCTCTCTTAATATACCCCTAAATGTGCTCTTTCCATTATATCCTCACTAATTCTCCTCAAATGTCCACTTAACCCTTACTTCCTCTAATTTTATTTAAAATAAAGGGTTAATAGTGAATTTCACCCCTGTAATGTTAGCTAATTTTGCTTTTCCCCCCTCCCTGCCTTTTGGCAGCGGTTTTTTCAGAAAAATCGTTGCCAAAACCTGCCTTTGGCAATGGTGGGGGGGTAAACTGAAACACGCTCATATGGCAGGGGGGTTTCATATAATTAACCCTAAAATAAATAATAATACAAATATTTTCATATTATATACTATTATTTAATTAAAATCACCAAAACTTCACAAAAATCATCAACATCGACATGAAACACCAAAATTCATAGAAAAACACAAATATAATATTTAAATAAATTAAATAAATATTCTACGAAATTTGGGGCGTTACAACTCTCCCCCACTTAAGGAATTTTCCCCCTCGAAAATTACCTCAAGGAAACAGAGTCGGATACGACTCCCTCCTCTGATCTTCACGTTACCAAGTCCAACTTTCGCCAGCTGGTCCACCCCATAACACCTTTACCAAAGTTATGTCCTTACCCCGCAGTTGCTTCATCTCTCGACCATCAACACGCACTGGTAACGCTTCCACAGTTAGATTATCCCTTACTTGTACATCATCCATCTGAATCACATGCGACGGATCCGAAATGTACTTCCTCAATTGAGACACATGGAACACGTCATGCAAATTCACAAGTGACGGCGGTAAAGCAATTCGATAGGCTACCTCTCCTATCCTCTGCGATATCTAATATGGACCAACAAAACATGGAGTGAGCTTCCTAGACTTCAAAGCTCGACCCACACCAGTCACTAGCGTCACTCTCAAAAACACGTGATCTCCCTCTTGGAATTCAAGTGCTTTCCTCCTCTTATCATGGTAGCTCTTCTGACGACTCTGAAGCTTTCCTCCTCTTATCATGGTAGTCTCTTGCACAATTTCAGGTGCTTTCCTCCTCTTATCATGGTAGTCTCTTGTACAATTTCAGGTCCGAGTACAACACTCTCGCCCGACTCATACCAACACAACGGAGTCCTACACCTTCTCCCATACAAAGCTTCATAAGGCGCCATTCCAATACTAGCATGAAAACTATTATTGTACGTGAACTCAATCAACGGAAAATGGCTGTCCCACGATCCTCCATGATCCAACACACAAGCCCTCAGCAAATCTTCTAAAGATTGGGTAGTCTTTTCTGTCTGACCGTCTGTCTGCGGATGATAGGTAGAACTCATCCTTAACTTAGTACCCAAAACATCTTGCAAACTTTTCCAAAACCTCGATGTAAACCTCGGGTCTCTATCCGACACAATACTCGAAGATACCCCATGTAACTTCACAATCTCTTCAATATACATCTCGGCCAACTTCTGTATGGAATGATTAATCTTCATCGGCAAGAAATGAGCCGACTTAGTTAATCTATACACGATCACCCAAATTGAATCATTTCCCTTAGCAGTCTTCGACAATCCCGACACAAAATCCATGGAAATACTATCCCATTTCCATTCTGGAATCCTCAACGGCTGCATCATACCTAAAGGCTTCTGATGCTCAACTTTCGACTTCTGACAAGTCAAACACGCATAAACAAACTCTGCAATATCCTTCTTCATACCTGGCCACCAAAACAACTTTTTCAAATCTTGGTACATCTTCGTAGCACCGGGATGAATGCTCAATCTACTTCGGTGTCCTTCTTCAAGAATGCTCTTCTTAATGTCTGGAACATCTGGAACACACACTCTATCTCGAAACCTCATCACACCATTCTCATCAATCCGGAAGTCACCTCCGTTACCTTGGTTAATCAAAGTCAATTGGTCAACCAACTTTAAGTCAAATTGTTGTCCCACTCTGATTTCTCCCAGAATACTACTAGTCAACCTCAACATTCCCAATTTCACACTGTCAGAGGTCTCTTCACATACCAAACTCAAATCTATGAATTGCTCAATTAATTCCAACTCTTTCACCATAAACATTGACATATGCAATGACTTTCTGCTCAATGCATCGACCACTACATTTGCTTTGCCCAGATGATAACTCAAATCAAAATCGAAATCTTTCAATAGCTTTAACCACCTCCTCTGCCTCATATTCAATTCCTTCTAATTAAATAAGTACTTCAAACTCTTATGATCACTTAACACTTCAAATTTAGAGCCAAACAGATAATGTCTCCAAATCTTCAACACAAACACCACCGCGGCCAATTCCAAGTCATGTATGGGATAATTCCTCTCATGAACTCGCAATTGTCTCGAAGCTTAGGCAACAACTTGTCCATTATGTATTAATACTCCACTAAGGCCCATCTTCGACGCATCACAATACACCACAAAAGATTCGTTCGGATTAGGCAAAATCAACACTGGACCAGTCGTCAACTTCTTCTTTAATTCCACAAAACTCTCTTCACAAGCTACACACCACACAAAAGCTTGACCCTTTCGAGTCAACTGAGACAAAGGTAACGCCAACTTAGAAAAGCCTTCAATAAACTTGCGGTAATAACCCGCTAATCCCATAAAACTCCATATCTCAGTAGCAGACTTCGGAGTCTCCCACTGTAACACGACATCAATCTTAGAAGGATCAACAGCAATCCCGCCACTTGAAATCACATGGCCAAGGAAACTCACCTCCTTCAACCAAAACTCACACTTCGACAGCTTTGCATACAACTTCTTCTCCTTAAACACTTGCAACACAGTCCTCAAATGCTCAACATGCTCTTCTTCAGATCTAGAATATATCAAGATATCATCGATAAACACCACTACAAACTTATCCAAATACTCATGGAAAATCCGATTCATGTACTCCATGAACACACCAGGTGCATTAGATACACCAAACGGCATCACCGAGTATTCATAGTGTCTATACCTCGTCTTGAAAGCCGTCTTTGGAATATCGTCAGGCTTAACACGAATCTGATGATAACCCGACCTCAAATCAATCTTGCTAAACACACAAGCACCTACTAGCTGATCCATCAAATCGTCAATTCTCGGTAGCGGATACTTATTCTTGACAGTCACTTTATTCAGCTGCCGATAATCAACACACAACCTCATACTTCCATCCTTCTTCTTCACTAACAACACAGGAGCACCCCATAGAGAAACACTTGGTCGAACAAACCTCTTCTCAAGCAATTCTTCCAACTGTTTCTTCAACTCACTTAGCTCATAAGCTGACATTCGATAAGGAGCCATCGACACTGGACTCGTACCTGGTATTAAGTCCACTGCAAACTTTACCTCACGCTCTGGAGGCAAATCGCGGATGTCATCTGGAAACACTTCTGGGAATTCATAGACAACCGACAACTCCACGCTCACAGCTTCACAATCAATTTGCAATGATGCAAACATTGCAAACACCAAAGCTTCGTCTTCTTGGAGTTCGCCTACTTGCTTAGCAGACAAGAACATCAACTCCCCACTATTATCAATCTCAGGAAACTCTACCGTCTTGGTATAACAATTGATATGAACACGGTTGAACTCCAACCAGTTCATTCCAAAGATCACATTAATTTGGTGCAAGGGTAGGCACACCAAATCCATCACAAAGTTCTTCTCAAAAATCGTCACAGGACATCTCAAACACACAAGGGTAGTAGTAACAGAACCATTAGCTGGAGTTTATATTACCATATTACCATTCATATCAGATAACTTCAAACTCAATCTATTAGCATATTCAAGAGAGATAAAAGAATGAGTAGCACTAGTATCAATAATAGCAACCAACTCGATATTAAATAAAACAAGTACCTCGAATCAGGTTGTTCTTCTCTGATGCCTCCAAACCACTCAAAGCAAACACTCTGCCACTGGTCTGAGTAGCAGTCGCAGTCTTCTTCGGCTTCTGACATTGAGTACTAATATGACCTTTCTCACCACAATTGAAACAGGTCGGACCTTCATCTTTGCAGTCAGTAGCTCTATGCCCCTTCTTACCACATCGATAGCACCTCACCACATTATTGGTGCACGCATCAGCACGGTGACCTTGCTCACCACACTTATGACACTTTCCAGAAGCGGGAACTACTCCCCCACTTGTGTTTTTCCCATCTGAAGCCTTCCGCTTCCCTTTGTCAGCTGAAGTTGTATAAAGCTTACCCCTATACTGCCCCTTCTTCTCACTCAACTGCTTGTAGTGAACAGATCGAGCTCGGCTGTCCTCATCGTAGATTCTGCTCTTGTCAACCAACTCAGCATACATGCGACTCTGCTGATACCCAATACCCTGCTTAATCTCTGGTCTCAGTCCATTCTCGAACTTGAGACATTTGGACATCTCAGCATCAACACGATTGTAGTGCGGACAAAACTTCACCAACTTCTCAAACTTCGCGGCATACTCTGCCACAGTCATATCTCCTTGCTTCAGCTCTAGGAATTCCACTTCTCTCTTGCCACGAGCATCCTCTGGGAAATACTTGCCCATAAACTCCTGCTTAAAGACAACCCAAGTTATCACAGTGCCAACATCAGTAAGCCTCTGACGGGTGTTATCCCACCACTCCTCAGCCTCCTCTTCCAGCATATGTGTTCCGAACTGAACCTGTTGCGCATCAGAACACCCCATCACCCGAAAGATCTTCTCGATCGCCTTCAGCCACTTGTGTGAACTTGCTGGATCATGCGTACCCAAAAAAGTCGGTGGATTGTTCCTTTGAAACTTCCCCAAAGCACGAAACTCATCAGGAGCCCCACCATTCGGATTCAGCTACGCCACCACATTAGCAACCGATTCCAACGCATCAGCAATTGCACGATTATTTCTTCCAGCCATCCTGTACACCACCAACAACGTTAGAAGAACTAAAACATCGACAGTGTACACACACTCGTCGACTGACAGGGACATACATCAAGTAAAAACCTGGCCGGACGGACCGACCTGCTCTGATACCACTAATGTAACACCCTTTTCTACCCCTAAATAACGTTGCAGCAGAAACAACTCAAATATCAGAGTAAGCATAAAAATTCCCTCGAAGGGTGTACATTTCTCATTAAATCAAAATAACACAATTACCTTGTAAACAAAAAAAGGGTTTTTCCTCAAAGTTTCACAAAAAGCCTTCACATGGCAGCGGAACTCAAAATTCTCAATAAGAAGGTTTTCCACAACGTCGTAATAATAAAAAATAAAACCACATCATTGTATGACAACAAAATAAAGAAACAACATAGTTCGACTCAAAGGACCCCAACCCGATGTTACACTATCAGAGCAAGACCCTCTTAATCGACCAAAGCAAATAAACTTCAAGTCCTCGGAAGCATCCAAAGCTAAGTCTGATCACCTGCACGTTACCCACGTGGAGGCAACATTCAAACAGGCAGGGTGAGTAATCAAAATTCAATATAAATCATATAAAAAAAGACATTAACAGGGCAACAATTATTTTCATCAAATACTACATCAACTCACCCAAAACATCATATAAAACATCACATCACCAACATCACTCATATGCAATCATGCAATGCCACAAAGAATGAAATGCAACGTCATAAAAATGCATGTGGTACCAAATCGTCATAATAATGGACACTAGGCCATCAACCCTCCACAAGGGAGCACATTATAACCACCTCAATCCACACAATGGGATTGAAGCCACCACTGGACCGAAGTCCTAACATCATCAATAGACCAAAGTCTAAATGCTATGAATGCATGATGCACAATGTCAATATCATCATCATCAACAAAAGTCATTACGTGCATCAACATTCATCAAAATCTCATGCTAATCCATATCATCATTTAATCATCAAAACATCATGAATCGTCATCTCATAATCATCAATATACTCATGGTACTTCACATCGTCATTCTATCCTCAAACATCACATATAAACATCTAGTAATCATCAATAACATCATATCATCATCTAATCATCAAAACATCATTTTCATCACTAAATAATTCATCATATAACACATCAACACATAGCAGAAATTCACAGCAATATCACAACATTAATATAATATAAAACTGATATTTTTCATGAATTTTAAATCAATAAAATAATATTTTTCAGTCCCAGGTCGCGCTAAGAGTGCCCCACCCGCGCTAAGCACGCTACTCACTGCCTCGAAGAGGCGAAATTTCTTCAGACCGCGCTAAGCGCGCTAGGCCGCGCTAAGCGGGCTCTGCGATTTCTGTAGAAAAATCCTGCGATAACAGCACTCCTCCATCTGCGAACCTGCACTCCTAAACTAGTTTTTAACTCAGATTTTTCACAGAATATGTTATTATAACCTATAGCTATCACATATACATCAATAACAACAACCATCACATAGCAAATCATCCAAAATCCATCATCCCTAACCTCCAATTTCTAGGTTTTCCCCCAAAACCCCAATTACCCACTAACACCTAATCTTTATATCAAATATATTGCAAAGTGATACTCCCCATACCTTAGAATATTGTCTCCTTCGACCTCTCTTGAAGTTTCGTCGGAATTCTTCTATGCCCTAGCCTCCTTCTCACTTGTTCTTCAGAGCACCTTTGCCTTTTCCTCAAAATAATACGAATAATGAGTTCCTTTCATTATTCTCTCTTAATATACCCCTAAATATGCTTTTCCCATTATATCCTCACTAATTCTCCTCAAATGTCCACTTTACCCTTACTTCCTCTAATTTTATTTAAAATAAATAATAATACAAATATATTCATATTATATACTATTATTTAATTAAAATCACCAAAACTTCACAAAAATCACCGACATCGACACGAAACACCAAAATTCACAGAAAACCACGAATATAATATTTAAATAAATTAAATAAATATTCTACGAAATTTGGGGCGTTACAGTCTTCATCAAAACTGAACTAGATATAAGAAGTATTCTTCATAATCTCCCCCTTTTTAATGATGACAAACTCTTTGAATTCTTATTTTGATATGTTTGAAAAGTCTTCCTATAAATTGTGTGTCTCCCTTTAATTGATAAATTTTTCAATGGCAAAGTCAAACTTTTGATATCATTGTTTCTATATCTAATTTAATCCATTGCAAGGATTTGACAAGCTTGCACGCTATTTGTTCATTACCGGGAAGCATATAACCTTTTCGTTTCTCTATGTAAATCTCCTCATCGAGATCTCTATTTAGGAATTTCGTTTGACATCCTTTTGATGAATAATAAAGTAATACAAAGAAACTAATGCAAACGATGCTCTAATTTTCGTTGTGCTTGCTACCAGTGCATATTTGTCAAATGATAAACACCTTCGTTTTGTTTAAAACACCCTTGGTCATTAATCAAGGCTTATAGGTGTTTAGTGTACCATCACAGTATGATACTTCCTTCTAAACAAGAGGAGTCCCTTGAAGCTATTGATTCCTTATAAGTCTTAGGATCATTTTCCACTTGAAGAATAATAGGAATCCTACGAACATAATTCTTACTATTTCCTTCCATTAGACAAAAGAAATAAATTGACTATCAATTTTTTTCGGTCCTAGATCATTAGCCTTTCGGACTCTCTTGCTTATTATAAGTTCGGGTTGTTTTTCAACTATCCATGAAGAATCTTCCTTATGAGATTCTTTATTAGTGACGAACTTTCGGTTTGCATTTTAACAATTCGTAGAGAACCTTTCTCACGAGGTTCTTCAGTTGTGGAAATATTGAATTTCTTATCCTCCGTGATAAGGATCTCAAAATTTCACATCTCGTTATTCAATAGTGACATTAGACTCCATATTACAACATCTATATAAGTCATGATTCATCTTTGGATGAACTTTATATCGTCAATATTATTTTCTTCTTTCAAATTACGACTTTTGAAAATTTAATTTTAAAAAGGAGTTATTTTCCAAATCAATACCAATATAATATATATTGTAAGGTTGAAACTAGGGGTGGACAGAAAATCCATAACCGCCCGAAACCAATTGTAACCGATAGAAAATAAAAGAGCGGATCGGTTCGAAATGGGTTTCGGATCCACTTATTACAATTTTCAGTTATATGTGGTTTGAAATGGTCGGACTCTGATTGAAAATTTTAATCCTTTAAAATCCAACACCAACCGATTAGATGATAGACGTTCTAATATTTTAATACATTAGTCTTTGTGCATACAGAAAGTCTGCTTTTTGCACAAAATAGTCTGCTTTTTGCATAATTTTCTACTACTATTTAACTTTATCATCATTACTATTACTATTCATGACAACTCTTTGTTAAACAAGTTCCCTATTTCATTTTTTAAGTTACAGTAATTATTACAATTATAATATTTATATTTACATCACAATTATATTATAGTATTTATTTATTATTAAATTTTACTTAATAAAACACTTGTACTCTTTCATCTCTGTCTTCTTTCCCTCACCCTTGTTCATCTCTCTTCTTTCTCTCTCTGTCATACGAAGCTCAAAGATGAAGAAGAAAAAGTATTCATATACATATATATATATATATATATATATATATATATATATATATATATATATTGTAGATAATTTGCAGCATAAATAGTTGATTTTGCGCAAAATTTGTGTGTGTTTTCATCTTCTTTTCTTAAACTTGAAAAACCGCAACAACCCACCCGCAAATTCGACAATCCGTTTAAACTGAAACCGCCTTAACCGATGTTTCAAACGGACGAAATTGGATGAGATATTCTCATCCTTTGGTTTGATCAGATCTAGGTTTTTTCATCCGAATCCAACCGAAACCGATCCGTGTCCACCCCTAGTTGAAACGGTGTAACATGTTTCCTACTGTATGACATATGCACACCTTCCAATATATTGGTGTTGCTATATACTATCATTGCTATCTGCAAAACTGAATGCATATGATTGCCCTTACTGTATGGCGTATGCACACCTTCCAATATTAATTATTAATGCACAATTTGTTTTCTACTTCATATGAAATTGATATATATATATATATATATATATATATATATAAATCAAAAGAGAGTGTACTGTAAACATGACCATATGTAAATATATAATAACATATGTGTATATGCAATGGTGTTATCCCAAAATAACCTTTTTGAAATTTATGTCCAAACAATGTAAACAATTATATAGCCGAAACGTAATTACGACATCTTAGCAAAAGGTTTTAATTATTGTATCTGAAATTATGATGTTGATTCTTGTTCTTGATTCTTGATATGAAAACCTCGATTTTTATTGTTTGAAATACTTTTAAGATTATTAGAAAATTAATTTAAATTAAATGAATTGCGGCTAGAATCGTGAACAAAATCACTTTCCTTAAAAGTATTTCAAGTACTCTCAAATGTCTTAGAGTTGGAACGCAGGAATATGCAGGATAATTCAGCCTATACTCGAGTTTTCACAAGATTGATGAAAACTCGAATGTAGGGAAGAGTGTCTGGAATTTTAGTGAAGAGAAAGTATGTTTTTTTTTCTGAATTTGGAATGAAGTATTTATATGCCATATTGGTGTTGTTTCACAAGGTTGCGACCCTTGGTGAAACAACTTCCTTTTACCAAGAGTTACAAGCTTTTGCCAAGAGTTACTTTTACCAAAAGTTACATTGTTTCGCTTACAACAACATTCTTCAAGAGTTTCATACTTTCATTCTACAACACTTCACGAAGTGTTGCCTATTTCCGAATTCAAACTCACTGCAACACTTCACAAGTGTTGCTTATTTATGAATTTAAAAAATTAATCTTCACTTGCATATTTTCTTGTTAATTCGGAACACACTCAAGATTATTAATTCTTAATAATTTACAATAGTTCAATGACAACATCAATATTTAACATTAACATATTTGAGTGGTTATTTATTTCCATGCACTACACAATCCTTTGTGTTATACAATTGTTCACATGCAATTGACCAATACTTTGGAGACGCTAAATAAACCTGAACTAATGATAACCCTAAAATTATTAGGGAATGAATATATATTAATTAATATGATCAATAAACAATATGTTATGAAATTAACCAAAATGATATAGAGATGAAGGAGCAAAGAGACGAAGAAAAGCGATATTACATTATTCACCTCAAGTTTCCTTAGCATTGCAACATGGACCATATTTATAGTACATGACCAATAAACAACCATTAACTTAAGGAATACACAAAGGTTAGAAAATTAACTCATAGGAGTTAAGAAATATAGAAAGTTGGGTAAATGAACATCCACATCTATTTACTATTATTCATAACACACAATACTAATAATCATACACATGTAAAAACAATTACCTATGAAATATTTCCAATAATATGTAGGTCACAAGAGTCCTTAACACTAGGCTATAATGGCCTTGAAGTCGTCATCCACTGCTCAAATTGTTGACTTCCCATATACTACTAGGGATGACAAAAATATTCGTACCCGCAAATATGTGCGGTTAAAATCTGTCACGGATATGAGGCAGGTAGCTTAATGGATATCCACGGAGAAAATATGAATATTTAAATAACCATTTGTTAATTGATATGGATACGGGATAATGATATTCGTGCCCGCGGATATCCATATCCGTTAATAAATTATAAAAATCATTTAAATATCATTAGTTTATTATACCTTATCTTTTTCTCTTCTAAAAAAATTAGTCTTCTTATATTTCTTTCTTTTTTTTTTTTTGAAATTTTCTTTGAAGAAAATATTTTGCATTTCATTCAAATTCTATTAGTCATTTCATATTTAAACTCTTCAATACTTCATACCTCACTTCAACAATTTCACAGTCCAAACAACTAGTGTTGTCATTCCTCTGTCGAACTAGTGTCTCCCTTCCTACTCCACTGTTGTCCGCTCTTCCATCATAACTCACAATCACACTATCTTTTATTTGTTTGGTTAAAAATAAGATGTATGAATATTATGTTTGGATCTAATTATGTTTTGCTGAATAAGAAGAAAATTAATGTGATGAAATTTTATTGTTAAATTAAGAGCGAATTGTATGGATGTAATGTGATAATAACTTTTAAAAGAAGTTAAAAGTATGAATTGTTTGAATTGTATGGATCTTTAAAAGAAGTTAAAAATATTTTTTTTAAAAAATAATTTTTATAAAAAAATATTATTTATGGATATCTGTAAATATCTGCGAATATCGTAAAACCTGTAAATTACCCACTTAACGAATACCCGCATGGATATGGATATCATATTTATCCAATTGGGCAGATACAAATATCATAGTATCTGTCCCCATGGATATCCCTTTACATTCCTATATACTACTAAAGATGTTTCTTCTTCTATTTTTTTTCTTGTTCAAGCACATTTACTTTTACATTGAGCACTCAGATCATATCATACAACTTTGAAATTTTTGGAAGATGTAATTATATAAAGACACTTTTAAGAGTTTTCCCATACACTAGACCCCTAAGATACTATGAATGTTTCGATCGACCTAGAGCCAGAGATAATATATATATATATATATATATATATTCATGATCACAATTTTCTTCGGACATAATTTGCAATAATTGCTCGTGGTATAGACCAAAGGCAAAAAAAGTACACCCTCCGGACACATTTATAAGCAAATTTACCTTTTTTTGGTACATTTGACTATTAGTGTATCTAGTCCATATATGGACTAGATACACTAATAGTCAAATGTACCCAAAAAAGATAAATTTGCTTATAAATGTGTCCGGAGGGTGTATGTATTAGTCCTAGGGGTGGCAAACAAGCAGCCTATTCTGTTTTGGCTCGCTTCTGAAAAAAATATATAGAAAAAAGTGGTAGACATAATAAAGGAAAGGATGCAGACCCAAAATCTGGCCCTACCCACACAAAAAGGAGGCAGAACAGGTCAGAAGGGTATAGCACTATAAAGCCTAAAAATTGCAAAATTCATGTTAATGGTCGAGTTCTCAAAAGTCCGAAAAAAAAGGGGTAAACATAGTAGAGGTTGCAGACATGCCCAGAAAAATGTAGGCACACCTAACGAGACAAGTTTGTTTTGTCATCCTTAATTAGTCATACCATGATTAACGCAGTAATATGACATACTAAAAATTATTTTACTTATACATCTTCAACAATATCATCCGCAATTTTTTCGTCTTTGCTGAATTGAGCTTCCATCCATGTCCTAAAACGAGACTTATTATCTAGTTGTTCTCTTTTTTTTTTCATAACTTATTTTGAAAAACAAACCCATTCGAGAGAAAATACAACAACATAATTAACTCATTCAATGTTATCATGTCACTATTTCAGTGTTACTAATTAAACAAATACAACATTAAATTTTAGTTAACTTGGTGTCAAAAGTTTCAATTTAATCAAAGACTAAGAAACTAAAAAAAGACCATTTATCATAAATTTCAAACAAGTATTTCATATCATACTTAAAGTTTATTCAGCAACTTAAACATATCAAGTTTATTCAGAAGTTAAACATATCCCTGATGTGAATTTGATTTTCTATTTTGTTTTTTTTTTCTTCTCAATTTCTATATTAATTAATGAAAAATATGGTAAGTATACTAATAAAAAAAAGTAAAAATTAATAAACAAGAAAAAATAATAATACCTTAGATATCTCTTCTAAATGTTAAGCTACAAATTTATTTAAGTGACTTTGTTGAACAAGCCGCATATACTTCTTTTTAGAATTCAGATTAATATTTCCATTCTTGTCTTTAAGCCACCTTGTGAGACCAGCCAGCATATCTTCTTCAATCGAGCCTTGATATGTGCCTCTGTAGTCTTCATTTCAAATTTGTTTTATAACTCTTCTTGTTAGCATATTTGATCAAATATTAATACTGACAATTATCTCAATTAAATGAGATTTTTGCACAATTTTTTACACACATATATATCAATTATGAAAATACAGAAAATCATTACTACATTCTCTTTTATGGCATCCTCCTTCTCCTATTCTTTGTAGCTCACAATCCTTATTTTTTTCTCTGACTACCAACATCAACACTCCTTCTCCAAACCCTATATCCCTCTCCATGCTTCCATTTCTTTCAAACTATTTCGCATCAATTTTTGTGCTTGGAAAATTTAGGTCACCTCCCTTCTCTTAGGTATATGATACAAATTGAAAAGTGCACAACAATGCGAAGAGGTACACAAAATATCGAAATACATAGAGCTATTATTTGATTATCGATTTTTACTCTAGTGATGTAAAACTAAGGCAAACGAAATATTGGGGCTTAAGTGGTGATGAATATAATTAACAAAATAAAAGGTCGGACATGAGCTATGTGACTACCTATCCCGACGTACCCAATTAACTCTCGAAATTGAATCGAATCCCAGAACCAAATTTTTTCTATTTTTTCTATACAACAAAGAGCGTGTTCATTAATGTCTATATTTAAATAAAAATTAAAAATAGTTTCGCCACAGTTGTATCTGTCAACCGTAGTTATATGTCACATAAAATTAATATGTTTCACTACGGTTGGTGTTATCAACCGTGGTAAATATTTTTTATTACAATTAAAACATATCAGATTTAGTTTATTTCCTTCATAACAGAAATGCCCTAGTAAAGAACAGATGAAAACGATAGCGAAATAGACTTCCAAACTTCATCTTATTACCTCTCATTCATTTCTGGGAACCACCTCTTCTTCAATTTACATGAAGGCAATTTACTTTATCTATTTCTTCATCTTCAATGAAAAAGAGTGCGAGCACACACGAAGATTTTCTTCTATTTAAGTTTCTTTATCTATTTCTTCACATTTATCATAATTCATGTTGAATTTTAGGTTTTGGTGTTTTTAAATGTTATATTGTTGTAATTAAACCATATTTCCATGTAGTGTGTGTATGAACCTTTAGTATGTTGTGTGAATGTAGGTTGTATATATGTTAGAGTGTTGTTGTATATATGTGTATGAGGCATATTAGTATGTGGGAATGTTGTGTGAATGTTAGTATGTTGTGTGTAGCATTAGTATACCGTAATGATTGCATATTATACAAGAAAAAGTATGAAAAATTTGATCAATGTCCGAAATATGGCGAGTCACGTTACAAGGTGAAGGACAACAATGGTGATGACTATGACGATGTTAGCAACAAGTGTGCTCCTGATAAAGTTTTATGGTATTTACCAATAATTCCAAGGTTCAATAGACTTTTTACTAATGCAAATGACACAAAGAATATTAGATGGCATGCAGATGAAAGAAAATGTGATGGAAATATTCGTCATATAGCTGATTCTTTGCAATAGATAAAATAAATTCGTTGTTTTCGGATTTTAGCCTTGAGACAAGAAACCTTAGGCTTGAGCTTGCCACAGATGGAATGAACCCCTTTGGTAATATAAGTCATAACCATACTTCGTGGTCTGTTCTTCTCACGATTTACAACCTATCTCCTTGGTAGTGCATGAAGCGCAAGTATATCTTGTTATCTACAATGGTTTCTGGACCAAAACAACCTAGAAACAACATAGATGTTTATCTAAGTCAATTAATTGAATATTTAATACTTTTGTGGAAGGAAGGGGTTGACATTGATGATGCGTATTCAGGTGAAAAGTTTAAGATGTGTGCCATGTTATTTTCATAATCAACGATTTTCCTGCATATGGTAATTTAGATGGATATAGTGTTAAGGGACACAAAGCATGTCCTATATGTGAATCTAATACATGTTTTCACCAAATTCAGATTGAAAAAAAACCCTTTATGGCATAAAAATTTTCTAAAACCCAATCATCGTTATTTTAGATTGTGGAAGGCTTTTAACAGAGAGCAGGAGTTTGAAATCACACCTAAACCTTTAACGAACGAAGAAGTTTATCAACGACAAGAATAACTTATTGTTGTTTTTGGAAAGAATAAAAAAAATTCCCGTTGAGAGAAATATTTGGAAAAAGAAACCGGTGTTCTTTGATCTTCCAAATTGGTCTTGCATCGACGTAAGACATTGTCTTGATGTAACGCGAGTGGAGAAAAATGTGTGTGATAATTTGATTGGAACACTTCTAAACATTCTAAGAAATAATAAATATAGTAAAAATTCTCATTTATATATATTTAAGATGGTTATATGACGACAATTGGCCTCATAAGTAATAGGAAAAAGAACTTATGTGCCTCTGGTGTAGCGCAAATTTTTGCGTGGTTGCAAAGCACTATCGCTTTGGGGTACTACAGTTCGATTCATTTTTTATTCTATTGAAGCTGATTAAGGAAGGGAAATAGATGTCTCTAATTAACCCTGCTTGCATACTGAGTTTAAACAGGTGACTGTTGGTTTACAGATGCTATTAAGATTGTGGGTCTCTCTTAGGTTATTTTGTTAAGAACACAGTGTCTGGACTATTTGTGAGGCTTTTGGTAATGTGTTTAGATTTGATTCTTTTGGGTTGATTTGATAGAGATACTGGATTTTGGGTTTTTGATTAGTATGCTCGCTAAGATTTTGCAATCTTATGCCTACGTATTCCCATTTAACGAAATAAGGAAATCAGAGCGATCGTAGTTCCTCCTATTCTATGGGAGGAAAAAGGTTGTTTTAGTGTCTTGTTCAAAGCCCAAAACATGAAGCTAAAGGTGATTTGTATCTTGTTCAAAACCCAAGATGTGAAGCTAAAGGGTTTTGGATGAGAGAGAATTTGTCATCTCTAAAGAGGAGTTGTTGATGTTTGTATGCTGTGAGCAAGGCACAGATTTGATGCCAAAAGGTTAATTGACTCAACCGAGGTTTTCCTTGTACAAAGCCTAAGAGGAGGCGATTGACCCAACAAGAGGGTGCTAACAAGTGACTGACTCAACAAGAGAGTGCTTTTATGTGTCTTGTACGAAGCCCAAGATGGAGGCTAAAAGGTTTTGACTCAACAAGAGAGTCTTTTATCTGTCTTATATGAAGCCTAAGACGGAGGCTAAAAAGGTTTGACTCAACAAGAGAGTCTTTTATACTCAACAAGAGAGTGATTTAGTGTCTCGTATGAAGCCCGAGATGGAGGCTAAAGGGGAAGTGACTCAACAAGAGAGTCTTTTATACTCAACAAGAGAGTGTTTTGTTGTCTCGTACGAAGCCCGAGATAGAGGCTAAAAAGGGAATTGACTCAACAAGAGAGTCTTTTATACTCAACAAGAGAGTGATTTTATCTGTCTTATACGAAGTCTAAGACGGAGGCTAAAAAGGGCTTTGACTCAACAAGAGAGTCTTTTATACTCAACAAGAGATTGTTTTTTTTTGTGTCTTGTACGAAGCCCAAGACGGAGGCTAAAGGGGAGACCGACTCAACAAGAGAGTCTGAAAAGGTTAACTCTGCTGGGGAGAGTTATTGTACAAAGCCCAAGAGGAGGCCACCTTACCGCTGTGGATTCTGGAGATCCTGAAGCAAGTCCAAGTATAGGGAACTCTCATGAGAGAGACCGGGTTTCTGCCTATGTTTGAAGGGAACTTGAGAATGTCTTTGAGACTCAAGGGCCTTAGACTGTCCAAGTCTGGAGTTTTATCTTTTGTATAATGCCCAAGAGGAGGCACGGGTATTAAGGTATGGGTATCAACCCCACAACGGCCGGAGTTTTGACGTTGGAAAGACTGCTCTAGCAAAGGATGACAAAGTTCTGTCTTATACCTTTAAGAGGTCGTCAGGGTCCTTGTATTAAGCCCAAGAGAAGGCATGAGAACTTCTAAGAAGCCGAATGGTCCTTGTACAACGCCCAAGAGGAGGCGGGGATGCTTTTAGGAAGTCTGTGGGTCCCCAAACCAAGAGAAGTTCAAGACATGCTATTCACAGAGAATAGATCAAGCCAGGAAGGTTCTTGAATTTAGAAGAAACTCAAGAGATGTTATTCACGGAGAATAGATCAACTATGGGGAGTAGAGTTTCTTTGACAATTTTTAAGAGTGACATTCTGAGAAAAGGTTCACCGAGAATACTGCCTTTCTCTTTGTTCCATATTGTTTAACCCCAAGAGAAGGGAAGACTGTATCTGGAATCCTATGGGGGATCTAGTTTTGACTGTATTTAAGAGTGACCAACAAGGCTTTACCTAGTGCTAGACGTAGTTGCCGGGGAAAACTCTAAATAACTATACTAGTATTATACAGTTGATATTTGACAAGTATATAAAAAGGATATGAAAGAAGACTTACAGTGAAGCAGCCCCACAATACAGTTATATACATATGAAAGCGATAAATTAAAGCGGATAAACACTTACCCGTTGTAGAGCTTCCATGTTGTTTTGTTAGTTGTTCAACAAAGAAAGCTTTGATAACAATATTATATTCAAAATCAAAGGAGAAAGTGCCTTGAAAAGTTTGTTGGAGCTTACAGCTCAAGGAGAGGCCCAAGTTTTAACGATGATCGCACCGCTGTTTTGAAAATTGTACAGAGGGACTTATACAATATGTGAGGCCCACAAAGTTTTTATGTACAAGGGGGTTGGGTTTTACACTCTATTAGAGGCCCAAAGTGTTTTTGTACCAGTGATGGGGCTTACATCTCAAAGAGAGGCCCAAGGTTTTATTTTGAACTGGCGATCGTGCCGAGGTTTTTTCTTTTAACACAGAGGGACTTATACAATATCTGAGGCCCAAAAAGGTTTTGGTTAAAAGTGGATTGGATATTACACTCTATTAGAGGCCCATAGAGTTATTTTTGTACAAGAGGTGAGACTTACAACTCAAGGAGAGGCCCAAGGTTATTTGTTTGAAAATGGCGATCGCGCCGAGATTTTTTATTGTGTCGGGACTTATACAATATATGAGGCCCAAAATGGTTTATGTACAAAAAGGGGAAAATTTTACCCCTTACCCCTACAATTATACCTATACCCCTACAAAAAAAAATTATGATCAAAATACCCTTGTATAAATAGTTAAAACTAAAAAAAATTTCCATTTTTCACTTTCCACACTTTAAGTCATCCGGAGAAGATTTGGAAGCATTGCATTCCGGAACACTTTCAACAAGTCTTCCGGTTCACATTTTCATTTCTGGAACACATAAAAAAAGTCATCCGGTGCATTTTATATTACCGGAACACATCAAGTAAGTCTTTCGGTAGTCTTTTTGTTCCGGAACTCATGGATAATGTCTTCCGGTTCAAGTAATTTATGAGTTTGCTTTCCGGAACTCTTTAGCGAAGTGTTCTGGAACGCTTCCAAAACATGTCAAACTGGAACTCTTTACTAAAGTGTTCCGGAATGTTTTTTTTTTTTTAATATTTGTTATTTATGTTTTTATTTTGACAGTGGTGCGCACACGAGGCAAAGACGATTTGATCCCTAACCGTGGGCTAGGACGGGGCGAATCATCGCGGATGGCTGAGGAAGAGCATACTGGTGCATCTGCTTCAGCAGCACAACCCGTTGGATATCCAGGAGGACCGTACGATACCTCTCTTTTGGTTACGTACGAACATCATGTTGCTAGACATATATGGTTCGGTGAGGTAAATAAACTACAATTATTTGATATTGAATAAAAGTTGAATTTGTTATGTTGTAATTTATAATATATTTACGTTTAATTGTTTTCAGGAGAGGGGTTCGAAGAAAGAGCTGAAGGTAGCAGGACATGGGTTGAAGCTGGCTCAGAGGGTTCCACAGCTTCTTCCTAGAGAGATGGAGAATTTGATAGCTCACTCTAGTTTAGCTTCACTTCAGAGGACCAGTATGTCGAAGATAGATACGAACCTGGTATCTGCATTTGTGGAGAGATGGCATCTAGAGACATCTTCATTTCACATGTCGTTTGGTGAGATGACGATTACTCTGGATGACGTCTCTTGTCTGCTTCACTTGCCCATCAGGGGAGTCTTCTGGAGCCCTCAAGATATCAGCGAAGGGCTTGCTATTGATTGGGCAGTTGATTACTTGGAAGTTTCACAGAGAGAGGCACAGAAACAAGTCCGTGAATGTAGAGGTTCTTATTATAAGCTGGAGTGGTTATACGATCTATTCGTCGAGCACAGAGCCGCTTCTAATTGGACATTAGCGACTAGAGCATATTTGCTGATGTTAGTGGGTTGTACCATTTTTGCGGATAAGACATTTACGCTTGTGGAGGCATGATACCTTGCGCTATTTATGGACTTGGGGGCCTTATCCAGATATAGTTGGGGAGCAGCTGCGTTGACTACCCTTTATAGACATCTCGGAGATGCTTCCATGTTCAGTTGTAAGCAGCTCGGTGGTTATCCGACTCTCCTACAGGTATTTATTTTAATTGAGTTTATTTTCGTGTAATTAATTTTATTTAGTATATTAATTTTATTTTTCTAGTTCATTATGTTATAATTAATTATTTTAGATTAACTAATAGTATTTATTTTGTAACAGTGCTGGATTCATGAGTATTTCCCAGGACTTGGAAGAAAATGAGAAAATTGGACACCAGTTACTAATTTTGGTCTCCCTCGAGCGATGAAATGGTCCTATAAGCAAGGTGTCTTGAAGGTGGATGACTTGCGACCTATTCTGGATGAGCTGACACTTGGCGATGTCATATGGCGCCCGTTTGAGGACCATAGAGCATGGCGGCAGTTTGATGAGTTGTGTTTGTATAGGGGGTGTCTGAGGTGGGGTGACAT
Organism: Lathyrus tuberosus; assembly: GCA_022829125.1. Classification (NCBI taxonomy): domain Eukaryota; kingdom Viridiplantae; phylum Streptophyta; class Magnoliopsida; order Fabales; family Fabaceae; genus Lathyrus; species Lathyrus tuberosus. Next base: position 7,062,252 of record JALAZF010000087.1, on the reverse strand, counting down.
TATTGTGCCATACTTGCCTGACAGATGTATGCGTCAGTTTGGATATAGGCAGTATGTTCCACATCCACCTCTTGATTATACGATGGCTGGTGATATTGATGTTGAGTGGATTAGTTACCATCAGAGTGTTGCAGATGTGATTCGTCCGACAACACTAGCCACCACCCCATTTGAGATAGTTGATGGATATCTTCAGTGGTATTATCGTGTTTCACATCCTCGTCTCATATCGCCCCGTCGTGACGCGCCAAGAGAGGTGCCAGTTCCCGTTTACGACGCAGGACCATCTGATCCTAGCTGGGCTCGTGTTTCTTCATTGATTCGTCGTTATCTTCAGCGAGCTGGTGCTGAAGAGGATGATCCACAGTTTGCTGACTTGTTCGAGGCTTTACAGATTGCTCGTGATGATTGACTTATATTTATGTTTATGTTTATTTAGACTATGTCACTTATGTTTATGCTTATGTATTAACCTTTAGACTCTATTGTATTAACCTTTAGACTTTATTGTATTAACCTTTAAAATGAGTAACTTGTTAATCACAGCATCTATTGTTTAGCTTTAAAATGAATAACTTGAAATAAGAAATGAATAACATAATTTATATTTCATAATGCGTTGGTAATATGGGCGTAAGTTGTTGCCAATGTTGTAGACGTGCTGCAAATCCTATCATCCAAGATGTTGCTTCTGTAGTACGAAACTTCTTCCAATCTACTGTCACTGGTGGCAATGGAAACCCTTCTTTCATGTTTACCTGAACAAAAAAATAATAATAAAAAAGTTAAGTAAAAATAACTAAGATATTTGGTTAGTCACATTAACTAAAAAAACTAAGTAAAAATAACTAAGTACCTGAACCCAGTGATTCCCGTTTACAAAACCAATGCAATAAAAGGATACATTTGGTGAAAATGAGGTTGTCATAGGGAAGAAAGTCAAGCATTCAAACCCTAAACAGACAAGTACAACATTATAACGATTTGCTATCAAGTAACCCATATCTGGTAGAGTCAACCATTTCTGTGGTGGTTGAGGACCAAATGCCTCTATCATTAAAGATTCTCTCACTCCTGCTAACCGTTCACCAAATAAATTGGCATACAAACTTGATCTTTCGTTATGTATTATTTCCAACCCCAAGTCTCAACGAACCATTGGCCAACCATCTTCACCATATCCATGCAATGAAGCAATGACTCTAAATCCACAATTACCATCTGATACAACATTAACTACATCATCAATATACGACCTGATGTGATTAGGAAACTGAAGGATGAACTGCTTAGATGACTGTGAAGATTTTGATATTTTCAACTTCTTCGAAGCCTGTGATGCCTGAGATTTCTTCTCTGAAGATTGTGATAATTTCAACTTCTTTGAAGTTTGTGATGGTTGAGATTGTTTCTGTGAAGATTGAGATGCTTGATCAACATACTCATGATACGAAGGGTCCCTATAAACATCATACCCTACTGGTTTTTTGCCTTTCTTCTTGACCCCCCTTTGGTTTTTATTTTCTCAGGTGGTGGACACAAAGAAGTCATTGTGGGAAAGGCAAGTTCAAAAACCCTACTTTTTAATGCCCTTTTCCCAACAATATCTAGTGACCTAAACCTTTTCCATAACTCGTCTATTGCCCTACTCATATCCACCTCTGATCCATCATCTACGTCTTCCTCCAACTTACCTTCCATACTCAGTTTCTTCCAATGTACATGCACAACATCTATTGGTATCGATATACCACCAATTCTATATCCTGTCAACTCACAAGCACAAGGTAATCCATAGGTTGTTCTAAGAGTACAACGACATATTTCCTTGTTAGTTCCTACATAGCATCTCAATGCAGCTCGAGACACTGAACCCCGTAAGTTATTGTAAAACGGACCTACGTGGGCATGCTCAACTTCATAAAAACTCTTTTGAAAAGAAGCTCTAATGTTGCCCAGCTGTAACTTTAAGTTGTCATTCATAGCCTCCCAACATTTGACCATGTCACGAATATTGTTCCCCAACATATACTTTAACTTCCAATGAGCAGACTCAACCCTAAAAAATAATACATATTAAAAATACAAAAATACAAAAAAAAACATACAATTTAGAAATACTTAGAAAAAATATACAATTTAGAAATACTTAAAAAAAATACATACCTATTAGTTGTCATGTTACCCAAATGTAGCACTTGATCAATCCATGCTCCAACAAATCTTTGTCTATGTGGTGTCAACCATGTGTCCTTCACATAATCAATAAATTCATTACATTCAACACACGCCTGCTCAAGCAGCTTCAACCCTTGATCATACTCAATCTCATCACTAGCCTATACAACTTCAGTCCATAATTGGTCAATTGTCTCTTGCTTTTCACGAGCCACGTATTGTTTCCGTTTTGCACCAACATTTTTGTTAATATGAAATCGACATAGCAAATTGATCGACCTTGGAAACACAGTTTCAATGGCTTTCATCAAGGCAAGATCTCTATCTGTCACAATCACTTGTGGACATAAATCTTTCTTCACAAACAATTGTTTAAGTTATCTAATACCCAACAAAATGCCTCAGTCTGCTCTGACTCAATATACGCAAATGCGACAGCAAAAGTCAACTCGGTTAATATCATGCCAACAATTTCAAATAGCGGTTGCCTATATTTATTTGTCTTGTAAGTGTTGTCCATAACTAACACAATAGGAAAAATATTTAACAACTTAACTGAATCTGGATGAGCCCAAAATATATCTCTAATAACTTCAGAATCGTCTCTTTTTCTACACCAATAAACATAACCTGCACCTTCAATAAGCTTAAACAAATGTTGTATCTCACTTCTAGGACCTCTGATCTCTTTTTCGATCGTACTCTTTTGCTTGTATATTTGTGTTATCCGAGTGACATTATCTGGATCTTGCTCTTGCAAGGAGAGCAATATATGTCTAGGTGGAACCTTTCTCTTTGTCAAATCAACAACATGTTGCTTCTGATCCGCTGTCAACCTACCGACAAATGCATGACCTTCTAATGTATCAGGCAAACCATGGTTATGAACTCCACATTTTACATCAACCTTCCATCCAGACCCATCTTTCGCCGGAGTCGACCTGATTTTAAATGGGCATCCACATTTTTTCGTTACACTTTGGGTTCCACTACGACTATCCTTGTGTTTCCCACTTTTATCACAACCAAATATTAATTTGTTACTTCTTCCTCTCTTGCCTGTTTCAATATCTGAACGAGTGATGATAACTGTTACTTTATTCTGAATTCCGATCTCTTTAATCCATCTTATCACCTCTTCACGTGTACCAAATCTTTGATTAGTTGAAAAAGCATCAGACGTATCTACACATATTTGATCTTTATCGCTTATTTGCAGAGGAATTTCTTTACCTACATAAAAAAAAATAGAATTACGATAACAAACCGGAAGACTTACTTGAAGTGTTCCGGTGAACAAATTAAACAAACCGGAAGATTCACAACAAGTGTTCCGGTACACATTTCAAACAAACCGGAAGACTTGATGATAGTGTTCCGGTGACGCAAAACTAAGTCTATAAATCGGAAGTCTTTTAACAAGTCTTCCGGTACGTACTATTTAATTTACCGGAACTCTTATCAAAAGTCTTCCGGTGTGAAAATTTGCTTACCGGAAGTCATTTTGTATGTGTTCCGGAACGAGCAAAATGAGATAAATTTTTTTATCTCTGACACACGTCTGACAATGAACATGAATAGTAAAAAATAATAAAATAATAAAATAATTAAAATTAACCAGGGATAGAATTGGCATTTTTTTTAAATGTAGGGGTATGGGTATAATTGTAGGGGTATTGGGTAAAATTTTCCAAAAAGGGATGGGACTTACACTCTATTAGAGGCCCAAAGGTTTTAAAGAAAGGAAATGGGGCTTATAACATGAGGGTAGGCCCAAAATTTTTTCCGTTTTGAAATGGCGATCGCGCCGAGATTTTTGAAAACGCAGTGGGTCTTATACAATGACTGAGGCCCTAAAATGTTTTAGTTTTCAAGGGGGATTGGGTCTTACACTCTATTAGAGGCCCAAGGTGTTTGAAAAAAGTTTGATGAAGGTTGAATTAATCAAAACCCTAATTTGTTTTCAAAATATATTTTAATTGAATAAAAATTCAATTAAAATGACTAAAATTGTTAAACATGTGTGAAAAACAAATTGTGATCTTGGATTAATGTTTGAAAAATCATGTTTATATCCACAAAATGATTGGAAATCAATTTATTTTGGAAAATCAAGGGAGAAAAAATATTACAAATATTAAAAATAAATAAAACATTAATTCTTTGCAAAAATATCAAATATATGAAATAAATAATATTTGTGGTATTTTTTGATAAAATAAAATATTTTAACATTTTTGTAAATTATTAAAAAAGGAATCAACTCAAAATCATTAAAACTTAGAGGGAAATTAATTTTTGAGCCAATTAAATAAAATCACAAAAATTCAAATATTCAAATATTTGAAAAAGGGCGCCAAGAACATCTTAGCCTTGCCCGCGTGCTCTGTTTTGCCTAGATTTACGTTTTCTCATCAATCTCACTGAATACTTGACGAAATCACACAATCCACACATCATTCTACTCGTTTTCACCTCACGATCATGTCTATGGTCTTTAATTTCATTTATTTTAAGCATGGAATAAGAAATCAAAGAGAAACCTCAAGAACCCTAAAATTTGCATGAAGGCTCAGAAATTCCATACACGATTCAAACAAAGCAATTGATTGAGGGAAAACACTCTATGCATGATTATGAACATATGGCCAAATTATTGTGCAGCAAAAAATGCGTGGATCATAGATTAGAAGAGCTCAAGCTCACCTCTTGCAGCTGGTGATCGTGTTTTGTGTTAGAGGTGTTACATCTAGGTTCCAATGATGTGGATAGCTTCCCTAGGTTCCAAGTGATGTGTGTGAGTTCTTGGAATTGTTTGAAATAAGCTGGAACTGAAGATGGTATCCCTACTGCAACTTGGTTAAAACCTTGAGCAGCTGGCTGGTGATTCTGAGAAATCAGTGTTCCAGATGTTGTTTAAGTGTTTGGATCACTTCTATATGATGTTAATGAGGTACGTGTGTGTGTGTGTGATTGGTTTGGTTGGAATAGCTCTTAAACTCAAAACCCGATAGTGACTTGCTTTGGAAGGCAAATTTGGAAGTGAGAAGGTGATTTTGAGGAAAGCATCTGTTTGATGGCTTTGGTGTACTCAAACTGATCACAAATGAGCTCTATTAATAGTTGAGCAAGTTTGTTTTGGCTGCAATAGTGAATGGCAACTGCAGCAGAGGTTTGGCCAATGTTGATCAATGGGAATCCAAGTCTCCTCTAGCCATTGACTAGAGGTTAGAGTACAGGTTGTTGGTTCCCTTGGTCTTGGATATGTCATGACTGAATTCAGTTGGAAATGGCTCAGTCCATGCCACCTTAGTGCATCCATTGAATGCTCCAAAACAAAATTGGAGTCTTGTCCCCTCTTTAGGGTTTTTTAGGTTTGGCATGCTATTTTTAGTTCCAAAGATTTGGGAGGCTTATGGATCAGTGTTTGTCCCTTTTTGGTCCCTCCCTGAGGTGTTCAGATGGATAAACTTGTTTGTCATTTGCAAAAATTGCTCAAATTAAGCAAAATGCACAAATCTGCCTTGCCATGACAGTTTACAGCAAGGCACATTGGCATGGTCATATCTCATGGCTCAAGTGGATTTTCATGGAGTTCTTGGCCATTTTGGAAAGCTCTCATATGATACAACATATGTGTGATCATAGTTTGTTTTGATACCTTTTGGATCCAAGTGAAAAATGCCCCTAAATTTGGAAAAAAGTGAAGGCAGATTCTGACTTAGTGAAAATTTGACTAAGTGTTGGAAAAAAGTGACATTTTCACTTTATGTGATATTGGCCATTCCATAACTTGAAATCCATGAGGAATTGGAATGAGGTGTAGTTGACACTTTTAAAGTATGCCATGAGAGCTACAAATCCATATTTGGATCAGCCCAAATGGTTGCTTGGATCTCAAGTTATGATCCTTGGAAGTTGGTACCCTAACCACTTTGTTCCATAACTTAGAAAATTTCTAAGTTTTTTATGGTTACCCCTTTTACAAGTTATCCCACTTTTCTTGATTTTTATTGATGAATGATGATTCCAATCACACATTAACATCATTTTAGGGTCAAAGAACCATAATTGTGAAAAGTCTCAAAAAGTCAAAGTTGACCTTTGTGCACAGTTGACTTTTTGTCAGATGAATTCAAAACTGTGCGATGCTCTATGAAATCAAGTTCTTGACCTAAATCAAACTTGATGGATTGATTTCATAGGTGTTATAGGGTGTATTGAATCATGCCCTAGGGTTTGGGAGCATGTCTGGGTCAAAAGTCAAAGGTATAGTTGACTTTTTCCTCAAAACCCTAATTGTGGTTCTGATGAATTTGAAACTTGTTGATCAAGCTTCTTGGATTAATCCATTGTTGCAAATGGATCAATGTGGTGTATTAGAGACCCTCAAATCATGTCTTGAGGTCTTGGCTCATGATTTGTCCCAAAAGTCAACTTAGGGGTGAATTAGGTCAAGAAACCTTAATTCCTGATTTTTTGATTAATGCATCCCCTGAGGTTAAATTGACTTGATGATTGGGTCCATGATGTTCCATGGAGTATATTAGGTTATGCTTTGAAGCATTGGCTCATTCCCAGAGGAAAATTTCCATCTGGAGGCCCTGGTCGACCAAACCCTAATTTGGTGACACTGGCGATCTTGAGGCTTGATCCACTTAAAATGCTGCAACATTATGCTTGATTCTTGCTGTGGGAGTCCTCTTGATCCATTGTGGATGTTCGAGAGGTTAGACAAGTTGAAGATCATGTCAATTCTTGATTGATCCTTTGTCTAAGGCTCAGAGAAGGCTTGAAACCCTAATTTTTTATAGTAGTAAATGCTCACCCATCTTTGGGGAGACTCATGAGGCATAATGGTTCATCCATATTGTGATGATGATTTGCCCAATGATGGGAAATCTTAGTGGTCAAAATTTGGGGTATGACAGATGCCCCTATTTAATCTTCTTGGACCCGAAGGTGTGAATGGCGAAGGGATTCGGGTATTCGGGGTGCAAGAGGATTAAATATCGGAATACCCAAAATTTTGATGGTGTTTAGGAATGGTAGTTCACGCATCCTTCTTCTTTTGCTAAGCAATGATGCTTAGAAAAGGTAAAAACTTCCCCTCGATCCTGGTCTTCAGCCAAGGAACTGGTCTTAGTTTTCTTTTGAAATAAACTTCCCCTCGATCCTGGTTTCCTACCAAGGAACTGGTCTAAGTTTCTGATGTAAACTTCCGCTCGATCCTGGTTTCCTACCAAGGAGCTGGTCTAAGTTTCTGATGTAAACTTCCCCTCGATCCTGGTTTCCTACCAAGGAACTGGTCTAAGTTTCTTTTGTAAACTTCCCCTCGATCCTGGTTTCCTACCAAGGAACTGGTCTAAGTTTCTGATGTAAACTTCCCCTCGATCCTGGTTTCCTACCAAGGAACTGGTCTAAGTTTCTGAAATAAACGTCCCCTCGATCCTGGTTTCCTACCAAGGAACTGGTCTAAGTTTCTTTTGTAAACTTCCCCACGATCCTGGTTTCCTACCAAGGAACTGGTCTAAGTGTCTTTTGTCAATAAACTTTCTTGACAAGAGACGCTATGTGTAGCGATTTTCCTCAAACTTCTTGCCGAATTTTCCTGGGGAGATGCCATTTGATAGAAAAAATTTTGATGTCAGACTTGCTGGGGAATCCAGTCGTCTGAGTTGTAGAGGTGTACAAACTTCTCTATTGGACACGCCATTTGTCGACTCTATCGGGGAAAACGAGTCTCTTGAGAGACTGTCTTCTGCTTGGGATGTTACATCATACTTTTCTCTGGATCTTCCCGGAGAAATTCCATATGATGTGATCCAATTTTGAGGTGCTGATGACCTTTTCGTCAGCGGATTTCTCAGAGAAAAACTGTTGTGTTGCCGAATCTCTGATTAAGAGGCTTTCTCTGGGGATTTTCCTTAATCCGGGAAAGTGAAAATATCATCTTCAATGGAGAAGAGTGACTTTTGTCGAACGTTTTCTGGTCTTTTAGAGGTTCAAGTAATCAAAGTAGCCGAGGACCAACTCTAATCCAAAAATAAACTAGAGGAGAGAGATTGTTCAGACGCAACATTTCCTGACGAGGAAAGAGTTGACAACTCGATTGAGAGGACTTATATCACTTGGGGATCAGACCGACTAAAGAGATAGTGATGCAATATGAATGTAAATCAATAATGCATGATGTATATATGTGTATGCTGACAAAACTGACGTGATATGCAGACCAGTAGATGAACACGACTGGATACTCGGCCACAGTGGGGGATGTATAGTATCACTGGTTCACGATAGCAACTCTGCCTTGCTTAGGAGAAATAGTCCATGCGGGGAACAACCGTTGGTCGGGCTTAGGAGGTAAGAACTCTGCCGGGGGGTGTTAGACAGAACATTCGCATCTGACACAGCTGATCCTTCATTCAGGCGTGCTGGTTTAAAAGGAGTACTTTGATTCTTCACTTTGAAGTTCGCTTACTTCTGGAGAAGCGATCGATGTTCTTTCGATGTTCAACAATCAAAAGAAATTGCCATCTTTATTTTAAAAGCAGAATAGTTTTAACAAGTAAATTCATTTTTGTTTCATTTCAAGAATCGTTGATCATATTAAAACGTCGTTCTGTAAAGCTAAAACAAATAAGAATTGCAAACAAAAGCACAAGGGCTCAAATTTTATTGATAGGATGGAAATCAGCCAAACGCGTGATTCCATAGAGTATTTACAAAGTTAGATAATGGTAATTTAAGGGAAAAGGGCTACATTGAAACATAACGACCACTATCCTTCTACCAACTTTGAATTCTGGACATCCTGAGCTTCTGCCGAAGATGACCCTGATTGGAGTTTTCTCTGATGGATGGCATGACTGCTGCTGAGGGACTTGCCCCTGTTGGACGTAGTTACTTGCCATTAATCCCTAACCTTTGCCTAGATTATACTTTGAGATTTCCATTCCACCGGGATGATTTTTTATTCTGTCTCTAATTTTTACCTGGACTGCCCTTTCGGGTTTTCAATCCACCGAGACATTTTTTTTATTTAGGTGAAGTATTTCTTGACTACATCAACATTTGTGGGGTAGGAAAATTCCTCTCCGTCCATGGTTGCAAGTCTCAAGGCGCCGCCTGAGAAAGCTTTCTTGACCATATAGGGGCCGTCATAATTCGGAGTCCATTTGCCTCGGGAATCAGTGAGAAATGATTGTATCTTCTTGAGCACAAGGTCTCCTTTCCTGAAGACGCGAGGTCGGGCCTTTTTGTCAAATGCCTTCTTCATCCTTTGCTGATACAACTGACCATGGTATAGTGCCGTTATTCTCTTTTCTTCGATCAGATTCAGTTAGTCGTATCGACTTTGACACCATTCAGCCTCTGTTAGCTTAGCTTCCATCAATACTCGGATTGATGGGATCTCTACTTCTATGGGAAGCACTGCCTCTATGCCATATACTAGAGATAAAGGGGTTGTCCCTGTTGAAGTGCGGGCAGATGTATGATAACCGCGAAGAGCAAAGGGTAGTATCTTGTGCCAATCTTTGTAGGTTACAACCATCTTCTGAACAATCTTCTTGATGTTCTTGTTAGCCGCTTATACCGCCCCGTTCATCTTGGGTCGGTAGGAAGATGAGTTATGGTATTCGATCTTGAACTCTGCGCACAACTCTTTCATCATCTTATTATTCAAGTTAGATCCATTATCCGTAATGATCTGGCTAGGAACACCATAACGGCAAATGATATTGTTTTTGATAAATCGGACCACCACTTGTCGGGTTACATTGGCGTACGATGCTGCTTCGACCCACTTGGTGAAGTAGTCAATGGCTACCAGGATGAACCGATGTCTGTTCGAAGCCTTGGGTTCGATCATGCCAATCATGTTGATTCCCCATATAGAAAAAGGCCACGGGGAAGACAGAACTTTGAGATGCGTTGACAGTACATGGATTTTATCAAAATATATCTGACACTTGTGACACCTCCTCATGTACTTATAGCAGTCAGATTCCATTATCAAATAATAGTACCCAGCTCTTAGAATTTTTCTCGCCATTGTGTGTCCGTTGGCATGAGTGCCAAAGGACCCTTTGTGAATTTCTTTTATCAGCATGTTTGCTTCTGGTCTGTCTACGCATCGAAGCAAAACGATGTAAAAGTTTCTCTTATAGAGTGTATCGCCGCTTAGGAAGTAGCTGCCTGCTAGCCTTCTAAGGGTTTTTCTGTCCTTTCTGGATGCCCCAGGTGGGTACTCTTGTTTCTGAAGGAAGCATTTGATATCGTGATGCCAAGGTTTGTCGTCTATGACTGCTTCAATCGCGAAGATGTAAGTGGGCCTCTCGAGGCGCATTATGTCGATCTTATGTAGGTCGTTCCATTGACCCACACTAATCATGGAAGAGAAAGTGGCTAATGCATCAGCCATGTGATTCTCATCACGAGGGATGTCGTGAAACTCAATTCTGTTGAAGAAAGGTAACAACCTTCTTGCGTAATCTTTGTAAGGAATCAATCCTGATTGGTATGTGTTCCAATCTCCTTTGATCTGATTGATAACCTGGGCTGAGTCGCCATATACATCCAAGTCCTTGATCCTTAAGTCGATCGCTTCTTCGAGACCCATAATGCAAGCTTCGTATTCGGCCTCGTTGTTTGTGCACTTGAACGTAAGTCTGGCAGTGAAAGGAATGTGGGTACCCTGAGGTGTTATGATGATTGCCCCAACTCCATTTCCATAATGATTGACGACTCCGTCAAAGATAAGTCCCCATTGGGAACCTGGTTCTGGTCCTTCACTGGGTAGCGGTTCATCGCAATCTTTCATCTTTAAATACATGACATCTTCGTTTGGGAAGTCAAACCCGATTGATTCCTGACCGTAAATCGGTTGATGAGCTAAATGATCGGCTAAAATACTCCCTTTGACGACTTTTTGAGCGTAGTATTTGATGTCGTATTCTGATAACAACATCTGTCAACGGGCGATTCTTTCCATGAGAGTAGGTTTTTCAAATACATACTTGATTGGATCCATTTCGGAGACCAACCAAGTAGTGTGACAAATCATGTACTGGCGAAGACGTTTGCCTGCCCAAGCCAGAGCACAGCAAGTTTTCTCAAGCATAGTGTACCGAGTCTCGCAGTCGGTGAATTTCTTGCTCAAATAGTAGATGGCAGAATCTTTCCTTTTGGTTTCATCTTGTTGGCCAAGTACACAGCCCATAGAGTCTTCCAAGACTGTTAAGTATATGATCAGTGGTATTCCTTCCACTAGAGGTGATAGAATCGATGGATTCAATAGATACTTCTTGATACTGTCGAAGGCGGTTTGACAGTCTTCTGTCCAAATGCAGTCCTGGTTCTTTTTGAGTAATTTGAAAATCGGCGCGCACGTCGCGGTCATGAGGAATATGAATTGGGAAATGTAGTCTAAACGTTCCAGGAATCCTCTGACTTGTTTTTCAGTTTTCGGAGAAGGCATTTCTTGAATGGCCTTGACCTTGTCAGGATCAACCTCAATTCCTTCCTGGCTGACGATGAACCCTAAGAGTTTCCCTGAGCGGGCACCGAATGTGCACTTATTGGAATTCAAATGGAGTTTGTACTTTCTCAATTGGTTGAATAGTTTTGACAGGTGGGTCACATGCTCCTCTTCTATTTTAGATTTAGCAATCATATCCTCGACATATACCTCGATTTCCTTGTGTATCATGTCATGAAAGAGTAGTCATGGCCCTTTGATAGGTTGCCCCGGCGTTCTTCAAACCGAACGGCATTACCTTGTAACAAAAGGTACCCCATGGGGTAATAAATGAAGTTTTCTCCATATCCTCCGGCGCCATTTTTATCTGATTATAGCCCGAGAATCCATCCATGAAGGAGAAAACTTTGAACTTTGTTGTACTATCTACCAACATGTCAATGTGTGGTAAGGGAAAATCGTCCTTCGGACTAGCCTTGTTGAGATCTCTGTAATCCACACACATTCTGACCTTTCCATCCTTTTTTGGAACGGGTACAATGTTGGCTAACCATTGAGGATATTCTGACGTGGCGAGGAAACCCGCGTCAATCTGTTTCTGTACTTCCTCCTTGATTTTGATGGCCATGTCCGGGTAAGTCCGTCTCAACCTTTGTTTTACTGGCAGACATTCTGACCTTAACAGTAGATGATGTTCCACGATGCTGGTATCCAACCCTGGCATGTCCTGATAGGACCAAGCGAATACATTGGGAAACGCTTTGAGAAGCTTTGTCAAACCCTCTTTGGCAGTTGGACTGAGCAATGTCCCAATCCTGACCTCTTTTCTCTCTTCTTCCGAACCCAAGTTTACCGTTTCCAACGGCTCTTTGTGAGGTTCGATGGACCTTTCCTCCTGTTTGAGTAGTCAGGAGATCTCTTCTGGAATTTCATTGTCAACTTCTTCATCAGCCTCAAATACCGGGAATTCAAAGTTGGGAGAAGGCATCAGATCGTTTGTTTCAACGGGATTTAAAACAAGCAATTTGCATGACGTGATGATTGTTTTTTAGAAGAGATAGAGAGAATGCAAGAGTGTGTGCAGTGTATTTTTCTGAAAACTGCTTGTTTTTATTATTTGAATTGTTTTTTAGGATTACCATTTTCTGAAAAAGCAAAAAGAGAAAACAGCAATAAATGTGGAAATTATAGAACGACGTTATTTTATTTATGAACAAGTCGATTCTTGAAACTACAGCCCTATAAAACAAAACTCTGTCGCTTTGGGCAAAGCGAAGAGGGATAATTACAGAAAGCGAGCCCTATCAAAACATCTGTTTCACCTGGGCAGGGTGAAAGGTTAAAGACGGCAATTACTTTGACTTATGAACAATCTTCGAAACATTGACAGCAACCCATTGGCGGTGAACTCCTTGGTGAATCACAAAGTCCGGTACCTTCCTTGATTTGTCTTTAGAAATAACGTTTATTCCTGGTGGAGCAGGATCATTGGAATCTGTCTCCCAGGCAGAGTTGTCGTAGGAGGATTCCCCGTTTGTATTTTGCATAGTATTCGTGCTCTCAGGTAAATCTCCCCATCCAGTTAGCTGGATGTCCTCGAGCCTGATACGAGAGCTCTCAAGAGAAGTGTACTTGACCATATAGTCATATTTTCCACTTGGTTGTCCTAAGGTGTCCCACACTTCTTTGGAACTGGAGGAGTCATCTCTCTCGATGATATTGACCTCATGAAAAGCATAGTTGATGAATTCTAGTTCGGCAAGCTTTGCCTATTCATCATCGTACCAGATATTTTCTGAATGACCTGAGTCTTTTTCCCATGACATGGTGGGGACGCAGGTATTCTGTTCAATGATGCTCAGCTGATTTTCATTGTTCGACTAATTTTCTTGCCCTGAGTTTCCTGGGTACGGCTGCCAGATAGGCAGGCCATCCATTGGGCCATAATAGTCGTGGTCAAAGTTGTCTTTCATCAGAGTGTCTTCCTCTAATGAGCTTGGTGGAGCACGATATCCTTCCTGATCACAATCTCCGTATATTGTTCTGACATCTGACCTGGGTATAAATCTCGGACTCCGTGCGGGATAGCAAAATGGCATAGGCACCTCTTCCCGAGACATATAACCATCCTCGTTAAGATAGGACTTCCACTCCTCATTTGTATCAGAGGGATCTTCCTCGTTGATGGTATGGACTGCTTGAGATATTGGGTGAAGAAAACCTCCACTACGGAAGAAGTCCTGCATGGGATGAAGACTTTCATCGTCAGCAGCTGTCTAGGTACAGGTTGCAGAAAAACCAAGACCCTTCTTTGTTTGTTATCGGTAGGAATGACAAGTTGTCCCCATCCTTTTGTATTGTTATTTTTTATCACTTCGAAAGCATCTTTGTATGAGGAAATTGAGGTTCCTTTCTCTGATTGATTCTTGGTGCTCACCGAAAGTGCTTGGAACTGAGTTCCAACAACCTCCTCGGGTTCTACACAAGTAGATAATGACAAGTTACTCATGAGCAAGGCTTGTTCTCCACAGACCGTGACGAGTTAATCGTTCTTGACGAACTTCAGTTTCTGGTGCAGCGTCGAAGTGACTGCCCCAGCCTGGTGTATCCAAGGTCTTCCTAATAAATAGTTACATGCTGCCCAGACGTCCATGACCTGGAAACTGATTAGGAAAGTGTGAGGACTGATAGTTATGGGAAGGTTGACTTCGCCGATAACTGCTTTCCGAGATCCGTCAAAGGCTTTGACGATGACCTCACTACCCCTCATCGGGGATCCTTTGAATGATAGTCGCATTAAAGTGGACTTTGGCATAACGTTGATGGTCGATCCTGTGTCTACCAGTACGCTGGCTAAAGCATCGTCCTGGCAGTTAACTGTGATGTTGAGCGCCATGTTGTGACTTTTGCCCTCTTCTGGCAAATCCTCATCACTGAATCCTAAGTTGTTGCAGGAAGTGATATTAGAGATGATACTATCAAACTATCGTATTGACACATCCTGTTCCACAAAGGCCTGCTCTAAGACTTTCTGTAGAGCCTCTCTGTGGGCTTCGGAACTGAGTAAAAGTGATAGCACCGAGATCTTTTAAGGAGTTTGTAACAACTGATCAACAATGTTGTATTCACTCCTTTGGATGAGCTTCAACATCTCATCATTGTTTTTTGAAAGGTCAGGATCATTGGACTGACCGACCGGTGGATTGGGAGCTTCTGTCTGAAGTTTCTTTTCTTTGTTAGGCCCTTCAACTCCTCGGTTGAAGATTCGACCGCTCCGTGTTACTCGACTGATGTCTGCAATATTCACGACGGAGGGTAAAGGAACTTCCTTTCCATTCTCAATTATTGTTGCACTGTATTTGTAAGGGATCGCCTTAGCTGTTTCATATGGTAACAGTCCTGGTAGATAGATAACTACATGAGCCTTCTGATTTTTCTGACTGTCGTAGGTAATTTCAATCAGTTCTTGGCTAAGAACCTTTGATTCGGCCAGTAGAGGGATGATGGCACAAACATCCTTGGTCCTCTCAGGGTCAGAGATTACAACCACATCTTTAATTTGATCAGCAAAGTAGTCTGGCGTCCAGTCAACGGACCCCGAAGCTGGGTATGGGTTAATCTCTTTGCGGTCCAACTGACCTTGAAGGGCTGCTCGCACGAGGTAACATCCTTGGTTATTTTCCGAGCAGACTCTACAGTGTTCATAGTTATGTGGTGGCACCTGGCCACGTCCGCTTTGAATATAGTGTAACCTCACTAGGTCTGTTTTCATTGATTGAGCATCCTGACTTTGATGCCTAGTAGGGTTCCCATCGATCATACTGACTTGTTGCGTGTCTTCGTCCATATAGATCGGAAGCCACCAGTGGTTTAACATGTGTTGTAAAGTTATTTGAACGAGAGCACATCCCTGGTCACTCTCACAACATCCTTTATAGTTCTGATAATTATGCGAAGTCAGAAAACCGAGCTGGACTTGCTTAGCGTGTAATTCCACCAAGCTGGTATTCATCAAGCGAATATCTAAGATTTGAATCATGTTGATCTGATAAATATTTTTATCATGGTAGTCCTGGATCCACCCAAGATCCATCTGACGCTGGAGGGTCTCTTGTACAAAAGAGCATCCCTGATTATTTACCGTTCAAATCAGACGAGAATTGTAATCGTACCGTGGCAGATCATGATGTTGTCTTTGCCTTGAGTGCATTGCCACCAGGTTGACATTCATCGCACGAATGTCGTGGCTCTGAATGATGTTGGAATTCATACAAGTCATGTTGACCCCACGAATTCGGTGCTCTTGGATCCATCCGAAATCCAATTGTTCCTGTAGAGCTGATTGCACCACAGAACATCCTTGATTGTCCTTAGAGCAGATATCACACTGGTGATAATTATGAGGTGGTATATGGCCATACCCGCTCTGTCTGCGATGTATCTTGACCAGATTGGTCCTTAATAAGAGTACATCATGAATTTGATAGCTGTCGTTAGACTCTCCCTCTATCAAATTGACTGCAGCTTTCTCGTGTTGAGGCAACGGGTTCGTGAGAACATTTGGATTCGTATCTTTGAAAGATAAGACCCCGCTCCTAACAAGCTTTTGTACGTCGGATTTGAAACTGAGGCAGTTTTCTATGTTATGCTCTGGTCCTCCTTGATGGTAAGGACAAGTCTGATCCGCTTTGAACCATAAAGGCAAATTTTCCGATACTGTAAGAGGAGACTTGGTTTGGACGTGCCCCTTGACCAGTAGTAACAGAAGCAGTTCTGCATACAACGTTGGTATAGGGCCGAACCCTGGTGGTCGCGTTGTACGAAGGACGAGCCTGCTGAAGAGGTTGTTGTGTCCTTCGCTGATATTGCTGTTGATCAGGTTGGCTCTGCGCAACCTGAGGTTGATACGTAGGAACAGGCGCAGGGTTAATAGCAGGAGTTACAGCTGCTACTGGTTGGTAACGTCGCCTTTTCTTTCCGAGAGAGATATTCCCAATATCCTGCTCTTTTTTCTTAGGGAGAGCACTGCCGTATCTTTTTGTATTACTTGATGATCCTGCGTCTTTAACTAAACGTCCTTCTCGGACGGCTTCCTCAAGACGAACTCCCATGCCTACCATCTCAGTGAAGTCACTGGGCGCACTGGCAACCATTCGGTCATAGTAAAATGAGCTCAAGGTTTTCAAGAAGATCTTTGTCATCTCTTTTTCCTCAAGAGGTGGACAAACCTGGGCGCCGATTTCACGCCATCTCTGAGCGTACTCTTTAAAGGTTTCCTTGTCCTTTTGTGACATTGATCTGAGTTGATCTCTGTCTGGTGCCATGTCCAGGTTATACGTATAGTGCTGAACGAAGGCAGCACCAAGATCTCTGAAAGTAGCGATCTTAGTGCGGTTTAAACCCATGTACCATTTGAGTGTGGCACCGGTTAAACTGTCCTGAAAGTAGTGAATCAGTAGCTCCTGGTTCTTTGTCTGAGCTGATATTTGCTGAGCGTACATCACTAAATGACTTTGAGGGCAAGAGTTACCCTTGTACTTTTCAAAATCGGGCACTTGGAACTTGTGCGAAACTTTCACATTGGGGACCAAACAAAGGTATGCGGCGTCTTTTCCAAATAGGTCCTGACCGTGAATGGCTTGCAGTTCTTTCTGCATCTCCAGGAACTGTTCCTGGAACTCATTTATTCTGTCGAACATACTTTCATTTCCACCAGAAGGTATCTGTGGAATCTGTCCTTCCGGGATAGTGTGCTCCACAGGCAGTGGTATAGTCATCATGGCAGAGACTCTTGGTGTCTCCCGAAGTTTGTAACCTTCAGGAGTTATTGTCATTCCCCTGGCATCTTCGATTTCCCGAAGTTTGTAACCTTCAGGCCCAGCGGTTCCTGATGCGTTTTCCAGATCTTCCATGATCGGCAGGATATATCCTTCCGGGATATTGTTGAGTGACATGCCCCAGGGACGATCTTTCGGCATTTTGTACCTAGGATCAGACTTCTCCACTATGGGCGTTGATGTGGTCTCTGAGATCATAGTCTGTTCTTGTTACATCTGAGCTTCTGCTAGAGCTTGCATGCTGTTATGAAGCTTTCTCAGATCTTCTTTCAGAGTGTCGATCTCTTCTCTCAACTCTCTGTTCTCTTCCTCGAGATCATCCATTTTCTTTTGTCGATTGGCCAGAGTATTGTATAAATGAGACAATTTGACTCTAGAACCGAGACACAAACGTGAGATTCGTAAGGAAGAAGAATGCGTTTATGTGAGAATGATGAATGATATGCAATGATTTTATTAATTATTTTTTTGTTTATTCAAAGTAAACTTTGACAATTAGATTGCAAATATCAAACAGTGGGGAAACCCTGTTTTATTGAATTCAAAGATTGCGGAAATAGAAATACAGTAGATTACAAAGTGCTAAAAAAGGAAGTGTCTAAACTAATGGATCCAGAGTCCTCTCTGAAGAGAACTCATGTGCTGGTTCTGGTGCTTTCCTTTTCTTTGACCGAGGCTCTTCAGCCGTTGTCGGGTTGTCATTCCTTTGCCAAGTGAAATGAGCGAGCAAGTTCCTTTGGTTATCCTGATTCTCTACAGCATGTTATTCTAAAATCTCAATCAGAGCATCCTTTTCTTTCAATAGCTGTTGTAGTTTCTTACACTCTACATTGAGAATACGGTACTTGTTCTTCCAAGACCTCCTCTCATGTTGAACTTTGTTGAGAGTAACTTGAAGTTTTTCCGTGTCGGACATGAAATAAAGGACAGAGTTCCTTAATGGAAGAACCTCCTGAAGAGGGTAAGGCATCCTCAGCTTGAGAGCTCTAGCTTGTACCCAGTGGATATAAGGCTCCACCGAGACACAGTCTGGTTTCCCTAGAGACTCTCTTCCTTTCCTATGAACGTGTTTCCAAGCATGCATTATTTCTATCTTTAGTGTACTGTCATTTTCTCCTTCCTTGAAGAAAAGACCTTCCAGATGAGCACTCCGTGGGACATGTCTCATTGGGTATCCAAATTGACGACGTACTAAAATCGTATGATAATTGATTCCCCCCTTAGTTCCTATAAGGGGTACATTTGGGAAATTTCCACAACGGTCAATGATTTTGATCCCATCATAGATTTGATTGTACCAATCAATGTCAGAGTTGGTAAGAGACATGATTCTCTACGACCAATGTAAAGTATTCTTTTGATCCCAAAATGCAACAGACTTGGGCAAATGGGAAATGAACCATTTGTATAGCAAGGGTACACAACACGTGATCATTCCTCCGCTGTATAAATTCCTTAAGTGTACCAAATGATACGCATCTGCGAGTAAGGTCCGTACAGGATTGCCAATTAGACATATCTTAATGGCATTGATATCTATAAAGTTATCGATGTTGGGAAACAAAAATAACCCGTAGGTGAGCAAAACAAAGATGCTCTCGAAAGCGGCCACGTTCCCTATACTGGCAAAGTACAGGGCTTTCTTTATCAAGAATTGGGCGGGCAAACCTTGGATGCCACCCTTGGATACTCAATAAGAGAGTGATTTTATCTGTCTTATACGAAGCCTAAGACTGAGGCTAAAAAGGGCTTTGACTCAACAAAAAAGTCTTTTATACTCAACAAGAGAGTGTTTTTATTTGTCTTGTACGAAGCCCAAGATGGAGGCTAAAGGGGAGACTGACTCAACAAGAGAGTCTGAAAAAGTTAACTCCGCTGGGGAGAGTCATTGTACAAAGCCCGAGAGGAGGCTACCTTACCGCTGTGGATTCTGAAGATCCTGAAGCGAGTCCAAGTATAGGGAACTCTCATGAGAGAGACCGGGTTTCTGCCTATATTTAAAGGGAACTTGAGAATTTCTTTGAGACTCAAGGGTCTTATACTGTCTAAGTCTAGAGTTTTATCTTTTGTATAATGCCCAAGAGGAGGCGCGGGTATTAAGGGATGGGTATCAACCCCACAACGGCCAGAGTTTTGACGCTGGAAAGACTGCTCTAGCAAAGGATGATTAAGTTCTGTCTTATACCTTTAAGAGGTCGTCAGGGTCCTTGTATTAAGCCCAAGACAAGGCATGAGAACTTCTAAGAAGCCGAAGGGTCCTTGTACAATGCCCAAGAGGAGGCGGGGATGCTTTTAGGAAGCCTGTGGGTCCCCAAACCAAGAGAAGTTCAAGACATGCTATTCACAGAGAATAGATCAAGCTAGGAAGGTTCTTGAATTTGGAAGAAACTCAAGAGATACTATTCACGGAGAATAGATCAACTCTGGGGAGTAGAGCTTCTTTGACAATTTCTAAGAGTGACTGTCTGAGAAAAGGTTCACCGAGAATACTGCCTTTCTCTTTGTTCCATATTGTTTAACCCCAAGAGAATGGAAGACTTTATCTGGAATCCTATGGGGGATCTAGTTTTGACTGTATTTAAGAGTGACCAACAAGGCTTTACCTAGTGCTAGACGTAGTTGCCGGGTAAAACTCTAAATAACTACACTAGTATTATACAGTTGATATTTGACAAGTATATAAAAAGGATGTGAAAGAAAACTTACAGTGAAGCAGCCCCACAATACAGTTATATACATATGAAAGCGATAAATGAAAGCGGATAAACACTTACCCGTTGTAGAGCTTCCATGTTGTTTTGTTAGTTGTTCAACAAAGAAAGCTTTGATAACAATATTATATTCAAAATCAAAGGAGAAAGTGCTTTGAAAAGTTTGTTGGGGCTTACAGCTCAAGCAGAGGCCCAAGTTTTAACGATGATCGCACCGCTGTTTTGAAAACTGTATAGATGGACTTATACAATATGTGAGGCCCACTAAGTTTTTATGTACAAGGGGGTTGGGTATTACACTCTATCAGAGGCCCAAAGTGTTTTTGTACCAGTGATGGGGCTTACAGCTCAAGGAGAGGCCCAGGGTTTTATTTTGAACAGGCGATCATGCCGAGGTTTTTTCTTTTAACACAAAAGGACTTATACAATATCTGAGTCCCAAAAAGGTTTTGGTTAAAAGTGGATTGGGTCTTACACTCTATTAGAGGCCCATAGAATTATTTTTGTACAAGAGATGAGACTTACAACTCAAGGAGAGGCCCAAGGTTATTTGTTTGAAAATGGCGATCGCGCTGAGATTTTTTATTGTGTCGGGACTTATACAATATCTGAGGCCCAAAATGGTTTATGTACAAAAAGGGATGGGACTTACACTCTATTAGAGGCCCAAAGGTTTTAAAGAAAGGAAATGGGACTTATAACACGAGGGTAGCCCCAAAAGTTTTTCCGTTTTGAAATGGCGATCGCGCCGAGATTTTTGAAAACGCAGTGGGTCTTATACAATGACTGAGGCCCAAAAATGTTTTAGTTTTCAAGGGGGATTGGGTCTTACACTCTATTAGAGGCCCAAAGTGTTTGAAAAAAGTTTGATGAGGGTTGAATTAATCAAAACCCTAATTTGTTTTCAAAATATATTTTGATTGAATAAAAATTCAATTAAAATGACCAAAATTGTTAAACATGTGTGAAAAACAAATTGTGATCTTGGATTAATGTTTGAAAAATCATGTTTATATCCACAAAATGATTGGAAATCAATTAAGTTTGGACAATCAAGGGAGAAAAAATATTTCAAATGTTAAAAACAAATAAAACATTAATTCTTTGCAAAAATATCAAATATATGAAATAAATAATATTTTTGGTATTTTTTTATAAAATAAAATATTTTAACATTTTTGTGAATTATTAAAAAAGGAATCAACTCAAAATCATTAAAACTTAGAGAGAAATTAATTTTTGAATCAATTAAATAAAATCACAAAAATTAAAATATTCAAATATTTGAAAAATGGCGCCAAGAACATCTTGGCCTTGCCCGCGTGCTCTGTTTTGCCCAGATTTGCGTTTTCTCATCAATCTCACTGAATACTTGATGAAATCACACAATCCACATATCAATATACTCGTTTTCACCTCACGATCATGTCTATGGTCTTTAATTTCATTTATTTTAAGCATGGAATAAGAAATCAAAGAGAAACCTCAAGAACCCTAAAATTTGCACGAAGGCTCAGAAATTCCATACACGATTCAAACAAAGCAATTAATTGAGGGAAAACACTCTATGCATGATTATGAACATATGGCCAAATTATTGTGCAGCAAAAAATGCATGGATTATAGAGTTAGAAGAGCTGATGCTCGCCTCTTGCAGCTGGTAATCGCGTTTTGTGTTAAAGGTGTTACAGGTAGGTTCCAATGATGTGGATAGCTTCCCTAGGTACCAAGTAATGTGTGTGAGTGCTTGGAATTGTTTAAAACAAGCTTGAACTGAAGATGGTATTCCAACTGCAACTTGGTTAAAACCTTGGGCAGCTGGCTGGTGATTCTGAGAAATCAGTGTTCCAGAAGTTGTTTAAGTGTTTGGATCACTTCTATATGATGTTTATGAGATGTGTGTGTGATTGGTTTGGTTGGAATAGCTCTCAAACTCAAAACCCGATAGTGACTTGCTTTGGAAGGCAAAATTGGAAGTGAGAAAGTGATTTTGAGGAAAGCATCTGTTTGATGGCTTTGGTGTACTCAAACTGATCACAAATGAGCTCTATTTATAGTAGAGCAAGTTTGTTTTGGCTGCAATAGTGAATGGCAACTGCAGCTGAGGTTTGGCCAATGTTGATCAATGAGAATCCAAGTCTCCTCTAGCCATTGACTAGAGGTTAGAGCACTGGCTGCTGGTTCCCTTGGTCTTGGATATGTCTTGACTGGATTTAGTTGGAAATGGCTCAGTCCATGCCACCTTGGTGCATCCATTGAATGCTCTAAAACAAAATTGGAGTCTTGTCCCCTCTTTAGGGTTTTTTAGGTTTGGCATGCTATTTTTAGTTCCAAAGATTTGGGACGCTTATGGATCAGTGTTTGTCCCTCCTTGGTCCCTCCCTGAGGTGTTCAGATGGATAAACTTGTTTGTCATTTGCAAAAATTGCTCAAATCAAGCAAAATGCCCAAATCTGCCTTGCCATGACAGTTTACAGCAAGGCACATTTGCATGGTCATATCTCATGGCTCAAGTGGATTTTCATGGAGTTCTTGGCCATTTTAGAAAGCTCTCATATGATACAAAATATGTGTGATCATAGTTTGTTTTGATACCTTTTGGATCCAAGTGAAAAATGCCCCTACATTTGGAAAAAAGTGAAGGCAGATTCTGACTTAGTGAAAATTTCACTAAGTGTTGGAAAAAAGTGACATTTTCACTTTCTGTGATATTGGCCATTCCATAACTTGAAATCCATGAGGAATTGGAATGAGGTGTAGTTGACACTTTTAAAGTATGCCATGAGAGCTACAAATCCATATTTGGATCAGCCCAAATGGTTGCTTGGATCTCAAGTTATGATCCTTGGAAGTTGGTACCCTAACCACTTTGTTCCATAACTTAGAAAATTTCTAAGTTTTTTATGGTTACCCCTTTTACAAGTTATCCCACTTTTCTTGATTTTTATTGATGAATGATGATTCCAATCACACATTAACATCATTTTAGGGTCAAAGAACCATAATTGTGAAAAGTCTCAAAAAGTCAAAGTTGACCTTTGTGCACAGTTGACTTTTTGTCAGATGAATTCAAAACTGTGCGATGGTCTATGAAATCAAGTTCTTGACCTAAATCAAACTTGATGGATTGATTTCATAGGTGTTATAGGGTGTATTGAATCATGTCCTAGGGTTTGGGAGCATACCTGGGTCAAAAGTCAAAGGTACAATTGACTTTTTCCTCAAAACCCTAATTGTGGTTCTGATGAATTTGAAACTTGTTGATCAAGCTTCTTGGATCAATCCATTGTTGTAAATGGATCAATGTGGTGTATTAGAGACCCTCAAATCATGTCTTGAGGTCTTGGCTCATGATTTGTCCCAAAAGTCAACTTAGGGGTGAATTAGGTTAAGAAACCCTAATTCCTGATTTTTTGATGAATGCATCCCCTGAGGTTAAATTGACTTGATAATTAGGTCCATGATGTTACATGGAGTATATTAGGTTATGCTTTGAAGTATTGGCTCATGCCCAGAGGAAAATTTCCATCTGGAGGCCCTGGTCGACCAAACCCTAATTTGGTGACACTGGTGATCTTGAGGCTTGATCCACTTAGAATGCTGTAACCTTGTGCTTGATTCTTGCTGTGTGAGTCCTCTTGATCCATTGTGGATGTTCTAGAGGTTAGACAAGTTGAAGATCATTTCAATTCTTGATTTATCCTTTGTCTAAGGCTCAGAGAGGGCTTGAAACCCTAATTTTTTATAGTAGTGAATGCTCACCCATTATTGGGGAGACTGATGAGGCATAATGGTTCATTCATATTGTGATGATGATTTACCCAATGATGGGAAATCTTAGTGGTCAAAATTTGGGGTATGACATCTGGCATGTCACATTCTATCTAAAAAGAAAAAGAAAAATTTATGCGAGTGTTTGAATGGTATCAAAGTTCTGCAAGGTTACTCATCAAACATCAATAAACTTATATCAATGAAAAATCTCAAGTTAATTGGCTTAAATATCATGATTGTCATGTCTTGATGCAACAACTTCTACCAGTGGCTATCTGTGGCATCGTACCAAAAAATGTAAGAGTAACTTTAACCAGATTGTGCTTATTCTTCAATGCTATAATCATTTGACAATTGGAGATTTATTTACCTCCATCATTTTTTGACATTACGTTCACTTAATTGTTCAGCTAGTCAGAGAAATCAGATTTTGTGGTCTAATTTATTTAAGGTGGATGTATCTAATAGAGCATTACATGAAGATCTTTCAAGGATATACAAAGAATCACCATCGACCAGAAGCTTCGATCGTTGAAAGGTACATTATAGAAGAAGTTGTTGAGTTATATTCAAACTATTTGTCAAAAGTAGAGTCTACAGAAATTCCAAAGTTTTGTCATGCTGATAGATATGGAGGTAGAGGTACTCAAGGCTTAAATGTTACTTCAATGCCTCGAGATATAGTTCTTTAAGCGCATTTGTATATATTGAATAATGTTGACGAAGTTGAACCTCACTTATCTAATCACAAAAGAATTATCAAGGAAAAATATCCCCGAATGAGTGACAATTGGTTGTTGAAATAGCATAACAAGAATTTCATAAGTTGGTTTAATGAAAGAATTTCTAATGATGATTATGCATCAGAGACAATTAAATGATTGCCATACCTGCCAAAATTTAATGTAGTAACTTGGACTGCATACGCCATTAGTAATTTTTCCTTTTATACAAAATCAAAACAGTGGGGTTATGGTTAAGGCTGAATTAATTTATTTCTATAGTTCGAAAGATAAGAATCCTATATTGGCATCTAGAGTGTACTTTGGGGTCATTGAGGAGATTTGGGAGATTGATTATGTTTTATTCAAAGTGCCTTTATTTAACTGTAAGTGGGTTGACAATAACATTAGTGTACAAACTGATGAGTTAAGATTCACACTGGTTGATCTTGGTAAGGCACTTATATGACTGAACCATTTATCGTGTCTACCTAAGAAAAACAAGTGTTTCATGTGACTAACCCTTATGACAAAAGATGATCAATTTTTTTCTAAGGAAAACACATTTCTCATAGTGATGAAAAATCATGATTTAAAATTTGATATTCCTTCGACTCCTTCTTACGCAACACAAGTGCCTATTTCATATGAAGAAGTTGATAGAGGTGATGTGCATGCCATTCATAATTATCATGAATAAGGTATATGGGAAAATTAACAAGTAAATATTTTTTATTGTTTATTCATAATTTATCGTATGTTATAATTATTAAGGTTATTTACTAACAAGTATTATTATTTGAAATTATAGGTGTTTAAAGTCAAGACACCAAAAGACAAGACACGTTCCTCATGTTGAGATACCATTTGATGTAATGATATGTGAATCATATGTTGTTTTTTACCATTTTGGTTTTGATGTAATATAAATTTTTTGGTTCTTAATGTAATTTTTGGTTTTGATGTAATACAATTTTTGAGCCATTTAGTTGCCAACTATAGGCGTGGTTCACAAATGATTTATTTTGTTGTTTCTACTCTATTTACGCTTCAAAAAAATACAGGCTAAAAATTTGGCAATTCTGTAAAATCAAAAAATTATATTAAAAAAACAAATCATATAACCACGATCAGGTGTTTCAACTATGGTTATATGTAAGCGCACTATTTAGATTTAAAAAAATCCCCCAAAATGGCGTTGCTAGGTATTGAACCCAGAACCTTAAATCATTTCAATGCGGTTTTTTATTACAACCGTGGTGATATGTAGCGCGCTTGTTGTAACACCCTGATGTTGTGGCGCGTAAAATACTCAGGCGTAAGGAACGCTCAAAATATAAACAAAACTGAGTCGCCACAAAATATCGGGTTTGTGAGTCGGTTATACAAAAGGAATATATTAGTACCCCCACATCTAAATAGAAAGAAAGAAAGAAAGAAAGAATGTTATTTTTGCGATGGGACCTATTTAGTTAGTTTCGTGTAAGAGTGTTAGCGTGATATTAGTTTGCGATCTTCTACTTATCAAGTGAGAAAAAAGAAAGAAAGAAAGGAAAGACCTAGGATTTTTTTTATTATTATGCTCGCCAAGGTTTAAAAATCCTGTGGCTACGTATTCTCATGGTATAATGAGAAAATTTGAGCTCTGTAATTCTACCTACTAAGAACTACTGGGTTAATTGCTTTTAAGGAGTAATTATTTAGACATGTCAATTGTTTTAAACATTTACTCACTGCTCGCTCCTTGGAGACGAAAACCTTTGTTTCTTTCACATCAATATGAATAAAGCATACTCATTTTTGAAAAAAGTTTAAAATGTTTTATGGGAAGTGAGTAAACATTTGAGAAGAGGTGTGCATGAAGCACGAGTTGACTCGGGATTCACATGAGTGTGCTTCCACTGTCCCTTTATTCTGAATGAGTTTTTGATTTGAAAGACTAATAGTCGTTTGGAATCCGGTGTGCTCCGAACGCTCGACAATTAAGGGGTCTAAAGAGATGTCTCTCTCGGTCCCGTCTTTCAAATTTTATTACAAAAATTTTGCATCAACGACTTGACGTTGGATCAAGTGTTGTAATTTGATTATGAAAATAGTTTGGATGTGGCAGGGGATAGATGATAGACGTTGGATTCAATTGAATTTGATTTGGGAAAAAGACTCTACGTTGGATCGAGTGTTTGTTTTTGTTCTTTTATGAAAGTTGTTTATTTTGATTTCTGAATTAACAATCAATCAAGATAATAAAACAGTCAAAGAAAGCGGTAAAATTATTACATATATATATATATATATATATATATATATATATATATGGGAATGGGATACAATTTGTCGAATGGGGATACAGAATACATTAATTAATAATGTAAGCTTTAAATAAACAAATGTAAACAATGAAAGTAAACAACAATGGAATCAACGTAAAAATAAATCAGGGAAAGAGAAAAGATTGGAAATAAAATTAGAGTTAACTATTGAAATTTAACGCTATGTTAAGCAATCATAAAACGATTCAGGTAGGAATCAACTCTATCTAAGGTCGGTCTGCAAAATTCTATACATTCAAGCAGTTTTTGAAATTAAATTGAATCTTAATTTCGAAATTGCAGTGCATCTATGAAAAACCAACGGGACTAATTGATTTTTTTCATATTAATAAACAAATTAATTAATTAAATAATAAATAACAACACTAATAAACAATAATAATAAATAATAATCCACAATAATAATAATTAACAATAAACAATAATAATTAACAATAATAATAATAATAATAATAATAATAATAAAAGTAACTAACAATAAATTATAATAATTAACAATAGTAATAAATAATTAATAATCATAATCAACAAAAATAATAACAATAATAATAATGATAGTTAATAACTAGTAAGAATTAATAATAATAATAATAATAATAATAGTTAGTAATTAGTAAAAATTAATAATGATAATAATAAAATGATTATAATTATAATAGCATAATAAATAATAATAATGATGTTTAATAGAATAATAATAATAATAATAATAATAATAATAATAATAATAATAATAATAATAATAATAATAATAATAATAATAATAATAATAATAATAATAATAATAGTATAACATATAAAATAAAAATAAAATTGAAAAAAACAAGGAAAAGGTGTGATCATGTAGGGATGGCAATTTGGCCCATCTCCGGTGGGTA
This sequence comes from Lathyrus tuberosus, assembly GCA_022829125.1. NCBI lineage: Eukaryota > Viridiplantae > Streptophyta > Magnoliopsida > Fabales > Fabaceae > Lathyrus > Lathyrus tuberosus. The sequence goes on along the minus strand of JALAZF010000087.1, from coordinate 7,034,338 downwards.
ACCATAAAATTATCCACAACGGATAGAGTAAAAACCCGCGAAAATGGGTACGGACATGAACTCGGGTAATTATCCACTTAAATAAGCGGGAATGAGGGTGGGTATGGGCACCTTAGTACCCACCCCGCCTCATACCCGCACAATATATATTTATATATTTTAATTTATATTATTATATAAAAATAAATATTTATAAAATAAAATAAAAGACATCTATTTTAAACTACTAGATATTAAATATAAGTGATCATTTATTTCATAATTCAACAATAATTTTTTTAAAAACTTTTTAATGTTTTTAAAAACTTAAAATATTATGATTTTTTTTTTGAATAAGAGAATATATTAATACCAAAAAAACAAGTGATACAATCCGATAAAGAGATCCAGGCATCAAAGTGACTTAGTGACAAAAAACAAACAAACCAACTCCTACAAATGCCTATGATAGTACTCTACGACTCTCTTGCTTGTTTCAATTCTAGTCATCACCACATCCTTAATCATATTACTTCTCAGGTCATCAATTTTTTCATTTTGAAAAATATATTTATTTCTAACAGTTCATATGTGGTATATGGTTTCAGCCACCACACATTTAATCAAGCTGGCCCTTGGCCCTTTGCCCTTAGTAGACTTGAAGAGCCATCACATATCCATTCTACTATGATCAGGGATTGGGATTTTGAACAGCTTCATAACTTGCTGCCAGACTTGGTAATTGTAGTCACATTCAAAAAGGATATGAGCATTGGTTTCATGTTTGGTGCAGAACACGCATAAGCCATCCGTTTGAATACCAAAGTGAGCAACCTTGTCTTTTGTCATAAGTCTTCCTTGGCAAGCCATCCACGTGGCAAAAGTCGCCCTTGGTCTAGATATGTTGCCATACATCATGACTCGCCACTCCACCTTAGGTTTATCCCCTCTCAAGTAGTTGTATGCCTCCCTTGTACTGTACCTACCTGCATTTATGAATTCTTGCCACATATCAGAATTAAGAAGTAGTTCTCTGGTTTTGAAAAATTCCTTACTATCCATGAGCAATTTAGGCCAGGGTTAAAGTGGTTAACATCCACTTGCTTGATGTAGTAAGTGTGGAGCCATTTAATCCACAGTATGTCTTTCTTTGTCTATATATTCCATAACAACTTCCCTATAGTAGCCTTATTCCAGTCATATAATGATATGATATTTCTGCACCTGTAGAGATTGAGTCACACACATGATCCCACGCAATGGGGGCTTTCCTCTTGTTTTCATCCTTACTCGTCCACAAGAACACCCTGAATAGGCTTTCAACATGGTTAATCACCTTCTTGGACAATGGAAAAACTTGCATCCAGTAGTTAGTTATGGAGAAAATGACACTTTTGGCAAGTTGTAGTCTACCAGCATAGTACAGGAATTTTGTGCTAAAATGAGTAATCCTTTTAAGCATCCTATCTATCAAGGGTTGGCAATCCTTGACAGTTAATTTTCTGTTACTAAGTGGAACTCCCAGATATCTGAATGGCATCTCTCCTTCAGCCAGGCCTGTGAGTTGGTATAGATGATTCCTTGTTTCTTCATCCACTCCTCCTACATATAACTTGCTCTTGGCACTACTAATACACATACCTGTAGTGTCTTAGAAGTTCTGCACTTTCTGCATGATCAATTGCAAGGACACAACAACACCTCTTGTATATATTTATTTTTATTAGAAATGCGGGTAACGGGTACGTGTACGGGCACTTATATACCCTTAGGGTACGGGGACGGGTGTCAATGTTGAAACCCAAGCCGGTATGGGCTCGGGTGCGGGTATTTTTTCCAACTGCGAGTATGGGACATGTACTATAGTACCCTACCCAAACCCTGCCCATTGCCATCCCTATGATCACGGCTATTGAGAGAGAAAGAGGAATTTTCATATTTTTTTTCAAAATGACCCCCAAGGCATCTCGCGACACGGGGCAGGGGATATATTATTATTAAAAAAACAAAATCTTCATCCTCTTCCTCTTGCTGCGAATGCTTTAACAACAACAACTGTTTTTTTTAAAAGTAACACTAAAAACCATCCCTCTCTCATATTATCATCAAATAAACCCTTCCTCTCTTTCTCTCGGCATCATTCTTTATAAAATCATGATCTCTCGCCTTTTCTCGTAGAACAACAAAGCAATATCAAACGAAGAAACTCAAACAAAAACAAGGAGGGAGAGAGAACTACCAAATAGAGAAATTGTGGTATGGTGCAAACGGCGACGCGCTGTGGTACTGGACACGATTTCATGGTGGGGGGAGTGCTAACAGCGGTGACACGGTGGATTCTCCATATTCGAAGGTGTGACGACGTGGATGTGAATCTTGTGTGAGGAGGGAGACGCGGCAGTGTGTTGTTTGTTCTTTGTTTTTATCCTCTTTGTGACTCTGTGATAGGATCATGGAGTTATTTTTAGGCAATTTAATTATTAAAGTTAGAAGTGAATTTATATTAGTTGGACTTTTGTTGTTTAGTTGAGTTTTTTAGTTATTGGTTCTTTATTCTACTATCCATTAGTAATATTATATATCTACTCTCATTAAGAGATGAAAGATTATCAATCAAAGGAATGAAAATGTCTTTATTTTATTAGTTAGTTTTATTTATCTTTCTTAGTATTCTCTTGTTTTATTAGGGTTCATCTTTAGCATCCTAACAATTGGTGCTTTCATTTCGACATCATTCCTGCTAAATGGGGTTTCTGTGGAATTTTTATGGAGTAGAAGAATCATATTGGTGGATCCTTTCTATTGACAAATATTTTAGAGCAAAAAATATTGTGGAGGATGAGAAGAAGATGAAGGTAACTGTAATGACAATGAGAGGTTGTGCTCTTAAATGGTGGCTATGGAGGATTCAGCCTCATCCATCTATGTCTTGGAATACTTTCACAAAAATATTTTTTCGGCATTTTAAACCAAAATGGAGACACCCTTTCTTGAAATTAGACGAGGACACGGTTACACATCATCCTGGTCCCTGCGCTTCCTCACCACTATCATGATCTACAACCATAGTTACTATGAAAACCAATGATTGGAAGGAATGTGAGTCAAAAGTCCTGGTACCCATGATGACAGCAAAAACTAGCGAGATCCAGGTCCAAAACGGCATGAAACCAATTGAAGAATAATCCTTCATTGGTGAATCCGTTGCTGTGAAAAAATTAATGGTGGAAGCAATGTCGCTGATTTGGATACTTATCGAAAAGCCTTGTATTAATATGCCTCTTCTCTACAATGATAGAGTGTACACTTTCTCAGATCCACTCGCTAAACGACCAGGTTTCACGTCGAACACCATACCAATACCTTCACTGCCACCTGAACCACCATATATGATTGTAAAGACGGTAGCGATAAATTTTCTATTAACCCTAGACAGAATGAGTGACGCTTATGGAGGCTCTAGGGTTCTGATCCCCAACAATGTACACAACACCATCAGTGAAGTCAGAGAGATCACCGCAAAGCACCACCGTTCTGATGAAATCTACGCCGTCCTTAAAGAATGTTCCTTGGATCCCAAAGAAATCACTGAGAAACTTCTTTATTTAGATACTTTTTAAAAGGTAAGAAAGAGACGCAAGAGGAGGAAGGAAGTAGTGAGCAACAAGGTTTCTGAGGAGTCTAGACCAAAGCAACTTGGACAGGACGAAAGACGTGCTTCAGGGGGATTTTCCTCAAACTTTTTTGATGGTGGTGTTGGGAGGAAGCTTGCTATTCAAAGGGAAAATGGAGTCCATATTTCAGGGAGAACTAATGGTTCCTCTTGTTAGACGATGACAATTGATCTAGAAGGGGGTTTGAATAGATCACTACTTTTTAATGGAGAGTCGACACTTAAATTTGATTTTTAAAAATTATTTGTGGAAGCGGCCGAGGAATATATCGTCTAAACGAACCGGTTACCGAAAGGACCGGATATGCGTAAGCCAAATGGAACGATAGGCTCGATAAGAAAATTGAATCACAACTTAACTATTAATCAATTTACCAACAGCACTCATTGTTATGCAATTTCCAACAACTAATCAAAAATTAAACCAAATTGACAATTTATCAAACACCTTGTAAGCGTTCAATTTATCGAGCACTTGGAGTGCGAAACACTCAAAGCTAAAACTTCTATGTTAGTAAGTGCATAATTTTCACCAAGCACAATCCAAAATGATTGTGCAATGTTTTCAAATCAGTTTTTCTGCACTAAACTATACCAGAATTTTTATCGATCAATTGAACAATCACAAACGTAAACAGATCAAAAATTAAAAAGATAGGGAAAGAGAGACGACGCCAAGTTTGTTTCAGTTCCCCTTTCGTCCTCACTTCGGGTACGTCTATCCCCAATTCTAAATCTAGAATTGAGATATCTATAATCTTGTTTGCAAATTGTTTTTACAAGAGAAACCTTAGCTATCACACACTCAAGAAACTCTGTTGATGCTGATACTATGTCATCTTTTCCCTTGATTCGAGTTGAATCAAGTGCCTCGAACTTGTTGAATGAACCTCCGGTTGACGCTACTAGATCGACAGAACCCACCGTTCTTCGATCACCTTCGCTCGGCTGATTCCAATTCACACACTGTTCGATCCCAAACCTATGTTGTACAATCCTCCGGTTGACGCTACTAAATCGACATAACCCACCGTTCTTCGATCACCTTCGCTCGACTGAATTCAATGCACACAAATATCTGAACCCAAAACCCCCAAATCCAATTGATCTTGGAGAACAAAACCCTAGAGGTTTTATTCAAGAAAAAACCCACTGAAAAACTCACCCTAAACAAGATACACTCATATGTTTGGAAGTTATCACCTCATGATGCAAAAGATCAACAAAAATGGTTATGTGTATTTGTTGAGAAAATGCAAGAATGGGAATGAAGATGATGAAAGAAAATTTTTAGTGTAAATCTTTCACTTTTTCTTGTTGTTGTGTAAAAAATGAGGAACAAAGTATTTATATGATGCAAGGACCAACTACCAAAAGTAACAGCTTTTTGAAACTTAGAAAAACCAGAAAAATGACCCTCATTTAGCGAAGAGTCGACCTAACTTTTATGAGGGTCAGCCTGCGCTGACCCGTGGGCAAAACTGTGCAAGTTTAAGTACCATGCGTCGACCGCTATAGGGTCATGTGTGGATGCGTGGCTGATGAAAATGCATAATGAAGAATTAGCTCCAGCATGCGTCGACCGGTGTGTCGACATGAGCTAACCCGATGGAAATACAATAAAGACACCATTTCATGAGTCGACCGAAGCTTGGTTTAGGTCGACTCAAACTACCAAAACTCTTAAAAATTGGTTTTTGCACATGTTTTCATCTACCTAGGCCATGTTAATGCATACCTATGACACATAGCATGATCACACACATATATTAGATGTATAAGACTCTTCCTATATGTTTGGACACATGATGATTGATTGTTCATGCATGGCGAAATACGAATGCCGACAATGATGAGATGATACCTTCCAAATTACATACTATGAGCTAGTACATGTTTTGACATCATTAAAATAAAGATTGAGTGTAAGACACATTGCCCTCACATACTCCCCCTTTTTATGATGGGGTATACAAGACAAGCTAAAGAAGTTCGCCATCATAAAAAGGGGGAGTATGTGAGGGCAATGTGTCTTACACTCAATCTTTATTTTAATGATGTCAAAACATGTACTAGCTCATAGTATGTAATTTGGAAGGTATCATCTCATCATTGTCGGCATTCGTATTTCGCCATGCATGAACAATCAATCATCATGTGTCCAAACATACCCCATCCCTGATTAGCATAGGGATCTTGAGAGGGAGAGTGACCCATCCACTTAGCATTGTCCTCTTTCGCATGATGCTCATCTGTTTGCATATCATCACCTGCTTCTTCTTCTTCTTGCTCATTTTCTTCTTCATCTTCGTCTTCATCCTCGTAAACATATTGAACACCTAAATGTGTAGTTCTATGCCAAAACTTGTACTTTTTCTCCTGATTATCCCAGAAGTATCCCATCATGGTGAGAATTTTCTGGCTGAACTCTTGATCAGAGGTCAATGACATATAAGGAATACCTTGAACTACTATTTCAGCCTTGTTCAAAATACATTGAATAAAAGATGCATAACATAGGGTCGTACCTCGACTTGAGTCACGGAGAGCAAACATCCGACTTGTGATATAATGAGGCCAGTCAATACGCTTCTTATTTTTCAACAAATAGATCAGATGAACCTCAGCCTGATCAACCCGAGAGTATCCTCCCTTCTTCGGATGGATAATGTGAGCAACTATCCACTGTAGGATCCTATCAACTGTTTTCAAACATCCTGTGGTAACCGTCTTAGGAAATAAATTACTATTCAAAATGCTGTCACGATAAGGATCTCGCAGCATGGAGTTCAATGCAGTCTTAAATTCATAATCAACAACAAATGTAGAATCAGTAACCTTAGGAAGAGTAGATCCACGTGGATCTATATTGACCAAATTCTTCCAGACAATTGCATTAACAGAGTACATTTTACCACCCATCTCATACTTAAAAGCAGAACCTTCGAACTTACCCTGAATTCCTACGTAGAACAACTTAACCAAGTCCTCATTGTACTTGGTATCACACTCCAAGAACTCATCAAAGTTTTGAAAATTAAGTAGTTCAATAACTTCAGTCGAATGCATATGCTTAGCCCTCAAAGGATAATAAGCAAATTGTTTGACAATGGACAGGTTACGAAAGTTCTTGTTGAAAGTCTCAGTTAAATTTTCAGATAACAGAGAGAGAGCATTTACCGGCATAGTAGACCTTGGTTGAGACGTAGTAGCTCTTGAAGTAGAAGCTCTTGATGTTCTCTTTCCGGTGATCCTTGTGGAAGCCATTGAGATATACCCTTTTTAACACAGATGAACAATACACGAAATTTTTTATGATGATGAACAGTGTTCGAACCTTGATGATGATGATGAACAGAATAGGAAACTTTGATTTTATGTTGAGAGAACCCTTGAAAACCATTTTGTTGTGGAACTCTTGTATTCTTGAGGAAGTATTTGTAACGGGTTTCTAGGTTTTTTTTTTTGGAAGTTTGAAGGAGAGAAGAAGAATGAGGAAAGGTAGTAGATGCAATGTATAATGATGAGAATTGGAAAATGTAACATGCAATTAAATTGGGTCAAGTTTTCTAACACACAAAGGGGGCGCAAGCCTTTCCAAGAAAAAAATTCAGATTCTGTCAGCGACGCGTCGACCGAAACAGGTCATGCGTCGACGCATACTAAAAGAAATTTCATAATTTTAAAATTTTAAAAATATACGTCTACCATAAGGTCGACCTGCGCTAACTAGCTTCCACATGTGAGAAAATTGACATCCATGAGTCGACCCATGTCCTGTTTTGGTCGACTCAAACAGTTAAAATATGGAAAAATGCACATTTTGAGCACATTATGCATCAAGTAGAGATAAATAACTAGCCACACACATACCAAACAAAAACAATGGATCAAAATTAAATCTAAACATGAAATAAATATCAATCCAATCCATATTTTGGTACAATAGGTTACATATATAATTGATCAAGAGGAGTAATCTAAAAAGGAACAATATTACCTCTGACGATTGATGATAGATGCCCTCACATGTAGCTTAATCTTTGCAATCTCTATATCTTTTCACATCTACATCCTTACCATTCTCATCTCGACTTAAGTTGACGCAAGTAGGCATCGGAGTATCTATAGCCTTTGAGCTAGCCATGTCGAAACGCTTGAGTAACTCAAGGCAATACTCCGTCTGGCTCACGAATGTCCCTTCTTCAAGTTACTTGATTTGCAATCCGAGGAAATGGTTTAGCTCCCCCATCATTCTCATCTCGAACTCTCCCTGCATTAACTTAGAAAACTCCTTGACCATATTTATGTTAGTAGAACCAAATATAATATCGTCTACATAAACTTGTACCAAAATTTGGTGTTTTCCTTGACGTTTAATGAAGAGGGTTGTGTCAACCTTCCCTCTAGAGTACCCTTGATCAAGTAGAAATTTGCTAAGACGCTCATACCAAGCCCTAGGGGCTTGTTTGAGATTGTACAAAACATGTTTTAGCTTGTAAACGTGATTGGGATACTCATGGGATTCAAGTCCAGAAGGTTGGGCTACATAAACCTCTTCATTAATGTAACCGTTTAGAAAAGCACTTTTTACATCCATTTGAAATAATTTGAAGTTTTTCGCACATGCGTAGGCAAGCAACAAGCGTATAGCCTCGAGTCGGGCAACAGGCGCATAAGTTTCCTCATAGTCTATGCCTTCCTCTTGGTTATACCCTTGCACAACTAAGCGCGCTTTATTTTTAGTTATAACTCCATTTTCGTCGAGCTTGTTCCTAAACACCCATCGGGTGCCGATTACTCGATGGCCTCGCAAAGGAGGGACAAGTTCCCAAACCTCATTTCTTTTAAATTGATTCAACACCTCTTGCATTGACAAAAGCCATTGTTCATCGAGTAAGGCCTATTTTGAGTTTTTAGGCTCAACTTGCAAAACGAAAGCGGAGTAATAACATAAGTTACTTAGCTTGGAACGAGTTGTTACTCCCTTTGAGATATCACCGAGAATGTAGGCGAGGGATGGTCTTTGGAAGACTCCCAAGCTGGAGGAAGGTCATCTTTATTAGAAGGATAATCCTCCTCACTCTTCATAGGTTGGTGATCTTTTTCCTCCTCAACATGCACTGCTTCAGGTTGATCAGTCCCTTTATCAGTGTCCTTGAGTATGTCTTCTGAAGATACACTTGCACCATGAAAAGAACTACATTTTCTGACATTTTTCGCATAAGACTCATCAAAAGTAACATGTACCGACTCCTCAACAATAAGTAACCTCTTATTGTAAACCCTATATGCCTTACTAGACTGAGAGTATCCAAGAAATATACCTTCGTCGTCCTTAGCATCAAACTTACCAAGTGTCTCTTTACCATTATTCAACACGAAACACTTACAACCAAAAACGTGAAGGTGAGATACGTTGGGCTTTTTCCCTTTTAAAAGCTCATTCGGTGTTTTGTTTAGAATAGGACGGATGAGCACCCTATTCAAAACGTAACAAGCCGTACTAATGGCATCGACCCAAATGTATTTTGGAAAGCCACTCTCATTGATCATAGTCTTTCCCAATTCTTCCAAAATTCTATTTTTACGTTCCATGACCCCGTTTTGTTGAGGGGTACGTGGTGCGGAAAAATTATGATCAATCCCATGGCTTTCGCAAAATGCTTCAAAAAGATGATTTTCAAACTCACCTCCATGATCACTTCTAATTGATACAATGTTTGTGTTTAATTTATTTTGAGATAACTTGGCAAATTTTTCAAAAGCCGAAAAAGTATCGCTCTTGCTTGGTAAGAAAGTAGTCCAGCAAAACCTAGAATAGTCATCGACAATCATAAAACCATAATAGTTACCGCCTAGGATCTTAATCCTAGATGGTCCAAAGAGGTCCATATGGGGGAGCTCAAGGGGTCTTGTGGTTGAAACAATGTTTTTAGACTTAAACGAGATCCTTGTTTTCTTCCCCATTTGGCACGCATCACATAAGTGATCCTTTGTGAATTTAATTTTGGGTAAGACGATTACTAGGTCTTTAGAAACTATTTTATTAAGCAAATCAAAATTGACATGCGCCAAACGTCTATGCCATAACCATGAATCTTCACTCATGGTGACTAGACACTTGTCACTACTCAACGATACCTCATTCAAGTCTAGCATATAGATGTTATTGACCCTCAGGCCTTTAAACACATCCTTTTTATCACTATTTTCAATTATGCAACAATCTTTTAAAATGATACTTTATAATCCTTGTCACATAATTGACTAATGCTTAATAAGTTGTGTTTAAGACCCTCAACAAGAAGCACGTCTGAGATAGTAGTAGAAGAGGGATTACCTACACTACCTTTGCCAAGTATTGACCCTTTATTGTTGTCTCCGTAGGTAACAAATCCCTTTTTCTTCGCCACGAAGTCGATGAAAAATATATGTCTCTCATCATATGTCTTGAGCCGCCACTATCAAGAACCCATCTTCTTTCCGTGGTCTCAAAACGTTGTACCTACACAATCAATCAAGGGAAATAGGTACCCAATTCTTATTGGGTCCTTGGTTGTGAGTGAAAATAGGTTTGCATTTAGGCAACCATTGATAAACGCCTTTAGGAACTAAAAACCTCCTAAAACGACATTTTGCAATGGTATGACCCATTTTGCAACAATACAAGCAAGTAAGGTTAACATGAGAATCACTTTTGCTAGGTTGATCTCTAATCACATAAGTGTATTTTTGATATGGATTAACCATGCTTTTCTTAAAATGTGATCTATCAATAGCAAAATTTATCTTTGGTACTAGAGCCTTGTCAAGTTTGGCCTTAAGAGTTCTAACCTCTTTTTGCCAAATATGACAAGTATCACAACCAAAATTTAACCATTTACTCTTGTCTTCCTCAACATCTACTTTTGTTACTTCCACCATAGACTTTTTGAGAGCCTCTAATTCCTTTTCGGAATTGGAGATCTATTGCTCCAAATGAGAAAATATTTGTTTATTTGAAGCTAAACGTTTAAAGGCTTCCTTAGCCTCATGGTGTAGAGTATCAAAAGCATGTTGTAATTCAGAATAAGACGTTGTATTAGAGTTATCATATTTAGAATGTCTTACCTTTTTGTTCTTTTTCCTTTGGTGAGCGGAAAGACAAAGGTTAACGGACTCTCCTTCGTCACTTGAACTTTCATCACTAGATGATTCGTTATGGCTTTCCCAAGCGATATAGGCTTTTCTAGGTTTACCTTGTTTCTTCCCTTGACCACTTTTATCTTTTCCTTTGTCCTTCTTCAACAATGGACAGTCCGGCTTATAGTGGCCGACTTTTCCACAGTTATAGCAAGACCCTTTAGTTTTTCCACTCTTTTTGTCTTCATTCTTGGAAGACCTTTATTGTTTTCTAAAGTTGACGAGGTACTTTTCCGAATGTTGAATACCATTTTTCTTTATATAGCGATTGTATCGCTTCACAAATAATCTCATGTCTTCATTCGAATCCTCTTGCTTGTCATCACTAGATTCACTCTCGCTTAGCTCATTTGCGGAGGACTTTGAACTAGAAGCCTTTAGAGCTATTGACTTCTTTTCCGCATCTTTGGTCTTGTTCTGTTCCTTCTTCTCAATTTTCTCAAATTGGTCTAGGCTAATGAGCATTTGTTCATGTTCCTCGAGCTTCCCAAATAAAGTTGTGATGTCTAACGTCATAAGGTCGTTGGCTTCTTTTATGGCGGTCATCTTAGGTTGCCAATCCCTAGTAAGACACCCCAAGATTTTATTAGTAGCAACGTCATTGGAAATTGGTATACAAAGTGAGTTAAGTCTATTAATTAAATGAGTGAACCTCTTTTGCATGTCGGCAATGGTTTCCCCTTGCTTCATGTGAAAGAGTACGAACTCTTGAGTCAAGGTATTGATTCTAGCTAGCTTGACGTCGTTAGTTCCCTCATGGGCAACTTGTAACGCGTCCCACATAGCTTTAGCACTCGTGCAATGTGAAACTCTATAATACTCATCAATACTTAATGAGGAGATCAGAATATTTCTAGCTTTCCAATCTTAGTTGTACTTTTTCTCGTCTTCTTCATTCCATTGTGCTTCCGACTTAGGTACTACCATATTATTCGCATCGGTCATGGTAATTTCCATTGGACCGTTTTGTATAACGCTCCATACCTTTCTAACAATAGAATTGATATGTACACACATATAATCCTTCCAGTAACTATAGTTCTCACCGTTAAAAATCGGTGCTCTATTGTAAGCCCCTTTCGTTTCGTTTTCCATTTTCTAAAAAGTTATACTTGAAGCACTAGATTAACCGGTGCTCCTGATACCACTTGTTAGACGACGACAATTGATCTAGAAGGGGGTTGAATAGATCACTACTTTTTAATGGAGAGTCGGTGCTTAAATTTGATTTTTAGAAATTATATGCGGAAGCGGCCGAGAACTATATCGTCTAAACGAACCGGTTATCGAAAGGACCGGATATGCGTAAGCCAAATGGAACGATAGGCTCGATAAGAAAATTGAATCACAACTTAACTATTAATCAATTTACCAACATCACTCAATGTTATGCAATTTCCAACAACTAATCAAAAACTAATCCAAATTGACAATTTATCAAACACCTTGTAAGAGTTCAATTTATCGAGCACTTGGAGTGCGAAACACTCCAAGCTAAAACTTCTATGTTAGTAAGTGCAGAATTTTCACCAAACACAATCCAAAATGATTGTGCAATGTTTTCAAATCAGTTTTTATGCACTAAACTATACCATAATTTTTATCGATCAATTGAACAATCATAAGCGTAAACAGTTCGAAAATTAAAGAGATAGGGAAAGAGAGACGACATCAAGTTTGTTTAGGCAGTTCCCCTTTCGTCCTCGCTTCGGGTACGTCTGCCCCCAATTCTAAATCTAGAATTGAGATATCTATAATCTTGTTTGCAAATTGTTTTTACAAGAGAAGCCTTAGCTATCACACACTCAAGAAACTCCGTTGATGTTGATACTATTTCTTCTCTTCCCTTGATTCGAGTCGAATCAAGTGCCTCGAACTTGTTGAATGAACCTCCGGTTGACGCTACTAGATCGACAAAACCCACCGTTCTTCGATCACCTTCGCTCGGCTGATTCCAATTCACACACCGTTCGATCTCAAACCTATGTTGCACAATACTCCGGTTGACGCTACTAGATCGACAGAACCCACCATTCTTCTATCACCTTTGCTCAGCTGAATTCAATGCACACAAAGATCTAAACCAAAAACCCCCAAATCCAATTGATCTTGGAGGACAAAACCCTAGAGGTTTTATTCAAGAAAAAACCCACTGAAAAACTCACCCCAAAAAAGATACACTCCTATGTTTGGACGTTATCACCTCATGATGCAAAAGATCAACAAAAATGGTTATGTGTATTTGTTGAGAAAATGCAAGAATGGGGATGAAGATGATGAGAGAAAATTTTCAGTGTAAATCTTTCACTTTTTCTTGTTGTTGTGTAAAAAATGAGGAACAAAGTATTTATATGATGCAAGGACCAACTACCAGAAGTAACAGCTTTTTGAAACTTAGAAAAACCAGAAAAATGACCCTCATTTAGCGAAGAGTCGACCTAACTTTTATGAGGGTTGGCCTGCGCTGACCCGTGGGCAAAACTGTGCAAGTTTGAGTACCATGTGTCGACCGCTACAGGGTCATGCATTGACGCATAGCTGATGAAAGTGTATAATGAAGAATTAACTCCAGTATGCATTGACCGGTGGGTCGGGGTGAGCTAACCCGATGGAAATGCAACAAAGACACCATTTCATGAGTCGACCGAAGCTTGGTTAGGTCGACTCAAACTACCAAAACTCTTAAAATTTGGTTTTTGCACATGTTTCCATCTACCTAGGCCATGTTAATGTATACCTATGACACATAGCATGATCACACACATATATTAGATGTATAAGACTCTTCCTATATGTTTGGACACATGATTATTGATTGTTTATGCATTGCGAAATATGGATGCCAACAATGATGAGATGATACCGTCTAAATTACATACTACGAGCTAGTACATGTTTTGACATCATTAAAATAAAGATTGAGTGTAAGACACCTTGCCCTCACACCTTTACGCAGTCAGATTTACAAAAAATAACTAATACACCACATCAAACCTCAAGTTGCAGAGGTTCAGTTGTTACACCCCATAGTACTGCAAATTTATCCAATGGTCATGTTTTTCTAGCCGATCTCTCATAGGTAGTGTACTGAGCGTCCCTAAAACCAGTTCAACTACTAATGACACTATCAATCAAGAAAATATACAGCCTCAAGCTGTTGTTGCTATTGTAGCAACCACTTCCCCTAACAAAGATGTCGACTTAATTACAACTACTCACCAAGGAAAATATCTATCAATTTCTGATCAATGTCCACCGAATCATGTGGAAGGAAACAAACTTTAAGAAGCCACTAGTTTATCAGCATCCAAGAATGAAAAGTTCATGCAACCTCAAGATGTTTCTAAAACAGCTGTGTCACAAAAGTCTCAGTTTCAGAAGTTCATGTGCAATCAATTGAGGTGAGGCAACATGTTACTTATCCAAAACATTTCCATGTGCCAGAGGGATTGAAAGACAGTCTGACAGTTGGAAGCTTTAATACTCTTGGTCCAAGTGAGAGATCTTGTAGTGATTCAAAGATTGAGCAGCCAAAGCATAAGGTATTGCTAACTTCCAGGACCCGTCTGACACTGAATATTCATGATCCTCAAAGATATGGTTTGAGTTTAAATCCTACCATGTTAAGTTATCGTGATTATGCATTTTCTATATCTGGTAATGATTCAAAGATTGAGCAATCAAAGCAGGAGGTAGTGTTAACTCCCTGGGACCTTGTTGTTACCATGCATCCTATAAGGTTTTTACTTCCAAATTATAAAATACAAGTTGATGCAGAACTTTTTCATGCTTCTTTAGGGCATTATGACTTGCATGCTACTATACATAATATATTTGAAAACATAGTTCATAATACTTTTAATATGTTGAAAAGTGTGAATCATGTATTAAAGTATGTTACTGTCAGAGTAAAAATTTATGAGAGCCAGCCACATTCACCTTTCATATTGGAATCTCAATATGTATCCAATTCTTTATCAAAGACTATAATTGAGAGGAATGTCTTTATTAGCAATTCTGAAATCCATAGGTGGCAGCAACACTTTTCTAATCCTGATGTTAATCATTCCACTAAAGTTCATCTTATTGTTAGGGATAATAGTATAACTAGTGCACATCTTATTTGCATTATGTCAAGTCTTGAAGAACTTCTTGGAATTATAGCAGTCTACAAAAAATTTTATTATGCAGAAATTGGAGAAAGATCTGTCAAATATTGCATTAACATGCAACATGATATATATGGTGCATGTTTTCTTTTATTGATTACATATGCTACTATCACAAGTTGGAAACATACAAGACATTGGTTGTTGGGTGAGAATGCATTGAAGTGCATTTATAAAGATGATTGTTGGAAATTTGCACAAATTTCAAAGTCTTTCTGTAAGCAGTGGGATCCAAAAAAGTTATTGCAACAATAAAGTTTTACAACCTTGAAGACATGGTTGTTTTTGAAGGGGTAGATAATGATAGGATCATGGAGTTATTTTTAGTCAATTTAATTATTAAAGTTAGAAGTAGAATTTATATTAGTTGGGCTTTTGTTGTTTAGTTGAGTTTTTTAGTCATTTGGTCTTTAGTCTACTATCCATTAGTAATATTATATATGTATTCTCACTAAGAGATGAAAGATTATCAATCAAATGAATGAAAATGTCTTAATTATATTAGTTAGCTTTATTTATCTTTCTTAGTATTCTCTAGTTTTGTTAGGGTTCATCTTTAGCATCCTAAAACTCTATTGATGATGTTGTTGCGTTTATTGATGAAGTTTGTAGTGTGATGAAGAGTCTTGATGGATGGTTTTTTGGTATGAAGTTTGTTGTTGATGAAAGATGAAGAGCAAAGTTTGTAGTATGTTGAAGGTTGGTGTTCGAAAAGAAAAGGTGAGGAAAGGGAGGTTGTTGTCTGAAGAAGTGTGATGTACGGTTTGTGTGTTTGGTTAGGAGGAGTTGTTTTTTTTTTTTTGTGGTTAATGTGGAAGGAAGAAGATGATGATGTGTTTATGAAAAAGTTTATATTGGATTGTGATGGTGGTGGTGTTTTATGATTTTTTTTTCTTGGGTTCCCTTGAAATTGTACGTTTATGAAAAAGTTTATATTGGATTGTGATGGTTTGTCTGTCTGTCTGTCTGTATGTTTGTCTGTCTGTCTGTCTCTCTGTCTTTCTGTCTTTCTGTCTTTCTGTCTGTCTGTCTGTCTGCCTGTCTGTCTGCCTGTCTGTCTGTCTGCCTGCCTGCTACCCACCCACCCACCCACCCACCCACCCACCTACCTACCTACCTACCTACCTATCTATCTATCTATCTACGTATCTATTTATCTATATATATATATATATATATATATATATATATATAACAAATTTTAAAATTAACACAAACAAATAATGCAAATAATTTCAATGACTAAAAAAAATAATTTGACTAGTTAATAAATTCTAAATTTTTTTGCGTTGTTAATTTGATAAAAAATAAAAATAATCGGATTAAAAAATGAATAAAAATTGGGCGTAAAAGTGACTAAGAAATTAAATTGAGCGCATTACAATGATCAGCGCGAAATAAACTTTTCGGAAACATACATATTTTGATCAAATTTTGAGCGGTTAAAAGGCTCAGGCGAACAAAAATGGGACCGAAAAAAGTAAAATGAGCACACCAAGTTAAACTACACGAACTGCAGATTAAGAAAACTGAGGCCTGCAAGCTCGATTTTAAAATTTTTCGCCTGCTAATTCGTCGTACTGTTGAGAAACGATTCTACCGGTTTGTCTGTAAATTCGAAAATTTATTCTGGTTGATATTTTGAGTGTTATACGGAGCAAAATGCATGTCGCACTAAGTATAAAATGTAGATGTCTTGTAAATGCCTTGAATTATTGACTGAATAATTATGAATAGACAATTAGATGCAAATAAATTAACCATGGACCATTTACTTCTGATTCACCATTACAATTAAAACCTACAGAGATTCAAATGACGACAATACTCTTGATTGTCACCCTCTGGACCTCTGAAACAAGATGCAGCAGAATGAACGATGCACTGAGATTGAGAAATCAAGTCTTCTAATTTTGTTAATCAACAAATGACTGAATGAATATCATCAAGACTAGATAAAATGCAAAAACTTTTGACTTTCCATCTAAATCCTAAATAATGCTTTTTACTGAAAGAATGTGTGACAAAATGAACTGTTTTCACTATGCGGATGCGAGTGAAAAACTTAGGGTAAGATTTAGGGTATGACAGCTATCCCTATTTAAACATCGTTAACTGGAAGATATGAAGAAATCTTGTCTTTAAATCATTATGGTGAAAGATAGTTTAAATACCAAACAGACCCAAACTTTGCCCTCTTATACAAAGGAATGACATGCTTATGGTTACGAATGAACACCAAGAGATTAAGAAATAATCTTGATTTCTTAATCAACTGATGGTAATGCAAAGATGCAACAAGGTTTAGGAGATGCTCTTGATTTCCTAATCGTCGGGTGATATGAATGAATATGTATTAAGAAGTACTCTCGACTTTTTAAAGATGAATGCAAATGAATTAAGAAATACTCTCGATTTCTTAATAATGAAATGCTATGAAGTGTTCTCGAGTTCTTAAATATGAATGCAAATGAATTAAGAAATACTCTTGATTTCTTAAAGATATGCAGGTTAAGAAGTACTCTCGACTTCTT
Organism: Lathyrus tuberosus; assembly: GCA_022829125.1. Lineage (NCBI taxonomy): Eukaryota > Viridiplantae > Streptophyta > Magnoliopsida > Fabales > Fabaceae > Lathyrus > Lathyrus tuberosus. The sequence goes on along the minus strand of JALAZF010000087.1, from coordinate 7,016,798 downwards.
AATTATGAATGCACATGAATTAAGAAATACTCTCGATTTATTAATCATGAAATGTTAAGAAGTACTCTGGACTCCTTAAAAATGAAATGATATGAATTAAGAAATACTCTCGATTTATTAATCATGAAATGCTAAGAAGTGCTCTCGACTTCTGAATGAAATGATATGAATTAGGAAATACTTTTGATTTATTAATCATGAATGTTAAGAAGTACTCTCGACTCCTTAAAAATGAAATAATATAAATTAAAAAATACTCTCGATTTCTTAATCAAGAAATGCTAAGAAGTCCTCTCGACTTCTAAATGAAATGATATGAATTAAGAACTACTCTCAATTTCTTAATCATGAAATGCTAAGAATGTTAAGAAGTACTCTCGACTCCTTAAAAATGAAATGATATGAATTAAGAAATACTCTCAATTTCTTAATCATAAAACGCTGATGAACTAAGAAATACTCTTGATTTCTTAATCATGAATGCAAATGAACTAAGAAATACTCTCGATTTCTTAATCATGAAATGATATGCAAATTATTAGGGATTTAGAGAATCATGTTCAGCTGCTCTTGACTGACAAGATACCTTTGAGGATACAACAAGTCAACTTGGGGGTTGAGGAAACATCAAGATAACACGGCATCAACTCGGGGGTTGGAAGATATTTAAAAACAAAGACATTGACTCGGGGGTCGAGAACATACGGACATGATATTGATAACTCGAGGGTTGGAAAGGTAAAGACAATGATATTGACTCAGGGGTCAAAGTAAAGACAACTTCAACTCGGAGGTTGAGAAAATAAATACAACAACTTCAACTCGGGGGTCGAGAACATATCAACTCGGGGGTTGAAGAAATAAAGACAGAGTTGACTCAGGGTCGAGAACATATCAACTCGGGGGTTGAAGAAATAAAGACATAGTCGACTCGAGGGTCGAAAACATATTAACTCGGGGGTTGAATAAATAACGACAGAGCTGATTCAAGGGTTGAAAAGATATCAACTTAGGGGTTGAAGAAATAAAGATAGAGTCAACTCGGGGGTCTGTCTTTATTAAGCATTTTCTTTAGCCATTCAAAAACCATAATAATTGGCATTCATTTAGTCACTGGTATCATTTCAAAGTCCAATTGTTATTGGCGTTCATTTTCAAAATCCAATTGTTATTGGTACCTTTAAAGTCTAGTTGTCACTGGCGTCACCTTTGAAAGTTAAGTTGTAACTGGCACCAATCTGTTAGAAGCTTATTATAACCAATGCTTACGGTCAAAGTCCAACTTTGTTGGCACATGCAGTGAGTTTTTACCTTGTTTGTCCTGATGTTTCCTAAAAAGTCATTCGTGACTTCATTATAAGGAATTCCCAGAAGTTTGGATGTCATTCTTGTTAGAAGCTCCGATGTTTTTGTCTTGATTGAATTCTTGGTTAAGAATCTTTCAAAGCCTTTTCATTTCCTGTGGATCATCGTTACCATATGTCTTAATCATTTCCCAAAGTCCATTTTCCATTCATCATAAAGCATCATGCTAAGGGTTCACATCATATCCCTAGTAAACAAAAAGTAAAAAAGTACTTCATGCATAGCATATCATATCATGTCATATGCATTCAGGATCAAAATCTAGGTCTTTTTAGTATTTAACTATCTCCCACCATGATCATATGAAGAGTGTCCTTCTTCATATTCTCTAGTTGAAGATACTTAAATAAATGTAATTGTCATACCCCAAATTTGACCATAAATCGTCGAATCAATACTGATCGTACCTGATCAGAAAGTAGACTAGTGGCCAGCAACGTCGTGAGCTTCGCTACTCCGGTGGTGATAAGACGGTGGGGGGTGTACCTGCAAGGTACTCCGATGCTAAAGTTAGGACTGAAGCAAGCAAGTACAGAAACTGAGAGTAAGAGTTAGAATAGAATGTAACCTGACCCTCTAGTGAAAGAGGGTATTTATAGGTTGCCCCCAGCACAGGGCCAACGGTCATCTGCTTTAGGCCTTGCGACCCAGCCCAGTGTAGATAACTGTCAGGGATTACGTGGCGTAGTGAAGACCAGCACGTGGTCTTCGCCCTGGAGTAACGGTCTCGTGATCTCCGGAAGGTGGGTTGACCAGCTCTTTCAGAAGTAGGCGTTACCTGATGACGTGTTCCCGCGGGAAGAAGCACGTGGATAGGCGCGAGGAGTATGTCTGTTCTCTCCCCGATCACCGCAGTGTCTGTCCGACGACGATAGGCTCAGGCTGTGCCCGACGATGATAGGATCATGTCGTGCCCGACGCTGGTGGAGCGTGTTGTGCCCGACAGGGGAAAGGATGGGGCCTTATTGGGCCGCTTGGCGTGACCTTGGGTTGGGCCTACCCGGTGTATAGGCAGGTGCTGGCCCAGTCAAGAACAGAAGCCCCTCAAGTCGTTTCTCCGACGAGTCGGAGTAATGACTTGAGGATCAGCCCATTCGTTGTGGATCTGTTTAGTGGAACAGCGTGCCCGACATTGCCGAGTTGGCAGGAGATGTAGGCGGGTAGGAAGATGGAAAGGCGATGCGTGGAGATGAGTCTCGGGGACTGACGTTCACTTCATTGTTTAATATGTATGTTGTTGCAGTTATGATTGTCAAATGCATCAATTTTGATTTTGATAACTTTCCTTTCAATTTTGATAAATGTTTGTCAAGCCGTTTGATAATTATTTATGTCATTTCTTTGGGTTTATTTGTTTGTATTAATGTGTATTGTTTTGTTATTGATTGCGATCCGATTACACTTTGTTTTGTGTTGAGTTTGGATGTTGTGATATTGATGCTGGAAAAATAATTCAAGATTGTAAATAAATTGTGGATATGCCACCACTATTGCTGTTTGATTCCATTCATTGTGATAAATCAGATTTTTAATCCATGGATTCGGTCATTTTAAATTTTTGTGTTGCCAAAATTTTTATACATTAATTGAATATTTTCGTCGCGTTTCGGTCTTTGCATATGATATTACTCGTGTTGTCATTATGCACAAACCACTTATGACATTACTCGTGTTGTCATACTCACTTCGATTATTTTATATTCGATCTTGTTGCTTATTCTTTAATTAAATTAGTTAGTTAATTAAAGTTTTTATTTAATTAAGTAATTTTGTTAATTAATTTAATTATTTGATTACATTAATTTTAATCAAATAATTTTGATAATTAATTTTAATTAGCTTTATTAGATAATTTAATTAAATTTTAATCAATTAATTTTGTTAATTAAAAATTGATCGGCTTATTTTCCATCATTTCAAACCAAACCATTTTCATTACACTTTAAAATCATTTTTTGAAACCCTCAAACCAACATTTTTGCAAACAATAATAAAAAACTTGATCCAACGTCAAACCATTTTCCCTCAAAAATAAAAAACACTTAAGCATTATTTAAACACTTTTTAATAAATAGGATGAAAAGGAACGGTGTGTAGTCAACGAGCTCATGAGAGTTAGGATTCTATATGTAGTTCTCATCAATCCAAATACTCATCATCCTCCAATCAATTCCACGACGCTTAATAATTCAAGACAACTAAAAATATCAAAATTATTTCTCAAATAAGATGAAAAATGAACGCGGTGTAGTCCACGAGTTCCTGAGAGTTGGGAAATGAAATGTAATTATCGTCCTTCTGAACCCTCTCATCACCCAAAAATACATTAAACCAATCAAACTCTTTTCTCGCCGCTGTGCAATAACCTTCAAAATCTTTTCACAAACGAAAGGTATTTTGTCTCGAGATGATGCAAAAACAATGTTTCGTTCACTTGAACATGTGAGTAAGCTAGCGACGTTTTCCGCAAATGTTGATTTGTAAATCCATTATGTCGTGTTGTAAACGTTCCCTTCTCCACTTGTTTTGGATAGCAAGCAATGTTTTTCCGTCGATTGAGACAAAATAGCTTTCGTTAAAATCGACTAACAAACAAACATTTTCTACCCAGAACTACGTAGTCTTGCGTTCTCTATTGCACTCGAAGATACGTAGGAGCGAGATTCACAGTCGCGTCAGGCACCCAAATAAAAAATAAATTTTTTTGTCTTATTCTTTTCCCCATTAATAACTAAAGAAGCCTAACATTCTAAGTAGAGGCAATGCCTTATAGGCCAAATAAAGAGAAATTGGACTCACTAGCAATGAGGAACTACTTTATTGGTTATTCTGAAAGATTTAGGGGCTACAATTTTTATGATCCCAAATTAAACTCAATTTTTGAGACGGGAACATCCACATTCTTTGAGGATATTGATATTGAGTTTACGCGGGGGGGGGGGGGGGGGGGGGGGAATAAGGTTAAAGACTTTGTTTTAGAGAAAGAATCGATAACAATTCTAGAATCAATTCATGTAGTTGCTTTTGATCAAGCAAGTATGGAACTTCCACAAGACATTCTTGAATTTCCTCCTACTCAAGATGATTTGCTAATTCATGAAGAACAAACTAAAAATCCTCAAAAACAAGTGTTATAAGAACCAATACCTTTGCGAAGATCCACTAGAGAAAGAACGGGTGTTATATGAATCTTTTCTCTTATATATTCAAAATTTCCTCTATTTCTAGTCGAGGTGCGGCTTTAACCCTCACATCTGAATTTACCCTTGCTTTACTAAGATTACCACTAGGATTCTCAAATCCTTGTCTCTATATTCAACTCTCAAAATTCTAAAGGTTCTTCCGACAAGAATGAAAGAGATTGAGAAATATTTAGGTAGAAAATAGGATTTGTTCTTGAGAACTTGAGAAACTATTTTTCTTGTAACTTATTTGTAATCTCTTGTAATAAATTTTGAATTATAATGAATTATAGTGGATTGGAGAGTTGTTTTCTCCCCCATTCGTAGATCGATTTAATTGAATTGCATAAATAAAATTTCATGTGTTCTCGTCTATTATTATTTTTATTGTTTGAGACCATTTGTCAGGTTGTCATTATAGTTGAACTCTAAATAACTTTTTTAAAGTAGTTTTAATTATTCTATCAATTTTACGATAAAATCAAAACATTTCTTTAAAATTAAAGATGCGGGATCTTTTGAAATCAAAATTAAAATCAAAGTTTGAAATCAAAATCAAAATCAAGTAATAGCATGATTTATAAATCTGATTAGCAAATATATAAAAATAGTTGAATACCCCGATGATAGAATTAAATCATATAGTCATCAAGGTAGTATGTCACTTTCTTCGTGAAGAGGACAAAAGAAGAAAACAGACAGAGAGAAGGGGAAAAAAAATATAAAAGGGCAAGTTTCTTTTAATGAAAAAATGTGGCTTCTGCAATACTGGTCGAGTCCAAAATTCTGTCTCTTTTAACTACAGTTATAGATATATTTTGTAGAACTAAAACAAAAACAAAAATTAAAAGTAACAAATATTTTGTTTACAAAGACTAAAAACAAATACAAATTTATAATTTGCATCGAATAAAAGTATAGTGAAACTTTTTAAATATCATAAAGAAATATAGTCAATGGGTGGTTTAAGGCTGACGATGGATTTAGCATATGCTTCCCCTTTCTTCCATTTCCTTCTTCTAACATTCATTTCTATGCTACTATCATCAACAACCACCTTGTCCACTGAATTCTCAATCAAGGAAGCAACTGTGCAAGATCTCCAACTTGCTTTCCAAACAAACCAATTAACATCAAGACAGCTTGTTGAGTTCTACCTCAACCAAATCACTATCCAAAACCCAATTCTCAAAGGAGTCTTGGAAGTCAATCCAGATGCACTAGCGCAAGCAGATAAAGCTGACAAAGAGAGAAGGGAAAAAGCACCAGATTCTCTATCAAGGTTGCATGGAATACCTATTTTGGTTAAAGATAATATTGCAACTAAGGATAAGTTGAACACTACTGCAGGCTCTTATGCACTACTTGGATCAGTGGTGCCAAGAGATGCAGGTGTAGTTACCAAGTTAAGGAAAGCTGGGGCTATCATTTTAGGGAAAGCCACATTGAGTGAGTGGTCAAATTACAGATCTTCTGATATTCCTAGTGGTTGGAGTGCCAGAGGTGGACGAGGAAAGGTATATAATTTACTACTTTTTTAATTGGAGATTGGTCTTGTTTTTCAATTCACATATGAACGATTCTAGAAAATAAAGAGGATTTCACACATGTGCTTTGTGCTGTGCAGAATCCATATACATGTTACTGTGAGATGAGGAGAAAATTAACTCATTTTATTCAATAATCAATCAGCCAATAAATAGGCAAGATACATCAAAACTGCAAAGAAACTGCAAAGCTACAAACTAGGGAAAATAAGTGCAACGTGCATAGTGCTGCAACAACCTCCTAAAGACTTGGTAAACTCAGTTAATATCTAAAACTAATTAAATAAAACAAATACATAACTGCCAGCTAATTAATTAATTTCAACAGCCTCCCTTAAACTTAATGTTTCAAACATAAGTTTAATGAACTCAAATCTAAAACACATTCAAGTCCCTTGCACGGCTTCTTCCACTGTGCATACTCCAAGCAAGGCTCTAAGTTTTTGGAATGATGTTAATTTGAGAGGCTTTGTGAACAAATCAGCTACTTGATCTTCACTTTTGCAGTGAATAAGCTCAACAATTTTCTCCTTTGTTAGTTCACGCAAGAAATGGTATCTCACGTCAATATGCTTGCTCCTTCCATGTAGCACTGGATTTTTTGAGAGTTTGATAGATGAGTTGTTGTCACAAAAGACTTGTGTAGCTTCTAATTGTTTGAACTGCAATTCCTCCAAAATTCTTCTTATCCATATTGCCTGACAAGCGCAAGCAGTTGCAGCAACAAATTCAGCTTCTGTGCTAGACAAAGTGACTATCGGTTGCTTCTTGGAGGACCAAGAAATAGCACCTGTTCCAAACATGAATGCATAACCCGAAGTGCTTCTCCTATCATCTTGATCTCCTGCAAAATCACTATCAGTAAATCCCAACAAATTTGACTTTGTACCCTTCCTGTAAAACAGCCCGAAATCTCTTGTTCCTTGCAAGTAACGAAGGATTCTTTTGGCAGCTAGCAAATGTTCTTCTGTAGGATACTCCATGTACCTGCTAACTAAGCTCACATAATACATTATGTCTGGTCTTGTTGCAGTTAGATACATCAAACTGCCAACAATTTGTTTGAAAAATGTGTTGTCAACCTTTTTCCCTTCATGATCTTTGTGCAACTTGCAACCAAATGCTGCTGGAGTTGTTGCAGAATTACAATTCTGCATGTGGAATCTGTCCAAGATTTCTCCCACATATTTCTTTTGGGAAATAAAAATACCAGCATTTGATTGTACCACTTCTATGCCAAGAAAATAATGCATCATTCCAAGATCAAACATTTCAAACTCATCCATCATAGACTTCTTAAATTCTTTAAACATGGCATCACAATTTCCAGTAGGTCATCAACATATAAGCAAACGATGAGAATTTTCCCTTCATCCCTAGTTTTAATAAAAAGTGTATGCTCATAAGGGCATTTTGAAAAACCAGATTGAATGAAATAAGATTCAATTCGACTATACCAAGCCCGAGGGGCTTGTTTTAGTCCATAAAGGGCTTTCTTCAATTTGTAAACTTTTTCCTCAGTTCCAATCTTAACATAACCAGGGGGTTGATCAACATATACCTGTTCTTCCAAGTATCCGTGCAAGAATGCGGATTTGACATCGAGCTGGAAAATTTGCCAGGATTATTGTGCTGCCAACGCGACCACCAATCTAATTGTGTCATGTCTTGCAACCGGGGAAAACACTTCTGTGTAGTCAGTCCCATATTGTTGCTTGTATCCCTTAGCAACCAAACGAGCCTTGTACTTGTCAACTTCACCATTCTCATTCAACTTTGTTTTGAAGACCCATTTCACACCAATTGTTTTTTTGTCCTCTTGGAAGATCACACAGCTCCCATGTGTCATTTCTTTCAATAGCATCAATCTCATCGTTCATGGCTTTGCGCCATTTTTCTTCTTTGACAGCACTCTCAAAAGATGTAGGATCGCAATCTGCAAACAAAGCAAAGTGAGTAATTGGATTTTGAATTCCAGTTACCTCGTAATCTTTCATCCACACTGGCCTTCTTCTAACACGGGAATGAGATTTAACTTCTTCATTGATGCTAGTGGTTGTTGGTGAAGTTACAGCAACTATAGGAGTTGAATTTGTGGAGTTTTCGGGCATGTAAGGTGCTGATGTTTGCTCGTGTTCAGTATCGTTGTCGTAAATGACTTGACTAGGCTGCTGCCTTTCCCATTCCCAAGTGTTTTCTTCATCAAAAACAACATCCCTGCTGGTCACAATCTTCTTTGTTAATGGGTTAAACAATTTATATGCTTTTGAGACCTCACTTACACCAAGGAAGACACATTTTTCAGCCTTGTCATCCAGTTTCTTTCTTTTTGCCTTTGGTACATGAGCATATGCTATGCATCCAAAGATTCTGAAATGATCTACCGCTGGCCTCCTCCCTTTCCAAGCTTCTTCTGGTGTCATATTTTGAACATAAAAGGTTGGACTTCTATTCAAAACATGAATGCTCCAATTTACTGCTTCCGGCCAAAATGATTTTGGGACATTTCCTCTTGCTAGCAAGCTTCTCACCATGTTGAAAATGGTCCTGTTTTTTCTCTCTGAGACACCATTTTGTTGTGGTGTATATGCAGTTGTAAGCTCTCTTCGAATGCCATGATCTGCACAAAAAATTTCAAATTCTTTGGAGCAATATTCACCATCTCGATCTGTGCGAAGAGTCTTTATAGACTTTCCTGCTTCATTTTCAACACTTGCTTTGAAGCTTTTAAATGTAGAAAACGCTTCTGATTTTTCCTGTAAAAAATAACCCCAAGTTTTTCTTGAAAAATCATCAATGAAGCAAATTAAGTATCTTTTACCTCCATTAGAAGATGGGTTTATTGGACCACAAATATCAGAATGCACCAGTTCCAAGACATCTTTTGCTCTCCATGACTTTCCTTTGGGAAATTGAGATCGATGTTGTTTGCCAACAACACATTCTTCACAAACTTGGGAAGGAATAGTAATTTGAGGAAGGCCTGTCACCATGTTTTTCTGTTGCAGGGTCTTCAGTCCACTAAAATTCAAGTGACCATAACGAAAGTGCCACAACCATGATGGATCTTCCATGTCAGTCTTGAAGCAAGTCTGAATACTTTCAATTTTCAATGGGAACAATCTGTTTGAACTCATTTGACCAATTGCAATGGCACCTCTAACAGGATCATAAATTTCACATGCTCCCTTCTAAATTGTAATGACATAACCCTTCTCTTGTAATTGACCCGCGCTTAATAAATTGCTTTTTAAATCAGGAGCATACAGCACATTTGAGATTGTTTCCACAAAACCATTCTTGGTTTTTATCTTGACATCACCTTTTCCCATTACTTTTATAGAAGAACAATCACCAAAACTCACAGTAGAATGAAAATCTTCATTTAAATAAGAAAAAGAAGACTTACATCCACTTATGTGGTTACTGCAACCTGTATCCACATACCATATATTTGACTCAGTTTTTTCTCCTTCTTGAATAGCCATCAGTAGAGTTTCAGCTTCCTTATTTTCAGTAAAATTTGAACTCTCCCCCCTTTCTCTATCATTAGGCAGCCTAGAATAGCATTCAGAAGCATAGTGGCCAAATTTGTGACATCTAAAGCACTCTAGCTTAGATCTGTCAGAGTATTGTCCTCTGCCTTTGCTTGTAGTATTAGCTCTGGGATTCTTGTTATCTTCTCTGTTTCCACGTTCTCCTCTTCCTCTACCCCTACCTCTACCTCTCCCCCTTCCCCTTCCCCTTCCTCTGAAATCGGAGGAATGAGTATTGGTAGCAGTAGAGGCCTTCAGTGCTCGCTCCTCTGTGGTAGAGCTTCTGTGCATTTTCTGCTCATGAACCAACAAGGAGCTTTGCAATTCATCAATAGACAGCACATCTATGTCTTTTGATTCTTCAATTGAGCAAACAACATAATTGAAATTTGTTGTTCGGGAGCGCAAAATCTTCTCAACAATAGTGACATCTGTCATCTTTTCGCCATGGAACCGCATCTTGTTACTAATCTCCATTGTTCTTGCAAAATAGTTGGTCACAGATTCTCCATCCTTCATAGCCAGTGTCTCAAAATCTCTCCTCAAGGCTTGAAGCTGTGCACGCTTCACTCTGACAGAGCCTTCATATTTTCTCTTCATGGATTCCCAAATATCCTTGGAAGTTTCTTTGCAAAGAATAGTTTCCAAGATTGCACGATCAATCGCCTGAAAGAGGTAATTTTTTGCTTTTAGGTCCTTCAGCTTTCGGGCTTCAAACTCTGTTTTCTGGGCATCAGTCAAGACTGCACCTACTGGTGATTCTTGAATCCCTGATTCAATAACTGACCAATATTCTTTTGATCGTAAGAAATTTTCCATGAGCATACTCCAATGGTCATAGTGACCATCAAAGCGTGAGATGGCTGCTTGCACAAAACTAGACTCAGTGGCCATGGGAAATGAAAGAGGCTCTCGATACCACTGTTACTGTGAGATGAGGAGAAAATTAACTCATTTTATTCAATAATCAATCAGCCAATAAATAGGCAAGATACATCAAAACTGCAAAGAAACTGCAAAGCTACAAACTAGGGAAAATAAGTGCAACGTGCATAGTGCTGCAACAACCTCCTAAAGACTTGGTAAACTCAGTTAATATCTAAAACTAATTAAATAAAACAAATACATAACTGCCAGCTAATTAATTAATTTCAACAATACATTGGGTCATCCCTTGGTTCAAGTAGTGGATCAGCAATATCTGTGGCTGCAAATTTGGTGACTGTATCGCTTGGTACCGAAACCGATGGCTCCATTTTATGTCCTTCCAATTTTAACTCAGTGGTAGGCATCAAACCCACGGTTGGTCTCACTAGTAGAGCAGGTGTAGTTCCAATTAGTCCAAGGCAAGATACGGTTGGGTAAGCTGATATACCGTCTATCTGCATTTCTATTTTGTCCTATTTATTGTGCGTCATTGCACTAAATTTGTGACATCAACTATGTGGTTTTGTATAGGCCAATTTGCAGGACGGTATCAGATGCTGCTTATGTTCTCGAAACCATAGCAGGCATTGACTCTTTTGATAAGGAAACAATTAAAGCATCAAAGTATATACCAAAAGGTGGCTATGCTCAGTTTCTAAAGAAAAACGGACTAAAAGGAAAGAGGTTAGGAGTAGTGAGACGATTCTACGAGTTTGGAAATGACACTTTTCTGCATGAAACTTTCAACTTGCACCTAAAAACGTAAACGTAAATAAATTTTAAAACTGTTATTTGTCAAGTACTTATACTTCTAATGAAGCTTTAATAAGTCTGGTATGCATATATAATAGCATTTAAAACCTGTGCTACACTAGGGTAGATAACTCTTGTTTGTAAATTATTTTGTATTTGTATTCATTGTCTATTATTTTTTTAGGCCGCAAATATATTGAAGAGATTGCGTACAATATTTTTTCTTTGATGCCTATGAACAATGCACAATCATTTTGCAGTTGTTTGTTATCATCAACCAGCTACTTGAAGTTTGATATAATTTGTGTATCATGTTGCTCTTTTATAAAAAGTTGTTGCTTTAAAATGTTGCTAATATCATGTCTTCAGTGTTATTTAATCAGAGGAGTAGATATGTGAACAATATATTTCTAGGTATGTGTTTTTTTTTTTGACAATCCATATCAAATCATGTTAGATAAAATTATAACTCAGAGTTCGTAAAATTAAAGCTTGTCACTACAATTTTCAATGATATTTCCTTTGAATCTTTCGGTATTCATGCATCAGACCTATTAAAATTAAACTATGTTTAAACTTGAAGATTGATAACATTAATGAAATTATCAGGCAAAGAGGTGCCGTTTTGGTCGACAATTTGAAGATTGATGACATTGATGAAATTATGAATGCTCAAAGTGAAAACATTGCTTTGAATTTTGAATTCAAATTGTCCTTGAATGCATACCTGAAAGACTTAATTGCTTCACCAGTGAAAAGCTTGGCAGATGTGATAGATTTCAACAAGAAACACTCAAAATTGGTGAGTATATATATATGTGTGTGATTTTGTTAATTTGTTTGTGGACAATTGAATATTAATCAATATTTAAAAAGATATCATCTTATGGTTTCTGTATCAAAAATTGTAGGAGAAACTTGACGAGTATGGCCAAGATATCATGGTGCTAGCTGAAAAGACAAATGGGATTGGGAAAGTAGAGAAACATGCATTATTAAACATGACAAGATGGTCACAAAATGGGTTTGAGAAAGCGATGAGAAGAAATAAACTTGATGCTGTGGCAACACCTTTTTTATCCTTTAGTAGGATCCTTGCTTTTGGAGGTTATCCAGGAGTGAGTGTTCCAGCAGGATATGAAAAGGGTATGCCATTTGGGATTTGCTTTGGAGGTTTAAAAGGTTCAGAGCCAAAGCTGATTGAAATTGCTTATTCATTTGAGCAAGCAACTTTCATCAGAAAGCCACCACCCCTTCGAAAATTAGACGTTTGAAGTAGTAAAATGCTTTATTGCTAAAAAATCAAAACAAAAGCTGGAACTTTGATAAAATACTGGAGTGAGTTTTGTATTAAACATAATGTGTTTTTTATAAGAAAAATAGTATGTCATTTCGATGGTTCCATGGCCAGAAGTGAACCTCTCATTTGTTCCAGACAATATCCTTTATTGTTTTGATACCATGTGAGTTGAAAGATATGACAAACTAAGTTTTGTTTCAGCTGTGCATTTCATCAAACAGCTAGAAGTCACCAACATCAAACAGAGCAAATTGAATCGTGATTGTTTAATTTTAATACCAAACGATTATGAATCCTATAGAAGCAATCCTAGCTAAATCGCATACTCTCAAACAGCTAGAAGTCACCAACATCAAACAGAGCAAATTGAATCGTGATTGTTTAATTTTAATACCAAACGATTATGAATCCTATAGAAGCAATCCTAGCTAAATCGCATACTCTCAAACAAATTCATATTTCTAGATTTCACATAAATGTAGCAAATCTCATTCAAAATGAAACTGATACAAGTATCGATTTCGCACAAAAACTGAGGAACAAACAAAAATCAGAAGATGATAGAAGCAAATCGAATAGAGGATAAAAGGAACATTGATTAATTTACCTGAGCTGAAAATGAAGAGGAACAAGCTAGGGTTCGTTTGCGAGGGTTCAATTCGATCGGTGGTTGTGAGTGTTCAGATTGGATGCTTCAGGTGACAGTTGCGAGAAGATAGATGTTCGTTTTCGTTTCTACTGGATCATAAGCTTTTGAGAATACATAAACTCAAATTTGCGTTGAAAATTTTATTTCATACCCCCGAACTAAAATTTTCACCTTATACTTGTATGTTAAGATAGGATTTATATTTCCAATAAAAAAAAAAATAGGATTTATATAGGTTACTATAATACCCGTCTCCAAACGTGCGGTTAATATTTTTTTACGCGAATTTATATTCATATGGACACTAACGTTTGTATCTCTACCCATATTCTAAGATATCTAAGTACCCATATCTATATTTGTTTATCCGTATTTTTAATAAAAAATTATCAACCAATTATAATTTATGTCATTTTAATTTTTTAATACCATTTTAAAAAATTTGATAATGTTATTGTTGAGTTAAGAAATAAGCAAACATTTATATTAAAATGCGTAGAAATTTAATAGTGGTGTATTTAATAAAATTGTTAAACTAACCTGTGTACATAATAATGAAAATAAAAATATATAAATATATACTGTACGGGTATGAGGCGGACTGAATACTAAGATACACGTGTCTGCACCTATACCCACTTATTTTAGTTGATAATTGCACGTGCCCGTACTCGTATCCATTTTGTGAATTTTTATCATATCCGTTATGGATAAATTTTACAGATGCCCATTAGAGATGGTTACAATTGACATCCCTAGTGTTAATCCAATTTTATCCCTAATCCTTTTGAAAAATTAGTAATAGTAATTGAAAAGAAAATAAGTATTTTAAAGTATTAAATTGAAGAATTAAAAGTATATTTTATAGTATTTAAAAAAAATGTGATTGTTGTTGGAATTAACCCAAGACTTTGAGAATTCCGAATCAATTTTGATGAATACGATTCAATCAACCTGATCGAAATCTCTTGTTCTTCACTCTTCACTCAAGTGAAACAATCACACCTTAATTACAATAATGATTCTGCGCATCAATTGTTAATGGAAGAAGAAAGAAAGAATATTGAATAAAAAAGAAGATTAGGGTTTAACAAAATAAGGGAAGAGGAGAATGATTTATATAGAGTAACTCTCTGCTCTCAAACTGAGAAAAAATATTATTCAAATGTGCAATTGTACTTTCTGTTGTGCGTTACAATATTATTCTATATTCTTCTTACTCAAAATAGAGGTTACTCCCTCTATTTATAATTGAGTTACCTTGCTCCATAAGGTAAAACCCAAAATTACAAAAGGCCCAAATTTTTATTTTGGTCTAAGTCGAAATCTTGTGTCAAGCAACCTGCTTCGACACTTTGACATCTAACACAACTCGACACACACACACACAAGGCTAATTTCGATACATTCTTGTTTCTATTGAGCTACACTTGCTTCGACACAAGGAGTTACAATCTCAACACACCGCCTAATTCATTGTGTCTACGCTATCTATATTCATCATAGACCCTAGCTTCTTCAACACTTTGACTTGCACTCCTTTTGTCATGATATCTGCAATTTGATTCTCAATTCTACAGTGTTCCAAGTTCATCTTCTCTTCTGCTACCTGCTCTCAAAGATAATAGAAACTCATTTCGATGTGCTTGCTTCACCCATGTGCTATCGGATTCTTCGCTAGGTTAATAGCTGACATGCTGTCGATCTTCACAGTAATTGCTCCATGACTCTTCGTTGTAATCTCTTCGACCAGGTTCACCATCCACTTTGCACGATGACAATGCCACTACTGACTCTTTTCTCGAACTCCAAGCAACTGGTGCACCATCTAGCATAAACACACATCACTACACCAACTTGAGTCGGTGTATCCCACTAACTTGCCTTCTTTTCCTTCATCAGCTGCGGAAAATAAAATGCCATAGTCGAGAGTTCCTTTCAAATACCTTAGTATCTTCTTCGTCGCTGATAGGTGTGATACCTTTGGCTTCTGCATGAATCTACTTACCATACCTACATTGTATGCTAAGTCAGGCCTTGTGTGACAAAGGTATCTTAGTGACCCAATAAGTCTTCTATATTAGGTTGGGTCGACATCATCTTCATCTAAATCTTTTAACATTTGCAGTCTTGGCTCAGTTGGAGTTGAAGTTGGGTTGCAATCTTGCATCTCAAATCTCTTGAGTATTTCGCCTGCATATATTCTTTGATGCATCATCAAACCTCTACTGCTTTTGTAGAATTCGATACCAAGGAAACATGAGAGATTTCCCAAGTCTGACATTTCAAACTCCTCACTTAGGTCATGTTTGAAATCTTCGATCTCCTTCTTGCAACTTCCTGTTATCAACAAGTCATCGACATAGAGATATAGTATAAGCAATTCACTATTGCTTCTCCTTACATATACTCTATGCTCAATTGTGCACTTCACAAACTCTTTCTCCCTTAAAAAGCTATCTATCTTCTTATTCCAAGTTCTTGGAGCTTGCTTAAGTCCATACAGGGCTTTATGCATCCTGTACACCTTTCTTTCTTCGCCTTGTTTCACAAACCCAGCTTGTTGTGCAACATAAACTTCTTCTCTAAGGGGTCATTCAGGAATGCACATTTCACAGCCATTTGACATGTGCCAATTATTAATGTTTGCTAGACCAACAACTAACCTGATTGTTTCGATCCTAGCAATATGTGCAAAAATTTCGTCGAAGTCGATTCCTTCCTTCTGAATAAATCCTTTTGCTACAAGCCTTGCCTTGTGTCGAGTTACTTCTCCTTTGTGATTCAACTTCACCTTGTATACCCACTTCACATCGATTGTCTTCTTGCCTTGAGGCAATTTGACAAGTGACCAAGTGTTATTGACTTCGATGGACTCTAGTTCCTCATTCATTGCTTTTCACCCACTTCAAATCTTTCATTGTCTCAGCAGCATTTCGACATCTACGTAGAAAGCATAGTATACTGTTGAAGAGTAATTCGGGGGGTGTTTTTATCGTATCCGTAGGGATTGTGTGATATTTTTATGTTTGTCGTTCAATAGTCGAAATGTTTTAAGTAAGGGGTTTTCAAATTGTTCTTGGTTTTGTAACATCAATTTTGGTAGCAAAGAAGTAAACTATAACAAAGATGTTGTAAGTTTTATAAAAGCATGTCAAGATTAGATTTTGCTAATCCTTTTTATACATATCCGATTAATCAAGCATATGAACTTAGTTCCGATCAATACAACCGTGTATCCTCTCGAATAAGTTTATGTCTAAAGCAAATTCGTGAGTATCGTTGTTTAAATTGTTAGATGATGTCTCACGCTAACAATCGAAACAACAACCGTTAAGATCAATACAAAGCGAATATTAAACCCTAAATCTATGTCTAGAGTTTGGTTTTTAAGAGATGAAGATATTAGGTCAAGATTTAGAAAATCTATGTCTAGAGTGATTCAAACCACAAATGCATCATTAAGAACAAACAACTTCATCATATATTGATCATCAACCTTGTTCATATACAAAAGATCAAAAGAAATACATATAAGCAAGATTAACTACCTCTAATCTTAACACAAGATGTGTTTAGCTACACATTTTCATGGTAGCTTGTATCACAAGTTTCATGAGGAGATGAAAGAACATCTGCGTCGAATAATCGAGATTGGATGCGACTTCAGCTTCTCAAAGTGTAAAATCTCTCTTGGATGAAGAAAACTCAAAAAAGTATGTTTTTGTGTGATAATATCAAGTTATGATCCCAAGAAAACATAAAAATCTATTTATAATACACTTGAGATCAGCTACATTCGCACTACGAATGAATCATTCGCCTAGCGAGTGAAGAAAATGACACCTTAAGTGCCTTCTGAAAGTTAAACCTCCCTTGACTGTCTTCGTGGGTTCGCAAAGCGAACGTTTCATTCGCAAGGTGAACCACTCGCCAAAACATTCGCAAAGCGAATTTTGGGTCCTTTTGCCACTGCCAAAACCAAGGGTTCTTCGCCAGGTTGTTCGCAAAGCGAACGAAGCAGCGAACATTCGCTGGGAGTTCGCAAAGCGAACTTTAGTCCCTTTTCCCTCTGTCCAATTTTGGAGCTATTCGCTGGGAGCTTCGCCAGAGTTCACAAAGCGAACCTGTTGTTGTTTTCCTTATTCTTTGGCAACTTCTATTATCTCTTTGTGTCTTCTTTCTTTGATCAATTAGTGCACTTTTCTGCACAATAACACACACATTACAAGCACCAAAGGTATAAATACAATGTTTGAAGAACAACAATAATTCACTAATAAAATCATCAATTAAAATAAGAAAGTGTTGAAAAATGTCAAGTATCGAATACAAATATATAGCATGTTTGACATCTAACATATACCAACTCACCTTCATCACCGACCACGTCATCTGATGTAATCACACATTCTTGCAACCTTGCATGCATGTGTCTTATTCGTTGAGGTCTTCTTGGGCCTGCTTCACCTCTGACTTCTTCTTGTCGAACTTCTCTTTCGACTTCACTAGCTGGTTCTTCACATAAGATTCTCTCCGAATCTTTCTTAATATTCTCAGTCCAATCCCATTCTTTAAGCTCATATATGATCACGTCCCTGCTGTTGAAAAATAATTTAGTGGGAGTTTTTCTTATCGTATCCGCAGGGATTGTGTGATATTACAACCGTTCTACAGTTGAAATCGTTCTAAACTTAGGGTAACAAAGAGTTTGGTTGATTTGTAACGGAACGTTTGCATAAAAAGTTAATAACACCGGTAAAAGAAATTGGTTTTAAAGAGTTTGGTAAAAGCATGCCAAGATTAGGGTTTGATAATCCGTTTCATACGTATTTACTCGATAAAGTATGTGAACTTGTTAACAATGAATATAATCACATATCCTCTCAACATGTTTATCTCTAACACATGTTGTGAGATTTACCAAATTGATCCTTAGATGATCTCTCACTCTAACTATCAATATAATAACATTAAAAGATCAATATTTATGAACATCAACTCTTAAAACTATCTCTAGCCTCATGATTGTTGATGGATTAAAACTTAGGTCAAGTCTTAGAACATATTTCTCAATCATGAACCAAAATAACGTATAAATCATACAAACAAAGTTTTTCACCATATATTAATCATCAACAAGGTTCACAAACTATTTATCAAGATCAATACATACAAAATAAAGGATTACCTACCACTAATCTTGACACAAAAGGTGTTTAGCTACCCATTGTCATGGTACCTTGATCAACAAGTAAGAGACAAAGCTTTTGTTGCATCAATCTTCAATGGATCAAGGATTGAAGCATAAAAGCTTTGGATTCTAAGAAAAATAAGTAAAGATGAAGTTTTTAAGCTCCAAAAGTGTTTTTAGGTTACAATGATCTTTGTAAAAAGTGTTGTGTTACAAAATATCTACAAAACAACCTAAATACCACTTTCTGCCCAGACAAATTCGCCAGACGAGCTCCAAAATTCACCAGGCGAAACCAGTAAGTGCAGCCACGTGACTAGACAGTGCAGAGAAGGCTGGGAAAAATATCTGAACTCGCCAGGCAAAATTCAGCTTCACCAGGTGAATCTCTTTCGCCTGGCGAATCTTCCAGCGAAGCACTTCCAGTAGCTATTGGAATTGGAAAACAAAATTGCTTGGTCCCTCGCCAGGTTTTCGCCTGGTGAAATCCTCCTCTCTCCACCCCTTCGCTAGGCGAAGGTCTTCAAGATTTCTGACACGCGACTTTCTTCGTTTCTTCGTGTTTTCTTCTGATTTTTTTACGCGCCCTTTTTACAAAATATGTTGCAAAACTAACAATAACATCAAAAAGACTAAATATAGACATTAATTCAAAAATCACTTAAAAATAAGTTGTTTCGCATTCAGACATCAGGAAAAGAGCTTAAAAATGTCGTAAATTGATCTAAAAATCATTCTGAAGCAGACACCTATCACCTGCTGATCACAACTTGCTTGTTCATTGGGTCGAACAACTTGTATCCTCCAGTCGAATGATATCCTATTAGGATTATTTGACTCGACTTATCATCAAGCTTTCTTCTCAACTGATCTGGCACATGTCTATGTGCTATAGATCCAAACACCTTTAAATGAATTAGGCTAGGCTTGACACCAGACCAACATTCTTCTGACGTGATTCCTTCTAGCTTCTTCGTCGGACATCTATTCAAGATGTATGTAGCAGTCGAAACAGCTTCTCCCCATTATTCTTTGGGTGGATGTTTTCTTTTCAACATACTTCTCACCATATTCATGATGGTTCTATTCTTCCTTTCTGCAGTTCCATTCTGCTGTGGAGTGTAGGGTGGCACCACCTCATGCACAATCCCTTCTTTCTCACATAATGCATCAAAATCTTTCGACACATACTCTCCACCACCATCAATCCTCAGAATCTTTAGCTTTCGACCACTTTGTCTTTCAGCCATAGATTTAAATTTGGAAAATACCTTGATCACTTCACTTCTCTGCTTGATCAGGTAAGCCCATATTTTTCGACTAAAATCATCTATGAACATGACAAAGTATCTGTTACCTCCAACCGAATCCACCTGGATAGGACCACATACATCAGAGTATATGACTTCAAGAATTGCCTTTGACTTGCTTCCTGCATCCTTGCTGAAGTTATTCTTGTGTTGTTTCGCCAGAACACATTCTTTACACACTTCACTTGAAATGTCAATTTCTGGTAATCCTGAAACCATATTTCTTCTCTTTAAATCTCTAATGTCTTTGAAATTAAGATGGCCAAGTCTATAATGCCATATCCATTCATCTCTACTAGCTTCAGTTGCAAGGGAATTATGCTCCATCACATTAAGTTCAATCTTGAAGGTTCTATTCTGAGACATTGGAGCCTTCAAGATCAACCTTCCATTTAAGTTGAGAACTCTCATCATTTTGTCTTCAATCGACACCTTATAGTTTGTTTCGACCAGCTGCCCTATGTTGAGCAAATTATTCTTCATGCCTGGTATGTACAATACATTGGAAGTTAATGACCTCTTGCCATCTTTCCTCATAATCAGAACATCACCAATACCTTCAGCTGCCAGAGTATTGTCATTTGCAAATTTCACCATGTTCTTCGTTGAGGCCTTTATGTTGACAAAGCAATCTTTCCTACCAGTCATGTATGATGAGCATCCTGAGTCCAAGTACCATTGGTCCTGAAGTCTTTCTTCATCTCTTGTTGTAACCATCAACAATATCTCTTCTTCTTCATGTTTCTCCAGCTTTGCATCAGTTTATTGATTCTTCTTCTTTTCTGGGCAATCACTAAAATAGTGACCATACTTTTGACAGTAACACTGAATGTGACCTTTGTCAGGTTTTCGACCACCACCTCTTCCTTTACCTGCATCACCACCTCTTTGGTTGCCTTAGTTCCATGGTTTTCTCTAATTCGACTAATTTCCTTCTTGCTGATTTCGACCGGTCGAATTGTTGTAGCCTCATCTGCCTTTGTTGCCACTCCAACTTCCTTTACCTTTTTTTTTGCTGATTGCGCCTGCAAAGCCATATCACTCTTCGACTTTCCTGCAACTCTTTCATCCATTCTTTGCTCATGATATTCAAGCGTCCCTTGAAGCTCTTCCTTTGTCAATGTTGACAAATCTTTCGACTCTTCTATGGCTACTACCACGTGGTCGAACTTTGGAGCCAATGACCACAAGATCTTTACAACAACTAATCTTGATGTCAACACTTCTCCACATACCTTGATTTGATTCACTAACTTGAAAAAAATCAGTTATGCTTTCACTTTCTTCCATTTGAAGCAATTCATACATCCTTTTGTGAGTTTGTAACCTCACCTCTTTCACCTTCTCTACGTCTCCAAACGATTTATCCAAGATTTCCCATGCTTCTTTTGCTGATTGTACATCACTGGCCTTTTCGACCAGCACCTCTTCCTATACTTGCATCACCACCTCTTTGGTTGCCTTGGTTATAGGGTTTTCTCTGAATCGACCAGTTTCCTTCTTCTTTATTTCGACCAGTCGAATTGTTGTAGCCTCGTCTGCCTTTGTTGCCATTCCAACTTTCTATGCCTTTCTTTTCTTTTGCTGATTGCGCCTGCAAAGCCATATGACTCTTCGACTTTCCTGCAACTCTTTCAGCCATTTTTTGTTCATGAGATTCAAGCATCCCTTGAAGCTCTTCCTTTGTCAATGTAGACAAATCTTTCAACTCTTTTATGGCTACTACCACGTGGTCGAACTTTGGAGCCAATGACCTCAAGATCTTTGCAACAACTGATCTTGATGTCAACACTTCTTCATATACCTTGATTTGATTAATCAGCTTTGTAACCCTAGTGAAAAACCCAGTTATGCTTTCACTTTCTTCCATCTGAAGCAATTCATACGTCCTTTTATGAGTTTGTAATCTCACCTTTTTCACCTTTTATGCGCCTCTAAACGATTTCTCCAAGATTTCTCATGCTTCTTTTACTGATTCTACATCACTGACCTTTTCGAAATTGTTTGGATCAACACATTGATGATTTATAAAAAGAGCATTATAATCTCTATTCTTCAATTCTTTGTATGCAGCCTTTTCTTGATCTGTCGCGTTTTCTGCAAGTGGTGTTACTCCTTCCTTCACAATGTCTTGATAACAAAAAACCACATTCACCTGTTTGCACCAATTCTCATAATTCCGTCCATTCAAAAATGGGAGACTCGCCAGAAAATGCCCGTTTGGATGATTCATCGCCATCGTGATTTTCTTCCCACAAATCGTTCACCTAGTACTCTAGATACCAGATGTTGGAATTAACCCAAAACTTTGAGAATTTCGAAATAATCTTGATGAACAAGATTCAATCAACCTGGTCGAAATCCCTTGTTCTTCACTCTTCACTCCGTAATCGACTCCCGAACCTAGAATTTGGTTGCGATGACCATTTTCTTATCCTTCAAAGTTTTTATCGATATTTTCCTATTCCTTCCTTGGAATGAATAAAGTTCGGTGGCGACTCTGTTTCGAACGTTTTTTCCGTGTCCATATCGCGAGGATCGTATTTTTCAAGGTACGACACTAGTATACCCTATTTTAGTGAAATTTATTGCCTATAAAAAAATATTTGTATCCTTTGTAATGATTCATAACCATATTTTGTATTATATATATCATCAAGAATAAAACATAATGATGGACTTCACATGTGCATGCTCTTTCTTCCAATTCCTTCCTATGACACTTCCACTAATTGCATTCCCTTATATACTTCCAACAACCTTGGCCAGTGGATTCTCAATCAGGAAGCAACAGTGCAAGAACTCCAACAGGATTTTCAAAGAAACCAACTAACATAAAGACAACTTGTTGAGTTCTATCTCAATCAAATCAAAATCCAAAACCCAGTTCTTAGAGGGGTAATGGAAGTAAATCCAGATGCACTAGCACAAGCAGATAAAGCTGACAAAGAGAGAAGGGAAAAGGCAACAGGTTAAGGATAATATTGCAACTAAGGATAAGCTGAATACTACTGTAGGCTCTTATGCATTACTTGGATCAGTGGTACCAAGAGATGCAGGAGTGGTTACCAAGTTAAGGAAAGTCGGGGCTATCATATTAGAGAAGGCCACCCTGAGTGAATGGTCTCGTGAGAGGTCTAGTAAAGCTCCTAGTGGTTGCAATGCTAGAGGTGGACAAGGAAAGGTAATTTACTACTTCTATTCTTCTTACTTAATGTGAGCTTAGTCTTGTTTTTCAATTCAAATCTATGACTCTTAAAATTTTGTTTTCATTATGCCAAAGGATTGTATCAGATGGTTTCATTATGCCTTTTCATTATGCAAAAGGACTAAACACATGTGCTTTGAATTCTGCAGAATCCATACACATTGGATGATCCCTGTAGATCAATTAGTGGATCAGCAATATCAGTAGCAACAAATTTGGTGACTGACACTTGGTACCGAAACTGATGGCTCCATTTTTTGTCCTTCAAGTATGAACTCAGTAGTAGGCATTAAACCAACACTTGGTCTCTCTAGTAGAGCAGGTGTAGTTCCAATTATCCCAAGGCAAGATTATGTTGGGTAAGCCTATATATATTTAGGGAAAATTTGCAATGCCTACAATTTATTTATATCAATATGACATTGCATTTGCAAACACAATTTTCCCTATCAAAAGACATTTTCTTATAGTGAATGTGCTACATTGATTGTGTGGTTTTGTACAGACCAATTTGCAGGACTGTATCAGATGCTGCTTATGTTCTCGAAACCATAACAGGTATTGATACTTTTGATAAGGAAATAATTGAAGCATCAAAGTATATCCCAAGAGGTGGCAATTCTCAATTTCTAAAGAAAGATGGACTAAGAGGAAAGAGATTAGGAATAGCGAGGCTATACTACAATTTTGGAAATGACCCTTTTTTGCATGAAACTTTCAAGCTACACCTAAAAACGTGGATTCTATCTTATCTAACCGTGAGATTTATTTGTTACGTTTTTTGGTTGGGGGAGCAGAGCAAAAAACTCGTAGAGTGTTGGTTTGGTGTTCTAAGTCCATGGGTTCCTTAATGCTAACTACGGGTTTGGTCCTATGGTAAGCAGGAAAGAAATATCTAACCTTAGTAAGATTCTCTACAAGGTCAAGTGTAGGACCCATGAGAGCATGTTAAGTTCCATAAATGGTAAAAATGATGAATACCTGAGACTTGTAGATTCGAAGGTTTTCTTCAAGGTTTGGAGGTTTTGGGACATACTCCCGATTCCCAATTACAGTGGCGGTGTTCAGCATGTAGGCTTGAGGAAGAGGTTTCTTATAAGCCTTGACATTCTTGGTAGAAGGTGCCATTATTGAGACTCTGAGTTTTTTCTGAAGAAAATTTGGAGAAGAAACTCTTTACAATGAAGATTTCGGAAGAAATGCTGGAAAAGTGTTGAAAGTGTGAAGACGTGTTATTTATAGTGGGAGAAGTTGAGACTCTTCAGTCCCCTTAACTGAGCAGTTGAGACATAGTAGGTGTCACGTGGCATTTCCCTAGAGGAAGAAATTAGGGTGATCTGCTACACGTAGCCACACTTCCCTACGAATTTAGCGCCATGATAAGTAGAGGTTTGAGGGAGTGAGAAGAGCACGTTTTCGAGGTGACGGTTGAAAGAAACGTCATGATGAGAATGATGTCAGCCCACTAGGTGAATAGTGACTAAAGAGGTCAAAAATGCCCCTTATCTCCTAGAATCATCGAAAAAGGCCTTTTTTGGG
Organism: Lathyrus tuberosus; assembly: GCA_022829125.1. NCBI lineage: Eukaryota > Viridiplantae > Streptophyta > Magnoliopsida > Fabales > Fabaceae > Lathyrus > Lathyrus tuberosus. Next base: position 6,992,288 of record JALAZF010000087.1, on the reverse strand, counting down.
GGAAATTTGTTAGCTGAGATTTTCGACGAAGGAAAAACCTCAGTAAACAAAAGCAAAAATGAAAAAGTCTTGGCTCGACCAGAATCTGGACTTATTAAAATTTTTGGATGTTGCAAGAGACATTTCAACTAAGTGATGGCATCGACTGCGTAGTCCTTGCGACAGAGGCAAATCGGTCGACAAGGCGGTTATTTGGGCACGCATTATCACGTTTAAATATCACTAACGGCCTGTAGGTTTCCCTCTGAAGAGACACGTGGAAAACGCACTGAGACAGGCTGCATGTAGAGCTTCACGTGGAGAACTCTAAAGATAGAAACGTTAGGAGTAGTTATTGTATACTTGTATATATAGGAGTTCATTATATTGAATTCGGGGTGTTCACTGTATTACAAAAATCTCACTAAAAACTCAAAGTATCAACGTTTAGAGAAACGAGTGAATGACGGAGAGAATGTAAAAATAAACGAATTACCAACTTTTACTTTCCATGCAAAGTTTTTTATTTTTACTTTTCACGTTGCTTTAGTTCCTTTATTTTTCAATATCATTCAAGTTATTTCGCTCAACATTTCCAGTTTTTATCATTTCTTTACACATTTATGAAGTAGTCGAAGTCGGCGTTTCTACGTGTTTTTAGTTACTTAAGGCCCTATTTTCGACCAAGTAGAAAACAATCACGTAAACATAAGAAAATCAAACACAAGTGGTTATTTGGAACTATGTCCTAGGATTCTGGTTGATCCTGCAAGTAACCCTTAATTTGGAGACTAGCGGTTGTTTACCATTTTTCAGCGTAAACAGAGTATGAGTTCAATGTCTCTCTCCATTTATGAAAAACTAGATCTTGGCGGTCTGAAGACCACTAGGATGTCTCTGTAGTTGGCAGATAGATTGGTCAAGTATCCTTTAGAAAAATCAGAAGATGTGCATATAAGGATATAACCACTACTACGAAAAACCCATTTAACAACGGTTGGAAATGACATATAATGACGGGGGCGAAGGCGTTGTTATGTAGAGTGTTGTTGTATATAAGGTACATACAATGATGGTCCAGGAAACGTTGTTGTATTGCAGTATGCGCGCACCATTTCACGACGGTTAGTTTAGTCAACCGTTGTGATATACTAAACTGTGACCTGGTTTGATTCTCAGCAACAACATTTTTTATTTATATTAGCGTTTGACATACAACTACGGATAGGTTTATAACCGCTGCCAAAAACAGACTGTTTTAAATATAAAATTTATCTGCTTATCAAATTATTCCCATAATTTATCCTGTCAAAACAGCTTCTGTTTACATGCAAACACAATATGTGCATCAAACACAATTCTTCCTATATTTTATCCTTATAAATGAATCAGAGAATTTACATCAAAAGAAATTTACATCAAAAGCTAAATGAATCAGAGAATTAAACTACTAACATTGTTTAAATCAAAAGCCAATATTATTGATTTCATTATGTGCTTCAAAAGCCAAAACTATTGTTCACATTATGTGCATCAAAAGCAAAAAATATGTGCATAAAAAAATGTTGCTGATATATCATACAGCAGGAGCAGAACCCTTAAGCTCATTATGGATATACGCCCAACGTTTACGAAGATCCACAAAGTCCTCAACGGGGAATGGGGTTTCGTCGTTAAACATCTACATAAGAGCAAAAAATTGAAGACCATGCATGATAATAATTCAATAGTCAACTTATATATTAATCTATGTAAACATTTTATGGCATATATTACCGTATCCCATGAATCAACAGTGCCGGCAAGGACGATGTTTAACATGTGTTTCATGATAAAATACCCACACTCGTAACTCCCGCGTTGTTTCCTCGTCTACAAATTACATGAATATAAAAACATGAATACAACCACACATGCATGAATGTAAATGAAATAAACAAGTAATCGGACCACTTACTTTAGGAGCAAGGTATGTGGGCTTTTTTCTAACATTATTCAATATATTAACTTGCTCCACAATACTGCACATTGAAAATTGAATTAAACATATTACATGATAAACTAATTACAATTAATGCCCAAGAAAATGATATTAAACAAAGACACTTACGTTAATACAAGATCTTTCATTGGTTTGTGGAGTGGATCGTGCAAGGAACACAATAATGTCACCATATTTGTCCTAAACGATATTACGATCAATTGCCAATGACCACTGAATGAACACGAGAATATATATATATATATATATATATATATATATATATATATATATATATAGTTGTTACTAAAACAAAACTAAATATAGAATATAGAAATAAATTACAACAATACTAACCTACATAGGAATGGTGCAAGGTAACATTCTTTTCCTCCGTCATTTAGCCGGCTTTTCAAGTACTTTTCTTTGATATTTTTATCATTATACGCCCAAGCAATAAAACTTGGGTCCAAGATTCCATAGATACTTGATTTATTCAATTCTATACAAACACGGTGAATGTACCTAAATGGTCAAAGAAAATGAATAAATTAAGGGAGAAAATACAAAAAATTATAATGTTCTATAATGACATGTATATTCGACTATATACTTACGTGCACCAAACTGGCAAAATAGATATGTCAAGTCACTTATATCCTGCGAGAAAATCCCTCACATCTTCAGGAGTGTAATACACTAAATCCAATTTTGGGCAATGTTCTAGCGGGAGAGCTAGCGCAAGGTCTGTTGTTGAAATGGAGTAGTATAAACTTGTTATTTCATTTGGACTAGGGTCTAATATCCCATTGCGGTTATCTACAGGTGGGGGAGGGGGTGTACAATTACTCCCTTTTGTAGAAGCGTGATTTACGACACTTTTACTTGGAGTTTGATCATCACCAACGCAACGACGATCTTCATTAGTTCGTTGTTCGAGGCTTTCACTTAATCTCTACATCATAACATTCAATTAGAACATAGAACAAAAATAAGCACAATATATTCAATTAGAACATACAATATATATCATACAAAAATAAGCGCGATTTACGACACATACCGAATACATCTCTTGTAACCTTTCCACTTCTTTCTCCCTTTTTTCCCTATCCTCCTCAAACAGCCTCCTTTGCTCCGCTAATTGCTTCTCAACATTATCAATCTTTTGTCGTTGAGCAAGAAATTCAGCGGTTTCGGTGCTTCTTCTTTTAGATCCAAAGTATGACCTCAAGCCGACACCATCTCCAACACCACGGACACGACCTCCATGCTCAGTTGTTCCGATAGCTTCGACTAATATGTCATGTCGTGCTTCCGGAACAAATGTGCCTTAACGGGCCGCCACAACCAAATTATCCTACACAACATGAGCAACTTACATAACCAAACACATTTAAATAACAACTCATGAGCAACTTACATAAGCAAACGCATTTAAACAAAACATATACTTACAATTTTCTCAGCAACTACTCTTGAAGCCTCAGAGGTGTACTCTCCATTAGGTCTTAATCGAGCCCTCTTCCATTTCTCATGTCTTGAAGGTGGAGATGGAATGTCACCATCTCCTCCTTCTTGTAGTTTTTCCTGCAGGATCCTCTTCTCAAGTTTCATGTAACCCCCACGAGACAATCTATGGGGGTACATGTTTTTCGCCTTGTTCTGAATTCCTACTTCGCTTTTAGCCTGTTATTAACATAGTGAAAAATGTGTATGATTAATATCTATAACTCATTAGCATAACATTATAGGTTACATAAGACTAGTACTAACCTTGAATTCCTCAGAACGGCGTTTCTTCGCAAACTTGTGCCACACCTTCTTCGATAAAAAAACTATACTGAATCCATGGAGGTTGGAGACCGCTCTTAGGCTTCGTAATGTAGTCAGACGTGAGCCGTGACTTAAATCCCCTCCAACGAACACCAGCATAAGTTATCCACTTTCTTTTCAATTTTGAGTCATCGGTAAACTCAAAATTCAACTACATTAAATCAATATATAAGTATGAATTAGAAACTATAGGTAGTAATATCAAATATATGAAAATTATAGTATGAAATACCTTAATTTTTGTCCATATGCTGTCTTTGACATTAACATCCACTTCTCTCCAATCATCAATCAGTATACTGACTTTGCTATGTGCAAGGAACGCAACATAACTCCTAAAAGTAGCGTAATGTGGATAATCCACTAATCTGTAGTGTGAATCAAACTCGATCGAAATTTTTGTACCAGATGAGTTGCAGACTGATGTGAATTGGGGCATCATTGTGACACCTCTTTGTGATATTTTCGTTTGACTTTCAGTTGTTTGAGTTTCATTGGCTAACCTTTCATTTGTTTGAGTTTCCTCGCTAGTTTCTGATGAAGAACTCGACAAGGTTGACATCTAAGTTCAAAAACAACAACAACAATGGCAAAAGAGTTTACTATAGATGCATGGGGAAAATATTTTACGTACCCTAAACGTGACGACGAAGTAAACGATGTTGGTGTTGGTGTTGTTGTTGTCTTCCTTCCTTACGACAACGACGGTGTTGTTGTTATCTTCCTTCTCGACGGTGACGATGATGACGACGGTGTTGGTATGTGCGTAATCTTCTATTTTCTTCACGATCGTGACGATGATGACGAAAATGACAACAAATGGATACTGATGATGCAAGCTTTGGTGGAATCGTGTATTGTTTCACAGTATTGAACGTTAGGGTTTAAGGTTGAAATCGTGTAACGTTTCGTCTGGTTTCTATTTTCAATGGAAAAAGGATACTGAAGAGACAATGAAACCAGCTAGGTTGGAGAATATTGAAAAGCTACTGCGACGGTCAAGAATTTACACCGTTATGATATATTATTTACATAATGAAATTTCATATTAAAGCGCCAGAGTTATTTTTAGAATTAAAAATTAAAAAAACATACAAAATATATCACAACGGTGTATATAAACAACCGTAGTCATAACTTTTAATTTTTTTAATTAAAAGTAAATAAAAAAGTAAAGGCGCGCTTTAACATAAAAGGAATAATATATATGAATGCGCTGAGGTTCGAACACATGAAAGCTTGAAGGTATCACCACGGTTGATTTATCAACCGTTGTTATATACAGATAATCACCACGGTTGGTTTAACAACCGTTGTTATATACAGATAAGTTTTATTCAATAAACAAATAAAATACAACTACGCCTTAGTTTAGATATGTCACAACGGTGTAGGGATGAAGCGTTGTGAGCATGGCGTTGTTGTTTACGCGTTTTGTAGTAGTGAACAACTAATCATCCTTACAGACTTTGTTGTAATGGATATACGGGAAGACACTGAAATCTCGATCCTGTTATGTAGACCCTTCCTTGATACAGCCGAAAAAGTTATAGATGTTAAGCGTGGAAAACTCACATTAGAAGTATGGGATGAAAATATTGAGTTCTTATTGACTAAACTTGTTAAAAGCCCTGCCTATAAGAACTCTGCAAAGTCGAAAAATAGGTAGATATGTCTCCCTCTAAACAAGGCCCCGTAACAAAAATGGAAGTAAACACAACGAGTGTGGTCAAGAGTGTTAGACCTGGAGCCGTGAAACGAACACGGGAGACACCCCAAAAGTGAAAAAGAAACCTTTGCCACCAGATCCCAAGTACAAATTGCCTTGTATAAGAAAGAAAGGGAAAACACCAGGGATTTGGTTCAAGATGTTCAAATGAAATCCTAAAGCTGTCGTGCATGATGTTGAGTACATTATCAATGATGCAAGTATGAAATAGGCTTCATATTAATTCATAGGGCCAAGCAAGTCTAGCTACCGATTTTAAATGAAATGATCTGTGGGAGGTAACCCATGAGTTTTTAATTTAATGTTTTTGCTTTTTTTTGTTTGAATTTGCAGAAAATAAAGAGATCGATCGCTTGACACCTATCAGCTGCATGCAGGCGTGAATCTCCAGGTTCTACCTTTCCTCTTTCTCATGTTTTTATCTCATTACATTGCAGACAATGTAAAGATTTAAGTGTGAGGGAGGAATTTTCCGTTTTCTTAGTTTAGGATTTATTTGCTTTTAGTTATATTTATTGCTTTCTAATTAGGATTTACATGCTTTCTAGTTTAGGAGTTTAATTTGGATGTCTAATTTAGTTGTTATCGAGTCTCCGCATGTGTTGTCAAGTCTTTATGTGTGTGATTCTGCTTGTGTTGTAAACTTTCCCATTTCTTGAACCATCCAAAAAAAATTGAAAATAATTGTGATCAGTAGCTCACTAGAAAATTATATCGGTTCCAAAGGAGGAAAAACTAAGGCTAAGGACGCTTGGAAATTTTTTAACAAAATCGGTATTGTCCCAACACCTAAAGCCTCCTGAATATGGATATCAATTTAAATACACATTGTGTCATAGTCTTCAGATTCCTTTTTCGTAGTAATTCTTAAGTAGTTTATCTATCAAGTCCGGCATAATCTAGAGTCATACATTAAGTAGGTTAGTCGATGAAGTAATTTAAAAAAAAAAATTGAAGCGTAAATAAAATAAAAGCAATTGCATCAACTAAGCTGGGTGACCCTCACCCGGTTACTTAGCCCAATGATGGTTGAACCTCAAAATTCCAAATAAAACATGCGCATCTTTGATCAAAAGTCCAAGTGCAAAAACATGAATAAAAACGCTTGCCGATTTTTCTACCATGTGTGTGATGATTACATAGATACCTAAGTGCCTTAATGTGACTGTCTTAAATGAAAGAGGATGAAAGAATTAGGATAGAAAGACTAATTTACAACAATATGATTTAAATTGGTATGCTAGGAAGGAGTTTTTTTTTCTTCTGCAAATTGCAAATTGTATTTTTACAATATCCTTGGTGTTAAATTTATTACATATGAAATTAACCTCTAACCGATTCAATTTTGGAACTACGTATAAGTACTAGTGTTTTTTTTATGAGTCTTTTTCATGTATTCGTTGTTGCATTTACCGTTTATGTATGCAAGCTAAATTGCTCAAGGACAAGCAATGATTCAAGTGTGGGGGAGTTTGATAACACACAATTTTACCGTTTATTTTACTCGACTTTCACACGTTTTTAGTGTCATTTAAATTGCTTTTGCTTGGTTATGCTGGTATTATTTGTTGTATTTCAGGTACTCGTCACTTAGTAACCTCATTGCAGAAAAATGATGAAAAAGGCAAAAATGGCAAAAAAATACCAAATTTCAGACTGTCGTGACGGAAAAACCATCATGGCCGCGGCTGGTAGACCGCCATAGCTATGATGCTTGTCATGGTCGTGAGTGGCACACCGTCATAGCTATAACGCCCAAATTCAGTTTTCATGCATTTCTTAACTGCTACATCCACGAGTTCATCCCTGTTTCACACGATTTTAGCATGATTTTGAGGCATTTTTCAGAGCTCAGATTTGCTATAAATACCTTTGTAATACATTTTAGAGGGGATGAAAACTTCACTTTTTACTATAATTACTATATTAGAGCATAAAGATTCTACATTGGGTGTTTATGCAAATTTATTTTATGCACTTTTAAGTTAGTTTTGCTTTTGATTTTTATTTTATGTTGCTGATGTTGCTACTTTTCTGCATTATTATTTCAAGTCTGACATTGTATCAAATCAAAAGTCTCCTTTCAGAGCATTTAATTTATTCAAGTGTTTGTTTTTATGCACTTTCCAAGTTCTATTTAAATGCTTATTTTTATTATGTTTTCATCAAATACATGTTATTTATTTATTTACTGCATTATGTCTGAGTAGATTATTATAGGGTTCAAAAAATGAGGACAGTTTTATCTGAAAAGTTCATACGACATGCTTAAATAAGTAATTATAATGAGAAAAATGTCTGTTTTGCAATTTCTATTTAAATGATAAAAAATGTTTGTTATGAAAGTAGAAATATAGAGATACCATTTATACACCTAGAGGTGGTATCTAACTTAAAAATTTGAACGATAAGTTTTAACAACGTGCAAAAGCAGGATTAGAATTGATCAAGAAAATACTTAAAAATTTTGCTTTGAAATATTAGTTTTGAAAAAGTACAAACTTACTACGACAGTAGAATTTAGAAATATCGATTACGTATCGAAAGAGTGGAATCGGTATTCAACACAATTATTTAAACAATTAATTTCAAGGTAGTGAAATCATCTTGAAATTAATTGAGTAATTGTTTTCAACTTTGAAAGAATTTTAGATATATTAATTTCATTACGAAATTCAGTTTTTAACATATTTATGAATTCGATGATGGATACGCGAAAGCGGGCGTCGCTATTAGTTGAATATTTTCTACAGATAAATTTTTATTCTCATTATAATAAACAGCTACATTTTGTAAGAATGAAATTGGTATATGGGAATCCATGTTTCGGTCCTTTGCTCACTATTTGATTAATTTAAACCCGTTTACGGCTTTATTTACCTTTTTGCTAAAACCAACTATTCGCTTAACCTTAGCTAAACACAATAATAATAGATAACGGTAATTGGTAATTGGTCTATGTGGGATTCAACAAACCTTTTATACTAAAATTGATAAAATCGTGCACTTGCGGCCCTACCACTGTCCCTCACCAAACCTAACCATGACTATGATACCACTTATTGGAGAGTCTAGGGAGTTCATGATCCAATAGACTTTGACACCACTTATTCACCAAAAAAGCTTAAGGTAACTGGAGTATGAATCTTTTCTCTTATATATTCAACATTTCTTCTATTTCTAGTCGAGGTGCGACTTTAACCCTCACACTTGAATTTATTCTTGTTTTTCTAAGATTACCATTAGGATTCTCAAATCCTTCTCTCTATCTGCAGCTCTCAAAATTCTGAAGGTTCTCCTGACAAGAATGGAAGAGATTGAGAAACATTTAGTAAGAAAATAGAGTTTATTTTTTGCAACTTGAAAAACTATTTTTTTTAACTCATTTGTAATCTCTTATAACAAATTTTTAATTATAGTGAATTATAGTGAATTGAAGAGTTGTTCTCTCCCTCTAACATAAATCGATTTAATCAAATTGGTTAAACTAATTTCATGTGTTCTCGTCTATTATTATTTTTATTGCTTGAGACCATATATCAAGTTGTCATTGTTCTTTGTCTGATTCATTAAATATTTTAATATAATTGAACTCTAAATCATTTTTTTAAAATTGATTTTAATTATTCAATCAATTTTACAACAAAATCAAAACATTTCTATAAAATTAAAGACCGGGGATCTTTTGAAATTAAAATAAAGTTTGAAACCAAAATCAAGTAATAGCATGATTTATAGATCTGATTAGCAAATATATAAAAATAGATTGAATACGCAGATGATAGAATTAAATGAAATAGCCATCAAGGTAATATATCGCTTTCCTCATGAAGAGGACAAAAGTAGAAAACAGACATAGAGAAGAAAAAGAATATATAAAAGGACAAATTTCTGGGTCCCCACACCGCTGCATCTATTAATGAAAAAGTGTGGCTTCTCCAATGCTGGTCTAGTCCAAAATTCTGTCTCTTTTATCTACAGTTATAGATATATTTTGTAAAATTAAAACAAAACATCACAAATTAAAAGTAAACAATATTTTATTTACAAAGACGGAAAACAAATAAAAACTTATAATTTGCATAGAATAAAAATATGGGTTTAATAGTAGTGCACTGTTAGTGTAAAGAAGTTTTACACATATAACCAATTAAAACTCTTATATTTGTCATGTCATTTCAGTATTTTAAAAATAAATTTAAAATTTATTCTGATGCATGTTTCTCATTGGTTTACAGCGTAAAAAATGTTGTATTTTCTTTTTTTTTTTTCTCAAAAAGTATAGTGAAACTTTTTCAATATCATAAAGTATAGTCAATGGGTGGTTTAAGGCTGACGATGGATTTAGCATATGCTTCCCCTTTCTTCCATTTCCTTGTGCTAGAAACATTCGTTCATATGCTACTATCATCATCATCAACAACCTTGGCCACTGAATTCTCAATCAATGAAGCAACAGTGCAAGATCTCCAACTAGCTTTCCAAAGAAACCAATTAACATCAAGAAAACTTGTTGAGTTCTACCTCAACCAAATCAATATCCAAAACCCAGTTCTCAAAGGAGTATTGGAAGTGAATCCAGATGCAATAGCACAAGCAGATAAAGCTGACAAAGAGAGAAGGGAAAAAGGCAACAGGTTCTCTATCAAGGTTGCATGGAATACCTATTTTGGTTAAGGATAATATTGCAACTAAGGATAAGCTGAACACTACTGCAGGCTCTTATGCACTTCTTGGATCAGTGGTGCCAAGAGATGCAGGTGTTGTCACCAAGTTAAGGAAAGCTGGGGCTATCATTTTAGGGAAAGCCAGTCTGAGTGAGTGGTCACATTACAGGGATTTTAATATTCCTAGTGGTTGGAGTGCCAGAGGTGGACAAGGAAAGGTATATAATTTACTACTTATTCTTTGTTAAATGTTTGAAAGATTGTAGAAAATAAAGAGGATTTCACGCATGTGCAGAATCCATATACATTGGGTGAACCTTGTGGTTCAAGTAGTGGATCAGCAATATCTGTAGCTGCAAATTTGGTGACTGTATCACTTGGTACCGAAACCGATGGCTCCATTTTATGTCCTTCCAATTTTAACTCAGTGGTAGGCATCAAACCCACAGTTGGTCTCACTAGTAGAGCAGGTGTAGTTCCAATTAGTCCAAGGCAAGACACTGTTGGGTAAGCTCATATACCGTCGTTTATCTACATTTCTATTGTGTTTAGTGGTTCTATTTTGTCCCACTTATTATATACCCTTGCCCTAAATCTGTGACATCAATTCTATGGATTTGTGTAGTCCAATTTGCAGGACTGTATCAGATGCTACTTATGTTCTCGAAACCATAGCAGGCATAGACACTCTTGATAAAGCAACAATTGGAGCATCAAAGTATATACCAAAAGGTGGGTATGCTCAGTTTCTAAAGAAAGATGGACTAAAAGGAAAGAGGTTAGGAGTGGTGAGACGATTCTATGAGTTTGGAAATGGCACTTTACTGGATGAAACTTTCAAGCTACGCCTAAAAACATTAAGGTGATCAATTTCTAAAACTATCAGTCTTCGAGTACTCTTGGTTGCATAAATAATAGTATTTAAAACCTGTGCAACACGCGGGGAGATAACTCTTGGTTGCAAGTTATTTTGTATTTGTATTCATTGTCTATTATTTCCTTTGGCCACAATCATATTGAAGAAATCATAGACAATCTTATTTCTTGGATAACGTTGATAACATTGATGACATTATCAGGCAAAGAGGTGCTGTTTTGGTCGACAATTTGAAGATTGATGACATTGATGAAATTATGAATGCTCAAAGTGAAACTATTGCTTTGAATTTTGAATTCAAATTGTCCTTGAATGCATACCTGAAAGAATTAATTGCTTCACCAGTGAAAAGCTTGGCAGATGTGATACACTTCAACAAGAAACATTCAAAATTGGTGAGTACTCCCTCCGTTTCATATTATAAGCAAATTTTACTTTTTAGATACATTGAATAATTAATATATCTGGTATATATATAAGACCAGATATATTAATTATTCAATGTATCTAAAAAGTAAAATTTGCTTATAATATAGAACGGAGGGAGTATATATGTGATTTTTTTTATTGGTTTGTGGACAATTGAATATTAATCAATATTTAAAAAGATATAATCTTATGGTTTTTGTATCAAAAATTGTAGGAGAAACTTGATGAGTATGGCCAAGATCTTATGCTGGCAGCTGAAAAGACAAATGGAATTGGGAAAGCGGAGAAACAGGCATTATTAAATATGAGAAGATGGTCACAAAATGGGTTTGAGAAAGTGATGAAAAGATATAAACTTGATGCAGTGGTAACACCTTTTTCATCGTTTAGTAGCATCCTTGCTATTGGAGGTTATCCTGGAGTGAGTGTTCCAGCAGGATATGAAAAGGGTGAGCCATTTGGAATTTGCTTTGGAGGTTTGAAAGGCTCAGAGCCTAAGCTGATAGAAATTGCTTATTCATTTGAGCAAGCAACTTTGATCAGAAAGCCACCACCCCTAAGGAAGTTGGAAGTTTGAAGTAGTAATGCTTTAGAGCTAAAAAATAAATCAAAAGCTGGGATTTTGACAAAAATGCAATGGGGTTTTCTGTATGAAATGAAAGAAAACTTTATTTCAATTTTCTAACTCATATGGAATTTTATTGTCATATAAGTGGTCTTTCTCTAAAGATTCAAGGTTTGTTTGTTATCTGGTGTCTTGTGAGAAATTATTCTTTTAGATCATCAATCAACTCATTTTTGAGTTTTTTTTTTTATCCATTAAGATTCATTTTGAAGGCAACTTATCTAATTTTAATTTTAATAGATCAACTTAATTGACCGAGGCGGGGTATTGGATTAATGACTCATAGGTGTGAGACTTGTATTTTAATGGGTTGACTTTGGGTGATGATGAGGGGGGGGGGGTGGTGAAGCCTAAGCCTAGTAAAGAGGACTGTTATGTTTGGTTGAGACATAAAGATGTTTTTTTGGTGAAAGAGTGCTCCAAGAGGATTCGTGAGTCTTGTTACTTGTTAGGTGGAGCACACTTTGGATCCTATCAAAGTTAAAGCGCTCGATCAATTATAAATATGGAAGACCAAAATTTCTAGTCAAATTTTTATTTTTGATTAGCCAAGAGAGGCAGTATTGGAGGAGCTCATAATGTGGTTTGCCCTTTATATTTTTTGGATGTCGAAGATGTGGGGCACTTGTTTTAGCCATAAAAGCTGGAACTTTGATAAAATACTGGAGTGAGTTTTGTATGAAACATAATGTGTTTTTTATAAGAAAAATAATACTCCTATGTCATTAAAATAAGAAGTCTTTAGGCTTTATTGCCGTTGATAAATGGTTTAAAATATTGTCAATCATGTTCTTTTCGCCCAATTAATGATTTCATAAACTCAATATCATGTTTAGGTGTGAGTCTAAATATTCGCTTGCAACAATTACTAAGAAGATATCAATCCTTCCAATAGCTTTGGAAATGACATCAAAGAAGGATGTTTCAGGTCCTACCTATGAATCATTCAAATAGATCAAAAGATAGAACCAAATGACAGGACCTGACCTTCCACTTTCCAACCATAGCTATCTTGCCTTCTGCATATTCATACTATAAAGTTTTTTTTTTTTTTTTAAATCTTGGTATCCGGACTTGCGACCGATTAATCCAAGAGGGATCAATATTCACCGTCTACTAGTGGAGACCCCGTTTCAAGCCAGCGCAGAGGAGCACACTCTCAAGACTCAAGCCTCCACCAGGCCAACCCTTGGGGGTTTCATACTATAAAGTATAGTTTACCTGGACTGTAGAAAATTTAATACTAAATGCCAATTGGTCTATCCGTGCCACCGATCATTCCAATGGTTCCATGGCCAGAAGTGAACCTCTCATTTGTTCCAGCCAATATCCTATATTGTTTTTGATACCATGTGAGTTGAAAGATATGACAAACTAAAATTTGTTTCGGCAGTGCATTTTATCAAACAGCAAGAAGTCACCAACATAAAATCTTAGCTAAATCGCATACTCTCAAACAAATTCATATTTCCAAATTTCACATATATGTAGCAAATCTCATTCAATATGAAACTGATACAAGTATCGATTTCGCACAAAAACGGAGGAACAAACAAAAATCAGAAGATGATAGAAGCAAATCGAATAGAGGATAAAAGGAACATTGATTAATTTACCTGAGCTGAAAATGAAGAGGAACAAGCTAGGGTTCGTTTGCGAGGGTTCAATTTGATCGGTGGTTGTGAGTGTTCAGATTGGATGCTTCAGGCGACAGTTGCGAGAAGATAAAAAATATTAAGAGTTATATTAAATTGAAAATAAAAAATATTACTTTTTTTAAATATAATATAAATTATTATTTGTTTTTAAAAAAAATTGAAATTTGCAAGAATAACTATTTTAAAAAAATTGTAGTTATTTTAAATAATTTTTTATTTTAGTATTTAAATTTATGATTGTCAAAATTTATTTGTAACTTTTTTTTTTGAACAAAAATTGATTTGTAACTTATAAAAAAAACTGATGTAATTTCTACTATATTAATATGCAAAATTGATCTTCTTTAAATTGATTTGTTATATTTTTATCTTTTGTGTTTTGAAAAAATTTATTAGAATTGTTATGATTTAAATTGATTTGTTATATTTTTATCTTTTCTATTTTGAAAATTTTATAGAATATGTATGAGTTTGATAAAAATAAATACTAATATTTTTTATCAACATTTGAGTTGTAATTACTTATAGGAATAGGTCAGGTAATATGCTATGTTCAACAAGTAAAGAATAACAAGTACAACAAGTGAAATTGAGATCAGGAAGATCGTAAGATGATTTTACCTGAGTTAAAAGAAGGAAAATTTATAAACTAGATTTCGAAAATTCAATCAGTAATTGCGATTGTGCGTTCATATTGTGTTTCTTTAACTTAGTCTCTGTAGACTACATATAAACCAAAGATTTCAACTATACAGATTTTTTTTCTTTGAACGAAATCATTAAATAATTAAAGTATTTTAAAAACAAAATACTAATTTGAAGAAGTAATTTTTTTTAATCATATTGAATTCCCCGATCAAGAAATACTTTTTTTTTTCAAAAATACTTGCTTTTCCAAAAATATGTATTAAATAAAACTAATACATATTAAAATTAGATTTTTTTTTACTGTAACACACTTATTCAAAAAAAACACCAAATAAATTATACTTTCAAAGATATTACCAAAGTGACATGGTTTGGGAAAAAAGAATGACCTGAGGCGCTATATGGTATGGCGACTCAGACAAAAAAATTTCTGAAACTGTCACAAGCCATATGAGATGGGGGTGCCCTAATTCTCAGGGGAGGCGCCATATGGTATGGCGCCTCAGGCCAATCCTTTTTTTTTTAACGATTTAAATTTTATGATTGTAATATATAATTATTTTTATTATTTAATAGGATATCATGTGCCTATAAATAAGGGTTCACCCTCATTTGTTATTACACAACACCTCTCACCAAAACCCTAATTTCCTCCCTTCCCTCACCAATATCCTAATCTCTCCCCTTCTTAACACCATGTCTGAGTGGTTAAATCGCCGTCCATCATCATCAGCAACAGAGGAACCGTTTCCAGAATTTTCACTGATGAAAAGAAATGCCCTAGTTGTATTCTCAACTGTCAAGCCTCCAATGAAGATGCTACTCTGGAACACTCGGACATTGGAGCATTTGCATAGGGAACTTTACCGCTGGCTAGAAGGAGAATTTGTGGCAGGTGAAAAGATCAGGAAGATTGAGAGGCTGGTTGAGGAGTGTGGTCCAAATGGAGTCACCCGCACTTGGAGAAAAGTGCAAAATGATGCTGGTGTCCTTATGATGATGATGAGTCCAAAGAAAATTAACTTGATGGTTGTAATTTCCTAGATAAGTTGATGCGTTGGGTTGTTTATTTTCGGTATGTTGTTGTTATTTTTGATGCGTGTTATCCGCAAGTATACGGATTGCGTCAGAGTAATATAAAAGATTTATCGATCCCACAGAGACCAATGTCAATCTATCGATTACTATTGTTACGTTGTTTATCTAAGGCTAATTGATATCAGGGTAAAGGTTTTCTATAGAACGAAAATAGAAATAAATCAAATAAATACTATACTGGAATGTAATTCACATCAATCAAACAATACTCCTATCATCTAAATAGTAACACTTACGGGGCAATGTTTTCTTCTTTGAAAAAGAGTTAATTAAAAAGGATCCGCCACGTTAGCGTGATAGGAAACAGACCTAACCTTTAATCTATACCAGCCGTTCACGCTGCACCGGTCGCTCCTTGCGTTAAAGTGATAAAGTCCTTTTTTATGTAATTACCTCTAAAACTTAGTAAAAAAGTACTTTCGATTGAAAATATTTTATACCAAAGGGTTTCCGGCATATGCTCGGCCAACCGGATCCTAAATCTATAAACGCGTCCGAAAATAGTTTTAAAACCTCTTTCTAATAATATAAAACTTTCCTAGTTAATCAATAAAGTGCTTCCGCTGTATTTATCAATTAACAACTAACAAACTCTTTTCTAAGATGTCGGACGACTTTCGATCTTACCCGATCTAGTCACAGTCATTACGAAAACAAAAACACGGTATCATTTACGTAATGACCGATCAATTGAAGTTCAGAAGAGTTTAATTAAAATAAAAAACAACCCCTAAAGTATTTCTAAAGAGATGTCATGTGGAGCACCGTCAGAACGACGATCCTCACATCCCAGCACAAGGGATTTAGCTAGACATAGTAATTGAGAACATAAAGATAAATTGATTTGCAAAGTAAGGCATATTTAAGATAAAAACGTACGAAGTGTGAGAGTGTATTTTGAGAGAGTGAACACAAGTGTCACGCTTCAGTTCAGTTCCGAGAGACACAGATCACACAGATAAATAAAATAATAAGGTAATGGCAGAGACGGAAAATAAACGAATATAAAGCAGTGCAGGAAAATAAATAATATAAAAGCGATGTGGATAAAATAAATTGTAATTTATAAAAGAAACCTGCTCCAAAGCGGAGACTGAATCTGGTACAGATGCTGGAAAATAAATTGCGGGAAAGTAAATAGCTCCTAACTATGATTGCTCCAATCCAACTAACAACTATAGTGCAACAACCCCTCGATATGACGGATTATTGCTTTACGAAGTGAACTCTATGACTATGTTGAAAACTAAGATTGGATATCTAAAAAGTGAAAATGCAAGGCCTATTTATAGGAAATTCGAAATTGCAGCTGCCCCTAATCATTATGAAAAACATTTTAGAAACTAATTTCTTCAGGTGTAACTGCCTTGAACGTTTCAGGCCGTTTCCTCTTTATAACTGTCGGCGCCCGCCGACCCCTGCTCAGCGTCCGCCGAGTGTACTTTGGAAGGTGAAACGTCTTTTGTGACCGTTGGCGTGTGAGTGAAGTTATTATGCAAACGGCGTCCTCCTTGGCGTCCGCTGAGTGAAATGGCTAGTATACAGTTTACACAAGAAATCTTCATTTTAGCTCTGTTTTGCTTCGTTTTCTTACTGTAGGCTCGAATCAGGCAATATATCTGAAATTAAAACAAAATACCATAATAGCAAAGGAAAATAACAAATAAACAACTAAAAACATGTGAAATCAGAGTCAAATATACAGTGTAATTTGGTGCTATCAAATTCTCCCACACTTAAACCTTTGCTTGTCCTCAAGCAAACTTTCATAAACTGAAAGAGGAAAAACAGCAAACATACGAGTATCTAATCCAGGCTAAGAACTTAAGTTTGATCAATGATACATTGGTAGGTACTAACTCATGAACCAAGGGTATCGTAATCACACTTTCCACGATTTTGCGGGTCATAAGTTTCTCTCCTATACAAACCAATCCAAACCATGATGTTATACTTAGGCCTATCTTACTCATTCCTTTCTTACCCCTTTTCATTCGAGCGCAATCACATTAAGCCCGTTATCTTTCACTCGCATGGTGAACATAACCTGTGGTAATCCTGATCCTTTTATATCAATGACTTGATATATTTTTTTTTCTTTTTGGATATATAATTTTTCTTGCAAAAATATTTTCTAAAGATACTTTAGTATCTTCTTGGATTTTTCTTTTTTTTTCTTTTTGCATGATCTTACCTATTTGCATCGGTTTGTCACTTAGCGGTGGCTAAGATGGTGCTGACTGCTAGGATAAACTATTTAAGGGTAAGTGATGAAGGGTGAGATTTTAAGGCCATAGTATAAAAAAAATTGGATATAGGCTCCTATATTTGAGAAACTTACGGTGTAAAAAACGATATCAATTTTTCAAAAAGGTTTTCCCAAGCCCTTGCAAATGATCTTACTTGTCCTAATAGCCCAAATTTTCAAAATAAATGTTGTTTTCTTTGTTAAAATTTTTTTGTTAAGGCTCAAGAATTGGAAGAATAGATAAACTACACAAAATGACTCGTTAAGCACATTTTAAAACAAACTAAACTATACTAGAAAGCATAAAAATAAAGACAACTAAAAATAGTAAATATCTCCTCCCACACTTAAATCGAACATTGTCCTCAATGTTTCGATAAAAGTAAGAAGGGGATAGGTAAATCCTGGCAATCAATCATGCCGGCCACTGGGGCCCTCTCCATCCTGCTCTGAACGTCTGGGACGACGGCTCCTACTGCGGTGTCGGGCGGTATGTGACAGCTTTATCTGCTCAATCCTCTCTATTAGAGAGGCATTTTGACTTCTAAGTGCTTGGAAACTCTCAAGAGTGGATTGCTGTGACACCCGCATAAAATCCATCATCTCTTGCTGCTGTTAGTACATGGCATAGAATAGGCCATCACGCTCTTCTTCTTTGACTTACTGTGCTTGCCACATTTCTTGAGTGATATAAAATCCGAAAGAAGTACCTGCAGGATGATCAGTAACAGGTGGGGTGTGTGCAGGTGATACACAAATGGGGGACTGCTCCATATGGTCATATTCATCATCTGTCTCATTTCCTTTGTCCTCGGGGACGTTTGGAAGTAATGGGCCTAAAATAGGAGCAGCCTTCAAATCATAGAGCCAGTTTTCTCTTTTGCACACATCAGTGCGTGTTGAACAAGGTAAGGCGACACTCGGGATGGCAGCATTGCGAACCATGAGGATATAGCCTCCTTCCGGCCTCGTTTTGCATAAACACATATCTCACAGAAATTTTAAATCAATGGTGCGAGGAGGAAGTGGTTCCAATGTGGCCAACTCAGCGTCCAGGTGGAGGGCTCGTGCAATGAAGGTAATCAACCCTCCAAATGACACGGTGTTGCCCTTTTTCTCAATTGCCCTCATATGTGATATCATAAATGGTACAGGATTTAATCTTCTTCTATGTAAAGCATCCTGTAAAAATATAAATTCTTTGGAATTCATCTTGTTAGAGTTTTCACGAGCAAAAATAGTATCAGCTAATAAAAGGCGGAATACCCGTATGGCTGGGTTATGAATGTCAGAAGCCAAATTTCCATCAAAGGAGCAAGTGGTTTGACCTGAGATGTTTCTCCACAGTTGAAATGCCTCAGTTGACCAATTTGTGTCTATGGGTGCCTCACAGGCTGCACCATTCCCAAAATGGAATCCTAATAACTCAGCAAGTGCATCAGTGGTATAAATGTATTCAATATTGAACATCCTAAATCTCACTGTGCCTACGGTGCTGGCTGTGTTTTCTCTAATAGTGTACTCCAAAGAACTCAAAAATTCGCCGGTTAGCCTTTCGTAGGTAGGCTCCTTGCGAATAAAAATATTCTCAAATTTCAAATTTTTTAACAGATAAAATACGCTAAATCTTATACCAAGGTTATACAGACAAATATCATTAATGTACCTCGTCGCAAGAATGTTGCGTGTCCGAAATCTCTCCCATTTTTCCCATTGCTTGACTCCGTCATCTCCATCTCGAAAAATGATGTTTTCTTGGTTCTCCGCTGCCATTGTTGAAGTGAAGTGAAGGTTTGGTGATGGAGAATGGGTAATTTTTGTTTTTGTAGATTTTGGTGAAATCTATGGTTTTTATAGAGATAATGTGTAATGGAAGGTGTAATGGCAGTGGGGAAGTTATGAAATCAGGGATTTTAATGGATTTTTGGAGGTAGAAGATGAAGAGAGTGGCAAAAATGGGGGTTTTCTTATTCTGGTCCGTTTAAAACCCAGAACGCCTCCGCGTTCTCCTTGGGGTGTCTATAGCATATTGGTACATATAAGAAACATAGAGAATATTTTGTTCATCTATTTTTTTAATAATTTTTTTTATTTTATATATATATATATATATATATATATATATATATATATATATATATATATTCTTTTTATTAATAATAAAAAATGAAAAAATATAACCAATAATAAAAATGAAAAAATTAAATATACCCAATAGATTGTAATGATGTAGATATTTATTATAACTTGAAATATAACACTTGCAAAAAACATAGGTTAGTACTAATGACGATGGAAAATAAAATCTACTAATAGTCTGATAATAACGATAATAAAAACAAAGATAAGATTTCGGTAAAGGTAAAGATGAACAATCATAACAAGCATGTGGTGTGTCTCTCCCACACAAAGTGTGAGCTATGCCCCAGAGCTCCTGAATATCTTCTAGGAAGACTGACGGCGGACACCCTGAGTCATGTGAGGACAAGGTGCCCGTGCCTCTACAAGCTGGCGTCTGAGATCGCAAATCTCCTGCTCCAAAAGATCATATGATGAAGCGTTTGTTGCGTCTGAGATCTGTATTTGTAAGGTAAGCTCGGCGCATTCTTCACGAAGAGAAATGATCTCCTTGCGCATAGCGTCAAACTCTGAATATATGTCCCTGCGTTGCAGATTAACGTTAGAGGAATAAACAGTAGTCCTTTCAGGATAGGGTGTAGGGTGGTACTCAGGCACAGGGTGGTTCCTAGGTCTGATGGGTGTCTCGTCTTGGCCTTCCAAAGCATATGACCAGTTAGCTCTATCATGGACACTTGTTCGGGTATGGTTTGGCAAACCAAAGTAGTGAATGACTTTGTTGTCTATTAGGAGCTTAAAGTTATCTGCACTAAAGAATGCTCTCCTGATAAGACCACGGTCAAGGCAATGATGAATGTCAATTAAGGGGTAGCCACAATGGGAGGTAAGATGAGTTAGCTTGTTGGCTAGACCTAGGGCATAAGCTATGTGTGTAATAGTACCGCCTACATGGATGGGTCCTCTGGAAGATGCAGCATTCAAATATAGGTTATACATTAGAAAATTACCACTGGCTAATGGTCGTGACTTAGCAGTACAAAAGAGCATCAGAATCTCTTCTGCAGTAACTTGGTTCTCGGTTTCACTTCTACCAAAGAAAGTCTCAGCTAGGATCACAAAGAAAGTCTCAGCTAGGATCATTTGGAAATAACGGAAAGCTGGGTTGTGGATTTTGTTTGCTAATTGGGTGGAAGGATCAGGTCCTCCTCCACCGGTGATTTTGCTCCAGAATAGGTCAAGCTCATCTTGCATAACATTGGTTTCATGCATAAAATGGATTGCATCCAAGCCACATTGAAAACCAAGTATTCTAGCAAAATCTCTATGGTTAAGGGCATACTCATTTCCAAATAGTCTGAATCTTATGCTTCCACTGTTGTAACCTCTTCCACTATAAGGGTCATAAATGAGTGAACTGAGGAACTCTAAGGTTAGATGCTTATAGGTTACATTCATAACTTCAGAATACTCATCCCACTGGAGCTGGTGACAAAGGTACCTCACACTAGCCTCAATACCTAAAGCTGTTAGACAGTTTGGGTCAGGGTACCTAGTGGGTAGGATTGGTCTCTCAGAAAGGACTACATATTTCTTCCTCTGTTCGTCATCTCTGAACACAATGTGCATGTCATCATAGCTCTGCATCCTGCAAAGAAAGTTAGTGTGGAATGTCTGAGATGATGTGATCTGTAACATGTAAACATAGACATTGCATAAGTCAATCACGTTAGAAAAAAATAATATAAATAATAAATCTTTTTCTTTTTCTGAAATAAATTCTATGCATAAATAAGAAAGATAACGAAAAGAAAATCGTGGGTTGCCTCCCACGCAGCGCTTGTTTAACGTCGTTAACTTGACGATTGAAGAACTTACGTTGTGGATGTTGCTATAGGTGGGTCTATCAGAGTGTGACCAGAGTAGTAAGTAGGTATGTCACCTCCATAGTAGGGTTTCAATCTTTGTCCATTCACTAGAAAGGGACTACATGAATGATTTGCAATTTCAAATGCTCCAGATTTCAGGACTTTGGTGACCTCATAGGGTCCAGCCCATCTTGAGCGTAATTTACCTGGAAACAATCGTAACCTAGAATTGAAAAGAAGAACAGGATCGCCTACGTTGAACTCTTTTTTGATAATCCTTTTGTCATGCCATGCTTTGGTTCTCTCTTTATATATTACGGCATTTTCATAAGCATTTCGGCGTAACTCTTCTAATTTATGAATATCTAGAATTCGTTTATCTCCGGCTGTTAAGTAATCCATATTAAGGGCTTTTATGGCCCAATAGGCCTTATGTTCAAGCTCAAAGGGTAAATGGCAAGATTTTCCATAGACTAATTGATATGGGGTTGTTCCTATAGGGGTTTTGAAAGTGGTCCTATAAGCCCACAAGGCTTCTTGTAGTTTTAAGGACCAATCTTTTCTAGAGATTGATACGGTTTTCTCTAAGATTTGTTTTATTTCCCTATTAGAGACTTCCACTTGTCCACTAGTCTGTGGGTGGTAAGGTGTGGCTACTCGGTGTTTCACTCCGTATTTCTTTAATAGGTTCTCAAATATCCTAGATATGAAATGCGATCCTCCATTGCTTATAACCAATCGAGGTACTCCAAACCTAGGGAAAATATAGTTTTTAAATAGTTTAATGACTACCCGAGTATCGTTGGTGGGTGCAGCTATGGCCTCAATCCATTTGGATACATAATCAACGGCTACTAAGATATACTTGTTTCCCATCGAAGATGGAAAAGGTCCCATAAAATCTATACCCTAAACATCGAAGAGTTCTACCTCCTGAATATTTTTCAAATGCATTTCATCTCTTCTTGAGACGTTCCCAGTGCGTTGGCATCTGTCACATCTTACAATGTAGGTATGAACATCGCGCCATAACGTTGGCCAGAAAAGACCTGCTTGAAGTATTTTAGCGCATGTTTTGGACGAGCCTAGATGTCCACCATATGGTGAAGAGTGACAATGTTTAATTATAGTTTCTACTTCTTCTTCAGGGACACAGCGACGGAAAATGCCATTTGCGCCTCTTTTGAATAGAAGGGGTTCGTCCCAATAGAAGTGTTTTACGTCATGAAAGAACTTCTTCTTCTGTTGGTAATTTAGATCAGGGGGTATGATATCAGCTGCTAGATAATTAACAAAATCTACATACCAAGGTACGGTTGTCACTGCGAATGTTTTTTCAATGTCTACTTCTAAATAAGGGTCAGGATCATCATCGTGGGTGGTTCTAACTGCTTCTACTAATCTATCGTATGCGAAATCATCATTGATAGGAACAAGATCTGGTTTTAGATATTCAAGCCTTGAGAGGTGGTCAGCGACCACATTTTCAGTGCCTTTCTTATCTCGGATTTCCAAATTGAATTCTTGAAGTAAAAGGATCCAGCGTAGTAATCTAGGCTTAGCGTCCTTTTTGCTTAATAGATATCTTATCGCAGCATGATCAGTGTAGACTATGATTTTTGCTCCTACTAAATAGGGTCGGAATTTATCGATTGCAAAGACTACTGCCAGGAGTTCCTTCTCGGTTGTGGCATAATTCAGCTGAGCTGCATCCAAAGTTCTACTGGCGTAGTAAATTACATGGAGTTTCTTATCCTTCTTTTGTCCTAAAACAGCGCCTATAGCGTTATCGCTAGCATCGCACATAATTTCAAAAGGTTGATTCCAATCAGGTGGTTGAATTATAGGTGCAGAAATCAGTGCTTGTTTTAGGTATTTAAAGGCTTCAAGACATTTATCATCGAATTTGAATTCGGCGTCTTTCATAAGTAAGTTGGTTAATGGTTTAGTTATTTTGGAGAAGTCTTTAATGAAGCGTCGGTAGAAACCGGCGTGTCCAAGAAAACTTCGGATTTCTCTAATGGTTTTGGGTGGTTGAAGGTTTTCTATTACTTCTATTTTAGCTTTATCAACCTCAATGCCTCTTTCGGACACTATGTGTCCTAGTACTATGCCTTCAGTCACCATAAAATGGCATTTTTCCCAGTTTAGAACAAGGTTGACTTCTACGCATCTTTCCAGGATTTTCTCGAGGTTTGTTAAATAGTTTTTAAAACTGGATCCACATACCGAGAAATCGTTCATAAATACTTCCATGATCTCATCAAGGAAATTTGCGAAGATTGACATCATACAGCGTTGGAAGGTAGCTGGGGCATAGCATAGTCCAAATGGCATTCGTCTGTAAGCAAATGTTCCATAGGGACATGTAAAGGTTGTTTTCTCCTGATCATCAGGGTGAATGGGTATTTGGAAAAATCCCGAGTATCCGTCTAAATAACAACAGTAAGAATGCCTAGCTAAACGTTCGAGCATTTGATCAATGAATGGAAGTGGGAAGTGATCTTTCCTAGTTACCTTATTGAGCTTTCTGTAATCGATACACATCCGCCAACCATTTTCTACACGTTTGGCTATTTGTTCTCCTTTTTCGTTTTGTACAACGGTGACACCTCCTTTCTTAGGTACCACATGTACGGGGCTTACCCATTTACTATCAGATATTTGGTATATTATTTCAGCCTCTAACAACTTTAACACTTCCTTTTTTACTACGTCGCTCATTATAGGATTTATCCTTCGTTGATGTTCTCTGGAGGGTTTAGTGTCTTCCTCCAGCATAATTCGGTGCATACACACAGAAGGACTTATTCCTTTGAGATCGGAAATTTTATAACCCAGAGCTGAGGGATATCTTCTTAAAACATCTAAGAGTTGATTGGTTTCAGGACCATCTAACGTGGCACTGACTATGACTGGGCGATTTAATTCTTCATCTAAGAACTCATATCTTAAATTCTTAGGTAGCTCCTTAAGCTCTATTGATGGTTTTTTCGGACATGGCATATGATCTGGGGTAAGTGCCAAGCATTCATAAAGACTGTTATCTATATAAGGTTCAGGTAAGCGTTCGAATCTCTCATCGTCCATTATGGGGATCGAAGGTAGTTTGATGGTTTCTACTGGATCTTCTTTATCTAATTCTCTTATGCATTCATCAATTATATCAATGACATAACATGAGTCATCTATGGCTGGTGCATTTAAGAATTGGGATAGTATAAATTCTACTTTCTCATTACCTACCTCGAATGTCATTTTTCCTTTTTTGACATCAATTATAGCTCCAGCTGTTGATAAGAAGGGTCTACCTAAAAGGATTAGGATCTCATCGTCTTCTTTAATGTCCATTACTACGAAATCTGTTGGAATATAAAGTTGACCAAGTCTAACTGGGACGTCTTCCAAAATGCCAATTGGATATTTAACTGATCTGTCGGCTAATTTGAGAGACATCCTAGTTGGTTGTATTTCTCCTAGGTTTAACCTTTTACAAATGGCTAAAGGCATTAAGCTTACACTTGCTCCTAAGTCCAGAAGTGCTTTATCTATAACTTGGTTTCCCAAAACACAAGGTATAGAAAAACTTCCCGAGTCTTTCTCTTTCTTAGCAAGCTTATTCTCAACGATTGAATTACATTCTATAGGTTTAGGATCTTCTAATCTTCGTTTATTGGTTAGAATGTCTTTAAGGAATTTGGAATAAGATGGTATTTGGGTAATAGCTTCGGTGAATGGAATCTCTACATGGAGTTTCTCAATCACTTTTATGAATTTCTTATATTGGTTATCCAATTTGGTTTGTTTAAGTCTTTGTGGGTATGGAATCGGAGGTTTGTAAGGAGGAGGTGGTACATAAACTTTTTCATTCTCTTCTTTTTCCTTCTCCTTAACTTTCGTATCTTTAGATTTCTCAGGTTCCACTGATTTCTCAACTTCTTTCTCAACTTCTTTCTCAGGTGTGGTCACAACCTTTTTTCTAGGAGGTTCTGGATTATTCAACCTAGGGTTTATAGGCCCGTCGTAAGTGGTCCCGCTCCTGGTGTCCAGGAAATGGTCCTCCTGGTGTAGCATGAGTAGATTGTTGTTGTGCTACTTGAGAGATTTGGGTTTCAAGCATTTTGTTATGGGTAATTACAGAATCGAGTTTAGTACCCAACTGAGTAATTAGTCCATTTATGTGAACGTTTTGGTTCATGAACTCCTTGTTCTGTTGTAATTGAGCTGAGATGAATTCGTCCATCTTTTTCTCAAAATTTGATTTCTGAGGGGCATATGTTGCAGATTGGTTGGGTCTTTGAGTTTGGAAACTGGGTGGTCTTTGAGGTGTTGAATTTTGAGTGGGGTTATTATTCTTATAGGAAAGATTTGGGTGATTCCTCCATCCAGGGTTATATGTGTTTGAATAAGGGTTTCCTTAGGCGTAATTTACCTGATCTGTGGGACTTTCGGCTAGCAGGTTGCATTCAGCCATGGTATGTCCTAGGGTTCCACAGATTTCACATCCGGGTTGTATTGCTGCTACAGTTCCTGTGGGGTTGATAGTTAGGTTTTCTACTTTTTGGGCTATAGCGTCCATCTTTGCGTTCATATGGTCAAAACAACTTACTTCATACACACCTCCTTTGGTCTCTTTCTTCTCTACGTGTGCTCGTTCGGTCCTCCATTGGTAATGGTTTTGTGCCATATCCTCAATGAGAGCACTAGCTTCGGTGTAGGGTTTGTTCATTAGAGCGCCACCAGCGGCAGCGTCTATGGTCATCTTGGTGTTGTACATGAGTCCATTATAAAAGGTATGGATTATGAGCCATTCTTCTAAGCCATGATATGGACATGCTCTTAATAGCTCCTTATATCTTTCCCAAGCGTCGAAAAGTGATTCTCCCTCGCTTTGGGTAAATCGGGTTATTTGGTTTCGTAAGACAACAGTTTTACTCGGTGGAAAGTATCTAGCAAGGAATACTTTCTTTAGATCATTCCAAGTGGTTATAGAGTTGGCTGGAAGGGAATCTAACCATAATCGGGCTCTATCTCTGAGAGAAAATGGAAATAGTCTTAGATGTATTGCCTCAGGAGGAGCTCCGTTCGCTTTTAAGGTATCGGCTAGTTGAATAAAGACTTTAAGATGTTGGTTCGGGTTTTCCGTAGGAAGACCTGCGAACTGGTTATGTTGAACTAATTGTAACAAAGATGGTTTTAATTCGAAGTTATTGGCTGGTATAGCTGGGTTAACTATACTAGAATGAGGTTCTTCGTTAGAGGGTAAGGCGAAATCCTTAAGAGGTTTAGCGTTTTCTTCTTCTGCCATTGCTCTTTTAAGTTTTCGAAGTAAAAGACGAGCTCGAGCGTAACGTTCAGGCTCTTCTAAAGGATCAACTAAGTTTCTGGTACTGCGAGTTCTTCGCATTTACCGGCTAAGGGATGCCTTAGTCTAGACGGTGTAACAATAGGGTACGAAATTTTGACGTAATTGGTCCCCGGCAACGGCGCCAAAAACTTGATGCGTGTTATCCGCAAGTATACGGATTGTGAAATTCTGGTATCAGATATGTGATGTCAAGTGCGATGTCACAACATCAATATCTGTTGTATGAACAAGGCAATAATAGTAATCAGAAAAAGCAGTAAACAACACACAGAATTTGTTCACCCAGTTCGATCTAACAACCTACATCTGGGGGCATACCAAGCCAGGAAGGAAGTCCACTATTAGCAGTATCAAATTACAGACTCAATAAACCAGTTGACAATCCACTAACTTAATCACTACCCGATGACCCTTCTATTTACGTCCTCCCTAGATAAGAGACTCCATCTCACTCCCAATCATTGCAATGATGTCTAGTAGTCAACATCTCAGTCACTGCATCAACAGCTTGATTTCCAAAAACTCTTCAATCACATAGAAGACACACTCCTATAACAATACCTAGACATGACCCTCATGACTAAGAACAATACTTAGAGTTGCTTAACAGCTTCCTCTAAGAACAATGACCATCTCACAATCCGAGTGGTTCACACATACCAACTCTCCTAGAGAGTGGTTCACAAACTCAGCCCTTAGAATTTACATGATGGCTGGCTTCCCTTAAACTAGGTTACAATGCTTCTATTTATAACCTTTTTCCCAACTGGATTTGGGCTTTAAATCTCACCATATTAACTACTACAAATCTGCAGAAGATTCTGCTACTAAATAGATCTTCAATTAAATCTTCAATCAAATCTTCAATTAAATCTTCAATTAAATCTTCATATCTTTTAGCCTTAAAAACAACAACAAGATCTGCTCCAAATCTGATTGCAACTGAATATATCTTTGCCAAGATATTCGGCTACAATCTCTCACTCTCTTCAGCAGAATATCTCTCCAATAACAGAAACACGTAGCCCTAATAAAACAACTCAGACTGATGTTTTATCAACTGATGTCTTAACATCGGGTTTGACATCAGCACAAAATCTGCAACCATTTACAACTTAACACAACCAGAATGTTAGAAACTCATGTTGAAACATCAACCATGACATCCACATTGTTTTACCAAAATTCCAGCCAACTACAAGAACTAACAATCTCCCCCTTTGGCTAATTTTGGCTAAAACACTTTCAGCTTGCAGCGAAAAAACACTTACTAACATTCACAGCACAACCTGCAGCAATACCAACCAGCTGCAACAACTAGTAACTCAGCACAAAACAAATTCCCCCTCAAAGCAAGAACCATCATACCAGCTGTTCAAACACGATTACTCCCCCTCAAGCCTATACCAACAAAACTAGGCAACACATGGGCTAACTCTCCCCCTTTTTAGCCACAATTGGACACCCTCTGAATCTGACAACTAACATACTCAGAACAAAATCCAGACTCAATAGCTGAACAAACATTGGGGTAAATGTATACTGATGATTCAATCCAGACATCTTGTCTGACACCATGAAACCAGGTCTAAACTGTCAAGTACACCATGAACTTCACTAGTAACACAATGTCACGACATCTTGTCTGACATTACAATCTTGATAAACAACTTCTTCAACAAAAGATCAACTCCCCCTATCTAAGATAACTAGTGCTCCTTTGCAAGAAGATCACCTTAAATGAATGGAAAACATAAGACTTATCTTCATGTCTTCAAGAGCGCACCCTCTGTTCAACACACCTGCTGAACGCATTCACATAATGCTTAATCCTCAAACAATCCAAGTACCACACTAGTACTGACAGAAGTTCTCCCATTATATTTCACAAATGGTGCTCCTTGACCAGTATATCATAACATTTGGAAAATCCAGACATAGTCTTCATTCATCCAGTCAGGAATGCTTCACACAATCATCCACAAGTTCTGAAACACACACATAATGCCTTCCACTGAACTCTAAATAAACTCCTCTTACACCCACCAAGACAAGTGTGACATCTCCCATCAACAAGGACCCTCACAAAGCTCTTCCAAAATCCGCAGAGAAAAATAAATTCTCCCATACACAACCAAAGTTGTCCTTCAAACTTCTCCTCAGAAGCATGTGCGCATATGATTCAAACAATTAGCTTCACATGGCTAGAACCCTTCATGTCCACACCAACATGTCATCCAACAATTTCGCCTTTTTGTTTCTACTAAATAGGGCGACCCTTTTTGTTTCTTTGCATCAAATCATTATGCCACACAATTTCGCCTTCGTATGGAGGCCAGTAGTCCTCCCTTGCTACCACTTGAAAGCTAGTGTCGTAGACATTACATAGAGTAATGACTTGGTAAAGAACAGAGAGATAGTTGGTTGGGTCCAGCCGGGCCTTGGAACAGGCTGCTATAACATGGGAGCAAGGCATACGAAATGCCTGAAACTTTCCACAGTCACACCAACTCCTATCCAGTTTCACTCGGTAACATCCCCTAGGCCTTCCTTCGTTGTGATCAATAGACTCTGCAACACTGAAGTGACCTTTAGTACGGTCAAAGACCGTGACCACATGTGTGTTGGCCTTGGCAGCTTCGTCCTTCATGAATGTCATTGAATTATCATTAAACAGCTGCCCAGATTACAAGACCGAACCCCACTTTGTACGTCTGGTATCATAGAGTGCAGCGAGCCTAAAATATGTTGACCTCACCAGAGCGGTTATCGGTAGGTTTCAGATGCCCTTGAATACCGAGTTCATAGATTCAACGAGGTTTGTTGTCATGTGGCCCCATCGTTGCCCATTGTCGTATGCCCTTGTCCACTTCACCCGTTGAATATTATCAATCCATCTCACTGCATCTGCGTTTGTCAGTCTGATCTCGTCACGGTAGTATTTGAAGGTAGGCTCTGTTAGTGCATAGCCCGCGTTAGTAACCATCTTCTTTAGCCCTTTGTCCTTGAACTCCCGCATGAAATTTTGACCGATGTGTCTAATGCAATACACATGGCTTGAGGGAGGATCCTGCCAACCGTTATCAGGATTGTTGTAAGCACTCTCGATTGAGGGGTGTCTATCAGAGATCAAACATAAGTTAGGTTGGGGAGCAACGTATTGTCGGAGAATTTTTAGGAAAAAACTCCAACCTCCAGCAATCTCCCCTTCAACTAGAGCGAAGGCGATAGGGAAAATGTTGTTGTTGCCATCTTGTGCCACGGCCATTAGTAGCGTGCTCTTATATTTTCCGTACAACCATGTTCCATCAATTTGAATTAAAGGTTTACAGTACGTAAATCCTTTGATGCGTGGTTCAAACGCCCAGAAGAGTCTGCGAAAAATGCCATTTCCACTTATGCAATTCCCGTCTGGCGTATACGCCGGCAGTGTCTCCAACATGACAACAGTCCCTGGAGCATAGTGTTTAAGTGCCACCAGATATCTTGGAAGTTCTTTGTAAGAGTCCCCCCAATTTCCAAAAACTGTTTCAACCGCCTTAGTCCTAGCAATCCACGCCTTCCTGTACGAAAGAGTGTAGTTGTATCTTTGAACCATATGCGCTATTATTGTACTCGCCTTCAAAGAAGGGTTGTCGCTAATGAGTGATAGAATTTCGTTCCAGATCAATTGAGAGCTGAGCTTGCGATGATCCTGACTTGGATTCGTGATTATACAAGTGTGATCTGGACCCATTGACCCTATCTTCCAGGAATCGCTTCGCTTCCGGAAAGATGCTGTTAATCTAAACGGGCACACCTCATTCTGGCAATAGATTTTGTATAGAGTCAGATTTGTTTGAACGACTCTATAATCTGCAGATAATTTCATGTGGTATTGTTTTATTGCTCGGACACAGTCTTTTTTCGTTCGAAAATTGTCTCCAACTTTTAATACTCCCTCTGTCTGCATGTATGGTTTGTAAAAAATATTCGTTGACGGTTCGTCCTCGCCTAAGTTGAGTCTTGTCATGTGTTGAGGTGGGCAATAAACATGACTACCTGGTAATTAGTCTTCCTCCTCGTTGTTTACCATGTCGTCGACAATGTCCTCCGCTTCTTCTTCTTCCTCGTCAACAACATCGACTTCAGCGTGTTCGTCGTCGGATTCGTTAAAAACCTAAGAAACTTCAAGTTGTTGAGACAGTTGATGCTACTGTAATATAATATATAACTCAATATCATTAAATCCAGAATAGTCATGACTGAGAAACATATTGTGCACATCATCATCGTCCCGAATCTTCAGCTGAAAAAATTTGCATTGGTCATGCCCATCATAAAACATAAGATTGTTGTATAGGATTTGCCCAACTGGACCACACTGTATTTTCTTTTATAACCTGGCTTTCAAATGTACAAAATTTGATCTCCTATCAATTAAAAACCTATTAACTTCAGTATCCCTAAAATTGAAACCTGTGATGGGACATTCAAATATCTCACCATTGAGATGTGCACTTATCATGTATTGTGGTCTTTGAGCCATAACAAAAAATGTTGATAAATTGTGTTTGGAAGAAATGTTTTACAAACTTTATTGTTTAGAAGAAAATTTTAACTCAAGGATGTGAGCATAAGCTGTATGTGTCATTAGTATTAATAGGCGTATAGTAGATACAAGTTATATCTCTTAGGAGTTTAATTGCTTCAGAATGGTTTACCATTGCCTTGCATGAACCATGTACTTCTCTGCGTGACAAGACCACATTTCCACGCCAAGAATCTCCCAAGGATGTGACAATACTACCATGCCTTCACAAGTCTGCATGCCTACACTAACCTTCCACTATTCTTTAGCACATCTCTACACTATTTTCATTATTGTTATTATTTTTATTGGCAAGGTTTAGTGTTTGGAAGAAAATGTTAACAAAGGATGTGACAATACTACCATGCCTTCACTTTCTCATGTGACTCTCTAACCACACTTCTCACACTCCACGAAATAAGTGATTCCAAAGCTCTGCATGCCTACACTAGCCTTGACAAGACCACACAAGTCTGCATGCCTACACTAGCCTTGACAAGACCACACAAGTCTGCATGCCTACACTAGTCTTCCATTATTCATTTGCACAATCTACGAGATCAGAAGACTACACTAGCCTTGCATTTTCACATGGGGTTACATGCATTGTCAGCAAGATTCCTTACACTCCTCACATCACACGAAAAAGTAATACACTTCTCTCTATGACTACACTTGTTACACTACAATTCCAAAGCATACATGCAAGAGAACACCTAAGAGATTCGTTACACAATAACCAAGAATGCATGCAATATCATGTGACTCCCCTCATCTCATTCTTCACCATTATAAATACATTCTCTCCACCAAATAACTCTTCACAAAATCTTCTTATCACAAACTCTTCTACTCTTCTACTCAACCTCTTCTGATCACAAACTCTTCTACTCAAATTACAAAATATTCGCATCCATTACAAGCTCTTCTTCTTCATACCAAAAAATGTCTTTACTCACCATGGGAAACGATCACAGAGGCACACCGGAAAACATTGTAGACTTTGTAAGTGTCTTGACTTTGGTTCGTTTTGTCTTCCTAAACCTAGAACCATATTTTACTACAACTAATGTTATTTATGTTTTTGTTCAGGAGATATCAAGGTTCCATTGTCGTGGGCACGAATACATGCCACACGACCCATTCATCGAAGAATACCTAACTGCATGTGGATTTGGTGAGTTGATTAAAATCACGTCATACACGGTTGACCCAAAATTCATTCTAGCTTTGCTAGAACGATAGAGGCCCGAGACTCACACATTTCACCTTCCATTCGGTGAATGCACGGTCACCCTCCAAGATATTTATATGTTGCTTGGCCTAAGCATCGACAGAAAGGCCGTCAACGGGAACGTATTTGTAAACACCTAACTGTGTGATGAGTTGTTGGACACACCGCTCAGTCTCGATGCACCTGAACCAACTCGGGATGGTCGACCTAGGGGCCAAGGTATTAACTTAAAATACCTTAAAGAATATTACCAGTCTATTGTATTAGACGAAGAAACCATCCCGTATTACAAGATAATAAAAACTTGGTGCTATTTAATGCTTTTGTTCGGTCACTTTTTATTTCCAGAAAGTACTGGAAATAGTGTTAATATTATGTATTTACCTTTGTTGTCTAACATCAACAAAGTGCGCGAATATAGTTGGGGTTCAGCTGTCCTGGCCCATCTCTATAGTTCACTCAGTAAAACTGCAAAAAAAAAGACACTTGTACTTTTTATGGCTACGCTTATCTCCTTCAAGCGTGGGGTTGGTCTAGAATGCCAACGCTGGCTCCTATTAACCGGAATCCATTCACTTTTCCCTACGGAAACAAGTACGATCAATTTTATTAGTCAAACTTAACTTATGTCATTTAATGAGATGTTTATTTGTAACTAACTTATTTGTGTCACGTTTTTTAGGTGGTCAGTTCCGGGAATGAGTTATCATCGAAATCCCAGAAGCGCAATAACTTTCTACAGCAACCTAATAGATCACATTGGCCCAGACGATGTAATATTTTCTTGAAATACCATAATTTTGTCTAATGAATTGCAGCACCGTCGAATTTATAATTAAATATTATTTTCTTTTTGTAGTTTGTCTGGAGGCCGTACGAGGGTCTCGACCACGTCCCAAACGGGAATGGTGTTGCAGTGTGGACGTCAAAGACACCCATCATTCGGTTCACCACCGTGGAGATGCATCAAAGCGATCGGGTAAAACTGCAGTTCGGAATGCATCAGGATATTCCGGTCACTCCGACACGTTTGGGACAGTGGCATCTACATAGAGTGGACACACAGTGGGTCGTGGGTCATTAGACGAACTTTGGAATAGAGATGTGTGAATACTGGGAGAATCGACACCAACATATCTTATCTGACCCTGTTGTGGAAGATGCTATACCAACTCAACAATATATGACTTGGTTTAGGTCTGTTACAACACCCCAACAATTCCTTTCTCAGCCAACGTATCTAATTGATCCGCGCCACCGTGCCTCTTCCTCACAGCAACATGCCCAACCACATGACCAACATCATACACCTTATTATACCCAGCAACCATGTGGACAAACCGAATCAACCCTTTCACAAAGCCGCAACACTTTCATGCCACCAACCCTTTCACAACAAGAATAGACTTACCTCTACCCCCAGCCCACCTACACCGACCCCAATAATGCCTATAGCCCTGACAACTCGTTCGAACCCACCCCATCCCACCATAGGTCCTCGCAAATGAACACATAAGCATCCTACAACTAGTAAACATAATCGTCATATGACCAACAAACCCATTCACTATTCGACTACCAAACCCCAAATCAACCACTGGATCGGTACCAACACCCTTTAATGCAACATTTCAGCCAACCATACCGTCCATAACCAACCCAACCCCCCATTATAAACTACGAAAACATGGGCATGCAACTGGATTACGGAAGCGCTGTTGGCGGCACCCCCCGGCTATTGGGGACAAATGCTTCAAAATTTGTCTAATACGCCGGGACCATCTCAGCAGACACAAAGGCCAGGCACACCTCAACAAAATCGTGGTAGACAAAGACGCCGCGCAAGAGCCCTGGCATGTGGAACCGGTGGACATTTAGATAGGCACGATCATTTAATTTTTCTTTACCATCAATTGTACTAATTTTTATTCTGAACATGGTTAAGTTTTTTTGGATACCCTTATTTTTTTTATTAAGTTTTTTAATTTCCAAATTTAAATAACAATTAAAAAAAGGAAAGGGGAACTGAGGCGTCATATGGTATGGCGCCTCCCCGTAAAGAAAAAACAAAAAATTAAGGCATGCTTTGAACCAAGGCGCCATATGGATTGGCATTTAGGGTTTTTCCCTATGCCTGAGGCGCCATACCATATGGCGCCACCGTATTAAATTATTTTCAAACCATGCCATTTTGGTACTTTATTTGAAATGCTTGTTTTTATGGTTTTTTTTTGAAAAAATACGTTATATTAAAAAAAATTCTTAAAATTATCTTAAAGAAAATAAATTTGAATTTAAAATTAAAAAATAATGTTTGGTAAAATTTAAACAAAAACTATTATTATTTTTAGAAAAAAAATTTAAATATATTAAACTTTTTTTACAAAAAATGTTTTATTTAAAAAAAATTTTACTTTTATATTTAAATAAACAAAAGAAAACCTGCAAGTATTCCTGCAAATTTTCCTTAAGATATTTAACATCTACTACTGAAATATGATTTTCGCAGCAAACCCCGCAGGTAAACCTGGGGAATTTTCTGCCCTCCATAATTCCACATGAAACTCTAACCAAATGCACAATTAGCTGGAAAATCTGCAGGTATACCTGCAGAATTTGTTGCCAATCTCTGTTTTGCAGGAAAATATATTTTATTTAATAGTCGCAGAAAAATCTGCAGGTATACCTGTGTATAACTTTTTCCATGATATTCCTCAGGAAAGTAGAGTATTTCTAGTAGTGTTATACACCAAAGAGGTTACATGAGATGTACAGTAAGAAATCCTTTACTAAAACCTGAACAATTATAAAGTATCTAGAGAGTGCATCTTGATGTTATAACATCAATGATTGATCTGGAAAATCAACAGTACAATATGGATGTTACGTGTGTGGTGAAGTTGTAATGATGGAAATCTTTGAGAGAAACTAATGCAAGAAATGTACTATGAGTAACTGAATGAAATCAATGCATTAATGTTGATGTACAGATCAAACACAGTTTCTCTGATTTCATCTCGAGAATGTAGCATAGTCAACAACTTATTAGTATTATCATCCACCAAAGAAGGGATGACTTCTTCCACAAGCAAAGAAGGTTAGAAGAATTGACAGGTTTTCATTACCAATATCCATTGTGGTAGGTCGTTGTAAGATGTTTCCAAATTTCCGTACAGTGACTCTATGGCCTTACACTTTGCAATCCATGCTTTCTTGTATGATATTATGTACTTGTATTTTTCAATAATATGGGCGATGATCACCTTCACTTTAAGAGAAGTGTCACCATTAACAAGCTCCCTGATGTTGTGGCTAATCATTTCTGAATCGAGCTTTTTGTGGTCTTGTGACATAGACGTGATAGTGCATAGATGAGGCCCAGTGAGCCTACCAATCTTCCATTTTGATTTCTGCTTTTGCAAGGAAGCTCTGCATTTGGAATTGCATTATAGATTCTTACATTTAGTTATGTATCTTACATTGTCAGTTTTTTTCACCGAATAGTCAACACTGTGTGTTATATGCCAATGTTGCAGGGCGACAACGCAAGCTTTCTTATTTTCAAACTCCATCCCCATATCTATTTTGTCACCTATAAGGTTTGGTATGATACATCCAAACACAGAGATTGGTTCAACATCTTCCAAGCATATATTTTGTATATGAACATGTAGGTTGTACAAATTTATTGGTTCGACGCTAATTGCCTGGGTAGGTGCGTCGATTAGATCTTCACTGCCATCATCATTGTTGTTACCAAAAATATCTTGCATTTTGACCACTTCAAGATTATCCTCACTATCTTCTCCAACCTCTTCATTGGGTATGAAAGGTTCATTGTTTTGTGTTGGTTCGTCATCAGAAGTTTGACCCATTCCATACTGATGTGACTGTGTTGACTGAGTCGGATATGTTTCGACATGTTCAAGTAGACAAACATATATCTCAATTGTGGGTAATTGAGCAAACATCATGTGACACTGAAACATTGATTTCACATCTTTGTCGTTTCTAATCGACGTCATTATGTAAAATACGATATCATCATCTCCATTAATTAATGGATGACGATAAATAATCTCTTCAACACAACGTTGCAACTTTTTTCTCCATCCTATCTTTGAAATGAAAGAAATCAGAATTTACATGAATTTGGAAGGGGTGGGTATTTGTATTGCTAAATGAGAATATAGCATTAATATCTGTGAAAATAGTACCATTAAAGTGACTAGTTACAGCTAAATTTCTCTGAGCCATTTAGATGTAAAAAAAAACTGGAACGTGGAATGAACAAATGAAGAAACAAATATATATATATATATATATATATATATAGTGATCAGCAAAACCCAATGAACATGTGTGTGCTCTGCCAAAGGAATGGCGAGCAGAAACACATCACGTGGGTGCTCGACCAATGAAGTGGTGAGCATGCGTGTGCTCGGCCATTGAAGTGGCGAGCAGATACACAACAACACATTGCTTGCATGCATGCAGCAAGACTAGCTGCGAATTGTATTGGCTTGCATGCATGCTTTCACTAGCTCTGCAATGTTCAGACCATGCCTTGTTAAATCAAAATGATCCTATTGTAATGTCACCTCTAATTATTTACCACACTATATTTTTAGCTCTATAATTTTATCTTCAACTAAAAATTTTTATCACACTCACTCACTCACTTCTACTATATTTTTACCTTCTACTATATTTTTAGCTTCAAATAAATTTTTTATCACACTCACTCAGTCACTTCTACTAAAATGTCTTTGTTGAGGATGTGAGAATTTCACCGTGGAACACCAACAAACGTCCAAGCATATGTAAGGTTCTTATATTCTCAACGTAATTATTTATTTAATCATTGTATTCATTATTATTTCTATTTTTTTCTAGGTGGAAGATAGGTCCCGAGTACATTCGCATACTCATATTCAACCAAGTGTGAAAATAATCTTGTATTTAGAAGTAGTCGATTTTGATAATATTGCAAAAATATCGAGTTTAAAGATTGACTCCAGACTAGTTGTAGCTTTATTAGAGAGATGGAGACCGGAAACACATATGTTTCATTTACCAACTGGCGAATACACTATAATATTAGAGGATGTTAGTATGTTACTCGGTCTTCGAATAGATGAAAAAGTTGTTAATGGCCCTACTGATGTAACAAACAATTTTTACCTTGAGAATTTAAGGGTAGAACCTACAGAGTCTGATAAAAATAGAGGCTTTGTAAAGGTTGTTTGGCTAGAGCGTCTGTTAACAGAGCTAAAAAATAAAACTTCCCCAACCATAAAAGATAATCTTCTACAAGATAAGTGTACATTTTACTTCTCATTGCTACTTTGTTGTTCTCAGACAAGAGTCACAATTTTTTGCATTCATCTTGTATACCTTTCGTAGGAGATCTAGAAAAATGCAACACATATAGTTGGGGTTCTGCTTGTTTGGAAACATTGTACAGACATATGTCCAAGGTCATCGTCAACAATGTCAAGAGCATGGGAGGTTATGTAGTACTACTCACTGTTTAGGCATTCACACGTATACCGTTATTTGCTTCCATTACTACAGTGGAGCCATCATTTCCATATGCTAGAAGGTATTCCTAAAATATAAATGCACTTTATTATCTTCTCATTAAACTATACCGAATATTAATGCGCTTTTTTTTGTAAATGCAAGATGGTGCGAACGAGGTACGAATTATAGAAATAATCCTCGTTTTTATCTACGTGAGTATCGAGTCACAATAGAGCACATGAAGGAACAAGACCTAAGTTTGAAACCATACAACCTATACGTTTTCTAGACTTTTTATTTATATTCTAACTTTTATATTTTTTTATGAGAGTGTATATGGGTTGTACCTTCAATTCCCTGTCCCTGATCGTAGAGATAGTCAAGTCTGGAGTGCGACAACTTATCTTATCTGTTTCTTTACTGTGGAGATGCATCAGACAGATAGAGTTAAACTCTAGTTTAGTTTTGACCAATAAATCCTTTCCCAACCAAGGTGTCTAAGGGAACTCCACAACATGACGATGCTTAAGGCCCTAAAAGTCCATTGGCAAGAATTGCACAAAAAATAAGGTAACAGAATGGAAAACAAGAAGACATTTGGTATTGCAGGGGGACGCGGTAGTTGGTGAGCGTAAGCCAAGTCGAGAATATTTGAATTGGTTACATGCAATTCCATTTATGCATGTTGCTCCCAACCAGTTTTTGAACGACCCCTGTCAACATGCCTCCTCTTCAACGGAACAAACTATTGCGCACATACATCACGATGTTCCACCCATGTACACACCCCAATTTGAGGGACAGACATCTTCATCCGCACAACAAACATACCATCACACACATACCACGCAACAACACACCTTTTATGCCACATCATCCCAACACCAAACTCCCCACACTTCATTCCCTCAAACAAACTACTACTGCAACCAACAATATCAACACCAATCCACCCATCGACCACTCTTACAATTCACTCCAATTCCTCAGCCAAACTTCGACCACTCAAACCCCCAATCTCAACACCAAACATTCAACACTACATTCTCTCAGCCCACCTCTACCTTCGCCACTGATGATGTCTATTACCCACCAATTCAACATACTGTTAGATGTCAAACATGCCTTATATTTCTTATTAATACTTGACATTTTTCAACTCTTTTATGTTGAATTGTTGGATTTTATTTTTGAATTGCTGTCATTCTTCGAACATTGTGAAAATACCTTTGGTGCTTGTAATGTGTGTGTTATTGTGCAGAAAAAGGCATTAAGTTATCGAAGAAGTAAGACACAAAGAAAGGATCCAAGTTTCCAAAGAAATGAAGAAACTTCAATAAGTTTGCTTTGCAAACTTGCCAGCGAATGTTCGCATGGGGGAACATCTGGAGAAGCTCCAGCGAACACTCCCAGACTTTAGACAGTAAGAAAAGGGACATAAGTTCACTTTGCGAACTTTCCAGCGAATGTTCGCAAATTCATCGCTCCAGCAAAGGCCTGGCGAAGGACACCAAGGATGAGGCAGTAGATAAAGGGGCCTAAGTTTGCTTTGCGAACTTGTAGGTGAATAGTTTGCTTTGCAAATAATTATTTGCATTGCGAACTTATGCAGAAACTCAGTGGCGGTTTAACAGATCAGAGGCACCTCAGGTGCCTATTTGGTAGTTCGCTAGGCGAATAAAAAGTTCGCAGTGCAAACTTGGCAGATTTCAAGTGATGTATAAATACACTTTTTGTTATTTCTTGGGATAATAACTTATTTTTCTCACACCATAACCTAAGTTTCTGATTTTTCTTCATCCAAGAGTGATATTTCACCAAGAGAAGCTGGATTTGCATCTGATCTCGATTATTCGACGCGGATGCTTTTTCATCTTCACAAGATTCTTGCAAAACAAGCTACCATGAATATGTGTAGCTAAACACCTCTTGTGTCAAGATTAGTGGCAGGCAATCCTTCATTTTGTATGTACTGATCTTGATGTTTAGTTTGTGAACTTTGTTGATGATTAATATATGGTGAAAACTTTATTTGTATGGTTTATATTTGGTTTTGGTTCATGATTGAGACATATGTTTTAAAACTTAACCTAAGTTTTAATCCATTAACAATTATAAGGCTAGAGTTTGTTTTGAGAGTTGATGTTCATAAATATTGATCTTGAATGTTATCATATTGATAGTTAGAGTGAGTGATCATATAAGGATCAATATGATAAATCCCACAACAAGTGTTAGAGATAAACTTGTTGAGAGGATATGTGATTATATTCATCGTTAACAAGTTCACATACTTTATCGAGTTAATACATATAAAACGGATTATCGGACCCTAATCTTGGCATGTTTTTACCAAACCTTTAAAACCAAATTTCTTTACCGTGTTATTAAATTCTTATGCAAACGATCAGTTACAAATCAACCAAAATCTTTGTTACCTTAAAGTTTAAAACAATTTCGACTATAGAACGACGGTAATATCCATACAATCCATGCAGATACGATAACAAAAACCCCCCACTAAAATACTTTTCAACAAAATGGCGCTGTTGCCGGGGATTGTTGTTTGATATTGCAAACATTGCAATACTTGTTAAGTTTTAAGCTTGTATAACTTTTTCTTGTACTTGTTAATTTGTTTGTTTAAGTTGTGCAGACTCTATTTATGCGAGAAAAGTTACCCGCAGATCAACTTCTTTTCGATCCTGAGATTGAGAGAATTGCGCGTAAGTTAAATAGCAAAACTAGACGGAGGAGGCAAATTGCTAAAGAAAGACGAGAAAGTTCTGTTTCGACACCAACACCACAGTTAACGCCAACCATAGCTGCACCACCTCCACCACCACCTGCTTCAACACCATGTGTTAATAGTCCGAGGCACACAACTCAGTTCACATGCAATGTCCACAATGGCCGGCACTCGAAAATGAAAACTGACATCCTTGATCTTCTATACCTGAATCCATTCACCGGTATGGATCACGAGGATCCCTTCACTCATTTGACCAAATTCTATGAAATTGCTGGTGCAACTGGAGCGCCTGAAGCTGAAGAAGAGTCTTTGTTCAAGAGACTATTTCTGCATTCCCTAATTGGGAAGGCAAAGAAATGATACCTTGACCAGTCGGCGGCTATTATGACGGATTGGAACATGTTGGAAGAGAAATTCTTGGAACGATTTTTTCAACATAATCTTTTCATGGAAGCGAAAACGGCGATTGCAGTTTTCTCACATGGTGGAAATGAATCCCTCAACGAAGCTTGGGAGAGATTCAAATCCATGCTTAGAAAATGCAAAGGGCACGATTTTGATGAGCTTACGCAAGTGCATATTTTCAGAAATGGTCTCCAAATGGCCCACAAGACCTTGTTGGATGCTACCGCAGACGGATCTTTAATGACTAAAAGCCCCGAGGAAGCCATTTCTATCATCGACAAGATGACACTTAACGATCATCAAGGGAATCATAATCGTGTCCAACCGCAAAAGACACCGGGAGTGCTTGAATTGGGGACTATTGATGCATTTCTTGCTCAGAATAAATTGCTATCTCAACAAGTGGAGTTGTTAACACAACAAATGCCAAAGCTCCCTTAAAAAATTAAAGAGATGCAAGATTTACCGAGCAAGAATGTACAAATATCCGTTTGTGAATTATGCAAAGGAGATCATCCCACCGGCTATTGTCCTCCGGAGAATGAAGAAGCAAATTACATGAATAATCAAAATCAACAACAAGGTTATCAAAGGCAACAAAAACCTTATCAAAATCAACAAGGATACCAACCAAGAGGGAATTATCAAAATCAACAAGGATACCGACAAAATTCTTATCAACTGACGCAACCTCAAGGTGGTAGTTCAAAGTTAGAAGAAACTCTCAACCAATTCATTCAAATTTCAATGGCAAATCAAAAGACTAATGAAGCATCAATAAAAAATCTTGAAAACCAAGTTGGGCAACTTGCAAAACAATTGGTCGATCAACAACCGGGTTTTTCCACAAATACTCAAACCAACCCGAAGGAACATTGCAAAGCCATTGTGACTAGGAGTGGGAGAGAGTTAGGGGAAGGAGAAAAAAATGAGAAAAATGTTGATGTGAGAATTGATGAGATTGTGGAGGAAGACAAAAATAGTGAGGTAGAAGTTGAAAAGAATGATGAGGAAGAAGTTGAAAATGAGAAAACTTGAAAAAGAAAAGATAGAAGAAAAAAATAGAAGAGTCAAAAAGGGGAAGGAGAAAG
Organism: Lathyrus tuberosus; assembly: GCA_022829125.1. Taxonomy (NCBI): domain Eukaryota; kingdom Viridiplantae; phylum Streptophyta; class Magnoliopsida; order Fabales; family Fabaceae; genus Lathyrus; species Lathyrus tuberosus. Next base: position 6,949,623 of record JALAZF010000087.1, on the reverse strand, counting down.
TGAATCCTATTCCTATTCAAAATCTACCTTATCCTCATGTGCCCACCAAGAAAGACAATGCAAGGCATTACACTTGTTTCATGGACATATTCCGACAATTGCAAATCAACATTCCGTTTTCCAAAGCGCTTGAGCAAATGCCTAAATACGCTAAGTTCATGAAAGATATTCTTACAAAAAAGCGAAGATTTTCTGAGCCGAAAACAATTATCCTTGATGCAAGTTGTAGTGCAATGATTCAAAGAACTCTACCAAAGAAAGAAGTCAATCCGAGGCGTGTTACTTTGCCGATAACAATTGGTGATGTTTATGTTGGAAAAGGCTTAATTGATTTGGGCTCAAGCATCGACTTAATTCCATTGTCTATTGTGAAGAGGCTTGAGAACATTGAAATGAAAGCAATTCAAATGACATTACAATTGGCTGACAAATATACAACTTATCCTCATGGATTGGCTCAAGATGTATTGGTTCAGGTGGATAAAATTTTCTTTCCAGTTGACTTTGTTGTTATTGATATGGAGGAAGACGAGGATGCTCTATTGATTCTTGGACGCCCTTTTATGAAGACCTCTCGAATGATGATTGATGTTGACGACGACCTTATGAAAGTTAGAGTTCAAAATAAAGAAGTGTGCTTTAATCTTTTTGAAGCAATGAAGCATTCCAAAGATAAGCATGATAGTTTCCATATTGATGCAATGGAAGAAGCCATATTGGAAGTCTCAAAGCAAGTTTATATAGCATCTCCCTTGGAAAGAGCTCTTGGTGAATCATTTGAAATACTTACCAATGAGGAAGAAAGGGAACTTGAAGAATGCTTAAAGGAACTTGAATCTTTAAAAGAGTTACAACCATGGGAAAGTGAAATGGAAGTGTTGAAGAAAGAGGTGAATGATGATAAATCTCAACTTGAATTGAAGGTGTTACCTTCTAATTTGAAGTATGTGTTCCTTGATGACGGTTGTAACAAACCGGTTATCATTAGTAACATTTTGTCCGACAAAGAGGAAGACCGTTTGATTCAAGTTTTGAAGAAACATCAACAAGATATAGGTTGGGCTCTTTCTGATTTGAAGGGAATTAGTCCGACCTATTGCATGCACAAAATCTTAATGGAAGAGGACTTTAAAGCGGTAGCTCAACCTCAACGCCGTTTGAATCCTACTATGAAGGAAGTGGTGAGAAAGGAAGTTGTTAAGCTATTGAATGCCGAAATGATTTATCCGATATCCGATAGTCTGTGGGTGAGTCTTGTGCAAGTTGTGCCCAAGAAGGGAGGAATGTCCGTTATAAGAAATGAAAAAAATGAATTGATTCCGACGAGAACTGTAACGGGTTGGAGAATGTGTATCGATTATAGGAGGCTTAATACCGCTACTAGAAAAGATCACTTTCCACTTCCGTTTATGGATCAAATGCTTGAGAGATTGTCGGGTCAAGAATTTTATTGCTTCCTAGATGGCTATTCCGGTTATAACCAAATCTCGGTTGATCCGGAAGACCATGAGAAGACGGCGTTCACTTGTCCCTTTGGAATTTTTGCACACCGGAAGATGCCTTTTGGCTTGTGCAATGCACCAGAAACTTTTCAATGGTGTGTACAAGCCATTTTTTCTGACCTTATTGAGAAAACAATGGAAATGTTCATGGACTACTTCTCTGTGTTCGGAGCATCTTTTGATCTATGTTTGAAAAATTTGGAGACCGTTCTTGAATGGTGTGTGGAAACAAACTTGGTGCTAAATTGGGAGAAGTGTAACTTCATGGTAACGGAGGGGATTGTGCTCGGCCACAAAGTCTCCTCTAAAGGCCTTGAAGTGGATCAAGCAAAAATTAAAGTGATCGAGAAGTTGCCACCACCAACCAATGTTAAAGGAATCCGGAGTTTTCTAGGCCATGCGGGATTTTACAAGCGGTTCATCAAAGACTTCTCCAAAGTTGCAAGACCTTTGAGCAATGTGCTCAACAAAGATAAGTCTTTCCTCTTTGATGATGAATGTTTAAATGCCTTTCAAATTTAAAAAGAAAAACTCATCATCGCACCCATAATCATTGCTCCAAATTGTACTTTAAATTTTGAATTAATGCGTGATGCAAGCGATTATGTTGTTGGTGCGGTGCTTGGTCAAAGGAAGACCAAAATTTTTCATGCCATACATTACGCGAGTAAAGTTTTAAATGAGGCACAAGTGAATTATGCTACCACAGAAAAATAATTACTCGCTATAGTGTATGCTCTCGAGAAATTTCGGTCTTACCTGATTGGTTCAAAAGTTGTAGTCTATATTGACCACTCGACCATTAAATATCTTCTTACTAAGCCGGATTCAAAGCAAAGGCTAATCCGGTGGATCCTTTTGTTACAAGAATTTGATTTAGAAATTCGTGACAAGAAGGGGTCTGAAAACTTGGTAGCGGATCATTTATCCCGTTTGGTCAATGTAGAAGTAACACATCGAGAAAATGAGGTCCAAGAAGAGTTTCTGGATGAAAAACTGTTTCGGGTACAAGTTAGACCTTGGTTTGCAGATTTTACTAACCACAAAGCAACCAGATTTATACCGGAGGGTCTAACTTGGAACCAAAGAAGGAAATTCTTATCAGATGCCAATTTTTATGTTTGGGATGAACCATATCTTTTTAAGTTAGGAGGTGATAATTTGTTGAGAAGGTGTGTCACTAGTGATGAAGCTAAAAGTATCCTTTGACATTGTCACAATTTGCCATATGGAGGGCATTACAATGGTTTGAGAACGACAACAAAAGTCCTCCAATCGGACTTTTATTGGCCGTCGTTGTTTAAAGATAGTTCCGTTACTTTTTAATATCATTCAAGTTATTTCACTCAACATTTCCAGTTTTTATCATTTCTTTACACATTTCTGAAGTAGTCGAAGTCGGCATCTCTACGTGTTTTTAGTTACTTAAGACCCTATTTTCGACCAAGTAGAAAACAATCACGTAAACATAAGAAAATCAAACAAAAGTGGTTATTTGGCACCATGTCCTAGGATTTTGGTTGATCCTGCAAGTAACCCTTAATTTGGAGACTAGCGGTTGTTTACCATTTTTCAGTGTAAACAGAGTGTGAGTTTAATGTCTCTCTCCATCTATGAAAAACTAGGTCTTGGTGGTCTGAAGACCACTAGGATGTCTCTGTAGTTGGCAGATAGATTGGTCAAGTATCCTTTAGAAAAATCAGAAGATATGCATATAAGGATATAACAACTAATCATCCCTACAGACTTTGTTGTAATTGATATACGGGAAGACACTGAAATCTCGATCTTGTTAGGGAGACCCTTCCTTGATACAACCGAAAAAGTTATAGATGTTAAGCGTGGGAAACTCACATTAGAAGTAGGGGATGAAAATATTGAGTTCTTATTGACCAAACTTGTTTAAAGCCCTGCATATAAGAACTCTACAAAGTCGACATAGTCGAAAAATAGGTAGATATGTCTCCCTCTAAACAAGGCCCGGTAACAAAAATGGAAGTAAACACAACGAGTGTGGTCAAGAGTTTTAGCCATGGAGGCGTGAAACGAACACGGGAGACGCCCTAAAAGTGAAAAAGAAACCTTTGCCACCAGATCCCAAGTACAAACCGCCTTGTATAAGAAAGAAAGGGAAAACACCAGGGATTTGGTTCAAGATGTTCAAATGGAATCCTAAAGCTATTGTGCATGATGTTGAGTACATTGTCAATGATGCAAGTATGAAATAGGCTTCATCTTAATTCATAGGGCCAAGAAAGTCTAGCTATAGATTTTAAATGAAATGATCTGTGGGAGGCAACCTATGGGTTTTTAATTTAATGTTTTTGCTTTTTTTTGTTTGAATTTGCAGAAAATAAAGAGATCGGTCGCTTAACACCTATCAGCTGCATGCAGGCGTGAATCTCCAGGTTCTACCTTTCCTCTTTCTCATGTTTTTATCTCATTACATTACAGACAATGTAAAGATTTAAGTGTGAGGGAGGAATTTTCCGTTTTCTTAGTTTAGGATTTATTTGCTTTTAGTTATATTTATTGCTTTCTAATTAGGATTTACATGCTTTCTAGTTTAAGAGTTTAATTTTGATGTCTAATTTAGTTGTTATCGAGTCTCCGCATGTGCTGTCAAGTCTTTATGCGTGTGATTATGCTTGTGTTGTAAACTTTCCCATATCTTGAACCATAAAAAAAAATTATAAAATAATTGTGATTAGTAGCTCACTAGAAAATTATATCGGTTCCAAAGGAGGAAAAACTAAGGCTAAGGACGCTTGGAAATTTTTTAACAAAATCGGTATTATCCCAACATCTAAAGCCTCCTGAATATGGATATCAATTTAAATACACATTGTGCCATAGTCTTCAGATTCCTTTTTCGTAGTAATTCTTAAGTAGTTTATCTATCAAGTCCGGCATAATCTAGAGTCATACATTAAGTAGGTTAGTCGATGAAGTAATTTAAAAAAAAATAGAAGCTTAAATAAAATAAAAGCAATTGTATCAACTAAGCTGGGTGACCCTCACCCGGTTACTTAGCCTAACAATGGTTGAAATGAGGAATAATGCGTATCATTTTAGCAAGCTCTATAAGGAAAAAGTTAAAGGGTATCATGACAAGAAAGTTTGTCAGAAAGAATTTCGGGTAGGCCAAATGGTTCTTCTATTCAATTCCCGTTTGAAACTTTTTCCGAGAAAATTGAAGTCCAAGTGGTCTGAACCGTTTTTTATTAAGGATGTCAAGCACTATGGTGCTATTGTGATAGAGGACTTGCAGAAGAAGGAAAGTTGGACTGGTAATGGCCAATGACTTGAAATCTATCTCGGAGGAAAGACTGATTAGGAAAATTGCGCAGTGTTTCTAGATGATCATTGAGGTCATCTTTGACCGTCGAGCTCAAACGACGTTAAACAAAGCGCTAGTTGAGAGGCACCCCAACGTTGTAAGTATTTCTGTATTTCTTACTGTTTTGGTTTATTAAGTTGTTTAGAGTTTGTATGAAGTGTGGTAGCAGCATGTAGAAAATTTTTCAAAATGCTGTCTTGTTCGCTGGAAAGTTCGCTTTGCGAACCTGGGGCAAGTGTTCGTTGGACAGTTAGCATTGCGAACTTAGCGAGACAGACACAAATTGTCTACTGCCACATCATTTAAAAAAAGGGTTTTAAAAAGTGTGGGCCAGACACCTGCCCATGACCCATCTTTATTTTATGAAGTTGTGAGGTAACCCTACCCTCACTTTGCCACTTTCACTTTCTCACAACACTTACACTTTGTACTCTCTCATGAGCTCTCGATGTTTCCTACATCCTCTCATGAATCTTTTTCCAAGTATTCTCACCAAGTTCAGGTTTGATTCTCTTTCTTTCTTTTAATTCTTGTTAGAACAATGTGGTTAGGGTTTTGTTGAACATTAGAAAAGAACAGTTGATTCTAGGGTAGAATGTACAATGCACCTCTGTTTTTAATGTGTTGTTGTTTTGCATGTTGTTTTTTATCAAACATTAAGAATAGAGGTTGGGTTGTGAAAGACTGACTGATTTTGTTTAAGTAGGCAGAACTGCTAAGTTTGAAAATCGTAGGTTCGCCACTAGTTCGCTTTGCGAACCTGGGGCGAACATTTGCCAGAACTTTGCTTTGCGAATCTGGGGCGAATGTTCGCCAGGGCTTCGCCTTGCGAACTTCTGGGTGAACTGAACAGAATTCTCCAATTTTTGTTGTTGTTTCTATTTAGGATTCTGGTGTTACTGTTTTGTTCCTTTGCTAATGAATTGTTTGCTGGCTGGTTGTTGTTTTGTCTGATGGTTTTTGCAGATGGCTCCAAAAGTTATCCCGTTGAAAAAAAGAAAGACCAGAAACTCTACACGACAGGTCCCTATACAGTTTGATAATGTCAGTTTTAGAGGGGCAAAGCAGACTTCCCGTTATTTGACACTCGAGAGAAGAACTATCTTGCCTGAGAAAAGATTCAACTTGAACCCACAAGGAGCCTACCGAGCGGTAGCTTCACTCCTTGAAAGTAAGAAGTGGGGGAGGTTGATAACTCGAGTGGATAGCTATAATGTTGAGATGATCCAGGAATTCTACGCAAATGCGCTCCCGGATAATGGTGAGGAATTTGCATGGAAGACTTTGGTTTTGGGAACAAATATGATGTTTGATCGAGCGATAATAAACACGGTTCTTGGGAACCCGCTGCCTTTGAGAGAGAATGAGAATCAATGCCTACCACTGAACCTTGAGATTACATAGAGACATAGATAAAATCACTCGAGACTTATTGCGTGACGGAAAAACTGTTGAGTTGAACCCATCTGGGGTTGCACGCAGGTACCGTCGAGAGGACATGCGTCCTTTGGCCCAGTTGATTTTATTTTTGGTTCTAACAAACATCAAGCCAAAGTCGCACTCTTCGACTATTACCATACCCCTTGCTCATTTGGTCTATAGCATCATGACGAATGTCCAAATTGATGTGGCCAGGATTACTGCTGATGAGATGCGGGCTGTTGTGGAAAGTGGACTTGGTTTGACTTCACGGAAGAACTATCCTCTTGTCTTTCCTTGTCTTATCATGGCTCTTTGTGTGCATGCGGGGGTTAATGTCCCCACCCGCCGTTAGGTTACCATCCCGGCCGCTATTGATGATAGGTATGTGGACAAATTCTGTAAACCGAAGGGGTTGCAAGGTGAGTCTTCTGGTGCTGGTACTGATGCCGACACAAGTACCGGTGATGGGTCAAGTGGTTCTGGATCTCAAGGATTTTACCCGTATCAGCGGGAGATATGCCAGTACAACTGGGACTGGATGGCGGCTTCTCAGCGCGCCATGATGGATTTGCACGATTCTATGCAGGTGTTGCAGCTGCAGATTCGAGAGCCCTCCGTGAATCACTCTATGATGACTAGGGAGCAATTCCTAACTCATGCTGGTTGGCCTGAGGCCAGGCAAGTTTTTGGAGGGAGAGCAGAGGAAGCTGAGCCCGAGGATGCTGAGGATGTTGATGCTGATGCGGATGATGATGATGATGAGGTTGTTGAGGTTTATGGGTCTGAGTCTGGTGAGGAGGAGATTGAGGAGTCTGGTTCTGAGTCCGAGGAGGACTAGTTTTGATGATGTCATTTTGTGCTTCCATTGATCTTCAAAGTGAAGTTTTCTTATTATTATGTTTTATATATCAGTTTTTATTGTACTTCATCCACTATGTGGATTATTTTGGGATATTTGACGTACTTGTACCTTTGTGAGGTACTGATGACTTTTGTTGGTGTTTCTACACCATGACATTATTATTATTATGTAGTTGAATTATTTAGTTGAATTGTTCAGTTTTTATTGTATTTTCGTTTCTTTTTGTTATTGTTGTTAAGAGTTGAATTCTTCAGTTAACGAATGTTCAACTCTTAAATTGTTGGTATGCTTATTATTGTGTTATGTTGGTATGCTTGTGGGAATTTAATGTTTCCATTTTTGGGTGTGGATTTGAAAGATTTTCTAGGTTGGTGTTGTTGTTCATCAAAGAAGATTCTTCCAAGTTTGGATGGCAATGATAGTACTTAAGCATGTAATTATTAGCAAGGTACATGGTTACCTATTTCTAGGATTTTGAATGTGTTAGAACTTCTTGTCTTTGTGCAAATGTAATTTTGTTTCTTGTTGCAACTTTTTTGATTGCTTATGTCACTTAGGTCCAAAAACCAAAATGGTGAGAAACCTCCATGGTCTACTATATGCATAGGATTGCTGATGAATTTTGTCTTATACTTTTAATTCATGCTTTATCTTTTGATTTGTGTGATTTTATAGAAGCATTATAAATGATCAAGGCATTTGTTGATAATGAGCACAACCATTTCCAAACAGTGATTTACCTGTGAGTAGTGAGTATTCGTTAGCCCTTCGAGCCTAAACAGTTTAGATCTCGTCTTAGTGATGAACTTTGTGTATGTACATAAATTGAAAATTAAGTCCATCATTGAATTTTTGAGAGATTCTAAATTTTTTTTCTTCTTGAACCTTGGAACTTTGTCTTTATTGGTTTCCTTGCCTTAAAAAGCAAGGAGCATTCACTTAAGGTTAAGTTGAAAATAAGTTGGGGAGAATGAAAAAGAAGATTGGTAAATTGCTCAAACTTTTGAAAAATTTCAAGCAAGCATGAAAAGAAAAGAAAACGTGAATATGAATGTGAAAAACAAAGAAAAAGAATGCTTGCTTGAAAGAGAAAAATAGAGACCAAATAATTGTGCATAAGGAAGTTTGAGAAGGTTTGTGATAAAGGAATGAAATTGGTGAATGAAGTTGAGATGTGTGAATACCTTATATAGTGAATGTTCTTTTGCATCGGAAATTTCGATTCAATGGCCTTTAGAAATGTCCCTTTATTGTTAACCTGACCAAGCTACAACCTTAAAAGCCCTTAGTGATCTTTTTGCTTCATTGATTTCTTTATTGATCGTTTAGATATTCTATGAATTGGTTTGGATTTGCATCATTTGTCAGATGAGCGAAGTTGCCCCGAGTTTGTAAGCACGTTTTTCCTTCGATTCTTTTTCGAAGAGGAGTGTTAGAGTGATATGAGCATGATAGTTTAGTTGTTACTTGAAACATTGTCTGATATTTGTTTATGAATCAAGTTCTTTTGCATTGTTCGATTCTAGGAATTTGTAATCGTTGCTTGTTTGCAATTGTTGTTTATTTGAGCCTTAAATCTTTTCTTGGTTGAGTTAAATGCTTGAGCAAATCCTCTTATTTTAATGAGAGGCATACTTTGCTTGAGGACAAGCAAAGAGTTAGTTGGGGAGAGTTTGTTATATGTCAAACATGCCTTATATTTCTTATTAATACTTGACATTTTTAAGCTCTTTTATATTGAATTGTTGGATTTTATTCTTGAATTGTTGTCATTCTTCAAACATTGTGAAAATACCTTTGGTGCTTGTAATGTGTGTGTTATTGTGCAGAAAAAGGCATTAAGTTATCAAAGAAGTAAGACACAAAGAAAGGATCCAAGTTGCCAAAGAAATGAAGAAACTTCAATAAGTTCGCTTTGCGAACTTGCCAGCGAATGTTCACTGGGCGAACATCTGGTGAAGCTCCAGCGAACACTCCCAGACTTTGGGCAGTAAGAAAAGGGACATAAGTTCGCTTTGCGAACTTTCCAGCGAATGTTCGCTGATTCATCGCTCCAGCGAAGGCCTGGCGAAGGACACCAAGGATGAGGCAGTAGCTAAAGGGGCCTAAGTTCGCGTTGTGAACTTGTAGGCGAATAGTTCGCTTTGCGAATAATTATTCGCATTGCGAACTTATGCAGAAATTCAGAGGCGGTTTAACAGATCAGAGGCACCTCATGTGCCTATTTGGTAGTTCACTAGGCGAATAAAAAGTCCGCAGTGCGAACTTGGCAGATTTCAAGTGATGTATAAATACACTTTTTGTTATTTCTTTGGATAATAACTTATTTATCTCACACCATAACCTAAGTTTCTGACTTTTCTTCATCCAAGAGTGATATTTCACCAAGAGAAGCTGGATTTGCATCCGATTTCGATTATTCAACGCGGATGCTTTTTCATCTCCTCCCGATTATTGCAAAACAAGCTACCATGAATATGTGTAGTGTTGAAGCGGTAAAACGGCAAGCAAAAATATTATTTTCGGAATAATTCCCTCCGAGATTTATGTCGTGTCCACAGATATCGGGGCTATTGAACTGCCATTCGAAAATTTAAATGTTATTGAGTTTGGGTTAAAATGGGTTTAAAGTAAATGCAGAAAAGTAAATATTAACACAAAAAGAATTCATTCTTTAGAGAGAAGAAACTTGTCAGGCATGCACAAATCGACTCGTCACAAACTTAAACCTATCGACCAGCTATACTCAACCTACAATACTCTTCAATATCATCCAGTATTGTTCACAACAGTGTCCATCTCTGACACACTGAGCTGAGAGAACAACCGTGTTACCCTCGTCGACACTCTCGCGCCCGACTCGAGATACGGAGGAATTAAGCTTCGACGCCCATAAATATTGTTAGCTCTAAATCTATCTCTAGCATCCAGAAACTAACAGATAATCATCCCTAATCAAAGTTTACGATGTTTATCTCTAACACAACTCAAACCCCGAGCATAAAGCAAAAATCAAGGATAATCACCGATAAAGATTTGTAAAGAAAATTAAATATAACGCTATGGGCGACAAATATACATGAGTTAAAAGTAAATACATATACAACAACCCAAAAAAGAATAAATACACAAAGAAGAAAAGAAATAAACCAAACATATCGCGGTTTGTCAACGCCGGTCGATGAGAAATCAACCCCGGATCATCCGTGTACAAGCTTCAATGTTGTTTTCTAAGCTAATCCTACTGAAAAATGAGTTTGATGGAGTTGGGAGCAAAAATCTCCAAAACCATAACCTAAAAAATGAATGAAATGACTTATATATTATTTACAAAATCTGTACAAGTTCACAATGCCAACTTTTATTCGCAAAGCGAACATCAAATTAGGCACCTGATGTGCCTCAGGAACAGTTAAACCGCCTCTGTGATTCTGCAAAAGTTCGCAATGCGAACTTTTATTCGCAAAGCGAACATTCGCTGGAAAGTTTGCAATGCGAAATTTGGTGCCTTTTTCTACTGCCTCAAGTCTGGGAGAATTCGCCGGAAAGTTCGCAATGCGAACTTGACAACACACCAAGCCTTGTTTTGACCATAACTTTTGAACCGTAACTCGGTTTGACGCACGGTCGGAAGCGTTGGAAAGCTTATTCAATGCTCTATATAACAATGGAAAATATCTTTGCTTGAATACCTACAAAAATGAGAGAAAATCAATTAAACTCAATGATATTTACACGATACGCAATATATACGCTATAACGTAAAGTAAACGTATTTACAAACAAAGCAGGGTTTATTCGAACGATAATAACAAAAAGTATCGATAAGTGCAACAAAACTTATATAAAAAAATAGCTACAATTTGCACTTATCAAACTCTCCCCAACTTAAACTTGTTTGTTCCCAAACAAGAATCAAGCGACTCAAAGAAACAGAGTGACAACTAAAGAATCAGGAATCAACAGGTTTTAAAAAACAGAAACAGATGAATGGTTCAAATGAAAAACGGTACATACAAAGTAAATACTTACCACTAAACTACGACGATAACATAGACACAAAACAAATGCAAAATACAAAAATCATGCCAAACATCCTAAAACAACACAAGTTCAAACGTGAATCACACCTAGCAAAAACAATCATCGATAGATGAAAAATACAAAATGAGGTACTTTTCACTCACACAACAATCTTGCAAACAAAAGACTAAATTATGCATTCATCCAAAAATTCACATTGAACATACAAAGGCAAGAATCACAAGGGCTTTCAAGGTTGTAGCGTGGTCGGGTAAACAAACAAGGGGCAATTTCTAAAGGTAATTGAAACAAAAACTTGCCTAAACCTAAGGGAGTGATCAACTCACAAAGACTCAAACACAAAATTCCAATCAACTTCTTCCAAAATCCCAAGTGTTACACAAAACACAATACTTATTTAGCACAATTATTTGAACTCTTTTTGTTTCCTTTCACAAGATTTTTCTTTTTCTTTCTTTTTTTTTTCTTTTCTTTTCTTTTCTTTTTCATATTTTTCTCTTTTTTATTTTCTTTTTCAACCTCATATAATCCAACCAATGAGTAAACAATCATTCTCTCCCCAACTTAAATTCAACCATATCATCATGTGAATACTCCCCACTTTCTAAGGCAAGGTAAAAATTCATAAAACAACACAAAGTTGAGGGTTCAAGAAAAAACAATCAATCAAAATCCATACATAAAGTGAATTTAATACTCATAGACAAGCATTAAGTTCAAACAACATGGATAATGATAGAAAGACACAAAGGGGTTTAACAAATGCTCACACACTCACAAGGTGAATTGACTATTTGGTTAGGTAGTTGTGCTCAAAATGAAACAAAATGTCTTGATCCTTTTCATGCTTTCATATAATCAATACAAACAAAAGATTAAGCATAATAAAATCCAGTTAGAACAAGAATGTCGGTACTCCGCGCATATATGAACAATGGAAAGCTACCTCACAAAAAGGGTGAGAACTAAAGTGATTCACATCAAGAACAAGTATACAAAAGAATGAATGGCATGGAAGTTTGTAAAATGCCTAAGTATCATGAATATGCTAAAGTCTAGAAAGCGATAAACACATACCTTGGACGTGTACAAAACTTAACAATATCATTACCATACATCCGCAAGTTGAAATGATCAAAATTGGAACACCACCTTAAATTCCCTCAAGCTACTCAAAACAAGATTTTAGACAAACGCAAAAACTACTAATATAAACAAACTAAAAGACCGGCAGAAAATGGATTAAACAAGTTGTAAAGTGAAGATTAGAGAATTTTACGAACAATCCGAGTACAACTTGTTTAATCCATGTCCACCACACTACCTAAGCTAGAATAAAAAAGTAATAACGAAACAAAAAAAGCGATAAAACATGCTTGTTTTACGTCGTAAGCTCGACGTCTTTATTGTGCTTAGCTAGTAACTTACTCCCTTCATGCCATGGTGATCCTCACCGCGCAAACCATAAGCAAGTGTCCTAACCAAACACTTGAACAAATGTTACGGGAACAGAATGTATACAACATTTGAACAAACATAATGGAAAATAAAAGAAAAACAAGTATCTATACAAGCATATATACAATATAAACAATTATGTACAAAGCTCCTAACTATCGCAATGCAATTCAATATCAAAACCAATCCCCGGCAACGACACCATTTTGTTGAAGCGGTAAAGCGGCAAGCAAAAATATTATTTTTGGAAGAATTCCCTCCAGGATTTATGTCGTGTCCACAGAGATCGGTGCTATTGAACTGCCGTTCGACAATTCAAATGTTATTGAGTTTGGGTTTAAATGGGTTTAAAGTAAATGCAGAAAAGTAAATATTAACATAAAAAGAATTCATTCTTCAGAGAGAAGAAACTTGTCAGGCATGCACATAATCGACTCGTCACAAACTTAACCCTATCGACCAGTTATACTCAACCTACAATACTCCTCAATATCATCCAGCATCGCTCACAACAGTGATCATCTCTGACACACTGAGCTGAGAGAACAACCATGTTACCCTCGTCGACACTCTCACACCCGACTCGAGATACAGAGGCATTAAGCTTCGACATCCATAAAGATTGTTAGCTCTAAATCTATCTCTAGAATCCAGAAACTAACAGATAATCATCCCTAATCAAAGTTTGCGATGTTTATCTCTAACACAACCCAAACCCCGAGCATAAAGCAAAAATCAAGGGTAATCACCGATAAAGATTTGTAAAGTAAATTAAATATAACGCCATGGGCGACAAATATACATGAGTTTAAAGTAAATACATATACAACAACCCAACAAAGAAGAAATACACAAAGAAGAAAAGAAATAAACCAAACATCTCGCGGTTTGTCAAGGCCGGTCGATGAGAAATCCACCCCGGATCATCCGTGTACAAGCTTCAATGTTGTTTTCTAAGCTAATCCTACTGAAAAATGAGTTTGATGGAGTTGGGAGCAAAAATATCCAAAACCATAACCTAAAAAATGAATGAAATGACTTATATATTATTTACAAAATCTGTACAAGTTTGCAATGCCAACTTTTATTCGCAAAGCGAACATCAAATTAGGCACCTGATGTGCCTCAGGAACAGTTAAACCGCCTCTGTGATTCTGCAAAAGTTCGCAATGCGAACTTTTATTCGCAAAGCGAACATTCGCTGGAAAGTTTGCAATGCGAAATTTGGTGCCTTTTTCTACTGCCTCAAGTCTGGGAGAATTCGCCGGAAAGTTCGCAATGCGAACTTGACAACACACCAAGTCTTGTTTTGACCATAACTTTTGAACCGTAACTCGGTTTGACGCACGGTCGGAAGCGTTGGAAAGCTTATTCAATGCTCTATATAACAATGGAAAATATCTTTGCTTGAATACCTACAAAAATGAGAGAAAATCAATTAAACTCAATGATATTTACACGATACGCAATATATACACTATAACGTAAAGTAAACGTATTTACAAACAAAGCAGGGTTTATTCGAATGATATTAACAAAAAGTATCGATAAGTGCAACAAAACTTATATTAAAAAATAGCTACAATTTGCACTTATCAAACTCTCCCCAACTTAAACTTGTTTGTCCCCAAACAAGAATCAAGCGACTCAAAGAAACAGAGTGACAACTAAAGAATCAGGAATCAACAGGTTTTAAAAAACAGAAACAGATGAATGGTTCAAATGAAAAACGGTACATACAAAGTAAATACTTACCACTAAACTACGACGATAACATAGACACAAAACAAATGCAAAATACAAAAATCATGCCAAACATCCTAAAACAACACAAGTTCAAACGTGAATCACACCTAGCAAAAACAATCATCGATAGATGAAAAATACAAAATGAGGTACTTTTCACTCACACAACAATCTTGCAAACAAAAGACTAAATTATGCATTCATCCAAAAATTCACATTGAACATACAAAGGCAAGAATCACAAGGGCTTTCAAGGTTGTAGCGTGGTCGGGTAAACAAACAAGGGGCAATTTCTAAAGGTAATTGAAACAAAAACTTGCCTAAACCTAAGGGAGTGATCAACTCACAAAGACTCAAACACAAAATTCCAATCAACTTCTTCCAAAATCCCAAGTGTTACACAAAACACAACACTTATTTAGCACAATTATTTGAACTCTTTTTGTTTCCTTTCACAAGGATTTTCTTTTTCTTTCTTTTTTTTTTCTTTTCTTTTCTTTTCTTTTTCATATTTTTCTCTTTTTTCTTTTCTTTTTCAACCTCATATAATACAACCAATGAGTAAACAATCATTCTCTCCCCAACTTAAATTCAACCATATCATCATGTGAATACTCCCCACTTTCTAAGGCAAGGTAAAAATTCATAAAACAACACAAAATTGAGGGTTCAAGAAAAAACAATCAATCAAAATCCATACAAAAAGTGAATTCAATACTCATAGACAAGCATTAAGTTCAAGCAACATGGATAATGATAGAAAGACACAAAGGGGTTTAACAAATGCTCACACACTCACAAGGTGAATTGACTATTTGGTTAGGTAGTTGTGCTCAAAATGAAACAAAATGTCTTGATCCTTTTCATGCTTTCATATAATCAATACAAACAAAAGATTAAGCATAATAAAATCCAGTTAGAACAAGAATGTCGGTACTCCGCGCATATATGAACAATGGAAAGCTACCTCACAAAAAGGATGAGAACTAAAGTGATTCACATCAAGAACAAGTATACAAAAGAATGAATGGCATGGAAGTTTGTAAAATGCCTAAGTATCATGAATATGCTAAAGTCTAGAAAGCGATAAACACATACCTTGGACGTGTACAAAACTTAACAATATCATTACCATACATCCGCAAGTTGAAATGATCAAAATTGGAACACCACCTTAAATTCCCTCAAGCTACTCAAAACAAGATTTTAGACAAACGCAAAAACTACTAATATAAACAAACTAAAAGACCGGCAGAAAATGGATTAAACAAGTTGTAAAGTGAAGATTTGAGAATTTTACGAACAATCCGAGTACAACTTGTTTAATCCATGTTCACCACACTACCTAAGATAGAATAAAAAAGTAATAACGAAACAAAAAAAACGATAAAACATGCTTGTTTTACGTCGTAAGCTCGACGTCTTTATTGTGCTTAGCTAGTAACTTACTCCCTTCATGCCATGGTGATCCTCACCGCGCAAACCAAAACACTTGAACAAATGTTACGGGAACAGAATGTATACAACATTTGAACAAACATAATGGAAAATAAAAGAAAAACAAGTATCTATACAAGCATATATACAATATAAACAATTATGTACAAAGCTCCAAACTATCGCAATGCAATTCAATATCAAAACCAATCCCCGGCAACGACACCATTTTGTTGAAGCGGTAAAGCGGCAAGCAAAAATATTATTTTTGGAAGAATTCCCTCCAGGATTTATGTCGTGTCCACAGAGATCGGTGCTATTGAACTGCCGTTCGACAATTCAAATGTTATTGAGTTTGGGTTTAAATGGGTTTAAAGTAAATGCAGAAAAGTAAATATTAACATAAAAAGAATTCATTCTTCAGAGAGAAGAAACTTGTCAGGCATGCACATAATCGACTCGTCACAAACTTAACCCTATCGACCAGTTATACTCAACCTACAATACTCCTCAATATCATCCAGCATCGCTCACAACAGTGATCATCTCTGACACACTGAGCTGAGAGAACAACCATGTTACCCTCGTCGACACTCTCACACCCGACTCGAGATACAGAGGCATTAAGCTTCGACATCCATAAAGATTGTTAGCTCTAAATCTATCTCTAGAATCCAGAAACTAACAGATAATCATCCCTAATCAAAGTTTGCGATGTTTATCTCTAACACAACCCAAACCCCGAGCATAAAGCAAAAATCAAGGGTAATCACCGATAAAGATTTGTAAAGTAAATTAAATATAACGCCATGGGCGACAAATATACATGAGTTTAAAGTAAATACATATACAACAACCCAACAAAGAAGAAATACACAAAGAAGAAAAGAAATAAACCAAACATCTCGCGGTTTGTCAAGGCCGGTCGATGAGAAATCCACCCCGGATCATCCGTGTACAAGCTTCAATGTTGTTTTCTAAGCTAATCCTACTGAAAAATGAGTTTGATGGAGTTGGGAGCAAAAATATCCAAAACCATAACCTAAAAAATGAATGAAATGACTTATATATTATTTACAAAATCTGTACAAGTTTGCAATGCCAACTTTTATTCGCAAAGCGAACATCAAATTAGGCACCTGATGTGCCTCAGGAACAGTTAAACCGCCTCTGTGATTCTGCAAAAGTTCGCAATGCGAACTTTTATTCGCAAATTGAACATTCGCTGGAAAGTTTGCAATGCGAAATTTGGTGCCTTTTTCTACTGCCTCAAGTCTGGGAGAATTCGCCGGAAAGTTCGCAATGCGAACTTGACAACACACCAAGTCTTGTTTTGACCATAACTTTTGAACCGTAACTCGGTTTGACGCACGGTCGGAAGCGTTGGAAAGCTTATTCAATGCTCTATATAACAATGGAAAATATCTTTGCTTGAATACCTACAAAAATGAGAGAAAATCAATTAAACTCAATGATATTTACACGATACGCAATATATACACTATAACGTAAAGTAAACGTATTTACAAACAAAGCAGGGTTTATTCGAATGATATTAACAAAAAGTATCGATAAGTGCAACAAAACTTATATTAAAAAATAGCTACAATTTGCACTTATCAAACTCTCCCCAACTTAAACTTGTTTGTCCCCAAACAAGAATCAAGCGACTCAAAGAAACAGAGTGACAACTAAAGAATCAGGAATCAACAGGTTTTAAAAAACAGAAACAGATGAATGGTTCAAATGAAAAACGGTACATACAAAGTAAATACTTACCACTAAACTACGACGATAACATAGACACAAAACAAATGCAAAATACAAAAATCATGCCAAACATCCTAAAACAACACAAGTTCAAACGTGAATCACACCTAGCAAAAACAATCATCGATAGATGAAAAATACAAAATGAGGTACTTTTCACTCACACAACAATCTTGCAAACAAAAGACTAAATTATGCATTCATCCAAAAATTCACATTGAACATACAAAGGCAAGAATCACAAGGGCTTTCAAGGTTGTAGCGTGGTCGGGTAAACAAACAAGGGGCAATTTCTAAAGGTAATTGAAACAAAAACTTGCCTAAACCTAAGGGAGTGATCAACTCACAAAGACTCAAACACAAAATTCCAATCAACTTCTTCCAAAATCCCAAGTGTTACACAAAACACAATACTTATTTAGCACAATTATTTGAACTCTTTTTGTTTCCTTTCACAAGGATTTTCTTTTTCTTTCTTTTTTTTTTCTTTTCTTTTCTTTTCTTTTTCATATTTTTCTCTTTTTTCTTTTCTTTTTCAACCTCATATAATACAACCAATGAGTAAACAATCATTCTCTCCCCAACTTAAATTCAACCATATCATCATGTGAATACTCCCCACTTTCTAAGGCAAGGTAAAAATTCATAAAACAACACAAAATTGAGGGTTCAAGAAAAAACAATCAATCAAAATCCATACAAAAAGTGAATTCAATACTCATAGACAAGCATTAAGTTCAAGCAACATGGATAATGATAGAAAGACACAAAGGGGTTTAACAAATGCTCACACACTCACAAGGTGAATTGACTATTTGGTTAGGTAGTTGTGCTCAAAATGAAACAAAATGTCTTGATCCTTTTCATGCTTTCATATAATCAATACAAACAAAAGATTAAGCATAATAAAATCCAGTTAGAACAAGAATGTCGGTACTCCGCGCATATATGAACAATGGAAAGCTACCTCACAAAAAGGATGAGAACTAAAGTGATTCACATCAAGAACAAGTATACAAAAGAATGAATGGCATGGAAGTTTGTAAAATGCCTAAGTATCATGAATATGCTAAAGTCTAGAAAGCGATAAACACATACCTTGGACGTGTACAAAACTTAACAATATCATTACCATACATCCGCAAGTTGAAATGATCAAAATTGGAACACCACCTTAAATTCCCTCAAGCTACTCAAAACAAGATTTTAGACAAACGCAAAAACTACTAATATAAACAAACTAAAAGACCGGCAGAAAATGGATTAAACAAGTTGTAAAGTGAAGATTTGAGAATTTTACGAACAATCCGAGTACAACTTGTTTAATCCATGTTCACCACACTACCTAAGCTAGAATAAAAAAGTAATAACGAAACAAAAAAAACGATAAAACATGCTTGTTTTACGTCGTAAGCTCGACGTCTTTATTGTGCTTAGCTAGTAACTTACTCCCTTCATGCCATGGTGATCCTCACCGCGCAAACCAAAACACTTGAACAAATGTTACGGGAACAGAATGTATACAACATTTGAACAAACATAATGGAAAATAAAAGAAAAACAAGTATCTATACAAGCATATATACAATATAAACAATTATGTACAAAGCTCCAAACTATCGCAATGCAATTCAATATCAAAACCAATCCCCGGCAACGACACCATTTTGTTGAAGCGGTAAAGCGGCAAGCAAAAATATTATTTTTGGAAGAATTCCCTCCAGGATTTATGTCGTGTCCACAGAGATCGGTGCTATTGAACTGCCGTTCGACAATTCAAATGTTATTGAGTTTGGGTTTAAATGGGTTTAAAGTAAATGCAGAAAAGTAAATATTAACATAAAAAGAATTCATTCTTCAGAGAGAAGAAACTTGTCAGGCATGCACATAATCGACTCGTCACAAACTTAACCCTATCGACCAGTTATACTCAACCTACAATACTCCTCAATATCATCCAGCATCGCTCACAACAGTGATCATCTCTGACACACTGAGCTGAGAGAACAACCATGTTACCCTCGTCGACACTCTCACACCCGACTCGAGATACAGAGGCATTAAGCTTCGACATCCATAAAGATTGTTAGCTCTAAATCTATCTCTAGAATCCAGAAACTAACAGATAATCATCCCTAATCAAAGTTTGCGATGTTTATCTCTAACACAACCCAAACCCCGAGCATAAAGCAAAAATCAAGGGTAATCACCGATAAAGATTTGTAAAGTAAATTAAATATAACGCCATGGGCGACAAATATACATGAGTTTAAAGTAAATACATATACAACAACCCAACAAAGAAGAAATACACAAAGAAGAAAAGAAATAAACGAAACATCTCGCGGTTTGTCAAGGCCGACCGATGAGAAATCCACCCCGGATCATCCGTGTACAAGCTTCAATGTTGTTTTCTAAGCTAATCCTACTGAAAAATGAGTTTGATGGAGTTGGGAGCAAAAAACTCCAAAACCATAACCTAAAAAATGAATGAAATGACTTATATATTATTTACAAAATCTGTACAAGTTTGCAATGCCAACTTTTATTCGCAAAGCGAACATCAAATTAGGCACCTGATGTGCCTCAGGAACAGTTAAACCGCCTCTGTGATTCTGCAAAAGTTCGCAATGCGAACTTTTATTCGCAAAGCGAACATTCGCTGGAAAGTTTGCAATGCGAAATTTGGTGCCTTTTTCTACTGCCTCAAGTCTGGGAGAATTCGCCGGAAAGTTCGCAATGCGAACTTGACAACACACCAAGTCTTGTTTTGACCATAACTTTTGAACCGTAACTCGGTTTGACGCACGGTCGGAAGCGTTGGAAAGCTTATTCAATGCTCTATATAACAATGGAAAATATCTTTGCTTGAATACCTACAAAAATGAGAGAAAATCAATTAAACTCAATGATATTTACACGATACGCAATATATACACTATAACGTAAAGTAAACGTATTTACAAACAAAGCAGGGTTTATTCGAATGATATTAACAAAAAGTATCGATAAGTGCAACAAAACTTATATTAAAAAATAGCTACAATTTGCACTTATCAAACTCTCCCCAACTTAAACTTGTTTGTCCCCAAACAAGAATCAAGCGACTCAAAGAAACAGAGTGACAACTAAAGAATCAGGAATCAACAGGTTTTAAAAAACAGAAACAGATGAATGGTTCAAATGAAAAACGGTACATACAAAGTAAATACTTACCACTAAACTACGACGATAACATAGACACAAAACAAATGCAAAATACAAAAATCATGCCAAACATCCTAAAACAACACAAGTTCAAACGTGAATCACACCTAGCAAAAACAATCATCGATAGATGAAAAATACAAAATGAGGTACTTTTCACTCACACAACAATCTTGCAAACAAAAGACTAAATTATGCATTCATCCAAAAATTCACATTGAACATACAAAGGCAAGAATCACAAGGGCTTTCAAGGTTGTAGCGTGGTCGGGTAAACAAACAAGGGGCAATTTCTAAAGGTAATTGAAACAAAAACTTGCCTAAACCTAAGGGAGTGATCAACTCACAAAGACTCAAACACAAAATTCCAATCAACTTCTTCCAAAATCCCAAGTGTTACACAAAACACAATACTTATTTAGCACAATTATTTGAACTCTTTTTGTTTCCTTTCACAAGGATTTTCTTTTTCTTTCTTTTTTTTTTCTTTTCTTTTCTTTTCTTTTTCATATTTTTCTCTTTTTTCTTTTCTTTTTCAACCTCATATAATACAACCAATGAGTAAACAATCATTCTCTCCCCAACTTAAATTCAACCATATCATCATGTGAATACTCCCCACTTTCTAAGGCAAGGTAAAAATTCATAAAACAACACAAAATTGAGGGTTCAAGAAAAAACAATCAATCAAAATCCATACAAAAAGTGAATTCAATACTCATAGACAAGCATTAAGTTCAAGCAACATGGATAATGATAGAAAGACACAAAGGGGTTTAACAAATGCTCACACACTCACAAGGTGAATTGACTATTTGGTTAGGTAGTTGTGCTCAAAATGAAACAAAATGTCTTGATCCTTTTCATGCTTTCATATAATCAATACAAACAAAAGATTAAGCATAATAAAATCCAGTTAGAACAAGAATGTCGGTACTCCGCGCATATATGAACAATGGAAAGCTACCTCACAAAAAGGGTGAGAACTAAAGTGATTCACATCAAGAACAAGTATACAAAAGAATGAATGGCATGGAAGTTTGTAAAATGCCTAAGTATCATGAATATGCTAAAGTCTAGAAAGCGATAAACACATACCTTGGACGTGTACAAAACTTAACAATATCATTACCATACATCCGCAAGTTGAAATGATCAAAATTGGAACACCACCTTAAATTCCCTCAAGCTACTCAAAACAAGATTTTAGACAAACGCAAAAACTACTAATATAAACAAACTAAAAGACCGGCAGAAAATGGATTAAACAAGTTGTAAAGTGAAGATTTGAGAATTTTACGAACAATCCGAGTACAACTTGTTTAATCCATGTTCACCACACTACCTAAGCTAGAATAAAAAAGTAATAACGAAACAAAAAAAACGATAAAACATGCTTGTTTTACGTCGTAAGCTCGACGTCTTTATTGTGCTTAGCTAGTAACTTACTCCCTTCATGCCATGGTGATCCTCACCGCGCAAACCAAAACACTTGAACAAATGTTACGGGAACAGAATGTATACAACATTTGAACAAACATAATGGAAAATAAAAGAAAAACAAGTATCTATACAAGCATATATACAATATAAACAATTATGTACAAAGCTCCAAACTATCGCAATGCAATTCAATATCAAAACCAATCCCCGGCAACGACACCATTTTGTTGAAGCGGTAAAGCGGCAAGCAAAAATATTATTTTTGGAAGAATTCCCTCCAGGATTTATGTCGTGTCCACAGAGATCGGTGCTATTGAACTGCCGTTCGACAATTCAAATGTTATTGAGTTTGGGTTTAAATGGGTTTAAAGTAAATGCAGAAAAGTAAATATTAACATAAAAAGAATTCATTCTTCAGAGAGAAGAAACTTGTCAGGCATGCACATAATCGACTCGTCACAAACTTAACCCTATCGACCAGTTATACTCAACCTACAATACTCCTCAATATCATCCAGCATCAATCACAACAGTGTCCATCTCTGACACACTGAGCTGAGAGAACAACCATGTTACCCTCGTCGACACTCTCACACCCGACTCGAGATACAGAGGCATTAAGCTTCGACACCCATAAAGATTGTTAGCTCTAAATCTATCTCTAGAATCCAGAAACTAACAGATAATCATCCCTAATCAAAGTTTGCGATGTTTATCTCTAACACAACCCAAACCCCGAGCATAAAGCAAAAATCAAGGGTAATCACCGATAAAGATTTGTAAAGTAAATTAAATATAACGCCATGGGCGACAAATATACATGAGTTTAAAGTAAATACATATACAACAACCCAACAAAGAAGAAATACACAAAGAAGAAAAGAAATAAACCAAACATCTCGCGGTTTGTCAAGGCCGACCGATGAGAAATCCACCCCGGATCATCCGTGTACAAGCTTCAATGTTGTTTTCTAAGCTAATCCTACTGAAAAATGAGTTTGATGGAGTTGGGAGCAAAAAACTCCAAAACAATAACCTAAAAAATGAATGAAATGACTTATATATTATTTACAAAATCTGTACAAGTTCGCAATGCCAACTTTTATTCGCAAAGCGAACATCAAATTAGGCACCTGATGTGCCTCAGGAACAGTTAAACCGCCTCTGTGATTCTGCAAAAGTTCGCAATGCGAACTTTTATTCGCAAAGCGAACATTCGCTGGAAAGTTTGCAATGCGAAATTTGGTGCCTTTTTCTACTGCCTCAAGTCTGGGAGAATTCGCCGGAAAGTTCGCAATGCGAACTTGACAACACACCAAGTCTTGTTTTGACCATAACTTTTGAACCGTAACTCGGTTTGACGCACGGTCGGAAGCGTTGGAAAGCTTATTCAATGCTCTATATAACAATGGAAAATATCTTTGCTTGAATACCTACAAAAATGAGAGAAAATCAATTAAACTCAATGATATTTACACGATACGCAATATATACACTATAACGTAAAGTAAACGTATTTACAAACAAAGCAGGGTTTATTCGAATGATATTAACAAAAAGTATCGATAAGTGCAACAAAACTTATATTAAAAAATAGCTACAATTTGCACTTATCAAACTCTCCCCAACTTAAACTTGTTTGTCCCCAAACAAGAATCAAGCGACTCAAAGAAACAGAGTGACAACTAAAGAATCAGGAATCAACAGGTTTTAAAAAACAGAAACAGATGAATGGTTCAAATGAAAAACGGTACATACAAAGTAAATACTTACCACTAAACTACGACGATAACATAGACACAAAACAAATGCAAAATACAAAAATCATGCCAAACATCCTAAAACAACACAAGTTCAAACGTGAATCACACCTAGCAAAAACAATCATCGATAGATGAAAAATACAAAATGAGGTACTTTTCACTCACACAACAATCTTGCAAACAAAAGACTAAATTATGCATTCATCCAAAAATTCACATTGAACATACAAAGGCAAGAATCACAAGGGCTTTCAAGGTTGTAGCGTGGTCGGGTAAACAAACAAGGGGCAATTTCTAAAGGTAATTGAAACAAAAACTTGCCTAAACCTAAGGGAGTGATCAACTCACAAAGACTCAAACACAAAATTCCAATCAACTTCTTCCAAAATCCCAAGTGTTACACAAAACACAATACTTATTTAGCACAATTATTTGAACTCTTTTTGTTTCCTTTCACAAGGATTTTCTTTTTCTTTCTTTTTTTTTTCTTTTCTTTTCTTTTCTTTTTCATATTTTTCTCTTTTTTCTTTTCTTTTTCAACCTCATATAATACAACCAATGAGTAAACAATCATTCTCTCCCCAACTTAAATTCAACCATATCATCATGTGAATACTCCCCACTTTCTAAGGCAAGGTAAAAATTCATAAAACAACACAAAATTGAGGGTTCAAGAAAAAACAATCAATCAAAATCCATACAAAAAGTGAATTCAATACTCATAGACAAGCATTAAGTTCAAGCAACATGGATAATGATAGAAAGACACAAAGGGGTTTAACAAATGCTCACACACTCACAAGGTGAATTGACTATTTGGTTAGGTAGTTGTGCTCAAAATGAAACAAAATGTCTTGATCCTTTTCATGCTTTCATATAATCAATACAAACAAAAGATTAAGCATAATAAAATCCAGTTAGAACAAGAATGTCGGTACTCCGCGCATATATGAACAATGGAAAGCTACCTCACAAAAAGGGTGAGAACTAAAGTGATTCACATCAAGAACAAGTATACAAAAGAATGAATGGCATGGAAGTTTGTAAAATGCCTAAGTATCATGAATATGCTAAAGTCTAGAAAGCGATAAACACATACCTTGGACGTGTACAAAACTTAACAATATCATTACCATACATCCGCAAGTTGAAATGATCAAAATTGGAACACCACCTTAAATTCCCTCAAGCTACTCAAAACAAGATTTTAGACAAACGCAAAAACTACTAATATAAACAAACTAAAAGACCGGCAGAAAATGGATTAAACAAGTTGTAAAGTGAAGATTTGAGAATTTTACGAACAATCCGAGTACAACTTGTTTAATCCATGTTCACCACACTACCTAAGCTAGAATAAAAAAGTAATAACGAAACAAAAAAAACGATAAAACATGCTTATTTTACGTCGTAAGCTCGACGTCTTTATTGTGCTTAGCTAGTAACTTACTCCCTTCATGCCATGGTGATCCTCACCGCGCAAACCAAAACACTTGAACAAATGTTACGGGAACAGAATGTATACAACATTTGAACAAACATAATGGAAAATAAAAGAAAAACAAGTATCTATACAAGCATATATACAATATAAACAATTATGTACAAAGCTCCAAACTATCGCAATGCAATCCAATATCAAAACCAATCCCCGGCAACGACACCATTTTGTTGAAGCGGTAAAGCGGCAAGCAAAAATATTATTTTTGGAAGAATTCCCTCCAGGATTTATGTCGTGTCCACAGAGATCGGTGCTATTGAACTGCCGTTCGACAATTCAAATGTTATTGAGTTTGGGTTTAAATGGGTTTAAAGTAAATGCAGAAAAGTAAATATTAACATAAAAAGAATTCATTCTTCAGAGAGAAGAAACTTGTCAGGCATGCACATAATCGACTCGTCACAAACTTAACCCTATCGACCAGTTATACTCAACCTACAATACTCCTCAATATCATCCAGCATCAATCACAACAGTGTCCATCTCTGACATACTGAGCTGAGAGAACAACCATGTTACCCTCGTCGACACTCTCACACCCGACTCGAGATACAGAGGCATTAAGCTTCGACACCCATAAAGATTGTTAGATCTAAATCTATCTCTAGAATCCAGAAACTAACAGATAATCATCCCTAATCAAAGTTTGCGATGTTTATCTCTAACACAACCCAAACCCCGAGCATAAAGCAAAAATCAAGGGTAATCACCGATAAAGATTTGTAAAGTAAATTAAATATAACGCCATGGGCGACAAATATACATGAGTTTAAAGTAAATACATATACAACAACCCAACAAAGAAGAAATACACAAAGAAGAAAAGAAATAAACCAAACATCTCGCGGTTTGTCAAGGCCGACCGATGAGAAATCCACCCCGGATCATCCGTGTACAAGCTTCAATGTTGTTTTCTAAGCTAATCCTACTGAAAAATGAGTTTGATGGAGTTGGGAGCAAAAAACTCCAAAACAATAACCTAAAAAATGAATGAAATAACTTATATATTATTTACAAAATCTGTACAAGTTCGCAATGCCAACTTTTATTCGCAAAGCGAACATCAAATTAGGCACCTGATGTGCCTCAGGAACAGTTAAACCGCCTCTGTGATTCTGCAAAAGTTCGCAATGCGAACTTTTATTCGCAAAGCGAACATTCGCTGGAAAGTTTGCAATGCGAAATTTGGTGCCTTTTTCTACTGCCTCAAGTCTGGGAGAATTCGCCGGAAAGTTCGCAATGCGAACTTGACAACACACCAAGTCTTGTTTTGACCATAACTTTTGAACCGTAACTCGGTTTGACGCACGGTCGGAAGCGTTGGAAAGCTTATTCAATGCTCTATATAACAATGGAAAATATCTTTGCTTGAATACCTACAAAAATGAGAGAAAATCAATTAAACTCAATGATATTTACACGATACGCAATATATACACTATAACGTAAAGTAAACGTATTTACAAACAAAGCAGGGTTTATTCGAATGATATTAACAAAAAGTATCGATAAGTGCAACAAAACTTATATTAAAAAATAGCTACAATTTGCACTTATCAAACTCTCCCCAACTTAAACTTGTTTGTCCCCAAACAAGAATCAAGCGACTCAAAGAAACAGAGTGATAACTAAAGAATCAGGAATCAACAGGTTTTAAAAAACAGAAACAGATGAATGGTTCAAATGAAAAACGGTACATACAAAGTAAATACTTACCACTAAACTACGACGATAACATAGACACAAAACAAATGCAAAATACAAAAATCATGCCAAACATCCTAAAACAACACAAGTTCAAACGTGAATCACACCTAGCAAAAACAATCATCGATAGATGAAAAATACAAAATGAGGTACTTTTCACTCACACAACAATCTTGCAAACAAAAGACTAAATTATGCATTCATCCAAAAATTCACATTGAACATACAAAGGCAAGAATCACAAGGGCTTTCAAGGTTGTAGCGTGGTCGGGTAAACAAACAAGGGGCAATTTCTAAAGGTAATTGAAACAAAAACTTGCCTAAACCTAAGGGAGTGATCAACTCACAAAGACTCAAACACAAAATTCCAATCAACTTCTTCCAAAATCCCAAGTGTTACACAAAACACAATACTTATTTAGCACAATTATTTGAACTCTTTTTGTTTCCTTTCACAAGGATTTTCTTTTTCTTTCTTTTTTTTTTCTTTTCTTTTCTTTTCTTTTTCATATTTTTCTCTTTTTTCTTTTCTTTTTCAACCTCATATAATACAACCAATGAGTAAACAATCATTCTCTCCCCAACTTAAATTCAACCATATCATCATGTGAATACTCCCCACTTTCTAAGGCAAGGTAAAAATTCATAAAACAACACAAAATTGAGGGTTCAAGAAAAAACAATCAATCAAAATCCATACAAAAAGTGAATTCAATACTCATAGACAAGCATTAAGTTCAAGCAACATGGATAATGATAGAAAGACACAAAGGGGTTTAACAAATGCTCACACACTCACAAGGTGAATTGACTATTTGGTTAGGTAGTTGTGCTCAAAATGAAACAAAATGTCTTGATCCTTTTCATGCTTTCATATAATCAATACAAACAAAAGATTAAGCATAATAAAATCCAGTTAGAACAAGAATGTCGGTACTCCGCGCATATATGAACAATGGAAAGCTACCTCACAAAAAGGGTGAGAACTAAAGTGATTCACATCAAGAACAAGTATACAAAAGAATGAATGGCATGGAAGTTTGTAAAATGCCTAAGTATCATGAATATGCTAAAGTCTAGAAAGCGATAAACACATACCTTGGACGTGTACAAAACTTAACAATATCATTACCATACATCCGCAAGTTGAAATGATCAAAATTGGAACACCACCTTAAATTCCCTCAAGCTACTCAAAACAAGATTTTAGACAAACGCAAAAACTACTAATATAAACAAACTAAAAGACCGGCAGAAAATGGATTAAACAAGTTGTAAAGTGAAGATTTGAGAATTTTACGAACAATCCGAGTACAACTTGTTTAATCCATGTTCACCACACTACCTAAGCTAGAATAAAAAAGTAATAACGAAACAAAAAAAAACGATAAAACATGCTTGTTTTACGTCGTAAGCTCGACGTCTTTATTGTGCTTAGCTAGTAACTTACTCCCTTCATGCCATGGTGATCCTCACCGCGCAAACCAAAACACTTGAACAAATGTTACGGGAACAGAATGTATACAACATTTGAACAAACATAATGGAAAATAAAAGAAAAACAAGTATCTATACAAGCATATATACAATATAAACAATTATGTACAAAGCTCCAAACTATCGCAATGCAATTCAATATCAAAACCAATCCCCGGCAACGACACCATTTTGTTGAAGCGGTAAAGCGGCAAGCAAAAATATTATTTTTGGAAGAATTCCCTCCAGGATTTATGTCGTGTCCACAGAGATCGGTGCTATTGAACTGCCGTTCGACAATTCAAATGTTATTGAGTTTGGGTTTAAATGGGTTTAAAGTAAATGCAGAAAAGTAAATATTAACATAAAAAGAATTCATTCTTCAGAGAGAAGAAACTTGTCAGGCATGCACATAATCGACTCGTCACAAACTTAACCCTATCGACCAGTTATACTCAACCTACAATACTCCTCAATATCATCCAGCATCAATCACAACAGTGTCCATCTCTGACATACTGAGCTGAGAGAACAACCATGTTACCCTCGTCGACACTCTCACACCCGACTCGAGATACAGAGGCATTAAGCTTCGACACCCATAAAGATTGTTAGCTCTAAATCTATCTCTAGAATCCAGAAACTAACAGATAATCATCCCTAATCAAAGTTTGCGATGTTTATCTCTAACACAACCCAAACCCCGAGCATAAAGCAAAAATCAAGGGTAATCACCGATAAAGATTTGTAAAGTAAATTAAATATAACGCCATGGGCGACAAATATACATGAGTTTAAAGTAAATACATATACAACAACCCAACAAAGAAGAAATACACAAAGAAGAAAAGAAATAAACCAAACATCTCGCGGTTTGTCAAGGCCGACCGATGAGAAATCCACCCCGGATCATCCGTGTACAAGCTTCAATGTTGTTTTCTAAGCTAATCCTACTGAAAAATGAGTTTGATGGAGTTGGGAGCAAAAAACTCCAAAACCATAACCTAAAAAATGAATGAAATGACTTATATATTATTTACAAAATCTGTACAAGTTCGCAATGCCAACTTTTATTCGCAAAGCGAACATCAAATTAGGCACCTGATGTGCCTCAGGAACAGTTAAACCGCCTCTGTGATTCTGCAAAAGTTCGCAATGCGAACTTTTATTCGCAAAGTGAACATTCACTGGAAAGTTTGCAATGCGAAATTTGGTGCCTTTTTCTACTGCCTCAAGTCTGGGAGAATTCGCCGGAAAGTTCGCAATGCGAACTTGACAACACACCAAGTCTTGTTTTGACCATAACTTTTGAACCGTAACTCGGTTTGACGCACGGTCGGAAGCGTTGGAAAGCTTATTCAATGCTCTATATAACAATGGAAAATATCTTTGCTTGAATACCTACAAAAATGAGAGAAAATCAATTAAACTCAATGATATTTACACGATACGCAATATATACACTATAACGTAAAGTAAACGTATTTACAAACAAAGCAGGGTTTATTCGAATGATATTAACAAAAAGTATCGATAAGTGCAACAAAACTTATATTAAAAAATAGCTACAATTTGCACTTATCAAACTCTCCCCAACTTAAACTTGTTTGTCCCCAAACAAGAATCAAGCGACTCAAAGAAACAGAGTGACAACTAAAGAATCAGGAATCAACAGGTTTTAAAAAACAGAAACAGATGAATGGTTCAAATGAAAAACGGTACATACAAAGTAAATACTTACCACTAAACTACGACGATAACATAGACACAAAACAAATGCAAAATACAAAAATCATGCCAAATATCCTAAAACAACACAAGTTCAAACGTGAATCACACCTAGCAAAAACAATCATCGATAGATGAAAAATACAAAATGAGGTACTTTTCACTCACACAACAATCTTGCAAACAAAAGACTAAATTATGCATTCATCCAAAAATTCACATTGAACATACAAAGGCAAGAATCACAAGGGCTTTCAAGGTTGTAGCGTGGTCGGGTAAACAAACAAGGGGCAATTTCTAAAGGTAATTGAAACAAAAACTTGCCTAAACCTAAGGGAGTGATCAACTCACAAAGACTCAAACACAAAATTCCAATCAACTTCTTCCAAAATCCCAAGTGTTACACAAAACACAATACTTATTTAGCACAATTATTTGAACTCTTTTTGTTTCCTTTCACAAGGATTTTCTTTTTCTTTCTTTTTTTTTTTTCTTTTCTTTTCTTTTCTTTTTCATATTTTTCTCTTTTTTCTTTTCTTTTTCAACCTCATATAATACAACCAATGAGTAAACAATCATTCTCTCCCCAAC
Source organism: Lathyrus tuberosus (assembly GCA_022829125.1). Classification (NCBI taxonomy): domain Eukaryota; kingdom Viridiplantae; phylum Streptophyta; class Magnoliopsida; order Fabales; family Fabaceae; genus Lathyrus; species Lathyrus tuberosus. Next base: position 6,918,626 of record JALAZF010000087.1, on the reverse strand, counting down.
TTAAATTCAACCATATCATCATGTGAATACTCCCCACTTTCTAAGGCAAGGTAAAAATTCATAAAACAACACAAAATTGAGGGTTCAAGAAAAAACAATCAATCAAAATCCATACAAAAAGTGAATTCAATACTCATAGACAAGCATTAAGTTCAAGCAACATGGATAATGATAGAAAGACACAAAGGGGTTTAACAAATGCTCACACACTCACAAGGTGAATTGACTATTTGGTTAGGTAGTTGTGCTCAAAATGAAACAAAATGTCTTGATCCTTTTCATGCTTTCATATAATCAATACAAACAAAAGATTAAGCATAATAAAATCCAGTTAGAACAAGAATGTCGGTACTCCGCGCATATATGAACAATGGAAAGCTACCTCACAAAAAGGGTGAGAACTAAAGTGATTCACATCAAGAACAAGTATACAAAAGAATGAATGGCATGGAAGTTTGTAAAATGCCTAAGTATCATGAATATGCTAAAGTCTAGAAAGCGATAAACACATACCTTGGACGTGTACAAAACTTAACAATATCATTACCATACATCCGCAAGTTGAAATGATCAAAATTGGAACACCACCTTAAATTCCCTCAAGCTACTCAAAACAAGATTTTAGACAAACGCAAAAACTACTAATATAAACAAACTAAAAGACCGGCAGAAAATGGATTAAACAAGTTGTAAAGTGAAGATTTGAGAATTTTACGAACAATCCGAGTACAACTTGTTTAATCCATGTTCACCACACTACCTAAGCTAGAATAAAAAAGTAATAACGAAACAAAAAAAACGATAAAACATGCTTATTTTACGTCGTAAGCTCGACGTCTTTATTGTGCTTAGCTAGTAACTTACTCCCTTCATGCCATGGTGATCCTCACCGCGCAAACCAAAACACTTGAACAAATGTTACGGGAACAGAATGTATACAACATTTGAACAAACATAATGGAAAATAAAAGAAAAACAAGTATCTATACAAGCATATATACAATATAAACAATTATGTACAAAGCTCCAAACTATCGCAATGCAATCCAATATCAAAACCAATCCCCGGCAACGACACCATTTTGTTGAAGCGGTAAAGCGGCAAGCAAAAATATTATTTTTGGAAGAATTCCCTCCAGGATTTATGTCGTGTCCACAGAGATCGGTGCTATTGAACTGCCGTTCGACAATTCAAATGTTATTGAGTTTGGGTTTAAATGGGTTTAAAGTAAATGCAGAAAAGTAAATATTAACATAAAAAGAATTCATTCTTCAGAGAGAAGAAACTTGTCAGGCATGCACATAATCGACTCGTCACAAACTTAACCCTATCGACCAGTTATACTCAACCTACAATACTCCTCAATATCATCCAGCATCAATCACAACAGTGTCCATCTCTGACATACTGAGCTGAGAGAACAACCATGTTACCCTCGTCGACACTCTCACACCCGACTCGAGATACAGAGGCATTAAGCTTCGACACCCATAAAGATTGTTAGCTCTAAATCTATCTCTAGAATCCAGAAACTAACAGATAATCATCCCTAATCAAAGTTTGCGATGTTTATCTCTAACACAACCCAAACCCCGAGCATAAAGCAAAAATCAAGGGTAATCACCGATAAAGATTTGTAAAGTAAATTAAATATAACGCCATGGGCGACAAATATACATGAGTTTAAAGTAAATACATATACAACAACCCAACAAAGAAGAAATACACAAAGAAGAAAAGAAATAAACCAAACATCTCGCGGTTTGTCAAGGCCGACCGATGAGAAATCCACCCCGGATCATCCGTGTACAAGCTTCAATGTTGTTTTCTAAGCTAATCCTACTGAAAAATGAGTTTGATGGAGTTGGGAGCAAAAAACTCCAAAACAATAACCTAAAAAATGAATGAAATGACTTATATATTATTTACAAAATCTGTACAAGTTCGCAATGCCAACTTTTATTCGCAAAGCGAACATCAAATTAGGCACCTGATGTGCCTCAGGAACAGTTAAACCGCCTCTGTGATTCTGCAAAAGTTCGCAATGCGAACTTTTATTCGCAAAGCGAACATTCGCTGGAAAGTTTGCAATGCGAAATTTGGTGCCTTTTTCTACTGCCTCAAGTCTGGGAGAATTCGCCGGAAAGTTCGCAATGCGAACTTGACAACACACCAAGTCTTGTTTTGACCATAACTTTTGAACCGTAACTCGGTTTGACGCACGGTCGGAAGCGTTGGAAAGCTTATTCAATGCTCTATATAACAATGGAAAATATCTTTGCTTGAATACCTACAAAAATGAGAGAAAATCAATTAAACTCAATGATATTTACACGATACGCAATATATACACTATAACGTAAAGTAAACGTATTTACAAACAAAGCAGGGTTTATTCGAATGATATTAACAAAAAGTATCGATAAGTGCAACAAAACTTATATTAAAAAATAGCTACAATTTGCACTTATCAAACTCTCCCCAACTTAAACTTGTTTGTCCCCAAACAAGAATCAAGCGACTCAAAGAAACAGAGTGATAACTAAAGAATCAGGAATCAACAGGTTTTAAAAAACAGAAACAGATGAATGGTTCAAATGAAAAACGGTACATACAAAGTAAATACTTACCACTAAACTACGACGATAACATAGACACAAAACAAATGCAAAATACAAAAATCATGCCAAACATCCTAAAACAACACAAGTTCAAACGTGAATCACACCTAGCAAAAACAATCATCGATAGATGAAAAATACAAAATGAGGTACTTTTCACTCACACAACAATCTTGCAAACAAAAGACTAAATTATGCATTCATCCAAAAATTCACATTGAACATACAAAGGCAAGAATCACAAGGGCTTTCAAGGTTGTAGCGTGGTCGGGTAAACAAACAAGGGGCAATTTCTAAAGGTAATTGAAACAAAAACTTGCCTAAACCTAAGGGAGTGATCAACTCACAAAGACTCAAACACAAAATTCCAATCAACTTCTTCCAAAATCCCAAGTGTTACACAAAACACAATACTTATTTAGCACAATTATTTGAACTCTTTTTGTTTCCTTTCACAAGGATTTTCTTTTTCTTTCTTTTTTTTTTCTTTTCTTTTCTTTTCTTTTTCATATTTTTCTCTTTTTTCTTTTCTTTTTCAACCTCATATAATACAACCAATGAGTAAACAATCATTCTCTCCCCAACTTAAATTCAACCATATCATCATGTGAATACTCCCCACTTTCTAAGGCAAGGTAAAAATTCATAAAACAACACAAAATTGAGGGTTCAAGAAAAAACAATCAATCAAAATCCATACAAAAAGTGAATTCAATACTCATAGACAAGCATTAAGTTCAAGCAACATGGATAATGATAGAAAGACACAAAGGGGTTTAACAAATGCTCACACACTCACAAGGTGAATTGACTATTTGGTTAGGTAGTTGTGCTCAAAATGAAACAAAATGTCTTGATCCTTTTCATGCTTTCATATAATCAATACAAACAAAAGATTAAGCATAATAAAATCCAGTTAGAACAAGAATGTCGGTACTCCGCGCATATATGAACAATGGAAAGCTACCTCACAAAAAGGGTGAGAACTAAAGTGATTCACATCAAGAACAAGTATACAAAAGAATGAATGGCATGGAAGTTTGTAAAATGCCTAAGTATCATGAATATGCTAAAGTCTAGAAAGCGATAAACACATACCTTGGACGTGTACAAAACTTAACAATATCATTACCATACATCCGCAAGTTGAAATGATCAAAATTGGAACACCACCTTAAATTCCCTCAAGCTACTCAAAACAAGATTTTAGACAAACGCAAAAACTACTAATATAAACAAACTAAAAGACCGGCAGAAAATGGATTAAACAAGTTGTAAAGTGAAGATTTGAGAATTTTACGAACAATCCGAGTACAACTTGTTTAATCCATGTTCACCACACTACCTAAGCTAGAATAAAAAAGTAATAACGAAACAAAAAAAACGATAAAACATGCTTGTTTTACGTCGTAAGCTCGACGTCTTTATTGTGCTTAGCTAGTAACTTACTCCCTTCATGCCATGGTGATCCTCACCGCGCAAACCAAAACACTTGAACAAATGTTACGGGAACAGAATGTATACAACATTTGAACAAACATAATGGAAAATAAAAGAAAAACAAGTATCTATACAAGCATATATACAATATAAACAATTATGTACAAAGCTCCAAACTATCGCAATGCAATTCAATATCAAAACCAATCCCCGGCAACGACACCATTTTGTTGAAGCGGTAAAGCGGCAAGCAAAAATATTATTTTTGGAAGAATTCCCTCCAGGATTTATGTCGTGTCCACAGAGATCGGTGCTATTGAACTGCCGTTCGACAATTCAAATGTTATTGAGTTTGGGTTTAAATGGGTTTAAAGTAAATGCAGAAAAGTAAATATTAACATAAAAAGAATTCATTCTTCAGAGAGAAGAAACTTGTCAGGCATGCACATAATCGACTCGTCACAAACTTAACCCTATCGACCAGTTATACTCAACCTACAATACTCCTCAATATCATCCAGCATCAATCACAACAGTGTCCATCTCTGACATACTGAGCTGAGAGAACAACCATGTTACCCTCGTCGACACTCTCACACCCGACTCGAGATACAGAGGCATTAAGCTTCGACACCCATAAAGATTGTTAGCTCTAAATCTATCTCTAGAATCCAGAAACTAACAGATAATCATCCCTAATCAAAGTTTGCGATGTTTATCTCTAACACAACCCAAACCCCGAGCATAAAGCAAAAATCAAGGGTAATCACCGATAAAGATTTGTAAAGTAAATTAAATATAACGCCATGGGCGACAAATATACATGAGTTTAAAGTAAATACATATACAACAACCCAACAAAGAAGAAATACACAAAGAAGAAAAGAAATAAACCAAACATCTCGCGGTTTGTCAAGGCCGACCGATGAGAAATCCACCCCGGATCATCCGTGTACAAGCTTCAATGTTGTTTTCTAAGCTAATCCTACTGAAAAATGAGTTTGATGGAGTTGGGAGCAAAAAACTCCAAAACCATAACCTAAAAAATGAATGAAATGACTTATATATTATTTACAAAATCTGTACAAGTTCGCAATGCCAACTTTTATTCGCAAAGCGAACATCAAATTAGGCACCTGATGTGCCTCAGGAACAGTTAAACCGCCTCTGTGATTCTGCAAAAGTTCGCAATGCGAACTTTTATTCGCAAAGTGAACATTCACTGGAAAGTTTGCAATGCGAAATTTGGTGCCTTTTTCTACTGCCTCAAGTCTGGGAGAATTCGCCGGAAAGTTCGCAATGCGAACTTGACAACACACCAAGTCTTGTTTTGACCATAACTTTTGAACCGTAACTCGGTTTGACGCACGGTCGGAAGCGTTGGAAAGCTTATTCAATGCTCTATATAACAATGGAAAATATCTTTGCTTGAATACCTACAAAAATGAGAGAAAATCAATTAAACTCAATGATATTTACACGATACGCAATATATACACTATAACGTAAAGTAAACGTATTTACAAACAAAGCAGGGTTTATTCGAATGATATTAACAAAAAGTATCGATAAGTGCAACAAAACTTATATTAAAAAATAGCTACAATTTGCACTTATCAAACTCTCCCCAACTTAAACTTGTTTGTCCCCAAACAAGAATCAAGCGACTCAAAGAAACAGAGTGACAACTAAAGAATCAGGAATCAACAGGTTTTAAAAAACAGAAACAGATGAATGGTTCAAATGAAAAATGGTACATACAAAGTAAATACTTACCACTAAACTACGACGATAACATAGACACAAAACAAATGCAAAATACAAAAATCATGCCAAATATCCTAAAACAACACAAGTTCAAACGTGAATCACACCTAGCAAAAACAATCATCGATAGATGAAAAATACAAAATGAGGTACTTTTCACTCACACAACAATCTTGCAAACAAAAGACTAAATTATGCATTCATCCAAAAATTCACATTGAACATACAAAGGCAAGAATCACAAGGGCTTTCAAGGTTGTAGCGTGGTCGGGTAAACAAACAAGGGGCAATTTCTAAAGGTAATTGAAACAAAAACTTGCCTAAACCTAAGGGAGTGATCAACTCAAAAAGACTCAAACACAAAATTCCAATCAACTTCTTCCAAAATCCCAAGTGTTACACAAAACACAATACTTATTTAGCACAATTATTTGAACTCTTTTTGTTTCCTTTCACAAGGATTTTCTTTTTCTTTTTTTTTTTTTTTCTTTTCTTTTCTTTTCTTTTTCATATTTTTCTCTTTTTTCTTTTCTTTTTCAACCTCATATAATACAACCAATGAGTAAACAATCATTCTCTCCCCAACTTAAATTCAACCATATCATCATGTGAATACTCCCCACTTTCTAAGGCAAGGTAAAAATTCATAAAACAACACAAAATTGAGGGTTCAAGAAAAAACAATCAATCAAAATCCATACAAAAAGTGAATTCAATACTCATAGACAAGCATTAAGTTCAAGCAACATGGATAATGATAGAAAGACACAAAGGGGTTTAACAAATGCTCACACACTCACAAGGTGAATTGACTATTTGGTTAGGTAGTTGTGCTCAAAATGAAACAAAATGTCTTGATCCTTTTCATGCTTTCATATAATCAATACAAACAAAAGATTAAGCATAATAAAATCCAGTTAGAACAAGAATGTCGGTACTCCGCGCATATATGAACAATGGAAAGCTACCTCACAAAAAGGGTGAGAACTAAAGTGATTCACATCAAGAACAAGTATACAAAAGAATGAATGGCATGGAAGTTTGTAAAATGCCTAAGTATCATGAATATGCTAAAGTCTAGAAAGCGATAAACACATACCTTGGACGTGTACAAAACTTAACAATATCATTACCATACATCCGCAAGTTGAAATGATCAAAATTGGAACACCACCTTAAATTCCCTCAAGCTACTCAAAACAAGATTTTAGACAAACGCAAAAACTACTAATATAAACAAACTAAAAGACCGGCAGAAAATGGATTAAACAAGTTGTAAAGTGAAGATTTGAGAATTTTACGAACAATCCGAGTACAACTTGTTTAATCCATGTTCACCACACTACCTAAGCTAGAATAAAAAAGTAATAACGAAAAAAAAAACGATAAAACATGCTTGTTTTACGCCGTAAGCTCGACGTCTTTATTGTGCTTAGCTAGTAACTTACTCCCTTCATGCCATGGTGATCCTCACCGCGCAAACCAAAACACTTGAACAAATGTTACGGGAACAGAATGTATACAACATTTGAACAAACATAATGGAAAATAAAAGAAAAACAAGTATCTATACAAGCACATATACAATATAAACAATTATGTACAAAGCTCCAAACTATCGCAATGCAATTCAATATCAAAACCAATCCCCGGCAACGACACCATTTTGTTGAAGCGGTAAAGCGGCAAGCAAAAATATTATTTTTGGAAGAATTCCCTCCAGGATTTATGTCGTGTCCACAGAGATCGGTGCTATTGAACTGCCGTTCGACAATTCAAATGTTATTGAGTTTGGGTTTAAATGGGTTTAAAGTAAATGCAGAAAAGTAAATATTAACATAAAAAGAATTCATTCTTCAGAGAGAAGAAACTTGTCAGGCATGCACATAATCGACTCGTCACAAACTTAACCCTATCGACCAGTTATACTCAACCTACAATACTCCTCAATATCATCCAGCATCGCTCACAACAGTGTCCATCTCTGACACACTGAGCTGAGAGAACAACCATGTTACCCTCGTCGACACTCTCACACCCAACTCGAGATACAGAGGCATTAAGCTTCGACACCCATAAAGATTGTTAGCTCTAAATCTATCTCTAGAATCCAGAAACTAACAGATAATCATCCCTAATCAAAGTTTGCGATGTTTATCTCTAACACAACCCAAACCCCGAGCATAAAGCAAAAATCAAGGGTAATCACCGATAAAGATTTGTAAAGTAAATTAAATATAACGCCATGGGCGACAAATATACATGAGTTTAAAGTAAATACATATACAACAACCCAACAAAGAAGAAATACACAAAGAAGAAAAGAAATAAACCAAACATCTCGCGGTTTGTCAAGGCCGACCGATGAGAAATCCATCCCGGATCATCCGTGTACAAGCTTCAATGTTGTTTTCTAAGCTAATCCTACTGAAAAATGAGTTTGATGGAGTTGGGAGCAAAAAACTCCAAAACCATAACCTAAAAAATGAATGAAATGACTTATATATTATTTACAAAATCTGTACAAGTTCGCAATGCCAACTTTTATTCGCAAAGCGAACATCAAATTAGGCACCTGATGTGCCTCAGGAACAGTTAAACCGCCTCTGTGATTCTGCAAAAGTTCGCAATGCGAACTTTTATTCGCAAAGCGAACATTCGCTGGAAAGTTTGCAATGCGAAATTTGGTGCCTTTTTCTACTGCCTCAAGTCTGGGAGAATTCGCCGGAAAGTTCGCAATGCGAACTTGACAACACACCAAGTCTTGTTTTGACCATAACTTTTGAACCGTAACTCGGTTTGACGCACGGTCGGAAGCGTTGGAAAGCTTATTCAATGCTCTATATAACAATGGAAAATATCTTTGCTTGAATACCTACAAAAATGAGAGAAAATCAATTAAACTCAATGATATTTACACGATACGCAATATATACACTATAACGTAAAGTAAACGTATTTACAAACAAAGCAGGGTTTATTCGAATGATATTAACAAAAAGTATCGATAAGTGCAACAAAACTTATATTAAAAAATAGCTACAATTTGCACTTATCAAACTCTCCCCAACTTAAACTTGTTTGTCCCCAAACAAGAATCAAGCGACTCAAAGAAACAGAGTGACAACTAAAGAATCAGGAATCAACAGGTTTTAAAAAACAGAAACAGATGAATGGTTCAAATGAAAAACGGTACATACAAAGTAAATACTTACCACTAAACTACGACGATAACATAGACACAAAACAAATGCAAAATACAAAAATCATGCCAAACATCCTAAAACAACACAAGTTCAAACGTGAATCACACCTAGCAAAAACAATCATCGATAGATGAAAAATACAAAATGAGGTACTTTTCACTCACACAACAATCTTGCAAACAAAAGACTAAATTATGCATTCATCCAAAAATTCACATTGAACATACAAAGGCAAGAATCACAAGGGCTTTCAAGGTTGTAGCGTGGTCGGGTAAACAAACAAGGGGCAATTTCTAAAGGTAATTGAAACAAAAACTTGCCTAAACCTAAGGGAGTGATCAACTCACAAAGACTCAAACACAAAATTCCAATCAACTTCTTCCAAAATCCCAAGTGTTACACAAAACACAATACTTATTTAGCACAATTATTTGAACTCTTTTTGTTTCCTTTCACAAGGATTTTCTTTTTCTTTCTTTTTTTTTTCTTTTCTTTTCTTTTCTTTTTCATATTTTTCTCTTTTTTCTTTTCTTTTTCAACCTCATATAATACAACCAATGAGTAAACAATCATTCTCTCCCCAACTTAAATTCAACCATATCATCATGTGAATACTCCCCACTTTCTAAGGCAAGGTAAAAATTCATAAAACAACACAAAATTGAGGGTTCAAGAAAAAACAATCAATCAAAATCCATACAAAAAGTGAATTCAATACTCATAGACAAGCATTAAGTTCAAGCAACATGGATAATGATAGAAAGACACAAAGGGGTTTAACAAATGCTCACACACTCACAAGGTGAATTGACTATTTGGTTAGGTAGTTGTGCTCAAAATGAAACAAAATGTCTTGATCCTTTTCATGCTTTCATATAATCAATACAAACAAAAGATTAAGCATAATAAAATCCAGTTAGAACAAGAATGTCGGTACTCCGCGCATATATGAACAATGGAAAGCTACCTCACAAAAAGGGTGAGAACTAAAGTGATTCACATCAAGAACAAGTATACAAAAGAATGAATGGCATGGAAGTTTGTAAAATGCCTAAGTATCATGAATATGCTAAAGTCTAGAAAGCGATAAACACATACCTTGGACGTGTACAAAACTTAACAATATCATTACCATACATCCGCAAGTTGAAATGATCAAAATTGGAACACCACCTTAAATTCCCTCAAGCTACTCAAAACAAGATTTTAGACAAACGCAAAAACTACTAATATAAACAAACTAAAAGACCGGCAGAAAATGGATTAAACAAGTTGTAAAGTGAAGATTTGAGAATTTTACGAACAATCCGAGTACAACTTGTTTAATCCATGTTCACCACACTACCTAAGCTAGAATAAAAAAGTAATAACGAAACAAAAAAAACGATAAAACATGCTTGTTTTACGTCGTAAGCTCGACGTCTTTATTGTGCTTAGCTAGTAACTTACTCCCTTCATGCCATGGTGATCCTCACCGCGCAAACCAAAACACTTGAACAAATGTTACGGGAACAGAATGTATACAACATTTGAACAAACATAATGGAAAATAAAAGAAAAACAAGTATCTATACAAGCATATATACAATATAAACAATTATGTACAAAGCTCCAAACTATCGCAATGCAATTCAATATCAAAACCAATCCCCGGCAACGACACCATTTTGTTGAAGCGGTAAAGCGGCAAGCAAAAATATTATTTTTGGAAGAATTTCCTCCAGGATTTATGTCGTGTCCACAGAGATCGGTGCTATTGAACTGCCGTTCGACAATTCAAATGTTATTGAGTTTGGGTTTAAATGGGTTTAAAGTAAATGCAGAAAAGTAAATATTAACATAAAAAGAATTCATTCTTCAGAGAGAAGAAACTTGTCAGGCATGCACATAATCGACTCGTCACAAACTTAACCCTATCGACCAGTTATACTCAACCTACAATACTCCTCAATATCATCCAGCATCAATCACAACAGTGTCCATCTCTGACACACTGAGCTGAGAGAACAACCATGTTACCCTCGTCGACACTCTCACACCCGACTCGAGATACAGAGGCATTAAGCTTCGACACCCATCAAGATTGTTAGCTCTAAATCTATCTCTAGAATCCAGAAACTAACAGATAATCATCCCTAATCAAAGTTTGCGATGTTTATCTCTAACAGAACCCAAACCCCGAGCATAAAGCAAAAATCAAGGGTAATCACCGATAAAGATTTGTAAAGTAAATTAAATATAACGCCATGGGCGACAAATATACATGAGTTTAAAGTAAATACATATACAACAACCCAACAAAGAAGAAATACACAAAGAAGAAAAGAAATAAACCAAACATCTCGCGGTTTGTCAAGGCCGACCGATGAGAAATCCACCCCGGATCATCCGTGTACAAGCTTCAATGTTGTTTTCTAAGCTAATCCTACTGAAAAATGAGTTTGATGGAGTTGGGAGCAAAAAACTCCAAAACCATAACCTAAAAAATGAATGAAATGACTTATATATTATTTACAAAATCTGTACAAGTTCGCAATGCCAACTTTTATTCGCAAAGCGAACATCAAATTAGGCACCTGATGTGCCTCAGGAACAGTTAAACCGCCTCTGTGATTCTGCAAAAGTTCGCAATGCGAACTTTTATTCGCAAAGTGAACATTCACTGGAAAGTTTGCAATGCGAAATTTGGTGCCTTTTTCTACTGCCTCAAGTCTGGGAGAATTCGCCGGAAAGTTCGCAATGCGAACTTGACAACACACCAAGTCTTGTTTTGACCATAACTTTTGAACCGTAACTCGGTTTGACGCACGGTCGGAAGCGTTGGAAAGCTTATTCAATGCTCTATATAACAATGGAAAATATCTTTGCTTGAATACCTACAAAAATGAGAGAAAATCAATTAAACTCAATGATATTTACACGATACGCAATATATACACTATAACGTAAAGTAAACGTATTTACAAACAAAGCAGGGTTTATTCGAATGATATTAACAAAAAGTATCGATAAGTGCAACAAAACTTATATTAAAAAATAGCTACAATTTGCACTTATCAAACTCTCCCCAACTTAAACTTGTTTGTCCCCAAACAAGAATCAAGCGACTCAAAGAAACAGAGTGACAACTAAAGAATCAGGAATCAACAGGTTTTAAAAAACAGAAACAGATGAATGGTTCAAATGAAAAACGGTACATACAAAGTAAATACTTACCACTAAACTACGACGATAACATAGACACAAAACAAATGCAAAATACAAAAATCATGCCAAACATCCTAAAACAACACAAGTTCAAACGTGAATCACACCTAGCAAAAACAATCATCGATAGATGAAAAATACAAAATGAGGTACTTTTCACTCACACAACAATCTTGCAAACAAAAGACTAAATTATGCATTCATCCAAAAATTCACATTGAACATACAAAGGCAAGAATCACAAGGGCTTTCAAGGTTGTAGCGTGGTCGGGTAAACAAACAAGGGGCAATTTCTAAAGGTAATTGAAACAAAAACTTGCCTAAACCTAAGGGAGTGATCAACTCACAAAGACTCAAACACAAAATTCCAATCAACTTCTTCCAAAATCCCAAGTGTTACACAAAACACAATACTTATTTAGCACAATTATTTGAACTCTTTTTGTTTCCTTTCACAAGGATTTTCTTTTTCTTTCTTTTTTTTTTCTTTTCTTTTCTTTTCTTTTTCATATTTTTCTCTTTTTTCTTTTCTTTTTCAACCTCATATAATACAACCAATGAGTAAACAATCATTCTCTCCCCAACTTAAATTCAACCATATCATCATGTGAATACTCCCCACTTTCTAAGGCAAGGTAAAAATTCATAAAACAACACAAAATTGAGGGTTCAAGAAAAAACAATCAATCAAAATCCATACAAAAAGTGAATTCAATACTCATAGACAAGCATTAAGTTCAAGCAACATGGATAATGATAGAAAGACACAAAGGGGTTTAACAAATGCTCACACACTCACAAGGTGAATTGACTATTTGGTTAGGTAGTTGTGCTCAAAATGAAACAAAATGTCTTGATCCTTTTCATGCTTTCATATAATCAATACAAACAAAAGATTAAGCATAATAAAATCCAGTTAGAACAAGAATGTCGGTACTCCGCGCATATATGAACAATGGAAAGCTACCTCACAAAAAGGGTGAGAACTAAAGTGATTCACATCAAGAACAAGTATACAAAAGAATGAATGGCATGGAAGTTTGTAAAATGCCTAAGTATCATGAATATGCTAAAGTCTAGAAAGCGATAAACACATACCTTGGACGTGTACAAAACTTAACAATATCATTACCATACATCCGCAAGTTGAAATGATCAAAATTGGAACACCACCTTAAATTCCCTCAAGCTACTCAAAACAAGATTTTAGACAAACGCAAAAACTACTAATATAAACAAACTAAAAGACCGGCAGAAAATGGATTAAACAAGTTGTAAAGTGAAGATTTGAGAATTTTACGAACAATCCGAGTACAACTTGTTTAATCCATGTTCACCACACTACCTAAGCTAGAATAAAAAAGTAATAACGAAACAAAAAAAACGATAAAACATGCTTGTTTTACGTCGTAAGCTCGACGTCTTTATTGTGCTTAGCTAGTAACTTACTCCCTTCATGCCATGGTGATCCTCACCGCGCAAACCAAAACACTTGAACAAATGTTACGGGAACAGAATGTATACAACATTTGAACAAACATAATGGAAAATAAAAGAAAAACAAGTATCTATACAAGCATATATACAATATAAACAATTATGTACAAAGCTCCAAACTATCGCAATGCAATTCAATATCAAAACCAATCCCCGGCAACGACACCATTTTGTTGAAGCGGTAAAGCGGCAAGCAAAAATATTATTTTTGGAAGAATTCCCTCCAGGATTTATGTCGTGTCCACAGAGATCGGTGCTATTGAACTGCCGTTCGACAATTCAAATGTTATTGAGTTTGGGTTTAAATGGGTTTAAAGTAAATGCAGAAAAGTAAATATTAACATAAAAAGAATTCATTCTTCAGAGAGAAGAAACTTGTCAGGCATGCACATAATCGACTCGTCACAAACTTAACCCTATCGACCAGTTATACTCAACCTACAATACTCCTCAATATCATCCAGCATCAATCACAACAGTGTCCATCTCTGACACACTGAGCTGAGAGAACAACCATGTTACCCTCGTCGACACTCTCACACCCGACTCGAGATACAGAGGCATTAAGCTTCGACACCCATAAAGATTGTTAGCTCTAAATCTATCTCTAGAATCCAGAAACTAACAGATAATCATCCCTAATCAAAGTTTGCGATGTTTATCTCTAACACAACCCAAACCCCGAGCATAAAGCAAAAATCAAGGGTAATCACCGATAAAGATTTGTAAATTAAATTAAATATAACGCCATGGGCGACAAATATACATGAGTTTAAAGTAAATACATATACAACAACACAACAAAGAAGAAATACACAAAGAAGAAAAGAAATAAACCAAACATCTCGCGGTTTGTCAAGGCCGACCGATGAGAAATCCACCCCGGATCATCCGTGTACAAGCTTCAATGTTGTTTTCTAAGCTAATCCTACTGAAAAATGAGTTTGATGGAGTTGGGAGCAAAAAACTCCAAAACCATAACCTAAAAAATGAATGAAATGACTTATATATTATTTACAAAATCTGTACAAGTTCGCAATGCCAACTTTTATTCGCAAAGCGAACATCAAATTAGGCACCTGATGTGCCTCAGGAACAGTTAAACCGCCTCTGTGATTCTGCAAAAGTTCGCAATGCGAACTTTTATTCGCAAAGCGAACATTCGCTGGAAAGTTTGCAATGCGAAATTTGGTGCCTTTTTCTACTGCCTCAAGTCTGGGAGAATTCGCCAGAAAGTTCGCAATGCGAACTTGACAACACACCAAGTCTTGTTTTGACCATAACTTTTGAACCGTAACTCGGTTTGACGCACGGTCGGAAGAGTTGGAAAGCTTATTCAATGCTCTATATAACAATGGAAAATATCTTTGCTTGAATACCTACAAAAATGAGAGAAAATCAATTAAACTCAATGATATTTACACGATACGCAATATATACACTATAACGTAAAGTAAACGTATTTACAAACAAAGCAGGGTTTATTCGAATGATATTAACAAAAAGTATCGATAAGTGCAACAAAACTTATATTAAAAAATAGCTACAATTTGCACTTATCAAACTCTCCCCAACTTAAACTTGTTTGTCCCCAAACAAGAATCAAGCGACTCAAAGAAACAGAGTGACAACTAAAGAATCAGGAATCAACAGGTTTTAAAAAACAGAAACAGATGAATGGTTCAAATGAAAAACGGTACATACAAAGTAAATACTTACCACTAAACTACGACGATAACATAGACACAAAACAAATGCAAAATACAAAAATCATGCCAAACATCCTAAAACAACACAAGTTCAAACGTGAATCACACCTAGCAAAAACAATCATCGATAGATGAAAAATACAAAATGAGGTACTTTTCACTCACACAACAATCTTGCAAACAAAAGACTAAATTATGCATTCATCCAAAAATTCACATTGAACATACAAAGGCAAGAATCACAAGGGCTTTCAAGGTTGTAGCGTGGTCGGGTAAACAAACAAGGGGCAATTTCTAAAGGTAATTGAAACAAAAACTTGCCTAAACCTAAGGGAGTGATCAACTCACAAAGACTCAAACACAAAATTCCAATCAACTTCTTCCAAAATCCCAAGTGTTACACAAAACACAATACTTATTTAGCACAATTATTTGAACTCTTTTTGTTTCCTTTCACAAGGATTTTCTTTTTCTTTCTTATTTTTTTCTTTTCTTTTCTTTTCTTTTTCATATTTTTCTCTTTTTTCTTTTCTTTTTCAACCTCATATAATACAACCAATGAGTAAACAATCATTCTCTCCCCAACTTAAATTCAACCATATCATCATGTGAATACTCCCCACTTTCTAAGGCAAGGTAAAAATTCATAAAACAACACAAAGTTGAGGGTTCAAGAAAAAACAATCAATCAAAATCCATACAAAAAGTGAATTCAATACTCATAGACAAGCATTAAGTTCAAGCAACATGGATAATGATAGAAAGACACAAAGGGGTTTAACAAATGCTCACACACTCACAAGGTGAATTGACTATTTGGTTAGGTAGTTGTGCTCAAAATGAAACAAAATGTCTTGATCCTTTTCATGCTTTCATATAATCAATACAAACAAAAGATTAAGCATAATAAAATCCAGTTAGAACAAGAATGTCGGTACTCCGCGCATATATGAACAATGGAAAGCTACCTCACAAAAAGGGTGAGAACTAAAGTGATTCACATCAAGAACAAGTATACAAAAGAATGAATGGCATGGAAGTTTGTAAAATACCTAAGTATCATGAATATGCTAAAGTCTAGAAAGCGATAAACACATACCTTGGACGTGTACAAAACTTAACAATATCATTACCATACATCCGCAAGTTGAAATGATCAAAATTGGAACACCACCTTAAATTCCCTCAAGCTACTCAAAACAAGATTTTAGACAAACGCAAAAACTACTAATATAAACAAACTAAAAGACCGGCAGAAAATGGATTAAACAAGTTGTAAAGTGAAGATTTGAGAATTTTACGAACAATCCGAGTACAACTTGTTTAATCCATGTTCACCACACTACCTAAGCTAGAATAAAAAAGTAATAACGAAACAAAAAAAACGATAAAACATGCTTGTTTTACGTCGTAAGCTCGACGTCTTTATTGTGCTTAGCTAGTAACTTACTCCCTTCATGCCATGGTGATCCTCACCGCGCAAACCAAAACACTTGAACAAATGTTACGGGAACAGAATGTATACAACATTTGAACAAACATAATGGAAAATAAAAGAAAAACAAGTATCTATACAAGCATATATACAATATAAACAATTATGTACAAAGCTCCAAACTATCGCAATGCAATTCAATATCAAAACCAATCCCCGGCAACGACACCATTTTGTTGAAGCGGTAAAGCGGCAAGCAAAAATATTATTTTTGGAAGAATTCCCTCCAGGATTTATGTCGTGTCCACAGAGATCGGTGCTATTGAACTGCCGTTCGACAATTCAAATGTTATTGAGTTTGGGTTTAAATGGGTTTAAAGTAAATGCAGAAAAGTAAATATTAACATAAAAAGAATTCATTCTTCAGAGAGAAGAAACTTGTCAGGCATGCACATAATCGACTCGTCACAAACTTAACCCTATCGACCAGTTATACTCAACCTACAATACTCCTCAATATCATCCAGCATCAATCACAACAGTGTCCATCTCTGACACACTGAGCTGAGAGAACAACCATGTTACCCTCGTCGACACTCTCACACCCGACTCGAGATACAGAGGCATTAAGCTTCGACACCCATAAAGATTGTTAGCTCTAAATCTATCTCTAGAATCCAGAAACTAACAGATAATCATCCCTAATCAAAGTTTGCGATGTTTATCTCTAACACAACCCAAACCCCGAGCATAAAGCAAAAATCAAGGGTAATCACCGATAAAGATTTGTAAATTAAATTAAATATAACGCCATGGGCGACAAATATACATGAGTTTAAAGTAAATACATATACAACAACACAACAAAGAAGAAATACACAAAGAAGAAAAGAAATAAACCAAACATCTCGCGGTTTGTCAAGGCCGACCGATGAGAAATCCACCCCGGATCATCCGTGTACAAGCTTCAATGTTGTTTTCTAAGCTAATCCTACTGAAAAATGAGTTTGATGGAGTTGGGAGCAAAAAACTCCAAAACCATAACCTAAAAAATGAATGAAATGACTTATATATTATTTACAAAATCTGTACAAGTTCGCAATGCCAACTTTTATTCGCAAAGCGAACATCAAATTAGGCACCTGATGTGCCTCAGGAACAGTTAAACCGCCTCTGTGATTCTGCAAAAGTTCGCAATGCGAACTTTTATTCGCAAAGCGAACATTCGCTGGAAAGTTTGCAATGCGAAATTTGGTGCCTTTTTCTACTGCCTCAAGTCTGGGAGAATTCGCCAGAAAGTTCGCAATGCGAACTTGACAACACACCAAGTCTTGTTTTGACCATAACTTTTGAACCGTAACTCGGTTTGACGCACGGTCGGAAGAGTTGGAAAGCTTATTCAATGCTCTATATAACAATGGAAAATATCTTTGCTTGAATACCTACAAAAATGAGAGAAAATCAATTAAACTCAATGATATTTACACGATACGCAATATATACACTATAACGTAAAGTAAACGTATTTACAAACAAAGCAGGGTTTATTCGAATGATATTAACAAAAAGTATCGATAAGTGCAACAAAACTTATATTAAAAAATAGCTACAATTTGCACTTATCAAACTCTCCCCAACTTAAACTTGTTTGTCCCCAAACAAGAATCAAGCGACTCAAAGAAACAGAGTGACAACTAAAGAATCAGGAATCAACAGGTTTTAAAAAACAGAAACAGATGAATGGTTCAAATGAAAAACGGTACATACAAAGTAAATACTTACCACTAAACTACGACGATAACATAGACACAAAACAAATGCAAAATACAAAAATCATGCCAAACATCCTAAAACAACACAAGTTCAAACGTGAATCACACCTAGCAAAAACAATCATCGATAGATGAAAAATACAAAATGAGGTACTTTTCACTCACACAACAATCTTGCAAACAAAAGACTAAATTATGCATTCATCCAAAAATTCACATTGAACATACAAAGGCAAGAATCACAAGGGCTTTCAAGGTTGTAGCGTGGTCGGGTAAACAAACAAGGGGCAATTTCTAAAGGTAATTGAAACAAAAACTTGCCTAAACCTAAGGGAGTGATCAACTCACAAAGACTCAAACACAAAATTCCAATCAACTTCTTCCAAAATCCCAAGTGTTACACAAAACACAATACTTATTTAGCACAATTATTTGAACTCTTTTTGTTTCCTTTCACAAGGATTTTCTTTTTCTTTCTTATTTTTTTCTTTTCTTTTCTTTTCTTTTTCATATTTTTCTCTTTTTTCTTTTCTTTTTCAACCTCATATAATACAACCAATGAGTAAACAATCATTCTCTCCCCAACTTAAATTCAACCATATCATCATGTGAATACTCCCCACTTTCTAAGGCAAGGTAAAAATTCATAAAACAACACAAAGTTGAGGGTTCAAGAAAAAACAATCAATCAAAATCCATACAAAAAGTGAATTCAATACTCATAGACAAGCATTAAGTTCAAGCAACATGGATAATGATAGAAAGACACAAAGGGGTTTAACAAATGCTCACACACTCACAAGGTGAATTGACTATTTGGTTAGGTAGTTGTGCTCAAAATGAAACAAAATGTCTTGATCCTTTTCATGCTTTCATATAATCAATACAAACAAAAGATTAAGCATAATAAAATCCAGTTAGAACAAGAATGTCGGTACTCCGCGCATATATGAACAATGGAAAGCTACCTCACAAAAAGGGTGAGAACTAAAGTGATTCACATCAAGAACAAGTATACAAAAGAATGAATGGCATGGAAGTTTGTAAAATGCCTAAGTATCATGAATATGCTAAAGTCTAGAAAGCGATAAACACATACCTTGGACGTGTACAAAACTTAACAATATCATTACCATACATCCGCAAGTTGAAATGATCAAAATTGGAACACCACCTTAAATTCCCTCAAGCTACTCAAAACAAGATTTTAGACAAACGCAAAAACTACTAATATAAACAAACTAAAAGACCGGCAGAAAATGGATTAAACAAGTTGTAAAGTGAAGATTTGAGAATTTTACGAACAATCCGAGTACAACTTGTTTAATCCATGTTCACCACACTACCTAAGCTAGAATAAAAAAGTAATAACGAAAAAAAAAAAAACGATAAAACATGCTTGTTTTACGCCGTAAGCTCGACGTCTTTATTGTGCTTAGCTAGTAACTTACTCCCTTCATGCCATGGTGATCCTCACCGCGCAAACCAAAACACTTGAACAAATGTTACGGGAACAGAATGTATACAACATTTGAACAAACATAATGGAAAATAAAAGAAAAACAAGTATCTATACAAGCATATATACAATATAAACAATTATGTACAAAGCTCCAAACTATCGCAATGCAATTCAATATCAAAACCAATCCCCGGCAACGACACCATTTTGTTGAAGCGGTAAAGCGGCAAGCAAAAATATTATTTTTGGAAGAATTCCCTCCAGGATTTATGTCGTGTCCACAGAGATCGGTGCTATTGAACTGCCGTTCGACAATTCAAATGTTATTGAGTTTGGGTTTAAATGGGTTTAAAGTAAATGCAGAAAAGTAAATATTAACATAAAAAGAATTCATTCTTCAGAGAGAAGAAACTTGTCAGGCATGCACATAATCGACTCGTCACAAACTTAACCCTATCGACCAGTTATACTCAACCTACAGTACTCCTCAATATCATCCAGCATCGCTCACAACAGTGTCCATCTCTGACACACTGAGCTGAGAGAACAACCATGTTACCCTCGTCGACACTCTCACACCCGACTCGAGATACAGAGGCATTAAGCTTCGACACCCATAAAGATTGTTAGCTCTAAATCTATCTCTAGAATCCAGAAACTAACAGATAATCATCCCTAATCAAAGTTTGCGATGTTTATCTCTAACACAACCCAAACCCCGAGCATAAAGCAAAAATCAAGGGTAATCACCGATAAAGATTTGTAAAGTAAATTAAATATAACGCCATGGGCGACAAATATACATGAGTTTAAAGTAAATACATATACAACAACCCAACAAAGAAGAAATACACAAAGAAGAAAAGAAATAAACCAAACATCTCGCGGTTTGTCAAGGCCGACCGATGAGAAATCCACCCCAGATCATCCGTGTACAAGCTTCAATGTTGTTTTCTAAGCTAATCCTACTGAAAAATGAGTTTGATGGAGTTGGGAGCAAAAAACTCCAAAACCATAACCTAAAAAATGAATGAAATGACTTATATATTATTTACAAAATCTGTACAAGTTCGCAATGCCAACTTTTATTCGCAAAGCGAACATCAAATTAGGCACCTGATGTGCCTCAGGAACAGTTAAACCGCCTCTGTGATTCTGCAAAAGTTCGCAATGCGAACTTTTATTCGCAAAGCGAACATTCGCTGGAAAGTTTGCAATGCGAAATTTGGTGCCTTTTTCTACTGCCTCAAGTCTGGGAGAATTCGCCGGAAAGTTCGCAATGCGAACTTGACAACACACCAAGCCTTGTTTTGACCATAACTTTTGAACCGTAACTCGGTTTGACGCACGGTCGGAAGCGTTGGAAAGCTTATTCAATGCTCTATATAACAATGGAAAATATCTTTGCTTGAATACCTACAAAAATGAGAGAAAATAATTAAACTCAATGATATTTACACGATACGCAATATATACACTATAACGTAAAGTAAACGTATTTACAAACAAAGCAGGGTTTATTCGAACGATATTAACAAAAAGTATCGATAAGTGCAACAAAACTTATATTAAAAAATAGCTACAATTTGCACTTATCAAACTCTCCCCAACTTAAACTTGTTTGTCCCCAAACAAGAATCAAGCGACTCAAAGAAACAGAGTGACAACTAAAGAATCAGGAATCAACAGGTTTTAAAAAACAGAAACAGATGAATGGTTCAAATGAAAAACGGTACATACAAAGTAAATACTTACCACTAAACTACGACGATAACATAGACACAAAACAAATGCAAAATACAAAAATCATGCCAAACATCCTAAAACAACACAAGTTCAAACGTGAATCACACCTAGCAAAAACAATCATCGATAGATGAAAAATACAAAATGAGGTACTTTTCACTCACACAACAATCTTGCAAACAAAAGACTAAATTATGCATTCATCCAAAAATTCACATTGAACATACAAAGGCAAGAATCACAAGGGCTTTCAAGGTTGTAGCGTGGTCGGGTAAACAAACAAGGGGCAATTTCTAAAGGTAATTGAAATAAAAACTTGCCTAAACCTAAGGGAGTGATCAACTCACAAAGACTCAAACACAAAATTCCAATCAACTTCTTCCAAAATCCCAAGTGTTACACAAAACACAATACTTATTTAGCACAATTATTTGAACTCTTTTTGTTTCCTTTCACAAGGATTTTCTTTTTCTTTCTTTTTTTTTTCTTTTCTTTTCTTTTCTTTTTCATATTTTTCTCTTTTTTCTTTTCTTTTTCAACCTCATATAATCCAACCAATGAGTAAACAATCATTCTCTCCCCAACTTAAATTCAACCATATCATCATGTGAATACTCCCCACTTTCTAAGGCAAGGTAAAAATTCATAAAACAACACAAAGTTGAGGGTTCAAGAAAAAACAATCAATCAAAATCCATACAAAAAGTGAATTCAATACTCATAGACAAGCATTAAGTTCAAGCAACATGGATAATGATAGAAAGACACAAAGGGGTTTAACAAATGCTCACACACTCACAAGGTGAATTGACTATTTGGTTAGGTAGTTGTGCTCAAAATGAAACAAAATGTCTTGATCCTTTTCATGCTTTCATATAATCAATACAAACAAAAGATTAAGCATAATAAAATCCAGTTAGAACAAGAATGTCGGTACTCCGCGCATATATGAACAATGGAAAGCTACCTCACAAAAAGGGTGAGAACTAAAGTGATTCACATCAAGAACAAGTATACAAAAGAATGAATGGCATGGAAGTTTGTAAAATGCCTAAGTATCATGAATATGCTAAAGTCTAGAAAGCGATAAACACATACCTTGGACGTGTACAAAACTTAACAATATCATTACCATAAATCCGCAAGTTGAAATGATCAAACTTGGAACACCACCTTAAATTCCCTCAAGCTACTCAAAACAAGATTTTAGACAAACGCAAAAACTACTAATATAAACAAACTAAAAGACCGGCAGAAAATGGATTAAACAAGTTTTAAAGTGAAGATTTGAGAATTTTACGAACAATCCGAGTACAACTTGTTTAATCCATGTTCACCACACTACCTAAGCTAGAATAAAAAAGTAATAACGAAACAAAAAAAACGATAAAACATGCTTGTTTTACGTCGTAAGCTCGACGTCTTTATTGTGCTTAGCTAGTAACTTACTCCCTTCATGCCATGGTGATCCTCACCGCGCAAACCAAAAGCAAGTGTCCTAACCAAACACTTGAACAAATGTTACGGGAACAGAATGTATACAACATTTGAACAAACATAATGGAAAATAAAAGAAAAACAAGTATCTATACAAGCATATATACAATATAAACAATTATGTACAAAGCTCCAAACTATCGCAATGCAATTCAATATCAAAACCAATCCCCGGCAACGACACCATTTGTTGAAGCGGTAAAGCGGCAAGCAAAAATATTATTTTTGGAAGAATTCCCTCCAGGATTTATGTCGTGTCCACAGAGATCGGTGCTATTGAACTGCCGTTCGACAATTCAAATCTTATTGAGTTTGGGTTTAAATGGGTTTAAAGTAAATGCAGAAAAGTAAATATTAACATAAAAAGAATTCATTCTTCAGAGAGAAGAAACTTGTCAGGCATGCACATAATCGACTCGTCACAAACTTAACCCTATCGACCAGTTATACTCAACCTACAATACTCCTCAATATCATCCAGCATCGCTCACAACAGTGTCCATCTCTGACACACTGAGCTGAGAGAACAACCATGTTACCCTCGTCGACACTCTCGCACCCGACTCGAGATACAAAGGCATTAAGCTTCGACACCCATAAAGATTGTTAGATCTAAATCTATCTCTAGAATCCAGAAACTAACAGATAATCATCCCTAATCAAAGTTTGCGATGTTTATCTCTAACACAACCCAAACCCCGAGCATAAAGCAAAAATCAAGGGTAATCACCGATAAAGATTTGTAAAGTAAATTAAATATAACGCCATGGGCGACAAATATACATGAGTTTAAAGTAAATACATATACAACAACCCAACAAAGAAGAAATACACAAAGAAGAAAAGAAATAAACCAAACATCTCGCGGTTTGTCAAGGCCGGTTGATGAGAAATCCACCCCGGATCATCCGTGTACAAGCTTCAATGTTGTTTTCTAAGCTAATCCTATTGAAAAATGAGTTTGATGGAGTTGGGAGCAAAAATCCCCAAAACCATAACCTAAAAAAATGAATGAAATGACTTATATATTATTTACAAAATCTGCACAAGTTCGCAATGTAAACTTTTATTCGCAAAGCGAACATCAAATTAGGCATGTGATGTGCCTCAAGAACAGTTAAACCGCCTCTACGATTCTGCAAAAGTTCGCAATGCGAACTTTTATTCGCAAAGAGAACATTCGCTGAAAAGTTCGCAATGCGAACTTTGGTGCCTTTTTCTACTGTCTCAAGTCAGGGAGAATTCGCCGGAAAGTTCGCAATGCGAACTTGACAGCACACCAGCCCTTGTTTTGACCATAACTTTTGAACCGTAACTCAGATTGACGCATGGTCGGAAGCGTTGGAAAGCTTATTCAATGCTGTACACAACAATGGCAAAATATCTTTGCTTGAATACTTACAAATATGAGAGAAAATCAATTAAACTCAATGATATTTATACGATACGCAATATATACACTATAACGTAAAGTAAACGTATTTACAAACAAAGCGGGGTTTATTCGAACGATATTAACAAAAAGTATCGATAAGTGCAACAAAACTTATATACAAAAATAGCTACAATTTGCACTTATCATGTAGCTAAACACCTCTTGTGTCAGGATTAGAGGTAGGTCATCCTTCATTTTGTATGTATTGATCTTGATGTTTAGTTTGTGAACTTTGTTGATGATTAATATATGGTGAAAAACTTTGTTTGTATGGTTTATATTTTGTTTTGGTTCATGATTGAGAAATATGTTCTAAAACTTGACCTAAGTTTCAATCCATCAACAATCATAAGGCTAGAGATAGTTTTGAGAGTTGATGTTCATAAATATTGATCTTGAATGTTATCATATTGATAGTTAGAGTTAGAGACCATCTAAAGATCAATATGATAAATCTCACAACAAGTGTTAGAGATAAACTTGTTGAGAGGATATGTGATTATATTCATCGTTAACAAGTTCACATACTTTATCGAGTAAATACGTATAAAATGGATTATCGGACCCTAATCTTGGCATGTTTTTTACCAAACCTTTAAAACCAAATTTCTTTACCGTGTTATTAAATTCTTATGCAAACGATCCGTTACAAATCAACCAAAATCTTTGTTACCCTAAAGTTTAAAACGATTTCGACTATAGAACGGCGGTAATATCCATACAATCCCTGCGGATACGATAACAAAAACCCCCACTGAAATACCTTTCAACACATACCTGTAGCGAGCGATTTTGGACGTGGTTCTTAAGCACTGTCGCTCTGGGGTACTACAGGTCGATTCATTTTTTATCCTATTGAAGTTGATGAAGGAAGGGAAATAGATGTCTCCAATTAACCCTGCTTGCAAACTGAGTTTAAACAGATGACTGTTAGTTTACATATGAGGTTTAGATTGTGGGCCTCTCTCTGCTTATTTTGTTAAGAATGAAATGATGGGACTATTCATGGGGATCTTAGGACTGATGCTTTTCGATTGATGCATGAGGGTACGGGACTTTGGGTTTATGATTAGTGTGCTCGCTAAGATTTTTCAATCTTATGCCTACGTATTCCCGTTTAACAAAACAGGGAAATCAGAGCGATCGTAGTTCCTCCTATTCTATGGGAGGAAAATGGTTGTTTTGGTGTCTTATTCAAAGCCCAAGACGTGAAGCTAAAGGTGGTTTGTATCTTGTTCAAAGCCCAAGATGTGAGGCTGAAGGGTCTATTTGTATCTTGTTCGAAGCCCAAGATGTGAAGCTAAAGGGTTTTGACTTTAGGGAGAATTTATCATCTCTAAAGGGGAGTTGTTGATGTTTGTATGCTATGAACAAGGCACAACTTTGGTGCTAAGGGGTTGATTGACTCAACCGGGGTTTTCTTTATACAAAGCCTAAGAGGAGGCTATTGATCCAACAAGAGGGTGGTTTTGCGTGTCTTGTACGAAGCCCAAGACGGAGGCTAAAAGGGATTGACTCAACAAGAGAATCTTTTATACTCAACAAGAGAGTGTTTTTGTATGTGTCTTGTACGAAGCCCAAGGCGGAGACTAAAAGGGTTGACTCAACAAGAGAGTGCTTTTTGTATCTCGTACGAAGCCCGAGAAGGAGGCTAAAAGGGTGATTGACTCAACAAGAGAGTCTTTTATACTCAACAAGAGAGTGATTTTCTATCTCGTACGAAGCCCGAGATGGAGGCTAAAGGAGTTGACTAAACAAGATATTGCTTCTATGTGTCTTGTACGAAGCCCAAGACGGAGGCTAAAAGGGATTGACTCAACAAGAGAGTCTTTTATACTCAACAAGAGAGTGCTTTTGGTATCTCGTACGAAGCCAGAGATGGAGGCTGAAAGGGATTGACTCAACAAGAGAGTCTTTTATACTCAACAAGAGAGTGTTTTTGGTATCTCGTACGAAGCCCGAGATGGAGGCTGAAAAGTGGGTGACTCAATAGGAGAGTCTGAAAAGGTTAGCTCCGCTGGGGAGAATCATTGTACAAAGCCCAAGAGGAGGCTGTTGTAACTGTTTCAGTTTAGTGACAGGTCTAGTATGTTGGATAAATAGAAAATCAGTTCTTAGATGGGTAATGTTGTGCTTAGGGATTGATCAGAGGATCAGGGTTATTTCCTGTTCTTTAAGGAAATGGGAAATCCAAAGGGTATTGAGACTGTCCAAGTCTACCGGTGTTTTGAGAAGTCGATTCTCGGCTAAGTGAATGATCTTTGTACGATGCCCAAGAGAAAGCTGGTTTGTTAAGGGATGAGGATCAACCCATTAACTGGTCTGACATTTGACTCAGAAAGACAGCTCTAGCAAATTGATGACTAGGTTCTGTTCCTATACCTGTAGAGGTCTCTGGGTCCTTGTACTAAGCCCAAGAGAAGGCATGAGAGCTTTTAAGAAGCCGAAGGGTCCTTGTATAACGTCCAAGAGGAGGCGGGGATGCTTTTAAGAAGCCTGTAGGTCCCCAAACCCCGATAAGTTCAAGACATGCCATTCACCGAGAATAGATCAAGCCAGGAAAGTCTGAGAATTTGGAAGAAACTCAAGAGATGCCATTCACGGAGAAAAGATCATCTCTGGGGAGTAGAGTCTCTTTGACAATTTCTAAGGGTGACAGTCTGAGAAAGGGTTCACCGAGAATGATGCCTTTCACGTCTCCATATTTTTTAACCCCAAGAGGAGGGAAGACTGTGTCTGGTAATCCTATGGGGATCTAGTTTTGTTTGTATTTAAGAGTGACCAATAAGGCTTTACCTAGTGCTAGACGTAGTTGGCGGGGAAAACTCTAAATAACTATACTAGTATTACACAGTTGATATTTGACAGGTATATACAAGTTTGTGAAAGAAGACTTACAGTGAGCAGCCCCACAATACAGTTATATATATATGAAAACGGATAAAGAAAGCGGGTAAACACTTACTCGGTTGTAGAGCTTCCATGCTGTTTGGTTAGTTGTTCAACAAAGAAAGCTTTGATAACAATATTATAATCAAAGGAGAAAGTGCTTTGAAAGATTTGTTGGGGCTTACAGCTCAAGGAGAGGCCCAAAGTTTTATCAGTGATTGCACTGTTGTTTTTGAAATTGTACAGGGACTTATACAAGTGACTGAGGCCCAAAAGGTTTTCTGTACAAAGGGATGGGTCTTACACTCTCACAAGAGGCCCAAAGGTTTATTTTGAACTGGCGACGATCGCACCGAACTTTTGAAATACAACGGAACTTATACAACATTTGAGGCCCAAAAATGGTTTGTATTTACAAAGGATTGGGTGTTACACTCTATTAGAGGCCCTGAAAAGTTTAAGGAAAGGAATGGGGCTTATAACACGAGGGTAGGCCCAGATAATTATTTGTTTGAAAAATGGCGATCGCGCCGAGATTTTTCTTTTAACGTAGAGGGACTTATATAATTTCTGAGGCCCAAAATGGTTTTAGTTAAAAGGGGATTGGGTCTTACACTCTATTAGAGGCCCAAAGTGTTTGAAAAAGTTTGATGAGGGTTGGATTAATCAAAAACCCTAATTTGTTTTCAAAATGTATTTTAATTGAATAAAAATTCAATTAAAATGATCAAAATTATTAAACATGTGGAAAACAAATTGTGATCTTGGATTAATGTTTCAAAAATCAGGTTTTGATTCACAAAATGTTTGGAAATCACTAAAATTTGAAAAATCAAGAAGGAGAAAATATTTTAAATGTAAAAACAATGAAAATATTAATTCCTTACAAAAATATCAAGTATATGAAATAAATAATATTTTTGGGATTTTTTGGGAAAATAAAATATTTTAACATTTTTGTGAATTATTAAAAAAAGAATCAACTCAAAATCATTAAAACTCAGAGAGAAATTAATTTTTGAATCAATTAAATAAAATCACAAAATTCAAATATTCAAATGTTTGAAAATGGCGCCAAGAACATGGCAAGAACACGCGCCACCCTCTGTTTCTGCAGATTTGCATTTTCTATCCAATCTCACTGAATACTTGATTATATCATGCAATCTACATATCAATCTACTCGTTTTCACCTCACGATCATATCTATGGTCTTTAATTTCATTTATTTTAAACATGGAATAAGAAATCAAAGAGAAACCTCAAAAACCCTAAAATTTGCATGAAGGCTCAGAAATTCCATACACGATTCAAAAAAACCAATTGATTGAGGGAAAACACTCTATGCATGATTATGAACATATGGCCAAATTATTGTGCAGCAAAAAATGCATGGATCATAGAGTTAGAAGAGCTCATGCTTACCTCTTGCAGCTGGTGATCGTGTTTTGTGTTAGAGGTGTTGCAGCTTGGTTCCAAGGATATGAACAGCTTCCCTAGGTGATATGGAGTGTGTCTGGATGCTTGGAATGAATGGAAATGATCTGGAACTGAAGATGGTATCCCAACTGCAACTTGGTTAAAACCTTGAGCAACTGGCTGGTGATTCTGAGAAATCAGTGTTCTAGATGTTGTTTAAGTGTTTGGATCACTTCTATATGATGTTTATGAGGTGTGTATGTGATTGGTTTGGTTGGAATAGCTCTCAAACTCAAAACCCGATAGTGACTTGCTTTGGAAGGCAATTTTAGAGTGAAAGAAGAGATTTTAAGGAAAGCATCTGTTTGATGGCTTTGGTGTACTCAAACTGAACACAATTGAGCTCTATTTATAGTAGACCAAGTTTATTTTGCAAGGAATAGTGAATGGCAACTGCTGCATAGGTTTGGCCAATGTTGGGCAATGAGAATCCAAGTCTCCTCTAGCCATTGAATAAAGGTTAGGGCATAGGCTGCTGGTTCCCTTGGCCTTGGATAAGTCTTGACTGAATTCAGTTGGGAAGGGCTCAGTCCATGCCACCTTAGTGCATCCATTGAATGTTCCAAAACAAAATTGGACTCTTGTCCCTCTTTTAGGGATTTCTAGGCTTGGCATGCTATTTTTGGTTCCAAAGACTTGGGAGGCTTGGGATCAGAGTTGGTTCCTCCTTGGTCCCCCCCTTGAGGTGTTCAGATGGATAGAGTTGCTTGCCCTTTGCAAAATTTGGGCAAATCGAGCAAAACTCCAAAATCTGCCTTGCCATGACAGTTTGCAGCAAGGCATATTGGCATTGTCATATCTCATGGCCCAAGTGGAATTTGATGGAGTTCTTGGCCATTTTGGAAAGCCCTCATATGATACAACAACTGTTTGATCATAGTTGGTTTTGATACTTTTTGGATCCAAGTGAAAAATGCCCCTATATTTGGAAAAAGTGAAGGCAGATTCTGACTTAGTGAAAATTTCACTAAGTGTTGGAAAAAGTGGCATTTCATGTTTTCAGCCATTTTGATCATTCCATAACTCAAAATCCATGATGAATTGGAATGAGGTGTAGTTGAAGCTTTTTTAGAGGGCTATGAGGGCTACACATCTAGCTTTGAATGGGAAAAAATGGCCTTGTGGTTTAGGAGTTATGATCCTCCAAATTTGGTACCCTAGCCACTTTGTTCCATAACTTAGAAAATTTCTAAGTTTTTATGGTTACCCTTTTTACAAGTTATCCCACTTTTCTTGATTTTTCTTGATGAATGATGATCCAAATCACACATTAACATCATTTTAAGGTTAAAGAACCATAATTGTGAAAAATCTCAAAAAGTCAAAGTTGACTTTTGTGCACAGTTGACTTTTTGTCAGATGAATTCCAAACTGTGCGATTCTCTATGAAATCAAGTCCTTGACCTAAATCAAACTTAATAGATGGACTCCATAGGTGATATAGGGTGTATTAAATCATGTCCCAAGGTTTGGGAGCATGCCTTGGTCAAAATTCAAAGGCACGGTTGACTTTTTCCGCGAAACCCTAACTGTGGTTCTGATAAACTTGAAACTTGTTGCTCAAGTTTCTTGGATTTATCCATTATGGAAAATGGATCAATGTGGTGTGTTAGGGATCCTCAAATCATGTCTTGAGGTCTTGGCTCATGATTTGTCCCAACAGTCAACTTAGGGGTGAATTAGGTCAAGAAACCCTAATTCCTGATTTTTTATGAATGCATCCCCTGAGGCTAAATTGATTTGATGATTGGGTTTATGATGTCCCTTGGAGCATATTAGGTTATGCTTTGAAGCATTGGCTCATGCCCAGAGGAAAATTCCCATCTGGAGGCCTTGGTCGACCAAAACCCTAATTTGGTGACACTGGCGATCTTGAGGCTTGATCCACCTAGAAGGGAGCAGCCTTGTGCTTAATCTATAAAGTGGGAGTCCTCTTATCCATTGTGGATGTTTGAGAGGTTTAGACAAGTTGAAGATCATGTCAATTTTTGATTGATCCTTTGTCTAAGGCTCAGAGAGGGCTTGAAACCCTAATTTTTTATAGTAGTGAATGCTCACCCATCTTTGGGGAGATTGATGAGGTATGATGGTTCCTCCATATTGTGATGATGATTTGCACAATGATGGGAATCTTAGTGGTCAAAATTTAGGGTATGAAAGATGCCCCTATTTAATCTTCTTGGACCTGAAGGTGTGAATGGCGAAGGTATTCGGGCATTCCGGGTGCAAGAGGATTAAATATCGGAATACCCAAAATTTTGACGGTGGTTATGAATGGAAGTTTTCCGATCCATCTTCTTTTGCTAAGCAACAATGCTTAGAAAATGTAAAAACTTCCCCACGATCCTGGTTTCCTACCAAGGAACTGGTCTCAGTTTCTGGTGTAAACTTCCCTTCGATCCTGGTTTCCTACCAAGGAACTGGTCTTAGTTTCTGGTGTAAACTTCCCCTCAATCCTGGTTTCCTACCAAGGAACTGGTATCAGTTTCTAATATAATCTTCCCCTCTATCCTGGTCTTCTACCAAGGAACTGGTCTCAGTTTCTAATGTAAACTTCCCCTCGATCCTGGTCTTCTACCAAGGAAGTGGTCTTAGTTTCTTTTGTCAATAAACTTTCTTGACAAGGGACGCTATTGTAGCGGTTTTCCTCAAACTTCTCACCTAATTTTCCTGGGGAGATGCCATTTGATAGAAAAAATTTTGATGTCAGAGTTGCTGGGGAACCCAGTCGTCTGAGTTGTAGAGGTGTACAAACTTCTCTGTTGGAGACGCCATTTGTCGACTCTATTGGGGGGAAAACGAGTCTCTTGAGAGACTGCTTTCGCTTGGGGATATTGCATCATACTTTTCTCAGAGATCTTCTCGGAGAAATGCCATATGATGTGATCCAATTTTGAGGTGCTGATGACCTTTTCATCAACAGGTTTTTCGGAGGAAAATTGTTGTATTACCGAATCTCTGATTAAGAGGCTTTCTATGGGGATTTTCCTTAATCCGGGAAAGCGAGGATATCATATTCAATGGCAAAGAATGATGTTTGTCGAAGGTTCTCTGGTTCTTCGGAGGTTCAAGTTATCAAAGTGGTCCAGGGCCCACTCTTTTCCAGAAATAAACTGGAGGAGAGATTGTTCAGACGCAACATTTCCTGGCGAGGAAAAAACTGACAACTCGATTGAGAGGACTTCTATCACCAGGGGATAAGACCGACTAGAGCGATAGTGATGCAATATGAATGTGAATGTAAATCAATAATGCATGATGTATGTATGTATATGCTGACAAAACTGACGCGACATACAAACTGACGGATGAACACGACTAGATACTCGGCCACAGCGGGATACGAAGAGGTATCGATGGTCTAAAAGTAGCAATTCTGCCTTGCTTAGGAGGGATAGTTCCCGTGGGGAGCTATGTTGGTCAGACTTAGGAGATGAAAACTCGGCCGAGGGTATCAGATGGGAAAGCCGCATCTGATACAGCCGATCCTTCATTCAGGCGCACTGGCTTAGAAGGAGTACTTTGATTCTGCACTTTGAAGTTCGCTTATTTCTGGATAAGCGATCGATGTTCTTTCGATGTTCAACAGTCAAAAGAAATTGCCAGCTTTATTTTAGAAGCAGAAAAAGTTTGACAAGTAAATTCATTTTTTGTTTTATTTCAAGAATCGTTGATCATGTTAAAATGTCGTTCTATAAAGCTAAAACAAATGAGAATTATAAACAAAAGCACAAGGGCTCAAATTTTATTGATAGGATGGAGATCAGCCAAACGCGTGATTCCATAGAGTATTTACAAAGTTTAGAAAATGGTAATTTAAGGGAACAGGGCTACATCGAAACATAACGACCACTATCCTTCTACCAACTTTGAATTCGGGACATCCTGAGCTTCTGTCGAAGATGACCTTGACTGGAGTTTTTCTCTGATGGATGGCATTACTGCTGAGGAGTTGAACTGATCAGACGTAGTTACTTGCCATTAATCCCTAACTTTTTCCTGGATTGTACTTTGAGATTTCCAATCCACCGGGATGATTTTTGATTATGTCTCTAATTTTTGCCTGGATCGCCCTTTCGGGTTTTCAATCCACCGAGACGTTTTTTTATTTAGGTGAAGTATTTCTTGACTACATCAATGTTCGTGGGGTAGGCAAATTCTTCTCCATCCATGGTTGCAAGTCTCAAGGCACCACCTGAGAAAGCTTTCTTGACCACATAGGGGCCGCCATAGTTCGGAGTCCATTTGCCCCGAGAGTCAGTGAGAAATGATTGTATCTTTTTTAGCACAAGGTCTCCTTTCCTGAAGACGCGAGGTCGGACCTTTTTCTCAAATGCCTTCTTCATTCTCTGTTGATACAACTGACCGTGGCATAGAGCCGTTATTCTCTTTTCTTCGATCAGATTCAGTTCGTCGTGTCGACTTTGACACCACTCAACTTCTGTAAGCTTAGCTTCCATCAATATCCGGATTGATGGGATCTCTACTTCTATGGGGAGCACTGCTTCCATGCCATAAACTAGAGAGAAAGGGGTTGCCCCTGTTAAAGTGCGGACAGATGTGCGATAACCGCGAAGAGCAAAGGGTAGCATTTCGTGGCAGTCTTTGTAGGTTACAACCATCTTTTGAATGATCTTCTTGATGTTCTTGTTAGCTGCTTTTACCGCCTCGTTCATCTTGGGTCGGTAGGGAGATGAGTTATGGTGTTTGATCTTGAACTCTGCGCACAACTCTTTCATCATCTTATTGTTCAAGTTAGACCCATTATCAGTAATGATCTGGCTCGGAACACCATAACGGCAGATGAGATTGTTTTTGATAAATCGGACCACCACTTGTCGGGTTACATTAGCGTATGACGCTGCTTTGACCTACTTGGTGAAGTAGTCAATGGCGACCATAATGAACCGATGTCCGTTCGAAGCCTTGGGCTCGATCACGCCGATCATGTCAATTTCCCATATGGAAAAAGGCCAAGGGGAAGAGAGAACTTTGAGATGTGTAGGCGGTACATGGATTCTGTCGGAGTATATCTGACACTTGTGACACCTCATATACTTGTAGCAGTCGGATTCCATGGTCAACCAGTAGTACCCTGCTCTCAGAATTTTTCTCGCCATTGTGTGTCCATTGGCATGAGTGCCAAAGGACCCTTCGTGAATTTCTTTTATCAGCATGTCTGCTTCTGGTCTGTCTACACATCGAAGCAATACCATGTCAAAGTTTCTCTTATAGAGTGTATCACCGCTCAGGTAGAAGTTGCCTGCTAGCCTTCTGAGGGTCTTTCTGTCTTTCCTTAGTGCCCCAGGTGGGTACTCTTGTTTCTGAAGGAAGCATTTGATATCGTGATACCAAGGTTTGTCGTCTTTGACTGCTTCAATCGCGAAGATGTGAGCGGGCCTTTCAAGGTGCATTACGTCGATCTTAGGTAGGTCGTTCCATTGACCTACACTAATCATGTAAGATAGAGTGGCTAAGGCATCAGCCATGTGATTCTCATCACGAGGGATGTGATGAAACTTGATTCTGTTGAAGAAGGGTAACAACCTTCTTGCGTAATCTTTGTAAGGAATCAGTCTTGATTGGTATGTGTTCCAATCTCCTTTGATCTGATTGATAACCAGGGCTGAGTCGCCATATACGTCCAAGTTTTTGATCCTTAAATCAATCGCTTCCTCGAGACCCATGATATATGCTTCGTATTCGGCCTTGTAGTTCGTACACTTGAACGTAAGTCTGGTGGTGAAAGGAATGTGGGTACCCTGAGGGGTAACAATGATTGCCCCAATTCCATTTCCGTAATGATTGATAGCTCCATCAAAGATTAGTCCCCATTGGGAACCTGGTTCTAGCCCTTCACTGGGTAGCGGTTCATCGCAATCTTTCATTTTTAGGTACATGACATCTTCGTTTGGGAAGTCGAACCTGATTGATTCCTGATCGTCAATCGGTTGCTGAGCCAAATGGTCGGCTAAAATACTCCCCTTAACGGATTTTTGAGCATGGTACTCTATGTCATATTCTGATAACAACATCTGCCAACGGGCGATTCTTCCCGTGAGAGCAGCTTTTTCAAAGACATACTTGATTGGATCCATTTCTGAGATTAACAAAGTAGTGTGGCGAATCATATACTGGCGAAGACGTTTGGCTGCCCAAGCTAGAGCACAACAAGTTTTCTCAAGCATAGTGTATCGAGTTTCACACTCAGTGAATTTCTTGCTCAAATAGTAGATGGCAGACTCTTTTCTTTTTGTTTCGTCTTGCTGGCCAAACACACAACCCATGGAGTCTTCCAAGACTGTTAAGTAGATAATCAGTGGCCTTCCTTCCACCGGAGGTGATAGAATCGGCGGATTCAATAGGTATTCCTTGATACTGTCGAAGGCGGTTTGACAGTCTTCCGTCCAAACGTAGTCCTGGTTCTTTTTAAGTAATTTGAAAATCAGCGCACATGTCGCGGTCATGAGGAATATGAATCTGGAGATGTAGTTCAAACGTCCCAGGAATCCTCTGACTTGTTTTTCAGTTTTCGGAGAAGGAATTTCTTGAATGGCCTTTACCTTGTCAGGATCAACCTCAATTCCTTTCTGGCTGACGATGAACCCTAATAGCTTCCCTGAACGGACACCGAAGGTGCATTTGTTGGGAGTCAAGTGGAGTTTGTACTTTCTCATCCGCTCAAATAGTTTTGACAGGTGGGTCACATGCTCCTCCTCTGTTTTAGATTTGGCAATCATGTCATCGACATATACCTCAATTTCCTTGTGTATCATGTCATGCAACAGAGTAGTCATGGCCCTTTGATAGGTTGCCCCGGCGTTCTTTAAACCGAATGGCATTACCTTGTAACAAAAGGTACCCCATGAGGTAATGAACGAAGTTTTCTCCATGTATTTCGGCGCCATTTTAATCTGATTATAGCCCGAGAATCCATCCATAAACGAGAAAACTTTGAACTTTGTTGTACTGTCTACCAACATGTCAATGTGTGGAAAAGGAAAGTCGTCCTTTTGACTAGCCTTGTTCAGATCCCTGTAGTCCACACACATTCTGACTTTTCCGTCCTTTTTTGGAACGAGTACAATGTTGGCTAACCATTGAGGATATTCTGATGTGGCGAGGAAGCCTGCATCAATCTGTTTCTGTACCTCCTCTTTGATTTTGATGGCCATGTCCGGGTGAGTCCGTCTTAACCTTTGTTTTACTGGCGGACATTCCGATCTCAATGGTAAATGATGTTCCACGATGCTGGTATCCAACCTTAGCATGTCCTAGTAGGACCAAGCAAATACATTGGGGAATTCTCTGAGAAGCTTTGTCATACTCTCTTTGGCAGTTGGACTGAGCAGTGTTCCAATCTTGATTTCTTTTCTCTCTTTTTCTGAACCCACGTTGATCCTTTCCAACGGCTCTTTGTGAGGTTCGATGGACCTTTCCTCTTGCCTGAGTAGTCGGGAGATCTCTTCTGGAATTTCGTCGTCAACTTCTTCTTCAGCCCCAAATACCGGGAACTCAAAGTCGGGAGAAGGCATCAGATCGTATGTTTCAACGTAGTTTAAAACAAGCAATCTGCATGACGTGATGATTTGTGTTTAGAAGAGATAGAGAGAATTTAAGAGCGTGTGCAGTGTATTTTTTTTTTGAAAAATTTCTTGTTTTTATTATTGAGTTGTTTTTTAGGATTACCATTTTCTGAAAAAGCGAAAAGAGAAAACAACAATTAATGCGGAAATTATAGAACGACGTTATTTTATTAATGAACAAGTCGATTCTTGAAACTACAGCCCTATAAAACAAAACTCTATCGCTTTGGGCGAAGCGAAGAGCGATATTTACAGGAAGTGAGCCCTATAAAAACATCCGTTTCACCTGGGCAGGGTGAAAGGTTAAAGACGACAATTACTTTGACTCATGAACAATCTTCGGAACATTGACAACAACCCATGGGCGGCGAACTCCTCGGTGAATCACAAAGTCTGGTACCTTCCTTGATTTGTCTTCAGAAATAACGCTGATTTCTGGTAGAGCAGGATCATTTGAATCTGTCTCCCAGGCAGAGTTGTCGTAGGAGGATTCCTCAGTTGTATTTTCCATAGTATTTGTGCTCT
The DNA here is from genome assembly GCA_022829125.1 of Lathyrus tuberosus. Taxonomy (NCBI): domain Eukaryota; kingdom Viridiplantae; phylum Streptophyta; class Magnoliopsida; order Fabales; family Fabaceae; genus Lathyrus; species Lathyrus tuberosus. The sequence goes on along the minus strand of JALAZF010000087.1, from coordinate 6,881,352 downwards.
CAGGAAATTCTCCCAATCCAGTTGGCCGGATGTCTTCGAGCCTGATACGAGAGCTCTCAGGAGCGATGTACTTGACTATATAGTCGTATTTTCCACTTGGTTGTCCCAGGGTGTCCCACACTTCTTTGGAACTGGATGAGTCATCTCTTTCAATGACATTGACCTCAGGAAAAGCATAATTGATGAATTCTAGTCCGGCAAGCTTTGCCAATTCATCGTCGTACTGGATAGGTTCTGAATACCCTGAGTGTTGATCCCATGACATGGTGGGGACACAAGTATTCTATTCAATGATGCTCAGCTAATTTTCATTGTTCGGCTGATTTTCTTGCCCCAAGTCTCCTGGGTACGGCTGCCAAATAGGGAGGCCATCCATTGATCCATAATAGTTGTGGTCAAAGTTGTCTCTCATCAGAGTGTCTTCCTCTAATGAGTTTGGTGGAGCATGGCATCCTTCCGGATCACAATCTCCATATATCATTTCGACATCTGACCTGGGTATAAATCTCTGACTCTGTGCGGGATAGCAAAATGGCGTAGGAACCTCTTCTTGAGACATATAACCGTCCTCGTTAAGATAGGACTTCCATTCCTCCTCCATATCGGAGGAATCCTCCTCGTTGATAGTATGGACTGTTTGAGGCACTGGGTGAAGGAAACCTCCACTGTGGAAGAAGTCTTGAATGGGATGAAGACTTTCACGTTAGCAGCTGTCTGGGTGTAGGTTGGAGAAAAACCAAGACCATTCTTTGTTTTGTTATAGGTAGGAATGACAAGCTGTCCCCATCCTTTTGTATTGTTATTTCTGATCACTTCGAGAGCATCTCTATATGAGGAAATCGAGGTTCCTTTCTCTGATTGATTCTCATTGCTCACCGACAGTACTTGGAACTGAGTTCTAACAACCTCCTCGGGTTCTACACAAGTAGATGATGACAAGTTGCTCACGAGCAAGGCCTGCTCTCCACAAACCATGATGAGTTGATCGTTCTTGACGAACTTCAATTTCTGGTGCAGCGTCGAAGTGACTGCCCCAGCCTGGTGTATCCAAGGTATTTCTACTAAACAGTTGTACGCTGCCCAGACGTCCATGACCTGGAAAGTGATTAAGAAAGTGTGAGGACCAATAGTTATGGGAAGGTCGACTTCACTAATAACTGCTTTCCGAGATCCGTCAAAGGCTTTGACGATGACCTCACTGCCCCTCATCGGGGACCCTTTAAATGACAGTCGCATTAGAGTGGACTTCGGCATAACATTGATGGCCGATCCTGTGTCTACCAGTACACTGGCTAAAGCATCGTCCTGGCAGTTAACTGTGATATTGAGCGCCATGTTGTGACTTTTTACCCCTCTGGGAAATCCTCATCACTGAATCCTAAGTTGTTGTAGGAAGTGATGTTATAGATGATGCTATCGAACTGTTGTATTGACACATCCTGTTCCACAAAGGCCTGCTCTAAGACTTTCTGTAGAGCCTCCCTGTGGGCTTCGGAACTGAGTAAAAGTGATAGCACTGAGATCTTTGAAGGAGTTTGTAACAGCTGATCGACAATGTTGTATTCACTCCTTTGGATGAGCTTCAACATCTCATCATTGTTTTTTGAAAGGTCGGGATTACTGGATTGACCGACTGGTGGATTGGGAGCTTCTGTAGGAAGTTCCTTTTCCTTGTTAGGTTCTACAACTCCTCGGTTAAAGATTCGACCGCTCCGTGTTACTCGACTGATGTCTGCAATATTCACGACGGAGGGTAATGGAATTTCCTTTCCATTTTCAATTATCATTGCACCGTATTTGTAAGGGATCGCCTTAGCTGATTCATACGGTAACGGTCCCGATAGATAGATAACTACAGGAGCCTTATGATTTTTCTGACTGTCGTAAGTAACTTCAATCTGTTCCTGGCTAAGAACCTTTGATTCGTCCAGTAGAGGGATGATGGTACAAACATCCTTGTTCCTCTCAGGGTCAGAGATTACAACCACGTATCTGATCTGATCAGTGAAGTAGTCTGGCGTCCAGTCAACGGACCCCGAAGCTAGGTTTGGGTGAATCTCTTTGCGATCCAACTGACCTTGGAGAGCTGCTCGCACGAGGTAGCATCCTTGGTTATTCTCTGAGCAGACTCTACAACGTTCATAGTTGTGTGGTGGTACCTAGCCACGCCTGCTTTGAATGCAGTGCAACCTTACCAGGTTTGTTTCCATAGATCGAACATCTTGACTTTGACGTCTAGTAGGGTTTCCGTTAAGCACACTGATTTATTGCGTGTCTTCGTCCAGATAGATTGGAAGCCACCAGTGGTTTAACAAGTGTTGTAAAGTTCTCTGAACGAGAGCGCACCCTTGATTACTCTCACAACATCCTTTACAGTTCTGATAATTATGCGAAATGAGAAAACCAAGTTGGACCTGCCTGACATGTAACTCCACCAAGCTGGTATTCATCAGACGAATATCAAAGATTTGAATCATGTTGATCTGATAAGGATTTCTATCATGGTAGTCCTGGATTCATACAAGATCCATCTGACGCTGGAGGGCCTCCTGTATGAAAGAGCATCCCTGTTTGTTTACCGAGCAAATCAGACAGGAATTGTAATCGTGCTGCGACAGATTATGATACTGGCTTTGCCTTGAGTTCATCGCCACCAAGTTGACATTCATTGCACGGATGTCGTGATTCTGAATGATAGTGGAATTCGTATAGGTCATGTTGACTCCACGAATTCGATGCTCTTGGATCCATCCGAGATCCAATTTTTCCTGTAGAGCTGATTGCACCATAGAACATCCCTGATTATTTTTAGAACAGATATCACACTGGTGATAACTATGAGGTGGCACATGGCCATATCCACTCTGTCTACAATGCATCTTGACCAAGTTGGCCCTTAACAAGAGTACATCATGAATTTGATAGGTGTTGTTAGACTCTCCCTCTATCAAATTGACTACAGCTTTCTCATGTCGAGGCAGCGGGTTTGTGAGAACATTAGGATTCATATCTTTGAAAGATAAAACCCCGCTCCTAACAAGCTTTTGTACGTCGGATTTGAAACTGAGACAATTTTCTATGTTATGTCCTGGTCCTCCTTGATGGTAAGGACAAGTCTGATCCGCTTTGAACCAAAAAGGCAGATTTTCTGGTACTGTAAGAGGAGACTTGGTTTGGACATGCCCCTTGACCAGTAGTAACGGAAATAGCTCTGCGTACAACACAGGTATAGGGTCAAACCTTGGAGGTCGCGTAGTACGGTTGTTGTTATTCTGAGGACGAGCCTGTTGAAGAGGCTGTTGTGTCCTTTGTTGAAGTTGTTGTTGATTAGGTTGGCTCTACGCAACCTGAGGTTGATACGTAGGAATAGGCGTGGAGTTAATAGCAGGAGTTACAGCTGCTACTGGTTGATAACGTCGCCTTTGCTTTTCGAGAGAGATATTCCCAATATCCTGCTCATTTTTCTTAGGGAGAGCACTACCATATCGTTTTGTACTACTTGATGATCCAGTGTCTTTTACTAAACGTCCGTCCCGAACCGCTTCCTCAAGACGAACTCCCATGCCCACTATCTCGGTGAAGTCACTGGGCGCACTGGCGACCATTCTGTCATAGTAAAATGAGCTCAAGGTCTTTACGAAGATCTTTGTCATCTCTTTTTCCTCAAGAGGTGGACAAATCTGGGCGGTAATTTCACGCCATCTCTGAGTGTACTCCTTAAAGGTTTCCTTGTCCTTTTGTGACATCGATCTGAGTTGATCTCTGTCTGGTGCCATGTCCAGATTATATTTGTACTGCTGAACAAAGGCAGCGCCAAGATCTCTGAACTTGCCGATCGTGGCGTGGTTTAACCCCATGTACCATTTTAAGGCGGCACCGGTTAAACTATCCTGAAAGTAGTGAATCAGTAGCTCCTGGTTCTTTGTCTGAGCTGACATTCGCCGAGCGTACATCACCCAATGGGTCTGAGGGCAAGAGTTACCCTTGTATTTTTCAAAGTCGGGCACTTGAAATTTGTGTGGAACTTTCACATTAGGGACCAAGCAGAGGTCCGCGGCGTCCTTTCCAAATAGATCCTGACCGCGAAGGGCTTGCAGTTCTTTTTGCATTTCCAGGAATTGTTCCTGGAATTCATTCATTCTGTCGAACATGACGTCATTCCCACCAGAATGTATCTGTGGAATCTGTCCTTCCGGGACAGTGTGTACCACGGGTGGTGGTGTAGTCATTATGGCCGAGACTCTCGGTGCCTCCCGAAGTTTGTAACCTTCAGGAGTTGTGGTCATGCCCCTGGCATCTTCGCTTTCCCGAAGTTTGTAACCTTCAGGCCCAGCGGCTCCTGCTGCGGTTCCCTGATCCTCATTGATTGGCGGAATATATCCTTCTGGGATATAATTGATAGGCATGCCCCAGGGACGATCTTTCGGGATTTTGTACCTAGGATCGGACTTCTCCACTATGGGCGTCGATGTGATCTCTGAGATCACAGTCCTTTGTTGTTGCATCTGAGCTTCTACTAGAGCTTGCATGTTGTTATGAAGCTTTCTCAGATCCTCTTTCAGAGTGTTGATCTCTTATCTCAACTCTCTGTTCTCTTCCTCAAGATCATCCATCCTTTTCTGACGATTGGCCCGAGTATTGTACGAATGAGACAGTTTGACTCTAGAACCGAGACACAAACGTGAGATTCGTAGGTAAGAAGAATGCGTTTATAAGAATGATGAATGCAATGATTATTAATTATTTTTGTTTATTTAAAGTAAACTACGACAATTAGATTGCAAATATCAAATAGTGGGGAAACCCCGTTTTATTGAATTCAAAGGATTGTGGAAATGAAATACAGTAGATTACAAAGTGCTGAAAAAGGAAACCTAAACTAATGGATCCTGAGTCCTCCCTGAGGAGAGCTCAAGTGCTGGTTCTGGTACTTTCCTCTTTTTTAACAGGGGCTCTTGGGCCGTTGTCGGGTTGTCATTCCTTTGCCAAGTGAAAGGCGTGAGCAAACTCCTTTGATCATCCTGATTTTCTACAGCATGTTGCTCTAAAATCTCAATCAGAGCATCTTTTTCTCTTAACAGTTGTTGTATTTTCTTGCATTCCACATTGAGAATACGATACTTGTTCCTCCAAGACCTCTTCTCCTGTTGAACTTTGCTGAGAGTAACCTGAAGCTTTTCTGTCTCAGACATGAAATAAAGGGCAGAGTCCCTTAATGGAAGAACTTCCTGACGTGGGTAAGGCATCCTCAGCTTGAGAGCTCTAGTTTGTACCCAATGGAGATAAGGCTCCATCAAGACACAATCTATTTTCCCTAGAGACTCTCGTCCTTTCCTATGAACGTGTTTCCAGGCGTGCACTATTTTTGTTTTTAGTGCCCTGTCACTTTCTCCTTCTTTGAAGAAAAGACCTTCCAGATGAGCACTGCGCGGGACATGCCTCATTGGGTATCCAAATTGACGACGAACTAACACCGGATGATAGTTGATTCCTCCCTTAGTTCCTATAAGGGGCACATTTGGGAAATTTCCACAACGGTCAATGATCCTGATCCCGTCATAGATTCGATTGTACCAATCGATGTCAGAGTTGGTAAGAGATATGACTCTCTGCGACCAACGTAAAGTATTCTTTTGATCCCAAAATGCAGCAGACTTGGGCAAATGAAAAGTGAACCATTTGTAAAGCAATGGTACACAACATGTGACCATTCCTCCGCTGTATAAATTCCTTAAGTGTACCGAATGATACGCATCTGCGAGCGAAGTCGGTACATGGTTGCCAATCAGAAAAATCTTAATGGCGTTGATATCTACAAAGTTATCGATGTTGGGAAACAAAATTAACTCGTAGTTGAGCAAAACAAAGATACTCTCGAAAGCGGCCACGTTCCCTATACTAGCAAAGTACAGGGCTTTCTTTGTCAAGAACTGGGCTGGCAAACCCTGAATGCCACCCTTAGTGGTCATGTGAGTCCTGACTTCTGACTCGTCCAAATAAATTGCTCTTGCGATGGTTTGATCCTTTAGAATTTCTTTCAGTCCAGAAAAATGAGCCTGATAAGTGATATGTAAATCAGTCAGGTGAGAGTACTCCTCCAGCGTTGGTGCAAGCTGATAATCTAGGAATGTGAAACAATGATAGACCGGATCGTAGAACTGGATTAGCGTGGACAGGATTCCTTCGATTACATGGACCCTTAACAAGGACAACATTCCTCTATACTTGGCTCTGAAAGCCTCGTGGTTGGTGATCATTCTCGCCAAACCTCTCAAATCCTCTAACTTTGGAACCTTGTAGGTGTACTTATGAGTTTTCCTTCTACCGAAATCCATTAGCGCAATCTCCTTTCTCTGACATTTGCAATCATTGTCTTAGTTTAATTTGAAAAAGAGAGACTAGAAGAGAAGATTTTCTTTGTTTTAATGTTTTTTAAATGAATGCATGAATGCAGCACACAAAAACATAGAAAAAACATGGGGTCAAAGGGTCGGTGTCATGAAGTCAAGGCTCTACCCCCCCCCCAAAGGTTTATACTGGTGATTTTTTGTACCTGTCCGCAAAATCATTGACCCCTTTGGGATAACAATAGCAAGCGGATCTCCAGCGAGCTGATGTATCCTAGAGTGATCTCAGATGAGGGTAGTATCGCGTGACAACTATTTTCGATAGCTTCTGCACTACAAAATTGCTTAAGTCTGCTAAAAACCTCAACTTCTCAGATAACCCAGTCGACCACACTACTTTTAACAACCGAAGTCGTATAGGCAATGTATCTGCAAAGGGAGTCTCCACTGAGTTTGATGGTCGATCGGGGGCTCCTAACTGGAATTCACTCCCAGTAGGATTACCTGCATTGCCATCACCTATCTTAGGTGTATACTCAATCTTTCCACGTGCGGCATCACACGCATTCCCATTAACAGAAAAATAAACACAGATATCAAATAGGAAAAGCAGTATATATATTTGTCTTAATCATCCTAGACCTCTAGTCTTATGATCCTATACAGACAATGACTCCCCAGCCGAGCTGTCATTTCTGTGACACTTTTGTGAACTCAGGATTTTCTACCTAAGAGATGGAAAGAGAACAAGATACTCCGTCTGATGTTCTCCCCAGCAGAGTCTCCATTCTTCTGGCAGTTTTAAGGTTTCACCCAGAGAGATAAGAGGGACAAGATGCCCTGCGAGGCCCCACGGTGGGCGCCATTTTTACTGTAGCGAGCGATTTTGGACGTAGTTCTTAAGCACTGTCGCTCTGGGGTACTACAGGTCGATTCATTTTTTTCCTATTGAAGCTGATGAAGGAAGGGAAATAGATGTCTCCAATTAACCCTGCTTGCAAATTAAGTTTAAACAGATGATTGTTAGTTTACAGATGCGGTTTAGATTGTGGGCCTTTCTCTGCTTATTTTGTTAAGAATGAAATTATGGGACTATTCATGGGGATCTTAAGACTGATGCTTTTCGATTGATGCATGAGGGTACGGGACTTTGGGTTTATGATTAGTGTGCTCGCTAAGATTTTTCAATCTTATGCCTACATATTCCCGTTTAACAAAACAGGGAAATCAGGGCGATCATAGTTCCTCCTATTCTACGGGAGGAAAATGGTTGTTTTGGTGTCTTGTTCAAAGCCCAAAACATGAAGCTAAAGGTGGTTTGTATCTTGTTTAAAGCCCAAGATGTGAAGCTGAAGGGTCTATTTGTATCTTGTTCAAAGCCCAAGATGTGAAGCTAAAGGGTTTTGACTTTAGGGAGAATTTATCATCTCTAAAGGGGAGTTGTTGACGTTTGTATGCTATGAACAAGGCACAACTTTGATGCTAAGGGGTTGATTGACTCAATCGGGGTTTTCTTAATACAAAGCCTAAGAGAAGGCTATTGACCCAACAAGAGGGTGGTTTTATGTGTCTTGTACGAAGCCCAAGACGGAGGCTAAAAGGGATTGACTCAACAAGAGAATCTTTTATACTCAACAAGAGAGTGTTTTTGTAAATGTCTTGTACGAAGCCCAAGACGGAGGCTAAAAAGGTTGAATCGACAAGAGAGTGCTTTTTGTATCTCGTACGAAGCCCGAGATGGAGGCTAAAAAGGTGATTGACTCAACAAGAGAGTCTTTTATACTCAACAAGAGAGTGATTTTCTATCTTGTACGAAGCCCGAGATGGAGGCTAAAGGAGTTGACTCAACAAGAGAGTGCTTCTATGTGTCTTGTACGAAGCCCAAGACGGAGGCTAAAAGGGATTGACTCAACAAGAGAGTCTTTTATACTCAACAAGAGAGTGCTTTTGGTATCTCGTACGACGCCCGAGATAGAGGCTGAAAGGGATTGACTCAACAAGAGAGTCTTTTATACTCAACAAGAGAGTGTTTTTGGTATCTCGTACGAAGCCCGAGATGGAGGCTGAAAAGTGGGTGACTCAACAAGAGAGTCTGAAAAGGTTAGCTCCGCTGGGGATAATCGTTGTACAAAGCCCAAGAGGAGGCTGTTGTAACTGTTTCAGTTTAGTGACAGGTTCACTATGTTGGATAAAGAGAAAATCAATTCTTATATGGGTAATATTATGCTTAGGGATTGATCAGAGGATCAGGGTTATTTCCCGTTCTTTAAGGAAATGGGAAATCCAAAGGGTATTGAGACTGTCCAAGTCTACGGATGTTTTGAGAAGTCGATTCTTGGATAAGTGAATGATCTTTGTACGATGCCCAAGAGAAAGTTGGTTTGTTAAGGGATGAGGATCAACCCATTAACTGGTCTGACATTTGACTTAGAAAGACAGCTCTAGCAAATTGATGACTAGGTTTTGTTCCTATACCTGTAGAGGTCTCTGGGTCCTTGTACTAAGCCCAAGAGAAGACATGAGAGCTTTTAAGAAGCCGAAGGGTCCTTGTACAACGCCCAAGAGGAGGCGGGGATGCTTTTAAGAAGCCTGTGGGTCCCTAAACCCCGATAAGTTCAAGACATGCCATTCACTGAGAATAGATCAAGCCAGGAAAGTTCGAGAATTTGGAAGAAACTCAAGAGATGCCATTCACAGAGAAAGGATCATCTCTGGGGAGTAGAGTCTCTTTGACAATTTCTAAGGGTGACAGTCTGAGAAAGGGTTCACCAAGAATGCTGCCTTTCACGTCTCCATATTGTTTAACCCCAAGAGGAGGGAAGACTGTGTCTGGTAATCCTATGGGGATCTAGTTTTGTTTGTATTTAAGAGTGACTAACAAGGCTTTACCTAGTGCTAGACGTAGATGCCGGGGAAAACTCTAAATAACTATACTAGTATTACACAGTTGATATTTGACAGGTATATAAAAGTTTGTGAAAGAAGACTTACAGTAAGCAGCCTCACAATACAGTTATATATATATATATATATATATATATATATATATATATATATATATATATATATATATATATATATATATATATATATATATATATATATATATGAAAGCGGATAAAGAAAGCGGGTAAACACTTACTCGGTTGTAGATCTTCCATGCTGTTTGGTTAGTTGTTCAACAAAGAAAGTTTTGATAATAATATTATATTCAAAATCAAAGGAGAAAGTGCTTTGAAAGAATTGTTGGGGCTTACTGCTCAAGGAGAGGCCCAAAGTTTTATCAGTGATTCCACTGTTGTTTTTGAAATTGTACAGGGACTTATACAAGTGACTGAGGCCCAAAAGGTTTGCTGTACAAAGGGATAGGTCTTACACTCTCTCAAGAGGCCCAAAGGTTTATTTTCAACTGGCGACGATCGCGCCGAACTTTTGAAATACAACGGGACTTATACAACATTTGAGGCCCAAAAAAGGTTTATATTTACAAAGGATTGGGTCTTACACTCTATTAGAGGCCCAAAAAAGTTTTAAAGAAAGGAATGGGGCTTATAACACGAGGGTAAGCCCAGATAATTATTTGTTTGAAAAATGGCGATCGCGCCGAGATTTTTCTTTTAACGTAGAGGGACTTATACAATATCTGAGGCCCAAAATGGTTTTAGTTAAAAGGGGATTGGGTCTTACACTCTATTAGAGGCCCAAAGTGTTTGAAAAAGTTTGATGAGGGTTGAATTAATAAAAAACCCTAATTTATTTTCAAAATGTATTTTAATTGAATAAAAATTCAATTAAAATGATCAAAATTGTTAAATATGTGGAAAACAAATTGTGATAATGTTTCAAAAATCAGGTTTTGATTCACAAAATGTTTGGAAATCACTAAAATTTGAAAAATCAAGAGGGAGAAAATATTTTAAATGTCAAAAACAATTAAAATATTATTTCCTTACAAAAATATCAAGTATATGAAATAAATAATATTTTTGGGATTTTTTGGGAAAATAAAATATTTTAACATTTTTGTGAATTATTAAAAAAAGAATCAACTCAAAATCATTAAAACTCAGAGAGAAATTAATTTTTGAATCAATTAAATAAAATCACAAAATTCAAATATTCAAATGTTTGAAAATGGTGCCAAAAACATGGCAAGAACACGCGCCACCCTCTGTTTCTGCAGATTTGCATTTTCTATCCAATCTCACTGAATACTTGATTATATCATGCAATCTACATATCAATCTACTCGTTTTCACCTCACGATCATGTCTATGGTATTTAATTTCATTTATTTTAAACATGGAATAAGAAATCAAAGAGAAACCTCAAGAACCCTAAAATTTGCATGAAGGTTCAGAAATTCCATACACGATTCAAACAAAACAATTGATTGAGGGAAAACACTCTATGCATGATTATGAACATATGGCCAAATTATTGTGCAACAAAAAATGCATGGATCTTAGAGTTAGAAGAGCTCATGCTTACCTCTTGCAGCTGGTGATCGTGTTTTGTGTTAGAGGTGTTGCAGCTTGGTTCCAAGGATATGAACAGCTTCCCTAGGTGATATGGAGTGTGTCTGGATGCTTGGAATGAATGGAAATGATCTGGAACTGAAGATGGTATCCCAACTGCAACTTGGTTAAAACCTTGAGCAACTGGCTGGTGATTCTGAGAAATCAGTGTTCCAGATGTTGTTTAAGTGTTTGGATCACTTCTATATGATGTTTATGAGGTGTGTGTGTGTGATTGGTTTGGTTGGAATAGCTCTCAAACTCAAAACCCGATAGTGACTTGCCTTAGAAGGCAAAATTGGAGTGAAGAAGGAGATTTTTAGGAAAGCATCTGTTTGATGGCTTTGGTGTACTCAAACTGATCATAATTGAGCTATATTTATAGTAGAGCAAGTTTGTTTTGCAAGGAATAGTGAATGGCAACTGCTGCATAAGTTTGGCCAATGTTGAGCAATGAGAATCTAAGTCTCCTCTAGCCATTGACTAGTGGTTAGGGCACAGGCTGCTGGTTCCCTTGGTCTTGGATAAGTCTTGACTTAATTTAGTTGGGAAGGGCTCAGTCCATGCCACCTTAGTGCATCCATTGAATGCTCCAAAACAAAATTAGAGTCTTGTCCCTCTTTTAGGGATTTCTAGGTTTGGCATGCTATTTTTGGTTCCAAAGACTTGGGAGGCTTGGGAACAGAGTTGGTTCCTCCTTGGTCCCCCCTTGAGGTGTTCAGATGGATAGAGTTGCTTGTCCTTTGCAAAATTTGGGCAAATCGAGCAAAACTCCAAAATCTGCCTTGCCATGACAGTTTGCAGCAAGGCATATTGGCATTGTCATATCTCATGGCCCAAGTGGAATTTGATGGAGTTCTTGACCATTTTGGAAAGCCCTCATATGATACAACAACTGTTTAATCATAGTTGGTTTTGATACTTTTTGAATCCAAGTGAAAAATGCCCCTATATTTGGAAAAAAGTGAAGGCAGATTCTGACTTAGTGAAAATTTCACTAAGTGTTGGAAAAAGTGGCATTTCATGTTTTCAGCCATTTTGATCATTCCATAACTCAAAATCCATGATGAATTGGAATGAGGTGTAGTTGAAGCTTTTGTAGAGGGTCATGAGGGCTACAAATCCAGCTTTGAATGGGGAAAATGGCCTTGTGGTTTAGGAGTTATGATCCTCCAAAGTTGGTACCCTAGCCACTTTGTTCCATAACTTAGAAAATTTCTAAGTTTTTATGGTTACCCCTTTTACAAGTTATCCCACTTTTCTTGATTTTTCTTGATGAATGATGATCCAAATCACACATTAACATCATTTTAAGGTTAAAGAACCATAATTGTGAAAAATCTCAAAAAGTCAAAGTTGACTTTTGTGCACAGTTGACTTTTTGTCAGATGAATTCCAAACTGTGCGATCCTCTATGAAATCAAGTCCTTTACCTAAATCAAACTTAATAGATGGATTCCATAGGAGATATAGGGTGTATTGAATCATGTCCCAAGGTTTGGGAGCATGCCTTGGTCAAAAGTCAAAGGCACGGTTGACTTTTTCCGCGAAACCCTAACTGTGGTTCTGATAAACTTAAAACTTGTTTCTCAAGTTTCTTGGATTAATCCATTGTGGCAAATGGATCAATGTGGTGTGTTAGGGATCCTCAAATCATGTCTTGAGGTCTTGGCTCATGATTTGTCCCAACAGTCAACTTAGGGGTGAATTAGGTCAAGAAACCCTAATTCCTGATTTTTTATGAATGCATCCCCTGAGGCTAATGATTGGGTTCATGATGTCCCTTGGAGCATCTTAGGTTATGCTTTGAAGCATTGGCTCATGCCCAGAGGAAAATTCCCATCTAGAGGCCTTGGTCGACCAAAACCCTAATTTGGTGACACTGGCGATCTTGAGGCTTGATCCACCTAGAAGGGAGCAGCCTTGTGCTTAATCCTTAAAGTGAGAGTCCTCTTGATCCATTGTGGATGTTTGAGAGGTTTATACAAGTTGAAGATCATGTCAATTCTTGATTGATCCTTTGTCTAAGGCTCAGAGAGGGCTTGAAGCCCTAATTTTTTATAGTAGTGAATGCCCACCCATCTTTGGGGAGATTTATGAGGTATGATGGTTCCTCCATATTGTGATGATGATTTGCACAATGATGAGAATCTTAGTGGTCAAAATTTGGGGTATGACAATACCCAACCCGAAACCCACATACAACCAACACATTCATTTCAAAACTTTTTGCTCACGGATGAACAACTTATGGATATGCCAAATTATAACATTCAAGAGCTTCTTGGTGTGGATGTGGACCCCCACAACACATGTGGACCCCTTACAACACATCACAATCAAGATTTGTCTTCCGATTTATTTCCATTACCTCCAAGAAATAGCACTGAAGAGTTGGATAAGAGAAAGCGAACAAAAAAGAGCACCAGGTGATGAATAGACGGTCATTATAATCAATGATATGTATATTATTTCTTTATATTCAATGAAAAATATTTTACTTCTTTAACTTTATTTACCGCATAATTCTCATAATTATAAATATATTGCAAAAAATAATACTCATATTCAAAAGTTTATTATAAATTTAATTACAATATTAATATTAATTGATTTAATAATAAAACATAATATATATATATATATATATATATATATATATATATATATATATATATATATATATATATATATATATATATATATATATATATATATATTGCACCCACTCAGCCATTCATTGTCCGAACACACACTTGTGAAAAATTCATGCAGCTGCTCTCCAAATCAATGGCCGAGCACACAAGGAGCATCTAAGGAAAAAAAATTCAAAATGGGAAAGATTGAGAATTTGTTTTCACATTTGAGGCAGATCAGTAAAAAAATCCTATTGTGTTGAGGATACTAAACATCCTTTGTCACCGGTTAATTCTTTTTCTTGCGATCTTCTATGGACAGATACCAAAAGTAGGTAACCCGTTTCTGATTTTTCTTAACAATTCTTATAATTTTCTATGTTTCCCAGTTTCAGACAATCATGTGTTCCAATTGTGCATGATTTATGCAAAGATTTTTAGTAAAATTGCACTCGAAGATTGAAGGATATGTTAATGACTCTCACTTTATTGTTACAATAATGAAATATTGTCATATTATCAACACTTTAAAAAGAGTCACACTTATTGTTTTCAATATTTCATTGTCGATTAAATATTTTAGACAACAAGTATTCTTATAGTTTTTTTTATGTTGTTCCTAATTAATATTTCTGGTTCCTAATCAACATTTTTGTAGTTTTTATTATCATCAAAAGTATTATTAAAAATTGAGCATGATATTAAATATTTCTAAGATTTTACATGAAAGGATTAGTGAGATTCTAAAAATGCCAAATATGTTTTAAATTTAATTTCAAATGAGTATGCTAACAGTGTTTAGCTTTTAGCACATCAAATTAAAATCTTTATACAATATAACTTTTTTTCGCAAAAGTAATCTTGACGATTAGAATTGACATTATTATTTATCATAAAAAAAAGAGTTAGTATTATTATCCCCAACTATTTTAAAATGGGACAGATCAAAAACTGATGCTAAAACTTACCAAATATCCTTCTATAAAATACAATTATCAAACACACGAAATTAAAATGTTTAATACTTTATCTATCCTGTCATGAAAAATGATACCTTGAAACAAAATATTAACGGTTTTTTTATGGACAAGAAACACGCAAGGGTTAGGGTTAACAAGGAAAAACAACTGAAACCCTATTAGGGTTCACAAAGGAAGAGAAAAGAGGAAGAATAATAGAGAATTGGTTAAATTTGTTTTACTATTCACTTTCTCAATAGGGTTTTAAGATTACAAGTGAATACCAACAATTAACCTCTCTCAACCAAATAAGGTTTTGTATCACCTTAGAAAGAGATACTAGTATGCTATTTATAATAAACCTAACATACTAAACTAATGGGCTTTTTAACAATTACCCATTACAAGCTAACTTAGGGTACAAGCTAACTTAAACAATTGGATCCATAACACAAGACCCAATTCGATCTCCTTCATTCTAGAACACAATTCGACTACAGCATGTAGGTCTTCAACGACAGCATGTGAGCGGACTTCGACGACATGCTAAAACTAGAGTTCGATCCAATATCTCATAAATCTCCACCTTGGATCTAACTCTATATCCTCAATAAATAACTAGTTTTCTTCATGCAGCTTTATCAACTGCATACAGTGGAAAAACTTGCACTTGGGCAACGTCTTGGTGATCATATCAGCAACATTATGATCTGTCAAAACCTTCAGCACTTGGACTTCTCCACGCTCGATTACCCCTCTGACGAAATGCAGTCTCACATCAATGTGCTTGGTTCGCTCATGATAGGCTGAATTCTTCGACAGATGTATTGCACTTTGACTATCACATTTAACAGTGATAACTGGACCTTGAAGTTTCAGCTCCTTTACAAAACCTTCAAGCCGCAATGCTTCCTTTACAGCTTCAGTTAGGGTGATATATTCCGCTTCAGTGGTTGATAAGGCAACAACTTTCTGAAGTGTTGCTTTCCAACTGATTGTTGTCCCAAACATAGTGAACACATATCCAGAAATAGATTTTCTGGAATCCATACAACCTGCATAATCAGAGTCGACATATCCTTCGTTTGCTACTTTATTATCTTCACCCAAGGCTCCACCATAAATTAGGACTCTATTCAGAGACCCATTTATGTACCTTAAAATCCACTTCAATGCTTGCCAGTGAGCCTTTCCAGGATTCGCCATGTACCTGCTTACAAGACTTACTGCATATGCTATGTCAGGTCTAGTACAGACCATAACATACATCAAAGAACCCACTATATTAGCATATGGAATGCTATTCATATAAGCTCTTTCGACATCAATACTAGGACACTAATCTATACTCAACTTGAATTGAGGGTTTGTCGGAGTCACTACAGGCTTTGAATTCGACATACCATACTTTTCGAGAATCTTCCGTAGGTATGCCTCTTGAGATAAGCATAATTTCGACTGCTTTCTATCTCTTCGGATGTCAATCCCAAGAATCCTGGACGCAACTCCCAGATCCTTCATGTCGATCTCCTTATTGAGTTCAACTTTCACCCTCATTACATCTTCGACATTGTTGCTTGCTATTAGAATATCATCCACATAAAGCAAAAAAATAACAAATGAATTACCAGGTCAAAATCTGAAGTAAACACAGTGGTCGAACTGACTTCTAATGAAACTTATGCGTGCCATGAACTTGTCGAATCTCCTATTCCACTGTCGAGGAGATTGTTTCAGTCCATATAAAGATCTCTTCAGTTTGCACACATAATCTTCCTTCCCCTTTTCGACATACCCTTCAGGTTGCCTCATCAGGATTGTTTCATCTAGATCACCATATAAGAATGCAGTCTTCACATCCATTTGTTCCAGTTCAAGGTCGAACTGTGCCACCATGACAAGCAACATTTTAATAGACCTGTGCTTCACAACAGGAGAGAACACATCATTGAAGTCGATTTCTTTCTGAGTGAACCCCATAGCAACCAACCTTGCCTTGTATCTCTTCGACGCCACTCCTTCGATTCCTTCCTTAACTTTGAAAATCCATTACAGCTGACTAACCTGGCTCCAGCAGGTTTCTTGATCAGTTCCCATGTGTTGTTGTCATGAAGACACTTCATCTCATCATCCATGGCCTTCAGTCATTCATTCTTCTTTCGACTCCTCATAACTTCCTTATAGTCTATAGGTTCTTCGTCGAGAACCTCACTTGTAGAGATTAAGGCATAAGCTATAAGATCTGCATACCCAAGTCTATGTGGTGGCTTGATGACTCTCCTCGACCTGTCTCTTGCTAGCAGATAGTCATTATCAGTCTCCTCATCTTCGACAACATCTTCTGCTTCTTCCTCGGCTTCATCTACGGTACGCAATTTAGCATCGACATGCTCCACCTCAACAGGAATCTCTCCCTGTTCCAGCTCTTCGTCAGCATCATCAGTTTTCTTGAAATCCATCTCAGCTTCATTGGAAACTACATCTCGACTGGTGATACACCTCCTGTGACCTGGTTCTAGGCACCATAGCCTATAAGCTTTGACTCCTTCAGGGTATCCCATGAACATGCATTTCAGACTTCTAGGTTCGACCTTGTTTTGCCTAATATGAGCATAGGCCACACATCCAAATACTATCAGTCTGTCAAGACTAGGTGGATGTCCCGACCAAACTTCTTCAGGTGTCTTCATTCTCAAGGCAGTCGAGGGACATCTATTTATCAGATAAGCTGCTGTCGAAACTGCCTCCGCCCAAAACACCTTCTTCAATCCAGCACTAACCAACATGCATCTAACCCTTTCAAGGATTGTTTGATTGAATCTCTCAGCTAAGCCATTTTGTTGAGGAGTACTTGCTACAGTCTTATGCCTTGCAATCCCAGACTCAACACAGTAACTGTCGAACGCTTCCTTGCAGAACTCAAGGCCATTGTCGGTTCTTAACCTCTTAACCTTTCTGCCAGTTTGAGTTTCGACCAGAACCTTCCAACTTTTGAAATTCTCAAAAGTTTCATCCTTCATCTTTTGAATGAATCCTCATAAATTTCTGGAATAGTCATCAACGATGGATAGAAAAATACCTTGCACCTGAGTGTGAAGGATTCCTGCAGGCCCCCAAAGATCAGCATGAGTGTAATCTAGGGATCCATGTGTTCTTTGCTTGCCTTTGTTAAACTTCGCCCTACAGGATTTACCAAATACACAAGATTCATAAAACTCCAACTTTTCGACTTTGTCACCACCTAGCAGGTTCTGCTTCCCCAATTCGACCACGCCTCTTTCGCTGACATGGCCCAATCTCATGTGCCATAATTCTGTCTTCGACAGAGGTTTCGTGGATGTAATATTTGTCGAACCACTTACAACCTCAGCCTCAAGGGTATACAAGCCTTATTTCTTCACGCCTCTCAAGACTTCCTTTGACCCCTTCATGACTCTTAGGATACTTTTCTCTCCTTAGAAAACATATCCCTTCCTGTCGAATTCACCAAGAGAAATCCAATTTCTCTTCAAATCAGGTACATACCTGACTTCAGTCAATAACCTTATTGACTCATCATGGAGCTTGAATCTCACAGATCCAATACCTGCAATTTTGCAGGATTTGTTGTTTCCCAGCAGCACCGATCCACCATCTTGATCACATGGCTCCTTGAACAATTCTCTGTTTGGAGTCATGTGCCAAGTGCAACCTGAATCTATAATCCACTCCTTTCTTGAGTCGCCGCTTGAAACTACAAGGACATCAGATGAGTCGAAGTCATCTTGAACAATGGCTACGTTGCCATTATCCTTACCTCCATGATCTTTTAGGCGTTCAGGGCACACCTTTCTTGTGTGACCTCCTTCTTACAGTGATAACATCGAATACCAGGTGTTTCGCCACTATAAGACTTCATCTGACTTTTACCTTTAACGCAACATCAATGGCTGCCTCTCCCTTCAACGCTTCCAAACAACCCTGCTGAACCAGTAGGGCTTTCATCTTCAAGTGCCACAGACCGAAATCGTTCACTCCGGTGAACTTTTCAATCTCATACTTTGTTGAAGGCATCTTCTCCACGCTCACCGCACCAATTTGTTATGAAAAACGATGCATTGAAACAAAATATTAACGGTTTCTTTATGGGCAAGAAACACGCAAGGGTTAGAGTTAACAAGGAAAAACAACTGAAACCTTATTAGGGTTCACAAAGGAAGAGAAAAGAGGAAGAATAATAGAGAATTGGTTAAATCTGTTTTACTATTCAC
Source organism: Lathyrus tuberosus (assembly GCA_022829125.1). NCBI lineage: Eukaryota > Viridiplantae > Streptophyta > Magnoliopsida > Fabales > Fabaceae > Lathyrus > Lathyrus tuberosus. Next base: position 6,862,643 of record JALAZF010000087.1, on the reverse strand, counting down.
TTTCTCAATAGGGTTTAAAGATTACAAGTGAATACCAACAATTAACCTCTCTCAACCAAATAAGGTTTTGTGACACCTTAGGAAGAGAGACTAGTATGTTATTTATAGTAAACCTAACATACTAAACTAATGGGCTTTTTAACAATTACCCATTACAAGCTAACTTAGAGTACAAGCTAACTTAAACAATTGAATCCATAACACAAGACCCAATTCGATCTTCTCCATACTAGAACACAATTCGACTACAGCATGTAGGTCTTCGACAACAACATGTGAGCGGACTTCGACGACATGCTAAAACTAGAGTTTGATCCAATATCTCACATATCCCTTAGAAATGCTATTGTCAAAAATAAAAACATGTACTTCTTAATATGTCATTCATGACTCAAGTTCACATGGATCATATATTTGTAAGTAAACATAAAAAATTGATAAGAAAACGTAAAAATATAAATTTATTCACTAAATAAAATTAAAAACACTGTGCAACACACATGTCAATATCTAGTTTCCTCTAATTTTAAAATATGCATTAGCTTTCTATGAGGACTATAAAAGTAATATTGACAATTACCGACAAATTTTTGTTTATCACTAAAAATTTATGTTATATATATAAATTTATAGGATGTTAGTACATATTTTAAAATTAGAAAATGTGTCGTGTCATTTTAATAGATCTGTGTTTAATGTTCTTTTAACTTTATATCATCTTTATTTTTTTATTTTTTTTATGTGCTTATGATAGTTTAAAAGTTGGTTTAATACTTTTTTTGTCTCATATATTAACATTGTCATTGATTTTGAGTCTTTAATTTAAAAAATTATTCATATTAAACTCTCAACTCTTCAAAATATATTATGTTAATTCTTTTTGTTTGATTTGAGACGGATTTAATAATCAATTTTTTAGTTTTCTCATTACTAATTAAATAAAAATGACTAAAATAGTAAATTTTGAAGAATTATAAGAGCAACATGAATTATTTTTAAATTATAGAATTAAAATGAACCCAAGGTTTAATATACGGGATAAAAAAATATATTAGGCAATGAGTATCACTAATTCTAGTCGTCTTTTCACATAAATTCTAATTGCCTTGCGATGTTTCTTTTGCATGAGTTACGAATCTTTTTCTTTTCAGTAAAATTTTTAATAGTTTCTTATTTAATTTTTTTGTGCACAATAAATGTTTGCATAGTTACCATCTATATAATCTTTTGTCTCATTGTTGAGACATTTAAACTAGGGGTGGACAAACGGTTGGATATGGTTGGTTTCGGGCTTAAAATTCAAATCCGATCAAACCCATGGTTGAAGTAAGACAACCCAATTTTGTCCGCGTAGAGTTTCGGTTTGGACGGAATGCGGTTTTACGGTTTCTGCAGGTGGTCGGGTGGTTTGTACCGGTTTTAGGTTTTGAAAAATTGATTAAAAAAACTTAAGTAAATCTATGAATCTGAGACAAGAAAAGGGAAAAAAAAATTGAAGAAAGAATTTAATTCATAAGAAAAAACTACAGTAAATGTATGAACCTGATTATGAACTTCATATAAAAGAAAAAATTGTCAAATTTAGAATAAACTACAACAAGTAAATCACTTCAGATCTCAAGAAAACGTGATAATCTCAAGAAAATTGAAGAACCAAACTCGTTCAGATCTGTATTATGCATAGCAATCAAAACAATTTTGAAATAATGAATGAATTGATACTTCAAATCTGTGTTATGAAGACATAAAGGAAGAATAATGATTAATGAGTGCTTGAAGAGAGTCTAAATCATACAAATAAAGAGTGGATGAATTTCAAAGATTGTGAAGAAAAATACATTAAAGGTAGAAGAAGAATCAAAACAGAGGATGAGATATTGAGAGGAGAGGAGGCGACATAAGATCTGTAAACTAGGGTTTGTATTGTTTCAAATGTCAGAGAGAGAGAAGACAGAGAATAGATAACGTGACTCAATTTCATATAATAAATAAATGAAAGTTTTTCTATTAGGAGTGATATTAATTTCGGACGGATACAAATTTTAATGGGCCTAATTTAAACATTCGAAACGGCCCATAATAACCCAATTACAACCGGTTGGGCCACCCACTAGACCTGTTCAACCGACCAAACCCAGCACATCCCCTTTATTTTTTGCGGATTTTGCGGGTTCGGACCGGGTGACACCCGTTTATCCACCCATAATTTAAATTATCATAATCAACATATTTTTGTGTCAACGACCACATCATTCTCACTGTCTCAAAAATTCGAGAAAGAAGAAAAAACCATTGTCATCGGACACCTCACACACTCTCACATGCTGCCACAACCATGACACATGGAGCCCACACATTTCCACCTTCCCAAAATGTCAATCACATGTGTCGCCTCTCCTTTCATACCGTTACTTTGAATATTGTCATTGAGAGGGATATGATTTTTTTTTTAATTTTTTGGCTGGACTAAATGTTGAGTTTGACCATCTTCGGGTGGATATTTTGGATAAGGAAAAACACCCACCATTAATGAATTTTTCATAGTATTCGCTGTGAAGAGATTTGTTGACATGGTATGCTTGATCAACATCATTGTCATCCAAGTTTGGCCATACTAAACTTTAGTGACATCACTGGTGCTTTAATCTTCTTAGAAAGGAACAATATCTTAACCGGATTGGAGGCTTTAAGAGCACACTTCAGACTTAAGGGCATGTTGTTGGATTGGCATCTAACACTATAAGTTTTATAAGGGAGTCTTAAATCTTCATTCCTTTAATTAGGATGATATGGTTCGCCATAATTCAATACTTTACTCCATCAGTAAGTCTTATGGGTCTAGTTTTCTAAGAATTACCGGACATATGACATTTGTGTAGTTAGAAAGATATATTTGGTATGAGAAAATGTGTTGTTTGTATTCAGATAAGTATATGGATTTTATACAGCAATGAGCAACATTTACAAGTCTATGATCATGCTAGACATAATTACAATATGATAAATATAGAAACAAATAATCATACACCCTAAAGAGTGATAATGATAATGATGATGACAATAATGAGATCCTGATATCATGTGATCTTGTTTTTAACTGCCCCTCAAACTTGTGGGTAAGGAAACCACTCCAAGTTTGTCTCTGAGCATATTGAACCGAGTATAAGTCAAAGCCATTGTGCGACAATTAGAAATTTAATCAACTCATGGTACATAGACTACAATGACTTTATTTTGTCGTACTTGATTTATGATGTAGTGTACATCAATTTCAATGTGCTTTGACCTGGCATGCATGACTGGATTTGAAGTTAATGCCTTGGCACTCAAATCATCACACCATATGTCGCTCCCAGGATTTTCATCCAAGTACAAACGCGAAACTGGCACCGAAACAGAGTCGCCAGCAATGTGTATTTATCCCAAGAGAGGGAAAGGAAACACTGCATAAACCTGAAAGGAAGGATAGAGCATGGTCTTGCGACCAAGAGAACTGGGTTCGGGAGTCGGTTACGCGCGAGGAAGGTATTAGCACCCCCACGCGTCCATCGTACCTGATGGGATCCACGCTTGCTGCTTTGATCAAAGGGTGAAGGAAAAGACACTAGAAAAGGAACTGCTATCTGGAGAACTGGAAAGGGAAAGGAGAGAAAGAGAAACAAATGTAGGGAAAATAAAAGAAGTGCTCGAATGGGCCCTACCCCACTGCCTACGTATGTCATCGGGAGCATGAGAATCAGAGCGACGTAGTTCCCCTTACTAGGGATGGATTGTTTGTGTTTTTTAGGGAACGGCTAACGTTCTAGCTCAGGTGTTGCAGGCTCGCTGGTCCGAGTGCGTTACCATCTTGCAAGAGAACGAGGAGGAGCACGTTCGTACGTTAAGAGTGAGTGAGATGAGAAAAGAATTCCCGAAGGAAAGACGTTATTGTTTGTTTTTTGTTTTTTTAAAGAAAGAAGTGTTTTGATTGTTTTGTGTTTTATAACACGTATTGTATTTAAGTCCCTCGTGTAGGATCGAATGCCTCGCATATCGACCCAAGACGGGACATATGCTAAACATTCCAAGAAAGTGAAAGAAGACCCCACACTTCCTTGTTTCCATATGAAAGGCCTAAATACAATAGGTGTTATGCCTTTATTAAGTGTTTTTTACTCTTGTTTTAAGATGAGAGAAGAAAGACTCAAAAGCGGATCAAAGGTGAAAATCTAAGGAGGGAGACTAAGACTCAATCCTAATGTTATCATACATGGTGATCCTATGGTCAATAAGGTTTAACAAACTTACTTCTAAAAGAAAGAAGAAGAAGAGGAAAAGAAACAACTTACTTCCAAAACGGAAGTTAAGTTGATCTTAAAGAGGGATGAAAGAAAAGTTATTCAAGGAAAGCATGTAAATGCTTATCAAACACACATAGAAAGTTTAAAAGAAATAAGAGAATATAAGAGAACGAAATGTATGTGGAACTAAGTCCACACACTTGCTTACCTTTAGCTCCTACATGAAAATGTTAGTTTAAAACAATTTACAAGTAATGCCATAAGGAAAAGAATAACAAGTAATTATTAACAAGCTAAGAATTAAAGAAGAAATGTCCTAAAGGTGTAAAGAAGATTCTACACAAGACAACATATCATGCTACTCAAATAAGAAAATAAAATGGGAGGGCACAATGACAACAACAACAATTACAGCTCATAAGTGCAATGCAGCGGTAAAATCCATCATCTTGTACCAAATAGCAATTAACAGCACATGCTCAGCATACAAAATGGGTGTAAAAAGAAAATGGCAGCACATACAACAACACATATGTGTGTAGACAGCAATGAAAAGTTAGAGGCAGCATGCACTCACAAATGATTCATTCATAAAAACAAACGTGCTTCAAGCCTTGCATACTATTCAATCAAACATGATCACAATCACACTGTAAATCATTGTAAACGATTCTTGAAATCACCATGGAATAATGCACATTGTAAGAGAATACACATTGTTAAGATGTGAACAAATTATAACAAATGTGCATATCTTGTAATAGAAAGCAAATGAACATGCACATAGCAATTCCAGCAACACAAGCATCAATTAACAATTAACAAGCTCAATGTGTGTGCATTATGTGCTCATTACATCGATTAATCAACAACGCAAACATAAACATTCATCGATTAACAATCAAGAACCGCGTGTCGAAAAATCATGCTCATGCAATAGTGTGCAGTGAAACAACTCAAGAATAGTCCACTAATCATCAACGGATCAATCCATGAAGTTTAGACATGCAAGAGATCTCAAACAAGTAAGAAAATGCAAGAAAAACATAATCTGCTTCAGTGGTAATCGATTACTCACATAGGGTAATCGATTACTCAGTTGAAAATTGGCTAAAAACGTGAAAATAAAGCAGAGTAACCGATTACTCTATTAGAGTAATCGATTACCACTGAAACAGAGGCAAAAATTCAACTTTGAAAAGCACTTTTCAGCAGTAAATCACTTATCCAAGCATCCAAATAATCATGTACACAATTAGGCACGAAATTACATTGAATTACAGTCAACAAACATCGATTGGATTCAATTAATAGTCACATCAAGAATCATATTCAAGCACATGAATCCAAATCAAAATCCACAAAATCTACATCGAATAAGTTGCGAATAAGCTAAAAACAGTGTAGATTTAGGGAAAACCAACCTACAAAGCGGAGACTTGCTTTGGTAATTTTTGCTAAGTAATCTTGGTGCAGAAAATGAAAGAAAACCAGAGATTCCTCAATTAGTAGCCGAAACGCGTCGAAACCGAACGAAATCACGAAAATCCACCAAAATCCAACTTGCACCAAAATAAATGGTGAGAAACCTTTGGATTGAAGAAGAATACTCTGAACTTCCAGAAATCCAACCAAAGAATGCTAAATGATGAAGGTTAAGCTCAAGAATTAATCACTTTTCAATGTAAAAAGTGATTATTCTTCAATAAATAAGAGCTTTTGTGTGTGGTTTTGGAAGAGAGAAGTAGAAGTTGATGAAGAATGAGTAGAGAAATTAGAGAGAAATGTGAGAGAATTGAGAGTGAAAATGGAGCAAAAAATGGTTGTCCTTGAAAATGAGTGAAGCATCTCTTAAATAGATTTTAGGTTTGGAGTATAAGTGGTTTGGAATGAGGTTTGAGTTTGGAGCTAGGGTCGGAGTTAGTTAGACTCAACTCACCGAGTCAAGTTAGTTAACTCGGTTAGTTAGGATCAACTCAGTTGCTTGGAAAACAAGGAACCACAACTAGTGCATGGTGTATGACTTAGGCTGCAAGCAAGGCCTTGTGACTTGTGAACTTTCAGCATGAAACCCCCATGTTCGAGCCCTCATATGACCTTCATAATGTGTTCAAATGAAAAAATGTCCAACACCAAAGTTGAAGAGGACATGGAGATGAACAACTTTGATGTTCAACAATTTTTCACTTGAAGCCTTCTTGATGGAGAAAATTGGCTTGACATTTGGCACGCCAACTGTTCAATGAAATTATGGCCTATGGGCCTGGTCTTGCCTTGCCATGACTTGGTTTTTGCCTTGATTTTACCAAACTTTGATTGATCATAACTCCCTAAATTTTGATCCGATGGAAGAGTTATTTATATGGATTTGAAGCTTAGAACATGAACTTTACTTGGCTCAACTTGAGCCTGAAGTTTGGAGCTTTTATCTTGAAGAAAAAGAGCCTCAAAGTGTAGTGCAAAATGGTCTAAACTTGCCATTTTTGGAAACCCCAAAGTTTCTATTTTTTGCAGTTTTGTAATTTCTTGATTTCTCATTATTCCTCCATCATTTCTTGATCAAATTTTGTCCAACAAACATATGTAACATGAATTTCACGAATTTGACCCAAAAAAGTCAGGAGTTGACTTTTTTCACTGCACAGTTGACTTTTTCCCAAATTTCTTGATTATCAAGCAACTGATCAATTGAACCTCTTCTGAAATGAATCAATGGCCAATCTTCCATCCTTAGACACTTGACATCATGTAGAAAACATTGAGATCAAGTTTGAATCAAAGTTTCATCAGGAGACCACTTGAATCCAAAACCCTAATTTTGACTGTTTTCGAGATAGGAGGTGATGCACTGCTCAATCTTCTTGATGAATTCTCCTCTTCCCATGCCTTGTGGGATCACTTGAGATGACATATGACTTAAGGGACCCTTGAGGTTGGTGAGAGACCTTTGGCTCTTGTTTCCTTTGCTTTGGATAATCCACCCCTCTGGAGAACCACTGAGCACATGCCCTTATGCAAGATGCAATGCTAAGTGCTTAATGTTTTATTTTTTCTATGCTTGAATGCAATGCAATGAAATGAAAGCTCATGATAAATGATATGAAGAAATGAGAGGGAAAATTTTGGGGTATTACAGCTGCCCCTATTCAATCACTGTAGACCTGAATGGATGATAGCGATTGTTGTCAGACTTTCAAGGTATGGAGGGATTGAATACCAAAAATAACCAGAAAATTTGCACTCTGTGGAGAAGAAGAAAAGGGATATAATCCAAACAACTGAACTCTGCTTGAATAAAACTCTGATGGGAAGAATAACACTAAAGAGATGTCTTTTGTACAATGCCAGACGACTACTGGCTTGCCACACTGCGGGTGAACTTTAACAATGTCTTTTATACAACGCCAGACGGCTACTGGCTTGCCACACTACGGGTGAACTTTAACAACGTCTTTTGTACAATGCCAGACGACTATTGGCTTGCCACACTGCGGGTGGACTGTCTTTTTGAATGGAGTCAGAAGACTACTGACTTGCCACACTGTGGGTGGACTTTTGCCAATCTACGGTTGGACTTTGTAGCTGAATTGCCACACTGCGGGTGGACTTTTGCCAATCTACGGTTGGACTTGCTGATGATTTGCCACCCTTGGATGGTCTTTTGCCAATCTACGGTTGGACTTAGTTGCGGTCTTTTAAATGGAGTCAGACGACTACTGACTTGCCACACCACGGGTGGACTTTTGCCAATCTACGGTTGGACTTTAAGAATTTGCCACCCTTGGATGGACCTTTTGCCAATCTACGGTTGGACTTTAAGAATTTGCCACCCTTGGATGGACCTTTTGCCAATCTACGGTTAGACTTTAAGAATTTGCCACTCTTGGATGGACCTTTTGCCAATCTACGATTGGACTTTAAGAATTTGCCACCCTTGGATGGACCTTTTGCCAATCTACGGTTGGACTTTAAGAATTTGCCACCCTTGGATGGACCTTTTGCCAATCTATGGTTGGACTTAAAGAATTCCAATACTGGATTACTCTCTGCATCCGTGTCAGACATCTCTGTTGACTCTGCTGAGGAACAATGATCAATGATTTGACTTTAGAGACTCCTGAAAGGATGGTATCTCTGCTGGAGAATGAATGAAAAATCCGTCTGCTTCGAATTATCATGCTTGCCAAAAATAAATTGGACTTTGAAATATGGGGAAATGATGATTCTGCCAGGAATCACTTCATCTGCTTGGGGATGAATTCTGGTTATAGCAACTCCGCTGGGGATGAGAATTTTTGAATGACGTCCTGCTAGGGAAGAAAAGTCATTAAAACTCTGCATGAGGATCTATCCAACCCAAGATCCTTTGCGGTGAGAATCAATCTGCTAACCCGGCTGGGGAAAGAAAGTACTATCACCTTGCTGAGGAATAAATTCTGTTGATCAATAAGCCTCATGCGGGGCGAAAAAGAACAAACTCGGCTGGGGAGTGATGTTGACAAGATTCAATGCTAAACTCTGTGGGGAATACAACTATCAGAGATACGATCTTGCTGGGAATCAGGGCTACTCTGCCGGGGATATGCAAATCCTGGTTAGAACATTCCATCGCAACTTGCTGGGAAAGAGTCCCTAGAAATCTACTGGGAAACCCAAAGCAACTCCACGGTAGTCTGCTGAGGAACAAAACTGTCGAGCTTAGGATAAGTGCCATAATGCCCCACGTTAGGCAAACTTTCCATTTGACAACTCCGCTGGGGATGATGAGTTTATAACAAACTCTGTTGGGGAGAACCGCTTCCAACATCTCGTGCAGGGGAACGCCTCTTAAGAGGATTTTACAGAAGACCAAACGTCCTCAAACTCTACTGGGGATAATGGATCGGGAACATCTTCTGCTGGGGAAATTCAAAATGCCCTATGCTTGGGAAGGTCAACAACTTGCTTTTTGCTCCATGATACAAGACTTACCTGAAGAAACGTCATAAGAGGATTTTACAGAAGATTAAGCATCTTCAAACTCCTGGCGATTTCACTGGGGAGTGACCATCAACTTCGGTATCTGCGAAGCAACTCTACTAGGGAATTCGCAACCGTTGTCGACACAGAAAAGCTTGTAACGATATCAAAACGTCGTGACCGACCGCCGACCGACTGATGGACTCGATTAGTAAACGTTGTGATAAAAAGGGTGACATGTGAGCCCTTTCCTAAACAGGATTGCCCCAGTCTTCTGCGTGGGAATAAGTGATTACTCGTCTTGTGCTTGAAATCACCCGGACCTGTTACCTGCAACAAAAGAATACACACACATGCCCCAGAATATTGCGTGGTTTGAATCCACCATCCAAGCTTGTTCAACATTCAAAGTAATTTTAAATGTTTTTCTGCGCATGTTATTGTAAAGCCACCATGTTTTCAAATGCAATGTCTTATAAAAAATTCGGACGTTTTTGCAAACAAAGCAGTAAAACAAAATAAGAAGCTTTTTAATGAAATTCAATTTATTAAAGAAAAGCTCAGAATAGGCAATTACATCAAGAAGCAATCCCTGGAAAAAGGTGATCGCTGAAAATTGAGAAAAGAAACTATCTTAATGGCAATGTGAAAACGGCATTCCACTAAGTTTCGATTCTGCTATGGCCAGTATGTCTTCAAGACTCCCCGACCTTGCCTTCTGAGGAATGATTAGACTGATTCCTACCCTTTGGAAAGTCAGTTGTTGAAATGGTGATGGAGTACAGATAACTCAGACCATACTCGTTCGCTTAAATCCATCTTTTGCGTGGACCTCCCTTTCAGGTTTTCAATCCACCGGGATACCCTTTTTTGCCTGAGTTGTCCTTGCGGATTTTCAACTCACCGGGTGTACAATTTTTTTAAATTTTATATCCCTAATTTTTGCCCGAACCTTTTTATTCTGTTTTTGTGGTTCGCCAGGATGCCCTTTTTGGTCTGGACTTTCCTTTTTTGTCCAGCGGGTCTATTCATGCGAAGTATTTTTTGACTACGTCTGAGTTGACAGGGGATGAAAAGTCTTCACCATCCATGGTTGTAAGTAACAAGGCTCCGCCCGAGAAGACCTTCTTAACCACGAATGGACCTTCATAGTTGGGAGTCCATTTGCCCCTCTGATCTGTACTAGGAGGAAAGATCCTTTTGAGTACCACATCTCCCACTTTGTAAACCCAAGGACGCACCTTTTGGTCAAATGCCTGCTTCATCCTCCGCTGGTATAACTGCCCATGACACACCGCTACCAGTCGTTTCTCCTCAATAAGGCTTAACTGATTAAATCTGGCACGAACCTACTCAGCTTCGTCTAATTTGACATCCATCATGACTCTGAGGGATGGAATATCCACTTCAACCAGTAGTACTGCCTCCATACCGTATACAAGTGAGAATGGTGTTGCCCTAGTGGACGTGCGTACTGACGTTCAGTACCCATGCAAAGCAAATGGTAACATCTCATGCCAATCTTTGTATGTGACAACCATTTTCAGCACAATCTTCTTAATATTCTTGTTGGCCGCCTCCACAGCGCCATTCATCTTCGGGCGATACGGAGAAGAATTGTGATGTTCGATTTTGAAGTCCCGACACAGTTTAGCCATTATTTTGTTGTTCAGATTAGAACCATTGTCAGTAATGATTCTCTCAGGCACTCCATAGCGACAAATAATATCCCGTTTCAGGAAACGAATGACCACCTGCTTAGTGACGTTGGCATAAGATGCTGCTTCAACCCATTTAGTGAAATAATCAATGGCGACTAAGATGAAATGATGGCCGTTTGAAGCAGTAGGCTCAATCTTTCCGATCATGTCAATGCCCCACATGGCAAAGGGCCAAGGCGAGGACATGACACTCAACGGATTTGGAGGAACATGCACTTTGTCTGCATAGATCTGGCATTTCTGACACTTGCGGGCGTACTTGCAACAATCCGCTTCCATTGTCAACCAATAATATCCTGACCTTAATAGTTTCTTAGCCATGGCGTGACCTCCGACATGGGTACCGAAAGAGCCTTCATGTACTTCCTGCATTAACAGGTCTGCTTCGTGTCTATCCACGCATCTAAGCAGAACCATGTCAAAATTCCGTTTGTACAGTACGTCATCCTGATTCAAGAAGAAGCTACCAGACAACCTTCTCAACGTCTTCTTATCTTTGGCAGATGCCCCTGGCGGGTACTCTTGACTTTTCAAGAAACACTTGATGTCATGAAACCATGGCTTGTCATCAGACGTTGCATCAACAGCAAACACAAATGCAAGTCTGTCAAGACGAGATACTTCAATCTTAGGTACATGATTCCATCTTTGGACTTTAATCATAGAAGACAATGTGGCCAAGGCATCAGCAAACTTATTCTCATCTCGAGGAATATGGTACAGCTTCACTGTTGTGAAAAATGTCAGCAATCTCCTCGTATAATCTCTATACGGCACTAGATTTGCTTGGTGCGTGTACCAACTCCCTTTCACTTGATTGATTACCAAAGCTGAATCCCTAAAGATATCAAGGGTCTTAATTCGCAAGTTAATTGCCTCCCCAATCCCCATTATACAAGCTTCATACTCTGCTTCATTGTTGGTGCATCCGAAAGTTATTCGGGCAGTGAAAGGCATGTGAATACCTTCCGGCGTGATAAGAATTGCTCCAACTCCGCATCCATTCATATTGATAGCCCCATCAAACATCAAACTCCATTTGGATTCAGGGTCCGGCCCCTCCTCCAGGGGTGGTTCCTCGCAATCTTTAGCTTTGAGAAACATGATGTCCTCATCAGGGAAATCAAATTTCATGGGTTGGTAATCATCGATCGGCTGTTGCGCAAGATAGTCTGACAAGATACTTCCTTTGATGGCCTTTTAGGAAGTATACCGGATATCATACTCTGTCAAAACCATTTGCCACCGTGCAACTCTGCCTGTTAGTGCTGGTTTCTCGAAAATGTATTTGATAGGATCCATTTTTGAAATCAACAAGGTTGTGTGCCTAATCATATACTGCCTTAATCGCTTAGCAGCCCATGCAAGTGCACAGCATGTCTTTTCAAGCATTGAGTATCGGGACTCGCAGTCATTGAACTTTTTGCTCAGGTAGTATATAGCATGCTCCTTCCTACCTGTCTCGTCGTGTTGACCGAGAACACAACCCATAGAATCTTCAAGTACTGTCAAATACATTATCAAAGGTCTTCCTGTAACTGGAGGCATGAGGATTGGAGGTTCCTGCAAGTATTCTTTTTTTTATCGAATGCCAATTGGCAATCGTCATTCCACCTGACCGTTTGATCTTTTCTCAGCAGTTTGAATATTGATTCGCACGTGGCTGTTAGGTGAGATATGAACCTTGCAATGTAGTTCAATCTACCCAGAAAACCACAAACCTCTTTTTCTGTTCTCAGTTCAGGCATATCTTGTATTGCTTTCACTTTGGCAAGATCAACCTCAATCCCTTTTTCGCTCACAATGAAACCCAGCAACTTTCCAGAACGCACCCCAAAAGTGGACTTATTTGGATTCAACCTTAAACGGAACTTTCTCAACCTTTCAAACAACTTTTCCAAGTTATTCAGATGTCCCTCTTCCGTTCGCGACTTAGCAATCATATCATCCACATAACATTCAATCTCTTTATGAATCAAGTCGTGAAACAAAGTTACCATTGCCCGTTGGTATGTTGCCCCTGCGTTTTTCAACACAAAAGGCATCACCTTATAACAGTACATACCCCATGGAGTAATGAACGTGGTCTTCTCCATATCCTCAGGTGCCATCTTTATCTGGTTGTACCCGGAGAAACCGTCCATAAACGAGAACACTGAAAACTGAGCTGTATTATCAATCAGCACATCGATGTGGGGCAGTGGAAAATAATCTTTCAGACTAGCTTTGTTAAGATCTCGATAATCCACACACATTCTAATCTTTCCGTCCTTCTTTGGCACCGGCACGATGTTGGCAACCCAAGGAGGGTAGTTAGTCACAGCAAGAAACCCTGCGTCCCACTGCTTATGAACTTCTTCTTTGATCTTTATAGCCATATCGGGATGAGTCCGACGAAGTTTCTGCTTGACTGGCGGGCATTCTTCTCTCAATGGAAGCCTGTGCACAACAATATCAGTATCTAAACCTGGCATGTCTTGATACGACCAGGCGAAGATATCAACATATTCACACAACATCTCAGTCAACGCCTTCTTCACATCTGCTTTCAAGCCAGCGCCAATCTTGATCTCTTTCTTAGCATCCTCGGTACCAATATTGATGATCTCTATGGTCTCTTGATGAGGCTGGATGGCCCTTTCCTCTTGTTTCAACAATCTGGCCAGTTCCTCAGGGAGTTCATAGCCTTTCTCATCCCCTTCTTTGGCTTGATAAATCGATTTGTCAAAGTCATGCATAGCCATAGCAGAGCCGTTATCAATGAAATCCGGAGGGTCAAGTATGCACGAACGGGTTCATGCTTTATTTTAGAATTTATTTTAAAACAAAAAGAAACGAAACATTGCCATTTTAGTATTATTTTTTGTACAAAAAATAAAAAAGAAAGACCGGGACCAAAATTTGAATGCAAAACGTCCTTTATTGATGATTAAAATTGCAAATGCAAACAGGGTGGCCCTACAAATGAATCTATACGCCTTGGGCAGAGCGCAAGATTTTAACATGCATTATGGTTAGAAAAACAAAGAAAATTACTCTGTTTGAAGAGTAACCCGGATGACTTCTTCAACAGACCAATTCTGCAATGGTTGTCCCAGAGCGCGTGGGCGTACCCAGTTGTCCAAGTCACAGTCACTATCAACGCCATCTTCTGTAGCTGCACAAGACTGATCTGGGTAAATGATTCCCCCACTGCTGAAAGTGATGGGCCCACTGTTCTCTGCAACTGAAGTCATAGAGGGATGATAGCCAATACCAAATTTGTCCTCCTTCATTGGTGTCTCTATCAGCTTGCCCCAACCTTGGGCATTACCCGCTCTGACAACCTCGATAGCTTGCTTATAGGACGAAATGGATGTACCAACTCTATCTGGTGCAAGGGAAGATTCAGGCACGTTATCAATATTTACCGCTTCAAACGACTGGCAAAGCATCTCGTGAATTTCCCCATCCATCTCAACATACTTAAACATGGACAAATGGCTAACAAAAATATCTTCTTCACCACACACTGTCACAACTTGTCCCTCGAATTCGTATTTCAGCTTTTGGTGTAAAGTGGACGTAACAGCCCCGACCGCATGAATCCAAGGGCGGCCTAATAAGCAGCTATACACAGGCTGTATGTCCATCACATGGAATATATATTTGAACAGCTGCGGTCTAATTTGCACGGGCAATTCCACTTCACCAAACACAGATCTTTTCGTTCCATCGAACGCTCGGACAACCAACTCACTTGGCCTTAATATCAAACCATTAACTTCCAGCTTCATTAGCGCCTTCTTAGGCAAGACATTGAGCGAGGAACCAGTGTCTACTAACACGTGAGATAGCACTGCACCCCTGCACTCCATTGTAATGTGCAAAGCTTTATTGTGGTTTCTCCCTTCAGACGTCAAATCTCTGCTTGTGAAACCCAAACCATGGCTGACATTGACGTTGGAAATTACACCCTCAAGCTGATTAACAGTGATTTCTTGTGGAACATATGCTCTCTTTAATACTTTCAATAAAGCCTCCCGGTGCGCGTCAGAACACATCAACAATGACAAAATTGAAATTTTCGAGGGCGTCTGGTTCAGTTGATCGACAATCTTATAATCACTTTTCTTTATTATCCTCATGAACTCTTCCACCTCGTTGTCAAAGGTAACCTTTGTCTTTGTTTCGGGCACATGCACACTCTCCACCACCTGTTTTCCTTTAGCCTTGGCCGCGACCTCAATTTCTTTATCACTGCGCAACGTTTGGGGAGCAAACAACCTTCCGCTCCGAGTAAAGCCACTTACACCACCCACATTATCAATATTTGAACTGGCTGATGTCCCGACTTCCTGCTTTTGCCCTTCATAATACACGTCTGCCCCATAGTGCCATGGGATTGCTTTTGTAGATGTAAACGGAACTGGTCCTGGCACCGTGATGGTAACAGGACTGGATCTTTCTGGCACAACACTTACTACAGGGGTTGTACTTGCAGGCACCTGAATCTCAGCGGGAGCATAATAGATGATTACACTTGACACCTCATCAGTTTCTTTCACGGCCCGGTCAAACTGTAGACGTCCCTCGTCAATCAGACTCTGCAAACCAATTCTCAACTTATCACAGCCATTCTTCTGACTCGTACATTCAAAATAATCTTGATCACAACCCGGGAACACCTGTCTCTTCAACAGACGATCTTTTACAACCAACAAGGAAGTCTTCACCTGACTGATATCTGCTACCAAGTTCAATCTCTTTCCGTCTTCAATAGCACGCACATCTGCCACACCATGATCAGGCATGGGGTTCTGGAGAACATTAGGAGGTAACGAGAAATTGATTGCTTTAGCATCAATCAAATTTTTCACCTTATGATGAAACGCCCAACATTTTTCAATGGAGTGCCCTTGAGCACCAGAGTGGAACTCGCAGCGAGGGTTAACATCAAAATTAGGTGGCAAGTTACCAGCGGCAGGAGGTCTCATAATACGAAGCTCAACCAACTTCAACTTGAGTAACTGTGGTAACAGCGCTGAATACGTCATAGGGAGAGGGTCAATCTTACGGTCCCTCTTCCTAGACCTTTGTTGGAAAGAAGGTTGCGGCTGTTGCTACTGAACCTGCTGTGGTGGTTGTTGTTGCTGAACAGATGGTGCTGGGATTGTCACTGCACCTACTTGATGGTAAGCCTGAGAACGTCCTCTGCCTCGTCCTCTATATACAGTGTTGGTATCACCTTCTCTTCTTTTCTGACCACTAGCAAATGGTTTCTTCGTCCCAGAAGAGCCAGCCCCACTTACATCTTGGATCTTCCCAAGCTTCAACAGACTCTCTATTCTTTCTCCAGCAATCACAATATCAGCAAATCCGGTTGATGGACAAGCATCCAACCTTTCAAGAAATGCCCCTTGCAGGGTGCCCATAAACATGTCTGCCATTTCTCTATCCAGCAAAGGAGGTTGAACCTGTGCAGCCATCTCTCTCCACCTTTGAGCGTATTCCTTGAAACTTTCCTTAGCATTCTGTGACAACCCCTACAATTGAGTGCGGTTGGGCGCCATGTCAATATTGTACTGGTACTGCTTTAGGAACGCTTCTGCTAGATCCTTCCAACTTCTCACAGCAGCTCTGTTCAATTTCATATACCAGGTCAAAGAAGCTCCAGCCAGACTGTCTTAAAAGTAATGCATCCATAACTTCTCATCATCTGTATGGGCTGAAATCCTCCCAAAATAGGCCTGAATATGTGTCCGGGGACACGTATTGCCATGATATTTGTCAAAAGTGGGCGGCTTGAACTTTGGAGGAATTATGACTCCTGGTACCAGCCCCAAACTAGTAACGTCAATACCCATAGAATTCTTGCACTCTATGGCCCGGATCTTCTCAGCTAACTCATCATACCTTCGGTCACCAGGGTTACCCATATCAGCATCTAGTAGGGTAAATTGGTCTTCCAGAACATCTTCTTGAATACCACCAACATTTCTGCCATTTCCATTACCCAGATTACCACCAGGAGGAGGGTTGCCACCAGGAGGAGGATTACCACCAGGAGGACGAGTGACCCTTGTCTGCAGATTGTCCACTTGATTACCTTCAGGCATGGTTTCTGGACGCTCGACCAGAAGCCTCAATCTTTCCTGAGTTTGTCCCATACCAGTCATGAGAGTCATAAACTGGTCCATGTGTGCCCTCATTTCAGCCAAATCATTCTGCATTTGATCCATAATCCTTGCTTGATTTCTTCGAGTTGAGTATCGATGAATATGATTCTCAGCTATAATGCCTGAAACCAAATAAAGGTTAGAGACCCCGCAACAGGTACCTGAAAAAGCAAGCAACAAAATGCAAAATGATATGTAATGCAATGCAAATGTCATGTTTATCATTTCTGAGGTGCCTTACACCCTGATTCCAATCTTAACCACGGAAATCTGAAGATCAGAAATCGTGATATAAAGAGACGTGTCGTGGTCATGTGCTTGTGTACAGATATCTGATAAGGACTAATTCTGAATAAAACTGCTCATCCCCATTCAACAAAGTATTCAAGTACATTCAAAAGAGGTTCATCAGCAAATGAAATACAAGGGAAAGATGGATCCATCAACAAGCCTGATGGTAACCATTAACAACAAATTACAAGAAAAGGAATCTCAGTCTGATAACTCCACGTCCTTCAGCTTATCACTTGTGTATTTGATCTCCTCAAAGAGTATGCGAGTACGCTGGTGATTCGGCTTTTCAATCATCTCTTTGATCAACATCCATTTTCTCAAGAGCCTCAGTTAAGGAACCCATATGCAGCATCAAAGCTTCGTAATCACACATTCCTTTGTGTCTTTTTCTGCCAGCTTGCGTCTTGAGTATCTCCCTTTCTATCATGACTTCTTCAAGCTCTTTCTTGGTATTCTTCAACTCTTTTCTAGCTTCTTCTAACTGTTCTTGACTTTTACCGAGGCTTTCCCGATACTTTCGCCTCTGCTCATGTGCTTTCCTAAGCTCTTCGTCTTTAATCTTCAACTGTTCCTGTAACTCAGCATTTTCAATTCTGACATCATCCCATGCTCGATGGAATTTGGCCAATGTATCCTTGGTCTGAGCTAAGTCCTGTTTAGTTGTCTTGTGAGCCTGAGTGGAAGCATCGACACCTTTGTTGATCTTCTGGAAGTATTGTGCTCTTTCATAAAAATCTTTCTCTTTGGCTGCTAAGATCTTTTCTGCCTTCTGAGCTCTTCCTTCTAGATATTTATTGTCATGCAGGGCTTTCTGGAGGCAGCTACTCATACCAGCATTCTCTGCTTGAAGCTCTTTTACTATTTTCTGCCACTTTTCACACTCTTCAATAACCACCATGGTTGGTTGTTCTGGCTCTACTGAACATAAAAGAGGTTCCCTTGAAAAGGGTAAAAGCAGTTATTTTACTTTCATCTCGATCCATTTGTCATATTCAGGATAAGACCTACAATCTCCTTTCCCAAAAATAGCTTTTCCAATTTTATACTTATATTTCCAAGCATTCACTACTTCTGCCATCTTCTCATCTTTAGTTCCTGTAAAGAACAAAGATTCTTCAAGATCTTGCTCCGTAGGAGGATTCCTGGAAGCATATCCGAACTGTCGGATGGCCAAACCTGGATTATAATTGATCCCTCATTTTTTGCCAATCAGAGGTACATTTGGAAAATTTCCGCATCTTGTGATAAGCTCTATTCTCAATAACTGATGATCAAACTAGATAATATTATCAACAGTTAAACCTATCATTCGCTTGGACCATTTCGCAACATCTATGGTTTCCACAAAGGCACCTGTTTGAGGCAAATGCTTGAAAAGCCAATGGCACAGCAGTGGAGTACAACAGCTAACAGGTCCTCCCCTTATCTTCTCGTTCTTGTAATGTACATAATGGTAAAAATCTCCTAACAAAGTAGGGACTGGATTTTTAAGAACGAAAACTCTCGTCGCCTGCATATCCACAAAGTCTTGCTGATTGGGAAAAAGAACTAGGCCATATATGCAGAGAGCCAGAATGGAATTGTAAATCGTCCAGTTTTTAGCATTAGCAGCCTCTTGAGCTTGATCCGAGAGGAATTCCAGATGAAATCCGTCAACTCCGTTTCTGCTACTCACACCACTCTTTATCACTGACTGATCTATTTGCATTGCAGCAGCAATTTCTTTTGTACTAGGTGAACTACCAGAAAAGAACGGTATTGCCGACGTGATCGGAATCCCCAAAATAAATAAGAATTCTTCCAGCGTTGGCATCAAAATGTAATCTGGAAAGAGGAAACATCTCAGCGAAGGCTCGTAGAATTGCAGCAGAGTGTGCAAAGCATCATGTTCATACTTGGTGATAGTACGGACCATCTTAACCAAATTCACGTACTTCTTTTGAAACCTACCAAGAACACCCGGGCCAGCCATATCTATAACTTTGAGCAGTGAATCCAAGGTAGGGTCTGGAAACTTGTAAGAAACATTGTTCTTCCTTCTCTCGTCATTCTCTGTTGAACCCATGGATTGGAATCAGAAGTGTATTATGCACCTGTAAATGACAAACACAACTGTCATGATATGATAATGCAATGCAAAAGGGCATGTGATCAGGTCATCAGGTGTCTGTGCTGGACTGTGTGCATTGTGTCTGTATAAATATGATAATATTTCTGTAGGCGAGCACCAAACCATTGTAATAGGATACACCATTTGTATATAATAGTACCAACAAGACAGGGTATGTAGGAAGCTCAGTTACCTGCAAACCTGTAAACATCCCGCCCCTCTCACATGTAGGTACTAAGGTCCTCAGTATCCCGGGCTCTCAGGTCGAGAAACGATGATACGTTCACCATTTCTGGTTTGGCATCATCATCAATCGAGGAGGCCTCAACTGATTCACAAAATCGAAAGATCCTCATCTTCAGGCACTGAGGTCGAGAAGCAATAGTACATTCATCCCTCGTGGTACAGTACTATCGCCAATCGAGGAGTGCCTCTACTGATTCCCTTTCAAAAAGGACATCCTATAGCAAGTTCCCAGCATTGGGTCCTCGGATCGAGAATGTGCAATGGGTTTGCCACAGAATGTGGTCTGCCACTGTCACATCTTGGGAGGAGTGCCTCAACCAAGTCCTCAGGAATGGTCACCAGAGTCGACAGCTCTCTAGATCGACATCCTGAAATGCGCAAGACACGCACGTCAGAATATGTCCCAAGATAGCCTCGTCTGGCTGTGAATTTCGTGAATACCCAACGCACTCCAAACGGCACGTAGGTCCCAATACTCTCCACTCTAACTCTAAGTGTATACTCAAGCCTGTGTAACGGGCTTATCTCTCAGGAATCCCATCCCGCCAAACAGAAAACAACACAGTCCAGTATAGCATAATATAGCATATAAAATGAAAATGCTAAAATGCAGTAAATACAGTAATATACAGTAATACAGTAAATAACTATACAGTAACAGTAAATACAGCACAACAGTAAACACCCAATGAAAGTAAACAGACAAGCCCTAGGATAGACTCGCTAAGGAAACCAGAGATTCTGGGTCTGATCTGTTCCCCAGGAGAGTCGCCAGCTGTCGCTCCCGGGATTTTCATCCAAGTATAAATGCGAAAGTGGCACCGAAACAGAGTCGCCAGCAATGTGTATTTATCCCAAGAGAGGGAAAGGAAACACTGCATAAACCTGAGAGGAAGGATAGAGCATGGTCTTGCGACCAAGAGAACTGGGTTCGGGAGTCGGTTACGCGCGAGGAAGGTATTAGCACCCCCACGCGTCCATCGTACCCGATGGGATCCACGCTTGCTGCTTCGATCAAAGGGTGAAGGAAAAGATACTAGAAAAGGAACTGCTAGCTGGAGAACTGGAAAGGGAAAGGAGAGAAAGAGAAACAAATGTAGGGAAAATAAAAGAATTGCTCGAATGGGCCCTACCCCACTGCCTACGTATCTCATCGGGAGCATGAGAATCAGAGCGAAGTAGTTCCCCTCACTAGGGATGGATTGTTTGTGTATTTTAGGGAACGGATAACGTTCTAGCTCAGGTGTTGCAGGCTCGCTGGTCCGAGTGCGTTACCATCTTACAAGAGAACGAGGAGGAGCACGTTCGTACGTTGAGAGTGAGTGAGATGAGAAAAGAATTCCCGAAGGAAAGACGTTATTGTTTGTTTTTTTGTTTTTTAAAGAAAGAAGTGTTTTGATTGTTTTGTGTTTTGTAACACGTATTGTATTTAAGTCCCTCATGTAGGATCGAGTTCCTCGCATATCGACCCAAGACAGGACGTATGCTAAACATTCCAAGAAAGTGAGAGAATACCCCACACATCCTTGTTTCCATATGAAAGGCCTAAATACAATAGGTGTTATGCCTTTATTAAGTGTTTTTTACTCTTGTTTTAAGATGAGAGAAGAAAGACTCAAAAGCGGATCAAAGGTGAAAATCTAAGGAGGGAGACTAAGACTCAATCCTAATGTTATCATACATGGTGATCCTATGGTCAATGAGGTTTAACAAACTTACTTCTAAAAGAAAGAAGAAGAAGAGCAAAAGAAACAACTTACTTCCAAAACGGAAGTTAAGTTGATCTTAAAGAGGGATGAAAGAAAAGTTATTCAAGGAAAGCATGTAAATGCTTATCAAACACACATAGAAAGTTTAAAAGAAATAAGAGAATATAAGAGAAAGAAATGTATGTGGAACTAAGTCCACACGCTTACTTACCTTTAGCTCCTACATGAAAATGTTAGTTTAAAACAATTTACAAGTAATGCCATAAGGAAAAGAATAACAAGTAATTATTAACAAGCTAAGAATTAAAGAAGAAATGTCCTAAAGGTGTGAAGAAGATTCTACACAAGACAACATATCATGCTACTCAAATAAGAAAATAAAATGGGAGGGCACAATGACAACAACAACAATTACAGCTCATAAGTGCAATGCAGCGGTAAAATCCATCATTTTGTACCAAACAACAATTAACAGCACATGCTCAGCATACAAAATGGGTGTAAAAAGCAAATGGCAGCACATACAACAGCATATATGTGTGTAGACAGCAATGAAAAGTCAGGGGCAGCATTCACTCACAAATGATTCATTCATAAAAACAAACGTGCTTCAAGCCTTGCATAGTATTCAATCAAACATGATCACAATCACACCATAAATCATTGTAAACGATTCTTGAAATCACCATGGAATAATGCACATTGTAAGAGAATACACATTGTTAAGCATCTGAACAAATTAAAACAAATGTGCATTTCTTGAAATAGAAAGCAAATGAACATGCACATAGCAATTCCAGCAACACAAGCATCAATTAACAATTAACAAGCTCAATGTGTGTGCATTATGTGCTCATTACATCGATTAATCAACAACGCAAACATAAACATTCATTGATTAACAATCAAGAACCGTGTGTCGAAAAATCATGCTCATGCAATAGTGTGCAGTGAAACAACTCAAGAATAGTCCACTAATCATCAACGGATCAATCCATGAAGTTTAGACATGCAAGAGATCTCAAACAAGCAAGAAAATGCAAGAAAAACACAATCTGATTCAGTGGTAATCGATTACTCCCATAGGGTAATCGATTACTCAGTTGAAAATTGGCTAAAAACGTGAAAATAAAGCAGAGTAACCGATTACTCTATTAGAGTAATCGATTACCACTGAAACAAAGGCAAAAATTCAACTTTGAAAAGCACTTTTCAGCAGTAAATCACTTATCCAAGCATCCAAATGATCAAGTACACAATTAGGCACGAAATTACATTGAATTACAGTCAATAAACATCGATTGGATTCAATTAACAGTCACATCAAGAATCATATTCAAGCACATGAATCCAAATCAAAATCCACAAAATCTACATCGAATAAGTTGCGAATAAGCTAAAAACAGTGTAGATTTAGGGAAAACCAACCTACAAAGCGGAGACTTGCTTTGGTAATTTTTGCAAAGTAATCTTGGTGCAGAAAATGAAATAAAACTAGAGATTCCTCAATTAGTAGCCGAAACGCGTCGAAACCGAACGAAATCGCGAAAATCCACCAAAATCCAACTTGCACCAAAATAAATGGTGAGAAACCTTTGGATTGAAGAAGAATACTCTGAACTTCCAGAAATCCAACCAAAGAATGCTAAATGATGAAGATTAAGCTCAAGAATTAATCACTTTTCAATGTAAAAAGTGATTATTCTTCAATAAATAAGAGCTTTTGTGTGTGGTTTTGGAAGAGAGAAGTAGAAGTTGATGAAGAATGAATAGAGAAATTAGAGAGAAATGTGAGATAATTGAGAGTGAAAATGGAGCAAAAAATGGTTGTCCTTGAAAAGGAGTGAAGCATCTCTTAAATAGATTTTAGGTTTAGAGTATAAGTGGTTTGGAATGAGGTTTGGGTTTGGAGCTAGGGTCGGAGTTAGTTAGACTCAACTCACCGAGTCAAGTTAGTTAACTCGGTTAGTTAGGATCAACTCAGTTGCTTGGAAAACAAGGAACCACAACTAGTGCATGGTGTATGAATTGGGCTGCAAGCAAGGCCTTGTGACTTGTGAACTTT
Source organism: Lathyrus tuberosus (assembly GCA_022829125.1). Taxonomy (NCBI): domain Eukaryota; kingdom Viridiplantae; phylum Streptophyta; class Magnoliopsida; order Fabales; family Fabaceae; genus Lathyrus; species Lathyrus tuberosus. Next base: position 6,839,101 of record JALAZF010000087.1, on the reverse strand, counting down.
TAGCATGAAACCCCCATGTTCGAGCCCTCATATGACCTTCATAACGTGTTCAAATGAAAAAATGTCCAACATCAAAGTTGAAGAGGACATGGAGATGAACAACTTTGATGTTCAACAATTTTTCATTTGAAGCTTTATTGTTGGAGAAAATTGGCTTGACATTTGGCACGCCAACTGTTCGATGAAATTATGGCCTATGGGCCTGGTCTTGCCTTGCCATGACTTGGTTTTTGCCTTGATTTTACCAAACTTTGATTGATCATGACTCCCTCAATTTTGATCCGATGGAAGAGTTCTTTATATGGATTTGAAGCTTAGAACATGAAATTTACTTGGCTCAACTTGGGCCTGAAGTTTGGAGCTTTTATCATGAAGAAAAAGAGCCTCAAAGTGTAGTGCAAAATGGTCTAAACATGCCATTTTTGGAAACCCCAAAGTTTCTATTTTTGGCAATTTTGTAATTTCTTGATTTCTCATTATTCCTCCATCATTTCTTGATAAAATTTTGTCCAACAAACATATGTAACATGAATTTCACGAATTTGACCCTAAAAAGTCAGGAGTTGACTTTTTTCACTGCACAGTTGACTTTTCCCCCAATTTCTTGATTATCAAGCAACTGATCAATTGAACCTCTTCTGAAATGAATCAATGGCCAATCTTCCATCCTTAGACACTTGACATCATGTAGAAAACATTGAGATCAAGTTTGAATCAAAGTTTCATCAAGAGACCACTTGAATCCAAAACCCTAATTTTGACTGTTTTCGAGATAGGAGGTGATGCACTGCTCAATCTTCTTGATGAATTCTCCTCTTCCCATGCCTTGTGGGATCACTTGAGATGACATATGACTTAAGGGACCCTTGAGGCTGGTGAGAGACCCTTGGATCTTGTTTCCTTTGCTTTGGATAATCCACACCTCTGGAGAACCACTGAGCACATGCACTTATGCAAGATGCAATGCTAAGTGCTTAATGTTTTATTTTTTATATGCTTGAATGCAATGCAATGAAATGAAAGCTCATGCTAAATGATATGAAGAAATGAGAGGGCAAATTTTTGGGGTATTACACCATAGAGTTGGTTTTCTTAGCAAAGGAAGCTTTAATCCATCAAGTAGTGAGCGAGTCCATGCTATCTCAACAGCTAGATCAACCAGAGCCCTATATTTTGACTCTATACTGGATCTTGAGGCTAATTTTTGTTTTGTTGAGGACCTAGAAACAATTGTCTCACCAAGGAAGACACATTGACCTGCCATAGATTTTCTATCGTCTACACTAGTGACCTAATCTGCATCTGAGTATCTAACCAAGTCTAGATCATCAAATGGTTTAATGTGAAGGGAATGATGAATTGTGCCTTACAAGTATCTCAGAATTCTTTTTATGCCTTGACAATGCTCTAAAGTGGGAAAGCTCATGAATTGACTAAGTTTATTTACTGAGAAAGGTATGTCAGGCCTTGTATTTGTTAGGCATTGTAGTCCTCCAGTTGCTTGTCTAAACATGGTAGGTTCTTTGAGTCTCTCTTCTTCAGCTGTAAATTGTTTACCAGTGATCATTGGAGTGGGACATGATGATGCATTTTCCATGTGGAATCTTCTTAGAAAGTTTTTTATGTATTTAGCCTGCTTCAGGTACATGCCACCTGAGTCTCTTTGAACTTCAATTCCCAGGAAGTAGTGAAAATGACTAAGGTCTTTGAGAGAAAACACAATGTTGAGCTTTTAGACAAAAGCTTCTAAAAAATTAGTTATATTTCTTGTTACTATGATATCATGTACATAGATGAGTAGGAAAGTGATGTGATTAGTACCTCTCAAAGTAAAAAGTGAGGAGTCACTCTTTGTATTATGAAATCCCCAACTGAGTAATGCATTTTTAGGCTTTCAAACCAGACTCTTGGTGTCTGCTTTAGTCAATAGATGGCCTTAGATAACATGCAGACATAATCAGGTTTAGTTGAATCCACAAAACCTTCTAGTTGGTGCATGAAAACAGTTTCCTTGAGATAGCCATTTAGGAATGCATTGTTTATGTCAAGTTGCTTGACTTCCCAGTTAAGGTGAATTGTTATGGACTGTATAATTCTCAATGTGCTGGTTTTAACCCCAAGGCTAAATGTATCTTCATAATATAACCCAGTTGTTTGTTGAAAATGTTCGGCAACTAACCTTGCTTTCCTTCTCTCAATTTTTCCATCAGCTTTGTACTTGATCTTGAAGACCCATTTTGTGTCAATAATATTCATTTGACCTTGGTGTGGTACTACCTTCCAAGTTTGGTTTGTCATGAGTTCCTGGAATTCATTTTGCATGGATTATTTCCATAGTAGTTTTGTGAGAGCGTCCTTTGCACTTTGTGACTCCTTTTCTTTTTTACAGGTTTCAATCAAGCCAATATATGGTGCCTCTAGCTTGTAAATTCTAATCTTACTCATGGTATGAATTACTCCTAAGTTTGATTCAACAGGGATTGTTGCTACAGTTGGTTCATCATTATCATAGGGCTCATCAGGAGCAACCTGTTCAGTGCTGCATGTTGAATCATTTGTGGCTTGTTCAGTGTTCTCTTCAAGTATTGTAGATGAGTTGGATGCTTCATCATGATCATCAGGTTCTTGCTCAGTATCTGAGTGATTTCCAATTGGAAATGGTGTGTTACTAGATGAAGTACCTGCAACAAATAATGGAAAAATGAAAGATGAGCTTTCAGTCAATGTTTGTAAGGGAGCCAGTGTATTTAGCAAACCATCATGGAATAGAAAGCGTTCTTCATTGAAGGCCACATGTCTTGAGATGAAGATTCTCCCATGAGAATTGAGACATTTGTACCTTTTATGAGAGTTGCTATAGCTAAGAAACACACATCTTGTTGTGTGAAATTCCAACTTGTGTTGATTGTATGGTTTAAGGCAATGGTAGCTGGCACATCCAAAAGTTTTAGTGAGGTGTAATTCGATTCCTTTTTAAACAAAAGGGAGTAAAGGTTTTTATTTTGAGTAACTGATGAAGGTAGCCTATTTATCAGATAGACATCTGTTGAGAATGCTTCCCACCTATAGTATAAGGGCATCTTCACTTGAGCTAAACGTGTGAGTCCAAACTCAATAATGTATCTGTGTTTTCTCTCAGCCTTGCCATTTTGTTGAGATGTGTAGGGACAAGACATTCTAAATAATATCCCTGCTTCTATGGAATGCTTTTGTACAACTTTTTATTCACCTCCACCATCACATTGGATTGTTTTAATCTTTTTTATTAAATTGGTTTTCTACCATGTTTTTTAACTAAATAAAAGCATGGCACTATCTAATTTTTGTTTTAATGGATAAATCCATGTGAATCTACTGAAATCATCAAGTAAATAGACATAGTATTTAAAAACAAATGGTGATATTAAAGGTGCAGGGCCCCATACTCCAGTGTGAACTAATTCAAGAGCTTCCTTAGCAAGAGTGGAAAAAGAGTTGGAAGGTAAAAAAAATGCATCTTTCCATATTGATAAGCCTCACAAAAACTAAAATGATCACTAAGGGATAGTTCCACATTATAATTCCTCAAGACTTTGTCTAGGACTTTATTGTTCGGATGACCAAGCCTCTTGTGCCAACTTTCCTTCACAGATACATAAGCCCATGAGTCCATTTTACTCTTTGAGAGTTGATATAATCCATCTCTATTGTCCCTTTTAAAAGTGTTTTCCCTGCCATCTTGTCCTTCACATAACAAAAATTTGAATCAAACTCAAGAATTATGTTATTGTCATTAGTCAATTTTGAGACACTTAGTAGACTTTTGGTAATGTTAGGCACATATAAAACATCATGTATGTTGAGAGAATTAATTTTTGAAAAGCATGTTCCAACAATTTGTAATTTTGCACCATTTCCAACTATTAGAGAATTCTTACCATGATGGTCGGTTATATCTTGAAACATATCTGTTTGATGTGTCACATGATTGCTAGCACCACTGTCAAAATACCAGTCATAACTTGAGCAGAGTTTTGAGATGTTAGGAGTGCATTGTGATTTCCTTGTTTGCTGCTCTCGGATGAAATGTTTGAACCTAAATAGGACTTGTCAAACCTGTAGTAGCACTGTATTGCAGTATGGCCAGGTATATTGCAGACTTGAAAAGTTGGCTTAGCCATTCTTCCTCTCCCTCTGCCTCCTCTCCAACCTCTAAAATTAGATTCTTTCGAATTTCCTTTTATGTTGAACTTGTTGCTTCTATGATTAGCTTTGTTGGGAAAGTTGGTTGTTGCATTAAGATGTAGATTGGTGAGGCTATTTATTTGTTCAATTGTACTTTCAAAATTTAAGAGTTGAGCCTGCAAATAAACCCAACTGAGTGTGGTTTGATCAGAAAGTTTAACAACTATAGGGTTGTATTATGAGTCCAAGTCATTCAAGGTTTGAATTATTATATCAGGATTGGAAATAGGATTTCCCGCAAGCTTTAGCCTATCAGCAAGGCTTTTCCTTTTGACCAGGTAATCTTCCATCTTCATCCTTCCCTTTCTAGTGCTGTGAGACTCAGAATTAAGGTATGTGACTCGAGATCTGGCGTGTGTACCTGCTAAACTTTGGACTTCATCCCAAAGTTGTTTTGAGGTTTCACAGTGCAATAATCATGTAGAAATGTCAGCAGACATTGTGTTGATAAACCAACCAAGGAGTTGTTGATCATATGCTTACCAATCTTCAAAGGCTTGATTTGAGGACTTTCTTGAATCTGCATTGGTTATGAATTGCTTAGGACACTCCTTTGTACCCAAGATGTAACCATAGAGCATGAAACCATTGATTATAGGTATTATCAATGATTTCCAGAGTGGATAGTTTTTTATGTCCATCTTGAGAGATATGGTTGATTAAAGATCATTTTTGTGTTTGGAAGTGACAACAGATGTCATGGTGTCTTTTGGATCGAAGGTCTTCAGGCTGTGAAGCTCTGATGCCAGGTTAGAAAGATGTATTTAGTATGAGAAAATGTGTTATTTGTATTTAGATCAGTATATGATATTTATAAGGCAATGAGCGCCATTTACAAGCCTATAATCATGTTAGACATAATTACAATATGATCAATATATAAACAAATAATCTACACCCTAAAGAGTGATAATGACAATGATGATGAAAATAAAGAGATCCTGATATCATGTGATCTTGTTTCTAACTTGTGTTATTGATCATATGACATTTTATGTCATGTTGTTATCCATGTATACTTCACCTTCTAGTATACATTATATCATGATTCTTGATAGCTCTCGTACTCATGTTTCTAGATATGGAAATATTAGCTTGTAACTTTCATTCATGTGGCAAAATGTGCTTCATGTTCTCACTTTTTTATAATTTAATTTTCATTAATAAGCTTATTCCCAATCAAAATTGTATTGTAACCTGTTTTCTTCTCATTGTAGTTTTTAGGATTTTACCGCCGAGGTTGTATTTTTTAGGGTTTTACCACAGGGATGGCAATTGAAATTCATTCTGGGTGTAAGTGTGAGTGGTTAAGTCTCACATCTTCTGTGAAATGAATGAAATGTTGGATTTATAAAATTTATGATCCATATACCTAATAGCTTAAGGTTTCTAGTGGATATGTGACATATGTATCTCTATCTCTCTTGTGATATTGAAGCATTGGTTCCGTTGGTGCTCCCGGATTCCCTATACCTCCCCTAACTAGTTGTATCAAATCCATGGTCCGACTTGATGGAGAAGCGGGAGCTTGATTCTATGTTGAATCTTATTATAGGATGTGGCAGACTCACGCTTGTGGGGGAGATTGTTGAGTGCAAATGTGAGTGGTTAAGTCTTACAACATCTATTAATATATGGAATATTAGATTTATAAGAGAGAGATGAGTCTCATATACTTGATGCCTTAAGATTTTTTGTGGAGATGTGGCGTATTTGTCTTGTGTGGTCATGGAGAATTGGGTTATTTGTCGCTAATGCCTCCCTAAGTAACCCTAACTAGTGATATTAGAGTCATGGTTTGGCTTGGAGGGGCAGTGAGAGTTGGATCCTGATATATGATGTAGGGGACTCACGCTTGTTTGGATATTTTTGGGTGCAAGTGTGAGTGATTGAGTTCCATATCTCCTATGAATGGATGGAATGTTGGATTTATAAGAGAGAAGACTCATATACCTAATGTCTTAAGGTTTTGGATAGAGATGTGGTATACCCCTCTCTGGTGGTCCTAGAGAATTGAGTTTGTTGTCGCTTCGAACTTCCCCAGACTCCCTAATAAGTGCTAAGAAAATTGACTAGTTATAATACTTGTTTGATGAAAAAAGATATTATGCAGGTGTTGCCTTGTAGTTTCCAGTCCAAGTCTTCCTCTTTTGTCACTTGAATTTTTCTTCATCACAGGAATATAAGGCACCCTACATTTTATATAATTAAGTATATGTTTTTGTCTTTATTTTTAAATAATTTTGTTGAGTTAACACCCCTTAATACAATGACATATTAGAAGAAAAAAAGTTTCATTTACTTGGAATTTCTCAATATATCATCTTTAAAATTTTAGTTCCCACCTCTTATTAGGGATAAGTTGTACTTAGTATTGCATACTTGATTAATCTTATCTCGTCCAGAATCTTAGAAAATGTTAGTCCTGTTTAGTTTATTATTTTATGGTTTCCTTATATTCTTATCTTATAGAACTTTGTGTCTTGCATATTTGGTTATATTGCTTTTGTTCATGTTCATAAGCAATGTCGCAAAAAATTCGATGTTTCTGCTCTTCTATGTGTTTCTCTAGGTTATGTACCCAAAAAAATATGGTACAAAAGTTATCATCCTCTTGGTCATAAATTTTTTGCCTTCAAAGATGTCACCTTTTATGAAAAACTCCTATTTCACTCATCCTCAATGTGATGGGATAATGTTATTGACTATGATTCTGAGTTTAAGTTTTTATCCTTTTGCCCTAGCCTGCCTAAATCTTCAGCTCCCACTTCAATGTATGAACCTAAATATATCACATGCATATTCATCAATTATTCTCCTCATTGAAAGGGATATTGATGCTACTCACCTCAAAATAGAAAATTTTAGCACATCATGGATGTGACCTTTAGTGAGATTTACTCTTGCTACCCCCAAAGTTGGCATTCAGGGGGAGAAACTTTATCCTACTGAAGCATCAGAATCTTCCACAAAGAAAATACATTCTTGACTTATTTCAAGAAACTAGAATTCTTGGGTGTAAGGTAGCCAATACTTCTATAGAACTGATAAAAATTAGTGAAGATGAAAACCCACTGAATGAAAAAGATAGATATCAAAGCCTAGTTGGAAAACTAATCAACTTAACTCATACTAGGTTTGACATTGCTTATACATTAAGTTTGGCTAGTTACTGCATGTCAAATCCATATGAGGGTGTTCTGGACTGGGTCGGCGCCTGCCCACCAGTCGGGCATGCCCAACCCAATGTTACGCTAAGCAGCCCATTAAGGCCCAATCCTTTCCCTCGTCGAGCACATCCAGATCCCATCATCGTCGAGCAGGACATCACATGACTCGGGGAGAGAACGAGCATCCTCCCCGCAGACTCCACGTGCTTCCCCCGGTGGGACACGTCATCAGGTAACTACCCACCTCCAGAAGAGTTGGTCAACCCACTTTCTGGAGATCTCGGGGCAGTTACTCCAGGGGGAAGACCATGTGCTGGTCTTCCCTACACCACATAAATCCATGCAGTTATCTGCATTAGGCCTAGTGACCCAACTCAGTGCAGACGACCGTTGGCCCAACGCTGGGGGCACAACATAAATACCCTCTTTCACTAGAGGGTCAGGTATTCTAATTCTCATTCTCACTACCTTTCTGTACTTGCTTGCTCCGTTCCTGACTTTAGCATCGTAGTACCTTGTAGGTACACCCCCCCACCATCTCACCACCACCGGAGTAGCGGAGCTCACGACGTCCAGTTGGCCACCGATCTAATTCTGATCAGGTACGATCAGTGGCGCCGTTTGTGGGAACCCTTTGCTTCCCCATTCCCCCCTCCCCCCGTAAAAACCAAAGTAACCTTTAATCTCTGATGATCATGGCTATCCCTCAAACTGACGCCAACACTTCGGACACCGCGTCCGCACCATTCAACAACGGGGACGACCACGATCCCAACATGGAAGGCAACCCTAGGGACGAGTACACCACCTCCCCCTCCTCTGATGATGCAGCCTTCATAGCCGCCCGACATGATGACAACCCGACTGTCTACCAGCCTATCCCCGCGCCACCTAATGCTGATCTGAACACGGTGGCTTTGTTTACATTGATCAATCAGACCAATCTAATGATCTTCCAATAAAACGAATGAATTGGACTGCTCGAGAGGGAGCGACAACAGCGTTCTCCCCCGCGGAGGCATCGTCTCCCTATTTCTCACAACCCCTCTCCTCCTTCGCGGAGGACACGACAAAATGATTCTCGGAGTCCTTCCCCCCGACCGACTGGGCGTCGCCCTCGCTTGGAGATGCCTCAACCCGTGGTCGCACTGAAGCACAATCGGTCGCCTCCTCGAAAGGAACGATGTTCCCCCGTCCAGAAAAGGACCAAGGTCGATAAGTACGTCGAGAAGCCGAAGATCCGACCAAAGAGCCCCACCCCCTCCCCCAATGAAGCAGGCGCGGCCGGGGTGACCAATCCCTGTCACAATCACCAGTCACGAGTGACGAGGATGACCAGCGTACCCCATTGCCCAGGGAAATCATGGAGACCCATTTTCCCGTCGGGATGGAGAAACCTGCACCCTTGGCGACGTACGAAGACACCGCCAACCCGAACGACCACGTAGAGAGCTTCAATGTGATGCTCGACTACAGGAACATCCGAGGAGCTATCAATTGCAGGCTCTTCCCGACCACCCTCTGGAAGAGTGCCATGGTGTGGTACAAGAGCCTCGCACCAGAGTCCATCACCACCTGGAAGGAATAGAAGAGACAGTTCTGCAGACATTTCACTACTTCCCGACGCCCCCCGAAGACGGAAGCCTCCCTGGAAGCCATCACCCAGGGTAAAGACGAATCTCTCAGAGATTACATTGAGAGATTCAACTGAGAAGCTGTCCAGGTAGCCACCACGGATGACATGAAGAAGTTTCTGATCGAGCGAGGACTACAACCTCGCACCGAGTTCGCCATGGTTGTGGGCATTCAAAGGCCCTGCAACTTGGAAGAGCTCCTCCACAAGGCCCAAGCATACATTCAATATGAGGAGATAGAGGCCGCCCATTGTGCCCCGCGACTCGCAGAATCAAGAGGCCCCCCGAAGCTCCAGGCACAAGGACTCTACCGGCCCCCGACGAGGGGGAGAAAAAAGAAGAGAAGACCGTCCCAGGGACTCTCGTGAACCAAGAGGACCAGCTGACCAGTTCACAGAATACATGCTACTCACCGCTCCCCGCGAGTGAATTCTGGCTGAGTGCATCAACTCGGAATTCCAAAAAGAGGTGTCCGCTTCCCGAAGCCGACACCACCCAAACCAAACGTTGACAAGTCCAAGTACTGCAGGTTCTATAGGAGCCACGGGCATGTCACGGAGGACTGCATCCACCTCAAGGATGCGATAGAAATCTTGATCAAGGAGGGGCACCTCAAGCAGTACCCAAAGAGGAACGACGCCCCCAGATAAGATATCTGGGAGACGCAAAGGGTTAAGGAGGTGACCCCTCCCTCCAGAGAGAACAGACTGCAGCTCGCTCTGAGTGTCACCCGACCAGAGGATTTCTACTCCCCCGACGAGCCCGAGATCCCTGTGACCGCTCGCATCCCGTGGGAAAGTTTCCCCACCGCAATGGTTATATCCGGCAGGGGGTTCAACAAGGTCTCTGTGGGGTCAATCAAACGGAAGTTCGACAAGCTGATCGACACGAGCTCAATGCAGACTGCCACCTTTGAGAAGGTACAAGGGAAGTCGAACCCCATCACCTTCTACCTCGAGGAATTGTCAGGCGGCGCCCCCAACTCCATCATCCCTCTCCTAATCAAGGCACAGATGGCGAACTTTGATGTCCACCAAATCTTGGTCGACCAAGGGAGTTCGGTGGACATCATGTACGCCCACCTCTTTGAGACCCTCCAGCTCAATGAGACACATCTGACCCCGTACGTGGGCTCAGACCTACATGGTTTCAACGACACCACCACCAGACCATGGGGCTACGTCGAGCTGATGGTTACTTTCGGGAGTGACGTCACTGCCCGACAAGTCAAGACATGCTTCCTCGTGGTGGAGTGCCCTTCCCTATACCAGTGTATCCTAGGAAAAACGACTCTGGCCGAGTTCACGGAGGTACCATTTACAGTCCATCTGAAGATGAAGTACTACACGACTAGAGGTCGGGTCGTCACCCTCCACGGGGATATTGAAGCTGCTAAGAGATGCTTCGAAGCTGCGACCTAGGGTCTGAACTCGATCAACATCAAATCCAAGCCCACAGAGAAGCCAGACCCAGACGCAGAGAAGAAGTCACTCCCGCGCGTCAACGCGGTGGACTCGACAGTCGCTTCCACGACGAGCATGAGCAAGGAGAAGTAGCTAGCAACGACCTCCCAGCTGAGGCAACGGGCAACATCTCCACCCAATACGCCCCATTCCAAATGAAGACTTTGAGCTCATCACTCTCGGGGACGATCCAGACAGGAATGTGAAGATTGGCACAGGGCTCCCCGACCTGGCGAGGAAGCTGTTGAAGGCCTGCATCTGGGAGAATGCTGTCTTGTTCGCGTGGAGTGCATCGGAGATGCCCGACATCGATCCAGATGTGGCCTGCCACCAGCTTACAGTAGACCCAGCCGCTAGGGCTATACTGCAACGTAGACATAGGTAGTCTCCCGAGAAAGCGGAGGCTGCTGAAAAAGCTGTTAAAGACCTCTTAGAGGCAAATTTTATTTCGGAAGCCCGGTATACAACCTGGCTGCCCAACATTGTACTTGTTAAGAAAAATAGTGGAAAATGGAGGATGTGCGTTGGTTACACTGATCTTAACCGGGCATGCCCGAAAGATGCTTATCCACTGCCTAACAACGACAAACTGGTCGACAATTCTGCAGGTTTCAAATTATTGTCCTTCATGGACGCCTACTCGGGGTACAATCAAATCCCCATGGCCAAGGCCGACAAGCACCACACCGCCTTCATGACCGAGTCGGGCAACTACTACTACAATGTAATGCCCTTCGGCTTGAAGAATGTCGGCGCAACCTACCAGCGGATGACGAACAAAGTCTTCCGGGGAGAGATCGACGATATGCTCGAGGTCTACATGGATGACATGATCATAAAATCTGCAGAAGAAGTCAACCACGCTTCCCACCTCAAGAGGGTCTTCGACACGGCGAGGAAATGCAAGATGATGTTCAACCCAGAAAAATGCACTATCGACGTTCGAGCGGGCAAGTTCCTCGGTTTCTACCTCACGGAACATGGGATCGAGGCGAACCCAGACAAGTACAGGGCATTCTCCGAACTCCCGACGCCAAACTCAAAGAAATCGATACAATCGTTGAACGGGATGCTGACCTTGCTTTCCCGCTTTGTGGCCAAATCGACACAATAGACACTTCTATTTTTCAAACTCCTACACAAGAAAGCCACGTTCGAATGGACTGAGGAGTACGAACAGGCGCTCCTCCACCTCAAACAAGTCCTTTCGCAACCCTTGGTCCTCTCGCGACTAGAAGACGAGGAGACGTTGTTCCTATACCTCGCCGTCACGAGCGAAGCGGTCAGCGCAGTTCTAATTCGAGAAACCCCCGATGGGCAAAACCCATTTTACTTCACTTGCAAAGCCCTCTAGGGTCCTGAGCTTAGATACCAACAGATCGAAAAAGTTGCTCTGGCCCTCGTCACTGTGACCAAAAACTGCGGCACTACTTCTTGGCCCACACGATCATGGTGAGAACCGAACAACCCGTGAGACAGCTCCTCGGCCAATCAGATATGGCGGGTAGGATGCTCAAGTGGTCACTCGAGCTCGCCGAGTTTGATGTCCAATACGAGGGGAGAAAGTCCCTAAAGGCTCAAGTGCTGGCCGACTTCGTGGCAGAAATGTCCCTCACAGAACCTTCGACCGACGGATCATAAAAATGGATGATCTACGTCGACGGGGCATCCAACTCGACAGGAAGCGGAGCGGGCATCATCATAGTAAACAAGAAAGGTATCTTGATCGAAGTCTCCCTCACATTATCCTTCTTGACGTCAAATAACCAAGCCGAATACAAGGCTTTCCTCGCCGGGTTACAACTAGCCGAGGATGTTGGCGCCAAAGAAGTAAAAATATTCACCGACTTCCAGCTCGTGGCCTCCTAGGTGTGAGGAGAGTACCAAGCCAAGAACGACAACCTCATTGAATACTTGTCTCTGGTGAAAGAAAGGATGAAGAAGTTCACCTCGGAGGAAGTGAATCACGTCCCACGTGAACATAATACACGAGCAGACATCCTATCGAAGCTTGCGAGCACAAAGAAAAAGGTGGAAACAAGTCTGTCATTCAAGAAGTTCTTCCGCGACCAAGCATCGAGAAATCCGCCCCCACGGCTGACGTGCATGCCATTGGAGACAACCACTGCTGGATGACCCCGATATACGAGTACCTCAGCACGGGAAAACTACCAGACGACCTCAAGGATGCCAGAGTGGTTAGGCGACGTGCCTGCTCATATACAATCGTCGAGGATAAGTTATACCGGTGCGGCTTCTCGATCCTCCTCCTTAGGTGCATCGAGGAGTCGAAGGTCCCCGGCATACTCCAAGAGATCCACAAAGGGATCAATGCGCAACACCTCGGCGGAAGGTCCCTAGCCCGTAAAGCATTACGAGCAGGGTACTATTGGCCCACCATGCAGCAGGACGCCAAGGAGCACGTCAAGAAGTGTGACAGATGCCAGCGACACAAGGATATGCACTTGGCCCCGCCCAGTGAACTCAAAACGCTTTCCTCCCCGTGGCCGTTTGCTTGATGGGGGACGGACATTCTCGGACCCTTCACCGTATTGGTCATACCAAAATAAATACCTGATCGTCGGCGTAGACTACTTCACCAAGTGGATAGAGGCCGAAGCCTTAGCCAAAATCACAACCACAACATACTCCGTTTCTACAAGAGGAATATACTTGCCCGGTTTGGCGTGCCCCAGGCAATTTTCACCGACAAAGGGACATAGTTCACCGACAAGAACTTTCAGGAATTCGTCACCAAGCTGGGCACGAGCAACACTTCACGTTGATCAAGCTCCCACAAACAAACGGGCAAGCCGAAGCCGCAAACAGGGTGATCCTTCGAGGTCTGAAACGGAGACTGGGTGACGCTAAGAAAAGGTGGGTCGAGGAGCTACACAACGTCCTCTGGGTCTACAGGACAACCCTGCACTCCACTATCAAGGAAACCCCATTCCGAATGACCTACAAAACTGAGGCGGTGATCCCAGTGGAAATAAGGAAACCCTCGAGAAGGACCCAGTCTCCCCTCTAAAAGGAGATGAACAATGAGGCCCTCAGGGAGGAGGTCGACCTTGTCGAAGAGATACGGTCGGGTGCATCCCTCTGTGAAGCCTCACTCAAGCAGAAGATAACTTTACGCCATAACAACAAAGTTATCAAACGCAAATTTTAGGTGGGCACCCTTGTCCTACGAAGGAACCTGAAAGATTCGCTCGAGGGCAAGCTCGCCGCGAACTAGAAGGGTCCCTAAAGCGTCCGCACGAAAATGGGGACGGGAGCCTACTAACTCGAAAATATGCACAGGGAGGAACTTGCTCGACCATGGAGTGCCGAAAAACTTAAACAGTACTACAGTTAAACACTGCCCGCGACCCATCTGCGTCGCGACCACGGGGGTGCACTAAGGTACAAGCACGACTCCCCTCCTCGTGACAAGAAGACAAGGGCCCGTGTTGTGTATGCGCTAGGACCCTTGATCCGACGGGGATACCTCGACCGAGCTCCACCATCGCCGTACCAACTAGGCAGGACACCCAGCTCGCGATGGGAAGTTCACGCCACGAAGCTAGGACCTCGATCGAGCTCTTACCTTCGTCGAATGTCGGAATAGAGCTTCGATCACTCGACCAGTTTCCTACACTATCGAGGATCAACAAAGTCGAGCAAAGGCCCCAATTACTTAGACAAAAACGAAAGTAACAAATATATAGTCAACATAAAAGCATCACATACAAAATAAGGAAAGACAATGCATTCAAATAGGGTAGAAGCCCATTTTTCAAAAAGTTACAACAAAGACAGCCAAGCCCCTGGCACGCAGGTCAGGTGAAAGTCAGTACAAAACTGGCGCCAATGCCAAACAAACTAGACAGGAAAGAAAACTAAACAAATGCATTCTCCTCAGGTTGCCCGTCCGCCATGGTCTGGTCGTCCTCTTCCTCCTCGGTCTCCGGTGCGACAATCCGACCTTCAACCACTTGATGGTAAGGACTGGTCCCCTCAGTGATGAGCTGAACACCCGGGTTCACGAGCTAGAGTTGGTTCACAACGACAGCAAAACCCACCTTGACAGCCCCCAAAACATCATGCTCGAGCAGTCTGATCCTCGATATCAGTTCGGCCTGGGAAGTCAGAAGCTTGTCCTCGTCGGTCTCGCCTTCGGCGGGCTTGGAGGCCGCCTCCAGCTCAGTAATCCTAACTAAGAGAGTCTTCCTCTCCTCAGCAGAATCCTTCATCTTCTTCTCCATCTCCTCGTGGAGCTCGACTTGAGCCTCATTCTACTTCTTGTACTCATCGAGATCGTTTGCCAGCTTCTTCATATCAGCCTCGACTGACGCAAACTTGTTCTACAGTTTGGTCAGCTCAGCCACGGGGCAGGTATTATCGTTCAGGACCAGAGCTGTGGCAAAGACCTACATCATCGCGGCCATATCCTACGATAAGATTTTCTTCCTCGCAGTCCGATCGGCGCTCAAGATGACCTTGGATTCAGCAGCACTAATGGTCTGGGAGTTGGCCCCGGAGAAGAAGTCAGGCCTCAGGTAGCAGGGCGAGAGCATGAAATTCTCACCAGGAGGGCTCTCGGTGAGGTCGACATGCACCGGTTCACTGGTTCGCTGTATCTTCGGGGACCCTGTGAAGTCGGGGATTGGCTACACTGTAGGGAGCTGGACGAGTCCCCGGGTGTCGAGTTGGGCCTTGCATTTGTTGTCTGACCTGATCGACTCACCCCTTTCCACTTTTCTTAGGGCCACGGGCAGTAGCCAGCTTCTTCACACGCTTTTCCAGGCTCGACATTGTACCTACAAAAAGAGAAAACAAACATCAACGAACTAACGGCGGAAACATTGATGGCGCCCAAGTAAAGGGTATGCCCGCTACCTAAGAACCGAAAAATATCCTCGTCGGTCTCGTACTCGAGGAGGGCTTTTGTGTTTATCAGTCGGGCCTTCGTTAAGATCTCTCCGCGATCATTGCGCATGAAGTTCCCGTCCGGAGTCACCAACTTCGCGCGAGTGAAACCGGCGACAAACTCTTGGTAGGCCAGCCAGTCTTCCTCATCCAACGCTCCAGGACTGATAATATAAATGTCTGTGCCCCTCAGGAAGTGCTCCTCCGTCCACTCCAGGAGGCACTTTGATTCTAGAACCTCCTTCTGCCGTCCATCATCCCTCTCCCTGAACACACGGTCATACAATGTGCTGGTGGCCGCGCGGGTGAGGGGCTTGACAATGAACCACCGACTTTTGAAATTTCGGACAGAATCTAGATAAGCCCGAAATAGCCTCCTCGGCTGCTTAAAGGACACCCAACTATGTCGGCCCTCGACCGTCTGTCTCTGCAGGTGGAAGATACGGAAGAAGAGGGGTATCGTGGCCCCGATGCCAAGGTATTTACAGACGATTCCGTATGCCCGCAAAAACGCGATTGCATTTGGATGAAGTTGCGAAGGCGCCAAACTCAACCTAGAAAACACCTCCCGCTGGAAGTCACTAAAGGGCAGACGCATGCCCGCTTCCAGGAAGGCGAACTCGTACAAAGGGAACCTCGTCCCTTTGAATGTTGAACATATTCGGTGATGCTCTAGGGGTTTGTACACCTGCCAGCTCCGCGGGGAGCCCTCGTAAAGGTCCTCGACAGTGGCATAGGCGTCGAAGTCAGTTGTGGAAAATAAATATGGGACATTCAGGGGCTCCTCCCCGACCCAATCCTCGGGCTTTTGTCTCCGATCACCACTGGTCTGCGCTACTGGTGAGTGTAGTGAGCGATTTTTGTCGGTGACGCGACCACCTTATCGCTGGGTTTTCCTCACCGCAATGGTAGGAGGCGGTGCTACTTTCTGATTTCTTATTTATCCCATGAAGCTGAAAGGGAAAGGGAAGGTATCTAAAACTAACCTTGCATGCGAGTGTCTAACAGGACAAACACTTAAAGAGATTGGGGGGTCTGGGGTCAGGTTATACAATGGGCAGTTGTTAGTTACCCATCTTATATGTGGTTATCCATAAGATATTAGCTTTAGGTTTTGCTTTGTACTTAATGGTGTTTATCTGTTAATGGGTTGGGGAAAGTATGAGTGAGTAAGTTTTTGTTGATGTTTTTGGTAAGGTGCTGGACCTAAGCTTTGATTGGTGTATGAAGGTATTGGACCTAGAGTTTTGGATTAGTATGCTCGCTAAGATTTCGCAATCTTATGCCTACGTATTCCCGTTTAAACGAAACAGGGAAATCAGAGCAATCGTAGTTCCTCCTATTCTAAGGGAGGAAAAAGATGTTTTGGTGTCTCGTTCAAAGACCAAGACAGAAGCTAAACGGAGTATTTGTGTCTTGTTCAAAGCCCAAGATTGAAGATAAAAGGTTGACTGAAAGAGAATTTGTCATCTCTAAAGAGGGATTGTTGATTTTTGGGTGCTTTGATCAAAGCCTAAGGTTGAAGCTAAGAGGTTGATTGACTCCACTGGGGAATTCCTTATACAAAGCCTAAGAGGAGGCTGTATGAGACCACTCAACAAGAGAGTGGATATATTGGTGTCTTGTACAAAGCCCAAGATGGAGGCTAAAAGAGACAGACTCTTTGGGGATATCATTATATGAAGCCTAAGAGGAGGCTAACTCCACTTGGGAGGTACTTATCTGTCTTGTATAAAGCCCAAGATTGAGGCTAAAAGGGTTTGACTCAACAAGAGAGTGATCTTATCTGTCTCGTACAAAGCCCGAGATTGAGGATAAAAAGGGTTGACTCAATGAGAGTGCTTTTAATCTATCTCGTACGAAGCCCGAGATTGAGGCTAAAAAGGGTTGACTCAACAAGAGAGTACAAAAAGGTGACAGACTCAACAAGAGAGTCTATGAGAGTGGTTGACTCAACAAGAGAGTCTGAAAAGGTGATCGACTCAACGAGAGAGTCTGAAAAGGTGATTGACTCAACAAGAGAGTCTGAAAAGGTTAACTCCGATGGGAGAATCATTGTACAATGCCCAAGAGAAGGCTGACTTTCTTGAGGAAATAATCATTATACAAAGCCTAAGAGGAGGTTGTCTTCTGCTGGGAATTGTTGAGATCCCGAGGCAGGTCCAAGTGGGGAATTAACTTTTGCAGGGGAATACAGAAGAGTTGATAGATCAGATACCTTGAGGTTGTGATTTGAGATAGTGTTATACTGATGATAAACTGACCCTGGCTGGGGATTTTAGGAGAGAGACGGGGTTTAAGAACTATCGCTCCATAATTTTTGACCCTAAGATCCCCGCCTTTTTCTTCGCATTACATATTAGGTCGATCACCTGTGCATAACTAACCGATTTATCTAGCTCTGCCTGTTTTGTTTCTTTTTAAGGAGAGATGCTGCTGCAGAAGTTTCAAGGTCTCGAGGGTTGTGTTGTGTTTG
This sequence comes from Lathyrus tuberosus, assembly GCA_022829125.1. NCBI lineage: Eukaryota > Viridiplantae > Streptophyta > Magnoliopsida > Fabales > Fabaceae > Lathyrus > Lathyrus tuberosus. The sequence goes on along the minus strand of JALAZF010000087.1, from coordinate 6,821,223 downwards.
TGGAGGTTCTCTGTTCTTTGCAAATCTGTGTTGGATTCCTATGAAGATATACCCTCATCCTTATGGTCTTCTAGCCATCACAAGGTCCATTTTTCTCAAGTTTTCTCAGAGATTTAAGGAGGAGTAAGGTTTAGTCAGTGGAGTGTGACCATGGAGATTTGGTTAGAATTCGTGGTGAATTGCATTACTAGTGGCATCCTTAATTGCAAAGAATTTCTCAAGACAGTGACTCAGGCTCTAAGCTCACCTTCGGGTGCGCAACCAAGGCTAAGCTTGAGCTCAAAGAAGGTTTTGCTCCTATCCGTGAAGTTTGGTTATCGCTTGTTCTTCTTGGATTCTGAAAAAATCTGGAAGTCTAAAGCCAAACCACCTTTTTTTGCAACTTATGAGCAAGCCATATGGTTAGGATTTGCATCAAATTATTTTCTAATTTAGGTTGCAAGGCATTCAATTTCAGAATGCTATCTCGAGATTATTTTGATCCATCATCAAGTTGCCAGTTCGTTCAAGCCAAGGTTAAGGTCTCGTTCCAAGAAAAAAACTATTGCAAGTCATTTTCCCAGGCTTTGTTGCAAGTTTCTTTAAACCACATGTCAAGTCATAATCTATCCCAACCTAATGTCAGTACCCAATATGGATGATTACTTTGAACAAAATCATGGCAGTACATCATTGTATCTAAACTGCTCAATAACATTCAACATTTTCCAACGTTGCAAACCCCGTATCACAAATTGGGCTGTGTAAGTCCCCGCTGATTTTCGTGTTAGCCAGTCTTTGCCAAAGAATTACCGCTCATGGTTAGTTCAAGAAAAAGAAGCTTGCTTATACATTATTAAGCTGTGCTCACAAGTACATATACAAATGTGTAATGTAAGAAAGGCCAGAATTCTCAATGCTTATACACGTTCTGGAGGTACTGATATGCTAAATACTCAATGATGAGATGATTCAGTGATATAAAAGTTCAAAGTTTACAAAGAGGAAACACTAATTATCAAGTATATGCAAAATTCAAGAGTGCAAATCTTAGAGGCCATGCTACTGTCTGAATGTAAAAGAAAAACAAGATAATTTAGCTCAGTTTTCAAACCTTCTGACAACAACAACAACCTTGATTTTCAATCTAATTCTAATCCTAAATCGAATTTGCGGGACAATGGGCATGATATTTCAACCCTACGTTTCTAGTTACAGAATCAATAACAAACTCCTTAATCTAAAGGACAACAAAGGCCTTAAATATGAAATGGATTCCCATAGCACTAGAACCGGATACTTCGTCTCTTGCACCATTGATGAAAACATTGCTGCCATTGGTTTCTACATAATAGAAGTGAAGTTTTTTGGAGTCCGTAAACGCGCGGCACATGTCAACATCTCTTTCACAGCTAGGTGAGGAAGTAAAACACCCTCTTGCATCAGCAATCGCAAATCCTGTGTAAAAGATAGCTGTATTTGGAACCACAATAGGAAGCCATAGAAACACAACTCAATCAGTTGAAAATTTACAAAAACAACAATGCTACAGCCAATTATATAACCTATTGCAAAAACTCAGCATTCAAGGCTACCTCAAAACCAAACTCATGCCAAGTATACCCGAGTTGTCTATGATTTCAAAACCTTCGTCTCACTTCAAATTCACAATTAAGATATACCTGATGTACTAGTAAGAACTGGTTCAAAGACTTCAGTCCACATCTTCGTCCATACCCATCATTGTTGCCATCTGCACATGAAAGAGAGGAAAATAGTAAGTCCAAATATCTCCATCCCTCTAATAGCCCACGTCACTGTTTTGAATCCCATTCCAGCATAAAATTATGAAGAGGAAAATCAGAGAACCTTACCTGAACTACTAAACCTGAGACTATTGTTGCGGTTCCGTAATCATAGCTTCAAAGTGGCAGCAGAATTCAGGGTTATAAACACTGCAAGTGCATAAAAAAAAATGGGTCATTGTCATACTCAAAGAAACTCATAAGAATAAAAGATTTGGACAGGATCAAGAAATCCGACCGTACATTCAAATGTTCACGACATAGTCAAACATTTTGAATTAAGAAAAGAAGAAAAGTCGTTATCATCAAATGCATCCAATACAGTTCACAGACTTTGTTGCAACGAAAAAGGAAAAAATTAAGTGAGATAGGCCTCAGAAGTTTCCATATCATAAAAGGTTCCAAGTTTTAAGTGAAGAGAAAGAATGCGCAAACATTGGGTAAATCTAAAGCCACATCATTGTGAATAAAAAAAATCTTCTCTTTCATCATTTTCAAAACAAATTATGGACAATATCCCAAAAGGGATACCGCCAGCATAAACCTTCCCAAACAGGACAGAGCAAGAATCAAAACCATCAAGTGTGAAATCGTTACAAGACAAAGAAGGGAAATTTTCAAAAAGTTTCCCAAACCGTTCAGACAACATATTAGACAAAATCAAAACCTTGCAACAATTGGAATCACGTTTTCAATACGGAATTCAAAGCTTTCCAAAAATAAGCTGATCATCATTGGCCTATAAATAGAAGAGAGCCATCTCCTCATCACACACAGAAGAATCCCCACCACCTGCATCAATCAAACTCCACAATTCCCAACCCAAAATCACATAAAAAAACCTGGATATCAGAAGAACGAGTGGTTCATCATCACCTCTCCGAAAATCGCACACGTTACAAACAAATTCACATAACAACACCAAGCATCAGATCAATAAATCATCAACACGAAATCCAACATCACAAGTTCAGAAAAGACGAAAACTAGGAACAACAAAGATTTCAAAATCGCACAAGAGGTAAAGAAGAGGAAAAGAAATCATCCCTGAACAAGGCCCGTGAAGCTGTTCGCCACCATCGTCGGCCGTCTTTTCTCTTTTTTTTGCTTTGAATCATGTGTATGTGTAATATGTAACTGTAAAATATAGTGAATTGGGGTATCGGGCTTGCTGGGATTGGGGTTTTTGATTTGTTTGTTTGTTGATCGGAGAATACGAGAGGGTAGCGGCGGCGGCTGTTAGGGTTTTAAAACCCTAAAATTGAGAGAACAAAAGATAGACGAGAGAGTCAGAGAGAAAGAAGAGAGCGTTCCATCTATTTCCTTTTTTTGTTGTTTTTATTTTGAGCGAATGATCATGTACACGGCACACACGGTTTTTACCATGCACCTTCCATCACCTGCGTTAGATCTTGCTAGGATTACATCCAACGGGTATGATCTGAGGGTCCACGATGGACCCTCTCCCCCTTGTGCGCGTAGGATCTCTCCGTTAGTTAACAAATCTTTTTTTTTAAATAAATAACTCATAATTTCTTTTTTTTCTCTAAAATAATAAAATCTGTTTTTAATTAATCCTAATAAGTATTAGAAACTTTTTAACTTGAAAATTATAATTTCTTTTTATATGTAAGATATCCTTTTAATAAAATATAATTAAAAAGATTAATTATAAACTTTTAATAAAACCTTTTTTTAATAAAAACCATTTTAAAAAAAAATATTAAGATTAAAATCTTTTCTAATTATTAAGGAAAGCTTTATTAACTTTTTTTAATATAACTTTAAAACTAAATAATAAAAACTTTAAATAACTAAAACTTTTTTATTAAAAACTCTAACTTTTAATAATCTTTAATATAAACTCTAAAATAATAATAAACCTTAAAAGTCAAAACTCTTTTTCTTAATAAATCGTTCCCCGTTAGAATCCATCGCGCTTATTAGTACGCTTGTGTGTGAATAGTTTAAGTCTTGTTTGATACCATGCTTTACTTATGAGTTTGTGTATGTGAATGTATGTTTTTTATTGTTCTAAACCTTTTCAAAACATTAAAAAATTTCGATCCAACGTCGAGCCCATTTTCTACCCATGTAAGTCGATTGCCTTTAGGCATCGCATTCAACCTTTTGGTCACAAGACACAAGACTAGCACCACTTTGCTAGAACCCTCGCCTAAATAACAATAATTAATTGCATTAATATCCAAGGGAAAATCCCATGCCTGATAACCATGTTATTGTGCATGGTGCACATCATTTACATCATAATCGACACCTTAAGATAAGTCAATTAGATAACTTAGGATAGATTACCTAGGTTAGTCCCCCTTCAACTTTGATTTCTTTAATCAAATTTTAGCCCACCTAATTCTCCACACAAGAGAATTAGATGTTAATCATCTCAAAGAAGGGACATACAATCCCATACCCCACAAAATATAAACATTTTCAAAACTGTGGTGGTTTTCTTAAGATGATGACTCATCTTCTCTCCTAAACCTTTAAAACACTTTAGTATCCTTAATAAGGAACTACAAGTGCTCTAATTCTCTCCTGACAGGATATGTAGGCACAAGATGCGATATCTTGTCGAGCACACTTAGGAATAAAAATAATAAATTACCTACCCTTAAACCTTAGCAAAACAAAAAACAAAAAACATAAATAATCAAGAGGTTCCTGTAGAGTACTACAGATATCTAGGATGCTAACACCTTCCCTAGGTATAACTAACCCCCGAGCTTAGAATCTTAGTGCATTTGCATTGCATTATGGGTATTCGGTTTTTTTTCTCCATTCCCTTGGATAAAATCAAAGACCGGTGGTGACATTAAAAATGCGATCCTAGTTAACAAATAACTATGGTATCTAATTTTCACCGCGACAGAAATGGCGACTTCACTGGGGAAATCTATAAGAGGGTTCCCCCTAACTTGTTTCTTTTATGTTATTTGTTTATGCTTATATATATCTGTATACTTGTTTTTTCTGTATGCAGGGTTATCTTTGAGTGGTGAGATAGGTCCTAACCCAGACTTGAGAGCACATATAAGATAGGATCATGGATATAATCGAGGAGATTTCGAGGAAGTAATTCCAAAGAAGTCGATTTGATTCCACACTCAGTTGAGGCCCTCTTGAAGGTGGTATTTGTTGAATGAGCTATCGTGAATACATTACTACTTTGGCCTTAGGAGCCCGGGATATTGAGAACCGTAGTTACCTTTAACCCAACTTGGCCATTTAGGATGTAGTGCGATGACTATGAGGGAGTAATTCCAAAATGGTTGATACACGATACTACACTCAGACGAGATTCTCTTGAGAATATTGTTGACTACCAAGTAATTGGGAAATAAATATCCGAAAGATGGATTGTAGACTCTGGGAACTTTGTAGAACCCGTTCGGCAGGTACATTTGAAATCATAGTACACACCTATTGGGATGGTTAGACCTTGGCTCCATGCTGTGACCTTTCAAACCCAGGACTTTTTGTCTGTTTGATTGCTTGTGTGTGCTTTGTGCTTTGTGCTTTGTGTGTTTGCATCCCTGCATTCATGAACATCATATCATAAAGATTCATGGAACTTAGTCTTGTTTATAAATATCATAAGGATATCATGGACTCTAAAAAAAATAATAAAATAAAATAAAATAAAAAAAATGTTGAAGTACCTTTACAAGAGTCATAACCTAGATAATCTAAGGAGACCGTAGACCTTGCTGACAAATGAAGAAAGGTTCAAAAACAAATCGGGAAGCTATCATCTCCGTTCTACTGCAGCCTGTCACTATTCCTGATTACTAGCTGTTGTCAACTCATAAAGAATATTCTCAGCTGATGGAGTTACTAATTTAAGATATGCATCCATGTCCTATCTTCGGTTAATATTCAAGCTAAGATGACTGTAAAAGGAGAATTTCTGAAAAAAATGGGCTACTTATTGCAAGAAACAAGACGTCTTATCCCATCAGCCAACACTTCGTCGACAAGCTTATTCTAGAAGAAGCTCAGTTGGAAGAAATTCAAGGACTCAAGGAAGACCGTTGGAAAAGTCTCCTTAGATCTATCATTAGCTTTTATTTAGCTTTACGTTATGACTGTTGTAAGGCATACAGACGCGTTTTAATTTTGTATTAAATCATTTTTTAGTGTTCCGATACTAATGGTTGTAACCGTTAAAAAAATGCGTCTTTTGATATTCCCTGATGATTATAAATAGCTGAGTTCCATGAATCTTTCTGCATCATACACATCATTTGCATTTGCATTCCTTTGCATTCCAGGTTCTCATTTGTGTTTCTCTTCTTAGTTAAGCTGAATCATCGATACGATACTCGGGCCGATCAAAGGAAGAAGATGGACAATATTGAGCGAGAAAATCGTGAACTCCGCAAGAAAGTGACTGCTTTGAGGGCTAGTGTGGAAAGGCTCTTTACTTTGGTTAAAACTCTGATTGCTGCTCGAAGTCAACCTTCTCCTCATATTTCTCAGACTTCGTTTCAGGAGACCGAGACTTCTGAGATCATGCCAGCGCCCATTTCCATGGCTCCTGTTAACATTCTTAACAACTCTAAAGATCTTAGAGAGGGTTTGCTCAAGAAGAAGGAACCAATTGCTAATGCCATTTCACGATAAAAGTATAAAGGATCTCGTAGCGAAAGTAAACAACACGTGGATCAGTTTGACCCGATCCTAATGGCCTATTCTGAGTTATATCCTGCTTTAGTACAGAAGAATCTGGTGCAAACGAAGAAACCTCCGGCCATCCCAAAGAAGCTCCCATGGTGGTTTAAGTCTGGTCGTTTTTGTCTATTTCATCAAGGGGCACCTGGTCATGACATTGAACAATGTTATGCTTTGAAAGCTGAAGTACAGAAGTTAGTGCAAAGTGGCATTTTGTCTTTTGAGGATTATGGGCCCAACCTCTCAACAAGTCTGTTGCCCAAGTATGAAAGCCCTGTGGAAGAATGTCTCGAAGAACACCGTATTTCTGACGTGAATTCAATAAGAGGGTCTTTGGTTGATATGCATGCCGATTTGTGTAGGCTTGCCCACTACGAGCCTAACCATGCTTTTTGCAAAATTTGCTCGAGGAATCCCCGTGGATGTTCTATTGTGAAGAGGGATCTCCAAGATATATTGGATCAGGAACTTCTTCATATCCCTAGAGAAAGGATGAGTGTCGTAGTCCCGCATTTTAACAACATGAAGTACAAAGACTAATGCGACATGGTGTTTTGTCTTTTGGAGACTCTAGACCTAATGTGAAAACCATAAGCTCATACTGAGACAGCCTCCTTAAAGCTTTAGTTAATTTACTGCTTTTCGCATGTAATTCTTTTTATTTGTTAATGCATTTGTCATTTGCGTGTAAGAACTTGTTATTTTGAATAATTGGTGCAATGAATAATGTTTGTCTTGAAGAAACCCATTCGTTTCACTCATTTTAAATGTTCTTTCTATTTTATAATGCCAATACTACCCCAATCTCATGCCTTGGCAGAGAATTGGATGGAGGATGATGAAATCAAACGCAAGATCTCTTGTTGTATGCTTTTGAATAAAACTCTGTTAGTGATATAAGGCATTGTTTCAAGATCCTAAACACCGAAGATATAAGGAGATAAACCCTCGTTAACCCTTTTGAGCCTTTGAAGTAGGAGTTTTCTTCTCCAAATAAAAAAACCCTCATTCTTAACCTGGGGCAGGGTAATTTTCATTTTAAAAAATGGAGTAAAATATCACGAAGATTGGGTGGGAACAAACACACTTTGAGCCTTATATCCTTTGTTTCTTAAACCGTGAACCGATCCATGATACAACCCTTAAAAGTCCTAATTGAAGCAGGTTTTGTTTCTAAAGCATACTCATTGAGATATCGTTTCCTGACTCCTATGAGCTATGCTCGAATTCACGTTGGCATTATGAAATTGGTAATTCAACCACCAAAATAGTTTGAATAAAATTTTCAAGACAAACAAATGTTGCATTAGGAGTTTCAGAAATAACATTTTTCTTGCTTGCTAACATTGCTTGACGTCATAGAAGCTAGCATACGAGCATTAGCGATGAACTTAATCCTTTGAGATCTGTGACTCTGATGAGTAAATGGCGGATCATTTCAAAAGGATGACCGTATCCAGGGGCAAGTTGGAAGACTCGGTTTTACAGAACATCGTCAATCTGGGGCAGTTACGTCGAGATTTGATAAATCTCTCCAAGATTGAAGACTCAGTTATGCAGGACGCCGATAATCCGAGCCAGTTATGTCGAGATTCGACGAATCTCTCCAAGAGTTTGAAAACTTTGGAACAGGTGGACGCCATTTTTTCTGTAAAATCCTCTTGGAACGACTTCTCATAAACCAAGTGATCGGGGGCATTTGAGAATCGAAGATTACTTTTCATCCATTCACAGCAACTGTTGTCCAAAATGGAGACCACCATGCAGTTCATCAATACAGAGTTACACCAGTCTCGCAACAGTCTCCGTAATCCATGTCTCAAAGAGTTTCTATCCCAAGTGATGTGACGACTCCTCAGTAAGTTTCTACTTCAGGTAGTCACGACCATTCTCTGGTGAATCTCTACTTCAAGAAGTTATAGCACGTTCGACGCAATATTTCTCCAGTTGGCAACCTAAGAATCCTCAATGAATTTCTTTGGTTTCAACCTTCCCCACCGAAGCGAGTGTTTATTTCACTCCCCATTGGATTCTCTCACTATTGTAACCTTCTCCAGTGAAGGCAGATGTTTATTTCATCCCCTCAAAGTTTTATATCTGATGTTTTCAACTACTATTGATTCAAGCTTCCCCGATTGAAGTAGATATTTATTTTATCCAGTTACAACTTTCATTCAGATTACTTCAGCTCGCAGTGGATATTTATTTTATCCCCCATGAAGTCTTTTCGATCATGAGTTTGATTTGTTCCCAGTGAATCTTTCTCATCCCCAACAGAATCACAAGGTTCATTTTGACAACCCAAGTGAAATTATGATGTTCATCCCCAAATGGAGTGTTCTCTTTTCCCCAGAAAAAACTTGAAGCTGTGAAGTGGGACTTGTTTCTATATGGCATTCCCATTCATCCCCAGTGACGCTTCTTATATTGCGAAGATTGGTCGAGTATCCGTATCGAGATGCTTGTTTTCATCTCCAGTTTTCTTCTTGTCGTTGTTTTGTCAGCATAAGCATAAGCATATCATGGCTTTCTTTCATGTAGATTCATGGCATGTGCGCATTTTTGCATCTTGCATTTCTTTGTGTTTGCTTGTTTGTTCTTTCACTTTGGTTGCGCTTATCTCCAAGTGACGGGGTTTTGTCCGCTCCCTCCAAGTAGAATTGTCAGCCTTAGGCAGAAAAAGCACATACTTTCTAAACTCCCCACTGAGTTCGATCCTCGTGGAAGATGGTTTCTTCAGTTTTCTTTTCCATATGTGGATAAAGATAAACCCCGTTGAGCTCAACCCTCAATGGACGGAATCCTTGTTTGACCGTTTCTTCCCAGTTATTTCCTGGATTGAACTTTAGTCCCTGACAGTCACAAAGTTTGGACATCTTTGAGATGTTAAACCTGAACTAAGCGTGCATTTATTTTGCACTTTATCTCCCCAAGAAGAGTTTATTTGAAAATCTCTATGGAAGACAGAAACTATTTCTCCGACGGTTATTACAACATTTTCTTGGAGTTCATACCAGACAACAAGTGGCGGCCTCTTTATTTGAGCAACTTGTTTTGTTCTCGAGTTTTTTATTGGGACGGAAAATGGCAATCACCTCAAGCCAGTTTGTCTATCCCCAGCAGATAATTCTTTTTTCTTCACTGACTACCCAGTAAATCGGTAGCAGACAATATTTTCTCTAAGGACTACCCAGTAAACCGGTAGCATATGATCTTTTCTTCGCTGACTACCCAGTAAATCGGTAGTAGGTAATATTCTACCCAGTAAATCGGTAGCAGTAAATCGGTAGCAGATGATTTTTCTTTATGGACTACCCAGTAAATCGGTAGCAAAATTACCTTTTGTGGACTACCCAGTAAATCGGTAGCAAAATTACCTTTTGTGGACTACCCAGTAAATCGGTAGCAAAATTACCTTTTGTGGACTACCCAATAAATCGGTAGTAGGTAATATTTTCTTTGAGGACTACCCAGTAAACCGGTAGTAGATATTATATCCCCAAAGAAGAAACTGAGACCAGTCTGTGGCTTATGACCCGAGACTGGGGGGAGTTTATTTTTACCCTTTTCAAGTGAAATACTTGATTAAAGAAGAAACTGAGACCAGTCTGTGGCTCCTGACCCGAGACGAGGGGAAGTTTATTATCCTTTAAACAAATTGCTTGATTATTAGAAGGTATTTCCCTGGTTATTCTCGGCAGAAGATTTCCAGAAGACCTCGGCAGTAGGTATTTCCCTGGTTATTCTCGGCAGTAGATTTCCAGAAGACCTCGGCAATAGGTATTTCCCTGGTTATTCTCAGCAGAAGATTTCCAGAAGATCTCGGCAGTAGGTATTTCCCTGGTTATTCTCGGCAGAAGATTTCCAGAAGACCTCGGCAGTGGGTATTTCCCTAGTTATTCTCGGCAGAAGATTTCCATAAGACCTCGGTAGTAGGTATTTCCCTGGTTATTCTCGGCAGAAGATTTCCAGAAGACCTCGGCAGTGGGTATTTCCCTGGTTATTCTCGGAAGTAGATTTCCAGAAGACCTCGGCAGTAGGTATTTCTCTGGTTTTTCTCGGCAGTAGGTCTCCAGCAGACTTCGACAAATAGTCGTTTCTTTCCAGGATCTCAGCAGTAGATTCCCTGGTTAATTTCCAACTTCTACAAACAGTCATTTCTTTCCAGGATCTCGGCAGTAGATTCCCTGGTTAATTTCAAACTACGACAAACAGTCGTTTCTTTCCAGGATCTCGGCAGTAGATTCCATGGTTAATTTCAAACTTCGACAAACATTCGTTTCTTTCCAGGATCTCGGCAGTAGATTCCCTGGTTAATTTTAAACTTCGACAAACAGTCGTCTATTTCTAGGATCTCGGCAGTAGATTCCCCGGTTAATTTCAAACTTTGACAGACAATCATTTTTCTCAGCATATTCCTCAATGCTTTGATAATGGACACCTTTTCAATAAAGCCTGGGCAGAAGGTATTCCTAAGGGAGTTTCTAAGTCTCAACAATAGACTCCTCCAGTTGATATCTCTTGAAGATTCCTCCGGTTGACGACTATAGCAGGATCCTCAAGTTGATTTCTTTAGAAGATTTCATCGCAAGTTCATCACCCTATGCTTAGGTTACCTTATGATTGTCAGATTGGTAGTCTTTTTCCCCCGGTGGAGTTAGATCTTTCCCCGTGGAGTCTCGCTTTGCTAGTCGGCCTCGTCGGATCTTTCTTTTTCAGTGTTGTCCGTTCGGTTATCCCCTGTGACATTATTCCTCACAGGATCTCTGTCTTGCATATCATATCATTTCATACCATATCATGTGTATTTGGCGACATCTTAGGGCCAAAAATTTATGCATGTTTGTATTTAAGTCCCTCCTATCTCATCGAGACGAAGATGCCAATCTCCATATCTCCGAATAGGAGAAACTTAAATAGGGGCATCTGTCACACCCTAATTTTTGACCCTAAGATCCCCGCCTTGTTCTTCGCATTACATATTAGGTCGATCACCCGTGCATAACTAACCGATTTATCTAGCTCTGCCTGTTTTGTTTCTTTTTAAGGACAGATGCCGCTGCAGAAGGTTCAAGGTCTCGAGGGTTGTGTTGTGTTTGCGGAGGTTCTCTGTTCTTTGCAAATCTGTGTTGGATTCCTATGAAGATATACCCTCAAGTCTTCTAGCCATCACAAGGTCCACTTTTCTCAAGTTTTCTCAGAGATTTAAGGAGGAGTAAGGTTTAGGCAGTGGAGTGTGACCATGGAGATTTGGTTAGAATTGGTGGTGAATTGCATTACTAGTGGCATCCTTAACTGCAAAGAATTTCTCAAGACAGTGACTCGGGCTCTAAGCTCACCTTCGGGTGCGCAACCAAGGCTAAGCTTGAGCTCAAAGAAGGTTTTGCTCCTATCCGTGAAGTTTGGTTATCGCTTGTTCTTCTTGGATTCTGAAAAAGTCTGGAAGTCTAAAGCCAAACCACCTTTTTTTGCAACTTATGAGCAAGCCACATGGTTAGGATTTGCTTCAAATTATTTTCTAATTTGGGTTGCAAGGCATTCAGTTTCAGAATTCTATCTCGAGATTATTTTGGTCCATCATCAAGTTGCCAGTTCGTTCAAGCCAAGGTTAAGGTCTCGTTCCAAGAAAAAACTATTACAAGTCATTTTCCCAGGCTTTGTTGCAAGTTGCTTTAAACCACATGTCAAGTCATAATCTATCCCAACCTAATGTCAGTACCCAATATGGATGATTACTTTGAACAAAATCATGGCAGTACATCATTGTATCTAAACTGCTTAATAACATTCAACATTTGCCAACGTTGCAAACCCCGTATCACAAATTGGGCTGTGTAAGTCCCCGCTGATTTTGGTGTTAGCCACTCTTTGCCAAAGAATTACCGCTCATGGTTAGTTCAAGAAAAAGAAGCTTGTTTATACATTATTAAGCTGTGCTCACAAGTACAAATACAAATGTGTAATGTAAGAAAGGCCAGAATTCTCAATGCTTATACATGTTCTGGAGGTACTGATATGCTAAATACTCAATGATGAGATGATTCAGTGATATAAAAGTTCAAAGTTTACAAAGAGGAAACACTAATTATCAAGTATATGCAAAATTCAAGAGTGCAAATCTTAGAGGCCATGCTACTGTCTGAATGTAAAAGAAAAACAAGATAATTTAGCTCAGTTTTCAAACCTTCTGACAACAACAACAACCTTGATTTTAAATCTAATTCCAATCCTAAATCGATGTTGCGGGACAATGGGCATGATATTTCAACCCTACGTTTCTAGTTACAGAATCAATAACAAACTCCTTAATCTAAAGGACAACAAAGGCCTTAAATATGAAATGGATTCCCATAGCACTAGAATCGGATACTTCGTCTCTTGCACCATTGATGAAAACACTGCTGCCATTGGTTTCTACATAATAGAAGTGAAGTTTTTTGGAGTCCGTAAATGCGCGGCACATGTCAACATCTCTTTCACAGCTAGGTGAGGAAGTAAAACACCCTCTTGCATTAGCAATCACAAATCCTGTGTAAAAGATAGCTGTATTTGGAACCACAATAGGAAGCCATAGAAACACAACTCAATCAGTTGAAAATTTACAAAAACAACAATGCTACAGCCAATTATATAACCTATTGCAAAAACTCAGCATTCAAGGCTACCTCAAAACCAAACTCATGCCAAGTATACCCGAGTTGTCTATGATTTCAAAACCTTCGTCTCACTTCAAATTCACAATTAAGATATACCTGATGTACTAGTAAGAACTGGTTCAACGACTTCAGTCCACATCTTCGTCCATACCCATCATTGTTGCCATCTGCACATGAAAGAGAGGAAAATAGTAAGTCCAAATATCTCCATCCCTCTAATAGCCCACGTCACTGTTTTGAATCCCATTCCAGCATAAAATTATGAAGAGGAAAATTAGAGAACCTTACCTGAACTACTAAACCTGAGACTATTGTTGCGGTTCCGTAATCATAGCTTCAAAGTGGCAGCAGAATTCGGGGTTATAAACACTGCAAGTGCATCAAAAAAAATGGGTCATTGTCATACTCAAAGAAACTCATAAGAATAAAAGATTTGGACAGGATCAAGAAATCCGACCGTACATTCAAATGTTCACGACATAGTCAAACATTTTGAATTAAGAAAAGAAGAAAAGTCATTATCATCAAATGCATCCAATACAGTTCACAGACTTTGTTGCAACGAAAAAGGAAAAGATTAAGTTAGATAGGCCTCAGAAGTTTCCATATCAGAAAAGGTTCCAAGTTTTAAGTGAAGAGAAAGAATGCGCAAACATTGGGTAAATCTAAAGCCACATCATTGTGAATAAAAAAAATCTTCTCTTTCATCATTTTCAAAACAAATTATGGACAATATCCCAAAGGGATACCGCCAGCATAAACCTTCCCAAACAGGACAGAGCAAGAATCAAAACCATCAAGTGTGAAATCGTTTCAAGACAAAGAAGGGAAATTTTCAAAAAGTTTCCCAAACCGTTCAGACAGCATATTAGACAAAATCAAAACCTTGCAACAATTGGAATCACATTTTCAATACGGCATTCAAAGCTTTCCAAAAATAAGCTGATCATCACTGGCCTATAAATAGAAGAGAGCCCTCTCCTCATCACACACGGAAGAATCCCCACCACCTGCAGCAATCAAACTCCACAATTCCCAACCCAAAATCACATAAAAAAACCTGGATATCAGAAGAATGAGTGGTTCATCATCACTTCTCCGAAAATCGCACACATTACAAACAAATTCACATAACAACACCAAGCATCAGATCAATAAATCATCAACACGAAATCCAACATCACAAGTTCAGAAAAGACGAAAACTAGGAACAACAAAGATTTCAAAATCGCACAAGAGGTAAAGAAGAGGAAAAGAAATCATCCCTGAACAAGGCCCGTGAAGCTGTTCGCCACCATCGCCAGCCGTCTTTTCTCTTTTTTTTTCTTCTTTAAATCGTGTGTATGTGTAATATGTAACTGTAAAATATAGTGAATTGGGGTATCGGGCTTGCTGGGATTGGGGTTTTTGATTTGTTTGTTTGTTGATCGGAGAATACGAGAGGGTAGCGGCGGCGGCTGCTAGGGTTTCAAAACCCTAAAATTGAGAGAACAAAAGATAGACGAGAGAGTCAGAGAGAGAGAGAAGAGAGCGTTCCATCTATTTCCTTTTTTTTGTTGTTTTTATTTTGAGCGAATGATCATGTACACGGCACACACGGTTTTTACCATGCACCTTCCATCACCTGCGTTAGATCTTGTTAAGATTACATCCAACGGGTATGATCTGAGGGTCCACGATGGACCCTCTCCCCCTTGTGCGCGTAGGATCTCTCCGTTAGTTAATAAATCCTTTTTTTTAAATAAATAACTCATAATTTCTTTTTTTCTCTAAAATAATAAAATCTGTTTTTAATTAATCCTAATAAGTATTAGAAACTTTTTAACTTGAAAATTATAATTTCTTTTTATATGTAAGATATCCTTTTAATAAAATATAATTAAAAAGATTAATTATAAACTTTTAATAAAACCTTTTTTTTAATAAAAACCCTTTTTAAAAAAAATATTAAGATTAAAATCTTTCCTAATTATTAAGAAAAACTTTATTAACTTTTTTTAATATAACTTTAAAACTAAATAATAAAAAATTTAAATAACTAAAACTTTTTTATTAAAAACTCTAGCTTTTAATAATCTTTAATATAAACTCTAAAATAATAATAAACCTTAAAAGTCAAAACTCTTTTTCTTAATAAATCGTTCCCCGTTAGAATCCATCGCGCTTATTAGTACGCTTGTGTGTGAATAGTTTAAGTCTTGTTTGATACCATGCTTTACTTATGAGTTTGTGTATGTGAACATATGTTTTTTATTGTTCTAAACCTTTTCAAAACATTAAAAAAATTCGATCCAACGTCGAGCCCATTTTCTACCCATGTAAGTCGATTTCCTTTAGGCATCGCATTTAACCTTTTGGTCACTAGACACAAGACTAGCACCACTTTGCTAGCACCCTCGCCTAAATAAAAATAATTAATCGTATTAATATCCAAGGGAAAATCCCATGCATGATAACCATGTTATTGTGCATGGTGCACATCATTTACATCATAATCGACACCTTAAGATAAGTCAATTAGATAACTTAGGATAGATTACCTAGGTTAGTCCCCCTTCAACTTTGATTTCTTTAATCAAATTTTAGCCCACCTAATTCTCCACACAAGATAATTAGATGTTAATCATCTCAAAGAAGGGACATACAATCCCATACCCCACAAAATATAAACATTTTCAAAACTGTGGTGGTTTTCTTAAGATGGTGACTCATCTTCTCTCCTAAACCTTTAAAACACTTTAGTATCCTTAATAAGGCACTACAAGTGCTCTGATTCCCTCCTGACAGGATATGTAGGCACAAGATGCGATATCTTGTCGAGCACACTTAGGAATAAAAATAATAAATTACCTACCCTTAAACCTTAGCAAAACAAAAAGTAAATAACATAAATAATCAAGAGGTTCCTGTAGAGTACTACAGATATCTAGGATGCTAACACCTTCCCTAGGTATAACTAACCCCCGAGCTTAGAATCTTAGTGCATTTGCATTGCATTGTGGGTATTCGGTTTTTTTTCTCCATTCCCTTGGATAAAATCAAAGACCGGTGGTGACATTAAAAATGCGATCCTAGTTAACAAATAACTATGGTATCTAATTTTCACCGCGACAGAAATGGCGACTTCACTGGGGAAATCTATAAGAGGGTTCCCCCTAACTTGTTTCTTTTATGTTATTTGTTTATGCTTGTATATATCTGTATACTTATTTTTTCTGTATGCAGGGTTATCTTTGAGTGGTGAGATAGGTCCTAACCCAGACTTGAGAGCACATATAAGATAGGACCGTGGATATAATCGAGGAGATTTCGAGGAAGTAATTCCAAAGAAGTTGATTTGATTCCCCACTCAGTTGAGGCCCTCTTGAAGGTGGTATTTGTTGAACGAGCTATCGTGAATACATTACTACTTTGGCCCTAGGAGCCCGGGATATTGAGAACCGTAGTTACCTTTAACCCAACTTGGCCTTTTAGGATGTAGTGTGATGACTATGAGGGAGTAATTCCAAAATGGTTGATACACGATACTACACTCAGACGAGATTCTCTTGAGAATATTGTTGACTACCAAGTAATTGGGAAATAAATATCCGAAAGATGGATTGTAGACTCTGGGAACTTTTTAGAACCCGTTCGGCAGGTACATTTGAAACCATAATACACACCTATTGGGATGGTTAGACCTTGGCTCCATGTTGTGACCTTTCAAACCCAGGACTTTTTGTCTGTTTGATTGCTTGTGTGTGCTTTGTGCTTTGTGCTTTGTGTGTTTGCATCCCTGCATTCATGAACATCATATCATAAAGATTCATGGAACTTAGTCTTGTTTATAAATATCATAAGGATATCTAGGATGCTAACACCTTCCCTAGGTATAAACAACCCCCGAGCTTAGAATCTTAGTGCATTTGCATTGCATTGTGGGTATTCGGTTTTTTTCTCCCTTCCCTTGGATAAAATCAAAGACCGGTGGTGACATTAAAAATGCGATCCTAGTTAACAAATAACTATGGTATCTAATTTTCACCACGATAAGAACCCACGAGTTTTAACTCTACTTGAGATTAATCCAGAATCCGAGATTTCTTCCTATATTTGTAGGAAACTTGAGAATGTCTTTGAGACTCAAGGAGATTTAGACTGTCCAAGTCTATTAGTGTGGTATATCTTTGTACAATGCCCAAGAGGAGGCCGACTCATTTAAGGGATGAGTATCAACCCTAAAATTGGTCTGAGGGCTTTTGTGACTCCTTTTAGAAAGACAGCTCTAGGAAAGGATGACTAAGTTCTGTCCTATACCTCTAAGAGGTCGTGAGGGTCCTTGTACGAAGCCCAAGAGAAGGCATGAGAACTTTTAAGAAGCCGACGGGTCCTTGTACAAAGCCCAAGAGGAGGTGAGGATACTTTTAGGAAGCCTGTGGGTCCCCAAACCAAGAGAAGTTCAAGAAATGCAATTCACAGAGAAAAGATCATTCCAGGAAAGTTTGAGTGTTTGGAAGAACTCAAGAGATGTTATTCACAGAGAATAGATCAACTCCGGGGAGTAGAATTTCTTTGACAATTTCTAAGGGTGACAGTCTGAGAAAAGGTTCACCGAGAATACTGCCTTTCTCTTTGTTCCATATTGATTAACCCCAAGAGAAGGGAAGACTTTATCTGGAAATCCTATGGGGATCTAGTTTTGACTGTATTTAAGAGTGACCAACATGGCTTTACCTAGTTCTAGATCTAGTTGATGGGGAAAACTCTAAATAACTATACTAGTATATATACAGTTGATATATGACAAGTATGTAAAGGAGTATAAAAGAAGACTAACCATGCGCAGCTTCCCACAATACAATTATATATATATTTGACATGTATTTAAAAGAATGAAAGAAGACTAACCATGCGCAGCTTCCCACAATACAGTTATATATATTAAAGCGAGTAAATGAAAGAGGGTAAAAACTTACAGGTGAGCAAGCTTCCATGCTGTTTTAATATTTGTTCAAAGAAATTAAAGAAAGTTTTAATAACAACTGTATATTTGAATCTAAATCAAAAGGGAAATTGCTTTGAAAAGATTGTTGGGGCTTATACTTAAAGAGAGGCCCAAGGTTTAACAGTGATCGCACCGTTATTTTGAATATCGTATCGGGACTTATACAATGACTGAGGCCCAATAAGGTTTTCTGTACAAAGGTACGGGTCCAGATTATTTTGAAAAAAGAAAGAAAGATGGGACTTACAACACGAGGGTAGGCCCAGATGGTTTATTTGAAAACGGCGATCGCGCCGAGGTTTTTGAAAGCACAGTGGGTCTTATACAATGTCTGAGGCCCGGCAAGGTATCTTATTTACAAAGAATGAGTCTTACACTCTATTAGAGGCCCAAAAGTGTTTTTGTACAGCTGATGAGGCTTACAACTCAAGGAGAGGCCCAAAGATTTTAAACTGGCGATCGCGCCGAGATTTTTTATCGTGTCAGGACTTATACAATATCTGAGGCCCAAAATGGTTTTGGTTAAAGGGGACTGGGTCTTACACTCTATTAGAGGCCCATGAGTGTTTATACAAAAGATGGGCCTTACAATTCAAGGATAGGCCCATGTTATGGACAGTGATCGCATCGTCGCTTTGAAAATCGTATCGGGACTTATACAAGTGACTGAGGCCCAAAATGTTTGTATATGATAAGGGATGGGTCTTACACTCTATTAGAGGCCCAAGAGTGTTTGAAAAAGATTTATGAGGGTGAAAATCAAAGAAACCCTAATTTTATCATTTTTAAAAATAAATTCTTAAAGAAAATCAATAAATAATGATAAAATACCAAATAAGATTGAATAAACAACTTGTGATTTTTGGTTAAGATTTGAAAAATGATGTTTTAATCACAAGATGAATTAAAACTCATTTGGTTTTGATTTTCAAGATAAAAATCCACTTTTAAAAGTGTTTAAAACAATAAAAATGAATTTATTTACAAAAATACCAACTATATTAAATAATTAATATAAATGTGATTTTTTTGTGGAATAAAATATTTTAACATTTTTTGTGATTTTTTTGCAAAAAGAATCAATCAAAAATCATTAAAATTGAGAGAGTTATTAATTTTCCAAGTTATTTAAAAATAATATGAAAAATAATATAAAATGGAAAAAGTGATAAAAAAAAGAGGATCTGGGGCGAGGGGGATTCTAACCCCAAACCTCTTGTGTGCAACGTTCGCCTTCTACCACTAGGGTGGTGATACATCCGTGTATCAAAACCACCCCATGAATACTTGAGGCATGCCTTGTTTTTGGCCTGGCCAAGGCAAGGCAAGGCAAGGTTTTGGCTAAAAACGTGAAGCTTGTAACTTTCTCATTTCTCCATGGATTGGGACAAAATTTAGGTTTATCCTGCCTAGAATTTCACAAGGAATCCAATGGTGGTGGTTTTTTCAGATGAGGCACCTATTTCAAAACCCGATAGTGTTCTTGAAATAGGCCTATAATTGCATTTTCTATGCCACCTCTTGTTACAGGCATGAATTACATGACGAATTGGTTCAAACATAACATATATAACATGTATGAGATGTGCATGATCAGCGGACTTCAAAGCAATGCATAATTCAAAGAGTTCAAGTTGTGATGCTTACCTCTTTAGGAGCTTTTGTGCAATCTGCCAAGCTTCTTGTGACAGAAGTAATTTGATGTTTTGGACACTCTCAATTGATCCCTTAGAAGCTTTTAGAATGGTTGGAACCAACTGAAATCCTCAGGAACAAGTTTGAGCTCTTTCTTGCAAAAAGGGCAAAAGTGACCAATATGGCAACTCTCTCAAATGGTGTTCCAGATGTGGGGAACCATTTAGGATAGTTCAAGGATGATATTTGGAGTTTGTTCCAGACATGGCTTGAAAAATGCAAAAAGTTCAATTTTGAGGTTTTGAGATGGGACTTTGTGATTTTGGTGTTACAGGTCACATGTGAGAGTTTGGACAACTTATATATGACATATTGGATGTGTTTGGATCATGAGTTGTGATGTAATTTCTCTCTAACTCAAAAACTCAGAGTTACCTTGCAAAAGAAGGCATTTTGGCCTAGAGAAAGGGATTTTAAGGAAAGCAAGTGTTGTAGTGCTTTGGTGTACTCAAACTGAGCACAAATGAGCTCTATTTATAATAGAGTAAGTTTGTTTTGCAAGCAATAGTGTGTGGCAACTACAGCAGGTTGTTGGCCAATTGGATCACTTTGGAATCTTAAGTCTCCTCTAGCCATTGACTAGAGGTTAGAGCACAGGCTTTGTAGCTTTGGTTCAGAGATAAACTTGGACTGAATTTAGTTGGAATAGGCTCAGTTCATGCCACCTTGGGGCATCCATTGAATGCTTGAAAACAAAATTGGAGTCTTGAAGCATCTTTATCCTTTTTAGGTTTGGCATGCTATTTGTAGATTCATGGACTTTTGAGGCTTAGAGATCAGATTATCTTCCTTGGAATTGATCCTCAGATGTGCCCAAAATGATGACAAGGCTTGGATTTGTCAAATTTGAACAAATCGAGCAAAATGCACAAAATATGCCAAATCTGTCTTGGAAGAATCAGTTCATGAGGGCATGTTTCAAGGGTTGTATCTCCTTGCTCAAATGGAATTTGGAGATGATCTGGTACTTGTTAGAAAGCCCTCATGACATACTTTAACTTTGATGTCCAACCCAAGACCTGGTTTGGCTTGGATCAAGGTGAAAAATGTCCCTACATTTTAGAAAAAGTAAGGCAGATTTTGACTTAGTGAAAATTTCACTAAGTGTTGGAAAAATGTGATTTTCATTTTTTCAACCATTTTGATCACTCCATAACTAAAAATCCATGAAGAATTGGAATGAGATGTAGTTGACACTTTTAAAGTATGCCATGAGAGCTACAAATCCATCTTTGGACCATCCAAAATGGTTACTTGGATCTCAAGTTATGATCCTTGGAAGTTGGTACCCTAGCCATTTTGTTTCATAACTTAGAAAAATTCTAAGTTTTTTATGGTTACCCCTTTTACAAGTTATCTCACTTTTTTTGGGTTTTCTTGATGAATGATGATTCCAATCACACATTAACATCATTTTAGGGTTAAGGAACCATAATTGTGAAAAATCTCAAAAAGTCAAACTTTGACTTTTGTGCACAGTTGACTTTTTATCAGATGAATTCCAAACTGTGCGATCCTTTGTGAAATCAAGTCCTTGATCTAAATCAAACTTGATGGATATGTTCCATAGGTGTTATAGGGTGTATTTAATCATGTCCCAGGGTTTGGGAGCATGTCCACGACAAAAGTCAAAGGTTCAGTTGACTTTTTCCCCGAAACCCTAATTGTGGTTCAGATGAAATTAAAACTTGTAGATCAAACTTCTTGGATCAATCCATTGTTGGAAATGGATCAATGTGGTGTATTGGAGACCCTTAAATCATGTCTTGAGGCCTTGGCTCATGCTTTTTCCCAAAAGTCAACTTAGGGGTGAATTAGGTCAAGAAACCCTAATTCCTGATTTTTGATAAATGCATCCCCTGAGGTTAAATTGACTTGATGATTGGGTCCATGAGGTCCCATGGAGTATCTTAGGTTAGGCTTTGAAGCACTGGCTCGTGCCCAGAGAAAAATTTCCATCTGGAGGCCTTGGTCGACCAAAACCCTAATTTGGTGACACTGGCGATCTTGAGGCTTGATCCACTTGGAATGTAGCAACCTTGTGCTTGGATCTTGATGTGGGAGTCTTCTTGATCCTTTATAGGTGTTTGAGAAGTTATGAAAGTTGAAGATCATGTCATTCCTTGATTGATCCTTTGTCTAAGTGCTCTGATAGGGCTCAAAAACCCTAATTCTTGTTTGTGGTGAATACTCACCCATCTTTGGGGAGATTGATGAGGCATAATGATACATCCATATTGTGGTGATGATTTGCACAATGATGGGGAATCTTGGTGGTCAAAATTTGGGGTATGAGAGATGCCCCTATTTAATCTTCTTGGACCCGAAGGTGTGAATGGCGAAGGTATTCGGGTACTCGGGGTGCAAGATGATTAAATATCGGAATACGTGAAATTTTGACGGTGGTTATGAATGGCAGTTTGCTCATCCATCTTCTTTTGCTAAGCAATGATGCTTAGAAAAGGTAAAATTCCCCTCGATCCTAGTTTCCTACCAAGGAACTGGTCTCAGTTTCTGATATAAACTTCCCCTCGATCCTGGTTTCCTACCAGGGAACTGGTCTAAGTTTCTGATATAGACTTCCCCTCGATCCTGGTTTCCTACCAAGGAAATGGTCTCAGTTTCTGAAATAAAATTCCCCTCGATCCTGGTTTCCTACCAAGGAACTGGTCTAAGTTTTTGAAATAAACTTCCCCTCGATCTTGGTTTCCTACCAAGGAACTTGTCTCAGTTTTTGAAATAAACTTCCCCTTGATCCTGGTTTCCTACCAAGGAACTGGTCTAAGTTTTTGAAATAAACTTCCCCTCGATCTTGGTTTCCTACCAAGGAACTGGTCTCAGTTTCTGAAATAAACTTCCCCTCGATCCTGGTTTCTTACCAAGGAACGGGTATCTGTTTCTTTTGTCAATAAACTTTCTTGACAAGGGACGTTATTTGTAGCGGTTTTCCTCAAACTTCTCGCCGAATTTTCCTGGGGAGATGCCATTTGATGGGAAAAACTTTTGATGTCAGACTTGCTGGGGAACCCATTCGTCTGAGTTGTAGAGGTGCACAAACTTCTCTGTTTGGAGACGCCATTTGTCGACTCTACTGAGGAAAACGAGTCTCTTGGGAGACTGCTTTCTTTTTGGGGATATTACATCATACTTTTCTTCGAGATATTCTAGGAGAAATGCCATACAATATACCCCAATTTTGAGGTGTTGATGACTTCATTAACATTGACTCTCTGAAGAGAAAAACCAATGTGTTGTTGAGAGTCTTTAGTTGTGAGGCTTTCTCTGGGGATTTTCCTTAATCCGGGAAAGCGAAGATATCATCTTCAATGGAGAAGAGTGACATTTGTCGAACGTTTTCTTGTCTTTCAGAGGTTCAAGTTATCAAAGTGATCAAAGGCCAACTCAAATCCCAGAAATAAACGGGAGGAGAGAGATTGTTCAGACGCAACATTTCCTAAAGAGGAAAGAACTGACAACTCGATTGAGAGGACTTCTATCACTAGGGGACAAGACCGACTAGAGTGATAGTGATGCAATATGATTATGAATGTAAATCAATAATGCATGATGCATGTATGTTTATGCTGACAAAACTGACACGACATATAGACTAGTGGATGATTACGACTGGATACTCGACCACTGCAGGGGACGAAGAAGCACCATTTGTTCATGATAGCAATTCTGTCTTGCTTAGGAGAGATAGTCCCTATGGGGAACACGTTGGTTGGGCTTAGGAGATAAGAACTCTGTCGGGGGTACCGGACGGAATAGTCGCATCCGACACAGTTGATCCTTCGTTCAGGCGTATTGGTCTAGAAGGAGTACTTTGATTCTGCACTTTGATTCTCGATTACCTTTGGAGAAGCAATCGATATTCTTTCGATGTTCAACAGTTAAAAGAAATTGCCATCTTTATTTTAAAAGCAGAAAAAGTTTGACAAGTAAATTCATTTTTGTTTTATTTCAAGAATCATTAATCATGTTAAAATGTCATTCTGTAAAGCTAAAATAAATAAGAATTGTAAACAAAAGCACAAGGGCTCAAATTTTATTGATAGGATGGAAATCAGCTAAACGCATGATTCCATAGAGTATTTACAAATTTTAGAAAATGGTAATTTAAGGGAAAAGGGCTACATTGAAACATGACGACCGCTATCCTTCTACCGAATTTGAATTTCGGACATCCTGAGCTTCTGCCGAAGATGGCCTTGACTGGAGTTTTCTGATGGATGGCATGACTGCTACTGAGGGATTTTCCCCTGTTAGACGTAGTTACTTGCCATTTCCTGGATTGTACTTTAAGATTTCCAATCCACCGGGATGATTTTTGATTATGTCTCTAATTTTTGCCTGGACCGCCCTTTCGGGTTTTCAATCCACCGAGACCTTTTTTTTTATTTAGGCGAAGTATTTCTTGACTACGTCAACATTTGTGGGGTAGGAAAATTCTTCTCCGTCCATGGTTGCGAGTCTCAAGGCACCGTCTGAGAAAGCTTTCTTGACCACATAGGGGCCGTCATAATTCGGAGTCCATTTGCCCCGAGAGTTAGTAAGAAATGATTGTATCTTCTTGAGCATGAGGTCTCCTTTTCTGAAGACGCGAGGTCGGACCTTTTTGTCGAACGCCTTCTTCGTTCTTTGCTGATACAACTGACCATGGCATAGTGCTGTTATTCGCTTCTCTTCAATCAGATTTAGTTCGTCGTGCCGACTTTGACACCATTCTGCCTATGTAAGCTTAGCTTCCATCAATACCCTGATTGATGGGATCTCTACTTCTATGGGGAAAACTGCTTCCATGCCATATACTAGAGAGAAAGGGGTTGTCCCTGTTGAAGTGCGGACGGATGTACGATAACCGTGAAGAGCAAAGGGTAGCATCTCATCCCATTCTTTGTAGTTTACAACCATCTTTTGAACAATCTTCTTGATGTTCTTGTTAGCCGCTTCTACCGCTCCGTTCATCTTGGGTCGGTAGGGAGATGAGTTATGGTGTTCGATCTTGAACTCAGCACATAACTCTTTCATCATCTTGTTGTTCAAGTTAGATCCATTATCAGTAATGATCTAGCTAGGAACACCATAATGGCAAATGATATTGTTTTTTATTAATCGGACCACGACTTGTCGGGTTACATTGGCGTATGATGCTACTTCGACCCACTTGGTGAAGTAGTCAAAGGCTACTAGGATGAACCGATGTCCGTTCGAAGCCTTGGGTTCGATCTTACCAATCATGTCAATTCCCCATATGGAAAAAGGCCAAGGGGAAGAGAGAACTTTGAGATGTGTAGGCGGTACATGGACTTTGTCAGCGTATATCTGACACTTGTGACACTTCCTCATGTACTTGTAGCAGTCGGATTCCATGGTCAACTAGTAGTACCCTGCTCTTAGAATTTTTCTCGCCATTGTGTGTCCATTGGCATGAGTGCCAAAGGATCCTTCGTGAATTTCTTTTATCAGCCTGTTTGCTTCTGATTTGTCTACACATCAAAGCAAGACCATGCCAAAGTTCCTCTTATAAAGTGTATCACCGCTCAGGAAGAAACTGCCTACTAGCCTTCTGAGGGTCTTTCTGTCTTTTTTGGATGCCCCAGGCGGGTACCCTTGTTTCTGAAGGAAGCATTTGATATCGTGATACCAAGGTTTATCGTCTATGACTGCTTCAATCGCGAAGATGTAAGCGAGCCTCTCAAGGCGCATTATGTCGATCTTAGGTAGGTCGTTCCATTGACCTACACTAATCATGGAAGAGAGAGTGGCTAATGCATCAGCCATGTGATTCTCTTCACGAGGGATATGATGAAACTCGATTCTGTTGAAGAATGGTAACAACCTTCTCGCATAATCTTTGTAAGGAATCAACCCTGATTGACATGTGTTCCAATCTCCTTTGATCTGATTGATAACCAGGGCCGAGTCACCATATACATCCAAGTTCTTGATCCTTAAGTCGATCGCTTCTTCAAGACCCATGATACAAGCTTCGTATTCGGCCTCGTTGTTTGTACACTTGAATGTCAGTCTGGCGGTGAAAGGAATGTGGGTACCCTGAGGTGTTATGATGATTGCCCCAATTCCATTTCCATAATGATTTACAGCTCCATCAAAGATTAGTCCCCATTGGGAACCTGGTTCTAGCCCTTCACTGGGTAGCGGTTCATCGCAATCTTTCATTTTGAAATACATGACATCTTCGTCTGGGAAGTCAAACCCGATTGATTCCTGATTGTCAATCGGTTGATGAGCCAAATAATTGGCCAAAATACTTCCCTTAATAACTTTTTGAGCGTGGTATTCTATGTCATATTCTGATAACAACATCTGCCAACGGGCAATCCTTCCCGTGAGAGTAGGTTTTTCAAAGACATACTTGATTGGATCCATTTTTGAGATTAACCAAGTAGTGTGACGAATCATATACTGGCGAAGACGTTTGGCTGCCCAAGCCAGAGCATAGCAAGTTTTCTCAAGCATAGTGTACAGAGTCTTACAGTCGGTGAATTTCTTGCTCAGATAGTAGATGGCAAACTCTTTTCTTTTTGTTTCATCTCGTTGTCCAAGTACACAACCCATAGAGTCTTCCAATACTATTAGGTAGATGATCAGTGGTCTTCCTTCTACTTGAGGTGACAGAATCGGTGGGTTCAATAGGTATTCCTTAATACTATTGAAGGCGGTTTGGTAGTCTTCTGTCCAAATGCAGTCCTGATTCTTTTTGAGTAATTTAAAAATCAACGCACATGTCGCGGTCATGAGGAATATAAATCTGGAAATGTAGTTCAAACATCCCAGGAATCCCCTAACTTGTTTCTCAGTTTTTGGAGAAGGCATTTCTTGAATGGCCTTGACCTTGTCAGGATCAACCTCAATTCCTTTCTGGATGACGATGAACCCTAAAAGTTTCCCTGAACGGACACCGAATGTGCACTTGTTAGGATTCAAGCGGAGTTTGTACTTTCTCAACCGCTCGAATAGCTTTGACATGTGGGTCACATGCTCCTCTTTTGTCTTAGATTTGGCAATCATGTCATCGACATATACCTCGATTTCTTTGTGTAACATGTCATGAAAGAGAGTGGTCATGGCCCTTTGATAGGTTGCCCCTATGTTCTTCAAACCGAACGACATTACCTTGTAACAAAAAGTACCCCATGGGGTAATGAACGAAGTTTTCTCCATATCTTTCGGTGCCATTTTGATCTGATTATAGCCCGAGAATCCATCCATGAAGGAGAATACTTTGAAGTTTGTTGTACTATCAACCAGCCCGAAAATGCTTTGGGTACTAAGTTGAGGATGAGTTTTGCCTATCACCCACAGACAGATGGTCAGACGGAAAGAACAATCCAATCTTTAGAAGATTTGTTGAGAGCTTGTGTGCTGGATCAAGGAGGATCTTGGGATAGTCACTTCCCGTTGATCGAGTTTACATACAACAACAGTTTTCATGCTAGTATTGGGATGGCTCCATATGAGGCGTTCTATGGTAGACGTTGTCGAACTCCATTGTGTTGGTATGAGTCGGGAGAGAGTTCTGTACTTGGACCTGAGATTATTCAAGAGACAACAGAGAAGATTAAAATGATTCGGGATAAAATGAAGACGTCGCAGAGTCGCCAGAAGAGTTACCATGATAAGAGAAGAAAAGCACTTGAATTCCAAGAGGGAGACCACGTGTTCTTAAGAGTTACTCTGATGACTGGTGTGGGACGAGCTTTGAAGTCTAGAAAGCTCACTCCGTGCTTTGTTGGTCCGTATCAGATTATGCAGAGGATATGAGAGGTTGCATATCGGGTGGCTTTACCACCGTCACTTACGAATTTGCATGATGTGTTTCGTGTGTCGCAGTTGAGGACGTATATTCCGGATCCGTCGCATGTGATTCAAATAGATGATGTTCAGGTGAGAGATAACCTGAAAATAGAAGCTTTGCCTGTGAGGATTGATGGTCGAGAATTGAAGCAACTGCGAGGTAAAGAGATTGCTTTAGTGAAAGTATTATGGGGCGGATCAGCTGGTGATAGTTGGACTTGGGAGCGTGAAGATCAGATGAAGGAGTCGTATCCGACTCTGTTTAATTCAGGTAATTTTCGAGGACGAAAATTCTTAAAGTAGGGGAGAGTTGTAACGACCTGAAAATTTAAATTAATCATTTATTTATTTATTTATTTTAGAAGGAATTAAGAGGTTTTTGGTAATTTGGAGAATTATGGATTAAAGGAGTATTTTTAAATAATTTTAATAAAGTGAATAATCCTGTATTATTTAGATTATTACTATTATTAAAAATAATAAGAAAAGGGCAAGGTGGTCATAAAGGAAAAGGAGTAAGGGTAGAGTTGGAAGTTCATAAACTGGGATAATGTAACTAAAGAAAAAAGATCGATCAATTTTCTAACTGATCGTATTTTTGTGAAGAATGCTGAAGAAGAGAAGAGGAGGAGAAAACCTAGGGTTTTGAAGGATTGCTAGGAGAATCTTGGAGAAAGAAGGAAAAAGCTTCGGATTACTCTAAGGTATGGGGAGATTTCATAATTTCTTATAGTTCTTTAGGACATGGTGATGAATAGATTAGGTATTCATGAATTGTGTATAATTGTGGTGAATGTTGATGTAGAATGAATGATTTGATGAGAATATGATGAAATTGAGTGGTATGTGTTGATATATGCGTATTATGTGAGCATTTTGATCGAATTTTCGTGGGGGAAAACTGATTTTTTGGGTAATCGAAGTAAAAAATGCAGAAAATCACTTTTCGGGAAAATTTGGGTTTTATCGCACCCTGACACGGGCCGTGTCACACAACACGGGCACCCGTGTCAGCTTTCTGGTTGGGCGTGTGAAAATTTTATTAACAGGTTGCCTGACACGGCCATGTCACAAGACACGGGCGGCCGTGTCAGACTACTGTTCCTGTATAATTTTTTGGTTTTTGGGAATTTTGTCTCAGACTTTCTGACACGGGCCGTGTCACAGGACACGGGTGACCGTGTCAGGTTGCTGTCCTGCTACACTTTTGTTGTTTTGGAATCGTGTCTCAGGTTTTCTGACACGGGCGGCCGTGTCAGACTACTATTTGTTTTGTTTTTGCTGTTTCTTGAGGTTTCTTAATGTTTTCTCGTATGGATTCCTTATGGTCGAGTTGTTGCTGATATATGGATGATAAAACGTGAATTTATGATGAATGTTGCTAAAAAATGATATGAATGATGCACATGTTGATATTTGGATGAAATGAGGAGAATTAGCATCATTGCATTTCATGGCATTTTATTATGTTGGGGCTTCGGCCTATTGGTAGCTTCAATCCCATTGTGCGGATTGAAGTGATATGTTGTTATGTTGTGCTCCCTTGTGGAGGGTTGATGGCCAGTGTCCATCAAATGGAGAAATCGGTACCACATGCATTCCTTGCATTTCACTATATTTGACATTGCATTTTATGAGGTATTTGTGATTATGTTGCGAAGGATTTGATGATGATACGATATTGTTGTTACTTATTCTGTTTATTTTCCAAGTCTTTATATTACTATAATGAATTATGTTTTCTCACCCTGCCTGCTTGGAAATGTTGCCTCTTATGTGGGTAACTTGCAGATAACCAAGAGTAGATTCGCGATGATGGAGGAGGTAGCCTTGAAGTGTGTCGTTATCGCTGTTTAGTTTAGAGGTGTCCTGCTCTGTGTCATGTAACATCGGGTTGGGATTTGTTGTGAACCTCACGTTCTTTTGTTTTATGTTGAATTTTTACATTTTTGGTGATGATTTGATTTGGATACATTTAGTATGAAGTATTTTATTGAATTGACATAAAAATTTGATTTCCGCTGCGTAGTTGTTGATTTTATTATTAAGAATGGGTAACCCGCGTTACGGGACAGGAAAATGATTTTTAATTAATAATTTGGATATATGTGGCACCTTTCATGTTGATTTTACTCTGATAATATGAAATCTTTTCCTAAAATTGTAGAAGGGTGTTACGTTAGTGGTATCAGAGCAGGTCGGTCTGTCCGGCCAAGTTTTGTGTTGTCAGTCTGTTGTCAGTCGTTACTTGTTAACGATTATTTGATTTCTTTTTCTGACGTGGTGAGTGTTGTACAAAATGGCTGGAAACAACACGCGTGCTCTTGATGAGGCTATTGCAGCTCTTGCTCAGAACAATGCTCCTGATGAGTTTCGTGCTGTAGAGAAGTTTCAGAGGATCAACCCACCGAAGTTTGAAGGAACTCATGACCCGGTGAGCGGACAAAAGTGGCTCAAGGTGATTGAGAAGATTTTTAGAGTGATGGGGTACTCTGATGCGCAGCAAGTGCAGTTCAGAACTCATATGCTGGAAGAAGAGGCCGAGGACTGGTGGGATAACACCCGTCAGAGGCTGGAAGATGTTGGCACTGTGGTGACTTGGAATGTGTTCAAGCAAGAATTTCTGGGCAAGTATTTTCCTGAAGATGCTCGTGGTAAGATGGAAGTGGAATTCATTGAATTGAAACAAGGAAATGTGACTGTGGCAGAGTATGCTGCCAAATTTGAGAGGCTTGTGAAGTTTTGTCCTCATTACAACCGTGCAGATGCCAAACTTTCTAAGTGTCTCAAGTTTGAGAATGGGCTGAGACCAGAGATTAAGCAGGGGATTGGATGCCAACAGATTCGCAGGTATGCGGAACTGGTGGATAAGAGTAGGATCTATGATGAAGATAGCCGAGCTTGGTCTGCTCACTACAAACAGCTAAGTGAAAAGAAAGATAAGGGTCAGTTTAGAGGAAAACCTTATGCGATCCCAGGTGATAAAGGGAAACAGAGGGTATCAAATGAAAAGAAGTCAAGTAGGGGAGCCGTTAATGCACCTACTAAGTGTTATAAGTGTGGAGAGTCAGGTCACAAAGCCGATGTGTGTACTAACAAAGTTCTGAGATGTTACCGTTGTGGTAAGACTAGGCATAAAATTGGTGATTGTTCGAATGAGGGTCCGACTTGTTTCAACTGTGGTGAACAGGGGCATATCAGTACTCAATGCCAGAAACCAAAGAAGACTGCTACTGCTGCCCAGACTACTGGAAAAGTGTTTGCTTTGGCGGGCTCAGAAGTTCCCAAGAAGGACAACTTGATTCGAGGTACTTGTTTTATTAACAATGTTGAGTTGATTGCTATTATTGATACTGGAGCTACGCATTCATTTACCTCTCTTGAGTGTGCTACTAGATTGGGTTTGAATTTGTCTAACATGAATGGTAGTATGATAATAGAGACTCCGGCTAATGGTTCTGTGACTACCATGATTGTTTATTTGAAGTGTCCTTTGACAATCTTTGAGAAGAATTTTGTGATGGATTTGGTGTGGTTACCTTTGCACCAAATCGATTTTATCCTTGGTATGAATTGGTTGGAGTTCAACTACGTTCATATTAATTGTTATAGTAAGACTGTGAGGTTTCCGGAGTTAGGTGAGAATGGTGAACTGATGTTCTTATCTGCTAAGCAAGTGGATGAACTTTTATTAGATGAAGCGTTGATGTTCGCAGTGTTTGCATCGTTGCAAGTTGATGGTGAAGCCGTCAGTGTTGAGTTGCCCGTGGTTTGTGAGTTTCAAGATGTGTTTCCTGAGGATATAAGTGGTTTACCTCCGGAACATGAAATTGAGTTTGTTGTGGACTTAATACCAGGTACGAGTCCAGTGTCGATGGCTCCTTATCGGATGTCTGCTTCGAATTGAGTGAGCTGAAGAAACAACTAGAAGAATTGTTAGAAAAGAAGTTCATTCGACCTAGTGTTTCTCCGTGGGGTGCTCCGGTGTTGCTCGTTAAGAAGAAAGATGGTAGTATGGGATTGTGTGTCGATTATCGGCAGTTGAATAAGATGACCATCAAGAATAAGTATCCGCTTCCGAGAATCGAAGATTTGATGGATCAACTCGTAGGTGCTTGTGTGTTTAGTAAGATTGATCTGAGGTCTGATTATCATCAGATTAGAGTTAAAGCTGATGATATTCTGAAAACAGCTTTCAGAACGAGGTATGGTCATTATGAATATACGGTGATGCCATTTGGAGTTTCTAATGCACCTGGTGTGTTCATGGAGTATATGAACAGGATCTTTCATGAATATCTTGATAAGTTTGTGGTGGTTTTCATAGATGACATCTTGGTATATTCTAAATCAGAAGAAGAACATGCGGAACATTTGAAGATTGTGTTACAAGTATTGAGGGAAAAGAAATTGTATGTTAAGTTGTCAAAGTGTGAGTTCTGGTTGAAGGAAGTGAGTTTCCTAGGCCATGTGATTTCAAGTGGTGGAATTTCTGTGGATCCCTCAAAGATTGATGCGGTGTTGCAGTGGGAGACTCTGAAGTCTGCTACGGAGATTCGTAGTTTTCTTGGATTGGATGGTTATTATCGTAAATTCATTGAAGGTTTTTCTAAGTTGGCTTTGCCGTTGACGCAATTGACTCGAAAGGGACAAGCGTATGTATGGGATGTCGCTTGTGAGGAAAGTTTTGTGGAATTAAAGAAAAAGTTGACAACTGCTCCGGTGTTGGTTTTGCCAGACCCGAATGAGTCCTTTGTGGTTTATTGTGATGCTTCAAAGATGGGCCTTGGTGGAGTTTTGATGCAAAATGGTAAAGTGGTCGCTTATGCTTCTAGGCAGTTAAGAGTCCATGAGAGTAATTACCCTACACACGACTTAGAGTTGGCTGCTGTAGTATTTGTGCTGAAGATTTGGAGGCATTATCTTTTTGGTTCGAAATTTGAGGTATTCAGTGATCATAAAAGTTTGAAATACTTGTTCGATCAGAAAGAGTTAAACATGAGGCAGAGAAGGTGGCTAGAATTGTTAAAGGATTTTGAGTTCTATTTGAATTATCATCCCGGTAAAGCAAATATAGTGGCTGATGCTTTGAGTAGAAAGTCATTACATATTTCGATGCTTATGGTGAGAGAACTTGAAATGATTGAGCAATTCAGAGACATGAGTTTGTTGTGTGAGACGACCGCTGATAGTGTGAAATTGGGCATGCTAAAGCTGACTAGTGGAATTTTGGAGGAAATTCGGGAAGGTCAGAAATCTGATTTGAAATTAGTTGACCAGTTAATGAAGATTAATCAAGGTAATGGAGATGAGTTCCGAATTGATGAAGATGGAGTTTTGAGATTTCGAGATAGAGTATGTATTCTGGATATTTCTGGAATCAAAAAGAGTATTTTGGAGGAAGGGCATAAAAGTTGATTGAGTATTCATCCTGGTGCTATGAAGATGTATCAAGACCTGCGTAGATTGTTTTGGTGGCCAAGTATGAAAAGAGATATTGCTGAATTTGTGTATGCATGTTTGACTTTCCAGAAGTCCAAGATTGAACATCAGAAGCCTTCAGGTATGATGCAGCCGTTGAATGTTCCTGAATGGAAATGGGATATCATTTCCATGGATTTTGTGACTGGGTTACCGAAGACTGCAAGAGGTAATGACTCGATATGGGTGATTGCGGATAGGTTAACTAAGTCGGTGCATTTCTTGCCGATGAGAATTAATCATTCTATGCTGAAGTTAGCTGAGATTTATATTGATGAAATTATGAAGTTGCATGGAACACCTTCGAGTATTGTATCGGATAGAGATCCGCGGTTTACGTCAAGGTTTTGGAAGAGTCTATAGGATGATTTGGGTACTAAGTTGAGGATGAGTTCTGCCTATCACCCGCAGACAGATGGTCAGACGGAAAGAACAATCCAATCTTTAGAAGATTTGTTGAGAGCTTGTGTGCTAGATCAAGGAGGATCTTGGGATAGTCACTTGCCGTTGATCGAGTTTACATACAACAACAGTTTTCATGTTAGTATTGGGATGGCTCCATATGAGGCGTTGTATGGTAGACGTTGTCAAACTCCATTGTGTTGGTATGAGTCGGGAGAGAGTTATGTACTTGGACCTGAGATTGTTCAAGAGACAACGGAGAAGATTAAAATGATTCGGGATAAAATGAAGACGTCACATAGTCGTCAGAAGAGTTACCATGATAAGAGAAGAAAAGCACTTAAATTCCAAGAGGGAGACCACGTGTTCTTAAGAGTTACTCCGATGACTGGTGTGGGACGAGCTTTGAAGTCTAGAAAGCTCACTCCGCGCTTTGTTGGTCCGTATCAGATTATGCAGAGGATAGGAGAGGTTGCCTATCGGGTGGCTTTACCACCGTCACTTGCGAATTTGCATGATGTGTTTCGTGTGTCGCAGTTGAGGAAGTATATTCCGGATCCATCACATGTGATTCAAATGGATGATGTTCAGGTGAGAGATAACCTGACAGTAGAAGCTTTTCCTGTGAGGATTGATGGTCGAGAATTGAAGCAACTGCGAGGTAAAGAGATTGCTTTAGTGAAAGTATTGTGGGGCGGACCAGCTGGTGATAGTTGGACTTGGGAGCGTGAAGATCAGATGAAGGAGTCGTATCCGACTCTGTTTAATTCAGTAAATTTTCGAGGATGAAAATTCTTAAAGTAGGGGAGAGTTGTAACGACCTGAAAATTATAATTAATCATTTATTTATTTATTTATTTAATTTAGAAGGAATTAAGAGGTTTTTGGTAATTTGGAGAATTATGGATTAAAGGAGTATTTTTAAATAATTTTAATAAAGTGAATAATCCTGTATTATTTAGATTATTACTATTATTAAAATTAATAAGAAAAGGGCAAGGTGGTCATAAGGGAAAAGGAGTAAGGGTAGAGTTGGAAGTTCATAAACTGGGATAATGTAACTAAAGAAGAAAGATCGATCAATTTTCTAACTGATCATATTTTTGTGAAGAACGCTGAAGAAGAGAAGAGGGGGAGAAAACCTAGGGTTTTGAAGGATTGCTAGGAGAATCTTGGAGAAAGAAGGAAAAAGCTTCAGATTACTCTAAGGTATGGGGAGATTTCATAATTTCTTATAGTTCTTTAGGACATGGTGATGAATAGATTAGGTATTCATGAATTGTGTATAATTATGGTGAATGTTGATGTAGAATGAATGATTTGATGAGAATATGATGAAATTGAGTGGTATGTGTTGATATATGCGTATTATGTGAGCATTTTGATCGAATTTTCGTGGGGGAAAACTGACTTTTGGGGTAATCGAAATCAAAAACGCAGAAAATCACTTTTCGGGAAAAGTTGGGTTTTGTCGCACCCTGACACGGGCCGTGTCACACAACACGGGCACCCGTGTCAGCTTTCTGGTTGGGCGCGTAAAAATTTTTATTAACAGATTGCCTGACACGGGCCGTGTCACAAGACACGGGCGGCCGTGTCAGACTACTGTTCTTGTATAATTTTTTGGTTTTTGGGAATTTTGTCTCAGACTTTCTGACACGGGCCGTGTCACAGGACACGGGTGACCGTGTCAGGTTGTTGTCCTGCTACACTTTTGTTGTTTTGGAATCGTGTCTCAGGTTTTCTGACACGGGCGGCCGTGTCAGACTACTGTTTGTTTTGTTTTTGCTGTTTCTTGAGGTTTCTTATTGTTTTCTCGTATTGATTTCTTGTGGTCGAGTTGTTGCTGATATATGGATGATAAAACGTGAATTTATGATGAATGTTGCTGAAAAATGAAATGAATATTGCACATGTTGATATTTGGATGAAATGAGGAGAATTAGCATCATTGCATTTCATGGCATTTTATTATGTTGGGGCTTCGGCCTATTGGTAGCTTCAATCCCATTGTGCGGATTGAAGTGATATGTTGTTATGTTGTGCTCCCTTGTGGAGGGTTGATGGCCAGTGTCCATCAAATGGAGAAATCGGTACCACATGCATTCCTTGCATTTCACTATATTTGACATTGCATTTTATGAGGTATTTGTGATTGTGTTGCGAAGGATTTGATGATGATACGATGTTGTTGTTACTTATTCTGTTTATTTTCCAAGTCTTTATATTACTATAATGAATTATGTTTTCTCACCCTGCCTGCTTGGAAATGTTGCCTCTTATGTGGGTAACTTGCAGATAACCAAGAGTAGATTCGCAATGATGGAGGAGGTAGCCTTGAAGTGTGTCGTTATCGCTGTTTAGTTTAGAGGTGTCCTGCTCTGTATCATGTAACATCGGGTTGGGATTTGTTGTGAACCTCGCGTTCTTTTGTTTTATGTTGAATTTTTACATTATTGGTGATGATTTGATTTGGATACATTTAGTATGAAGTATTTTATTGAATTGACATAAAAATTTGATTTCCGTTGCGTAGTTGTTGATTTTATTATTAAGAATGGGTAACCCGCGTTACGGGACAGGAAAATGATTGTTAATTAATGTTTTGAATATATGTGGCACCTTTCATGTTAATTTTACTCTGATAATGTGTAATCTTTTCCTAAAATTGTAGAAGGGTTTTACATTACTCACGATCAAGGCTTGTTCTCCACAGACTATGACTAGTTGGTCGTTCTTGACGAACTTCAGTTTCTGGTGCAGTGTCGAAGTGATTGCCCCAGCCTGGTGTATCCAAGGTCTTCCTAATAAATAGTTGTACGCTGCCCGGACGTCCATGACCTGGAAAGTGATTTGGAAAGTGTGAGGACCGATAGTTATTAGAAGGTCGACTTCGCCAATAACTGCTTTCCGGGATCCATCAAATGCTTTGACGATGACCTCACTGCCCCTCATTGGGGATCGTTTGAATGATAATCGTATTAATGTAGACTTCAGCATAACATTTAGAGCCGATCCTGTGTCTACCAGTACGCTGGCTAAAGCATCGTCCTGGCATTTGACTGTAATATTGAGTGCCATGTTGTGATTTTTTCCCTCTTCTGGCAGTTCCTCATCACTAAACCCCAAGTTGTTGCAAGAAGTTATGTTGGAGATGATGCTATCGAATTGCCTTATTGTCACATCTTGTTCCACAAAGGCTTGCTCTAAAACTTTCTGCAGAGCTTCCCTATGGGCTTCAGAACTGAGTAATAGAGATAACACCGAGATTTTTGAAGGAGTTTGCAACAGTTGATCAACAATGTTGTACTTACTCTTTTGGATGAGCTTCAGCATCTCATCGTTGTTCTGTGAAAGGTCGGGACCACTGGACTGACCGACCGGTTGATTGAGAACTTTTGTTTGAGGTTCCTTTTCTCTGGTAGGTTCTCCAACTCATTGGTTAAAGATTCGACTGCTGCGTGTTACTTGAATGATGTCTACAATATTCACGACGGAGGGTAATGGAACTTCTTTTCCATTCTCAACTGTTGTTGCATCGTACTTGTAAGGGATCACCTTATTGGACTTGTACGGTACTGGTCCTAGTAGATAGATAACCACAGGAGCCTTATGATTT
This sequence comes from Lathyrus tuberosus, assembly GCA_022829125.1. Classification (NCBI taxonomy): domain Eukaryota; kingdom Viridiplantae; phylum Streptophyta; class Magnoliopsida; order Fabales; family Fabaceae; genus Lathyrus; species Lathyrus tuberosus. The sequence continues at coordinate 6,784,083 of JALAZF010000087.1, read as the reverse complement.
TTCTGACCATCGTAACTGGCCTCAATTTGTTCGAGATTGAGAAGCTTTCCACCATCAAGAGGGACTCTTGATTCACGAAGTAGAGGGATTATGGCACATACGTCTTTGGCCACTTCTCGCTTAGGGGTCAAGATAACATCCTTGCTTTGATCAGGATGATAGTTTGACATTGAATCAGAGCTTAACCATGGTTGAATTTCCTTATGGTCCAACTGAATTTGAAGGGCTGCTCGCACGAGGTAGCATCCTTGATTATTCTCTGAGCAGACTCTACAGCGCTCGTAGTTATGTGGTGGCACCCGTCCACGTCCGCTTTGAATGCAGTGCAACTTCACCAGATCGGTTTCCATTGACCGAACATCCTGACTTTGATGCCTAGTAGGGTTCCCATTAATCATACTGACTTGTTGTGTGTCTTCATCTAGATAGATCGGAAGCCACCAGTGGTTTAACAAGTGTTGAAGTGTCCTTTGAACGAGTGCACATCCTTGGTTATTGTAACACCCCAATTCCCATCGCGAATAAATAATACATAAATAAATCAGAGTAAATAAAAATTTATTTTTTCGACAGAAACAAGGATGCCACATTTAAAGAAAGAAAACACAATCCCTGCTCATAAATTTGATACATAACACAAAGTGGAATAAACCTAAAAGGGAAATTTTTTCCAACAAAGGGAAAGTTCAATTATGGAATAAAGTGGAAAGATCCATAACTGACTTGTTTTACAAAATAAATTATTTTATAACATCAAAATATTCATACAAAGGTAATACAAAATATATCCAACAAATGTATACATATATAACAAAAGCGTTCCCCGACTCCCGTGTTACGTATCAGAGCAGACAGACCGACAAAAAGATGGATAACTAAGCTTCACAAAAGCCTCCAAAACACAAATCTGTAATTGCCTCATAGAGCAACAAACCACAGCAGAAGGGTGAGAAATAACAACTAAATCAAGATTGCATAATAATATGCAACACATATAAATTCACATGTATAGTTATTCTCACCACAAGCATCATATACTAATACATATTGCATGCCACAGATACATAACATATTCACACATAATGCATACCAAAGTTATGACATATGGAAACACACCACCACATCACATAGCATATGTCTATACACAAAACATATTATCCACAACCAATGCATTTATCACATATGCACATTAATTCACCAATGCTATCACAAACTCAACACATAATCAATCCATTCATGATTTTCCACACATAATCAATCCATTCATGATTTATGTAAATGCAAAGAGACCGACACAAAGACTCTATGCAAATGCCATGCGGTACAAATCCATCCATCATTCTCATCATCAGTTCACTCAGGAACTATTGGAATCATCGCTTGTTACTTAGTGTAACTCCCCGTCGGGAAAACGATGTTCCCCGTCGCTTTAGGTCCTCTCGATATAAGGCTCGCGACGTTTATGGATCGCTTTAGGTCCTCTCGGTATAAGGCTCACGATCTGATCGCTTTAGGTCCTCTTTGTATAAGGCTCACGATCATCTATAACGTCGCTTTAGGTCCTCTCGGTGGAGGCTCATGACCGTTATAGCAGATTCCCTCTGGAATCGATTCGTCGCTCACACCCACTAGGGCACACGACATCACAAGAATGCATATCATGATGCTTAGCATACAATGACTCATGACAATTGTAATACCCCAAATTTTGACCACTTAGATTTCCCATCATTGCGAAAATCATCATCACAATATGGATGAACCATCATGCTTCATCAGTCTCCCCAAAGATGGGTGAGCATCTAATACAATCAAAATTAGGGTTTCAAGCCCTCTCTGAGCTTTAGACAAAGGATCAATCAAGGAATGACTTGATCTTCAACTTGTCTAACCTCTCAAACATACACAAAGGATCAAAAGGACTCCCACTTCAAGGATTAAGCACAATGTTGCTCCCTTCTAGGTGGATCAAGTCTCAAGATCGACAGTGTCACCAAATTAGGGTTTTGGTCGACCAGGGCCTCCAGATGGAAAATTTCATCTGGGCACAAGGCAATAATCCAAAACATGACCTAATATACTTCATGGAACCTCATGAACCCATGCATCAAGTCAATTTTGCCTCAGGGGATGCATTCATCAAAAATCAGGAATTAGGGTTTCTTGACCTAATTCACCCCTAAGTTGACTTTTGGGACAAACCATGAGCCAAGACCTCAAGACATGATTTGAGGGTCTCTAATACACCATATTTATCCATTTGGAACAATGGATTGATCCAAGAAGCTTGAGCAACAAGTCTCATTTTCATCTGCACCACAATTAGGGTTTTAAGGGAAAAGTCAACTGTAACTTTGACTTTTGACCTGGACATGCTCCCAAACCTTAATACATGATTGAATATACCCTATGACACCCATGGAACATGTCCATCAAGTTTGATTTAGGTCAAGGACATAATTTCCTGAAGAATTGCACAGTTTGGAATTCATCTGATAAAAAGTCAACTGTGCACAAAAGTCAACTTTGACTTTTTGAGATTTTTCACCAAAATGGATTTTTAACCCTAAAATGATGTTAATGTATGATTTGAATCATCATTCATCAAGAAAAATCAAGAAAAGTGAGATAACTTGTAAAAGGGGTAACCATAAAACTTAGAAATTTTTCTAAGTTAAAAATAAAGTGGCAAAGGTACCAACTTTGAATGACCATAACTCCTAAACCACAAGGCCATTTTTTCTCATCCAAAGATGGATTTGTAGCCCTCATTATCACCTACAAAAACTTCAACTACAAGTCATTCCAATTCATTAAGGATTTTGAGTTATGGAGTGATCAAAGTGGCTGAAAAGTGAAAATGTCACTTTTTCCAACACTTAGTGAAATTTTCACTAAGTCAGAATTCTGCTTCACTTTTTGCCAAATGTAGGGGGATTTTTCACTTGGAATCAAAAGAGATCAAAACCAAACTCGTTCAAACAGTTGTTGTATCATGCAAGAGCTTTCCAAAATGGCCAAGAACATTGCCAAATTCAACCTACATCATGAGATACAACATTGGCAAGTTGCCTTGCTGAAATCTGTCAAAGCAAGGCAGAATTTGCATTTTGGCTCGATTTGCCAAAATCAGCTAATTGCAATTGCTCCAATCCACTTGGACACCTCAGAGGATTGAATCCAAAGGGGACAATCACTGAGCCAAGCCTCCAAGGTCCAAGGAACAAAGAATAGCATGTTGAACCTAGAATGGCCAAAATAGGGACAAGACTTCAAATTTGGAATGAGGCATTCAATGGAACCATCAAGGTGGCATGGACTGAGCCATTCTCATCTGAAATTAGTCAAGACTTATCCAAGACCAAGGGGACCAAAGCTCTGTGCCCTAACCTCTAGTCAATGGCTAGAGGAGACTTTCATTTCCATTGGCCAACATTGAGGGAACCTACTTACCAGCTGCCATGCACTATTCCTTGCAAAACAAACTTGCTCTACTATAAATAGAGCTCAATTGTGGTCAGTTTAAGTACACCAAAGCCATCTAACAGATGCTTTCCTCAAAATCTCTTTCTCTTGGCAAAAATGCCTTTCTTAGCAAGGTAGCTATCGGGTTTTGAGTTTGAGAGCAATTCTGCACAAACCAATCACTCACACACCTCACATACATCACATATGAGCTGATCAAACACTCACATAATTTCTGAAACATCAATTTCATGAAATCACTTGCCATCCACACAAGTTTGAAGTGAAGTTGCAGCTGAGGTGCCATAAACTGATCCAGTCCATTTCAATTCAATCCAAGTGTTCAAACACACTCCATATGGTGTAGGGAAGCTGTCCAGATCATCACAACTTGTCTGTAACACCTCCAACTCAAAATCACATCTGCTCTTGCTGTCACGACTTGGAGGTAAGCCTAAACTTGGGCATCTCTCAATCTATGCATATTTCCTCGCACAATAATTTGGCCATATGTTCATAATCATGCATGGAATGTTTTCCCGCAATTAATTGCATTGTTTGAATCGTGTATCAAAAATCCTAGCCTTCATGCAAAAATTAGGGTTCTTGAGGTTTCTTCATGATTTCTTGTTGTATGTTTAATTTAAATGAAATTAAAGTACATAGACATGATCGTGAGGTTGAGACGAGCATAATGATATGTGGATTGCATGATATGGTTACGTATTCATGGAGATTGGATAGAAAATGCAAATCTGGGCAAACTGAAAAACGCGCGTGTTCTTGATGTTGTTCTTGGCGCCATTTTCATAAATTTGAATATTTGAATTTTGTGATTTTGTTTAATTGATTCAAAAAATAATTTCTCTCTGAGTTTTAATGATTTTGAGTTGATTCTTTTTTTAATAATTCACAAAAATGTTAAAATATTTTATTTTATCAAAAAATCCCAAAAATATCATTTATTTCATATAATTGATATTTTTGTAAAGAATTAATATTTTGATTGTTTTTGGCATTTTAAATATTTTTTCTACATTGATTTTGCAACTTTTAATGCTTTCTAATTATTTTGTAGGTCAATACTTAATTTTTGAAGCATTAATCCAAGATCACAATTTGTTTTCCATGTGTTAAACAATTTTTGATCATTTTAATTGAATTTTTATTCAATTAAATACATTTTTGAAAACAAATTAGGGTTTTGGATTAATTCAACCCTCATAAATCATTTTCAAAACACTTTTGGGCCTCTAATAGAGTGTAAGACCCAATCCTTTTTTTTTGACCAAATCATTTTTGGGCCTCAGTGTATTGTATAAGTCCCGATACCGTCAAAAACAAACGGCGCGATCGCCGCCTTTTGAAAAATAACCTTTTGGGCCTCTCCTTGAGCTATAAGACCCATTCAAAACTTTTGGGCCTCTATTAGAGTGTAAGACTCAATCTCCCTTTTAACCAAAACATTTTGGGCCTCAATTATTGTATAAGTCCCTCTGCGTTAAAAGAAAACCTCGGCGTGATCGCCATTTTTAAACGAAAAATCATTTGGGCCTACCCTCGTGTTATAAGCCCCACTCTTTTTCTTTAAACCTTTTTGGGCCTCTTGAGAGAGTGTAAGACCCATCCCTTTGTACAGAAAACCTTTTTGGGTCCCAGTCACTTGTATAAGTCCCTCTGTACAAATTCAAACAGTGCGCTCACTGATAAAACCCTGGGCCTCTCCTTGAGCTGTAAGCCCCAAATCTTTCTTTTTCAAAGCACTTTCTCCTTTGATTTTGAATATACTGTTGTTTTTAATCTTTCTTTGTTGAACAACTAACCAAACAGCATGGAAGCACTACAACCGAGTAAGTGGTTATCGCTTTCATTTACTGCTTTCATATTATAAACTGTATTGTGGGGCTACTCACTGTAAGTCTCCTTTCATAAACTCATATCTACTGTGTAATAATAGTATAGATATTTCGAGTTTCCCCGGCAACTACGTCTAGAACTAAGTGACGCCGTTTCATTTATTCGTAGAAATAGACGCCTAGATCCCCAATAGGAGCACCAGATACAGTCTTCTCTTCGGCTGTCCTCCTTAGGAATCGTCAAGAAATTCTGTCCCCCAGAGATGAATTATTCTCGGTGAAACTTCTCTTGAATTTCTTCAAACCGCCGAACGGTTCGGACTCTCTCTAAAAGTTAAAGTCACTAGATAGTAAACCTCGCACGTTTACCAGTGGTTTTAACTCTAAAAGAGTTTTCCTGAACTTTTCTTTGGTTTGGGACCCACGGGCTTCTTAAAAGCATCGGCCTCCTCTTGGGCATCATACAAGGACCCACAGGCTTCCTAAAAGCAACCCGGCCTCCTCTTGGGCATTATTCAAGGACCCTACGGCTTCTTAGAAGTATTCACAGCCTCCTCTTAGGCTTCGTATAATGATCTCTTCCTCCGGGAATGATAGCCTCCTCTTGGGCTTCGTACAAGGACCCGTCGGCTTCTTAAAAGATTCCAGCCTCCTCTTGGGTTTCGTACAAATTGTCCCGACGACCTCCTAGAGGTATAGGAACAAAACTTAGTCATCCTTATAGAACAGTCCTTTCATAGAGTCTACTACTGTTTCTCGAAGCATAGTACAAAAGATAAAACTCTAGACTTGGACAGTCTAACTTCCTTGAGTCTCAAAGACATTCTCAAGCACCCTTCGTTAAATAGGAAAGAAACCCGCAGACTCGGATAGTCTTAATACCCTTTGGATTTCCCGTTTCCTCAAAGAAAAGGAAATATCCCTGATCCTCAAATTAAATCCCTGAGTACAGTATTGCTCATATAAGAAATGATTTTCTCTTTTTAAATCAGTATATTGGATCTGTCACTCAACTGAAACAGTTACAATAGCCTCCATCTCGGGCTTCATACGAGATACCAAAATTCTCCCCAGTGGAGTCAAAACAACCTTTTAGCCTCTCTCTCAGGCTTTGTATGAGACACAAAAGATTCCCTCGTTGAGTCAATCACCCTTTTTTTTCCTCCATCTCGGGCCTCGTACGAGATACAAATTCCTTAAGCAAGGCTCGAACTCTTTGCTAGCCTTCTCTTAGGCTTTGTATAACGATATGCCCCACTGGGTCAAAAACCTTTAGCCTCTCTCTCGGGCTTTGTACGAGACACAAAATAGCCTCCTCTTAGGCTTTGTATAATGATTTTCCCAGCGGAAATTAGCCTCCTCTTAGGCTTTGTATAAGAAAACCACTGGTTGATCCAATCGACCTTTTAGCATCAAAGCTGTGCCTCGTTCGCAGTACACAAACATCAACAACTCCTTTCCCTTCATCTAATCGTTGTAAGCGGCAAGCCTCTGGATCATCTACATCCATGCCACTGTCCCTCTTTTAGCATGAGAAATTCCTAAGGAAAGATGGCATTGCTCTACACTGAGTTAAAGTCTTCTCCTCCAGGTTAAAACCCTTTCTTCGGAAATTATGGCATTGCTCGGATCCGCGTATCCCAGTTAAAGTAATTCTCCTTCTCCCCTCTTTAGAGATGACAAATTCTCTCTAACGTCGAGGTCTTTTAGCTTCACATCTTGGGCTTTGAACAAGATACAAATCACCTTTCGCTTCACGTCTTGGGCTTTGAACAAGACACCAAAAAACACCCATTTCCTCCCATAGAATATGAGGAACTACAAACGCTCTGATTTCCCTGTTTCGGTAAACGGGAATACGTAGGCATAAGATCAAAAGAAAAGATCTTAGCGAGCGCAATCAACAAAAAACCCAAATCCCATATCTCCATCAATTAAAAGCAGTAATTTAAAAGCATCAGTCCTAACATCCTAATCCTTATTCCCCGCTAGAAACCCTTTGCCTAGGAAAAAGAAAGAAAGAACCTGTATTGGCGAAATACGAATAACCAGTACAAAGCCCCCCCCACATTGATAGCATCCGTAACCTAACAGACCGCTGTTTAAACTCAGTATGCAAAGCAGGGTTATTTGGAGACATCTATTTCCCTTCCTTATTCAGCTCACAATAGGATAAAAAATGAATCGACCTGTAGTTTTAAGCTCAACCGCAGAGAGCGACCAACGCTTAAGAACCGCGTCCAAAATCGCTTGCTACAGAAAAGTGGCGCCCACCGTGGGGCCAGTTTTTATTTATGTCTGTTTTCCTTGTAAAATGGCGACTCTGCTGGGGAGTCTCCTTTTCTGCCTTAGGGCATCATCCCCGTTTTCTACGGAAAATGGGAACTCTACCGAAGAGAAAGATTGACCTATGTTGGTCCATCTCTTAGGCAGGGAACCACAGATTGGGGCTTCCGCCGGGGAACCCATTTCTGTCAGGAACTTAAGATTCATAGCTTTATAAGTCTAGGATGATTAGGACAAATATATATACTGCTTTTCCTAATTGCTATACGTGTTTATTTTTCTGCTACTGGGAATGCGTGTGATGCCGCATGTGGTGAGATTGAGTATACACTTAAGAAAAGCCAACCTTTTTCGTAGTGCGGAAGCTATCGGAAATAGCTGTTACGCGATACTACCTTCATTTGAGGCTGGTGATCTATTCTCGGTGAATAGCACTTACTCTAAGATTGCACACAACTCGCTGGCGATCCGCTTGTTGTTTTGCTTTCCTGGGAGGAGCTGATGATAGTGAGTACAGGTACAAAAATCACCCTAGTATAAACCTTTGGGGATGGGTAGAGCCTTGACTTCATGACAACGACCCTTTGACCCCATGTTTTTTCTATGTTTTTGTGTGCTGCATTCATGCATTCATTTAATAAAACATTAAAACATTCAAAAAAAAAACTTTCTCTTCTAGTCTCTCTGTTTTTCAAATTAAACTAAGACTGTGATTGCAAATATCAGAGGAAAAGATTGCATTAATGGATTTCGGTAGAAGGAGAACTCACCAGTATACCTTCAAGGTTCCAAAACTAGGAGATTTGAGAAAGTTAGCGAGGATGATCGTTAACCCAGAGGCTTTCAGAGCCAAGCACGGTGGTTTGCTACCACTGTTAAGAGTCCATGTGATTAAGGGGATCATGGACGCGCTCATTCAGTTCTACGATCCGGTTTATCATTGTTTCACATTCTCGGATTACCAGCTGGCACCAACGCTGGAGGAGTATTCTCATCTGACTGATTTACATATCACAGATTGAGCTCCATTTTCTGGACTGGAAGAAATTCCAAAGAATCAGACTATTGCAAGAGCAATTCATTTGGACGAGTCTGAGGTCAGGACTCACATGACTACTATGGGTGGCATCCAAGGTTTGCCAGCCCAGTTCTTAACCAAGAAAGCTCTGTACTTCGCTAGTATAGGGAACGAGACTGCTTTTGAAAGCATCTTTGTCTTGCTCACCCACGGGTTATTTTTGTTTCCCAACATCAATAACTTCATCGATATCAACGCTATTAAGGTTTTTCTCATTGGAAACCCTGTGCCGACTTTGCTCGCAGATGCGTATCATTCTGTACACTTGGGAAATTTGTACAGCGGAGGGGAGATCACATGCTATGTACCTTTGCTCTACAAATGGTTCATCTCGCACTTGCCCAAGTTTGCCGCTTTTTGGGATTGCAAGAGTGTCTTACGTTGGTCGCAGAAGAACATGTCCCTCACCAACTCTGATATAGATTGGAGTAATAGGATTTATGAGGGAATTAGAATCATTGACCGTTGTGGAAACTTCCCCAGCGTACTCCTCATAGGAACTAAAGGAGGAATCAACTATCATCCGATATTGGTTCTTCGTCAATTTGGATACCCGATGAGACACATCCCACTGGGTGTTCATCTGGAAGGTCTTTTCTTCAAAGAAGGAGAAAGTGACAGAGCACTAAAGATGGAAATAGTGCAAGCTTGGAAACATGTTCATAAGAAAGGACGAGAGTCTCTGGGAAAACCGGACTGTGTCTCGGTGGAGCCTTATCTCCATTGGGTACAAACTAGAGCTCTCAAGCTAAAGATGCCTTATCCTCGTTACGGAATTCTTCCGCCGAGGGAAATTGTCATGTACTTCATGACGAAAACTGAAAGGCTTCAGGTTACTCTCAACAAAGTTCAAAAGGAAAGAAGGTCTTGGAAGAACAAGTACCGCACCCTCGACGTAGAGTGTATCCAAATACAGTAACTACTAAAAGAGAAAGATGCTCTGATTGAAATTTTGGAGCAGCATGCTGTAGAGAATCAAGATGACCAAAGGAATTTGCTCGCTCCTTTCACCTGGCAAAGGAATGACAACCCGACAACGTCCCAAGTGCCCCGGTCAAAGAAAAGAAAGATACCAGAATCAGCACCCGGTTTCTCCTCAGAGAGGACTCGGGACCCATTAGTTTAGGTTTCTGTTTCTGCACTTTGTAATCTACTGTATTTCCATTTCTGTAATCCTTTGAATTTCAATAAAAAGGGGTTTCCCCACTGTTTGATATTTGCAATCTAATTGTCGAAGTTTATTTTGATTAAACCGAAAAAACAACAATTAATATAATCATTGCATTCATCATTCTCACATCGCGTATTCTTCTTCCCTACGAATCTCACATTTGTGTCTCGATTCTAGAGTCAAACTGTCTCATTCGTATAATACTCGGGCCAATCGTCAGAAAAAGATGGATGATCTTGAGGAAGAAAACAGAGAGTTGAAAGAAGAGATCGACGCTCTGAGAGAGGATATGAGAAAGCTTCGTAACGACATGCAAGCCATGGCAGAAGCTCAGCTACAAAGAACTGTGATCTCAGAGATCACCTCAATGCCCATCATAGAAAAGTATGATCCTAGGTATCAGATACCGAAAAATCGTCCTTGGGGCATGCCTGTTAACTATATCCCGGAAGGATATGTTCCGCCGATCACTGAAGATCAGGGAATCGCAACAGAAGCCGCTGGGCCTGAAGGTTACAAACTTCGGGAAAGCGAAGATGCCAGGGGCATACTCAAGACTCCTGAAGGTTACAAACTTCGGGAAGCGCCAAGACTTACTACCGTAGTCACGGTACCACCCCCTGTGGTGCACACTGTCCCGGAAGGACAGAATCCACCAACACCTTCTGGTAAGAAGGAAACTATGTTTGACAGAATGGATGAATTCCAGGAGCAGTTCTTGGAAATACAGAAAGAGTTGCAAGCCATTCGCGGTCAGGATCTATTTGGAAAGGACGCCGCAGACCTCTGCTTGGTCCCAAATGTGAAAGTCCCGCACAAGTTCTAAGTGCCCGACTTTGAAAAATACAAGGGTAACTCTTGCCCTCAGAGCCATCTGGTGATGTACGCTCGGCGGATGTCAGCTCAGACGGAGAATCAGGACCTGCTGATTCACTACTTTCAGGATAGTTTAACCGGTTCCGCACTCAAATGGTACATGGGTTTAAACCGTGCTACGATCAGTACTTTCAGAGATCTTGGCACTGCCTTCGTCTAACAATACAAATACAATTTGGACATGGCACCCGACAGAGATCAACTCAGATCGATGTCGCAAAAGGACAAGGAAACCTTTAAGGAGTATGCTCAAAGGTGGCGTGAAATTGCCGCTCAAATTTGTCCACCTCTTGAGGAAAAAGAGATGACAAAAATCTTCTTAAAAACCTTAAGCTCATTTTACTATGACCGAATAATCGCCAGTGCACCCAGTGATTTCACCGAAATGGTCGGCATGGGTGTACGTTTTGAGGAAGCTGTCCGAGAAGGACGTTTGGTGAAAGACACTGGATCAACGAGCGGTACTAAAAAATACGGTAGTGCTCTCCCTAAGAAAAAGGAGCAAGATATTGGGAATATCTCTCTCGGAAAGCAAAGGCGACGTTATCAGCCAGTAGCAGCTGTTACTCTTGCTATCGGCCCCGCGCCTGTTCCTATGAACCAACCTGACCAGCAAAGGACACAACAGCCTCTTCAGCAGGCTCGTCCTCCATATAACAACAACCGTACAACACGGCCACCAGGGTTTGATCCTATACCTGTAACGTACGCAGAGCTGTTTCCGTTACTACTGGCCAAGGGGCACATTCAGACTAAGTCTCCCCTTTCAGTTCCGGAAAATCCGCCTTTTTGGTTTAAAGCGGATCAAACATGCCCTTATCATCAAGGAGGTTCAGGGCATAACATTGAGACTTGTCTCAATTTCAAATCCGACGTGCAAAAGCTTGTTAGGAGCGGGCTCTTATCTTTCAAAGATACGAATCCCAATGTTCTCACGAACCCGCTGCCTCAACATGAGAAAGCTGCAGTCAATCTGATTGAGAAAGAGACTAACAATGTCTATCAAATTCATGATGTACTCTTATTGGGGGCCAATCTGGTCAAGAGGCATTGTAGACAGAGTGGATATGGCCATGTGCCACCTCATAATTATCACCAGTGTGATATCTGCTCTAAAGACAACCAAGGATGTTCTGTAGTGCAAGCAGCTCTACAGGAACAAATGTATCTTGGATGGATCCAAGAGCACCGAGTTCGTGGAGTTAACATGGTTTGCATGAATTCTAATGTCATTCAAAACCACGACATCCGTGAAATGAATGTCAACTTGGTGGCAATGCACTCAAGGCGAAGCCAGTATCATAATCTGCCACGGCACGATTACAGTTCCTGTCTGATTTGCTCGGTAAACAAACAGGGATGCTCTTTCATACAAGAGGCCCTCCAGCGTCAGATGGATCTTGGATGGATCCAAGACTACCATGATAGGAACCCTTATCAAATCAACATGGTTCAGATCTTTGATATTCGCGTGATGAATACCAACCTGGTGGAGTTACATGCTGAGCAGGTCCGACTCGGATTCTTAATATCACATGATTATCAAAACTGTAAAGCGGGTTGCGAAAACGATCGAGGTTGTACCCTTGTCCAGGAGGCACTTCAGCACTTGTTAAATCATTGGTGGATGCCAATCTACATGGATGAAGATACTCAGCAAATTAGTATCAGTAACAGGAATCCTACTCGACGTCAAAGTCAGGATGTCCGACCAGTGGAAGCTAACCTAGTGAGGTTACATTGTATTCAAAGTGGGCGTGGCCAGGTGCCACCACACAACTATGACAGTTGTAGCGTCTGTTCGGAAAGTAACCAAGGGTGTTACCTTGTGAGAGCAGCTCTTCAGGGTCAGGTCGATCATGGAGAAATTCGTCCATATCCAGGTTCAGGACCCATCATTTGGTCGCCGAACTACCTTGCCGAGCAAGTTGAGGATGTTGTCACGATCTCTGGTCATCACAGGACCAGGGATGTTTTTGCCATCATCCCTCTACTCGACGAATCTAGAGTTCCCAACCGGGAATAGATCAAGGTTACTTATGATGGTCAGAAAAATCAGAAGGTTCCCATAGTCATCTATCTACCGGGGCCACTACCGTATGAATCAGCTAAGGCAATCCCTTACAAATACGGTGCAACAATAATCGAGAATGGAAAGGAAATTCCATTACCCTCTGTCGTGAATACTGCAGACATCATTCGTGTAACACGGAGCGGTCGAATCTTCAACCGAGGGGTTGGAGAATCCAACAAAGAAAAGGAACTTCAGGCGGAAATTCCTGATCCACCATTCAGTCAATCTGGTAATCCCGACTTTTCAAAAGACAAAGATGAGATGCTAAAGCTCATCTAAAGGAGTGAATACAACATTGTTGATCAATTATTACAGACTCCTTCAAAGATCTTGGTATTATCACTGTTACTCAGTTCAGAAGCACACAGAGAGGCTCTACAGAAAGTCTTGGAGTAAGCCTTTGTGGAACAGGATGTAACAATCAGACAATTCGATAGCATTGTCTCTAACATCACTTCCTGCAACAATTTGGGATTTAGTGATGAGGAATTACCCGAAGAGGGTCGCCATCATAACATGGCGCTCAACATTATAGTTAACTGCCAGGGCGATGCTTTAGCCAGCGTACTGGTAGACACAGGGTCAGCCCTGAATGTTATGCCGAAGTCCACGTTGGTGCAATTATCATTTAAGGGCCCTCCGATGAGAGTCAGCGAGGTCGTCGTCAAAGCATTCGACGGATCCAGAAAAACAGTTATCGGCGAAGTTGATCTTCCCATAACTATTGATCCTCACACTTTCCAAATCACTTTCCAGGTCATGGACATCCGGGCAACATACAGTTGTTTATTAGGAAGACCTTGGATACATCAGGCTGGAGCGGTCACTTCGACCCTCCACCAAAAGCTAAAGTTCATCCAGAACGATCAACTTGTCACGGTTTGTGGGGAACAAGCCTTGCTAGTGAGCAACTTATCATCATCTGCTTGTGTAGAACCCGAGGAGGTTATTGGAACTCAGTTCCAAGCACTATCGGTGAGCAAGAACGATCAATCCGAAGAAGGAACTTCAATTTCTTCATACAAAGATGCTATCAAAGCGGTCGAGAGTACCGATACGACAGGATGGGGACGGCTTGTCATTCCTATTGACAATAAAACAAAGAAGGGTCTTGGTTTTTCTGCAACCTGTACCCAGACGGCCGCCAACGATGAAAGTCTTCATCCCCTTCAAAACTTCTTCCACAGTGGAGGTTTTCTCCTCCCAGTGTCTCAGGCAGTACATGGTATCAATGAGGAAGATCCCTCTGACACGGATGAAGAATGGAAGTTCTACCTTAACAAGGACGGCTATATGTCTCAGGAAGAGGTGCCTATGCCTTTTTGCTTTCCTACAGAAAGTTCGAGATTTATACCAAGATCAGATGTTGAAATGATCTACGGAGATTGTGATCCGGAAGGATACCGTGCTCCGCCAAATTCATTAGAGGAAGACACTCTGATGAAAGAAAACTTTGACCGCAATTACTATGGCCCGATGGATGGTCTGCCAATGTGGCAGCCTTACCCAGGAAACTTGGGGCAAGAAAGTCAGCCGAGTAACAAAAATCAGCTGGCCGTCATTGAACAGAATACCTGTGTCCCCGCCATGTCATGGGATCAACACCCAGGTCATTCAGAAACTACTCAACATGAAGATGAATTCGCAACGTTTGCAGGACTAGAATTCATCAACTATGCTTTTCCCGAGGTCAACGTCATCGAGAGGGATGACTTCTCCAGTTCCAAAGAAGTTTGGGACACTCTGGGACAACCGAGTGGAAAATTCGACTATATGGTCAAGTACACCGCTCCCGAAAGCTCTCGTATCAGGTTCGAAGATATCCAGTCAACTGGATGGGGAGATACAGCTGAGAGCTCCAATGCTATGCAAAATGCAACAGAGGAATCCTCCTACAACAATTCTTCCTGGGAGACAAATTCCAATGATCCTACTCCACTAGAAATCAGCGTCATTTCTGAGGACAAATCAAGGAAAGTGCCAGACTTTGTGATTCACCGAGGAGTTCGCCGCCAATGGGTTGCCGTCGAGGTTCCGAAGGTCGTTCATCAGTCAAAGTAATTGCCATCTTTAACCTTTCACCCTCCCCAGGTGAAACTAATGTTTTGATAGGGCTCGCTTTCTATAAATTTCCCTTTTCGCTTTGCCCGAAGCGACAGAGTTTTGTTTTATAGGGCTGTAGTTTCAAGATTCGACTTGTTCATTAATAAAATAACGTCGTTCTGTAATTTCCGCATTAATTGCTGTTTTCTCTTTTTGCTTTTTCAGAAAATGGTAATCCTAAAAAACATTCAATCATAAAAACAAACTGTAAAATCAAAACACTGCACACACTTACATTTTCTCTATCTCTTCTAAACACGAACCATCACGTCATGCAGATTGCTTGTTTTATACCCCGTTGAAACATACGATCCGATGCCTTCTCCCAACTTTGAGTTCCCGATATTCGAGGCTGAAGAAGAAAATGACAACGAAATTCCAGAAGAGATCTCCCGACTACTTAGACAAGAGGAAAGGTCCATCGAACCTCACAAAGAGCCGTTGGAAACGGTAAACTTGGGTTCAGAAAAAGAGAGAAAAGAAATCAGGATCGGAGCACTGCTCAGTCCAACTGTCAAAGAAAGTTTGATAAAACTTCTCAAAGAATTCCCCGATGTATTCGCTTGGTCCTATCAGGATATGCCAGGGTTGGATACCAGCATCGTGGAACATCACTTACCGCTAAGATCGGAATGTCCGCCAGTAAAGCAAAGGTTGAGACGGACTCACCCGGACATGGCCATCAAAATCAAAGAGGAGGTGCAGAAACAGATCGACGCGGGTTTCCTCGCTACATCTGAATATCCTCAATGGTTAGCCAACATCGTACCCGTTCCCAAAAAGGACGGAAGGGTCAGAATGTGTGTTGATTACAGAGATCTGAACAAGGCAAGTCCAAAGGACGACTTTCCTTTACCGCACATTGACATGCTGGTTGACAGCACAACAAAGTTCAAAGTATTCTCCTTCATGGATGGATTCTCGGGCTATAACCAGATTAAAATGGCGCCGAAAGACATGGAGAAAACTTCGTTCATTACCCCATGGGGTACCTTTTGTTACAAGGTAATGCCGTTCGGTTTGAAGAATGCCAGGGCAACCTATCAAAGGGCCATGACTACTCTGTTTCATGACATGATACACAAAGAAATCGAGGTATATGTCGATGATTTGATTGCAAAATCAAGAACAGAGGATGAGCACGTTGAACATCTGTCAAAATTGTTCGAACGTCTAAGAAAATTCAAGCTCCGCTTGAATCCCAACAAGTGCACCTTCGGTGTCCGTTCGGGGAAATTACTAGGGTTCATCGTCAGCCAGAAAGGAATTGAAGTTGATCCTGACAAGGTCAAGGCCATTCAAGAAATGCCTTCTCCGAAAACTGAAAAACAAGTCAGAGGATTCCTGGGACGTTTGAACTACATCTCCAGATTCATATTCCTTATGACCGCGACGTGTGCACCGATTTTCAAATTACTCAAAAAGAACCAGGATTGCGTTTGGTCAGAAGATTGCCAAACTGCCTTCGACAGTATTAAGGAATATCTGTTGAATCCTCCTATTCTATCACCTCTAGTGGAAGGAAGACCACTAATCATTTACCTCACAGTCCTAGAGGACTCAATGGGATGTGTACTTGGCCAACAAGACGAAACTAAAAGGAAAGAGTCTGCCATTTACTATCTAAGCAAGAAATTCACCGACTGCGAGACTCGGTATACGATGCTTGAGAAAACTTGTTGCGCTTTGGCTTGGGCAGCCAAACGTCTTCGCCAGTACATGATTCGTTATACTACTTGGTTGGTCTCCGAAATGGATCCAATTAAGTACGTTTTCGAAAAACCTGCTCTTACGGGAAGGATTGCCCGTTGGCAGATGCTACTATCAGAATATGACATAGAGTACCGTGCTCAGAAAGCCGTTAAAGGAAGTATTTTAGCCGATCATTTGGCTCATCAACCGATTGACGATCAAGAATCAATTGGGTTTGACTTCCCAGACGAAGATGTCATGTATCTAAAAATGAAAGATTGCGATGAACCGCTACCCAGTGAAGGGCCAGAACCAGGTTCCCAATGTGGACTTATCTTTGACGGAGCGGTTAATCATTATGGAAACGGAATTGGGGCAATAATTGTTACCCCTCAGGGTACCCACATTCCTTTCACTGCTAGACTTACGTTCAAATGTACGAACAACGAGGCCGAATACGAAGCATGTATCATGGGTCTCGAAGAAGCGATTGATTTAAGGATCAAAAACTTGGACGTATACGGCGACTCAGCCTTGGTTATCAACTAGATAAAAGGAGATTGGAACACATACCAATCAGGATTGATTCCTTACAAAGACTATGCAAGAAGGTTGCTACCTTTCTTCAACAGAGTCGACTTTCATCACATCCCTCGTGATGAGAATCACATGGCTGATGCATTAGCCACTCTCTCTTCCATGATTAGTGTAGGTCGATGGAATGACATACCTAAGATTGACATCACGCGCCTTGAACGGCCCGCTTACATCTTCATAATTGAAGCAGTCATAGACGACAGACCTTGGTATCACGATATCAAATGCTTCCTTCAGAAACAAGAGTACCCATCTGGGGCACTCAGAAAAGACAGGAAAACCCTCAGAAGATTGGCTGGAAACTTCTTCCTGAGCGGTGACACTCTTTATAAGAGAAATTTTGACATGGTCTTGCTCCGATGTGTCGACAGACCAGAAGCAGGCATGCTCATGAAAGAAATTCATGAAGGATCCTTTGGCACTCATGCCAACGAACACACAATGGCGAGAAAAATTCTCAGGGCCGGGTATTATTGGTTGACAATGGAATCCGACTGCTACAAGTACATGAGGAGGTGTCACAAGTGTCAGATATACTCCGACAAAATTCATGTACCGCCATCACATCTCAAAGTTCTTTCTTCCCCGTGGCCTTTTTCCATATGGGGAATCGATATGATTGGTATGATTGAGCCCAAGGCTTCAAACGGACATCGGTTCATCCTGGTGGCCATTGACTATTTCACCAAGTGGGTCGAAGCAGCGTCATTCGCCAATGTAACCCGACAAGTGGTGGTCCGATTTATCAAAAACAATATCATCTGCCGTTATGGTGTTCCAAGTGAGATCATTACTAATAATGGATCTAACTTGAATAATAAGATGATGAAAGAGTTGTGTGCAGAGTTCAAGATTGAACACCATAACTCATCTCCCTACCGACCCAAGATGAACGGAGCGGTAGAAGCGGCTAACAAGAACATCAAGAAGATCGTTCAAAAAATGGTTGTAACCTATAAAGACTGGCACGAGATGTTACCCTTTGCTCTTCACGGTTATCGTACATCTGTCCGCACTTCAACAGGGGCTACCCCTTTCTCTCTAATATATGGCATGGAGGCAGTGCTTCCCATAGAAGTAGAGATCCCATCAATCCGGGTATTGATGGAAGCTCAGCTCACCGAAGCTGAATGGTGTCAAAGTCGACACGACGAACTGAACCTGATCGAAGAGAAGTGAATCACGGCACTATGTCACGGTCAGTTGTATCAACAGAGAGTGAAAAGGGCGTTCGACAAAAAGGTCCGACCTCGTATCTTCAGAAAAGGAGACCTCGTGCTCAAGAAGATACAATCATTTCTCACTGACTCTCGGGGCAAATGGACCCCGAATTATGATGGCCCTTATGTGGTCACGAAAGTTTTCTCAGGCGGCGCCTTGAGACTTGCAACCATGGACGGAGAGGAATTTTCCTACCCCCCGAATGTTGATGTAGTCAAGCAATACTTCGCCTAAACTAAAAAAAAAAAAGTCTCGGTGGATTGAAAACTCGAAAGGGCGGTCCAGGCAAAAGTTAGAGACATAAAAAAAAAATCGTCCCGATGGATTGGAAATCTCATAGTACAATCCAGGAAAAAATTAGGGATAATGGCAAGTAACTATGTTCAACAGAGGCAAGTCCCTCAGCAGCAGTTACAGCATCATCTATCGGAGGAAATCTCCAGTCAAAGGTCATCTTCGACAGAAGCTCAGGATGTCCCGAATTCAAAGTTGGTAGGAGGATAGTGGTCGTTATGTTTCATCGTAGCCCTTTTCCCTGTAAATTACCATTTTCTAACTTTGTATATACTCTTTGGAATCACGCGTTTGGCTGATCTCCATCTTATCAATAAAATTTGAGCCTTTGTGCTTTTGTTTGTAATTCTTAACTTGTTTTAGCTTTACAGAACGACGTTGTTTAAACTTAATCAGCGATTCTTGAAATAAAACAAAAATGAATTTACTTGTTAAAACTGTTTCTGCTTTTAAATTAAAGATGGCATTTCTTTTGACTGTTAAACATCAGAAGAACATCGATTGCTTCTCCCGAAGTAAGCAAATTTCAAAGTGCAGAATCAAAGTACTCCTTCTAAGCCAGTTCGCCTGAATGAAGGGATCAACTGTGTCAGAGACCTTGTTTCGTCTGACACGCCTCGGCCGAGTTCTCATCTCCTAAGCCCGATCAACATAGCTCCCGCAAGTACTATGTCTCCTAAGCAAGGTGGAATTGCTATTTCGAATCAACGGTACTTCTTCGCCCCGCGATGGCCGAGTATCCAATTGTGTTCATCCATTAGTCTGTATGTCGCGTCTGTTTTGTCAGCATATACATACATACTTCATGCATTTTATCTGCGTTCGCATTTCGTATTGCATCACTATCACTTGAGTCGGTCTTGTCCCCTAGTGATAAACAATTTTCTCAATCGAGTTTGTCAGTTCTTTCCTCGTCAAGAAGTGTTGCGTCTGTACAATCTCGCCACCAGTGTATCTTTAGATCAGAGTCGGCACGTGGCCACTTTGATAACTTGAACCTCTGAAAGATCAGAGAACCTTCAACAGATGTCACTCTTCGCCATTGAAGATGATATCCTCGCTTTCCCGGATTAAGGAAAATCCCCAGAGAAAGCCTCTTAAACAGAGATTCGGCGCTACACAGCTGCCTTTCTCCGAAAGACCGCTGATGAAAAAGTCATCGGCACCTCAAAATTGGACCCCATCATATGGCGTTTCTCCGGGAAGATCCAGAGAAAAGTATGATGAAAGATCCTAAACGGAAACAGTCTCTCAAGAGACTCGCTTTCCCTAATAGAATCGACAAATGGCGTCTCCAACCAGAGAAGTTTGTGTACCTCTACAACTCAGACGACTGGGTTCCCCAGCAAGTCTGACATCAAAACTTTTTCCACTCAAATGGCATCTCCCCAGGAAAATTCGGCGAGAATTTTGAAGGAAAACCGCTAAACATAGCGTCCCTTGTCAATAAAGTTTATTCACAAAAGAAACTAAGACCAGTTCCTTGGTAGGAAACCAGGATCGAGGGGAAGTTTAAAAAAGAAACTAAGACCAATTCCTTGGTAGGAAACCAGGATCGAGGGGAAGTTTAAATCAGAAACTAAGACCAGTTCCTTGGTAGGAAACCAGGATCGAGGGGAAGTTTAATTCAGAAACTAAGACCAGTTCCTTGGTAAAAAACCAGGATCGAGGGGAAGTTTAAATCAGAAACTAAGACCAGTTCCTTGGTAGGAAACCAAGAACGAGGGGAGGTTTATTTCAAAAGAGACTGGGACCAGTTCCTTGGTAGGAAACCAGGATCGAGGGGAAGTTTACCTTTTCTAAGCATCATTGCTTAGCTAAAGAAGATGAATGCGTAAACTACCATTCATAGACACCATCAAAATTTTGGATATTCCGATATTTAATCCTCTTGCACCCCGAATGCTCGAATCCCTTCGTCATTCATACCTTCGGGTCCAAGAAGATTAAATAGGGGCATCTGTAATACCCAAAATTTTGACCACTTAGATTTCCCATCATTGTGAAAATCATCATCACAATATGGATGAACCATCATGCTTCATCAGTCTCCCCAAAGATGGGTGAGCATCTAATACAATCAAAATTAGGGTTTCAAGCCCTCTCTGAGCTTTAGACAAAGGATCAATCAAGGAATGACTTGATCTTCAACTTGTCTAACCTCTCAAACATACACAAAGGATCAAAAGGACTCCCACTTCAAGGATTAAGCACAAGGTTGCTCCCTTCTAGGTGGATCAAGTCTCAAGATCGACAGTGTCACCAAATTAGGGTTTTGGTCGACCAAGGCCTCCAGATGGAAAATTTCATCTGGGCACAAGGAAATAATCCAAAACATGACCTAATATACTTCATGGAACCTCATGAACCCATGCATCAAGTCAATTTTGCCTCAGGGGATGCATTCATAAAAAATCAGGAATTAGGGTTTCTTGACCTAATTCACCCCTAAGTTGACTTTTGGGACAAACCATGAGCCAAGACCTCAAGACATGATTTGAGGGTCTCTAATACACCATATTGATCCATTTGGAACAATGGATTGATCCAAGAAGCTTGAGCAACAAGTCTCATTTTCATCTGCACCACAATTAGGGTTTTAAGGGAAAAGTCAACTGTAACTTTGACTTTTGACCTGGACATGCTCCCAAACCTTAATACATGATTGAATATACCCTATGACACCCATGGAACATGTCCATCAAGTTTGATTTAGGTCAAGGACATGATTTCCTGAAGAATTGCACAGTTTGGAATTCATCTGATAAAAAGTCAACTGTGCACAAAAGTCAACTTTGACTTTTTGAGATTTTTCACGAAAATGGATTTTTAACCCTAAAATGATGTTAATGTATGATTTGAATCATCATTCATCAAGAAAAATCAAGAAAAGTGAGATAACTTGTAAAAGGGGTAACCATAAAACTTAGAAATTTTTCTAAGTTAAAAATAAAGTGGCAAAGGTACCAACTTTGAAGGACCATAACTCCTAAACCACAAGGCCATTTTTTCTCATCCAAAGATGGATTTGTAGCCCTCATTATCACCTACAAAAACTTCAACTACAAGTCATTCCAATTCATTAAGGATTTTGAGTTATGGAGTGATCAAAGTGGCTGAAAAGTGAAAATGTCACTTTTTCCAACACTTAGTGAAATTTTCACTAAGTCAGAATTCTGCTTCACTTTTTGCCAAATGTAGGGGGATTTTTCACTTGGAATCAAAAGAGATCAAAACCAAACTCGTTCAAACAGTTGTTGTATCATGCAAGAGCTTTCCAAAATGGCCAAGAACATTGCCAAATTCAACCTACATCATGAGGTACAACATTGGCAAGTTGCCTTGCTGAAATCTGTCAAAGCAAGGCAGAATTTGCATTTTGGCTCGATTTGCCAAAATCAGCTAATTGCAATTGCTCCAATCCACTTGGACACCTCAGAGGATTGAATCCAAAGGGGACAATCACTGAGCCAAGCCTCCAAGGTCCAAGGAACAAAGAATAGCATGTTGAACCTAGAATGGCCAAAATAGGGACAAGACTTCAAATTTGGAATGAGGCATTCAATGGAACCATCAAGGTGGCATGGACTGAGCCATTCTCATCTGAAATCAGTTAAGACTTATCCAAGACCAAGGGGACCAAAGCTCTGTGCCCTAACCTCTAGTCAATGGCTAGAGGAGACTTTCATTTCCATTGGCCAACATTGAGGGAACCTACTTACCAGCTGCCATGCACTATTCCTTGCAAAACAAACTTGCTCTACTATAAATAGAGCTCAATTGTGGTCAGTTTAAGTACACCAAAGCCATCTAACAGATGCTTTCCTCAAAATCTCTTTCTCTTGGCAAAAATGCCTTTCTTAGCAAGGTAGCTATCGGGTTTTGAGTTTGAGAGCAATTCTGCACAAACCAATCACTCACACACCTCACATACATCACATATGAGCTGATCAAACACTCACATAACTTTTGAAACATCAATTTCATGAAATCACTTGCCATCCACACAAGTTTGAAGTGAAGTTGCAGCTGAGGTGCCATAAACTGATCCAGTCCATTTCAATTCAATCCAAGTGTTCAAACACACTCCATATGGTGTAGGGAAGCTGTCCAGATCATCACAACTTGTCTGTAACACCTCCAACTCAAAATCACATCTGCTCTTGCTGTCACGACTTGGAGGTAAGCCTAAACTTGGGCATCTCTCAATCTATGCATATTTCCTCGCACAATAATTTGGCCATATGTTCATAATCATGCATGGAATGTTTTCCCGCAATTAATTGCATTGTTTGAATCGTGTATCAAAAATCCTAGCCTTCATGCAAAAATTAGGGTTCTTGAGGTTTCTTCATGATTTCTTGTTGTATGTTTAATTTAAATGAAATTAAAGTACATATACATGATCGTGAGGTTGAGACGAGCATAATGATATGTGGATTGCATGATATGGTTACGTATTCATGGAGATTGGATAGAAAATGCAAATCTGGGCAAACTGAAAAACGCGCGTGTTCTTGATGTTGTTCTTGGCGCCATTTTCATAAATTTGAATATTTAAATTTTGTGATTTTGTTTAATTGATTCAAAAAATAATTTCTCTCTGAGTTTTAATGATTTTGAGTTGATTCTTTTTTTAATAATTCAAAAAAATGTTAAAATATTTTATTTTATCAAAAAATCCCAAAAATATCATTTATTTCATATAATTGATATTTTTGTAAAGAATTAATATTTTGATTGTTTTTGGCATTTTAAATATTTTTTCTACATTGATTTTGCAACTTTTAATGCTTTCTAATTATTTTGTAGGTCAATACTTAATTTTTGAAGCATTAATCCAAGATCACAATTTGTTTTCCATGTGTTAAACAATTTTTTATCATTTTAATTGAATTTTTATTCAATTAAATACATTTTTGAAAACAAATTAGGGTTTTGGATTAATTCAACCCTCATAAATCATTTTCAAAACACTTTTGGGCCTCTAATAGAGTGTAAGACCCAATCCTTTTTTTTTTACCAAATCATTTTTGGGCCTCAGTGTATTGTATAAGTCCCGATACCGTCAAAAACAAACGGCGCGATCGTCGCCTTTTGAAAAATAACCTTTTGGGCCTCTCCTTGAGCTATAAGACCCATTCAAAACTTTTGGGCCTCTATTAGAGTGTAAGACTCAATCTCCCTTTTAACCAAAACATTTTGGGCCTCACTTATTGTATAAGTCCCTCTGCGTTAAAAGAAAACCTCGGCGTGATCGCCATTTTTAAACGAAAAATCATTTGGGCCTACCCTCGTGTTATAAGCCCCACTCTTTTTCTTTAAACCTTTTTGGGCCTCTTGAGAGAGTGTAAGACCCATCCCTTTGTACAGAAAACCTTTTTGGGCCCCAGTCACTTGTATAAGTCCCTCTGTACAAATTCAAACAGTGCGCTCACTGATAAAACCCTGGGCCTCTCCTTGAGCTGTAAGCCCCAAATCTTTCTTTTTCAAAGCACTTTCTCCTTTGATTTTGAATATACTGTTATTTTTAATCTTTGTTTGTTGAACAACTAACCAAACAGCATGGAAGCACTACAACCGAGTAAGTGGTTATCGCTTTCATTTACTGCTTTCATATTATAAACTGTATTGTGGGGCTGCTCACTGTAAGTCTCCTTTCATAAACTCATATCTACTGTGTAATAATAGTATAGATATTTTGAGTTTCCCCGGCAACTACGTCTAGAACTAAGTGACGCCGTTTCATTTATTCGTAGAAATAGACGCCTAGATCCCCAATAGGAGCACCAGATACAGTCTTCTCTTCGGCTGTCCTCCTTAGGAATCGTCAAGAAATTCTATCCTCCAGAGATGAATTATTCTCGGTGAAACTTCTCTTGAATTTCTTCAAACCGCCGAACGGTTCGGACTCTCTCTAAAAGTTAAAGTCACTGGATAGTAAACCTCGCACGTTTACCAGTGGTTTTAACTCTAAAAGAGTTTTCCTGAACTTTTCTTTGGTTTGGGGCCCACGGGCTTCTTAAAAGCATCGGCCTCCTCTTGGGCATCATACAAGGACCCACAGGCTTCCTAAAAGCAACCCGGCCTCCTCTTGGGCATTATTCAAGGACCCTACGGCTTCTTAGAAGTATTCACAGCCTCCTCTTAGGCTTCGTATAATGATCTCTTCCTCCGGGAATGATAGCCTCCTCTTGGGCTTCGTACAAGGACCCGTCGGCTTCTTAAAAGATTCCAGCCTCCTCTTGGGCTTCGTACAAATTGTCCCGACGACCTCCTAGAGGTATAGGAACAGAACTTAGTCATCCTCATAGAACAGTCCTTTCATAGAGTCTACTACTGTTTCTCGAAGCATAGTACAAAAGATAAAACTCTAGACTTGGACAGTCTAACTTCCTTGAGTCTCAAAGACATTCTCAAGCACCCTTCGTTAAATAGGAAAGAAACCCGCAGACTCGGATAGTCTCAATACCCTTTGGATTTCCCGTTTCCTCAAAGAAAAGGAAATATCCCTGATCCTCAAATTAAATCCCTGAGTACAGTATTGCTCATATAAGAAATGATTTTCTCTTTTTAAATCAGTATATTGGATCTGTCACTCAACTGAAACAGTTACAATAGCCTCCATCTCGGGCTTCATACGAGATACCAAAATTCTCCCCAGTGGAGTCAAAACAACCTTTTAGCCTCTCTCTCAGGCTTTGTATGAGACACAAAAGATTCCCTCGTTGAGTCAATCACCCTTTTTTTGCCTCCATCTCGGGCCTCGTACGAGATACAAATTCCTTAAGCAAGGGTCGAACTCTTTGCTAGCCTCCTCTTAGGCTTTGTATAACGATATGCCCCACTGGGTCAAAAACCTTTAGCCTCTCTCTCGGGCTTTGTACGAGACACAAAATAGCCTCCTCTTAGGCTTTGTATAATGATTTTCCTAGCGGAAATTAGCCTCCTCTTAGGCTTTGTATAAGAAAACCACTGGTTGATCCAATCGACCTTTTAGCATCAAAGCTGTGCCTCGTTCGCAGTACACAAACATCAACAACTCCTTTCCCTTCATCTAATCGTTGTAAGCGGCAAGCCTCTGGATCATCTACATCCATGCCACTGTCCCTCTTTTAGCATGAGAAATTCCTAAGGAAAGATGGCATTGCTCTACACTGAGTTAAAGTCTTCTCCTCCAGGTTAAAACCCTTTCTTCGGAAATTATGGCATTGCTCGGATCCGCGTATCCCAGTTAAAGTAATTCTCCTTCTCCCCTCTTTAGAGATGACAAATTCTCTCTAACGTCGAGGTCTTTTAGCTTCACATCTTGGGCTTTGAACAAGATACAAATCACCTTTCGCTTCACGTCTTGGGCTTTGAACAAGACACCAAAAAACACCCATTTCCTCCCATAGAATATGAGGAACTACAAACGCTCTGATTTCCCTGTTTCGGTAAACGGGAATACGTAGGCATAAGATCAAAAGAAAAGATCTTAGCGAGCGCAATCAACAAAAAACCCAAATCCCATATCTCCATCAATTAAAAGCAGTAATTTAAAAGCATCAGTCCTAACATCCTAATCCTTATTCCCCGCTAGAAACCCTTTGCCTAGGAAAAAGAAAGAAAGAACCTGTATTGGCGAAATACGAATAACCAGTACAAAGGCCCCCCCACATTGATAGCATCCGTAACCTAACAGACCGCTGTTTAAACTCAGTATGCAAAGCAGGGTTAATTGGAGACATCTATTTCCCTTCCTTATTCAGCTCACAATAGGATAAAAAATGAATCGACCTGTAGTTTTAAGCTCAACCGCAGAGAGCGACCAACGCTTAAGAACCGCGTCCAAAATCGCTCGCTACAGAAAAGTGGCGCCCACCGTGGGGCCAGTTTTTATTTATGTCTGTTTTCCTTGTAAAATGGCGACTCTGCTGGGGAGTCTCCTTTTCTGCCTTAGGGCATCATCCCCGTTTTCTACGGAAAATGGGAACTCTACCGAAGAGAAAGATTGACCTATGCTGGTCCATCTCTTAGGCAGGGAACCACAGATTGGGGCTTCCGCCGGGGAACCCATTTCTGTCAGGAACTTAAGATTCATAGCTTTATAAGTCTAGGATGATTAGGACAAATATATATACTGCTTTTCCTAATTGCTATACGTGTTTATTTTTCTGCTACTGGGAATGCGTGTGATGCCGCATGTGGTGAGATTGAGTATACACTTAAGAAAAGCCAACCTTTTTCGTAGTGCGAAAGCTATCGGAAATAGCTGTTACGCGATACTACCCTCATTTGAGGCTGGTGATCTATTCTCGGTGAATAGCACTTACTCTAAGATTGCACACAACTCGCTGGCGATCCGCTTGTTGTTTTGCTTTCCTGGGAGGAGCTGATGATAGTGAGTACAGGTACAAAAATCACCCTAGTATAAACCTTTGGGGATGGGTAGAGCCTTGACTTCATGACAACGACCCTTTGACCCCATGTTTTTTCTATGTTTTTGTGTGCTGCATTCATGCATTCATTTAATAAAACATTAAAACATTCAAAAAAAAACTTTCTCTTCTAGTCTCTCTGTTTTTCAAATTAAACTAAGACTGTGATTGCAAATATCAGAGGAAAAGATTGCATTAATGGATTTCGGTAGAAGGAGAACTCACCAGTATACCTTCAAGGTTCCAAAACTAGGAGATTTGAGAAAGTTAGCGAGGATGATCGTTAACCCAGAGGTTTTCAGAGCCAAGCACGGTGGTTTGCTACCACTGTTAAGAGTCCATGTGATTAAGGGGATCATGGACGCGCTCATTCAGTTCTACGATCCGGTTTATCATTGTTTCACATTCTCGGATTACCAGCTGGCACCAACGCTGGAGGAGTATTCTCATCTGACTGATTTACATATCACAGATCGAGCTCCATTTTCTGGACTGGAAGAAATTCCAAAGAATCAGACTATTGCAAGAGCAATTCATTTGGACGAGTCTGAGGTCAGGACTCACATGACTACTATGGGTGGCATCCAAGGTTTGCCAGCCCAGTTCTTAACCAAGAAAGCTCTGTACTTCGCTAGTATAGGGAACGGGACTGCTTTTGAAAGCATCTTTGTCTTGTTCACCCACGGGTTATTTTTGTTTCCCAACATCAATAACTTCATCGATATCAACGCTATTAAGGTTTTTCTCATTGGAAACCCTGTGCCGACTTTGCTCGCAGATGCGTATCATTCTGTACACTTGGGAAATTTGTACAGCGGAGGGGAGATCACATGCTATGTACCTTTGCTCTACAAATGGTTCATCTCGCACTTGCCCAAGTCTGCCGCTTTTTGGGATTGCAAGAGTGTCTTACGTTGGTCGCAGAAGATCATGTCCCTCACCAACTCTGATATAGATTGGTGTAATAGGATTTATGAGGGAATTAGAATCATTGACCGTTGTGGAAACTTCCCCAGCGTACTCCTCATAGGAACTAAAGGAGGAATCAACTATCATCCGATATTGGTTCTTCGTCAATTTG
Source organism: Lathyrus tuberosus (assembly GCA_022829125.1). Taxonomy (NCBI): domain Eukaryota; kingdom Viridiplantae; phylum Streptophyta; class Magnoliopsida; order Fabales; family Fabaceae; genus Lathyrus; species Lathyrus tuberosus. Next base: position 6,755,869 of record JALAZF010000087.1, on the reverse strand, counting down.
GATACCCGATGAGACACATCCCACTGGGTGTTCATCTGGAAGGTCTTTTCTTCAAAGAAGGAGAAAGTGACAGAGCACTAAAGATGGAAATAGTGCAAGCATGGAAACATGTTCATAAGAAAGGACGAGAGTCTCTGGGAAAACCGGACTGTGTCTCGATGGAGCCTTATCTCCATTGGGTACAAACTAGAGCTCTCAAGCTAAAGATGCCTTATCCTCGTTACGGAATTCTTCCGCCGAGGGAAATTGTCATGTACTTCATGACGGAAACTGAAAGGCTTCAGGTTACTCTCAACAAAGTTCAAAAGGAAAGAATGTCTTGGAAGAACAAGTACCGCACCCTCGACGTAGAGTGTATCCAAATACAACAACTACTGAAAGAGAAAGATGTTCTGATTGAAATTTTGGAGCAGCATGCTGTAGAGAATCAAGATGACCAAAGGAATTTGCTCGCTCCTTTCACCTGGCAAAGGAATGACAACCCGACAACGGCCCAAGCGCCCCGGTCAAAGAAAAGGAAGATACCAGAATCAGCACCCGGTTTCTCCTCAGAGAGGACTCGGGACCCATTAGTTTAGGTTTCTGTTTCTGCACTTTGTAATCTACTGTATTTCCATTTCTGTAATCCTTTGAATTTCAATAAAAAGGGGTTTCCCCACTGTTTGATATTTGCAATCTAATTGTCGAAGTTTATTTTGATTAAACCGAAAAAACAACAATTAATATAATCATTGCATTCATCATTCTCACATCGCGTATTCTTCTTCCCTACGAATCTCACGTTTGTGTCTCGATTCTAGAGTCAAACTGTCTCATTCGTATAATACTCGGGCCAATCGTCAGAAAAAGATGGATGATCTTGAGGAAGAAAACAGAGAGTTGAAAGAAGAGATCGACGCTCTGAGAGAGGATATGAGAAAGCTTCGTAACGACATGCAAGCCATGGCAGAAGCTCAGCTACAAAGAACTGTGATCTCAGAGATCACCTCAACGCCCATCATAGAAAAGTATGATCCTAGGTATCAGATACCAAAAGATCGTCCTTGGGGCATGCCTGTTAACTATATCCCGGAAGGATATGTTCCGCCGATCACTGAAGATCAGGGAATCGCAACAGAAGCCGCTGGGCCTGAAGGTTACAAACTTCGGGAAAGCGAAGATGCCAGGGGCATACTCAAGACTCCTGAAGGTTACAAACTTCGGGAAGCGCCAAGACTTACTACCGTAGTCACGGTACCACCCCCTGTGGTGCACACTGTCCCGGAAGGACAGATTCCACCAACACCTTCTGGTAAGAAGGAAACTATGTTTGACAGAATGGATGAATACCAGGAGCAGTTCTTGGAAATACAGAAAGAGATGCAAGCCATTCGCGGTCAGGATCTATTTGGAAAGGATGCCGCAGACCTCTGCTTGGTCCCAAATGTGAAAGTCCCGCACAAGTTCCAAGTGCCCGACTTTGAAAAATACAAGGGTAACTCTTGCCCTCAGAGCCATCTGGTGATGTACGCTAGGCGGATGTCAGCTCAGACGGAGAATCAGGACCTGCTGATTCACTACTTTCAGGATAGTTTAACCGGTGCCGCACTCAAATGGTACATGGGTTTAAACCGTGCTACGATCAGTACTTTCAGAGATCTTGGCACTGCCTTCGTCCAACAATACAAATACAATTTGGACATGGCACCCGACAGATATCAACTCAGATCGATGTCGCAAAAGGACAAGGAAACCTTTAAGGAGTATGCTCAAAGGTGGCATGAAATTGCCGCTCAAATTTGTCCACCTCTTGAGGAAAAAGAGATGACAAAAATCTTCTTAAAAACCTTAAGCTCATTTTACTATGACCGAATGATCGCCAGTGCACCCAGTGATTTCACCGAAATGGTCGGCATGGGTGTACGTCTTGAGGAAGCCGTCCGAGAAGGACGTTTGGTGAAAGACACTGGATCAACGAGCGGTACTAAAAATACGGTAGTGCTCTCCCTAAGAAAAAGGAGCAAGATATTGGGAATATCTCTCTCGGAAAGCAAAGGCGACGTTATCAGCCAGTAGCAGCTGTTACTCCTGCTATCGGCCCCGCGCCTGTTCCTATGAACCAACCTGACCAGCAAAGGACACAACAGCCTCTTCAGCAGGCTCGTCCTCCATATAACAACAACCGTACAACACGGCCACCAGGGTTTGATCCTATACCTGTCACGTACGCAGAGCTGTTTCCGTTACTACTGGCCAAGGGGCACATTCAGACTAAGTCTCCCCTTTCAGTTCCGGAAAATCCGCCTTTTTGGTTTAAAGCGGATCAAACATGCCCTTATCATCAAGGAGGTTCAGGGCATAACATTGAGACTTGTCTCAATTTCAAATCCGACGTGCAAAAGCTTGTTAGGAGCGGGCTCTTATCTTTCAAAGATACGAATCCCAATGTTCTCACGAACCCGCTGCCTCAACATGAGAAAGCTGCAGTCAATCTGATTGAGAAAGAGACTAACAATGTCTATCAAATTCATGATGTACTCTTATTGGGGGCCAATCTGGTCAAGAGGCATTGTAGACAGAGTGGATATGGCCATGTGCCACCTCATAATTATCACCAGTGTGATATCTGCTCTAAAGACAACCAAGGATGTTCTGTAGTGCAAGCAGCTCTACAGGAACAAATGGATCTTGGATGGATCCAAGAGCACCGAGTTCGTGGAGTTAGCATGGTTTGCACGAATTCTAATGTCATTCAAAACCACGACATCCGTGAAATGAATGTCAACTTGGTGGCAATGCACTCAAGGAGAAGCCAGTATCATAATCTGCCACGGCACGATTACAGTTCCTGTCTGATTTGCTCGGTAAACAAACAGGGATGCTCTTTCATACAAGAGGCCCTCCAGCGTCAGATGGACCTTGGATGGATCCAAGACTACCATGATAGGAACCCTTATCAAATCAACATGGTTCAGATCTTCGATATTCGCGTGATGAATACCAACCTGGTGGAGTTACATGCTGAGCAGGTCTGACTCGGATTCTTAATATCACATGATTATCAAAACTGTAAAGCGGGTTGCGAAAATGATCGAGGTTGTACCCTTGTCCAGGAGGCACTTCAGCACTTGTTAAATCATTGGTGGATGCCAATCTACATGGATGAAGATACTCAGCAAATTAGTATCAGTAACAGGAATCCTACTCGGCGTCAAAGTCAGGATGTCCGACCAGTGGAAGCTAACCTAGTGAGGTTACATTGTATTCAAAGTGGGCGTGGCCAGGTGCCACCACACAACTATGACAGTTGTAGCGTCTGTTCGGAAAGTAACCAAGGGTGTTACCTTGTGAGAGCAGCTCTTCAGGGTCAGGTCGATCATGGAGAAATTCGTCCATATCCAGGTTCAGGACCCATCATTTGGTCGCTGAACTACCTTGCCGAGCAAGTTGAGGATGTTGTCACGATCTCTGGTCATCACAGGACCAGGGATGTTTTTGCCATCATCCCTCTACTCGACGAATCTAGAGTTCCCAACCGGGAACGGATCAAGGTTACTTATGATGGTCAGAAAAATTAGAAGGTTCCCATAGTCATCTATCTACCGGGGCCACTACCGTATGAATCAGCTAAGGCAATCCCTTACAAATACGGTGCAACAATAATCGAGAATGGAAAGGAAATTCCATTACCCTCTGTCGTGAATACTGCAGACATCAGTCGTGTAACACGGAGCGGTCGAATCTTCAACCGAGGGGTTGGAGAATCCAACAAAGAAAAGGAACTTCAGGCGGAAATTCCTGATCCACCAGTCAGTCAATCTGGTAATCCCGACTTTTCAAAAGACAAAGATGAGATGCTAAAGCTCATCCAAAGGAGTGAATATAACATTGTTAATCAATTATTACAGACTCCTTCAAAGATCTCGGTATTATCACTGTTACTCAGTTCAGAAGCACACAGAGAGGCTCTACAGAAAGTCTTGGAGCAAGCCTTTGTGGAACAGGATGTAACAATCAGAAAATTCGATAGCATTGTCTCTAACATCACTTCCTGCAACAATTTGGGATTTAGTGATGAGGAATTACCCGAAGAGGGTCGCCATCATAACATGGCACTCAACATTACAGTTAACTGCCAGGGCGATGCTTTAGCCAGCGTACTGGTAGACACAGGGTCAGCCCTGAATGTTATGCCGAAGTCCACTTTGGTGCAATTATCATTTAAGGGCCCTCCGATGAGAGTCAGCGAGGTCGTCGTCAAAGCATTCGACGGATCCAGAAAAACAGTTATCGGCGAAGTTGATCTTCCCATAACTATTGGTCCTCACACTTTCCAAATCACTTTCCAGGTCATGGACATCCGGGCAACATACAGTTGTTTATTAGGAAGACCTTGGATACATCAGGCTGGAGCGGTCACTTCGACCCTCCACCAAAAGCTAAAGTTCATCCAGAACGATCAACTTGTCACGGTTTGTGGGGAACAAGCCTTACTAGTGAGCAACTTATCATCATCTGCTTGTGTAGAACCCGAGGAGTTTATTGGAACTCAGTTCCAAGCACTATCGGTGAGCAAGAACGATCAATCCGAAGAAGGAACTTCAATTTCTTCATACAAAGATGCTATCAAAGCGGTCGAGAGTACCGATACGACAGGATGGGGACGGCTTGTCATTCCTATTGACAATAAAACAAAGAAGGGTCTTGGTTTTTCTGCAACCTGTACCCAGACGGCCGCCAACGATGAAAGTCTTCATCCCCTTCAAAACTTCTTCCACAGTGGAGGTTTTCTCCTCCCAGTGTCTCAGGCAGTACATGCTATCAATGAGGAAGATCCCTCTGACACGGATGAAGAATGGAAGTCCTACCTTAACAAGGACGGCTATATGTCTCAGGAAGAGGTGCCTATGCCTTTTTGCTTTCCTACAGAAAGTCCGAGATTTATACCAAGATCAGATGTTGAAATGATCTACGGAGATTGTGATCCGGAAGGATGCCGTGCTCCGCCAAATTCATTAGAGGAAGACACTCTGATGAAAGAAAACTTTGACCGCAATTACTATGGCCCGATGGATGGTCTGCCAATGTGGCAGCCTTACCCAGGAAACTTGGGGCAAGAAAGTCAGCCGAGTAACGAAAATCAGCTGACCGTCATTGAACAGAATACCTGTGTCCCCGCCATGTCATGGGATCAACACTCAGGTCATTCAGAAACTACTCAACATGAAGATGAATTCGCAACGTTTGCAGGACTAGAATTCATCAACTATGCTTTTCCCGAGGTCAAAGTCATCGAGAGGGATGACTTCTCCAGTTCCAAAGAAGTTTGGGACACTCTGGGACAACCGAGTGGAAAATTCGACTATATGGTTAAGTACACCGCTCCCGAAAGCTCTCGTATCAGGCTCGAAGATATCCAGTCACCTGGATGGGGAGATACAGCTGAGAGCTCCAATGCTATGCAAAATGCAACAGAGGAATCCTCCTACAACAATTCTGCCTGGGAGACATATTCCAATGATCCTACTCCACCAGAAATCAGCGTCATTTCTGAGGACAAATCAAGGAAAGTGCCAGACTTTGTGATTCACCGAGGAGTTCGCCGCCAATGGGTTGTCGTCGAGGTTCCGAAGGTCGTTCATCAGTCAAAGTAATTGCCATCTTTAACCTTTCACCCTGCCCAGGTGAAACGGATGTTTTGATAGGGCTCGCTTTCTATAAATTTCCCTCTTCGCTTTGCCCGAAGCGACAGAGTTTTGTTTTATAGGGCTGTAGTTTCAAGATTCGACTTGTTCATTAATAAAATAACGTCGTTCTGTAATTTCCGCATTAATTGTTGTTTTCTCTTTTTGCTTTTTCAGAAAATGGTAATCCTAAAAAACATTCAATCATAAAAACAAGCAGTAAAATCAAAGCACTGCACACACTTACATTTTCTCTATCTCTTCTAAACACGAATCATCACGTCATGCAGATTTCTTGTTTTATACCCCGTTGAAACATACGATCCGATGCCTTCTCCCAACTTTGAGTTCCCGGTATTCGAGGCTGAAGAAGAAAATGACAACGAAATTCCAGAAGAGATCTCCCGACTACTCAGACAAGAGGAAAGGTCCATCGAACCTCACAAAGAGCCGTTGGAAACGGTAAACTTGGGTTCAGAAAAAGAGAGAAAAGAAATCAGGATCGGAGCACTGCTCAGTCCAACTGTCAAAGAAAGTTTGATAAAACTTCTCAAAGAATTCCTCGATGTATTTGCTTGGTCCTATCAGGATATGCCAGGGTTGGATACCAGCATCGTGGAACATCACTTACCGCTAAGATCGGAATGTCCGCCAGTAAAGCAAAGGTTGAGACGGACTCACCCGGACATGGCCATCAAAATCAAAGAGGAGGTGCAGAAACAGATCGACGCGGGTTTCCTCGCTACATTTGAATATCCTCAATGGTTAGCCAACATCGTACCCGTTCCCAAAAAGGACGGAAGGGTCAGAATGTGTGTTGATTACAGAGATCTGAACAAGGCAAGTCCAAAGGATGACTTTCCTTTACTGCACATTAACATGCTGGTTGACAGCACAGTAAAGTTCAAAGTATTCTCCTTCATGGATGGATTCTCGGGCTATAACCAGATCAAAATAGCGCCGAAAGACATGGAGAAAACTTCGTTCATTACCCCATGGGGTACCTTTTGTTACAAGGTAATGCCGTTCGGTTTGAAGAATGCCGGGGCAACCTATCAAAGGGCCATGACTACTCTGTTTCATGACATGATACACAAAGAAATTGAGGTATATGTCGATGATTTGATTGCAAAATCAAGAACAGAGGATGAGCACGTTGAACATCTGTCAAAATTGTTCGAACATCTAAGAAAATTCAAGCTCCGCTTGAATCCCAACAAGTGCACCTTCGGTGTCCGTTCGGGGAAATTACTAGGGTTCATCATCAGCCAGAAAGGAATTGAAGTTGATCCTGACAAGGTCAAGGCCATTCAAGAAATGCCTTCTCCGAAAACTGAAAAACAAGTCAGAGGATTCCTGAGACGTTTGAACTATATCTCCAGATTCATATTCCTTATGACCGCGACGTGTGCGCCGATTTTCAAATTACTCAAAAAGAACCAAGATTGCGTTTGGTCAGAAGATTGCCAAACTGCCTTCGACAGTATTAAGGAATATCTGTTGAATCCTCCGATTCTATCACCTCCAGTGGAAGGAAGACCACTAATCATTTACCTCACAGTCCTAGAGGACTCAATGGGATGTGTACTTGGCCAACAAGACGAAACTAAAAGGAAAGAGTCTGCCATTTACTATCTAAGCAAGAAATTCACCGACTGCGAGACTCGGTATACGATGCTTGAGAAAACTTGTTGCGCTTTGGCTTGGGCAGCCAAACGTCTTCGCCAGTACATGATTCGTCATACTACTTGGTTGGTCTCCGAAATGGGTCCAATTAAATACGTTTTCGAAAAACCTGCTCTTACGGGAAGGATTGCCCGTTGGCAGATGCTACTATCAGAATATGACATAGAGTACCGTGCTCAGAAAGCCGTTAAAGGAAGTATTTTAGCCGATCATTTGGCTCATCAACCGATTGACGATCAAGAATCAATTGGGTTTGACTTCCCAGACGAAGATGTCATGTATCTAAAAATGAAAGATTGCGATGAACCGCTACCCAGTGAAGGGCCAGAACCAGGTTCCCAATGGGGACTTATCTTTGACGGAGCGGTTAATCATTATGGAAACGGAATTGGGGCAATCATTGTTACCCCTCAGGGTACCCACATTCCTTTCACTGCTAGACTTACGTTCAAATGTACGAACAACGAGGCCGAATACGAAGCATGTATCATGGGTCTCGAAGAAGCGATTGATTTAAGGATCAAAAACTTGGACGTATACGGCGACTCAGCCTTGGTTATCAACCAGATAAAAGGAGATTGGAACACATACCAATCAGGATTGATTCCTTACAAAGACTATGCAAGAAGGTTGCTACCTTTCTTCAACAGAGTCGACTTTCATCACATCCCTCGTGATGAGAATCACATGGCTGATGCATTAGCCACTCTCTCTTCCATGATTAGTGTAGGTCGATGGAATGACATACCTAAGATCGACATCACGCGCCTTGAACGGCCCGCTTACATCTTCATGATTGAAGCAGTCATAGACGACAGACCTTGGTATCACGATATCAAATGCTTCCTTCAGAAACAAGAGTACCCATCTGGGGCACTCAGAAAAGACAGGAAAACCCTCAGAAGATTAGCTGGAAACTTCTTCCTGAGCGGTGACACTCTTTATAAGAGAAATTTTGACATGGTCTTGCTCCGATGTGTCGACAGACCAGAAGCAGGCATGCTCATGAAAGAAATTCATGAAGGATCCTTTGGCACTCATGCCAACGAACACACAATGGCGAGAAAAATTCTCAGGGCCGGGTATTATTGGTTGACAATGGAATCCGACTGCTACAAGTACATGAGGAGGTGTCACAAGTGTCAGATATACTCCGACAAAATTCATGTACCGCCATCACATCTCAAAGTTCTTTCTTCCCCGTGGCCTTTTTCCATATGGGGAATCGATATGATTGGTATGATTGAGCCCAAGGCTTCAAACGGACATCAGATCATCCTGGTGGCCATTGACTATTTCACCAAGTGGGTCGAAGCAGCGTCATTCGCCAATGTAACCCGACAAGTGGTGGTCCGATTTATCAAAAACAATATCATCTGCCGTTATGGTGTTCCAAGTGAGATCATTACTGATAATGGATCTAACTTGAACAATAAGATGATGAAAGAGTTGTGTGCAGAGTTCAAGATTGAACACCATAACTCATCTCCCTACCGACCCAAGATGAACGGAGCGGTAGAAGCGGCTAACAAGAACATCAAGAAGATCGTTCAAAAAATGTTTGTAACCTATAAAGACTGGCACGAGATGTTACCCTTTGCTCTTCACGGTTATCGTACATCTGTCCGCACTTCAACAGGGGCTACCCCTTTATCTCTAATATATGGCATGGAGGCAGTGCTTCCCATAGAAGTAGAGATCCCATCAATCCGGGTATTGATGGATGCTCAGCTCACCGAAGCTGAATGGTGTCAAAGTCGACACGACGAACTGAACCTGATCGAAGAGAAGCGAATCACGGCACTATGTCACGGTCAGTTGTATCAACAGAGAGTGAAAAGGGCGTTCGACAAAGAGGTCCGACCTCGTATCTTCAGAAAAGGAGACCTCGTGCTCAAGAAGATACAATCATTTCTCACTGACTCTCGGGGCAAATGGACCCCGAATTATGATGGCCCCTATGTGGTCACGAAAGCTTTCTCAGGCGGCGCCTTGAGACTTGCAACCATGGACGGAGAGGAATTTGCCTACCCCACGAATGTTGATGTAGTCAAGCAATACTTCGCCTAAACTAAAAAAAAACGTCTCGGTGGATTGAAAACCCGAAAGGGCGGTCCAGGCAAAAGTTAGAGACATAAAAAAAAATCGTCCCGATGGATTGGAAATCTCATAGTACAATCCAGGAAAAAATTAGGGATAATGGCAAGTAACTATGTTCAACAGAGGCAAGTCCCTCAGCTGCAGTTACAGCATCATCTATCGGAGGAAATCTCCAGTCAAAGGTCATCTTCGACAGAAGCTCAGGATGTCCCGAATTCAAAATTGGTAGGAGGATAGTGGTCCTTATGTTTCATCGTAGCCCTTTTCCCTGTAAATTACCATTTTCTAACTTTGTATATACTCTTTGGAATCACGCGTTTGGCTGATCTCCATCTTATCAATAAAATTTGAGCCTTTGTGCTTTTGTTTGTAATTCTTAACTTGTTTTAGCTTTACAGAACGACGTTGTTTAAACTTAATCAGCGATTCTTGAAATAAAACAAAAATGAATTTACTTGTTAAAACTTTTTCTGCTTTTAAATTAAAGATGGCATTTCTTTTGACTGTTAAACATCAGAAGAACATTGATTGCTTCTCTCGAAGTAAGCAAATTTCAAAGTGCGGAATCAAAGTACTCCTTCTAAGCCAGTTCGCCTGAATGAAGGGATCAACTGTGTCAGAGACCTTGTTTCGTCTGACACGCCTCGGCCGAGTTCTCATCTCCTAAGCCCGATCAACATAGCTCCCGCAAGGACTATGTCTCCTAAGCAAGGTGGAATTGCTATTTCGAATCAACGGTACTTCTTCGCCCCGCGATGGCCGAGTATCCAATTGTGTTCATCCATTAGTCTGTATGTCGCGTCTGTTTTGTCAGCATATACATACATACTTCATGCATTTTATTTGCGTTCGCATTTCATATTGCATCACTATCACTTGAGTCGGTCTTGTCCCCTAGTGATAAACAATTTTCTCAATCGAGTTTGTCAGTTCTTTCCTCGTCAAGAAGTGTTGCGTCTGTACAATCTCGCCACCAGTGTATCTTTAGATCAGAGTCGGCACGTGGCCACTTTGATAACTTGAACCTCTGAAAGATCAGAGAACCTTCAACAGATGTCACTCTTCGCCATTGAAGATGATATCCTCGCTTTCCCGGATTAAGGAAAATCCCCAGAGAAAGCCTCTTAAACAGAGATTCGGCGCTACACAGCTGCCTTTCTCCGAAAGACCGCTGATGAAAAAGTCATCGGCACCTCAAAATTGGACCCCATCATATGGCGTTTCTCCGGGAAGATCCAGAGAAAAGTATGATGAAAGATCCCAAACGGAAACAGTCTCTCAAGAGACTCGCTTTCCCTAGTAGAATCGACAAATGGCGTCTCCAACCAGAGAAGTTTGTGTACCTCTACAACTCAGACGACTGGGTTCCCCAGCAAGTCTGACATCAAAACTTTTTCCACTCAAATGCCATCTCCCCAGGAAAATTCGGCGAGAATTTTGAAGGAAAACCGCTAAACATAGCGTCCCTTGTCAATAAAGTTTATTGACAAAAGAAACTAAGACCAGTTCCTTGGTAGGAAACCAGGATCGAGGGGAAGTTTAAAAAAGAAACTAAGACCAGTTCCTTGGTAGGAAACCAGGATCGAGGGGCAGTTTAAATCAGAAACTAAGACCAGTTCCTTGGTAGGAAACCAGGATCGAGGGGAAGTTTAATTCAGAAACTAAGACCAGTTCCTTGGTAAAAAACCAGGATTGAGGGGAAGTTTAAATCAGAAACTAAGACCAGTTCCTTGGTAGGAAACCAAGAACGAGGGGAGGTTTATTTCAAAAGAGACTGGGACCAGTTCCTTGGTAGGAAACCAGGATCGAGGGGAAGTTTACCTTTTCTAAGCATCATTTCTTAGCTAAAGAAGATGAATGCGTAAGCTACCATTCATAGACACCATAAAAATTTCGGATATTCCGATATTTAATCCTCTTGCACCCCGAATGCCCGAATCCCTTCGTCATTCATACCTTCGGGTCCAAGAAGATTAAATAGGGGCATCTGTAATACCCAAAATTTTGACCACTTAGATTTCCCATCATTGTGAAAATCATCATCACAATATGGATGAACCATCATGCTTCATCAGTCTCCCCAAATATGGGTGAGCATCCAATACAATCAAAATTAGGGTTTCAAGCCCTCTCTGAGCTTTAGACAAAGGATCAATCAAGGAATGACTTGATCTTCAACTTGTCTAACCTCTCAAACATACACAAAGGATCAAAAGGACTCCCACTTCAAGGATTAAGCACAAGGTTGCTCCCTTCTAGGTGGATCAAGTCTCAAGATCGACAGTGTCACCAAATTAGGGTTTTGGTCGACCAGGGCCTCCAGATGGAAAATTTCATCTGGGCACAAGGCAATAATCCAAAACATGACCTAATATACTTCATGGAACCTCATGAACCCATGCATCAAGTCAATTTTGCCTCACGGGATGCATTCATCAAAAATCAGGAATTAGGGTTTCTTGACCTAATTCACCCCTAAGTTGACTTTTGGGACAAACCATGAGCCAAGACCTCAAGACATGATTTGAGGGTCTCTAATACACCATATTGATCCATTTGGAACAATGGATTGATCCAAGAAGCTTGAGCAACAAGTCTCATTTTCATCTGCACCACAATTAGGGTTTTAAGGGAAAAGTCAACTGTAACTTTGACTTTTGACCTGGACATGCTCCCAAACCTTAATACATGATTGAATATACCCTATGACACCCATGGAACATGTCCATCAAGTTTGATTTAGGTCAAGGACATGATTTCCTGAAGAATTGCACAGTTTGGAATTCATTTGATAAAAAGTCAACTGTGCACAAAAGTCAACTTTGACTTTTTGAGATTTTTCACCAAAATGGATTTTTAACCCTAAAATGATGTTAATGTATGATTTGTATCATCATTCATCAAGAAAAATCAAGAAAAGTGAGATAACTTGTAAAAGGGGTAACCATAAAACTTAGAAATTTTTCTAAGTTAAAAATAAAGTGGCAAAGGTACCAACTTTGAAGGACCATAACTCCTAAACCACAAGGCCATTTTTTCTCATCCAAAGATGGATTTGTAGCCCTCATTATCACCTACAAAAACTTCAACTACAAGTCATTCCAATTCATTAAGGATTTTGAGTTATGGAGTGATCAAAGTGGCTGAAAAGTGAAAATGTCACTTTTTCCAACACTTAGTGAAATTTTCACTAAGTCAGAATTCTGCTTCACTTTTTGCCAAATGTAGGGGGATTTTTCACTTGGAATCAAAAGAGATCAAAACCAAACTTGTTCAAACAGTTGTTGTATCATGTAAGAGCTTTCCAAAATGGCCAAGAACATTGCCAAATTCAACCTACATCATGAGATACAACATTGGCAAGTTGCCTTGCTGAAATCTGTCAAAGCAAGGCATAATTTGCATTTTGGCTCGATTTGCCAAAATCAGCTAATTGCAATTGCTCCAATCCACTTGGACACCTCAGAGGATTGAATCCAAAGGGGACAATCACTGAGCCAAGCCTCCAAGGTCCAAGGAACAAAGAATAGCATGTTGAACCTAGAATGGCCAAAATAGGGACAAGACTTCAAATTTGGAGTGAGGCATTCAATGGAACCATCAAGGTGGCATGGACTGAGCCATTCTCATCTGAAATCAGTCAAGACTTATCCAAGACCAAGGGGACCAAAGCTCTGTGCCCTAACCTCTAGTCAATGGCTAGAGGAGACTTTCATTTCCATTGGCCAACATTGAGGGAACCTACTTACCAGCTGCCATGCACTATTCCTTGCAAAACAAACTTGCTCTACTATAAATAGAGCTCAATTGTGGTCAGTTTAAGTACACCAAAGCCATCTAACATATGCTTTCCTCAAAATCTCTTTCTCTTGGCAAAAATGCCTTTCTTAGCAAGATAGCTATCGCGTTTTGAGTTTGAGAGCAATTCTGCACAAACCAATCACTCACACACCTCACATACATCACATATGAGCTGATCAAACACTCACATAACTTCTGAAACATCAATTTCATGAAATCACTTGCCATCCACACAAGTTTGAAGTGAAGTTGCAGCTGAGGTGCCATAAACTGATCCAGTCCATTTCAATTCAATCCAAGTGTTCAAACACACTCCATATGGTGTAGGGAAGCTGTCCAGATCATCACAACTTGTCTGTAACACCTCCAACTCAAAATCACATCTGCTCTTGCTGTCACGACTTGGAGGTAAGCCTAAACTTGGGCATCTCTCAATCTATGCATATTTCCTCGCACAATAATTTGGCCATATGTTCATAATCATGCATGGAATGTTTTCCCTCAATTAATTGCATTGTTTGAATCGTGTATCAAAAATCCTAGCCTTCATGCAAAAATTAGGGTTCTTGAGGTTTCTTCATGATTTCTTGTTGTATGTTTAATTTAAATGAAATTAAAGTACATAGACATGATCGTGAGGTTGAGACGAGCATAATGATATGTGGATTGCATGATATGGTTACGTATTCATGGAGATTGGATAGAAAATGCAAATCTGGGTAAACTGAAAAACGCGCGTGTTCTTGATGTTGTTCTTGGCGCCATTTTCATAAATTTGAATATTTGAATTTTGTGATTTTGTTTAATTGATTCAAAAATTAATTTCTCTCTGAGTTTTAATGATTTTGAGTTGATTCTTTTTTTAATAATTCACAAAAATGTTAAAATATTTTATTTTATCAAAAAATCCCAAAAATATTATTTATTTCATATAATTGATATTTTTGTAAAGAATTAATATTTTGATTATTTTTGGCATTTTAAATATTTTTTCTACATTGATTTTGCAACTTTTAATGCTTTCTAATTATTTTGTAGGTCAATACTTAATTTTTGAAGCATTAATCCAAGATCACAATTTGTTTTCCATGTGTTAAACAATTTTTGATCATTTTAATTGAATTTTTATTCAATTAAATACATTTTTGAAAACAAATTAGGGTTTTGGATTAATTCAACCCTCATAAATCATTTTCAAAACACTTTTGGGCCTCTAATAGAGTGTAAGACCCAATCCTTTTTTTTTTACCAAATCATTTTTGGGCCTCAGTGTATTGTATAAGTCCCGATACCGTCAAAAACAAACGGCGCGATCGTCGCCTTTTGAAAAATAACCTTTTGGGCCTCTCCTTGAGCTATAAGACCCATTCAAAACTTTTGGGCCTCTATTAGAGTGTAAGACTCAATCTCCCTTTTAACCAAAACATTTTGGGCCTCACTTATTGTATAAGTCCCTCTGCGTTAAAAGAAAACCTCGACGTGATCGCCATTTTTAAACGAAAAATCATTTGGGCCTACCCTCGTGTTATAAGCCCCACTCTTTTTCTTTAAACCTTTTTGGGCCTCTTGAGAGAGTGTAAGACCCATCCCTTTGTACAGAAAACCTTTTTGGGCCCCAGTCACTTGTATAAGTCCCTCTGTACAAATTCAAACAGTGCGCTCACTGATAAAACCCTGGGCCTCTCCTTGAGCTGTAAGCCCCAAATTTTTCTTTTTCAAAGCACTTTCTCCTTTGATTTTGAATATACTGTTGTTTTTAATCTTTCTTTGTTGAACAACTAACCAAACAGCATGGAAGCACTACAACCGAGTAAGTGGTTATCGCTTTCATTTACTGCTTTCATATTATAAACTGTATTGTGGGGCTGCTCACTGTAAGTCTCCTTTCATAAACTCATATCTACTGTGTAATAATAGTATAGATATTTCGAGTTTCCCCGGCAACTACGTCTAGAACTAAGTGACGCCGTTTCATTTATTCGTAGAAATAGACGCCTAGATCCCCAATAGGAGCACCAGATACAGTATTCTCTTCGGCTGTCCTCCTTAGGAATCGTCAAGAAATTCTATCCCCCAGAGATGAATTATTCTCGGTGAAACTTCTCTTGAATTTCTTCAAACCGCCGAACGGTTCGGACTCTCTCTAAAAGGTAAAGTCACTGGATAGTAAACCTCGCACGTTTACCAGTGGTTTTAACTCTAAAAGAGTTTTCCTGAACTTTTCTTTGGTTTGGGACCCACGGGCTTCTTAAAAGCATCGGCCTCCTCTTGGGCATCATACAAGGACCCACAGGCTTCCTAAAAGCAACCCGGCCTCCTCTTGGGCATTATTCAAGGACCCTACGGCTTCTTAGAAGTATTCACAGCCTCCTCTTAGGCTTCGTATAATGATCTCTTCCTCCGGGAATGATAGCCTCCTCTTGGGCTTCGTACAAGGACTCGTCGGCTTCTTAAAAGATTCCAGCCTCCTCTTGGGCTTCGTACAAATTGTCCCGACGACCTCCTAGAGGTATAGGAACAGAACTTAGCCATCCTCATAGAACAGTCCTTTCATAGAGTCTACTACTGTTTCTCGAAGCATAGTACAAAAGATAAAACTCTAGACTTGGACAGTCTAACTTCCTTGAGTCTCAAAGACATTCTCAAGCACCCTTCGTTAAATAGGAAAGAAACCCGCAGACTCGGATAGTCTCAATACCCTTTGGATTTCCCGTTTCCTCAAAGAAAAGGAAATATCCCTGATCATCAAATTAAATCCCTGAGTACAGTATTGCTCATATAAGAAATGATTTTCTCTTTTTAAATCAGTATATTGGATCTGTCACTCAACTGAAACAGTTACAATAGCCTCCATCTCGGGCTTCATACGAGATACCAAAATTCTCCCCAGTGGAGTCAAAACAACCTTTTAGCCTCTCTCTCAGGCTTTGTATGAGACACAAAAGATTCCCTCGTTGAGTCAATCACCCTTTTTTTGCCTCCATCTCGGGCCTTGTACGAGATACAAATTCCTTAAGCAAGGGTCGAACTCTTTGCTAGCCTCCTCTTAGGCTTTGTATAACGATATGCCCCACTGGGTCAAAAACCTTTAGCCTCTCTCTCTCGGGCTTTGTACGAGACACAAAATAGCCTCCTCTTAGGCTTTGTATAATGATTTTCCTAGCGGAAATTAGCCTCCTCTTAGGCTTTGTATAAGAAAACCACTGGTTGATCCAATCGACCTTTTAGCATCAAAGTTGTGCCTCGTTCGCAGTACACAAACATCAACAACTCCTTTCCCTTCATCTAATCGTTGTAAGCGGCAAGCCTCTGGATCATCTACATCCATGCCACTGTCCCTCTTTTAGCATGAGAAATTCCTAAGGAAAGATGGCATTGCTCTACACTGAGTTAAAGTCTTCTCCTCCAGGTTAAAACCCTTTCTTCGGAAATTATGGCATTGCTCGGATCCGCGTATCCCAGTTAAAGTAATTCTCTTTCCCCCCTCTTTAGAGATGACAAATTCTCTCTAACGTCGAGGTCTTTTAGCTTCACATCTTGGGCTTTGAACAAGATACAAATCACCTTTCGCTTCACGTCTTGGGCTTTGAACAAGACACCAAAAAACACCCATTTCCTCCCATAGAATAGGAGGAACTACGAACGCTCTGATTTCCCTGTTTCGGTAAACGGGAATACGTAGGCATAAGATCGAAAGAAAAGATCTTAGCGAGCGCAATCAACAAAAAACCCAAATCCCATATCTCCATCAATTAAAAGCAGTAATTTAAAAGCATCAGTCCTAACATCCTAATCCTTATTCCCCGCTAGAAACCCTTTGCCTAGGAAAAAGAAAGAAAGAACCTGTATTGGCGAAATACGAATAACCAGTACAAAGGCCCCCCCCACATTGATAGCATTCGTAACCTAACAGACCGCTGTTTAAACTCAGTATGCAAAGCAGGGTTAATTGGAGACATCTACTTCCCTTCCTTATTCAGCTCACAATAGGATATAAAATGAATCGACCTGTAGTTTTAAGCTCAACCGCAGAGAGCGACCAGCGCTTAAGAACCGCGTCCAAAATCGCTCGCTACAACAATCAAATGCATACATATACATATCCATGTGAACCATTCCAACATCCATAATCATGCATACACAATCAAATACAATCACAATGCATTTACTTGCCCTTAGGCCACAAACCATCATCACAACATTTCATCACATGCATTCACATCATATAACAGCACACAAGTCATATGATATATATCAAAAGCATATTGCATGATAACACATCAAATACACACAGTTAAGATGGTAAATGTCGGCAAAATGACACTTTTACAAAACCATGACTTAAATAATTCATCTATTGCCCTCCAAACTATTTTTAATAGAAATAATATTTCATTAGCTTTTCAACGCTTCGAACGGGGGTCAAAACGGACTTACGGTTTGAAAGTTATGAATTTTTGAAGTTTCGGAAATTTTTCATTTTTGCCCAGACCGCGCTAAGCGCGCAGACCCCCGCGCTAAGCGCGCTACCTGCATAGACTAACCTTAAAAACACCGTAGAAAGACTTCCGGACATCCGTTTTCGATTCCGTAAAAAGCTGCGATCTCAGAATTCAACGTACTACGATATTTTCATCATTAAAAAGCCATCCAACACATTTTTTCACTTTTGAAATATTTTGAAACATAGTTTTATCAATTTAACCCAATTCTAAACTCGATCAAAACCACTCGAAAGCACACAAACGACCATTCCCGATTAAATATCAACCTATACCAATGTTACCAGACATATCCAAACACTTTTACTCCATCACAACATCAATTTGCACAAAAACATCGATATATATAAAAAAATGCAAGAGTTACAAATTCAACTCAATTCAATCAAACGATCATACTAAATCACGGCCTAACATCACTCGACTCCACTACGCGACTTATTCCAACTTTCGACCGTGAAAACATCGATTTCTATTCATATTGATAATTTTCAACCTAGAAATGAAAACAATGGAAAAACAAGAAAACATTCACACAATCACACACATATACATATACAATCGCAATATAATCGAAACTTCTCACCCTTACCCGATTAATCAAAGACCAAGCTTTTGATTTGATGATTTTCTTCTTTTCTCAAGTTTTCTCTTTTTTTCTCCTTCTTTCTCTTTTTCTCTTCTTTATTTCTCATAAACTCTCTCTTTTCCTCTCTTTCTCTTTTTATAACAAAATAACTTATATTTTCTAAAGTATCTAACTAACCAAATGACCATTTTACCCTTACACAAAAATATCTCCCAAACGCTCTCAAAACGCGATAAAACAAAAACAGCGATGAAATATATTTTCAGGAAATAAAAGTTGAAAAGAAATTATAATTTATTGCAAATATTTTACCTATCAAGGAAATTAACCAATTAACTCAATTAGCAGGTAAAATACAATAAACTCACACATTTCACAAAATTCACATAAATGAAATAAATAAATACCATTAAACAAATCGTGACGTTACAACTCTCCCCTAATTAGACATTTTCGTCCTCGAAAATATAACTAAGACGAACGACTCCGGATACGACTCTCTCATCCGACTAACCAACTACCATGCCAACACTAGGCACACTACAAATAACACAAACTGACAAACCACCTTGCTAACAACGACTACAACAACGACACGACAACAACGACAACTACAAAGACAAGATGCAAAGCCCATACAATGCACTTGACGACTAACTCACGACTCAAAGAATACCCAAGTTACGAACACACACAGGAATTAGCTACTCGCACTCGAACCATCACGATGGAAACGAGGCAACCACACAAACAAGAACCTAAAGTTCTACGACACAAAAACGATTCAATAACCTCTACACAACCATAATACAAACATCCTTGTCACACAACCTTATTACAATAATGCTACGATTCACCAATCGAACATACAACCAAAACATCCATCTACATAGTAGCCCATGAATAATATTTAAATCTTTCACCTAACACTTCCATTCAGAAACGTCCAATGGTCTCACCAGTCCTACATGTTCCCAATGTTCAACCTATGAACTCTTACAAGTCTCACACGCAAATACAAAATGTGCCACATCGCGCTTCCACAATGCACTCTGATTACTCGTAACCATCAAAACCACCAATCTCACGTACAAAGTCTAACTCTTTCTCATATTTGCCAAAAATCACTGTTCACTTCTAATATACCCAACCTCACACTCTATTGTTTTATCTCACACCCCAGGCACAAGTCTCTGAACTGCTCAAATAATTCTAACTCCCTGACCATCAAAATAGACATGTATTAAAACTTTCGACTTAACTCATCACGCACGACATTAACATTACCAATAGGATAATTCCAGCTAAAGGCATAACTCGTCACAAATTCCAACCATCCTCGTTGTCTCATACTATATTCCTTCCAACCAAACAGGTACTCAATATTCTTGTGATTACTAAACACTTCGAACCCAGAACCATAAAAATAATACCTCCAAATTTTCCAACACAATACAACCGCAACCAATTCCAAATCCTGAATAGTATAGATCCTCTTATGAATCCTCAATTGTCGTAAAGCATAAGCTACGACTTTACCCTCTTGCATTAACACACTGACCAAACTCATCAAAGACGCATCCCAATACCTCACAAACGGTTTATTAGGATCACACAGAATCAAAACTGAAGCCGTAGACAACTTCTACTTTAGGTCTCTGAAACTTTCCTCACAATGAACATCCAAAGCAAACGACTTACCCTTTGCAAGTCAATCGAAGTAACGAAAATGCTAACTTGGAAAAACCTTCCATAACCTCCGGTAATAACCAACTAAAGTCCGAAAAGATTCTAATCTCCTTAACCAACTTCGGAGCCTCTCATTGTAGAACTGCATCTACTTCCGATGGATCCATAACCATACTCTCATCTGAAATAACATATCCAAGAAAACTAACCTTTTTCAACCGAAATTCTCACTTGAATAACTTAGCATAACACTTTGTCTCTTTTCAACACTTGTAATTCAATTCTCAAACATTCTACCTGTTCTTCCTCTGAGTTTATAACAGATCTGAATATCCTCAATTAAAACCACTACGAACTTATCCAAAATCACGACCCAATCAAATCGGCCACTAAATCTCAACACCATTTTTATAAGAAAGAACATCTCAATCCGAGTTATGAATCAAAAGTTATGGATTTAGAAAAAAAAACAAGTTTTAATTTTTTTCTCCAGGTTGCGCTAAGCGGTCTCCACCCCGCGCTAAGCGCGCTCCTCACTGCCTGGTGAGGTTGAAAATTTTCGAAACCGCGCTAAGCGGGCACTGCGATTTTCAGAAAAATAACCCTTCGATAGTCCTTCCCAAAACTCACCATTTTCATCTCAAATCAGTTCCAACCAGCATAACAAGTATCAACAACCCACCAAAAGGAACTCTTAATATCAATATTACATCCGCACATAAGGGTTTTCTCAAGATTTTCATTAATGCTCTAAAACTCCAAAGACTCCAAACCTCACCAGAACTCTAAGTTTCGCTTTCCAAAGTCTCAATACCATTATACACATCATGCTTGTTATTCCGTTCAATCATCCCTCCTTTTTGTTACTAACAATACTAGAGCTCTCCAAGACGACACACTTGGCCTCACAATTCTCCTTTCCAGTAAATCTTCCAACAGCTCTATCAGTCCGGGTACTTCTAATGCCAACATCCAATACTCCATCCGGAAATACATCTGAAAATCACGCACAACTGGCAGCCCATCACCGTGGCCTTCCTGCCAATCTCTAGCAAACTATCGCCACAAACATAACAACATCTTAGTCTCATCTTCTAAGAGTTTTCTACTTACTTAGCAGATATAAACCTCAACTATTTGCCTTCGTCCAATTTAAGTTCACTCTCTACTCTCTGAGAACAACCATTAACGATACCCAATCGTTCTCTCTCAAAGACATTCCAACTTGTCCAACATACAAAAACCTCGAATCCGCCTCACCTTTAGATTTAAGAATCTTCATCGACTCAACAAAACAATCCGTAATCACTTTCTTAATTCCAAACCATTCATTGCACACACTATCAAAGTCGGAAAGACACGTCTATTCCATCCAACATAATTCTGTCTACTATCAACAAAAGATTAAGGGTGATCAGTTCCTCAATTTTTCAATAGACAGCCGATAATCATGATGGGGCATAAACCGTCTTTACCAAACTATAATAGCATTTCTTGCATCTTGTGCACAAAGCTACCTAAGGCACAAATCCTTAGTTGACATAAACCTTACCCCCGCATTCCCTCCGGAATTCGGGAACAACACTGTCCAAACAACACTTACACTCTTGCAACCAACGGCACACAAACGAAGCAACTTGGAGAAGCACAAGCTTCTCCCCCACTTATCTCATTCTCAATCCTGAAGACAAAAGATTAGAAAACCAGAAAGCACTGACAGTGTTTCACACACATATCACGTACTAAGGGACAAACAACATCGACAATATTCAACTTTCACACCAACTGACTCAACAACTTGGCCGGATGGACCGACCTGCTCTGATACCACTATTGTAACACCCCAATTCCCATCGGGAATAAATAATACATAAATAAATCAGAGTAAATAAAAATTTATTTTTCCGACAGAAACAAGGATGCCACATTTAAAGAAAGAAAACACAATCCCTCCTCATAAATTTGATACATAACACAAAGTGGAATAAACCTAAAAGGGAAATTTTTTCCAACAAAGGGAAAGTTCAATTATGGAATAAAGCGGAAAGATCCATAACTGACTTGTTTTACAAAATAAATTATTTTATAACATCAAAATATTCTTACAAAGGTAATACAAAATATATCCAACAAATGTATACATATATAACAAAAGCGTTCCCTGACTCCCGTGTTACGTATCAGAGCAGACTGACTGACAAAAGGATGGAGAACTAAGCTTCACAAAAGCCTCCAAGAAACAAATCTGTAATTGCCTCATAGATCAACAAACCACAGCAGAAGGGTGAGAAATAACAACTAAATCAAGATTGCATAATAATATGCAACACATATAAATTCACATGCATAGTTATTCTCACCGCAAGCATCACATACTAATACATATTGCATGTCACAGATACATAACATATTCACACATAATGCATACCAAAGTTATGACATATGGAAACACACCACCACATCACATATCATATATCTATACATAAAACATATTATCCACAACCAATGCATTTATCACATATGCACATCAATTCACCAATGCTATCACAAACTCAACACATAATCAATCTATTCATGATTTTCCACACATAATCAATCCATTTATGATTTATGCAAATGCAAAGAGACCGACACAACGACTCTATGCAAATGTCATGCGGTACCAATCCATCCATCATTCTCATCATCAGTTCACTCAGGAACTATTGGAATCATCTCTTGTTACTTAGTGTAACTCCCCGTCGGGCAAACAATGTTCTCCGTCGCTTTAGGTCCTCTCGGTATAAGGCTCACGATGTTTATGGATCGCTTTAGGTCCTCTCGGTATAAGGCTCACGATCCGATCGCTTTAGGTCCTCTTTGTATAAGGCTCACGATCGTCTATAACATCGCTTTAGGTCCTCTCGGTATAAGGCTCACGACTGTTATAGCAGATTCCCTCTGGAATCGATTCTTCGCTCACACCCACTAGGGCACACGACATCACAAGAATGCATATCATGATGTTTGGCATACAATGACTCATGAAAATCAATGCATACATATACACATCCATGTGAACCATTCCAACATCCATAATCATGCATACATAATCAAACATAATCACAATGCATTTACTTGCCCTTAGGCCACAAACCATCATCACAACGTTTCATCACATGCATTCACATCATATAATAGCACACAAGTCATACGATATATATCAAAAGCATATTGCATGATAACACATCAAATACACACAGTTAAGATGGTAAAAGTCGGCAAAACGACACTTTTACAAAACCACGACTTAAATAATTCATCTATTGCCCTCCAAACCATTTTTAATAGAAATAATATTTCATTAGCTTTCCAACGTTTCGAACGGGGGTCAAAACGGACTTACGGTTTGAAAGTTATGAATTTTTGAAGTTTCGGAAAATTTTCATTTTTGCCCAGACCGCGCTAAGCGCGCAGACCCCGCGCTAAGCACGCTACCTGCGTAGACTGACCTTAAAAACACCGTCGGAAGACTTTCGGACATCCGTTTTCGATTCCGTAAAAAGCTGCGATCTCAGAATTCAACGTACTACAATATTTTCATCATTAAAAAGCCATCCAACACATTTTCCCACTTTTGAAATATTTTGAAACATAGTTTTATCAATTTAACTCAATTCCAAACTCGATCAAAACCACTCGAAAACACACAAACACCCATTCCCGATTAAATATCAACCTATACCAATGTTACCAGACATATCCAAACACTTTTACTCGATCACAACATCAATTTGCACAAAAACATCGATATATATAAAAAACGCAGGAGTTACAAATTCAACCCAATTCAATCAAACGATCATACTAAATCACGGCCTAACATCACTCGACTCCACTACGCGACTTATTCCGACTTTCGACCGTGAAAACATCGATTTCTATTCATATTGATCATTTTCAACCTAGAAATGAAAACTATGGAAAAACAAGAAAACATTCACACAATCACACGCATATACATATACAATCGCAATATAATCGAAACTTCTCACCCTTACCCGATTAATCGAAGACCAAGCTTTTGATTTGATGATTTTCTTCTTTTCTCAAGTTTTCTCTTTTTTTCTCCTTCTTTCTCTTTTTCTCTTCTCTATTTCTCATAAACTCTCTCTTTTTCTCTCTTTCTATTTTTATAACAAAATAACTTATATTTTCTAAAGTATCTAACTAACCAAATGACCATTTTACCCTTACGCCCAAATATCTCCCAAATGCTCTCAAAACGCGATAAAACAAAAACAACGATGAAATATATTTTCGGGAAATAAAAGTTGAAAAGAAATTATAATTTATTGCAAATATTTTACCTATCAAGGAAATTAACCAATTAACTCAATTAGCAGGTAAAATACAATAAACTCACACATTTCACAAAATTCACATAAATGAAATAAATAAATACCATTAAACAAATCGGGGAGTTACAGTTACTCTCACGACATACGCTATAGTTCTGATACTCATGCGCAGTCAGAAAACCGAGCTGGACTTGCTTAGCGTGTAACTCACCAAGCTAGTATTTATCAAGCGAATATCGAAAATTTGAATCATGTTGACCTGATAGGGATTCTTATCACGGTAATCTTGGATCCATCCAAGATCCATCTGACGCTAGAGGGCCTCTTGTACAAAAGAGCATCCCTGATTGTTTACCGAGCAAATCAGACAGGAATCATAATCGTGTTGTGGCAGATCATGATGTTGGCTTTGCCTTGAGTGCATTGCCACCAAGTTGACATTCATCGCACGGATGTCGTGGTTTTGAAAGATGTTGGAATTTGTATAAGTCATGTTGACCCCACGAATTCGGTAATCCTGGATCCAACTGAGATCCAACTATTCCTGTAGAGCTGATTGGACCACAGAACATCCTTGATTGTCTTTCGAGCAAATATCACACTGGTGATAGTTATGAGGTGGTACATGCCTATATTCGCTTTGCCTGCGATGCATCTTGACCAGATTAGCCCTTAATAAGAGTACATCATGAATTTGATAGTTGTGGTTAGACTCTCCCTCTATCAAATTGACTGTAGCTTTCTCGTGTTGAGGCAACGGGTTCGTCTGAACATTTGGATTTGTATCCTTGAAGGATAAGACTCCGCTCGTGACAAGCTTTTGCACATCGGATTTGAAACTGAGATAATTTTCTATGTTATGCTCTGGTCCTCCTTGATGGTAAGGACATGTTTGATCCGCTTTGAACCAAAAGGCAGATTTTCCGGTACTGTAAGAGGATACCTGGTTTAGACGTGCCCCTTGACCAGTAGTAACGGAAACAGTTCTGCGTACAACATTAGTATAGGGTCAAACCCTGGTGGTCGCGTTGTACAGTTGCTATTGTACTGAGGACGAGCCTGTTGATGAGGCTGTTGTATCCTTTGCTGATTTTGTTGTTGATTCGGTTGGCTCTAAGCAACCTGAGGTTGATACGTTGGAACAGGCGCAGGGTTAATAGCAGGAGTTACAGCTGCTACTGGTTGGTAACGTCGCCTTTGCTTTCTGAGAGAGATATTGACAATATCTTGCTCTTTTTTCTTAGGGAAAGTACTACTGCATCTTTTGGTACTGCTTGATGGTCCAACATCTTTAATTAAACGTCCTCCTCGGACTGCTTCCTCAAGACAAACTCCCATGCCCACCATCTCGGTGAAGTCACTGGGCGCACTGGCGACCATTCTGTCGTAGTAAAATGATCCCAAGGTTTTCAAAAGGATCTTTGTCATCTCTTTTTCCTCAAGAGGTGGACAAATCTGAGCGATAATTTCACGCCATCTCTGAGCATATTCCTTAAAGGTTTCCTTATCCTTCTGCGACATGGCTCTGAGTTAATCTCTGTCCGGTGCCATGTCCAGATTATACTTATACTGTTGAACGAATACAGTGCCAAGATCTCTGAAGGTGACAATCTTAGTGTGGTTTAAACCCATGTACCATTTGAGTACGGCACCGGTTAAACTATCCTGGAAGTAATGGATCAGTAGCTGTTGGTTCTCTGTCTGTATCGACATCCTCTGAGCGTACATCACCAAGTGACTTTAAGGGAAAGAGTTACCCTTGTACTTTTCAAATTCGGGCACCTTAAATTTGAGCGGAACTTTCACATTGGGGACCAAACAAAGATGTGCGGCGTCCTTTCCAAATAGATCCTGACCGCGAATGGCTTGCAGTTCCTTCTGCATCTCTAGGAATTGTTCCTGGAATTCCTTCA
Source organism: Lathyrus tuberosus (assembly GCA_022829125.1). Classification (NCBI taxonomy): domain Eukaryota; kingdom Viridiplantae; phylum Streptophyta; class Magnoliopsida; order Fabales; family Fabaceae; genus Lathyrus; species Lathyrus tuberosus. The sequence continues at coordinate 6,729,586 of JALAZF010000087.1, read as the reverse complement.
TCTTATCGTTCATACTCTCATTTCCACCAGAAGGTATCTGTGGAATCTGTCCTTTCAGGACAGTGTGTACCATGGGTGGTGGTACAGTCATTACGGCAGTGACCCTTGGTGCTTCCCTCTCCCAAAGTTTGTAACCTTCAGGAGTTGTTGTCATGCCCCTTGCATCTTCGCTTTCCCGAAGTTTGTAACCTTCAGGCCCAGCGGCTCCTGCTGCAGTTTCTGGATCTTCCATGATCGGAGGATTATATCCTTCCGGGATATAGTTGAGTGGCATGCCCTAGGGACGATCTTTTGGCATGTTATGTGATCTCTGAGATCACAGTCCTTTGTTGTTGTATCTGGGCTGCTGCCAGAGATTGCATGTCATTGTGAAGTTTCCTCAAATCTTCTTTCAGAGCGTCGAGTTCTTCTCTCAACTCTCTGTTCTCTTCCTCAAGATCATCCATTTTCTTTTGTCAATTGGCCCGAGTATTGTATGAATGAGACAGTTTGAGGCTAGAATCAAGACACAAATGTGAGATTCGTAGGGAAGAAGAATGTGTTATGGGCGAATGATGAATGATATGCAATGATTAATCAATTAAATTTTTGTTATTTAATCAAAGGAAACTTCCAAAATTGGATTGCAAATATCATACAGTGGAAACCCCATTTTATTGAATTCAAAGATTGCGGAAATGGAAATACAGTAATTTACAAAGTGTTGTAAAAGGAAATGTCTAAACTAATGGATCCAGAGTCCTCTCTGAGGGGAGCTCAGGTGCTGGTTCTGGTATTTTCCTTTTCTTTGACCGGGGCTCTTGAGTCGTTGTCGGGTTGTCATTCCTTTTCCAAGTGAAAGGAGCGAGCAAATTCCTTTGGTCTTCTTGACTCTCTATAGCAAGTTGCTCCAAAATCTCAATCAGAGCATCTTTATCTTTTAACAGTTGCTGTATTTTGTTACACTCTATGTTGAGAATACGATATTTGTTCCTCCAAGACCTCTTCTCCTGTTGAACTTTGTTGAGAGTAACCTGAAGTTTTTCTGTATCAGATATAAAATAAAGGACATATTCCCTTAATGAAAGAACTTCTTGACGAGGGTAAGGCATCCTCAGTTTGAGAGCTCTAGTTTGTACCCAGCGGAGATAAGGCTCCACAGAGATACAATCCAGTTTTCCTAGAGACTCTCTTCCTTTCCTATGAACATGTTTCCAGGCATGCACTATTTCAGTCTTTAGTGCCCTGTCATTTTCTCCTTCCTTGAAGAAAAGACCTTCCAGATGAGCATTACGCGGGACATGCCTCATCGGGTATCCAAATTGACGACGAACTAAAACTAGATGATAATTGATTCCTCCTTTAATTCCTATGAGGGGTACATTAGGGAAGTTTCCACAACGGTCAATGATTCTGATCCCGTCATAAATTTAATTGTACCAATCGATTTCAGAGTTGGTAAGAGACATGACTCTCTGCGACCAACGTAGAGTATTCTTTTGATCCCAAAATGCAGCAGAATTGGGTAAATAAGAAGTGAACCATTTGTATAGCAAGGGTACACAGCATGTGATCATTCCTCCGCTGTGCAAATTCCTTAAGTGTACAGAATGATAAGCATCTACGAGCAGGGTTGGTACGGGGTTTCCAATCAGAAAAATCTTAATGGCATTGATATCAACAAAGCTATCAATGTTAGGAAACAGAAATAACCCGTAGGAGAGCAAAGCAAAGATGCTTTCGAAAGGAGTTGTGTTCCCTATACTAGCAAAGTACAGGGCTTTCTTTATCAAAAACTGGGCTGGCATACCCTAGATTCCACCCTTGGTGGTCATGTGAGTCTTGACTTCTGACTCGTCCAAATAAATTGCCCTTGCAATGGTTTGATCCTTTGGAATTTCTTCCAGTCCAGAAAAGGGAGCTTAGTCAGTGATAGGTAAATCAGTCATGTGAGAGTTCTCCTCCAGTGTTGGCGCTAGTTGATAATCCGGGAATGTGAAACAATGATAGACCGGATCGTAGAATTGGATGAGTGTAGACAGGATTCCTTCAATTACATGGACCCTTAACAGGGACAGCAGTCCTCCATACTTAGCTCTGAAAGCATCAGGGTTGGTGATCATCCTCGCCAATCCTCTTAAATCCTCTAATTTTGGAGCCTTGAAGGTATACTTGTGAGTCCTTCTTCTACCGAAATCCATAACGCAATCTTTCTCTCTGACATTTGTAATCATTGTCTCAGTTTAATTTGAAAAAAGAGAGACTAGAAGAGAAAAAATTTCTTTGTTTTAAGTTTTTTAATGAAATGAATGCATGAATGCAGCACACAAAAACATAGAAAAAACATGGGGTCAAAGGTTCGGTGTCATGAAGTCAAGGCTCTACCCATCCCCAAAGGTTTTACTGGTGATTTTTTGTACCTGTCCGCAAAATCATTGACCCCTCTTGGGATAACAACAGCGGGCTGGAATCACCCGAGCAAGTTGATGTATCTTAGAGTAATCTCAAATGAGGGTAGTATCGCGTGACAACTATTTCCGATAGCTTCCGCACTACAAAATAGTAACATGGTCTTAGTCTACTAAAATCCCCAGCTTCTCAGATAACCCAATCGAACAATATGCTTTCAACAACCGAAGTCGTATATGCATTGAATCCGCAAAGGGTATCTCCACTGATTCGATGGTCTACCGGGACCTCTTATTTGGGAGTCACTCCCTGTAAGATTACTCGTCTCGTGCCATCACCTATCTTAGGTGTATACTCAATCTTTCCAAATGCGGCATCACCCGCAGTCCCATTAGCAGAAAAATAAACACGGATATCAAGTAGGAAAAGCAATATATATATATATATATTTATTCCTAAAGCTAACTTCTTAGACCTCTTAGGAGCTATAATAATCCTAGTCCTAAAAAATAAAATGACTCCCCAGTGGAGTCTCCATTTTACTATAGCGAACGATTTTTGTCGGTGACGCGACCACCTTATCGCTGGGTTTTCCTCACCGCAATGGTAGGAGGGGGTGCTACTTTCTGATTTCTTATTTATCCCATGAAGCTGAAAGGGAAAGGGAAGGTAACTAAACCTAACCTTGCACGCAAATGTCTAACAGGACAAACCCCTAAAGATATTGGGGGGGGTCCGGGTCAGGTTATACAATGGACAGTTATCAGTTACCCATCCTATATGTGGTTATCCACAGGATATTAGCTTTAGGTTTTGCTTTGTACTTGAAGGTGTTTATCTATTAATGGTTTGGGGAAAGTATGAGTGAGTGAGTTTTTGTTTATGTTTTTAGTAAGGTGCTGGACATAAGCTTTGATTGGTGTATAAAGGTATTGGATCTAGAGTTTTGGATTAGTATGCTCGCTAAGATTTTGCAATCTTATGCCTATGTATTCCCGTTTAAACGAAATAGGGAAATCGGAGCAATCGTAGTTCCTCCTATTCTAAGGGAGGAAAAAGATGTTTTAGTGTCTCGTTCAAAGCCCAAGACAGAGGCTAAACGAAGTATTTGTGTCTTGTTCAAAGCCCAAGATTGAAGCTAAAAGGTTGACTGAAAGAGAATTTGTCATCTCTAAAGAGGGATTGTTGATTTTTGGGTGCCTTGATCAAAGTCCAAGGTTGAAGCTAAGAGGTTGATTGACTCCACTGGAGAAGTCCTTATACAAAGCCTAAGAGGATCCTGTATGAGACCGACTAAACCAGAGAGTGGATATATTGGTGTCTTGTACAAAGCCCAAGACGGAGGCTAAAAGAGACTGACTCTTTGGGGATATCATTATATGAAGCCTAAGAGGAGGCTAACTTCGCTGGGGAGGTACTTATCTATCTTGTATAAAGCCCAAGATTGAGGCTAAAAGGGTTTGACTCAACAAGAGAGTGATCTTATCTGTCTCGTACAAAGCCGGAGATTGAGGCTAAAAAGAGTTGACTCAACGAGAGAGTGCTTTTTATCTATCTCGTACGAAACCCGAGATTAAGGCTAAAAATGTTTGACTCAACAAGAGAGTACAAAAAGGTAAGTGACTCAACAAGAGAGTCTATGGAGTGGTTGACTCAACAAGAGAGTCTGAAAAGGTGATCGACTCAACGAGAGAGTCTGAAAGGGTGATTGACTCAACAAAAGAGTCTGAAAAGGTTAACTCCGATGGGAGAATCATTGTACAAAGCCCAAGAGGAGGATGACTTTCCTGAGGAAATGATCATTATTCAAAGCCTAAGAGGAGGCTGTCTTCTGCTGAGAATTGTTGAGATCCCGAGGCAGGTCCAAGTGGGGAATCAACTCTTGCAGGGGAATACAGAAGAGTTGATAGATCAGATACCTTGAGGTTCTGATTTGAGATAGTGTTATACTTATGATAAACTAACCTGGCTGGGGATTTTAGGAGAGAGACGGGGTTTTAGAACCCACGAGTTTTAAGTCTGCTGGAGATTAATCTAGAATCCGGGGTTTCTTCCTATGTTTGTAGGGAACTTGAGAATGTCTTTGAGACTCAAGGAGATTTAGACTGTCCAAGTCTACTAGTGTGGTCTATCTTTGTACAATGCCCAAGAGGAGGCCGACTCGTTTAAGGGATGAGTATCAACCCTAAAATTAGTCTGAAGGCTTTTGTGACTCCTTTTAGAAAGACAGCTCTAGCAAAGGATGATTAAGTTCTGTCATATACCTCTAAGAGGTCGTGAGGGTCCTTGTACAAAGCCCAAGAGAAGGCATGAGAACTTTTAAGAAGCCGACGGGTCCTTGTACAAAGCCCAAGAGGAGGCGGGGATGCTTTTAGGAAGCCTGTGGGTCCCCAAACTAAGAGAAGTTCAAGAAATGCAATTCACAGAGAAGAGGTCATTCCAGGAAAGTTCGAGTGTTTGGAAGAAACTCAAGAGATGCTATTCACAGAGAATAGATCAACTCCGGGGAGTAGAATTTCTTTGACAATTTCTAAGGGTGACAGTCTGAGAAAAGGTTCACCGAGAATACTGTCTTTCTCTTTGTTCCATATTGATTAACCCCAAGAGAAGGGAAGAATGTATCTGGAAATCCTATGGGGATCTAGTTTTGACTGTATTTAAGAGTGACCAACATGGCTTTACCTAGTTCTAGACCTAGTTGCCGGGGAAAACTCTAAATAACTATATTAGTATATATATACAGTTGATATATGACAAGCATGTAAAGGAGTATGAAAGAAGACTAACCATGCGCAACTTCCCACAATACAGTTATATATATATTTGACATGTATTTAAAAGAATGAAAGAAGACTAACCATGTGCAGCTTCCCACAATACAATTATATATATTAAAGCGAGTAAATGAAAGCGGATAAAAACTTACAGGTGAGCAAGCTTCCAGGATGTTTTGTTAGTTGTTCAAAGAAAAAAGAAAGTTTTGATAACAACTGTATATTTGAATCTAAATCAAAAGGGAAATTACTTTGAAAAGATTGTTGGGGCTTATACTTAAAGAGAGGCCCAAGGTTTAACAGTGATCGAACCGTTATTTTGAATATCGTATCGGGACTTATACAACGACTGAGGCCCAACAAGGTTTTCTGTACAAAGGTATGGGTCTTACAACTCAAGGAGAGGCCCAAAGATTATTTTGAAAAAAAAGAAAGATGGGACTTACAACACGAGGGTAGGCCCAGATGGTTTGTTTGAAAACGGCGATCGCGCCGAGGCTTTTGAAAACACAGTGGGTCTTATACAATGTCTGAGGCCCAGCAAGGTATCTTATTTACAAGGAATGGGTCTTACACTCTATTAGAGACCCAAAAGTGTTTTTGTACAGGTGATGGGGCTTACAACTCAAGGAGAGGCCCAAAGATTTTAAACTGGCGATCGCGCCGAGATTTTTTATCGTGTCGGGACTTATACAATATCTGAGACCCAAAATGCTTTTGGTTAAAGGGGATTGGGTCTTACACTCTATTAGAGGCCCATGAGTGTTTATACAAAAGATGGGGCTTACAATTCAAGGATAGGCCCATGTGATGGACAATGATCGCACCGTCGCTTTGAAAATTATATCGGGACTTATACAAGTGACTGAGGCCCAAAATGTTTGTATATGATAAGGGATGGGTCTTACACTCTATTAGAGGCCCAAGAGTATTTGAAAAAGATTTATGAGGGTGAAAATCAAAGAAACCCAAATTTTATTATTTTTAAAAATAAATTCTTAAAGAAAATCAATAAATAATGATAAAATACCAAATAAGCTTGAATAAACAACTTGTGATTTTCGGTTAAGATTTGAAAAATGATGTTTTAATCACAAGATGAATTAAAACTCATTTGGTTTTGATTTTCAAGATAAAAATCCACTTTTAAAAGTGTTTAAAACAATAAAAAATGAATTTATTTACAAAAATACCAACTATATTAAATAATTAATATAAATATGATTTTTTTGTGGAATAAAATATTTTAACATTTTTTGTGATTTTTTGTAAAAAGAACCAATCAAAAATCATTAAAATTGAGAGAGTTATTAATTTTCCAAATTATTTAAAAATAATATGAAAAATAATAAAAAGTGGAAAAAGTGATAAAAAAGAGGATCTGGGGCGAGGGGGATTCGAACCCCAGACCTCTTGTGTGTAGCGTGCGCCTTCTACCACTGGGGTGGTGATACATTTGTGTATCAAAACCACCCTATGAATACATGAGGCATGCCTTGTTTTTGGCCTGGCCAAGGCAAGGCAAGGCAAGGTTTTGGCAAAAAACGTGAAGCTTGTAACTTTCTCATTTCTCCATGGATTGGGACAAAATTTAGGTCTATCCTGCCTAGAATTTCACAAGGAATCCAATGGTGGTGGTGGTTTTTTCAGATGAGGCTCCTATTTCAAAACCCGATAGTGTTCTTGAAATAGGCCTATAATTGCATTTTCTATGCTACCTATTGTTACATGCATGAATTACATGATGAATTGGTTCAAACACAACATATATAACATGTATGAGATGTGCATGATCAGTGGACTTCAAAGCAATGCATAATTCAAAGAGTTCAAGTTGTGATGCTTACCTCTTTAGGAGCTTGTTGTGCAATCTGTCAAGCTTCTTGTGCCAGAAGTAATTTGATGTTTTGGACACTCTCAATTGATCCCTTAGAAGCTTTTAGAATGGTTGGAACTAGCTGAAATCTTCAGGAACAAGTTTGAGCTCTTTCATACAAAAAAGGCAAAAGTGACCAATATGGCAACTCTCTCAAATGGTGTTCCAGATGTGGGGAACCATTTGGGACAGTTCAAGGATGATATTTTGAGTGTATTTGAGGTTTTATCTAGTTTTGAAAGTGACTGAATCAAGACATGGCTTGAAAAATGCAAAAAAGTCAAATTTTAAGGTTTTGAGAGGGGACTTTGTGATTTTGGTGTTACAGGTCACATGTGAGAGTTTAGACAACTTAGATATTACATATTGGATGTGTTTGGATCATGAGCGGTGATGGAATTGCTCTCTAACTCAAAAACTCAGAGTTACCTTGCAAAAGAAGGCATTTTGGCCTAGAGAAAGGGATTTTGAGGAAAGCAAGTGTTGTAGTGCTTTGGTGTACTCAAATTGAGTACAAATGAGCTCTATTTATAGTAGAGCAAGTTTGGTTTGCAAGCAATAGTGTGTGGCAACTACAGCAGGCTGTTGGCCAATTGGATCACTTTGGAATCTTAAGTCTCCTCTAGCCATTAACTAGAGGTTAGAGCACAAGCTTTGTAGCTTTGGTTCAGAGATAAACTTGGACTGAATTTAGTTGGAATAGGCTCAGTTCATGCCACCTTGGTGCATCCATTGAATGCTTGAAAACCAAATTGGAATCTTGAAGCATCTTTAGCCTTTTTAGGTTTGGCATGCTATTTGTAGATTCATGGACTTTGGAGGCTTGGAGATCAGATCATCCCCCTTGGATTTGATCCTCAGATGTGTCCAAAATGGTGACAAGGCTTGGATTTGTCATATTTGAACAAATCGAGCAAAATGCACAAAATATGCCAAATCTGTCTTGGAAGAATCAGTTCATGAGGCCATGTTTCAAGGGTTGTATCTCCTTGCTAAAATGGAATTTGGAGATGATCTGGTACTTGTTAGAAAGCCCTCATGGCATATTTTAACTTTAATGTCCAACCCAAGACCTGGTTTGGCTTGGATCAAGGTGAAAAATGTCCTTACATTTTGGAAAAAGTAAGGCAGATTTTGACTTAGTGAAAATTTTACTAAGTGTTGGAAAAATGTGATTTTCATGTTTTCAGCCATTTTGATCACTCCATAACTAAATATCCATGAAGATTTGGAATGAGATGTAGTTGACACTTTTAAAGTATGCCATGAGAGCTACAAATCCATCTTTGGACCATCCAAAATGGTTCCTTGGATCTCAAGTTATGATCCTTGGAAGTTGGTACCCTAGCCATTTTGTTTCATAACTTAGAAAAATTCTAACTTTTTTATGGTTACCCCTTTTACAAGTTATCTCACTTTTTTGGTTTTTCTTGATGAATGATGATTCCAATCACACATTAACATCATTTTAGGGTTAAGGAACCATAATTGTGAAAAATCTCAAAAAGTCAAACTTTGACTTTTGTGCACAGTTGACTTTTTATCAGATGAATTCCAAACTGTGCGATCCTTTGTGAAATCAAGTCCTTGATCTAAATCAAACTTGATGGATATGTTCCATAGGTGTTATAGGGTGTATTGAATCATGTCCCAGGATTTGGGAGCATATCCAGGTCAAAAGTCAAAGGTTCAGTTGACTTTTTCCCCGAAACCCTAATTGTGGTTCAGATGAAATTGAAACTTGTAGATCAAGCTTCTTGGATCAATCTATTGTTGAAAATGGATCAATGTGGTGTATTGGAGACCCTCAAATCATGTCTTGAGGCCTTGGCTCATGCTTTGTCCCAAAAGTCAACTTAGGGGTGAATTAGGTCAAGAAACCCTAATTCCTGATTTTTGACAAATGCATCCCCTGAGGTTAAATTGACTTGATGATTGGGTCCATGAGGTCCCATGGAGTATCTTAGGTTATGCTTTGAAGCATTGGCTCATGCCTAGAGGAATATTTCCATCTGGAGGCCTTGGTCGACCAAAACCCTAATTTGGTGACACTGGAGATCTTGAGGCTTGATCCACTTGGAATGTAGCAACCTTGTGCTTGGTTCTTGATGTAGGAGTCCTCTTGATCCTTTATAGGTGTTTGAGAAGTTAGACAAGTTGAAGATCATGTCATTCCTTGATTGATCCTTTGTCTAAGTGCTCTGATAGGGCTCAAAAACCCTAATTCTTGTTTGTGGTGAATGCTCACCCATCTTTGGGAGACTGATGAGGCATAACGATACATCCATATTATGGTGATGATTTGTACAATGATGGGGAATCTAGGTGGTCAAAATTTGGGGTATGACAATGAGTCGGGCTCATCGTCAGTTAAGATGACCCGCTCAATCCTCATTGCAACCATATTTTACTTGAAAAGCAGAGGAAAATAGTGAATTCGACATTCCAGATCAAATCCACCCTTCCACTGCAAATCAAGTGAAAGGGCGAGGAAAGGAGGCGAGGGGCTTTCGTAACCCGAAATTTGACCTCCCTTTGCCTTTTGCATAAGCATGTGTATTCGCATCACCGGCATACGCATCCGCACTTTTTCTCTATGATTTTTACGGGAATATTCAGATTTTCCAACCCCGATTAATCGCATCCTTGCAAAGTCATCACATCATCCAAACAAGCACAAAACAAGGGTTTCCATGCCTACTCATCAAAACAAGTGGTGGAAAATCGAAACCGGGCCTCCAACACTTGTTCCTAAGCAATTTGGGCAAATTTTGCCTAGAGTAATCGATTACCCTGTGCAGATTTGCAGATTCTGCTGCATTTTTAGGACAACACCTTTGCACTCTCTTTTCTCTTGTGTTCTACTTGGTTCTAGCATTGTGTGAAACATTCTAGACAGTTTAAGACCATTCAAGACACTCCACTTACATTTATTCCAATGCATCACTTGGAATTAAGTGTACCATGTTACTTAATTTCCAAGCATGTGAGCCTTTGATGTGGATTTGCATTGGGATTGCTCCACCGAGTTAACTAACTAACTAACCGAGTCAACTTCTGACTCGGTGAGTCAAGTGTAACTAACTCCCAAGCTAGCTCCAAAGCTCACTCCAAATCACATTCCAAACCTATCAACTCCAAACCAAAACTCTATATAAACAAAGCTCCACCATTTTACAAACCCAGAACCATTTCGATCATTTCTCACTCTCTTCACTCTCAATTCTCTTATTTCTCTCTGCATTTTTTGCAAGTTCTTCACCCTTAATTATCTCATTTCTCTATGCATTTTTTGCAAGTTCTTCACCTTCATCTTTGTTGAATCCCTGCTTTTGAGGTTGGCATTAATTTTGGTAAAACTAACTTAGCAGAAAGATGTTGGACAAGATGTCCTAACATGTTGAACTAACTGCAGGTTAAGATGTTAGACAAGATGTCCTATCAGGAGGATTCGACATCTTTCTCTGTTACAGTTTTGAACTAACTGTTTTTGGTAACAGGTGTGATTGGAATATGACTAGGATTCCAGGTGGCACCTGAGTTTATGGAATCATAGATTCTGATTCTAAATGAATTTGCGGTTTCTTTGTGAAGGAGACATTTTTGGTAACTTGGGATTGGAGAAAGAATTAGGTCGCTAATTCTGAGGAAGTTATTTGCTGCGCTTTTGAAGCCTAAGTCTACCTGTGGTTTACATTATAAATAGGTTAGAGTTAACCTAGTTTGTGGATGATTGTTGCAGTTGTTTTAGATGTACTAGGGTTTGTACTTTTGTGAGCCTCTCACGTATTGTGTGAATACCTGAGAAGGACTGTTTATTGAGTTGTAATATTTTCAGTCACTGCTATGATTGGAAGGGAATTGAGAAGGGTCTCATACCTAGGAGAGTCTTAGGTAGAAATCTAGGAAGGGTAGTTTCTAGGTGCTAAGTTGTAAACGTTGGAGTTTAGCTTAGAACCAATTCTACTTAGTGATTTCATTCCTGGCTTGGTAGCCCCCAGACGTAGGCGTTGTTGTTCACTGAACTGGGTTAACAATTTCTAGTGTTGTTTACTTTCTATTGTTTATGTTTGTTATTCCTTAGATCCTTGTGAGAAGCAGAGATCAAGTGTCACGACATCCTGTCTGACATCTTCGTGATCTGCTTAACCAGAATTTCAATTGGTATCAGAGCAGGCATCATGCTCTGTAACTGGGTGAGATTCAGGGACGATACTTTCTGGTTCGATGGATAAAGAAGGAGGAATTCTTAATAGACCACAAATACTGGATGGTTCCAATTATGATTATTGGAAAGTTCGCATGGAAAGGCTTAGAAGTCTGTGGTTAAGGGGTGAGATCCACCAAAGATCAAAGACAAAGATGGGAAGCTCACCGAGGAGGTGAAACCTGAAGAAGATTGGAATGATGAAGATGATAAGCTTGCTCAAGGAAACTCCAAAGCCTTGAATGCTTTGTTCAATGGGGTGGACAAGAACATCTTCAGACTCATAAAAAATTGTACTGTTGCAAAGGATGCGTGGGAAATCCTGAAGACTGCGCATGAATGCACCTCTCATGTCAAATCCTTAAGGCTTCAACTTCTCACTACTAAGTTTGAAAACTTAATGAAGAGAGAAGATGAAAGTATACATGACTTTCATATGAATATTGTTGATATTTCCAACACATCTAGTGATCTTGGAGAGAAAATCCCTGAAGCCAAGTTGGTCAGGAAAATTCTAAGTTCTCTCTCCAAGAGGTTTGATATGAAAGTGACGGCTATTAAAGAAGCTCAGGACATTAATACCATGAAGGTAGATGAGCTTATGGGATCACTCCAAACCTTTGAGATGGCAATTAGTGAAAAGGATGAAAAGAAGAAAAGTCTTGCTCTGGTGACCAACCAAGAAGAGGGTGACACCAAAGGGGACTTGTCCAAAGCGGTAGGGTTCCTTGAAAAACAATTTCATCAACTGGTAAAGCAATTGGATGAGAATTCTAAGACAAATGTTAAGGCTCAGACTTCTGACATCTATAGATCAAGAAACTTAGGGAGAAGGCCTAGCTATGATAAGAAACTCAACCGAGGGAAGGGAGTTCAATGCTTTGAGTGTGGGGGTTTTGGACACACAAGAGGTGAGTGTCCCACATACCACAAGAAGGAGAAAAAAGGTTTATCCACCTCATGGTCTGAGGATGACTCCTCAAGCGATGAAGAGACTACTAAGAAGGTGTCTGCTATGACTGGAGTATATGATTCTGACAAGGAGTCAGATAACAGATCGCTCAATTCTAATGGCTTTGCTGAATTGTATCAACTAGGACAAGATCAGCAGAATCTTATCTCACAACTATGTGATGAAAGACGGAACTGAAATTCTGGCCTATGCAGACAACATATGTCCTAACACATGTTAAGACATTGTGCTACATAATCATTTAAACTCAAAGGCGCAACAGCAGACTGATACCTTGAATATCAGAACTGTACCATCACAGATGTCACGACATCTGATTCAACATGTTTATCATGAACCCTAACAGAAAACGTAAATCTGCAGAATGATAAAGCACACAGTAATTGTTAACCCAGTTCGATGCAAACTCACCTACATTTGGGGGATACCATTCCAAGAAGAAGACTCCACTATCTGTAGACTATTACAAAGTTAAACTCCCCCGTTTACAACTTCATACCTAACATCTACCCAATGAACATCTTTACCAAGGTTAAACTCTAACGTTTAGAACCCTGATATGAGATACCCCACTCACTTCCCTTAATCACCAACTGTGATTTCTACATCATCCCTATCAATACAGAAATCTGTCAAGCATACTTGACAAACAAGCTAACTCGGATTTGCTTAAAAGCTTCATCCAAGAACAATACACAATCCAATACCTCAAGGCTTATGGATCTATGCGACACCTATATCTACCACAGTGTATCAACTGATACAAAGGGAGACTTACAACCTAGAAAGCCAACGACTCTCAAAACCCTAAACCCTTGTTTCTCATGCAAGAAAACAAGGTTACAATAGGCGTACTTAGGCATACAACAACCTAGGTCTAAGTCTTCTATTTATAGGCTTCTGCTTCCTTGGGCTTCAGTCTTTAGTCCTTGATCCATTCAGCAATTTCTCCTTGAGTGTTACAACAGATTAAAAACTAACTTAAGCCAATTAGTTCAGGATGTCAAGATACATGTTAAGACATTTTGTTCAACATCACGTCTTCAGCAGAATTATTTAGCTTGATTTCATTGTTGAGTTAACAATTATACTTTTCCAAAATTTGTTCAAAAACTCAGAGCATTCAGGAACCATCTGGAAACGATCTCATAATTGGAGGATAAAATGGAGAGGTTAAACTCCAAACTCAATAACCTGACCAAGTATATAAGGATGATGAACAATAGCTCAGACATGCTAGATGAAATCCTTATGTCAGGAAGAAATGCTGGAAGTGGAAAGGGTCTTGGCTATAATGATCAAGTTGAGATCAAAGGACATAGGACTGGATGGAACTCAGCGAACTCAGTCCAAGTGATGTCAAGAAGGATGTCTCAACATCATCAAAGGCCTCATAACAACTCTCCAGGAAAACAAAAATAGGACAAACATTGTTACTACTGCGGGAAGTTTGGTTATATACAGGCTCACTGCTACAAGTTGAATGGATATCCTAAATCTTCAAAACAATCCAGAAGAAGAAGGAAGACTCCCAAAGGGAAGAAGAAATGGATACCTAAGGGTCAAACTGTAGCTTTCATTTCCCATACCTCCCTGAGAGCCTCCGCCAAAGAAGACTGGTACTTTGACAGTGGTTGCTCCAGACACATGAGTGGTGTGAAGAAGTTCTTGGCTGACATCAAACCCCATCCCACTATTCATGTCACCTTTGGAGATGGCTCAAAAGGAGTAATCAAAGGTGTTGACAAGCTGAAGTATGAAGGTCAGCCTTGCCTTGATAGAGTTTTGTATGTCAAGGGATTGAATGCAAATCTAATAAGCATCAGCCAACTGTGTGACCAAGGTCTTAAGGTAAACTTCTCTGAATCTGAGTGCCTGGTTACAAATGATAAAGAAGAACTCATTATGAAAGGTACCAGATCCAAGGATAACTGCTACTTGTGGGCTCCTCATGAAACTCAGAGTCCCTCCACCTGCTTGGTGTCTAGGGAGGATGAAGTAAAGTTGTGGCATCAGAAACTAGGGCATTTGTACTTAAAAGGAATGAAAGAAGTCATATCCAAGGAAGCTGTCAGAGGAATTCCAAATCTTAAGATAGATGAAGGGAAGATATGTGGGGAATTCCAAATTGGGAAACAAACTAGAATGTCACACAAAAGGCTTCAACAACAAACCACCTCAAGGAACTTAGAGCTTCTTCATATGGATTTAATGGGACCTATGCAAGTTAAAAGTCTTGGAGGAAAAAGGTATGCCTATGTGGTTGTTGGTGATATTTCTAGATACACTTGGGTGCACTTTATCAAGGAGAAATCAGAGGTGTTTGAAGTCTTTAAGGGATTGTGCCAGAGACTTCAAAGAGAAAAAGACTGTGGTATAATCAGAATCAGAAGTGATCATGGGAGGGGATTTGAAAACAACAAGTTTGATGAGTTCTGCTCCTCAGAAGGAATTAGTCAAGAGTTCACTTCACCCATCACTCCTCAATAGAATGGTGTGGTTGAAAGGAAAAATAGAACTATTCAAGAGTGTGCAAGGGTTATGCTTCATGCAAAGAAACTTCCGTATCACCTCTGGGCTGAAGAAATGAACACAACTTGCTACATCCTAAACAGGGTAACCATCAAATCAGGAACTTCTGCTACCTTGTATGAATTATGGAAGGGTAGAAAACCAACGGTGAAATACTTCCATGTCTTCGAAAGCAAATGCTACATTCTGGCAGACCGTGAGCAGAGGAGAAAGATAGATCCCAAGAGTGAGGAAGGAATCTTCCTAGGTTACTCCACAAATAGCAGAGCATATTGTGTCTACAATCCAAGAACTCAAGTTGTATTGGAGTCCATAAATGTTGTGGTTGATGACTCTCCTATGGAGGTTGAATCTATAAATGATATTGGAGCATTCTTTCCAATGGAAGAGGAAGATGTCACAGAAGATGTTGAAACACCTCAAGATGACTCTGAAGATATTGTAGTACCCAACGATGACAATCACGAGTCTACTGTGACCGAGAGAGTTGACAAGGGACCTTCCATCAGAATATAGAAGGATCATCCTAAAGAACTCATAATAGGGGATCCAAATGGAGGTAGGATGACTAGATCGGGATGTGGTGGCAAGTGCCTGCTTTGTGTCAAAGATGGAACCAAAAAATGTTAAGGAGGCCTTGATAGATGAATTTTGGATTAATGCAACGTAAGAAGAGCTTGAACAGTTCAAGAGACATGATGTTTGGGATCTGGTACCCAGACCAGAAGGATAAAATATGATCGGCACTAAGCGGGTCTTTAAGAACAAGCCTGATAAACATGGAGTTGTCACAAGAAACAAGGCCAGACTCGTCACACAGAGATATACCCAGATAGAGGGAGTGGATTTTGATGAAACTTTTGCACCTATAGCTAGACTAGAATCTGTATGACAGCTCCTTGGAATAGCTTGTCTTCTGAAGTTCAAACTCTTTCAAATGGATGTTAAAAGTGCCTTTTTGAATGGATATCTCAGTGAAGAGGTCTATGTGGAACAACCCAAAGGCTTTGTTGATCCAACATTTCCAAATCATGTCTACAAGCTGAAGAAAGCCTTATATGGGTTGAAACAAGCTCCAAGGGCCTGGTATAAAAGGCTGACTGAGTTCCTTGTTACAAATGGCTACAGAAAGGGAGGAATTGATAAAACTCTTCTCGTCAGAGAAAAGGAAGGTAACCTCATGATAGCACAAATCTATGTTGATGACATTGTTTTTGCTGGAATGTCTGAAGAAATGGTCCAACATTTTGTTAAGCAAATGTAGTCAGAATTTGAGATGAGTTTAGTCGGAGAATTAACCTACTTCCTTGGTATCCAAGTCAAACAAATGGAAGATTCCATTTTTCTTTATCAAGGTAAATATGCCAAGAATATTGTTAAGAAGTTTGGCTTGGAAAATGCAAAGCACTAGAGGACTCCTGCCCCTACACACCTAAAATTGACAAGAGATAATAATGATATAAGCATTAATCAGAGTCTGTATAGAAGCATGATTGGAAGTCTCCTATACCTTACAGCCAGTAGACCTGATATAACGTTCTCAGTAGGAATCTGTGCAAGGTATCAGGCTGAACCCAAAGCAAGCCATATTAATCAAGTCAAGAGGATTCTAAAGTATGTGAATGGAACATACAACTATGGACTACTCTACACACACAACTCTGACTCTGTATTAATAGGATATTGTGATGCTTACTGGGTTGGAAATGCATATGATAGAAAAAGTACCTCAGGGGGATGCTTTTTCTTAGGAAACAATTTAATTTCTTGGTTCAGCAAAAAGCAAAACTGTGTCTCTTTGTCCACTGCTGAAGCTGAGTACATTGCAGCAGGGAGTAGCTGCTCTCAAATGATGTGGATGAAACAAATTCTAACTAAATACAATGTCCCACAAGATGTTATGACACTCTTCTGTGACAACTTAAGTGCAATAAATATTTCTAAGAATCCCATCCAGCACAGTCGAACTAAACACATTGACATCAGGCATCACTTCATTCGAGATCTGGTGGAAGATAAAGTCATCACTCTGGAACATGTGGCCACAGAAAATCAATTAGCTGACATCTTTACTAAAGCTCTGGATGCAAATCAATTTGAGACATTGAGAGGCAGGCTTGGAGTTTGCCTTTCTAATGAGGCATAACTTTCCAATGGTTAGGGGGAATGATATTCTGGTCTCCGAATATGTATTCCCGCCATAGTGAGATGATTTTTCAGTATTCTCTCTTATTCTTTTTTTTTTCATTTTCTTCTTTCTTTTGGTTGTGTAAGGGTTGAATGCCCAGGATAATTTTCGTTTTTCTGTTGGGTGTGTAAGTTTAATTACTTTGAACTGGTTTATTGGTTTTTGAGTTAGTCCTTTTACCTTTGTCATATTGTGGCTAACTGTTTTTGGTAACAGGTGTGATTGGAATATGACTAGGATTCCAGGTGGCACCTGAGATTGTGGAATCAGATATTCTGATTCTAAATGAATTTGCAGTTTCTTTGTGAAGGAGACATTTTTGGTAACTTGGGATTGAAGAAAGAATTAGGTCGCTAATTCTGAGGAAGTTATTTGCTGCGCTTTTGAAGCCCAAGTCTAGTTGTGGTTTACATTATAAATAGGTTAGAGTTAACCTAGTTTGTGGATGATTGTTGCAGCTGTGTTAGAAGTACTATGGTTTGTTACTTTTGTGAGCCTCTCGCGTATTGTGTGAATACCTGAGAAGGATTGTTTATTGAGTTGTAATATTTTCAGTCACTGTTGTGATTGGAAGGGAATTGAGAAGGGTCTCATGCCTAGGAGAGTCTTAGGTAGAAATCTAGGAAGGGTAGTTTCTAGGTGCTAAGTTATAAACGTTGGAGTTTAGCTTAGAACCAATTCCACTTAGTGATTTCATTCCTGGCTTGGTATCCCCCAGACATAGGCGTTGTTGTTCACCGAACTAGGTTAACAATTTCTGGTGTTGTTTACTTTTTGCTGTTTACGTTTGTTCTTCCTTAGATCCTTGTGAGAAGCAGAGATCAAGTGTCACGACATCCTGTCTGACATCTTCGTGATCTGCTTAACCAGAATTTCAATCTTCATCTTCTTCCCCAAACCACACTAAAGCTCCATTATCACCATTAAAGAGTAGCAAATTTCACATTGAAATTGCTTTCTCTTGAGCTTAAGCCTTCTTTCATCTTCGATTGTGTTTGGATTTCTAGAATCACAACAAATTCTACTTCAGTTCAAGTGTTCATATCAATTAATTCGGTGCAAATTCGATCTCGGTGCATTTTCGCATTTTTGCTCGGTTTCGCTACTATTCGAAGTGCAAGTGCAGAATTCTCTAGTTTTTTCAGTTTTTCTCCACTTATTTTCATCACATTTTCTTGTAACAATCACCAAGCCAATTCTCCAGCTTGTAGGTTGGTAGCTCTTGCTATATTTACTGTTTCGATCATTTTCGCGCATGTACGATGTTGTTTCGATAGCTTTTTGGTTCGATGAATCATGTGATTGTTGGATCTTTGATCTCCATGTTTAATTCTTTCAATTTGTGTTTAAATGCTCATACACGATGTAATTTTCGTGCACAAATTCATACCATAGCATGTGGTAGTTTAGATAAGTGATTAGGTGCTGGAAGTGCATTTTGAAAAGCTGTTTTTTGCCACTATTACAGTGGTAATCGATTACTCATATGAGGTTAATCGATTACTCTATACAAATTTTCACTAATTCTGTTATTTTCAAGCAGGTAATTGATTACCTGCATTGTGGTAATCGATTACCACTATAACAAAAAGTCATTTTTGAGTTTTTCCAAGCTTGTTTGACATTTTTTCCTCCTCTAACATCCATGGATTAATATGCTTGATATTTGTGGATGTTTTAGGTGTTGTTTAGCCTCTGTTTGAAGCATGCTTGCAATAATTCGATGCACGATTTATCGATTACGTAACTGCTTGCATTTTTTGGCATTACTTCGGTCATGATCATTCTTGCACATCTTTTGCTCACATGTTAACATGATTTGTGATACATGCTAATTAATATTTGGTACTGTTTTGCACTTTCATTCATGTTGGCATTAAGTTTGTTCTTCAAAGAATGAGCTTAATCTTGTATAATCAATAATCCACACTTTTGCTTTAATGATTTTGCATCTCTTTGGAAAATTGTTAGCACATCAATTCCCTTTGATTGATTAATCAAAACCTTGTTTCGATTAGTTGATCCTTCCTTGCTCTTCTCTTTAGGCTTCCTTTAAAGTCTTGTTCGTACGACGCACTAGAGCACTGTACAAATGGGCGTTGTTATGCTGTCCGTTTCAATTTCCGCACTATACTTTGGTGCTAGAGAAGGGATGAGAGTGGAGAATTCCTACACTAATCTTGATTATTTTGGGTAGGGGATGAATGACCTTGTGCTTGGAATAATCGTCTCTACCTCCAAGTTGTAGTGCCTTTCAATCCTCATTCGAGTCGATCCTTGATCACTCCTACCCCTTTCAATCTCTCTTTTGATCAATCACCATTCTCTTGGTTAAAGATCTTGGTCTCTTAGGTTAATAACCATCTTTTGGTTCAACACCTCTCTTCTGATCAATCATTGTTCATTGATTCCCCATCAGGGTCGTGATCACTTGTTCCGTTGGTTAATCACAGGCATACTGTTAATACCAATTCTCTTTTTCCCCTGAGGTCGCAAACTTTTTCTTCGGTCAACACAGTTTTCCTGTTAAACACTGAAACCCTTGCAGAGTTCGCAACCTTCTATTGGTTCTTCTCCCTTTGATTCATTAACCACTGCCTGTCAGTTAAAACACCAATTTACACTTCTTCTCAGTTAACCACAGTCTATCTGTTAACATACTGAGTTCCTCTTGGGTTAATCACCTTTTCTTAGTTAATCACCCATTTCTCAGTTAACCACAACATGTGTGTTAATATATTGATCTCATTTTGAGTTACTCACTTTCTCTTGGTTAATCACTCATCGTTTTTTTGGTTAATCACAGTCCTTCTGTTAAAACCAATACCCTCGTGAGTTGGTAACCCTCTTTTGGTTCGAATACTCGCACCCTTGGGTTAGTAACCTTCTTTTGGTTAAAATACCCTTATCGTTGGTCAAGTACTGCTTGTTTGGTCAGTACCAACATCCCCAGTGGGTCACAACCTTTTCTCGGTTCTACACGCGTCCTTTGGGTCACAACCTTTGCTCAATTCTACACCCATCCTTTGGGTCACAACCTTCGCTTGGCTCTACACCTGTTCTTTTGGTTGATCACAGTCTATCTGTTAAAACCTCTCTCCTCGCAGAGTTGTAACCTTTTCTTTCTTCGGTTAACCATAGTTTATCAGTTAATATACCAAAATCCCTTCAGAGTTAAACACCTTCTCTTGGTTCAGTACTCTCTCCTTTTGGTTCATCACAGTCCTGCTGTTGACACTAAAACCCTTGTTCCCCACAGAGTCTTAATCTCTTTCTCTTCGGTTAACCACTACCAGTCAGTTAACATACTGAATCCCATTTTCTCTTGGTTTTGACACCATATATTTGTTTGTTCCCCAGTAGGGTCGCTAACCCTCTAATCCTTGACATAATTCTTTGCTCTCTTACTCCCCAGTGGAGTCTCTATTATTCTTTCTCTTCTTGGTTTCGACACCACTCTTGCACCTCTATCCTCAGCATAGTTACTATCGTTTCCTTTGCACGTCTTTCTTGGTTCTGACACCAATTATTTTGCATCCCCAGCGGAAATTTCTCCCTTTTATTTGCTCTTGGTTTTGACACCATTTTCCCTTTCCTTTTCCGTCTTGGTTCCACGAACTACGGACGCTCTGATTCTTCATTCATTCGAATGTAAGATACATATGCACAAGATTGCGATGATCTTGGCTAGCACACTCTCACTTTCTCCGCTCCTTCCTCTTTCTTGTCCCTGGTTCCATAAACTACGGCGCTCTGATTTCCTCATTGCACTATAAGGGTACGTAGGCACGAGGGTCCTAATCCTCCGCCAGCACTTTCTTTCTTTCTTTTTTCTTTTCTCTTCTTTCTCTTCTTTTAGCTAGAAGACTTTAGATAGATAACCCATCCAAGCCTAGAAGCAAGCGAAATGGTTCCCGTCGAGTACCACGGATGCGTTAGGTGCTAGTATTTTCCTTTCGCATAACCGACCCCCTGACCCGTTTCTCTTCTCTTTAGGTTTTATCGATATTTTCCCTATCCTCTGAGATTAAATAAAGTTTGGTGACGACTCTGTTGTATCTTTGAGTGTGCGGTTCACTCAGGTATAATCCTGCTAGCTTCAGCTGGCGACTTTGCTGGGGAGTCCTTGCTCTTGCGAGTTGGAGCCTCGCCTAGTTCTGTTTGTTTCCTGGCTAGCTGGGACTCCCCAGATTCAGCTGGCGACTCTGTTGGGGAGTCCTTGCGCTTGCAAGTTAGGGTCTCGCCTAGTTTTGTTTGCTTTTCTTGCTTGTTTGGGTGTTTATCTTCTGCGCTTTACTCGCTTTATTTTACTTGCTCTAGCTTTACGTTTATTTACTGCATTTCTTTACTACTTTCAATATTCATTTACTGCATATTCTGGATATCTGCTATATTTTCTGCTGTTGTTGGGATGAGTAGATATTGTTGGAGAGAAATGTCCTAACACCGGGCTTGAGCATGCACATAGGCTAGAACGTGGATAGTCGTGAGGCCTGCGTTTTGCGCGTTGGGTTACCACGAGAGCCACATCCCAGATCGTGATTCGCTTGAGAATACTTCCGTCCTGCGAGAATTCGCTATGGCGGGGGGTTTTCATTCTGAGTCCTATGGTTTGGGCGACCTTTCTAGGGACCACCTTGTTGTGTCTAGATCACACCTGTGAGTGGGACATGGGTTTGTAGCGAGCGATTTTTGTCGGTGACGCGACCACCTTATCGCTGGGTTTTCCTCACCGCAATGGTAGGAGGTGGAGCTACTTTCTGATTTCTTATTTATCCCATGAAGCTGAAAGGGAAAGGGAAGTTATCTAAAACTAACCTTGCACGTGGATGTTTAACTGAACAAACGCTTAAAAGAGATTGGGGGGTCCGGGGTCAGGTTATACAATGGGGAGTTGTCAATTACCCATCCTATATGTGGTTATCCACAGGATATTAGCTTTAGATTTCGCTTTGTACTTGATGGTGTTTATCCGTAAATGGGTTAGGAAAGTTTCTTGGGAAGTATGAGTGAGTGAGTTGATGTTGATGTTCGGATTTTCCCGATGTTTTTGGTAAGGTACTGGACCTAAGTTTTAATTAATGTGTGAAGGTACTAGACCTAGAGTTTTTTATTAGTATGCTCTCTAAGATTTCGTAATCTTATGCCTACGTATTCCTGTTTAAACGAAACAGGGAAATCAGAGAAATCGTAGTTCCCCCTATTCTAAGGGTGGAAAAAGATATTTGGTGTCTTGTTCAAAGCCCAAGATTGAAGCTAAAAGGTTTATTTGTGTCTTGTTCAAAGCCCAAGACTGAGGCTAAAGGTTTGACTGAGAGAGAATTTGTCATCTCTAAGGAGGGATTGTTGATTTTTGTGTGCCTTGATCAAAGTCCAAGGTTGAAGCTAAGAGGTTGATTGACACCACTGGGGGAATCCTTACCCAAAGCCTAAGAGGAGACTGGATAAGACCGACTCAACAAGAGAGTGTATATATTGGTGTCTTGTACAAAGCCTAAGATTGAGGCAAAAAAAGAGACGGACTCTTTGGGGATATCATTATACAAAGGCTAAGAGGAGGCTGAAAGCTTGACTTTTCTGGGGAAAATGTTCTGTCTGTCTTGCACAAAGCCCAAGATTGAGTCTAAAAGGGATTTTGACTACGTCGGGGAGATTTGTATGTGTTTTGTACAAAGCCCAAGATTAAGGCTGAAATAGGTTTGACTCTTGCTGGAGAGTATTATCTGTCTTGTATAAAGCTCAAGATTGAGGCTGAAAAGAGTTTGACTCTGCTTGGGAAATCATTCCTAAAAGCCTACAAGAAGGCTGGGAGGAAATGACTTTACTGGGGAAGATATTTGTTCCAAGCTTAAGAGATGAAGATTTATGTCTTGTACAAAGCCCAAGATTGAGGCTAAAAGGGTTTGACTCAACAAGAGAGTGCTTTTATCTGTCCTGTACAAAGCCCAGGATTATGGCTGAACAAGCTGGAGAAATTATTCGACACAACTTGAGAGGAGGCTAGCTCCTGTTAGGGGAAATCTTTATGCCAAGCCTGAGGTGAGGCTGGAAACAGATTGACTCAACAAGAGAGTACTTTTATCTATCTTGTACAAAGCCCAAGATTGAGGCTAAAAAAGGTTGACTCAACAAGAGAGCCTGAAAAGGTGATTGACTCAACAAGAGAGTCTGCAAAGGTGATTGACTCAACAAGAGAGTCTGAAAGTGATTGACTCAACAAGAGAGTCTGAAAGGGTTAGCTCCGCTGGGGAGAATCATTGTACAAAGCCCAACAGGAGGCTGACTTTTCTGAGGGAGAGTCATTATACAAAGCCTAAGAGGAGGCAATCTTTCTGCTGGGAATTATTGAGATCCCTAGGCAGGTCCAAGTGGGGAATCAACTCTTGCTGAGGATTATAGAAGAGTTGAGGTACTAGATGCCTTGAGGTTCTGATTTCGGATTTTTAGGAGACTGATTGGGTTTTAGCTCTGCTGGAGATTGATCTAGGGTGACCGGGGTTTCTCCTATGTTTGCAGGGAACTTGAGAATGTCTTTGAGACTCAAGGGGGTTAGACTGTCCAAGTCTACTGCTGTGGAAGAGTTTTATCTTTTGTATGATGCCTCCAAGAGGAGACACGAGTATTAAGGGATGAGAATCAACCCTAAAATCTGATATTTGACACTGGAAAGACTGCTCTAGCAAAGGATGACTAAGTTTTGTCTTATACCTTTAGGAGGTCTTTAGGGTCCTTGTATTAAGCCCAAGAGAAGGCATGCGAACTTCTAAGAAGCCAGAGGGTCCTTGTACAAAGCCCAAGAGGAGGCGGGGATGCCTTTAGGAAGCCTGTGGGTCCCAAACCAAGAAAATTTCAACAAATTCTATTCACCGAGAATAGATCATCTAGTGAAAGTTCTGAGGTTTGAAGAAACTCAAGAGATGTTATTCACCGAGAATAGATCAACTCTGGGGAGTAGAATTTCTTTGACAATTTCTAGGGGTGACAGTCTGAGAAAAAGTTCACGAAGAATACTGCCTTTCTCTTTGTTCCATATTGTTTAAGCCCAAGAGAAGGCAAGACTGTATCTGGAAATCCTATGGGGATCTAGTTTTGTCTGTATTTAAGAGTGACCAACATGGCTTTACCTAGTTCTAGACCTAGTTGTCGGGGAAAACTCTAAATAACTATACTAGTATATATACAGTTGATATATGACAAGTATTTTAAAAGAATATAAAAGAAGACTTACAGTGTGCAGCTTCCCACAATACAATTATATTTATATGAAAGCGAGTAAATGAAAGCTGTTAAAACTTACAGGTGAGCAAGCTTCCATGCTGTATTGTTAGTTTTTCAAAGAAATTAAAGAAAGTTTTGATAACAACTGTATATTTGGATCTAAATCAAAAGAGAAGTTGTTTTGAAAAGATTGTTGGGGCTTATACTCAAGGAGAGGCCCAGGGTTTAACAGTGATCGCACTGTTGTTACTGAAATCTCATCGGGACATATACAATGATTGAGGCCCAAAAAAGGTTTACTGTACAAAGGGATGGGTCTTACAACTCAAGGAGAGGCCCAAAGAGTATTTAAAGAATAGAAATGGGACTTACAACACGAGGGTATGTCCAGTTGAAAAAAGTTTGAAAACGACGATCGTGTCGAAATTTTCTAAAGCACAATGGGACTTATACAATGACTGAGGCCCAAATTATTTTTACAAAAAAAAAAGAGGGTTGGGTCTTACACTCTATTAGAGGCTCATGAGTGTTTGAAAGAGATTTGTTAGGCTGAAAATCAAAGAAACCCTAATTTCAATTTCTTTTAAAAGTAATCCTTTTAATAAAATGAATAAAAATGATAAAAATACCAAATAAGTCTTAAATAAACTACTTGTGATTTTTCATTAAGGTTTGAAAAATGAGGTTTTAATTGCAATATGATTTATGACTCATTTGATTTTGATTTTCAAGATGAATATTCATTTTTGAAATGTTTAAAAACAATAAAAATGAGCTTATTTACAAAAATATCAACTATATTAAATAAATAATATAAATTTGATTTTTTTGTGGAATAAAATATTTTAACATTTTTGTGATTTTTTTCAAAAAGAACCAATAAAAAATAATTAAAATTGAGAGAGAAATTAATTTTCCAAATCATTAAAAAATAATATGAAAATTTGTAAAAAAGTGGAAAAAAAATAAAAGGAGGGTCTGGGGCGAGGGGGATTCGAACCCCAGACCCCTAGGTTGCAGTGAACGCCTTCTACCACTGGGGTGGTGATACATCCGTGTGTCAAAACCACCCCATGAATACTTAAGGGGTGCCTTGTTTTAGGCCTGGCTAAGGCAAAGCAAGGCAAGGTTTTGGTCCAAAAACGTAAAGGTTGTAACTTTCTCATTTCTCCATGGATTAGGACAAAATTTAGGTCTATCCTGCCTAGAATTTCACAAGGAATCCAATGGTGCCCTAGGTTTTTTCAGATGAGGTCCCCATTTTAAAACCCGATAGTGGTTTTGAAATAGGCCTCCATTTGCATTTTCTGTTCTACCTCATGGTACAGGCATGAATTACATGATGAGTTGGTTCAAACACAACATATACAACATGTATGAGAGGTGTATGATCAGTGGACTTCAAAGCAATGCATATTTCAAGGAGTTCAAGTTGTGATGCTTACCTCTTTATGAGCTTTTTGTGTTATCTGCCAAGTTTCTTGTGCCAGAAGTAATTTGATGCTTTGGACACTCTCAATTGATCCCTTAGGAGCTTTTATAATGGTTGGAACCAGCTGGAATCCTCAGGAACAATTTTGAGCTCTTTCTTGCAAAAGGGGCAAAAGTGACCAATATGGCAACTCCCTCAAATGGTGTTCCAGATGTGGGGAACCATTTGGGACAGTTCAAGGATGATAATTGGAGTGCGTTTGAGGTTTTATCTGGTTTTGGAAGTGACAGAATCAAGACATGGCTTGAAAAATGCAAAAAAGTCCAATTTTGAGGTTTTGAGAGGGGACTTTGTGACTTTGGTGTTACAGGTTAAATATGAGAGTTTGGGACAGCTTAGATATGACATATTGGATGTGCTTGAATCATGAGCTGTGATGGAATTGCTCTCTAACTAAAAAACTTAGAAGTGCCTTGCAAAAGAAGGCATTTTTGCCTAAAGAGAAGGATTTTGAGGAAAGCATTAGTTTGGGTGCTTTGGTGTACTCAAACTAATCACAAATGAGCTCTATTTATAGTAGAGAAAATTTGTTTTGGCATCAATAGTGAATGGAGGTTGCAGCAGACCTTTGGCCAATGTTATGCAAAAGGAATCTCAAGTCTCCTCTAGCCATTGACTTGAGATTAGAGCACTGGCTTTGTAACTGTGGTTCAGAGATAAACTTGGACTGAATTCAGTTGGAATAGGCTCAGTTCATGCCACCTTGGTGCATCCATTGAATGCTTGAAAACAAAATTGGATTCTTGGCCTCTTTTAGGCTTTTTAGGTTTGGCATGGCTACTTGTAGATTCTTGGACTTTGGAGGCTTGGAGATCAGATCATCCCCCTTGGATTTGATCCTCAGATGAGTCCAAAATGATAACAAGGCTTGGATTTATCAGATTTGGATTGTACTTTGAGATTTGATCCCTAACTTCTGCATGGATTGTACTTTGAGATTTCAAATCCATCGGGATGATTTTTAATTATGTCTCTAATTTTTGCCTGGACCGCCCTTTCGGGTTTTCAATCCACCGAGACTTTCTTTTTTTTATTTAAGCGAAGTATTTCTTGACTACGTCAACATTCGTGGGGTAGGCAAATTCTTCTCCATCCATGGTTGCGAGTCTCAAAGCGCCGCCTGAGAAGGCTTTCTTGACCACATAGGGGCCGCATAATTCGGAGTCCATTTGCCCCAGGAATCAGTGAGGAATGATTGTATCTTTTTGAGCACGAGGTCTCCTTTCCTGAAAATGCGAGGTGGAACCTTTTTGTCAAACGCTTTCTTCATCCTTTGTTGATACAACTGACCATGGCATAGTGCCGTTATTCGCTTTTCTTCTATCAGATTCAGTTCATCGCGTCGACTGTGACACCATTCTGCTTCTGTTAACTTAGCTTCCATCAATACCTGGATTGATGGGATCTCTACTTCTATGGGAAGCATTGCCTCCATTCCATATACTAGAGAGAAAGGGGTTGCCCCTGTTAAAGTGCGGACAGATATGCGATAACCGTGAAGAGAAAAGGGTAACATCTCGTGCCAGTTTTTGTAGGTTACAACCATCTTTTGAACAATCCTCTTGATGTTCTTGTTAGCTGCTTCTACCGCTCCGTTCATCTTGGGTCGGTAGGGAGATGAGTTATGGTGTTCGATCTTGAACTCAGCACACAACTCCTTCATCATCTTGTTGTTCAAGTTAGATCCATTATTCGTAATGATCTGGCTTGGAACACCATAACAGCAGATGATATTGTTTTTGATAAAACGGACCACCACTTGTCGGGTTACATTAGCGTATGATGTTGCCTCGACCCACTTGGTGAAATAGTCAATGGCCATCAGGATGAATTGATGTTCGTTTAAAGCTTTGGGTTCAATCATGCCGATCATGTCGATTCCCCATATGGAAAAGGGCCATGGGGAAGAAAGGACTTTGAGATGTGTTGGCGGTACATGGATTTTGTCTGAGTATATCTGACACTTGTGACACTTCCTCATGTACTTGTAGCAATCAGATTCCATTGTCAACCAATAGTACCATGCTCTTAGAATTTTTCTCGCCATTGTGTGTCCATTGGCATGAGTGCCAAAGGATCCTTCATGAATTTCCTTCATCAGCCTGTTTGCTTCTGGTTTGTCTACACATCGGAGCAAGACCATGTCAAAGTTTCTCTTATAGAGTGTATCACCGCTCAGGAAGAAACTTCCAGCCAGCCTTCTGTGGGTCTTTCTGTCTTTTCTGGATGCCCCAGGTGGGTACTCCTGTTTCTGAAGAAAGCATTTGATATCGTAATACTAAGGTTTGTCGTCTATGACTGCTTCGATCGCGAATATGTAAGCGGGCTTTTCAAGGCACATTATGTCGATCTTAGGTATGTCATTCCATTGACCTACACTAATCATGGAAGAGAGAGTAGCTAGTGCATCAACCATGTGATTCTCTTCATGAGGGATATGATGAAACTCAATTCTGTTGAAGAATGGTAATAACCTTCTCGCATAGTCTTTGTAAGGAATCAATCCTGATTGGTATGAGTTCTAATCTCCTTTGATTTGATTGATAACCAGGGTTGAGTCGCCATATACATCCAAGTTCTTAATCCTTAAGTCGATCGCTTCTTCGAGACCCATGATACAAGCTTCGTATTTGGCCTCGTTGTTGGTACACTTGAATGTCAGTCTGGCGGTGAAAGGAATGTGGGTACCTTGAGGTGTTATAATGATTGCCCCAATTCCATTTCCATAATGATTGACAACTACGTCAAAAATTAATCCCCATTGGGAACCTTGTTCTGGCCCTTCACTGGGAAGTGGTTCATCGCAGTCTTTCATTTTTAAATACATGACATCTTCGTCTGGGAAGTCAAATCCGATTGATTCTTGATCGTCAATTGGTTGATAAGCCAAATGATCGGTTAAAACACTTCCCTTGATGGCCTTCTGAGCGTGGTACTCGATGTCGTATTCTGACAACAACATCTGCCAACGGGTGATCCTTCCCGTGAGAGCAGGTTTTTCAAAGACGTACTTGATCGGATCCATTTTGGAGATTAACCAAGTAGTGTAACAAATCATATACTGGCGAAGACGTTTGGCTGCCCAAGCCAGAGCACAACAAGTTTTCTCAAGCATAGTGTACCGAGTCTCGCAGTTGGTGAATTTCTTGCTCAAATAGTAGATGGCAGACTCTTTCCTTTTTGTTTCATCCTGTTGACCAAGTACACAGCCCATTGAGTCTTCCAAGACTGTTAAGTATATGATCAGTGGTCTTCCTTCCACTGGAGGTGATAGAATCGGTGGGTTCAACAAGTATTCCTTGATACTGTCGAAAGTGGTTTGGCAGTCTTCTGTCCAAATGCAGTCCTGATTCTTTTTGAGTAATTTGAAGATCGGCGAACATGTCGCGGTCATGAGGAATATAAATCTGGAAATGTAATTCAAACGTCCCAGGAATCCCCTGACTTGTTTTTCAGTTTTTGGAGAAGGCATTTCTCAAATGGCCTTGACCTTGTCGGGATCAACCTCAATTCCTTTCTGGCTGACGATGAACCCTAAAAGTTTCCCTGAACGGACACCGAATATGCACTTGTTGGGATTCAGGCGGAGTTTGTATTTTCTCAACCGCTCGAATAGTTGTGACAGGTGGGTCACATGCTCCTCCTTCATCTTAGATTTGGCAATCATATCATCGACATACACCTCTATTTCTTTGTGTATCATGTCATGAAACAGAGTTGTCATAGCCCTTTGATAGGTTGCCCCGGTGTTCTTCAAACTGAACGGCATTACCTTGTAACAAAAAGTGCCCCATGGGGTAATGAACAAAGTTTTCTCCATGTCTTTCGGCGCCATTTTGATTTGATTATAGGCCGAGAATCCATCCATGAAGGAGAAAATTTTGAACTTTATTGTACTGTCTACCAGCATGTCAATGTGCGGTAAGGGAAAGTCATCCTTTGGACTGGCCTTGTTCAGATCCCTATAGTCTACACACATTCTGACCTTTCTGTCATTTTTCGGAACTGGTACTATGTTGGCTAACCATTGAGGATATTCTGATGTGGCGAGGAAACCTATGTCAATCTGTTTCTGTACTTCCTCTTTGATTTTGATGGCCATGTCTGGATGAGTCCGTCTCAACCTTTGTTTTACTGGCGGACATTCTGACCTTAACGGTAGATGATGTTCCACGATGCTGGTATCCAACCCTGGCATGTCCTGATAAAACTAAGAAAATACATCGGGAAACTCTTTGAGAAGCTTTATCAAACCTTCTTTGACAGTCGGACTGAGCAGTGCCTCAATCTTGACTTCTTTTCTCTCTTCTTCTGAACCTAAGTTGACCGCTTCTAACGGCTCTTTGTGAGGTTTAATGGACCTTTCCTCTTGTCTGAGTAATCGAGATATCTCTTCTGGAATTTCTTCGTCATCTTCTTCTTCAGCCTCAAATACCGGGAATTCAAAGTTGGGAGAAGGCATTGGATCGTATGTTTCAATGGGGTTTAAAACAAGCAATCTGCATGACGTGATGATTTGTTTTTAGAAGAGATAGAGAGAATGCAAAAGTGTGTGTAGTGTTTTTTCTGATAACTGCTTGTTTTTATTATTTGAGTTATTTTTTAGGATTACCATTTTCTGAAAAAGCGAAAAGAGAAAATAGCATTAAATGCGGAAATTACAGAACGACGTTATTTTATTTATGATCTTGTCGATTCTTGAAACTACAACCCTATAAAACAAAACTCTGTCGCCTTGGGAAAAGCGAAGAGGTATATTTACAGAAAGTAAGCCCTATAAAAACATCTGTTTCACCTAGGTGGGGTGAAAGGTTAAAACAAAGACGGCAATTACTTAGATTTATGAATGACTTTCGGAACATCGACAGCAACCCATTGGCGGCGAACTCCTCGGTGAGTCACAAACTCTGGTACTTTCCTTCTTGATTTGTCTTTAGAAATAATGCTGATTTCTAGTGGAGCAGGATCGTTAGAATCAGTCTCCCAGGAAGAGTTGTCGTAGGAGGATTCTTAAGTTGTATCCTGCACAGTGTTTGTACTCTCAGGTAAATCTCCCCATCCAGTTGGCTGGATCTCTTCGAGCTTGATACGAGAACTTTCAGGAGCGGTGTGCTTGACCATGAAGTCGTATTTGCCACTCGCTTGTCCCAAGGTGTCCCATACTTCTTTGGAACTGGAGGAGTCATCCCTTTCGATGACGTTGACCTCGGGAAAAGCATAGTTGATGAACTGCTGTCCTGCAATCTTTGCAAATTCATCGTCGTACTGGATATTTTCTAAATGCCCTGAGTAAGGATCCCATGATTCGGTGGGGACACGCGTATTCTTTTCAATGATGCTCAGCTGATATGAATCGTTGGGCTGACTCTTTTGCCCCAATTCTCCTGGGTACGGCTGCCAGATAGGCAGGTCATCCATTGGGCCATAATAGTCATGGTCAAAGTTGTCTTTCATCAGAATGTCCTCCTCTAATGACTTTGGTGGAGCACGACATCCTTCCGGATCACAATCTCTGTATATCATTTTGACATCTGATCTCGGTATATATCTCGGACCCTGTGCGGATAGCAAAATGGCATAGGCACCTCTTCCTGAGACATATAACCATCCTCATTAAGATAGGACTTCCACTCTTCATCTGTATCGGAGGAATAACCCTCGTTGATGGTATGTACTTCTTGAGACACTGGGTGAAGGAAACCTCCACCGTGGAAGAAATTCTGAATGGGATGAAAACTTTCATTATTAGTAGCAGTCTGAGTACAAGTTGAGGAAAAACCAAGACCCTTATTTGTTTTGTTATCAGTAGGAATGAAAAGCTGTCCCCATCCTTTTGCATTGTTACTTTTGATCACTTCGAGAGCATCTTTGTACGAGGATATCAATGTTCCTCTTTCTGATTGGTTGCCATTGCTCATCGAAAGTGCTTAGAACTGGGTTCCAACAACCTCCTCTGGTTCTACACAAGTGGATGACGATAAGTTACTCACGATCAAGGCTTGTTCTCCACAGACGGTGACTAGTTGGTCATTCTTGACGAACTTCAGCTTCTGGTGAAGTGTCAAAGTGACTGCCCCAGCCTCGTGTATCCAAGGTCTTCCTAATAAACAGTTGTATGCTGCCTGGATGTCCATGCCCTGGAAAGTGACTTGGAAAGTGTGAAGACCGATAGTTATGGGAAGGTCTACTTCGCCGATAACCGTTTTTCAGGATCTGCCAAATGCTTTGACGATGACCTCGTTGCCTCTCATAGGAGATCCTTTAAATGATAGTCGCATTAAAGTGGACTTAGGCATAACATTCAGAGTCGATCCAGTGTCAACCAGTATGCTGGCTAAAGCATCGTCCTGGCAGTTGACTGTAATATTAAGCGCCATGTTGTGACTTTTGCCTTCTTCTGGCAATTCCTCATCACTAAACCCCAAGTTGTTGCAGGAAGTGATGTTGGAGATGATGCTGTTGAATTGCCTTATTGTTACATCTTGTTCCACAAAGGCCTGCTCTAAGACTTTCTGTAGAGCTTCTCTGTGAGCTTCGGAACTGAGTAAAAGAGACATCACATAGATTTTTGAAGGAGTTTGCAATAGCTGATCAACGATGTTGTACTCACTCTTTTGGATGAGCTTCAACATCTCATCATTGTTCTTTGAAAGGTCGGGATCACTGGTTTACCCGATTGGTTGAATGGGAACTTCTGTCTGAGGTTCCTCTTCTTTGTTAGGTTCTCCAACTCCTCGGTTGAAGATTTGACCGCTCTGTGTTACTCGACTGATGTCTGCAATATTCACGACGGAGGGTAATGGAGTTTCCTTTCCATTCTCAATTGTTGTTGCATCGTACTTGTAAGGGATAACTTTATCGGACTTGTACGGTACTGGTCCCGGCAGATAGATAACTACATGAGCCTTCTGATTTTTCTGACTATCATAGTCGACCTCAATTGGTTCAAGGTTGAGAATCCTTCCACCCTTAAGAGGAACTCTTGATTCATGGAGTAAAGGGATTATGGCGCACACATCTTTGGCCACTTCTCGTTTAGGGATTAAGACAACATCTTTGCCTCGATTAGGATTATAGTCTGACATTATGTTAATTAAACCAGAGCCTGAACACGGGTGAATCTCTTTGTGGTCCAACTGAATTTGAAGGGTTGCTCGCACGAGGTAGCATCCTTGATTATTCTCTGAGCACACTCTACAGCGCTCATAGTTGTGTGGTGGCACCCGGTCATGTCCTCTTTGTATGTAGTGTAACCTCACTAGGTCTGTTTCCATGGATCGAACGTCCTGAGTTTGATGCCTAGTAGGGTTCCCGTTAGTCATCCTGACTTGTTGTGTGTCTTCATCTAGGTAGATCGAAAGCCACCAGTGGTTTAACAAGTGTTGCAATGTTCTTTGAACGAGTGCACATCCTTGGTCACTCTCACGACACACTTTACAGTTCTGATAGTCGTACGAAGTCAGAAAACCGAGTTGGACTTGTGTAGCGTGTAATTCCACCAAGCTGGTATTCATCAAGCAAATATCAAATATTTGAATCATATTCACTTGATAATGACTTCTATCGCGGTAATTCTGAATCCATCCAAGATCCATCTGACGCTGGAGGACCTCTTGTACAAAAGAGCATCCCTGGTTGTTTATTAAGCAGACCAGACAGGAATCATAATCGTGTCGTGGCAGATCATGATGTTGGCTTTGCCTTGAGTGAATTTCCACCAAGTTGACATTCATCGCACGGATGTCGTGGTTTTGAATGATGTTGGAATTTGTATAAGTCATGTTGACTTCACGAATTCGATGATCTTGGATTTATCCACAAGATCGAACACCATAACTCATCTCCCTACCGGCCTAAGATGAACAGAGCGGTAGAAGCGGCTAACAAGAATATCAAGAAAATCATTCAAAAAATGGTTGTAACCTATAAAGATTGGAACAAGATGCTACCCTTTTCTCTTCACGGTTATCGCACATCTGTTCGCACCTCAACAGAGGCAACCCCTTTCTCTCTAGTATATGGCATGGAGGCAGTGCTCCCCATAGAAGTAGAGATCCCATAAATCCGGGTATTGATGGAAGCTAAGCTAACAGAGGCTGAATGGTGTCAAAGTCGACACGATGAATTGAACCTAATCGAAGAAAAGTGAATAACGGCTCAATGCCATGGTCAGTTGTATCAGAAAAGAATGAAAAAAACGTTCGACAAAAAGGTCCGACCCCGTGTCTTCAGAAAAGGAGACCTCGTGCTTAAGAAGATACAATCATTTCTCACTGATTCCCGGGGAAAATGGACTCCGAACTATGACGACCCCTATGTGGTTAAGAAATCATTTTCAGGCGGCGCCTTGAGACTCGCAACCATGGATGGAGAGGAGTTTACCTACCCCACGAATGTTGATGTAGTAAAGAAATACTTCTCCTAAATAAAATAAAAAATTGAAAAAAAACGTCTCGGTGGATTGAAAACCCGAAAGGGCAGTCCAAGCAAAAATTAGAGTCATAAGCAAAAATCATCCCGATGGATTGAAACCTCAAAAGACAATCCATGCAAAAATTAGGGATTCATAGCAAGTAACTACGACCAACAAGGTTAAATCCCCAGCGGTAACACCATCCGTTGAAAGACTTCAGTCAAGGTCGTCTTCGACAAAAGCTCAGGATGTCCAGAATTCAAAGCTGGTAGAAGGATTGCGGTCATTATGTTTTAATGTAGCCCATTTTCCCGTAAATTACCATTTTCTAAACTTTGTAAATGCTCTATGGGATCACGCGCTTGGCTGATTACCATTCTATCAATAAAATTTGAGCCCTAGTGCTTTTGTTTGCAATTCTCATTTATTTTGCTTTACAGAATGACATTTTTAATATGATCAACGATTCTTGAAACAAACAAAAATGAATTTACTTGTCAAATTTTCTTCTGCTTTTAAAATAAAAATGGCAATTCCTTTTGACTACTGAACACAAAAAGGAACATCGATGGCTTCTCCGGAGGTAATTAAACCTCAAAATACAGAATCAAAGTACTCATTTTAAACTAATACGCCTGAATGAAGGATCAACTGTTCAGATGCAATGATCCATCTATCATCCCCGACAGAGTTTTTACCTCTAAAAGACCAATTGATGGTTTTTCTCCCCAGATGGGTCTACCCCTCCTATACAGGAAATGATTGGTATCACTGAACCAATGATACTTTTTATCCCCCACTGTGGCCGAATATCCAGTCGTGTCCATTCACCAGTCTGTATGTCGCGTCTGTTTTGTCAGCATATACATACATACATCATGCATAATTGATTCATATTCATACACATGCTGCATTACTATCACTTTGGTCATATTCATTCCCAAGTGATAAAGTCCTCTTACCAATAAAGTTGTCAGTTTTCCTTTCCACTTCAGATAAGACAAAATCCCGGTTTGAGTTTCTTTCCTCGTAAGGAAATGTATTGTCTGAGCAATTTCTCCCCAGTTTATTTCTGGATTAGAGCCTGTCCTCGACCACTTTGATAACCTGAACCTCTGAAGGGCAAGAAGACATTCAATTGACACCTTTGGAACATCACTCTTCAACTTTGGAACATCACTCTTCACCATTGATATTTTTGTAAAGAATTAATTTTTTACTTTGTTTTAAACATTTAAAAATATTTATTTCTCTTGATTTTTCAAATTCAAATGATTTTCAAATCATTCTATGGATAAAACATGATTTTTCAAACATTAGTCCAAGATCATAACTTATTTTTCACACATGTTTGATAATTTTGATCATTATAATTTAAATTAAATTTCATTTTTAATCAAATTAGGGTTTTAATTATTTTTACCCTCACAAACAATTTTCAAAACACTTTTGGGCCTCTAATAGAGTGTAAGACCCATCCCTTGTCACATAAATAAATTTTGGGCCTCAGTCATTGTATAAGTCCCACTGTGTTTTGTGAAACCGCAGCGCGATCGTCGCCTTTTAAACAAAAACAATTTGGGCCTCCCTTTGGTTGTAAGTCCCATTTTTCTTCTTTTTCAAAAACTTTTGAGCCTCTAATAAGCGTTTAAGACCCAACCCACTTTGTACATAAATAATCTAGGCCTCAGTCATTGTATAAGTCCCGATACAATTTTTAGAATAACGGTACGATCATTGTTTTTCATTTGGGCATCTCCTTGAGTTGTAAGCCCCGTCTCTTGTATAAAAATAAACTTTGAGCCTCTAATAGAGTGTAAGACCCAATCCTTTTTGTAAATACAACAATTTGGGCCCCATACATTGTATAAGTCCCTCTGTGTTTTTCAAAATGACGACGCGATCATCACCTTTTCCAAAGAATTCATCTGGGCCTCTTCTTGAGTATAAGCCCCAAACTTCTTTAAAAAAAACTTTATTTTTTTATTTAGATTCAAATTCAAAGTATTATCAAAACTTTCTTCAATTTCTTGAATGACTAACCATATAACTGTGGTTACAATGCTGGAGCTTGCACAACTGTAAGTTCTATTATTTTCTTCTACATACTTGTTCATATATTTCATCTGTATATGTATGCCTATATATACTTGCTTAGAGTTTTCCCCAGAGCAATTAGGTCTTGTTTTAGATCAAACCAGTGGTTACTCTTCTAACACAATCAAAACTAGTTCCCCCATAGGAAATTACAGATACAGTCTTGCCTCCTCCTGGGCTTATACAATATGGAGCAGAGAAAGACATTATTCCCGGTGAAACTTTTCTCAAGACTGTCCCAAACTTAGAAATGTGTGTACAATAAATTCAATTCCCTAGAGAGGATTAATTCCCGATGAAACCTCTCTTGAATTTCTTCAAACCCTAGAACTGTTCACTAAAGAAAGGATTATTCCCGGTGAAATCTTTCTTGAACTTTTCTTAGGTTTGGACCCACAGGCTTCCTAAAAGCATCCCCAACCTCCTCTTGGGCTTTGTACAAGGACCCTCAGGCTTCTTAGAAGTTCTCATCCTCCTCTTGGGCTGAGTACAAGGACCCGAAGACCTCCTACAGGTATAGGACAGAACTTAGTCATCTCTACTAGTTCAATCCTCTAGAGAGTCAAAATTCCAAAACATCAGACCAGTTTAAGGTTGATTCTCATCCCTTAAAACATCAGCCTCCTCTTGGGCATCATACAAAGATTATTTTCCAGTTAAGAGTCAACCTCTTCATATCATTAGACTTGGAAAGTCTCATTTCCTCTTGAATTTCACAGAGACACTCAAGTTTCCTAAAGGCACGGGAAAAACCTTGATCATTTCATCACTTCATCAATCTCCAGCAGAGTTTGAAACCTCCATAGGTATTCAAACTCAAGGTTCAAACCTTCACCTTAAAAATCCCTTCCAGGGTCATTTTACCATCGATAAAACCCTAACAGAATCAGAACCTCAGAGCATCTGATATTTCAAACTCTTCTTTAATCCTCAATAAGAGTTGATTCCCCAATTTGGGCATGTCTCTGGATCTCAATAATCCTCAGCAGAAGTTTGCCTCCTCTTAGGCTTCATATAAGAAATTCCCCAACCAGCCTCCTCTTAGGCTTTGTATAATGATTTTCCTCAGTAGTTGGGCTTTGTACAAGACAGATAAAACCTCCCCGGTAGAGTCAATTTCTTTTTAGCCTTAATCTTGGGCTTTGTACAAGACAGATCATACTCTCCAGCTGAGTCAATTTTCTTTCAGCCTCAATCTTGGGCTTTGTACAAGACAGATATAAAACTCCCCCTAGTAGAGTCAACCTTTTAGCTTCAACCTTGGGCTTTGATCAAGGCACACAAAAATCAACATCCCCTCAGAGAAAATCAAAAGTTCTCTCTGTAGGAAGGCATTTCTCTGTACATCACACATCAAAACAAATAATCAAACAAACCCTAATCCCATATAACTGCTGTAAGTGGCACACTTATTGATTCAAAAATCCAAGTTGTGGTCCCTCTTTTATCCTGGTAAACTCCCTCTTTCATCTAATTATTGTAAATGGCAAACCTCTGGATTATTTACATCCAAGCCAATGTCCCTCTCTTAGCATGGAAGACTCCTAAGGAAAAATGGCATTGCTCTACACCGAGTTAAAGTTTATTCCTTCAGGACATCTCCCTTATAAAGGAAATTATGGCATTGCTAGATTCCATACATTCCAGTCAAAGTAATTCCCATTTATAATCGATTACCTAACAACTGTGATGAACAGGTGAGATATCTCCCTTTTGAGATGACAAATTCTCTCTCAGTCAAACCTTTAGCTTCAATCTTGGGCTTTGAACATGACACAAATAACCTTTAGCTTCAATCTTGGGCTTTAAACAAGACACCAAACATCTTTCCCCCCATAGAAATACAAGGAACTATGATTGCTCTGATTTCTCGAGTATCTTTACTGGAATATGTAGGCATAAGATTGCGAAATCTTAGCGAGCACACAAATCAAAAACTTTAGGTCCAGTACCTTACCAAAAACAACAGAAAACCCGAAAACAACAAAAACACTCTCTCAACACTCCCAAAAGAGAAACAATACCTACCCATAACAGATAAACACCAGAAAGTATTTAAACATGCCAAAGAAAATCTATGGATAACCATATATACACTGGGTAATTGACAACTTCCCTTTGTATAACCTGACCCCGGACCCCCCAATCTCTTAGCATTTGTTAAAGAAAACATTTGCGTGCAAGGTTAGTTTTAGATAGCTTCTCTTTCCTTTCCAGCTTCATAGGATTAATAAGAAATCAGAAAGTAGCACCCAATTCCAACCATTGCGGTAAGGTGGTCGCGTCACTGACCAAAATCGCACGCTACAGTAGGCACGAGGGCCCTAATCCTATGCGAGTACTTTCTTTCTTTCTTTCTTTTCTCTTCTCTTTCTTCTTTTAGCTAGAATCCTTTAGATAGATAACCCATCCAAGCCTAGAAGCAAGTGAAATGGTTCCCGTCGAGTACGACGGACGCGTTAGGTGCTAGTACCTTCCTTTCGCATAACCGACCCCCTGGACCGTTTCTCTTCCCTTTGGGTTTTATCGATATTTTCCCTGTCCTCTGGGACTAAATAAAGTTTGGCGGAGACTTTGTTGTATCTTTGAGTGTGCGATTCACTCAGGTATAATCCTGCTAGCTTCAGGGGCAAAGAAAGCGCGACGAGACTACCCGCGCATAATCAAAGATTCTCTTCGTCATATACTCCCCCCAGCCATGAAGTCTCGGAGAGACCTTCTGGCCGAGGTCTTCGATGCATTAGCTAGATAGCAGGGCACGACCCCCCTCGAGGCCATCGGCTAAGGTCCTCGAGACCTCCACCTGACGTCCTCGAGGCCTTCATCCCACGTCCTCGAGATATTAATCTAACGACCCCGGGACCTTCATCAGATCCCCAGGTTCTTCACCCTATGACCTCTGAAGATTCATCCCGTGTCCTCGGGACCTTCATCAAGTCCTCGGGTCATTCATCCCATCTCCCCGAGACATTCATCGGAAGTTTAAAGGAGCCCCACCGTTTTCGCCGGAAATTCCGTGGTCTCCCTGGGAACTTCATCAGTTCGCCCGGGAAACCACTGTAGAATGCATTAAACAGAGAGAAGGGGATGGAAACTTACTTGGAATGGTGGTTGTGGATCTCCGATGCAGTGGTGTACGAAGAAAGGACGACGATGAAAGCTGAAAGAGTGAGAGAAAGCTCTAATCGGGGAAAGCGGAAACGTACAAATGGCACGAACTCAACTCCTATTTATAAGACTGTCACGGGACTCGAGATGTCCCTAGGCACTTAAGTGCCCTACTCATAGCCGCCCTAGGCATTGATGGCGAGTGACATGTGGCACTCAGGACCTCACGTGTGTCTTCTCATTTCCCTTTGTGCCCGCGTGATGAACGCGTCTTTCTCTTCTCCTCTCCCCGCATCGTTGGCCAGAAATGGCCTTTAGGATGCCAGACAGACGTCAGCCCCCGAGACTCCTGCCCGTCGAACATCCCCTGCTCTTAACCGCCTACATCTTCCACCAACTCGGCATTTCGGGCTCGCTGCCCTACTAAATGGATCCCTGGCGAATGGGCTGGTTCTTAAGTCATTACTCCGACTCTTCGGAACAACGAATTGGGGGCTCCTGTTCTGGACTGGGTCGGCGCCTGCCCACCAGTCGGGCAGGCCCAACCTAATGTTACGCTAAGCAAACCATTAAGGCCCAATCCTCTCCCTCGTCGGGCACAACCAGATCCGTCATCGTCGAGCAGGACATCACATGACTCGAGGAGAGAATGAGCTTCCTCCCCACGGACTCCACGTGCTCCACCCGCGGGGACACGTTATCAAGTAACTACCCACCTCCATAAGAGTAGGTCAACCCACTTTCCGGAGATCTCGGGGCAGTTACTCCAGGGCGAAGACCACGTGCTGGTCTTCCTTACGCCACGTAAGCCCTGACAGTTATCTGCATTGGGCCTAGTGACCCAACCCAGTGCAGACGACCGTTGGCCCAACGCTGGGGGCACAATATAAATACCCTCTTTCACTAGAGGGTCAGGTATTCTAATTCTCACTCTCACTACCTTTCTGTACTTGCTTGCTCCATTCCTGACTTTAGCATCGGAGTACCTTACAGGTACACCCTCCACCGTCTCACCACCACCGGAGTAGCGGAGCTCACGACATGCAGTTGGCCACCGATCCAATTCTGACCAGGTACAATCAGAGGGCCACATGAAAGTTCTAAACAGAATCATCCAATACCTCAAGGGAACATTAGGTCGAGGCCTCCACTTCAAGAGGAACTCAAACAAGGGCATTGAAGTTTACACATATTCAAATTAAGCAAGATGCTCCACAGGAAGTAAATCA
Organism: Lathyrus tuberosus; assembly: GCA_022829125.1. NCBI lineage: Eukaryota > Viridiplantae > Streptophyta > Magnoliopsida > Fabales > Fabaceae > Lathyrus > Lathyrus tuberosus. The sequence continues at coordinate 6,689,091 of JALAZF010000087.1, read as the reverse complement.
TCTACAGGTTATTATTCTTTTGTGTGGGGGAACCTTGTGACTTAGAGAAGCAAGAAGCGATTTATGGTAGCTAGAAGTAGTGCATAAGTAAAATTTAGAGTGATATCTTAAGGTATTTGTGAAGGAATATGGCTTAAGAGGATACTAGCAGAAATAAAAAAGTTTGTGAATCATATAAGGATATTATGTGATAACAAAGCTGTTATAAGCATTGTAAAAGAACCTAGTTCAACCATGATAGCACTAAACATGTGGAGATTGATAGACACTTCATTAAAGAAAAAAGTGATAATGGTATTGTAAGTTTTGATCATGTTTTATCATGCTGAAAAATAGTTGACATTTTAATCAAGGCTCTTCTAAGAAATACGAATGAGACCATCAGATCCAATCTAGGAATGATAGACATTTATCACCCAAATTGAGGGGGGAGTTTTGGAGAGTATTTGAATTATATGATGGTTATTACTCAGCTGTTATAGAATTCTAATTGTGCAACAGTTAGAAATACTAGTTTAGATGGAATTACTCTCAATTAATGACCTTTAGGTAACAACACTAGTGGGAAATTATTTTATTGATTTTTAGGCCTGATTAAGGTACAAGTTCAATTCGTATTCTATATATACCTCATTTGTGTCAGTTCTAATATATAAAAAAATATACAACAAAGTTCTATAGAAATCCAACGGGAATACATAGACGGGTTCACAAAGGTAGTCGTAGAGGTAGAAAGAACGAATGACAACCATAAATGTTAGATAATCAAGAAAAGACTAAAGGCACATTATATGTTTCACGAAAAGTTAGAACTTTAAGGGGTCGAGTGTTTGAACGACCTCCTGACTAGGGCCCAACCCTACATTAGCTATGAGGAGAAAATCCTGGCTAAAGAAGTAGAAAAATACCAAAGATCAGGGAACACGACTAATAACCAACTGACAGATAAGGTCTATAATTGATGCCCGGAGAAATAAGCCTGAGGGTTTTGGGTCATATTTTCATCTTACATTCCCTTAAACGCGTCAAAGGAAAATATTTTTCAGGAGTGTGCTAACACCAACTTCAAGGATTCCAGGATAAGAAACCCTTACCCAGTAAAGGACTCAAATAAGACTGATAAGACAAGGATTTGTTGTTTCCATAAGAACCATGGACACAATATAGATGAGTGTGTGCATTTGAAATACGAAGTTCAGGAGCTAATTAAGAAAGGGATGTTAACTCGGTATATCCATGAGGACATTTGGAAATATGACTGTGGAAGAAAGAAATAATATAAGAGGCAAGACAAATCATTAAGAAATAAGTGATCCTCTTTCTGAGATAAAGCGTCCCCAAAGAAGACAGTAAAATTTGTAACTAATACCAAAGGAAGAAAGGACCACAATGATGAAAGAGAAGAAGACCAGAGAAAAAAACATCAATATATATCGTCCATCACGAGAGGCCTCCCCGACCAAAGAACCTTCCCAAAGAATCAGTCAAAATAAGGATTGTTGAGTTGTTATCAATTAGTAAAGAGGGAGAAACTGAAAAAACCCATTCTTAGATTTAGGGATAACAATAAAGTAAATGGTATTCAAAATGAAAAATTTTCCTCTAGTGATAACCACGACTATGGCTAACTTTGAGGTGTTAAGAATTCTCATTGGTAGGGGGAGCTCAGGTGATACCATGTATGTGGAACTCTTCGAGAAGCTTGGACTAAAAATAAGAGGTTGTCTCCTTATGCAGGCTTTAAACTGTGAACCTTCAACAATGCGGTGACTCTTGGAGAAAGGAAGTACACCATGGCAATAAACTATTAGTTATTGGTAGTCCTATGCAAGGGCGTTTACAACTACATTTTGGGCAAACCATTTGTCGTGACGCTCAACATCGTGGAATCCACAATCCATATAAAGGTGAAATACCACAACATCCAAAATGAACCTATCAAAATATTTTCCAATCTATTTGGAGCTCGGCTAATACACAAGGCCCAACAACGCAACCAGGATGTGATGGAAATTAAGAAGGAGAAAGAAATCACACTAGAAGTTAATGTTACCTACCTTAGCAAGCTCTTAGAGGATATGGCATTCAGTCACCATAACAGAGGACCAACGTACTCAATGGGTACACCATGAATATTTTTAACTTGGTGAATCCAGTGGACAACAAACGAAAAATAATTTGATTTCCATTTTTGAGAAGCAATCAAAGAAGACTATCGATGCAATATAGAGCTCGTAGTGACAAGTCGACATAAGACCACCTGGATCAATAAATAATGACTAGGTCGCTTTTGTTAAGTACATTTAATCATGCATGCAAAATCCCATATTATTATGTAATCTTTTTGTCCTACCATGAATAAATTTTCCACCAAATTCTCTTCTTTATTAACATGCAAATATAGGTATGAATAATGGGTGTTGCTATAAACATCATGATTTTATGAATAAATCAATTAAAACCATGCAATGAAAGTCACACAATCAAAGACAATAAACCATATAATAAAAGTGGTGATCTGATCTCACCCCTTTCTTGGTAGCTAGCCACTCTAGAGTGTAGGAGGTGAGTCCTCATTACAACAAAATCAACAATAAATCGTAACAAAGCAAATATAATAACAAAGCACAATTATTCATTCACAATAAATAACACCCAGGAAAAGGTGCCCGTAAAAAATCACTAGGAGTTTGGCTCATCACCAAGATTCACCAGCCTCCCATCAACTATTTCTTGTTCAGGATGGATATGTTCTATGGATATTCGTACCCCCAAGTGGAAAATTTACACCTACTTCAAAGCATTTTTAAAAGAGGCATGCACTCCAAAGTAACCATGCTCTTCCAAATTTGCATACTTCTAGACATGTTGATATTTAGGAACACATCTCCTGAAGGTCATTTTAAACCATTTTTATGCCTTATCAGGCTTCATTCAAGGATACCTCCATCTTTCTCATCTTCTTGCAAGAAGATCTAAATTCTTGTTTGCATTAGCAAGGGTGGTCTCAGTATCTGATAAAGTCTTCTGAATTGATGACGTTGTAACATCCTTCTCCATTATCCTATGAGTCAAAACTGCACATTATTAGCTAATAGATGAGGATACCCAAAAGCTTTCACATCATCGCCAGTTTCCCGACTTAATGATTTCATTATGAAACCGGTCTCACTCTAAAACTAAGGCATCAATACACTCCTTGAGTGCCTCTTTCTCCTTTTAAAGAAGTTCGAGACTGAAGATATCCCCTTTACGCGCAATATCGAAGGGGGTAGCAATCGAAGCCTTACGCATTTGGTATGACATTTCTGAGATATATGGCCAATCTTAGGAATGAACCATGTAAGAAGGTATATGGCCAATATCGGGAAGGCACACTGGAAAGCTTTGAAGTGGATTCTGAGATACATAACAGGACCCCTGAGTAGGGTCATTGTTTATGGGGGAGCCATGAGTGATGCTGAAGCCGAAGTTGAAGGATTTATTTACTCTGACTATGTAGGAATTATGGATACCAGAAATTATCTTTCTGAATATGTTTTCATTATGTTTGGTACAACAATAAGTTGGAAAACTTCTCTTTAGAAGGCTTTTGCCTTATAAATCACTGAAGCTGAATATATTGTCATCAGTGAAGCTGTGAAAGAAGCATTGTGACTTGAAGGGCTTTTTAAGGAACTCAAACTGCAAGGTCGAGTTATAACTATTAAATGTGATAGTTAAAATGCCATACATCTGTCGAAGAATTCGGTCTATCACGAAAGAACAAAGCACATTGATGTTAAGCTACATTTCGTAAGGGAGAAAATCAAAAGTGGAGAAGTCAATGTGATGAAGGTTTCGACAAATCACAATGTTGCAGATATGATCACCAAGTCATTGCCAAGTAGCAAGTTGTTCCACTGTATGAAGTTGATAAAGCTGCATGATGAAAGCTAGTTTGTTCCCTTAATGTTGTAGAGTTTAATCCAAGGTGAATATTTGTGGTATTTTTTATCGAACTCTAGTCTTGACGGGGGATAACTTCATGTTTTAATCGGAATCGAAAAGCTGTGCATGATGTAGTCGAAGTCTGTTCTAGCATGCAGTTGCATAAGTCAACCTGTTACTTAAGTTAGCTTAGTGTATAAGTTAGTTTGTTGGTTAAGTTAGCTTGTAGTCTATAGGTTGTTGAGAGATGGTTAAGATTGGTTGATATTTGTCTGTAAATAATTTGTCCTGATTGTGAAAGTAAATAGTAACATTTTTAACCAATTGGTGTTCTTCTTCCCTATTCTCTTTCTCTTTTGTAAACTTAAAAAAGATTTCTTTTGTTTGTTAATAAACTCAAGCATTCTTATAGTTATACTCGTTCTTGATACGGCGTTTGTCACTTCTCATAATCTTACTTGTTCTCGTTGATAGAATAAAATCATATAGCAATAAAAGTAATACTCCCCCCGTCCCATAATGAGTGACCCATTTAGAATAAAAGAGTGTCCTAAAATGAATGCCCAATTTTAATTTTCAATATATCTTTTCCAATTTTACCCTCTAATTAATATTACTTTCATCATTCCCAATATAATATAAGGGTATTGTTGTGAATTAGGATGCCTTGAAACAAAATATTAACAGTTTCTTTATAGGTAAGAAACACACAAGGGTTAGGGTTAAAGGAAAAACAAACAAGAAGAACAACAAGGATTGGTTATAACTGTTATTCTTTACTTTCTCTATAAAATAGATTACAGGTACTCAAGAATAACAAATAACCCTCTCACCCTAATTAGGTTTTGTCACACCACCCCTAAGATGAGAGACTAGTATGATATTTATAATAAAACCTATCATAATAAACTAATGGACTTTTTAACAATTACCCATTATAAGCTAACTTAGGGTACAAGCTAACTTAAACAATTGGATCCTTAACACAAGGCCTAATTCGTCAACTACATACTAGAACACAATTCGACTACAACATGTAGGTCTTCAACAATAGCATGTGAACAGACTTCGATGACATGCTAACTAGAGTTCGATCCTATATCTCACAAATCTCCACCTTGGATCTAACTCTAACACCAAGAAACAGACTAGTTTTCTTCATGCAGTTTTATCAACTGCATACAGTGGAAAAACTTACAACTGGGCAACGTCTGGGTGATCATATTAGCAGCATTATGATTTGTTGAAACCTTCAACACTTAGACTTCTCCACGCTCGATTACCCCTCTGACGAAATGCAGTCTCACATCAATGTGCTTGGTTCGCTCATGATAGGCTGAATTCTTCGACAGGTGTATTGCACTTTGACTATCACATTTAACAGTGATACTTCGAAGTTTTAGCTCCTTCGCAAAACCTTCAAGCCACAATGCTTCCTTCACAGCTTCAGTTAGGGAAATATATTCCGCTTCAGTAGTTGATAAGGTAACAACCTTCTGAAGTGTTGCTTTCCAACTTATTGTTGTGCCAAACATTGTGAACACATATCCAGAAATGGATTTTCTAGAATCCATACAACCTGCATAATCAGATTCGACATATCCTTTGATTGCTGCTTTACTATCTTCACCCAAGGCTCCACCATAAATTAGGACTCTATTCAGAGACCTATTTATGTACCTTAGAATCCACTTCAATGCTTTCCAGTGAGCCTTTCCAGGATTTGCCATGTAACTGCTTACAAGACTTACTGCATATGCTATGTCGGGTCTAGTATAAACCATAACATACATCAAAGAACCCATTATATTAGCATATGGAATGCTATTCATATAAGCTCTTTCGACATCAGTACTGGGACACTAATCTATACTCAGCTTGAATTGAGGGTTTGTCGGAGTCACAACAGGCTTTGAATTCGACATACCATACATTTCGAGAATCTTCCGTAGGTATGCCTCTTGAGATAAGCATAATCTCGACTGCTTTCTATCTCTTCGGATGTCAATCCCAAGAATCCTGGACGCAACTCATATATCCTTTATGTCGAACTCCGTATTGAGTTCAGACTTCACCCTCATTACATCTTTGACATTGTTGCTTGCTATTAGAATATCATCCACATACAGCAACAAAATAACAAATGAATTACCCGGTCGAAATTTGAAGTAAACACAGTAGTCGACCTAACTTCTAATGAAACTTATGTGTGCCATGAACTTGTCGAATCTCCTATTCCACTATCGAGGAGATTGTTTCAATCTATATAAAGACCTCTTCAGCTTGCACACATAATCTTTCTTCCCCCTTTCGACATATCCTTCGGGTTGACTCATCAGGATTGTTTCATCTAGATCACCATACAAGAACGCAATCTTCACATCCATCTGTTCCAGTTCAAGGTCGAACTGTGCCACCATGGCAAGCAACATTCGAATGGATTTGTGCTTCACAACAGGAGAGAACACATCATTGAAGTTGACACCTTATTTCTGAGTAAAACCCCTAGCAACCAATCTTGCCTTGTATCTCTTCGACGCCACTCCTTCGATTCCTTCCTTAACTTTGAAAATCCATTTACAACTGACTAACCTGGCTCCAACATGTTTCTTGACCAGTTCACAGGTGTTGTTATCATGAATAGATTTCATCTCATCATCCATGGCCTTCAGCCATTCAGTCTTCTTTCGACTCCTCATAACTTCCTTATAGTCTCTAGGTTTTTCGTCAAGAACCTCACTTGCAGAGATTAAAGCATAAGCTATAAGATATGCATACCCAAGTCTCTGAGGTGGCTTGATGACTCTCCTCAACCTGCTCTTGCTAGCAGGTAGTCATTATCGATCTCCCCATCTTCGACAACAACTTCTGTTTCTTCTTCGACTTCATCTGGGATACGCAATTCAGCATCAACATGCTCCACCTCAACAGAAATCTCTCCATGTTCCAGCTCTTCGTCGGCATCATCAGTTTTCTTGAAGGCCATCTCAACTTCATTAAAAACTACATCTCGATTGGTGATACACCTTCTGTGACCTGGCTCTATGCACCATAGCCTATAAGCTTTGACACCTTCAGGGTATCCCATGCATTTCAGAGCTCTAGGTTTGACCTTGTCTTGCCTAATGTGAGCATAGGCCACACAGCCAAATACTCTCAGTCTGTCAAGACTGTGTGGATGTCCCGACCAAACTTTTTCAGGTGTTTTCATATGTAACACAGTCGAAGGACATCTGTTTATCAGATATGTTGCTGTCGAAACAGCCTCAGCCCAAAACACCTTCTTTAACCCAACACTAGTCAACATGCATCTAACTCTTTCCAAAATAGTTCGATTAAACCTTTCCACCAAACCATTTCGTTGTGGAGTACCTGCAGTAGTTTTGTGCCTTGCAATACCTGAGGCAACACAAAAGCTGTCGAATACCTCATTGCAAAATTCAAGGCCATTGTCGGTTCTCAACCTCTTGACCTTTCTGCTAGTCTGGTTTTCGACCAGAGACTTCCAACCTTTGAAATTCTCAAAATTTTCATCCTTAGTCTTCTAGATAAATACCCATAACTTTCTGGAATAATCATCGACTATGGATAGAAAATACCTTGCTCCTGAATGTGATGGACACCTTGCAAGCCCCTAAAGATCAGCATGGATGTAATCAAGAGATCCATGAGTTCTTTGTTTGCCTTTGTTGAACTTCACTCTACAAGATTTTCCAAGTACACAGGGTTCACAAAATTTCAGCTTTTCGACTTTGTCTCCTCCAAGCAGATTTTGTTTCCCTAATTCGACCAGACCCCTTTCACTGACATGGCCCAATCTTATGTGCCAATTTTCTGTCTTCGACAAAGGTTTCGTGGATGCAATAATTGTCGAACCACTTACAACCTCAGCCTCAAGGGTATACAAGCCTTGTTTCTCTACGCCTCTCAAGACTTCCTTCAACCCCTTCATGACTCTTATGATAATTTTCTCTCCTTGAAAAACATACCCCTTCTTGTTGAACTCACCAAGAGAAATAAAATTTCTCTTCAAATCAGGTACATACCTGACTTCAGTCAATAACCTTATTGAATCATCATGGAGCTTGAATCTCACAGATCCAATACCTGCAATTTTGCAAGCTTTGTTGTTTCCCAGCAGCACTGATCCACCATCTTGATCACATAGCTCCTCGAACAATTCTCTGTTTGGAGTCATATGCCAAGTGCAACCGTAATCCATAATCCACTCATTTCTTGAGTCGCCGCTTGAAACCACAAGAACATCAAATGTTTCAAAATCATCTTGAACAATGGTTGCGTTGCCAGTATCCTTACCTCCATGATCTTTCAGGCATTCAGGGCACACTTTTCTTGTGTGACCCTCATTCTTACAGTGATAACATCCAATACCAGATGCCTCGCCACTATAAGACTTCTGTTGCCTTTTACCTTTCTTCTTGTCGAACTTACCATCCTTTCGCAAGAATTTCCCCTTAACGGCCAAACCTTCACCAACCACCGAAGGTTTATACTCCTTTCGTTCGTTCAAGTCCTTAGAATACAAGGCTGATTGAACTTCGTCAAAGTTCATGGACTCACTTCCATACATGAGAGTTTCTTTGAAGTGGGCATGTGTTTTGGGCAAAGCGCACAACAACAACAGTGCTTGATCTTCATCATCGATCTTCCCATCAATATTTTTAAGATCAAGAATCAACTTGTTGAACATATTCAACTGCTCAACCAACACTTTGTCTTCACTCATCTTGAATGAATACAAAGCTTGCTTTAGGTTGAGTCGATTCACCAGAGATTTGGTCATGTACAAACTTTCAAGTTTCAACCATAATCCCGACGTTGTAGTCTCCTTTGATACCTGTAGAAGAACCTTATCACCAAGGCTCAACAATATTGCGCTGTGGGTTTTCTCTATCATGGTCGTCTTTTCTTTTTCCGTTAATGCAACGTCCATGGCTGCCTCTCCCTTCAACGCTTTCAAACAACCCCGTTGAACCAGTATGGCTTTCATCTTCAAGCGCCACAGACCGAAATTGTTCACTCCGGTGAACTTTTCAATCTCATACTTTATTGAAGGCATCTTCTCCATGCTCACCGCACCAATTTGTTCTGAATTAGGATTCCTTGAAACAAAGTATTAACGGTTTCTTTATAGGCAAGAAACACACAAGGAAAAACAAACAAGAAGAACAACAAGGATTGGTTATAACTGCTATTCTTTACTTTCTCTATAAAACAGATTACAAGTACACAAGAATAACAAATAACCCTCTCACCTTAATTAGATTTTATCGCACCACCCCTAAGATGAGAAACTAGTATGCTATTTATAATAAAACCTAACATACTAAACTAATGAGCTTTTTAACAATTACCCATTACAAGCTAACTTAAGGTACAAGCTAACTTAAACAATTAGATCCTTAACACAAGGCTCAATTCGTCAACTACATACTTGAACATAATTCGACTACAGTATGTATGTATTCGACAACAGCATGTGAACAGACTTCGACGGCATGCTAACTAGAATTCGATCCAATATCTCACATGTACTTTAGTAAAAAATAGGCTTAATGCATCATTTGGTCCTTTAATTTAATTTCAGATTTCACTTTAGTCCCTTATTTAATAAACGTTCGTTCTAAGTCCCTTAAGTACCATTCCGTTAATCATATTGATCCTATCTGTTAAATTGGATCAACTTCCGTTAACTTATGTATGTGTGGCACTCCAGCTGGTGCTAGGTTAGATGACATGGAACTTTTTATTAAATAATGATTTAAAATTAAAAATTGAAAAAGAAAAGAAGTTGAAACCTTATGGATTCATTTTATTTTCACTCTTTATTTCATTTTCACTCTCTCTACTCAACAAAACCCTAGAAGACATACCCATGAGTTTTTTTTAACTGTTTATCTTCTCTTCCGTTAACTTATGCTAAAGACATTGTTAGGTTTGGTAGATCTAGAACTTCCTTTTTGTCTCTCTTCTTCTTTTGAGATTATTCTATTTGGTTAAAACAACGCTTTAGACCCTCAACAACAACCCAAAGGTTTGTTTTTTCTTCAATCATCATACAAGTTTTAATTACATTTTTTTTTCTCGCTTTTATTATGTTTTTTTAATTATTTATAGGGTTCAAATGTTTTTTTTTCAAAGATTCTAACTTTGGGTCTTCAACATGCAGTTAGTAATTTAATGGAATACGATCTTACAAATCTGGTATTTTGTAAGAAGTCTAGATGAAATATCTTGTTTGGATTTCAAAGTTTCAGTTTTTATGAGTTTTTCTTCGGATCTAGAAAAAGGGTATTGTTCTTGTTCGTATTTTTTGTACTTTGTATTTTGTTTTAGTTTTTATGAACTTGAATGTTAATTATGTATTAGATATTTGTTGATACTTTGAATTCAGGAGAGCTAGAGTTGATGTTGATACTACAAATCTCATAAGTTATTTTGTTATTCTATTGTTTTGTTACAGAACTACTTGGAAAATCTGTTCTTCTTTAGCGTTGTGTTTGGGACTAATTATGTGTTGTTATGATTCTTCTCTATTTTGGTACAATGTATTAATGATAGTGATGTGTGCTATTAACTTTGAGTTATTACAATTTAATTCCTCTTGTCAATGTATTATGCAACAATTTATTAATAATAATGCAACAATTTATATTAGTGTGAAGTTTATGAATTGCTATGATGGTTTTACTAATATACTATGATTCATTATCTTTTTTTTAATGTTATTCTTTGAAACATATAGGATGTTACCCCAAAGCCAGATATATATGATGCAAAATGGACAAAAAGAAAATCAAGGGTGCTACTACCATAAAAGGAGGAACAATGGTACATACAAGTGGCTGAAGCTTCAATTTCACAACATTTTTATCTTTTTAGGGAGCTTGATTATTATTGAATGATGGGAATGTATATTGGCCCTGTCAAAATTTGTAATAGTGCTTGTGTAGATATTTTGTAGTTGTGTTTGTGTATATCTTATGTCATTTTGAAACATGTTTAATGTCATTTTAGTTTAGTGACTTTAGTTTGAATCAAATAATGTAACAAAATTATAATTTAATGTCATTAAATTCAAGATTATGTTGATACAAAATTCTGGTTTGATAAATAACAAATTATGGTCTGATAAAATATTATGAAATTTTATTCGTATGACTTTAAACTCAATTTGGTTATTGTCCAAGTCTAGTCCCTTAACTAATTATAAGGTTTCGATTTAGTCCCTTAATAAAAGTGCTGACTCATTATTTTGATTTTTGCCATGCTGTCATGCCACATCATCCAAACGTAACGTTTTTTCTCAACATTTAACGGAAAGGATTAATTTGGCTAACGGAATAGTTTTTAAGGGACTAAAATGTAACGTTTATTAAATAAGGGACTAAAGTAAAAATTGAAATTAAGTTAAAGGACTCCGGAACTAAATAAACCTAAAAAATATCATTCTCTCATTCAATTTTTTTTTTTTTTTTTTTAAATATGTGTGAAATAGTCAATCACATTACTCGTTGTAGAACGATGAAAGTATATCATTTTCTTCGTGAAGAGGACAAAAGAAAAAGGAAAAAACTATAGAAAGACAAGCTTCTCGGTACCCACACTATTGCCATTTTCCAATGAAAAAGTGGGGCCTGCGTTGCTGTTCCAGTATTTTGTGAAACCATGTGATTACAGTTACACAAAATTGTACTAAAATGAAAATAAATCAGTTCAAAATTTTGTATTTCTTTTATCGATAATTATATATAATTATCTACAACTTTAGATATATTTTGTAGGATTAAAACAAAACATCAAAAATAAAAAATAAAAAGTATTTTATTTACAGTCTGAAAACAAATAAATTTTGTTTCAAAGACTAAAATAAAAAAGTTCATAATTTGCATAGAATAAAAGTGAAGTTTAATCTTTTAAATATCATTAAGTATAGTCAATGAGTGGTTTAAGGCTAACATGAATTTAGCATATGCTTCTCCTTTCTTCCCTTTTCTTCTCGTAGTTACATTTCTTTCTATGCTACTATCAACAACAATTTTGGCCAGTGAATTCTCAATCAAGGAAGCAACAGTGCAAGATCTCCAACTAGCTTTCCAAAGAAACCAATTAACTTCAAGACAACTTGTTGAGTTCTATCTCAATCAAATCAAAATCCAAAACCCAGTTCTTAGAGGTGTATTGGAAGTGAATCCAGATGCAATAGCACAAGCAGATGTAGCTGACAAAGAGAGAAGGGAAAAGGCAGCAGGGTCTCTATCAAGGTTGCATGGAATACCTATTTTGGTTAAGGATAACATTGCAACTAAGGATGAGTTGAACACAACTGCAGGGTCTTATGCACTACTTGGATCAGTGGTGCCCAGAGATGCAGGTGTGGTTACCAAGTTAAGGAAAGCTGGGGCTATCATACTAGGGAAGGCCAGTCTGAGTGAGTGGGCACATTACAGATCTTTTGATATTCCAAGTGGTTGGAGTGCCAGAGGTGGACAAGGAAAGGTATATAATTTACTACTTTGTTAATTGGAGATTGGTCTTGTTTTTCAATTCAAATATGAATGATTCTAGAAAATAAAGAGGATTTTACACATGTGCAGAATCCATATACATTGGGTGAACCTTGTGGTTCAAGTAGTGGATCAGCAATATCTGTAGCTGCAAATTTGGTGACTGTATCACTTGGTACCGAAACCGGTGGCTCCATTTAATGTCCTTCCAATTTTAACTCAGTGGTAGGCATCAAACCCACAGTTGGTCTCACTAGTAGAGCAGGTGTAGTTCCAGTTAGTCCAAGGCAAGACACTGTTGGGTAAGCTCATATACCGTCGTTTATCTACATTTCTATTGTGTTTAGTGGTTCTATTTTGTCCCACTTATTATATACCCTTGCCCTAAATTTGTGACATCAATTCTATGGATTTGTGTAGTCCAATTTGCAGGACTGTATCAGATGCTACTTATGTTCTCGAAACCATAGCAGGCATAGACACTCTTGATAAAGCAACAATTGGAGCATCAAAGTATATACCAAAAGGTGGGTATGCTCAGTTTCTAAAGAAAGATGGACTAAAAGGAAAGAGGTTAGGAGTGGTGAGACGATTCTATGAGTTTGGAAATGGCACTTTACTGAATGAAACTTTCAAGCTACGCCTAAAAACATTAAGGTGATTAATTTCTAAAACTATCAGTCTTCGAGTACTCTTGGTTGCATAAATAATAGTATTTAAAACCTGTGCAACATGCGGGGAGATAACTCTTGGTTGCAAGTTATTTTGCATTTGTATTCATTGTCTATTATTTCCTTTGGCCACAATCATATTGAAGAAATCATAGACAATCTTATTCCTTGGATAACATTGATGACATTATCAGGCAAAGAGGTGCTGTTTTGGTCGACAATTTGAAGATTGATGACATTGATGAAATTATGAATGCTCAAAGTGAAACTATTGCTTTGAATTTTGAATTCAAATTGTCCTTGAATGCATACCTGAAAGAATTAATTGCTTCACCAGTGAAAAGCTTGGCAGATGTGATACACTTCAACAAGAAACACTCAAAATTGGTGAGTATATATGTGATTTTTTTTATTGGTTTGTGGACAATTGAATATTAATCAATATTTAAAAAGATATAATCTTATGGTTTTTGTATCAAAATTTGTAGGAGAAACTTAATGAGTATGGCCAAGATATTATGCTGGCAGCTGAAAAGACAAATGGAATTAGGAAAGCGGAGAAACAGGCATTGTTAAATATGAGAAGATGGTCACAAAATGGGTTTGAGAAAGTGATGAAAAGAAATAAACTTGATGCAGTGGTAACACCTTTTTCATTGTTTAGTAGAATCCTTGCTATTGGAGGTTATCCTGGAGTGAGTGTTCCAGCAGGATATGAAAAGGGTGAGCCATTTGGAATTTGCTTTGGAGGTTTGAAAGGCTCAGAGCCTAAGCTGATAGAAATTGCTTATTCATTTGAGCAAGCAACTTTGATCAGAAAGCCACCACCCCTAAGGAAGTTGGAAGTTTGAAGTAGTAATGCTTTAGAGCTAAAAAATAAATCAAAAGCTGGGATTTTGACAAAAATGCAATGGGTTTTCTGTATGAAATGAAAGAAAACTTTATTTCAATTTTCTAACTCATATGGAATTTTATTGTCATATAAGTGGTATTTCTCTAAAGATTCAAGGTTTGTTTGTTATCTGGTGTCTTGTGAGAAATTATTCTTTTAGATCATCTTCAATCAACTCATTTTGAGTTTTTTTTTTTATCCATTAAGATTCATTTTGAAGGCAACTCATCTAATTTTAATTTTAATAGATCAACTTAATTGACCGAGGTGGGGTATTGGATTAATGACTCATAGGTGTGAGACTTGTATTTTAATGGGTTGACTTTGGGTGATGATGAGGTGTTGTTATTAGACGAGCTGACTTCATTTTCAAATGGGGTGAAACCTAAGCCTAGTAAAGAGGACTGTTATGTTCGGTTGAGACATAAAGATGTTTTTTTTGGTGAAAGATTGCTCCAAGAGGATTCGTGAGTCTGGTTAGGTGGAGTACACTTTGGATCCTATCAAAGTTAAAGCGCTCGATCAATTATAATTATGGAAGACCAAAATTCCTAATAAATTTTTTATTTTTGATTAGCCAAGAGAGGCAGTATTAGAGGAGCTCATAATGTGGTTTGCCCTTTATATTTTTTGGATGTCGAAGATGTGGGGCACTTGTTTTAGCCATAAAAGCTGGAACTTTGATAAAATACTGGAGTGAGTTTTGTATGAAACATAATGTGTTTTTTATAAGAAAAATAATACTCCTATGTCATTAAAATAAGAAGTCTTTAGGCTTTATTGCCGTTGAAAAATGGTTTAAAATATTGTCAATCATGTTCTTTTCACCCAATTAATGATTTCATAAACTCAATATCATGTTTAGGTGTGAGTCTAAATATTCGCTTGCAACAATTACTAAGAAGATATCAATCCTTCCAATAGCTTTGGAAATGACATCAAAGAAGGATGTTTCAGGTCCTACCTATGAATCATTCAAATAGATCAAAAGATAGAACCAAATGACAGGACCTGACCTTCCACTTTCCAACCATAGCTATCTTGCCTTCTGCATATTCATACTATAAAGTTTTTTTTTTTTTTAAATCTTGGTATCCGGACTTGCGACCGATTAATCCAAGAGGGACCAATATTCACCGTCCACTAGCGGAGACCCCGTTTCAAGCCAGCGCAGAGGAGCACACTCTCAAGACTCAAGCCACCACCCGGCCAACCCTTGGGGGTTTCATACTATAAAGTATAGTTTACCTGGACTGCAGAAAATTTAATACTAAATGCCAATTGGTCTATCCGGGCCACCGATCATTCCAATGGTTCCATGGCCAGAAGTGAACCTCTCATTTGTTCCAGCCAATATCCTATATTGTTTTTGATACCATGTGAGTTGAAAGATATGACAAACTAAATTTTGTTTCGGCAGTGCATTTTATCAAACAGCAAGAAGTCACCAACATAAAATCTTAGCTAAATCGCATACTCTCAAACAAATTCATATTTCCAAATTTCACATATATGTAGCAAATCTCATTCAATATGAAACTGATACAAGTATCGATTTCGCACAAAAACGGAGGAACAAACAAAAATCAGAAGATGATAGAAGCAAATCGAATAGAGGATAAAAGGAACATTGATTAATTTACCTGAGCTGAAAATGAAGAGGAACAAGCTAGGGTTCGTTTGCGAGGGTTCAATTCGATCGGTGGTTGTGAGTGTTCAGATTGGATGCTTCAGGCGACAGTTGCGAGAAGATAAAAAATATTAAGAGTTATATTAAATTGAAAATAAAAAATATTACCTTTTTAAATATAATATAAATTATTATTTGTTTTCAAAAAAATTGAAATTTGCAAGAATAACTATTTTAAAAAAATTGTAGTTATTTTAAATAATTTTTAATTTTAGTATTTAAATTTATGATTGTCAAAATTTATTTGTAACTTTTTTTTTGAACAAAAATTGATTTGTAACTTATAAAAAAAACTGATGTAATTTCTACTATATTAATATGCAAAATTGATCTTCTTTAAATTGATTTGTTATATTTTTATCTTTTGTGTTTTGAAAAAATTTATTAGAATTGTTATGATTTAAATTGATTTGTTATATTTTTATCTTTTCTGTTTTGAAAAATTTATAGAATATGTATGAGTTTGATAAAAATAAATACTAATATTTTTTATCAACATTTGAGTTGTAATTATTTATAGGAATAGGTCAGGTAATATGCTATGTTCAACAAGTAAAGAATAACAAGTACAACAAGTGAAATCGAGATTAGGAAGATCGTAAGATGAATTTACCTGAGTTAAAAGAAGGAAATTTTACAAACTAGATTTCGAAAATTCAATCAGTAATTGCGATTGTGCGTTCATATTGTGTTTCTTTAACTTAGTCTCTGTAGATCACATATAAACTAGGGGTGGCAAAACGGGTCGTGACCCGCTCACCCGCCAAAAAATGGCGGGTTGGGTTGGAATTTTGTGCCCGCCGCCCACCACCGCCCGCCCCGCTAAAGACCGCCACCCGCTAAAGCCCGTCTCGCCAAAACCCGTCGCCCGCAAAAGTCCGCCGCACCTTTTTTATTAACATGGTTGGTATTTTATTTTCCAAATTATATACAGTATGAAATTTATATACAACCTTGCATCACATAAAAATTATATAATTTATGAAAATTATTTACTATTATAATCATTATGAAATTATTTACAGTATGAAAATTATTTACTAGCCTTGCATCACATGAAAATTATATATTGTATGAAAATTGATATACAGTATGAAAATTGATATATAGTATGAAAATTTGAAGATTCTCCAAATTATTAGTCTTGCCCATATTTTATTTGTCTTGCGCAAAAAATTGCTCAGTAAGCCAATTTGTGCATGCTTTTATAAAAACACATAGTTTGTTTAATTTGTGCATGCTTTTATAAAAACACATAGTTTATATACATTGCTCAGTAGGCCAATTTTTATACAAAATTTATAAAAACACATGTTTTGTGCATGCTTTTAACGGGACTGTTTGAGAAATTTCTAACCCAATTTGTTCTTATTGAAAGGTAAAAAAAAAGCCTTTTAATTTCTTAAAAAAATGGAAAAAATAAAAATAAAAAAAGAAGGCGGGCAAGTCCGCCGCCCGCCAACCCGCCACCTTGGCGGGACGGGCTTGATTTTCATGCCCATTTAAACTTGGCGGGCATGCCCGCCCCGCTCTTTTTTTGACGGGCATTAAGCGGGGCGGGGCGGGCGACCCGTTTTGACACCCCTAATATAAACCAAAGATTTCAACTATACAGATTTTTTTTTCTTTGAACGAAATCATTAAATAATTAAAGTATTTTAAAAACAAAATACTAATTTGAAGAAGTGATTTTTTTTTAATCATATTGAATTCCCCGATCAAGAAATACTTATTTTTTTCAAAAATAATTGCTTTTCCAAAAATATGTATTAAATAAAACTAATACATATTAAAATTAGAATTTTTTTTAGTGTAACACACTTATTCAAAAAAAATATCAAACAAATTATACTTTCAAAGATATTACCAAAGTGACATGGTTTGGGAAAAAAGAATTACCTGAGGCGCTATATGGTATGGCGACTCAGACAAAAAAATTTCTGAAAAATGTCACAAGCCATATGAGATGGGGGTGCCCTAATTCTCAGGAGAGGCGCCATATGGTATGGCGCCTCAGGCCAATCCTTTTTTTTTAACGATTTAAATTTTATGATTTTAATATATAATTAATTTTATTATTTAATAGGGTATCATGTGCCTATAAATAAGGGTTCACCCTCATTTGTTATTACACAACACTTCTCACAAAAACCCTAATTTCCTCCCTTCCCTCACCAATATCCTAATCTCTCCCCTTCTTAACACCATGTCTGAGTGGTTAAATCGCCGTCCATCATCATCAGCAACAGAGGAACCGTTTCCAGAATTTCCACTGATGAAAAGAAATGCCCTAGTTGTATTCTCAACTGTCAAGCCTCCAATGAAGATGTTACTCTAGAACACTCGGACGTTAGAGCATTTGCATAGGGAACTTTACTGCTGGCTAGAAGGATAATTTGAGGCAGGTGAAAAGATCAGAAAGATTGAGAGGCTGGTTGAGGAGTGTGGTCCAAATGGAGTCACCCGCACTTGGAGAAAAGTGCAAAATGATGCCGGTGTCCTTATGATGATGATGAGTCCAAAGAAAATTAACTTGATGGTTGTAATTTCCTAGATAAGTTGATGCGTTGGGTTGTTTATTTTCGGTATGTTGTTGTTATTTTCTGATTTGGTATTAGGTTATGTCGTTGTTATTTGTTGATGTTTAGCTATTAAGTTATGTTCTGTTATGTTATGTCGTTGTAATCGCTTAGGTATGCCATCAATGAAATAAAATTTGTTGTTGTTATAAATAGACAAGTTTAGAGTTGAAACTATGATGTTGTGCTAGAGCCCACATTTGTACACTTGGTACGATTGTGGCCTGGCTGGCGGCACAAACCACATAACCTTACCATTTTGTCTGCTGCATCCATCTCCGTTCCAATACGGGTGCTGTTAGGGCGACCCTTTTTGTTTCTTCGCATCAAATCATTATGCCACACAATTTCACCTTCGTATGGAGGCCAGTAGTCCTCCCTTGCTACCACTTGAAAGCTAGTGTCGTAGACATTACATAGAGTAATGACTTGGTGAAGAACAGAGAGATAGTTGGTTGGGTCCAGCCGGGCCTTGGAACAGGCTGCTATAACATGAGAGCAAGACATACGAAATGCCTGAAACTTTCCACAGTCACACCAACTCCTATCCAGTTTCACTCGGTAACATCCCCTAGGCCTTCCTTCGTTGTGATCAATAGACTCTGCAACACTGAAGTGACCTTTAGTACGGTCAAAGACTGTGACCACATGTGTGTTGGCCTTGGCAGCTTCGTCCTCCATGAATGTCATTGAACTATCATTAAACAGCTGCCCAGATTGCAAGACCGAACCCCACTTTGTACGTCT
Source organism: Lathyrus tuberosus (assembly GCA_022829125.1). Taxonomy (NCBI): domain Eukaryota; kingdom Viridiplantae; phylum Streptophyta; class Magnoliopsida; order Fabales; family Fabaceae; genus Lathyrus; species Lathyrus tuberosus. The sequence goes on along the minus strand of JALAZF010000087.1, from coordinate 6,670,054 downwards.
AGTATCAAAGAGTGCAGCGAGCCTAAAATATGTTGACCTCACCAAAGCGGTTATCGGTAGGTTTCAGATGCCCTTGAATACCGAGTTCATAGATTCAACGAGGTTTGTTGTCATGTGGCCCCATCGTTGCCCATTGTCGTATGCCCTTGTCCACTTCACCCATTGAATATTATCAATCCATCTCACTGCATCTGAGTTTATCAGTCTGATCTCGTCATGGTAGTATTTGAAGGTAGGCTATGTTAGTGCATAGCCCGCGTTAGTAACCATCTTCTTTAGCCCTTTGTCCTTGAACTACCGCATGAAATTTTGACCGATGTGTCTAATGCAATACACATGGCTTAAGGGAGGATCCTGCCAACCGTTATCAGGATTGTTGTAAGCACTCTCGATTGAGGGGTGTCTATCGGAGATCAAACATAAGTTAGGTTGGGGAGCAACGTATTGTCGGAGAATTTTTAGGAAAAAACTCCTACCTCCAGCAATCTCCCCTTCAACTAGAGCGAAGGCGATAGGGAAAATGTTGTTGTTGTCATCCTGTGCCACGGCCATTAGTAGCGTGCTCTTATATTTTCCGTACAACCATGTTCCATCAATTTGAATTAAAGGTTTACAGTACGCAAATCCTTTGATGCATGGTTCAAACGCCCAGAAGAGTCTGTGGAAAATGCCATTTCCACTTACGCAATTCCCGTCTGGCGTATACGCCGACAGTGTCTCCAACATGACAACAGTCCCTGGAGCATAGTGTTTAAGTGCCACCAGATATCTTGGAAGTTCTTTGTAAGAGTCCTCCCAATTTCCAAAAACCGTTTCAACCGCCTTAGTCCTAGCAATCCACGCCTTCCTGTACGAAGGAGTGTAGTTGTATCTTTGAACCATATGCGCTATTATTGTACTTACCTTCAAAGAAGAGTTGTCGCTAATGAGTGATAGAATTTTGTTCCAAATCAATTGAGAACTGAGCTTGCGATGATCCTGACTTGGATTCGTGATTATGCAAGTGTGATCTGGACCCATTGACCCTATCTTCCAGGAATCGCTTCGCTTCCGAAAAGATGTTGTTAATCTAAACTGGCACACCTCATTCTGGAAATAGATCTTGTATAGAGTCGAATTTGTTCGATCGACTCTATAATATGCAGATAAGTTTATGTGGTATTGTTTTATTGCTCGGACACAGTCTTCTTTCGTTCGAAAATTGTCTCCAACTTTTAATACTCCCTCCGTCTGCATGTATGGGTTGTAAAAAATAATCGTTGACGGTTCATCCTCGCCTAAGTTGAGTCTTGTTATGTGTTGAGGTGGGTAATAAATATGACTTTCTGGTAATTGGTCTTCCTCCTCGTTGTTTACCATGTCGTCGACAATGTCCTCTGCTTCTTCTTCTTCCTTGTCAACAACATCGACCTTAGCGTGTTCGTCGTCGGATTCGTTAAAAACCTAAGAAACTTCAAGTTGTTGAGATAGTTGATGCTGCTGTAACGTAATATATAACTCAATATCATTGAATCCAGAATACTCATGACTGAGAAACATATTATGCACATCATCATCGTCCCGAATCTTCAGCTGAAAAAATTTGCATTGGTCGTGCCCATCATAAAACATAGGATTGTTGTATAGGATTTGCCCAACTGGACCGCACTGCATTTTCTTTTCTAACCTGGCTTTCAAATGTACAAAATTTGATCTCCTATCAATTAAAAACCTATTAACTTCAGTATCCCTAAAATTGAAACCTGTGATGGGACATTCAAATATCTCACCATTGAGATGTGCACTTATCATGTATTGTGGTCTTTGAGCCATAACAAAAAACGTTGATAAATTGTGTTTGGAAGAAATGTTTTACAAACTTTATTGTTTAGAAGAAAATTTTAACTCAAGGATGTGAGCATAAGCTGTATGTTTCATGTGTATTAATAGGCGTATAGTAGATACAAGTTATATCTCTTAGGAGTTTAATTGCTTCAGAATGGTTTACCATTGCCTTGCATGAACCATGTACTTCTCTGCGTGACAATACCACATTTCCACGCTAAGAATCTCCCAAGGATGTGACAATACTACCATGCCTTCACAAGTTTGCATGCCTACACTAGCCTTCCACTATTCTTTAGCACATCTCTGCACTATTTTCATTATTGTTATTATTTTTATTGGTATTATTTATATTGGCAAGGTTTAGTGTTTTGAAGAAAATGTTAACAAAGGATGTGACAATACTACCATGCCTTCACTTTCTCACGTGACTCTCTAACCACACTTCTCACACTCCACGAAATAAGTGATTCCAAAGCTCTGCATGCCTACACTAGCCTTGACAAGACCACACAAGTCTGCATGCCTACACTAGTCTTCCATTATTCATTTGCACAGTCTACGAGATCAGAAGACTACACTAGCCTTGCATTTTCACATGGGGTTACATGCATTGTCAGCAAGATTCCTTACACTCCTCACATCACACGAAAAAGTAATACACTTCTCTCTATGACTACACTTGTTACACTACAATTCCAAAGCATACATGCAAGAGAACACCTAAGAGATTCGTTACACAATGACCAAGAATGCATGCAATATCATGTGACTCCCCTCATCTCATTCTTCACCATTATAAATACATTCTCTCCACCAAATAACTCTTCACAAAATCTTCTTATCACAAACTCTTCTACTCTTCTACTCAAACTCTTCTGATCACAATATCTTCTACTCAAATCACAAAATATTCGCATCCATTACAAGCTCTTCTTCTTCATACCAAAAAATGTCTTTGCTCACCATGGGAAACGATCACAGAGGCACACCGGAAAACATTGCAGACTTTGTAAGTGTCTTGACTTTGGTTCGTTTTGTCTTCCTAAACCTAGAACCATCTTTTACTACAACTAATGTTATTTATATTTTTCTTCAGGAGGTATCAAGGTTCCGTTGTTGTGGGCACGAATACATGCCACACGACCCATTCATCAAAGAATACCTAACTGCATCTGGATTTGGAGAGTTGATTAAAATCACGTCATACACGGTTGACCCAAAATTCATTCTAGCTTTGCTAGAACGATAGAGGCCTGAGACCCATACATTTCACCTTCCATTCGGTGAATGCACGGTCACCCTCCAAGATGTTTATATGTTGCTTGGCCTAAGCATCGACGGAAAGGCCGTCAACGGGAACGTATTTGTAAACAACCAACTGTGTGATGAGTTGTTGGACACGCCGCTCAGTCTCGATGAACCTGAACCAACACGGGATGGTCGGCCTAGGGGCTAAGGTATTAACTTAAAATACCTTAAAGAATACTACCAGTCTATTGTATTAGATGAGGAAACCATCTCGTATTACAAGATAATAAAAACTCGGTGCTATTTAATGCTTTTGTTCGGTCACTTTTTATTTCCAGAAAGTACTGGAAATAGTGTAAATATTATGTATTTAACTTTGTTGTCTAACATCAACAAAGTGCGCGAATATAGTTGGGGTTCAGCTGTCCTGGCCCATCTCTATAGTTCACTCAGTAAAACTGCAAAAAAAAAAGACACTTGTATTTTTTATGGCTACGCTTATCTCCTTCAAGCGTGGGGTTGGTCTAGAATGCCAACGCTGGCTTCTATTAACCGGAATCCATTCACTTTTCCCTACGGAAACAAGTACGCTCAATTTTATTAGTCAAACTTAACTTATGTCGTTTAATGAGATGTTTATTTGTAACTAACTTATTTATGTCACGTTTTTTAGGTGGTCAGTTCCGGGAATAAGTTTTCATCGAAATCCCAGGAGCACAATAACTGTCTACCGCAACCTAATAGATCACATTGGCCCAGACGATGTAATTTTTTCTTGAAATACCATAATTTTGTCTAATGAATTGTAGCACCGCCGAATTTATAATTAAATATTATTTTCTTTTTGTAGTTTGTCTGAAGTCCGTACGAGGGTCTCGACCACGTCCCAAACGGGAATGATGTTGTAGTGTGGACGTCAAAGACACCCATCATTCGGTTCACCACCGTGGAGATGCATCAAAGCGATCGGGTAAAACTACAGTTCGGAATGCAACAGGATATTCCGGTCGCTCCGACACATTTGGGACAGTGGCATCTACATAGAGTGGACACACAGTGGTTTGTGGGTCATTGGACAAACTTTGCAATAGAGATGTGTGAATACTGGGAGAATCGACACCAGCACATCTTATCCGACCCTGTTGTGGAAGATGCTATACCAACTCAACAATATATGACTTGGTTTAGGTCTGTTACAACACCCCAACAATTCTTTTCTCAGCCAACGTATCTAATTGATCCGTGTAACACCCCTTCTATACCCCGTACAAAACGTAATAATAAAAAAAATAATCTTATAATAAAACATCAGAGCAAAGATTAAGTCATTTAGATATAAACAGAGATGTCACATCAACGTGAACTAAAAACAACCTGCTCATAAAGATATATAACACCTGGATAGTTTTTATAAACAAAGGAACTCCGTTCCAAAATATCAGCATTCAGTTACAGAATTAAAGCGGAACATCCATAACTGATGTCATCACAAAATATAAGTATGTCATATACATATTCATACAAGGCCACTATATACAAGCTAAAAGAAACATCTACACTCTAACCCCGACTACCCGTGTTACATATCAGAGCCGACGGAACGACAAAAAGACGAAGACACTAATCTTCGCAAAAGACCTCCAGCGTCTAATCTGCAATGCCATTACAGCATTAAACCACAGCAGAAGGGTGAGAAACAGGATTATAATATAATTGCATATCATTATATAACACTTAGCAAAATATGCACAATTATTCTCACCACACAAATACGATACTTGTAAACAACACAAGACATATTAAACCCATTTCACACATCAATCACATAAGCATATACATTAACACAATGCATAACAAATCCTTCTCAAAATTCAACACATAAACATACATGTAATGAATTATGCAAATGCACAGAGACCGACACAACGACTCTACGCATGCGGTACCAATCCAACCTTGTAATTCATTAGTCCCCTAGGAACTCTTGGAATCATCGCTCGTTACATAGAGTAACTCCCCGTCGGGCCTACGATGTTCCCCGTCGCTATAAACCATTATTTCAGGGCGTACGACGTTTATGGATTGCTTTAGTCCACTATTTCAAGGCGCACAATCCGATTGCCATAGTCCACTATTTCAGGGCGCACAATCATTTGTGATTAATCGCTTCTACCATTATTTCAGGGCGTAAGACGATGAAACTGATTCATTTATGAATCTTCCAATGCAAGAATGCATATCATGATACTTGACACATTAATGACTCATGCCAACATCAAATGCTCATGCATTAACAATAATCATGTATTTCAAGTACATATAAAGTAATGCACACAATTGCCCAAAATGGCCACAAACACCAATATACCATTCCACAACATCAAATTTCCATCAAAGAATCACCACACAAGCCATCTCATAACATATCATAATATGTCTTACAATATTGAAAAATAACTCAAAATTCCATTATTCGGTTTTCCGAAAAAGTCGGCTAAAAGTCGGCCAAAAATAATATTTTCTATCATCATCAAAAAGTACTCATCAACAGCTTCGATTCGGTATAAAGAACTCTTAAATACGATAAACGGTTAACAAGATATGAATATTTCAAAATAACGTAAAAACATAAACCGGACGCCCGACACCACGAAACGGTTCGTAAAAACTGTACCGATTGGACCAAGTTCAGACCCCAAAACTATTTTTCCTAGGAAGAACATCTCGTTAGCTTTCCAACGCATCAAACTACGCCTCAAACCGAATCACAGATCAAAAGTTATGCAGAAAACAAAATTACACGAACAGCACTGTTCGCTGGGCGAATTTCCCTCGCGAGCATTCGCTAGCTGCTTCGCTAGGCGAACATCCCTCGCGAGCATTCGCTAGCTCCTTCGCTAGGCGAATGTTCCAGCGAACCAACTGTTAGATAAAAACTGACACTAAGTTCGCTAGGCGAGCACTTGGCGAACCAAGTCAGAACCAAACAGAGCCAAAAACACCCAAAGTTCGCTAGGCGAACACTCTAGCGAACCTTCGCTCATGCCTTCGCTAGGCGAATACCCGTAGCGAACCTTCGCTACCCTTCGCTGAATGGTTCGCTAGGCGAACCCGCGAAAACCTCACTCGCTGCCACCTTTGCCCCAGGTTCGCTAGGCGAACCAAGGAAAACCCAGAATTTTTCTGCGCTGTTTGAAACCCCAAAAGTGATATTTCCCAACCAAAACATTTCCCAATCAACATATTCCAATCAGAACCTATTCTAATCATGTCAACAAGCAAACTACCACCTTTACATCGATTTCCAACCGTTAAACCATCGATTCTACTCATTTTATCGTTTTCGACCTAAAAGTAAAAAAACATGGAAAGCAAGAGAATCATCCAAACCCATTCATACATAATCATATACAAGCATAGTATAATCGAGTTTCGCACCCTTACCCGATTTAATCGTGTTCTAGAAAGTCGGGAGATTGATTTCTTCCTTCACAAGTTTTTCCTCTCTTTTCTTCTTTCTCTTCTCTTTTCCTCTTCTCTCTTTTTCTTCTCTTTTCCTCTTTTCTCTTTTTCTTCTCTTTTGGGAAATCTTACTAACTTTTCTTTTTTCTTCTTTCTTTTCTAAACTTATACTAACTATTTTCTTTTATATTTTCTTAACTTAAAAATTCTAAACATTTCTAATAAATATCTAAACTAACTATTATTAACTAACACTATTAATTATGAAATATGTCAAATACCCTCTATTCCAATTTTCCCCGCAAACTCTCAAAAACGGTAAAAATACACAATGTGCAAAAATAACATATAATCACACCAATTAGCAATTAACATAAATATTGCTCAATTAAAAATAAAGACTCGACCAATTAACACCAAAAAGCACGGGAAAAGGAAATATTAAAAACAGACCGTTACAATCCGCGCCACCGTGCCTCTTCCTCACAGTAACATGCCCAACCACATGACCAACATCATACACCTTATTATACCCAGCAACCATATGGACAAACCGAATCAACCCATTCATAAAGCCGCAACACTTTCATGCCACCAACCCTTTCACAACAAGAATAGACTTACCCCTACCCCCAGCCCACCTACACCGACCCCACTAATGCCTATAGCCCTGACAACTCGTTCGAACCCACCCCATTCCACCATAGCCCCCTGCAAATGAACACACAAGCATCCTATAACCAGCAAACACAATCGTCCTATGACCAACAAACCCACTCATTATTCGACTACCAAACCCCAAATCAACCACTAGATCGGTACCAACACCCTTCAATGCAACATTTCGGCCAACCATACCGTCCATAACCAACCCAACCCCCATTACAAACTACGAAAACATGGGCATGCAACTGGATTACGGAAGAGTTGTTGGCGGCACCCCCGGCTATTGGGGACAGATGCTTCAAAATTTGTCTAATACGCCAGGACCATCTCAGCAGACGCAAAGGCCAGGCACACCTCAACAAAATCGTGGTAGACAAAGACGCCGCGCAAGAGCCCTGGCATGTGGAACCGGTGGACGTTTAGATAGGCACGATCATTTAATTTTTCTTTACCATCAATTGTACTAATTTTTATTCTGAACATGGTTAAGTTTTTTTGGATACCCTTATTTTTTTTTTATTAAGTTTTTTAATGTCCAAATTTAAATAACAATTAAAAAAAAGGGAAGGGGAACTGAGGCGTCATATGGTATGACGCCTCCCCTGTAAAGAAAAAACAAAAAATTAGGGCATGCTTTGAACCAAGGCGCCATATGGATTGACATTTAGGGTTTTTCCCTATGCTTGAGGCGCCATACCATATGGCGCCACCCTATTAAATTATTTTCAAACCATGCCATTTTGGTACTTTATTTGAAATGTTTGTTTTTATGGTATTTTTTTTGAAAAAATACGTTATATTAAAAAAAATTCTTAAAATTATCTTAAAGAAAATAAATTTGAATTTAAAATTAAAAAATAATGTTTGGTAAAATTTAAACAAAAACTGTTATTATTTTTAGAAAAAAATTTAAATATATTAAACTTTTTTTACAAAAAATGTTTTATTTAAATTTTTTTTAACTTTTATATTTAAAAAAACAAAAGAAAACCTGCAAGTATTCCTGCGAATTTTCCTTAAGATATTTAACATCTACTACTGAAAATGTGATTTTCGCAGCAAACCCCGCAGGTAAACCTGCGGAATTTTCTGCCCTCCATAATTCCACATGAAACTCTAACCGAATGCACAATTAGCTAGAAAATTTGCAGGTATACCTGCAGAATTTGCTGCCAATCTCTGTTTTGCAGGAAAATATATTTTATTTAACAGTCGCAGAAAAATCTGCAGGTATACCTGTGTATAACTTTTTGCATGATATTCCTCAGGAAAGTAGAGTATTTCTAGTAGTGTTATACACCAAAGAGGTTACATGAGATGTACAGTAAGAAATCCTTTATTAAAACCTGAACAATTATAAAGTATCTAGAGAGTGCATCTTGATGTTAGTAACATCAATGATTGATCTAGAAAATCAACAGTACAATATGGATGCTACGTGTGTGGTGAAGTTGTAATAATGGAAATCTTTGAGAGAAACTAATGCAAGAAATATACTATGAGTAACTAAATGAAATCAATGCATTAATGTTAATGTACAGATCAAACACAGTTTCTCTGATTTCATCTCGAGAATGTAGCATAGTCAACAACTTATTAGTATTATCATCCACCAAAGAAGGGATGACTTCTTCCACAAGCAAAGAAGGTTAGAAGAATTGACAGGTTTTCATTACCAATATCCATTGTGGTAGGTCGTTGTAAGATGTTTCCTAATTTCCGTACAGTGACTCTATGGCCTTACACTTTGCAATCCATGCTTTCTTGTATGATATTATGTACCTGTACTTTTCAATAATATGGGCGATGATCACCTTCACTTTAAGAGAAGTGTCACCATTAACAAGCTCCCTGATGTTGTGGCTAATCATTTCTGAATAGAGCTTTTTGTGGTCTTGTGACATAGACGTGATAGTGCATAGATGAGGCCCAGTGAGCCTACCAATCTTCCATTTTGATTTCTGCTTTTGCAAGGAAGCTCTGCATTTGGAATTGCATTATAGATTCTTACATTTAGTTATGTATCTTACATTGTCAGTTTTTTTCACCGAATAGTCAACACTGTGTGTTATATGCCAATGTTGCAGAGCGACAACGCAAGCTTTCTTATTTTCAAACTCCATCCCCATATCTATTTTGTCACCTATATGGTTTGGTATGATACATCCAAACACAGAGATTGATTGAACATCTTCCAAGCATATATTTTGTATATGAACAGGTAGGTTGTACAAATTTATTGGTTCAACGCTAATTGCCTGGGTATGTGCGTCGATTAGATCTTCACTGCCATCATCATTGTTGTTACCAAAAATATCTTGCATTTTGACCACTTTAAGATTATCCTCACTATCTTCTCCAACCTCTTCATTGGGTATGAAAGGTTCATTGTTTTGTGTTGGTTCGTCATCAGAAGTTTGACCCATTCCATACTAATGTGACTGTGTTGACTGAGTCGGATATGTTTTGACATGTTCAAGTAGACAAACATATATCTCAATTGTGGGTAATTGAGCAAACATCATGTGACACTGAAACATTGATTTCACATCTTTTTCGTTTCTAATCGACGCCATTATGTAAAATACGGTATCATCATCTCCATTAATTAATGGATGACGATAAATAATCTCTTCAACACAACGTTGTAACTTTTTTTTCCATCCTATCTTTGAAATGAAAGAAATCAGAATTTACATGAATTTGGAAGGGGTGGGTGTTTGTATTGCTAAATGAGAATCTAGCATTAATATCTGTGAAAATAGTACCATTAAAGTGACTAGTTACTGCTAAATTTCTCTTAGCCATTTAGATGTAAAAAAAAAAACTGGAATGTGGAATGAACAAATGAAGAAACAAATATATATATATATATATATATATATATATATATATATATATATATATATATATCAGCAACAAAACCCAATGAACATGTGTGTGCTCGGCCAAAGGAATGGCGAGCAGAAACACATCACGTGGGTGCTCGACCAATGAAGTGGTAAGCATGCGTGTGCTCGGCCATTGAAGTGGCGAGCAGATACACAACAACACATTGCTTGCATGCATGCAGCAAGACTAGCTGCGAATTGTATTGGCTTGCATGCATGCTTTCACTAGCTCTGCAATGTTCAGACCATGCCTTGTTAAATCAAAATGATCCTATTGTAATGTCACCTCTAATTATTTACCACACTATATTTTTAGCTCTATAATTTTATCTTCAACTAAAAATTTTATCACACTCACTCACTCACTTCTACTATATTTTTAGCTTCAAATAAATTTTTTATCACACTCACTCACTCACTTCTACTAAAATGTCTTTGTTGAGGATGTGAGAATTTCACCATGGAACACCAACAAACGTCCAAGCATATGTAAGGTTCTTATATTCTCAATGTAATTATTTATTTAATCATTGTATTTATTATTATTTCTATTTTTTTCTAGGTGGAAGATAGGTTCTGAGTACATTCGCATACTTATATTCAACCAAGTGTGAAAATAATCATGTATTTGGAAGTAGTCGGTTTTGCGAATATTGCAAAAATATCAAGTTTAAAGATTGACTCCAGACTAGTTGTAGCTTTATTAGAGAGATGGAGACCGAAAACACATATGTTTCATTTACCAACTGGCGAATGCACTATAATATTAGAGGGTGTTAGTATGTTACTCGGTCTTCGAATAGATGAAAAAGTTGTTAATGGCCCTACTGATGTAACAAATAATTTTTACCTTGAGAATTTAGGGGTAGAACCTACAGAGTCTGATAAAAATAGATGCTTTGTAAAGATTGTTTGGCTAGAGCGTCTGTTAACAGAGTTAAAAAATAAAACTTCCCCAACCATAAAAGATAATCTTCTACAAGATAAGTGTACATTTTACTTCTCATTGCTACTTTGTTGTTCCCAGACAAGAGTCACAATTTTTTGCATTCATCTTGTATACCTTTCGTAGGAGATCTAGAAAAATGCAACACATATAGTTGGGGTTCTGCTTGTTTGGCAACATTGTACAGACATATGTCCAAGGTCATCGTCAACAATGTCAAGAGCATGGGAGGTTATGTAGTACTACTCACTGTTTAGGCATTCATACGTATACTGTTGTTTGCTTCCATTACTACAGTGGAGCCATCATTTCCATATGCTAGAAGGTATTCCTAAAATATAAATGCACTTTATTATCTTCTCATTAAACTATACCGAATATTAATGCTTTTTTTTTTGTAAATGCAAGATGGTGCAAACGAGGTACGAATTACAGAAATAATCCTCGTTTTTATCTACGTGAGTATCGAGTCACAATAGAGCACATGAAGGAACAAGACCTAAGTTTGAAACCATACAACCTATACGTTTTCTAGACTTCTTATTTATATTTTTTTTGTGAGAGTTTATATGGAGGTTGTACATTCAATTCCCTGTCCCTGATCGTAGAGATAGTCAAGTCTGGAGTGCGACAACTTATCTTATCTGTTTCTTTACTGTGGAGATGCATCAGACATATAGAGTTAAACTCTAGTTTGGTTTTGACCAACAAATCCTTTCCCAACCAAGGTGTCTAAGGGAACTCCACAACATGACGATGCTTAAGGCCCTAAAAGTCCATTGGCAAGAATTGCACAAAAAATAAGGTAACAAAATGGAAAACAAGAAGACATTTGGTATTGCAGGGGGACGCGGTAGTTGGTGAGCGTAAGCCAAGTCGAGAATATTTGAATTAGTTACATGCAATTCCATTTATGCATGTTGCTCCCAACCAGTTTTTGAACGACCCCTGTCAACATGCCTCATCTTCAATGCAACAAACTATTGCGCGCATACATCACAATGTTCCACCCATGTACACATCCCAATTTGAGGGACAGACATCTTCATCCGCACAACAAACATACCATCACACACATACCACGCAACAGCACACCTTTTATGCCACCTCATCCCAACACCAAACTCCCCACACTTCATTCCCTCAAACAAACTACTACTGCAACCAATAATATCAACACCAATCCACCCATCGACCACTCTTACAATTCACTCCAATTCCTCAGCCAAACTTCGACCACTCAAACCCCTAATCTCAACACCAAACATTTAACACTACATTCTCTCAGCCCACCTCTACCTTCGCCACTGATGATGTCTATTACCCACCAATTCAACATACTGTTAGATGTCAAACATGCCTTATATTTCTTATTAATACTTGACATTTTTCAACTCTTTTATGTTGAATTGTTGGATTTTATTCTTGAATTGTTGTCATTCTTCAAACATTGTGAAAATACCTTTGGTGCTTGTAATGTGTGCGTTATTGTGCAGAAAAAGGCATTAAGTTATCAAAGAAGTAAGACACAAAGAAAGGAACCAAGTTGCCAAAGAAATGAAGAAACTTCAATAAGTTTGCTTTGCGAACTTGCCAGTGAATGTTCGCATGGGGGAACATCTGGCGAAGCTCCAGCGAACACTCCCAGACTTTGGACAGTAAGAAAAGGGACATAAGTTCGCTTTGCGAACTTTTCAGTGAATGTTCGCAAATTCATCGCTCCAGCGAAGGCCTGGCGAAGGACACCAAGGATGAGGCAGTAGCTAAAGGGGCCTAAGTTTGCTTTGCGAACTTGTAGGTGAATAGTTCGCTTTGCGAATAATTATTCGCATTGCAAACTTATGTAGAAACTCAGAGGCGGTTTAACAGATCAGAGGCACCTCAGGTGCCTATTTGGTAGTTCACTAGGCGAATAAAAAGTTTGCAGTGCGAACTTGGCAGATTTCAAGTGATGTATAAATACACTTTTTGTTATTTCTTGGGATAATAACTTATTTTTCTCACACCATAACCTAAGTTTTTGACTTTTCTTCATCCAAGAGTGATATTTCACCAAGAGAAGCTGGATTTGCATCTGATCTCGATTATTCGACGCAGATGCTTTTTCATCTCCACCCGATTCTTGCAAAATAATCTACCATAAATATGTGTAGCTAAACACCTCTTGTGTCAAGATTAGTGGTAGGCAATCCTTCATTTTGTATGTACTAATCTTGATGTTTAGTTTGTGAACTTTGTTGATGATTAATATATGGTGAAAAATTTTGTTTGTATGGTTTATATTTTGTTTTGGTTCATGATTGAGAAATATATTCTGAAACTTGACCTAAGTTTCAATCCATTAACAATCATAAGGCTAGAGTTAGTTTTGAGAGTTGATGTTCATAAATATAGATCTTGAATGTTATCATATTGATAGTTAGAGTGAGAGATCATCTAAGGATCAATATGATAAATCCCACAACAAGTGTTAGAGATAAACTTGTTGAGAGGATATGTGATTATATTCATCGTTAACAAGTTCACATACTTTATCGAGTTAATACATATAAAACGGATTATCGGACCCTAATCTTGGCATGTTTTTACCAAACCTTTAAAACTAAATTTCTTTACCGTGTTATTAAATTCTTATGCAAACGATCCGTTATAAATCAACCAAAATCTTTGTTACCTTAAAGTTTAAAACAATTTCGACTATAGAACGGCGGTAATATCCATACAATCCATGCATATACGATAACAAAAACCCCCCACTGAAATACTTTTCAACAAAATGGCGCTGTTGCCGGGGATTGTTGTTTGATATTGCAAACATTTCAATAGTTGTTAAGTTTTAAGCTTGTATAACTTTTTCTTGTACTTGTTAATTTGTTTGGTTAAGTTGTGCAGACTCTGTTTATGCGAGGAAAGTTACCCGCAGATCAACTTCTTTTCGTTCCTGAGATTGAGAGAACTGCGCGTAAGTTAAATAGCAAAACTAAACGGAGGAGGCAACTTGCTAAAGAAAGACGAGAAAGAGGAGAAAGTTCTGTTTCGACACCAACACCACAGTTAACGCTAACCATGGCGGTACCACCTCCACCACCACCTGCTTCAACACCATGTGTTAACAGTCCGAGGCACACAACTCAGTTCGCATGCAATGTTCACAATGGTCGGCACTCGGAAATGAAAACTGGCATCCTTGATCTTCTATACCTGAATCCATTCACCGGTATGGATCACGAGGATCCCTTCACTCATTTGACCAAATTCTATGAAATTGCTGGTGCAACTGGAGCGCCTGAAGCCGAAGAAGAGTCTTTGTTCAAGAGACTATTTCCGCATTCCCTAATTGGGAAGGCAAAGGAATGGTACCTTGACCAGTCGACGGCTATTATAACGGATTGGAACATGTTGGAAGAGAAATTCTTGGAACGATTTTTTCAACATAATCTTTTCATGGAAGCGAAAATGGCGATTGCAGTTTTCTCACAAGGTGGAAATGAATCCCTCAACGAAGCTTGGGAGAGATTCAAATCCATGCTTAGAAAATGCAAAGGGCACGGTTTTGATGAGCTTACGCAAGTGCATATTTTCATAAATGGTCTCCAAATGGCCCACAAGACCATGTTGGATGCTACCGCAGACGGATCTTTAATGACTAAAAGCCCCGAGGAAGCCATTTCTATTATCGACAAGATGGAACTAAACGATCATCAAGGGAATCATAATCGTGGCCAACCGCAAAAGACACCGGGAGTGCTTGAATTGGGGACTATTGATGCATTTCTCGTTCAGAATAAATTGCTATCTCAACAAGTGGAGTTGTTAACACAACAAATGTCAAAGCTCCCTTAATAAATTAAAGAGATGCAAGATTTACCGAGCAAGAATGTGCAAATAGCCATTTGTGAATTATGCAAAGGAGATCATCCCACCGGCTATTGTCCTCCGAAGAATGAAGAAGCAAATTACATGAATAATCAAAATCAACAACAAGGTTATCAAAGGCAACAAAAACCTTATCAAAATCAACAAGGATACCAACCAAGAGGGAATTATCAAAATCAACAAGGATACCGACAAAATTCTTATCAACTGACGCAACCTCAAGGTGGTAGTTCAAAGTTAGAAGAAACTCTCAACCAATTCATTCAAATGTCAATGGCAAATCAAAAGACTAATGAAGCATCAATAAAAAATCTTGAAAACCAAGTTGGGCAACTTGCAAAACAATTGTCCGATCAACAATCGGGGCCATCTTTTTTCGCAAATACTCAAACCAACCCGAAGGAACATTGCAAAGCCATTGTGACTAGGAGTGGGAGAGAGTTGGGGGAAGGAGAAAAAAATGAGAAAAATGCTGATGTGAGAATCGATGAGATTGTGGAGGAAGACAAAAATAGTGAGGTAGAAGTTGAAAAGAATGATGAGGAAGAAGTTGAAAATGAAAATAAGAAGTTATTTGAAAATGAGAACCTTGAAAAAGAAAAGATAGAAGAAAAAAATAGAAGAGTCAAAAAGGGGAAGGAGAAAGTGAATCCTATTCCTATTCAAAATCTACCTTACCCTCATGTGCCCACCAAGAAAGACAATGCAAGGCATTACACTTGTTTCATGGATATATTCCGACAATTGCAAATCAACATTCCGTTTTCCGAAGAGCTTGAGCAAATGCCCAAATACGCTAAGTTCATGAAAGATATTCTTACAAAAAAGCGAAGATTTTCTGAGCCGAAAACAATTATCCTTGATGCAAGTTGTAGTGCAATGATTCAAAGAACTCTACCAAAGAAAGAACTCAATCCGGGGCATGTTACTTTGCCAATAACAATTGGTGATGTTTATGTTGGAAAAGGCTTAATTGATTTGGGCTCAAGCATCAACTTAATTCCATTGTCTATTGTGAAGAGGCTTGAGAACATTGAAATGAAAGCAATTCAAATGACATTACAATTGGCTAACAAATCTACAACTTATCCTCATGGATTGGCTCAAGATGTATTGGTTCAGGTGGATAAATTTTTCTTTCCGATTGACTTTGTTGTTATTGATATGGAGGAAGACGAGGATGCTCCATTCATTCTTGTACGCCCTTTTATGAAGACCGCTCGAATGATGATTGATGTTGACGACGACCTTATGAAAGAGTTCAAAATGAAGAGGTGTGCTTTAATCTTTTTGAAGCAATGAAGCATTCCAAAGATAAGCATGATAGTTTCCATATTGATGCAACGGAAGAAGCCATATTGGAAGTCTCAAAGCAAGTTTATATAGCATCTCCCTTGGAAAGAGCTCTTGGTGACTCATTTGAAATACTTACCAATGAGGAAGAAAGGGAACTTGAAGAATGCTTAAAGGAACTTGAATCTTTAAAAGAGTTACAACCATGGGAAAGTGAAATGGAAGTGTTGAAGAAAGAGGTGAATGATGATAAATCTCAACTTAAATTGAAGGTGTTGCTTTCTAATATGAAGTATGTGTTCCCTGATGACGGTTGTAACAAACCAGTTATCATTAGTAACATTTTGTCCGACAAAGAGGAAGACCGTTTGATTCAAGTTTTGAAGAAACATCAACAAGATATAGGTTGGGTTCTTTCTGATTTGAAAGGAATTAGTCCAACCTATTGCATGCACAAAATCTTAATGGAAGAGGACTTTAAAGCGGTAGCTCAACCTCAACACCGTTTGAATCCTACTATGAAGGAAGTGGTGAGAAAGGAAGTTGTTAAGCTATTGGATGCCGGAATGATTTATCCGATATTCGATAGTCCGTGGGTGAGTCCTGTGCAAGTTGTGCCCAAGAAGGGAGGAATGACCATTATAAGAAATGAAAAAAATGAATTGATTCCGACGAGAACTGTAACGGGTTAGAGAATGTGTATCGATTATAAGAGGCTTAATACCGCTACTAGAAAAGATCACTTTCCACTTCCATTTATTGATCAAATGCTTGAGAGATTGTCGGGTCAAGAATTTTATTGCTTCCTAGATGGATATTTCGGTTATAACCAAATCTCGGTTGATCTGGAAGACCATGAGAAGACGGCGTTCACTTGTCCCTTTGGAATTTTTGCATACCGGAAGATGCCTTTTGGCTTGTGCAATGCACCAGCAACTTTTCAACGGTGTGTACAAGCCATTTTTTCTGACCTTATTGAGAAAACAATGGAAGTGTTCATGGACGACTTCTCCATGTTCGGAGCATCTTTTGATCTATGTTTGAAAATTTTGGAGACCGTTATTGAAGGGTGTGTGGAAACAAACTTGGTGCTAAATTGGGAGAAGTGCAACTTCATGGTAATGGAGGGGATTATGCTCGGCCACAAAGTCTCCTCTAAAGGCCTTGAAGTGGATCAAGCAAAAATTAAAGTGATCGAGAAGTTGCCACCACCAACCAATGTTAAAGGAATCCGGAGTTTTCTAGGCCATGCGGGATTTTACAGGCGGTTCATCAAAGACTTCTCCAAAGTTGCAAGACCTTTGAGCAATCTGCTCAACAAAGATAAGTCTTTCCTCTTTGATGATGAATGTTTAAATGCCTTTCAAATTTTAAAAGAAAAACTCATCACTGCACCCATAATCATTGCTCCAAATTGTACTTTAAATTTTGAATTAATGTGTGATGCAAGCGATTATGCTGTTGGTGTGGTGCTTGGTCAAAGGAAGACCAAAATTTTTCATGCCATACATTACGTGAGTAAAGTTTTAAATGAGGCACAAGTGAGTTATACTACCACAGAAAAAGAATTACTCGCTATAGTGTATGCTCTCGAGAAATTTTGGTCTTACCTGATTGGTTCAAAAGTTGTAGTCTACATTGACCACTCGGCCATTAAATATCTTCTTACTAAGCCAGATTCAAAGCAAAGGCTAATCCGGTGGATCCTTTTGTTACAAGAATTTGATTTAGAAATTCGTGACAAGAAGGGGTCTGAAAACTTGGTAGCGGATCATTTATCCCGTTTGGTCAATGTAGAAGTAACACACCGAGAAAATGAGGTCCAAGAAGAGTTTCCGGATGAAAAACTGTTTCGGGTACAAGTTAGACCTTGGTTTGCAGATTTTGCTAACCACAAAGCAACCGGATTTATACCAGAGGGTCTAACTTGGAACCAAAGAAGGAAATTCTTATCGGATGCCAATTTTTATGTTTGGGATGAACCATATCTTTTTAAGTTAGGAGGTGATAACTTTTTGAGAAGGTGTGTCACTAGTGATGAAGCTAAAAGTATCCTTTGGCATTACCACAATTCGCCATATGGAGGGCATTACAATGGTTTGAGAACGACAACAAAAGTCCTCCAATCGGACTTTTATTGGCCTTCGTTGTTTAAAGATAGTTCTGTTACTTTTCAATATCATTCAAGTTATTTCACTCAACATTTCCAGTTTTTATCATTTCTTTACACATTTCTGAAGTAGTCGAAGTCGGCGTCTCTACGTGTTTTTAGTTACTTAAGACCCTATTTTCGACCAAGTAGAAAACAATCACGTAAACATAAGAAAATCAAACACAAGTGGTTATTTGGCACCATGTCCTAGGATTTTGGTTGATCCTGCAAGTAACCCTTAATTTGGAGACTAGCGGTTGTTTACCATTTTTCAGTGTAAACAGATTGTGAGTTCAATGTCTCTCTCCATCTATGAAAAACTAGGTCTTGGTGGTCTGAAGACCACTAGGATGTCTCTGTAGTTGGCAGATAGATTAGTCAAGTATCCTTTAGAAAAATCAGAAGATGTGCATATAAGGATATAACAACTAATCATCCGTACAGACTTTGTTGTAATGGATATACGGGAAGACACTGAAATCTCGATCCTGTTAGGGAGACCCTTCCTTGATACAGCCAAAAAAGTTATAGATGTTAAGCGTGGGAAACTCACATTAGAAGTAGGGGATGAAAATATTGAGTTCTTATTAACCAAACTTGTTAAAAGCCCTGCATATAAGAACTCTACAAAGTCGACATAGTCGAAAAATAGGTAGATATGCCTCCCTCTAAACAAGGCCCCGTGACAAAAATGGAAGTAAACACAACCAGTGTGGTCAAGAGTGTTAGCCCTGGAGGTGTGAAACGAACACGGGAGACGCCCCAAAAGTGAAAAAGAAACCTTAGCCACCAGGTCCCAAGTACAAACTGCCTTGTATAAGAAAGAAAGGGAAAACAGTAGGGATTTGGTTCAAGATGTTCAAATGGAATCCTAAAGCTGTTGTGCATGATGTTGAGTACATTGTCAATGATGCAAGTATGAAATAGGCTTCATCTTAATTCATAGGGCCAAGCAAGTCTAGCTACCGATTTTAAATGAAATGATCTGTGGGAGGCAACCCATGGGTTTTTAATTTAATGTTTTTGCTTTTTGTTTTGTTTGAATTTTTAGAAAATAAAGAGACCAGTCGCTTAACACCTATCAGCTGCATGCAGGCGTGAATCTCCAGGTTCTACCTTTCCTCATTCTCATGTTTTTATCTCATTACATTACAGACAATGTAAAGATTTAAGTGTGAGGGAGGAATTTTCCGTTTTCTTAGTTTAGAATTTATTTGATTTTAGTTATATTTATTGCTTTCTAATTAGGATTTACATGCTTTCTAGTTTAGAAGTTTAATTTTGATGTCTAATTTAGTTTCTATCGAGTCTCCGCATGTGCTGTCAAGTCTTTATGCGTGTGATTCTGCTTGTGTTGTAAACTTTCCCATTTCTTGAACCATCCAAAAAAATTTGAAAATAATTGTGATTAGTATCTCACTAGAAAATTATATCGGTTCCACAGGAGGAAAAACTAAGGCTAAGGACGCTTGGAATTTTTTTAACAAAATCGGTATTATCCCAACACCTAAAGCCTCCTGAATATGGATATCAATTTAAATACACATTGTGCCATAGTCTTCAGATTCCTTTTTCGTAGTAATTCTTAAGTAGTTTATCTATCAAGTCCAGCATAATCTAGAGTCATACATTAAGTAGGTTAGTCGATGAAGTAATTTAAAAAAAAATAGAAGTGTAAATAAAATAAAAGTAATTGCATCAACTAAGCTGGGTGACCCTCACCCTGTTACTTAGCCCAACGATGGTTAAACCTCAAAAATCCAAATAAAACATGCACATCTTTGATCAAAAGTCCAAGTGCAAAAACATGAATAAAAACGCTTGCCGATTTTCCTACCATGTGTGTGATGATTACATAGATACCTAAGTGCCTTAATGTGACTGTCTTGAATGAAAGAGGATGAAATAATTAGGATAGAAATACTAAGTTACAACGATATGATTTAAATTGGTATGCTAGGAAGGAGTTTTTTTTCTTCTACAAATTGCAAATTGTATTTTTACAATATCCTTGGTGTTAAATTTATTACATATGAAATTAACCTCTAACCGATTCAATTTTGGAACCACGTATGAGTACTAGTTTTTTTATGAGCCGTTTTCATGTATTCGTTGTTGCATTTACCTTTTATGTATGCAGGCTAAATTGCTTAAGGACAAGCAATGATTCAAGTGTGGGGGAGTATGATAACACGACAATAATTGGTCGCAAAAGGTGGACGAAGCTTTGTGGTCGTATCGCACCGCTTACAAGGCTCCAATAGGTTTAACTCCTTTCTAAACTTTGATTCGAACTTGGCTGGCGAAAAAAGAAAGGTTCAATTACAAGAATTGTAAGAAATGAGGAATAATGCGTATCATTTTAGCAAGCTCTATAAGGAAAAAGTTAAAGGGTATCATGACAAGAAAGTTTGTCAGAAAGAATTTTGGGTAGGCCAAATGGTTCTTCTATTCAATTCCCGTTTGAAGCTTTTTCCAGTAAAATTGAAGTCCAAGTGGTCTGGACCGTTTTTTATTAAGGATGTCAAGCACTATGATGCTATTGTGATAGAGGACTTGCAGAAGAAGGAAAGTTGGACTGTGAATGGCCAACGACTTGAAATCTATCTCGGAGGCGAGATTGATTAAGAAAAATGCGCAGTGTTTCTAGATGATCATTGAGGTCATCTTGGACCGTCGAGCTCAAACGACGTTAAATAAAGCGCTAGTTGAGAGGCACCCCAAAGTTGTAAGTATTTCTGTATTTCTTACTGTTTTGGTGTATTAAGTTGTTTAGAGTTTGTATGAAGTGTGGTAGCAGCATGTAGAAATTTTTTCAAAATGCTGTCTTGTTCGTTGGAAAGTTCGCTTTGCGAACCTGGGGCGAGTGTTCGTTGGACAGTTAGCATTGCGAACTCAGCGAGACAGACACAAATTGTCTGCTGCCACATCATTTAAAAAAAAGGTTTTAAAAAGTGTGGGCCAGACACCTGGGCCCATGACCCATCTTTATTTTCTGAAGTTGTGAGGTAACCCTACCCTCACTTTGCCACTTTCACTTTCTCACAACACTTACACTTTGTACTCTCTCATGAGCTCTCGCTGTTTCCTACATCCTCTCACGAATATTTTTCCAAGTATTCTCACCAAGTTCAGGTTTGATTCTCTTTCTTTCTTTTAATTCTTGTTAGAACAATGTGGTTAGGGTTTTGTTGAACATTAGAAAAGAACAGTTGATTCTAGGGTAGAATATACAATGCACCTCTGTTTTTAATGTGTTATTGTTTTGCATGTTGTTTTTTTTATCAAACATTAAGAATAGAGGTTGGATTGTGAGAGACTGATTGATTTTGTTTAAGTAGGCAGAACTACTAAGTTTGAAAATCGCAGGTTCGCCACTAGTTCGCTTTGCGAACCTGGGGCGAACATTCGCCAGAACTTCGCTTTGCGAATCTGGGGAGAATGTTCGCCAGGGCTTCGCCTTGCGAACTTCTGGGTGAACAGAACAGAATTCTCCAATTTTTTTGCTGTTTCTATTTAGGATTCTGGTCTTACTATTTTGTTCCTTTGCTAATGAACTGTTTGCAGGCTGGTTGTTGTTTTATCTGATGGTTTTTGCAGATGGCTCCAAAAGTTATTCCGTCGAAAAAAAGAAAGACCAAAAACTCTACACGACAAGTCCCTATACAGTTTGATAATGTCAGTTTTAGAGGGGCAAAGCAGGCTGCCCGTTATTTGACACTTGATAGAAGGACTATCTTGCCTGAGAGAAGATTTAACTTGAACCCACAAGGAGCCTACCGAGCGGTAGCTTTACTCCTTGAAAGTAAGAAGTGGGGGAGGTTGATAACTCGAGTGGATAGCTATAATGTTGAGATGATCCAGGAATTCAATGCAAATGCGCTCCCGGATAATGGTGAGGAATTTGCGTGGAAGACTTGGTTTTGGGAACAAATGTGATGTTTGATCGGGCGACAATAAACGCAGTTCTTGGGAACCCGCTGCCTTTGAGAGAGAATGAGAATCGATGCCTACCACCGAACCTTGAGATTACATAGAGACACAGATAAAATCACTCGAGACTTATTGCGTGACTGAAAAACTGTTGAGTTGAACCCATATGGGGTTGCACGCAGGTACCGTCGAGAGGACATGCATCCTTTGGCCCAGTTGATTTTATTTTTGGTTCTAACAAACATCAAGCCAAAGTCGCACTCTTTGACTATTACCATACCCCTTGCTCATTTGGTCTATAGCATCATGACGAATGTCCAAATTGATGTGGCCCGGATTACTGCTGAGGAGATGCGGGCTGTTGTGGAAAGTGGACTTGGTTTGACTTCACGGAAGAACTGTCCTCTTGTCTTTCCTTGTCTTATCATGGCTCTTTGTGTGCATGCGGGGGGTTAATGTCCCCACCCGCCGTCAGGTTACCATCTCGGCCGCTATTGATGATAGGTATGTGGATAAATTATGTAAACCAAAGGGGTTGCAAGATGAGTCTTCTGGTGCTGGTACTGATGCCAACACAAGTACCAGTGATGGGTCAAGTGGTTCTAGATCTCAAGGATTTTACCCGTATTAGCGTGAGATATGCTAGTACAACTGGGACTGGATGGCGGCTTCTCAGCGCGCCATGATGGATTTGCACGATTTTATGCAGGTGTTGCAGCTGCAGATTCGAGAGCCCTCCGTGGATCACTCTATGATGACTAGGGAGCAATTCCTAACTCATGCTAGTTGGCCCCAGTTTTTGGAGGGAGAGCAGAGGAAGATGAGCCCGAGGATGCTGAGGATGCTGATGCTGATGCGGATGATGATGATGACGAGGTTGTTGAGGTTTCTGGATCTGAGTCTGGTGAGGAGGAGATTGTGGAGTCTGGTTCTGAGTCCGAGGAGGACTAGTTTTGATGATGTCATTTTGTGCTTCCATTGATCTTCAAAGTGAAGTTTTCTTATTATTATGTTTTATGTATCAGTTTTTATTGTACTTCATGCACTACGTGGATTATTTTGGGATATTTGATGTACTTGTACCTTTGTGAGGTACTGATGACTTTTGTTGGTGTTTCTACACCATGACATTATTATTATGTAGTTGAATTATTTAGTTGAATTGTTCAGTTTTTATTGTATTTTCGTTTCTTTTTATTATTGTTGTTAAGAGTTGAATTCTTCAGTTAACACATGTTCAACTCTTAAATTGTTGGTATGCTTATTATTGTGTTATGTTAGTATGCTTGTGGGAATTTAATGTTTCCATTTTTGGGTGTGGATTTGAAAGATTTTCTAGGTTGGTGTTGTTGTTCATCAAAGAAGATTCTTCCAAGTTTGGATGGCAATGATAGTACTTAAGCATGTAATTGTTAGCAAGGTACATGGTTACCTATTTCTAGGATTTTGAATGTGTTAGAACTTCTTGTCTTTGTGCAAATTCAATTTTGTTTCTTGTTGCAACTTTTTTGATTGCTTATGTCACTTAGGTCCAAAAACCAAAATGGTGAGAAACCTCCATGGTCTACTATATGCATAGGATTGCTGATGAATTTTGTCTTATACTTTTAATTCATGCTTTATATTTTAATTTGTGTGATTTTATAGAAGCATTAGAAATGATCAAGGCATTTGTTGATAATGAGCACAACCATTTCCAAACAGTGATTTACTTGTGAGTAGTGAGTATTCATTAGCCCTTCGAGCCTAAACAGTTTAGATCTCGTCTTAGTGATGAACTTTGTGTATGTACATAAATTGAAAATTAAGTCCATCATTGAATTTTTGAGAGATTCTAATTTTTTTTTCTTCTTGAACCTTGGAACTTTGTATTTATTGGTTTCCTTTCCTTAAAAAGCAAGGAGCATTCACTTAAGGTTGAGTTGAAAATAAGTTGGGGAGAATGAAAAAGAAGATTGGTAAATTGCTCAAACTTTTGAAAAATTTCAAGCAAGCATGAAAAGAAAAGAAAATGTGAATATGAATTTGAAAAACAAAGAAAAAGAATGCTTGCTTGAAAGAGAAAAATAGAGACCAAATAATTGTGCATAAGGAAGTTTGAGAAGGTTTGTGATAAAGGAATGAAATTGGTGAATGAAGTTGAGATGCGTGAATACCTTGTATAGTGAATGTTCTTTTGCATCAGAAATTTCGATTCAATGGCCTTTAGAAATGTCTCTTTATTGTTAACCCGACCAAGCTACAACCTTAAAAGCCCTTAGTGATCTTTTTGCTTCATTGATTTCTTTATTGATCGTTTAGATATTCTATGAATTGGTTTGGATTTGCATCATTTGTCAGATGAGCGAAATTGTCCCGTGTTTATAAGCACATTTTTCCTTCGATTATTTTTCGAAGAGGAGTGTTAGAGTGATATGAGCATGATAGTTTAGTTGTTACTTGAAACATTGTCTGATATTTGTTTATGAATCAAGTTCTTTTGCATTGTTCGATTCTAGGAATTTGTAATCGTTGCTTGTTTGCAATTGTTGTTTATTTGAGCCTTAAATCTTTTCTTGGTTGAGTTAAATGCTTGAGCGAATCCTCTTATTTTTAATGAGAGGCATACTTTGCTTGAGGACAAGCAAAGAGTTAGTTGGGGAGAGTTTGTT
Organism: Lathyrus tuberosus; assembly: GCA_022829125.1. Lineage (NCBI taxonomy): Eukaryota > Viridiplantae > Streptophyta > Magnoliopsida > Fabales > Fabaceae > Lathyrus > Lathyrus tuberosus. Next base: position 6,645,109 of record JALAZF010000087.1, on the reverse strand, counting down.
ATATGTCAAACATGCCTTATATTTCTTATTAATACTTGACATTTTTCAACTCTTTTATATTGAATTGTTGGATTTTATTCTTGAATTGTTGTCATTCTTCAAACATTGTGAAAATACCTTTGGTGCTTGTAATGTGTGTGTTATTGTGCAGAAAAAGGCATTAAGTTATCAAAGAAGACACAAATAAAGGATCCAAGTTGCCAAAGAAATGAAGAAACTTCAATAAGTTCGCTTTGCGAACTTGCCAGCGAATGTTCACTGGGCAAACATCTGGCGAAGCTCCAGCGAACACTCCCAGACTTTGGGCAGTAAGAAAAGGGACATAAGTTCGCTTTGCGAACATTCCAGCGAATGTTCTCTGATTCATCGCTCCAGCGAAGGCCTGGCGAAGGACACCAAGGATGAGGCAGTGGCTAAATGGGCCTAAGTTCGCATTGCAAACTTGTAGGCGAATAGTTTGCTTTGCGAATAATTATTCTCATTGCGAACTTATACAGAAACTCAGAGGCGGTTTAACAGATCAGAGGCACCTCATGTGCCTATTTGGTAGTTCACTAGGTGAATAAAAAGTCCGCAGTGCGAACTTGGCAGATTTCAAGTGATGTATAATACACTTTTTGTTATTTATTTGGATAATAACTTATTTTTCTCACACCATAACCTAAGTTTTTGACTTTTCTTCATCCAAGAGTGATATTTCACCAAGAGAAGCTGGATTTGCATCCGATCTCGATTATTCAACGCGGATGCTTTTTCATCTCCTCCCGATTATTGCAAAACAAGCTACCATGAATATGTGTAGTGTTGAAGCGGTAAAGCGGCAAGCAAAAATATTATTTTCGGAAGAATTCCCTCCGGGATTTATGTCGTGTCCACAGATATCGGTGATATTGAACTGTCGTTTGACAATTTAAATGTTATTGAGTTTGGGTTAAAATGGGTTTAAAGTAAATGCAGAAAAGTAAATATTAACACAAAAAGAATTCATTCTTTAGAGAGAAGAAACTTGTCAGGCATGCACATAATCGACTCGTCACAAACTTAAACCTATCGACCAACTATACTCAACCTACAATGCTCCTCAATATCATCAAGTATTGTTCACAACAGTGTCCATCTCTGACACACTGAGCTGAGAGAATAACCGTGTTACCCTCGTCGACACTCTCGCGCCCGACTCGAGATACGGAGGAATTAAGCTTCGACACCCATAAATATTGTTAGCTCTAAATCTATCTCTAGCATCCAGAAACTAACAGATAATCATCCCTAACCTAAGTTTACGATGTTTATCTCTAACACAACTCAAACCCCGAGCATAAAGCAAAAATCAAGGATAATCACCGATAAAGATTTGTAAAGCAAATTAAATATAACGCTATGGGAGACAAATATACATGAGTTCAAAGTAAATACATATACAACAACCCAACAAAGAAGAAATACATAAATAAGAAAAGAAATAAACCAAACATCTCGCGGTTTGTCAACGCCGGTCGATAAGAAATCCACCCCGGATCACCCGTGTGCAAGCTTCAATGTTGTTTTCTAAGCTAATCCTACTGAAAAATGAGTTTGATGGAGTTGGGAGCAAAAATCTCCAAAACCATAACCTAAAAAATGAATGAAATGACTTATATATTATTTACAAAATCTGCACAAGTTCGCAATGCGAACTTTTATTCGCAAAGCGAACATCAAATTAGGCACCTGATGTGCCTCAGGAACAGTTAAACCGCCTATACGATTCTGCAAAAGTTCGCAAAGCGAACATTCGCTGGAAAGTTCACAATGCGGAATTTTGTGCCTTTTTCTACTGCCTCAAGTCTGGAAGAATTTGCCGGAAATTTCGTAATGCGAACTTGACAGCACACCAAGCCTTGTTTTGACCATAACTTTTGAATCGTAACTCGGATTGACGCACGGTCGGAAGCGTTGGAAAGCTTATTCAATGCTCTATACAACAATGGAAAAATATCTTTTCTTGAATACCTACAAAAATGAGAGAAAATCAATTAAACTCAATGATATTTACACGATACGTAATATATACACTATAACGTAAAGTAAACGTATTTACAAACAAAGCGGGGTTTATTCGAACGATATTAACAAAAAGTATCGATAAGTGCTACAAAACTTATATAAAAAAATAGCTACAATTTGCACTTATCAAACTCTCCCCAACTTAAACTTGTTTGTCCCCACACAAGAATCAAGTTACTCAAAGAAACAGAGTGACAACTAAAGAATCAGGAATCAACAGGGTTTGAAAAACAGAAACAGATGAATGGTTCAAATGAAAAATGGTACACACAAAGTAAATACTTACCACTAAACTACGACGATAACATAGGCACAAAACAAATGCAAAATACAAAAATCATGCCAAACATCCTAAAACAACACAAGTTCAAACGTGAATCACACCTAGCAAAAACAATCATCGATAGATGAAAAATACAAAATGAGGTACTTTTCACTCACACAACAATCTTGCAAACAAAAGACTAAATTATGCATTCATCCAAAAATTTACATTGAACATACAAAGGCAAGAATCACAAGGGCTTTCAAGGTTGTAGCATGGTCGGGTAAACAAACAAGGGGCAATTTCTAAAGGTAATTGAAACAAAAACTTGCCTAAACCTAAGGGAGTGATCAACTCACAAAGACTCAAACACAAAATTCCAATCAACTTCTTCCAAAATCCCAAGTGTTACACAAAACACAATACTTATTTAGCACAATTATTTGAACTCTTTTTGTTTCCTTTCACAAGGATTTTCTTTTTCTTTCTTTTTTTTCTTTTCTTTTTTTTTTCTTTTTCATATTTTTCTCTTTTTTCTTTTCTTTTTCAACCTCATATAATCCAACCAATGAGTAAACAATCATTCTCTCCCCAACTTAAATTGAACCATATCATCATGTGAATACTCCCCACTTTCTAAGGCAAGGTAAAAATTCATACAACAACACAAAGTTGTGGGTTCAAGAAAAAACAATCAATCAAAATCCATACAAAAAGTGAATTCAATACTCATAGACAAGCATTAAGTTCAAACAACATGGATAATGATAGAAAGAAACAAAGGGGTTTAACAAATGCTCACACACTCACAGGGTGAATTAACTATTTGGTTATGTAGTTGTGCTCAAAATGAAACACAATGTCTTGATCCTTTTCATGCTTTCATATAATCAATACAAACAAAAGATTAAGCATAATAAAATCTAGTTAGAACAAGAATGTTGGTACTCTACGCATATATGAACAATGGAAAGCTACCTCACAAAAAGGGTGAGAACTAAAGTGATTCACATTAAGAACAAGTATACAAAAGAATGAATGACATGGAAGTTTTTAAAATGCCTAAGTATCATGAATATGCTAAAGTCTAGAAAGCGATAAACACATACCTTGGACGTGTACAAAACTTAACAATATCATTACCATACATCCGCAAGTTGAAATGATCAAACTTGGAACATCACCTTAAATTCCCTCAAGCTACTCAAAACAAGCTTTTAGACAAACACAAAAACTACTAATATAAACAAACTAAAAGACCGGCAGAAAATGGATTAAACAAGTTGTAAAGTGAAGATTTGAGAATTTTACGAACAATCCGAGTACAACTTGTTTAATCCATGTTCACCACACTACCTAAGCTAGAATGAAAAAGTAATAAAGAAACAAAAAAAATGATAAAACATGCTTGTTTTACGTCGTAAGCTCGACGCCTTTACTGTGCTTAGCTAGTAACTTACTCCCTTCATGCCATGGTGATCCTCACCACGCAAACCAAAAGCAAGTGTCCTAACCAAACACTTGAACAAATGTTACGGGAACAAAATGTATACAACATTTGAACAAACATAATGGAAAATAAAAGAAAAACAAGTATCTATACAAGCATATATACAATATAAACAATTATGTACAAAGCTTCAAAACATCCAAACTATCGCAATGCAATTCAATATCAAAACCAATCCTCGGCAACGACACCATTTTGTTGAAGCGGTAAAGCGACAAGAAAAAATATTATTTTTGGAAGAATTCCCTCCAGGATTTATGTCGTGTCCACAGAGATCGGTGCTATTGAACTGCTGTTCGACAATTTAAATGTTATTGAGTTTGGGTTTAAATGGGTTTAAAGTAAATGCAGAAAAGTAAATATTAACATAAAAATAATTCATTCTTCAGAGAGAAGAAACTTGTCAGGCATGCACATAATCAACTCGTCACAAACTTAAACCTATCGACCAGTTATACTCAACCTACAATACTCCTCAATATCATCCAGCATCCCTCACAACAGTGTCCATCTCTGACACACTGAGCTAAGAGAACAACCATGTTACCCTCGTCGACACTCTCGTACCCGACTCGAGATACGGAGGCATTAATCTTCGACACCCATAAAGATTGTTAGCTCTAAATCTATCTCTAGCATCCAAAAACTAACAGATAATCATCCCTATTCAAAGTTTGCGATGTTTATTGTAACACCCCCAATCTATACCCCCAAGCTATTAAAGCAGTAAAAGAAAATTCAAAATTTCATCAGAGTATAATTAAAAACACGACATAGACAGGGAGCATCGCATTACAATGAAACAAAACATACAACACCTGCTCATAAAGATATGCAACAGTGGGGTAGCAATCAACAGAGGAACTCAGTTCCTTACACCCACATTTCAGATTTTAGAATAAAAGCGGAAAATCTAAAACTGAATATCAACATATATATATCACACGAAAAGTTTGTCATACATCAAGTTATACATGCACAAGCCAAAGGATATATATACATAATACACAATAACAACAAACGGCCTCCCTAACTACCCGGTGTCACATATCAGAGCCGACCGACAAAAGAATGAAGACGCAAAGCTTCACAAAAAGATCTCCAGCAACTCTAATTTGCAATGCCTCATAGAGCATTATAAAACAACAGAAGGGTGAGAAAAACAATCATAATACAGTTGCATAAAATTATATGTTAACACAGAAATGCACAAGTAGAATATGCTCACCACAAATGCACCACAAATCAAATATAACACAACACAATACAATTCTCAAGTATCACATACCACTACACATCACTCATACACAATACACTTATCATCAATACAATTACACAGATTCCATCTCATCAATCATATTCACAAATAACATACACAATAATCCATGATTTATGCAAATGCACAGAGATCGACACACCGACTCTATGCACATGCCATGCGGTACCGACTTCCAATGTTTCTCATGTATCATCACCAGTTCACTCAGGAACTATTGGAACCATCGCTCATTACTTAGTGTAACTCCCCGTCGGGCATACGATGTTCACCCGTCGCTTTAGGTCCCCGCATGGGCACACGACGTGTATGGATTGCTTTAGGTCCCCGCATGGGCACACAACCCGATCGCTTTAGGTCCCTGCATGGGCACACGATCGTCTATAACCATCGCTTTAGGTCCCCGCATGGGCACACGATGTTATAGCAGATTCCCTCTGGAACCAATCCGTCGCTCGTACCCTCATGGTACTCGACTTCACAATATGCATATTATAATGTTTGGCATACAATGACTCATAACATTCATATGCACACATTTACTCATCCATAATCATGCATAACTCAACCATTACAACACATTGCAATTTCTTGCCGTAAGGCCACAAATCATCATCATCTCATGTCATCACATGCATTCACATCATATACATCACACAAGTCATACAATATTCATATCAAAAGCACCTTGCATGATACACATCAATTACTCATAATTACAACGACAAAAGTCGACAAAACAACACCATTCAAATATCATACATCCATCACCAATGCGTATCAATCATGCACAACATTTCATCACATATATTCACATCATATAATAGCACACAAGCTACACGTTACATAGCAAAAGCATATAGCATGATAACACATCAATTGCACACATTGTACGCGATAAAAACCCGACAACCCGACTTTTTTCCAAAAACACGAATTAATTAATTTATCTTTTACTCTCTAAACCATTTTTAATAGAAAGAGCTTTTCATTAGCTTTCCAACGCTTCAAACGGGGGTCAAAACCGACTTACGGTTCAAAAGTTATGGTTTTTGAAAATAATATTTTTCTGAAAACTGACACTGTTAATCGATTAACGCATTTGGTTAATCGACTAACCGTCGCGAAACAACAGAAAAACCAGAATTTTATGACCTAAAATCCCTCCAAACTCATCCTTAAACCCCCCGATCATACCAACCAGTATTCCCGACTAAATCCTATCATTTCCCGATTAAATACCAGCCAAAGACAATTATACCAGACCTATCCAAACACCATTCAATCAATCACTCCTCCATTCACACCAAATTCCTCAATATATATCAAAAATGCAAAAGTTACAACATCAACCAAACTCAATCAAACAATCATACTAAATCACGACCTAACATCACACGACTCTACTACGCGATTTATTCCGACTTTCGTCCGTAAAAACATCGATTTCTAATCGTTTATCTCATTTCGACCTATATTTGGACAACCAACAATATTTCCACACAAACATACATAATCATACACAAATATAGTATAATCGAGTTTCGCACCCTTACCCGATAAATTCGCGTTTGAAAAGTCGGTTGAATCGGTTCCTAAATCCTCAAGTTTTTCCTCTTTTTCTTCTTCTCTTTCTCTTCTCTTCTTTTCTTCTCCTCTTTCTCTCTATTTTTCTATTTTTCTTTCTTTTCTCTCTTTCTTACTACTTTTCTATTTTTATAAAAATATCAAAATATCTAACCACCCAAAAAGACCAAAATACCCCTACACTCAAATTTCTCGCAAACGTTCCCAAAACGCAACAAAATATCACAACATTGAAAAATAACATATTTCCAAATAAAAGTCAGAAATAAAATAATATAATAATAGAATAATAATAAAATAATAAAAAACAACTCAATTAAATAAAAATACTAAAACTGGGGCGTTACAACTCTCCCCCACTTAGAAATTTTCGTCCTCGAAAATATCACCGATACCAACAACATTAGACCAACCAAAAACACACCCCGCATAACACAACTGACAAACCACCTTGCTAACAGCAGCAACAACGACGACAATACGCAAGCCCATACAATGCACTTGCCGACCAACTCACAACTCAAAGAATACACAAGCACAAACTCACAGGTTCACTCTCAATACAAAATGTGCCACATCACGCTTCCGTTGCGCACTCTGATTACCCGAAACCATCCAGATTATCAATCTCGCGTCCAAAACCTAACTCTTTCTCTTATCCAGCATAACTACTGACCCTACCAATATATCCAACCATACTCTCTACTGTGTTCTCTCCCACACTAGACACAAGCCTCTAAACTACTCAAATAAATCCAACTCTCTGGCCTTCAAAACAGACATGCATAAAGATTTTCGACTTACACATCAGGCACAACATCAGCCTTTCCCCAAGGATAACCTCAACCAACTTCAGAGCCTCTCATGTTAACACCGCATCTACTTCCGATGATAACAAATATAATCCGTCACATAAAGTCGATCAAAGTCTCAACTCAAACAAATCACCACTCTTATCAAACATTCCAACATAAGTAATTATAATCAAACTCAATCAACCCATTCCAGTTACCTAATCCTGAAAGTGAACACTTATTCTCAATCGTCACCCTACACCACTGTCCGTACTCCATACATAATTTATACTCTTGACACTCCAAATTCCAACCTATTGCAACAACCAACCAAAAATAACTCTCAAATATTACATCCACCCCTAAGGGTTTTCCTCAAGATTCCGTAGTCTCAATACCATCAAAGAATTTCAAATCGTTTGCAACTCGTCACAATTCAAAACTCAAGCTATGCAAGACCCAACCGCAAGTTCCCATACCACTCACTGGTTAACACGCAACCTTCTACTATCATCTTATTCCTTCCCAACCATGATGGACCTATCCAAGTCAACACACTAATGTTTCATCCAAAAACACAATTAAAACCCATGCATCACTGACGTCCTATCACTGTGACCTTCCTGCCAATTTCCAGAATACTGTCACCATAAACAAGGCCAACATCTATTCCCATCTCCTAAGAGTGTCCTACTCACTTAGCAGATTTAACCTCGACTAGTCACCTTCATCCAATTTAAGTTCACACTCTATTCTCTGAGAAAAACCGTTAGTAATACCCAATCATTATCCCTCAGAGACATTCCAACTTAATCCACATACACAAACCTCTAATCCGTCTCATCATCTGATATAAGAATCCTCATCGACTCAACAAAATAATCTGTAACCATTTCCTTACATTTCAAGTAATCCATTCCGCACCACTATCAAAGCCGGAAAGACACGTCCATTCCATCCAACATAATTCTCGTCTGCTATCAACAAGAGATTAAGGGTGATCAGTTCCTCAATTTGTCAATAGACAGCCGACAACCATGATGGAGCATAAACCGTCTTTACCAAACAATAATAGCATTCCTTCTAGAACCGGGAACCACATTGACCAAACCACACTTACAATTCACAACACACTGAACCAACGCTCTACACCTGAAGCAACATGGAGAAGTACCAGCTCCTCCCCCACTTATCTCATTCTAATCTTCCAACTGTAAACACCCTAAATCCTTCACAAATCCTTTATCATAAATGGTCAAAGAACAATCAAACAAACCCAAGAAGTAATTACCACCCCTAAGCAGAAGTATCAATAACCATCTCACCACCCCAAAAAGACAACAACAAATTCAAACGCTTCGCGCACTCAGACAAAATAAATGAATGAGTCGCTCCAGTACCTATAATAGCAAAATAAAGGCGTACTATTAATAAAACAAGTACCTTTAGTCAAACGGTCCGCACTAGTAGTCTCATCTCCTGCCAATGCAACAGCCTTCCTACCAGTCTGAGCTCTCTTCGGTTTCGTACAACTCGTACTAATATGACCTATTTCACCACAGTTGAAACATTGCACCCTAATTTTCTTACAATCAACTGCGACATGTCCCGAACCTCCACACTTGGAACATTTTAGTTTATTCCTCTTACAATCAAACTGAAGATGTCTTACTTCACCACACTTGTAACACTTAGTGTAACACCGCGGAGGACTAGACATTCCTCCCCCACATGCCTTATTCTCAAAGTTACCTCTCGGCTTACCATGGTCAGCGGGTGTCACATAAGGCCCACTACGAGACTGTTGTTTCCCTTTCCTGTCATTCACACTCTTATAGTGAGTAGCACGCGCCTTCCTATCCTCCTCGTAAACCCTGCAACAATCCACCAAATCAGAAAACCTTCTAATCCTCTGATAACCGATTGCCTGTTTAATCTCCGGACGCAATCCGTTCTCATACTTCACACACTTAGAAAACTCAGCAGTCGCTTCAGCATAATGAGGATAGAACTGCACAAGTTCCACAAACTTTGCAGTGTAATCCACAACAGACATATTACCTTGTTTCAACTCCAAGAACTCAATCTCTTTCTTTTCCTTCACACCTTCAGGATAATACTTCTTCAGAAACTCTCGGCTAAATAAATCCCAAGTAACCTCTTTATCATCCACTTCCAACACTTGGCGCAAACTAACCCACCAATCATCAGCTTCTTCTAGTAACATGTGAGTACCCAGTCTCACCTTCTGACCCTCGTCACAATCCATCACTCGAAAAATCCTCTCAATCTCTTCAATCCAAAATTGTGCACCATCAGGATCATATCCTCCCTTGAAGATAGGCGGTTCGTTCTTCCTGAACTCATCATTACCCGCAACATTCAGTACACCCTGCACAGCCCGAGCCATATTCTGTTCATTTCCAATAACAGCAACTATGGTTAAACGAACAACTCACCGAACCACAAAGACCAACAAGGACTGGCTCTGATGCCACTTAATGTAACACCCCCAATCTATACCCCCAAGCTATTAAAGCAGTAAAAGAAAATTCAAAATTTCATCAGAGTATAATTAAAAACACGGCATAGACAGGGAGCATCGCATTACAATGAAACAAAACATACAACACCTGCTCATAAAGATATGCAACAGTGGGGTAACAATCAACAGAGGAACTCAGTTCCTTACACCCAAATTTCAGATTTTAGAATAAAAGCGGAAAATCTAAAACTGAATATCAACATATATATATCACACGAAAAGTTTATCATACATCAAGTTATACATGCACAAGCCAAAGGATATATATACATAATACACAATAACAACAAACGGCCTCCCTAACTACCTGGTGTCACATATCAGAGCCGACCGACAAAAGAATGAAGACGCAAAGCTTCACAAAAAGATCTCCAGCAACTCTAATCTGCAATGCCTCATAGAGCATTATAAAATAGCAGAAGGGTGAGAAAAACAATCATAATACAGTTGCATAAAATTATATGTTAACACAGAAATGCACAAGTAGAATATGCTCACCACAAATGCACCACAAATCAAATATAACACAACACAATACAATTCTCAAGTATCACATACCACTACACATCACTCATATACAATACACTCATCATCAATACAATTACACAGATTCCATCTCATCAATCACATTCACAAATAACATACACAATAATCCATGATTTATGCAAATGCACAGAGATCGACACACCGACTCTATGCACATGCCATGCGGTACCAACTTCCAATGTTTCTCATGTCTCATCACCAGTTCACTCAGGAACTATTGGAACCATCGCTCGTTACTTAGTGTAACTCCCCGTCGGGCATACGATGTTCACCCGTCGCTTTAGGTCCCCGCATGGGCACACGACGTTTATGGATTGCTTTAGGTCCCCGCATGGGCACACAACCCGATCGCTTTAGGTCCCCGCATGGGCACACGATCGTCTATAACCATCACTTTAGGTCCCCGCATGGGCACACGATGTTATAGCAGATTCCCTCTGGAACTAATCCGTCGCTCGTATCCTCATGGTACTCGACTTCACAATATGTATATTATGATGTTTGGCATACAATGACTCATAACATTCATATGCACACATTTACTCATCCATAATCATGCATAACTCAACCATTACAACACATTGCAATTTCTTGCCGTAAGGCCACAAATCATCATCATCACATGTCATCACATGCATTCACATCATATACATCACACAAGTCATACAATATCCATATCAAAAGCACCTTGCATGATACACATCAATTACTCATAATTACAACGACAAAAGTCGACAAAACAACACCATTCAAATATCATACATCCATCACCAATGCATATCAGTCATGTACAACATTTCATCACATATATTTACATCATATAACAGCACACAAGCTACACGTTACATAGCAAAAGCATATAGCATGATAAGACATCAATTGCACACATTGTACGCGATAAAAACCCGACAACCCGACTATTTTTCCAAAAATACGAATTAATTAATTCATATTTTACTCTCCAAACCATTTTTAATAGAAAGAGCTTTTCATTAGCTTTCCAACGCTTCAAACGGGGGTCAAAACCGACTTACGGTTCAAAAGTTATGGGTTTTTGAAAATAATATTTTTCTGAAAACTGACACTGTTAATCGATTAACGCATTTGGTTAATCGATTAACCGTCGCGAAACAGCAGAAAAACCAAAATTTTATGACCTAAAATCCCTTCAAACTCATCCTTAAACCCCCCGATCATACCAACAAGTATTCCCGACTAAATCCTATCATTTCCCGATTAAATACCAGCCAAAGACAATTATACCAGACCTATCCAAACACCATTCAATCAATAACTCCTCCATTCACACCAAATTCCTCAATATATATCAAAAATGCAAAAGTTACAACATCAACCAAACTCAATCAAACAATCATACTAAATCACGACTTAACATCACACGACTCTACTACGCGATTTATTCCGACTTTCGTCCGTAAAAACATCAATTTCTAATCGTTTATCTCATTTCGACCTATATTTGGACAACCAACAATATTTCCACACAAACATACATAATCACAAATATAGTATAATCGAGTTTCGCACCCTTACCCGATAAATTCGCGTTTGAAAAGTCGGTTGAATCAGTTCCTAAATCCCCAAGTTTTTCCTCTTTTTCTTCTTCGCTTTCTCTTCTCTTCTTTTCTTCTCCTCTTTCTCTCTATTTTTCTGTTTTTCTTTCTTTTCTCTCTTTCTTACTACTTTTCTATTTTTATAAAAAAAATCAAAATATCTAACCACCCAAAAAGACCAAAATACCCCTACACTAAAATTTCTCGCAAACGTTCCCAAAACGCGACAAAATATCACAACATTGAAAAATAACTTATTTCCAAATAAAAGTCAGAAATAAAATAATATAATAATAGAATAATAATAAAATAATAAAAAACGACTCAATTAAATAAAAATACTAAAACTGGGGCGTTACATTTATCTCTAACACAACCCAAACCCCGAGCATAAAGCAAAAATCAAGGGTAATCACCGATAAAGATTTGTAAAGTAAATTAAATATGACGCCATGGGCGACAAATATACATGAGTTCAAAGTAAATACATATACAACAACCCAACAAAGAATAAATACACAAAGAAGAAAAGAAATAAACCAAACATCTCGCGGTTGGTCAACGCCGGTCGATGAGAAATCCACCCCGGATCATCCGTGTGCAAGCTTCAATGTTGTTTTCTAAGCTAATCCTACTGAAAAATGAGTTTGATGGAGTTGGGAGCGAAAATCCCCAAAACCATAACCTAAAAAATGAATGAAATGACTTATATATTATTTACAAAATCTGCACAAGTTCGCAATGCAAACTTTTATTCGCAAAGCGAACATCAAATTAGGCACGTGATGTGCCTCAGGAACAGTTAAACCACCTCTGCGATTCTGCAAAAGTTCGCAATGCAAACTTTTATTCGCAAAGCGAACATTCGCTGAAAAGTTCACAATGCAAACTTTGGTGCCTTTTTCTACTGCCTCAAGTCTGGGAGAATTCGCCGGAAAGTTCGCAATGCGAACTTGACAGCACACTAGCCCTTGTTTTGACCATAACTTTTGAACTGTAACTCAGATTGACGCATGGTCGGAAGCGTTGGAAAGCTTATTCAATGCTCTATACAACAATGGCAAAATATCTTTGCTTGAATACCTACAAAAATGAGAGAAAATCAATTAAACTCAATGATATTTATACGATACGCAATATATACACTATAACGTAAAGTAAACGTATTTACAAACAAAGCGGGGTTTATTCGAACGATATTAACAAAAAGTATCGATAAGTGCAACAAAACTTATATACAAAAATAGCTACAATTTGCACTTATCATGTAGCTAAACACCTCTTGTGTCAAGATTAGTGGTAGGTCATCCTTCATTTTGTATGTATTGATCTTTATGTTTTGTTTGTGAACTTTGTTGATGATTAATATATGGTGAAAAACTTTGTTTGTATGGTTTATATTTTGTTTTGGTTCATGATTGAGAAATATGTTCTAAAACTTGACCTAAGTTTCAATCCATCAACAATCATAAGGCTAGAGATAGTTTTGAGAGTTTATGTTCATAAATATTGATCTTGACTGTTATCATATTGATAGTTAGAGTTAAAGATCATCTAAAGATCAATATGATAAATCTCACAACAAGTGTTAGAGATAAACTTTTTGAGAGGATATGTGATTATATTCATCGTTAACAAGTTCACATACTTTTTCGAGTAAATACGTATAAAACGGATTATCGGACCCTAATCTTGGCATGTTTTTTACCAAACCTTTAAAACCAAATTTCTTTACCGTGTTATTAAATTATTATGCAAACGATCCGTTACAAATCAACCAAAATCTTTGTTACCCTAAAGTTTAAAACGATTTCGACTATATAACGGCGGTAATATCCATACAATCCCTGCGGATACGATAACAAAAACCCCCACTGAAATACTTTTCAACACATACCTGTAGCGAGCGATTTTGGACATGGTTCTTAAGCACTATCGCTCTGGGGTACTACAGGTCGATTCATTTTTTATCCTATTGAAGCTGATGAAGGAAGGGAAATAGATGTCTCCAATTAACCCTGCTTGCAAACTGAGTTTAAATAAATGACTGTTAGTTTATAGATGCGGTTTAGATTGTGAGCCTCTCTCTGCTTATTTTGTTAAGAATGAAATGATGGGACTATTCATGGGGAGCTTAGGACTGATGCTTTTCGATTGATGCATGAGGGTACGGGACTTTGGGTTTATGATTAGTGTGCTCGCTAAGATTTTTCAATCTTATGCCTACGTATTCCCATTTAACAAAACAGGGAAATCTGAGCGATCGTAGTTCCTCCTATTCTATGGGAGGAAAATGGTTGTTTTTGTGTCTTGTTCAAAGCCCAAGACGTGAAGCTAAAGGTGGTTTATATCTTGTTCAAAGCCCAAGATGTGAAGCTGAAGGGTCTATTTGTATCTTGTTCGAAGCCCAAGATGTGAAGCTAAAGGGTTTTGACTTTAGGGAGAATGTATCATCTCTAAAGGGGAGTTGTTGATGTTTGTATGCTATGAACAAGGCACAACTTTGGTGCTAAGGGGTTGATTGACTCAACCGGGGCTTTCTTTATACAAAGCCTAAGAGGAGGCTATTGACCCATTAAGAGGGTGGTTTTATGTGTCTTGTACGAAGCCCAAGACGGAGGCTAAAAGGGATTGACTCAACAAGAGAATCTTGTATACTCAACAAGAGAGTGTTTTTGTATGTGTCTTGTACGAAACCCAAGACGGAGGCTAAAAGGGTTGACTCAATAAGAGAGTGATTTTTGTATCTCGTACGAAGCCCGAGATTGAGGCTAAAAGGGTGATTGACTCAACAAGAGAGTCTTTTATACTCAACAAGAGAGTGATTTTCTATCTCGTACGAAGCCCGAGTTGGAGGGTAAAGGAGTTGACTCAACAAGAGAGTGCTTCTATGTGTCTTGTACGAAGCCCAAGACGGCGGCTAAAAGGGATTGACTCAACAAGAGAGTCTTTTATACTTAATAAGAGAGTGCTTTTGGTATCTCGTACGAAGCCTGAGATGGAGGCTGAAAGGGATTGACTCAACAAGAGAGTCTTTTATACTCAACAAGAGAGTGTTTTTGGTATCTCTTATGAAGCCCGAGATGGAGGCTGAAAAGTGGGTGACTCAACAAGAGAGTTTGAAAAGGTTAGCTCTGCTGGGGAGAATCATTGTACAAAGCCCAAGAGGAGGCTGTTGTAACTGTTTCAGTTTAGTGACAGGTCCAGTATGTTGGATAAAGAGAAAATCAGTTCTTATATGGATAATGTTGTTCTTAGGGATTGATCAGAGGACCAGGGTTATTTCCTGTTCTTTAAGGAAATGGGAAATCCAAAGGGTATTGAGACTGTCCAAGTCTATGGGTGTTTTGAGAAGTCGATTCTCGGATAAGTGAATGATCTTTGTACGATGCCCAAGAGAAAGCTGGTTTGTTAAGGGATGAGGATCAACCCATTAATTGGTCTGACATTTGACTCAGAAAGACAGCTCTAGCAAATTGATGACTAGGTTCTGTTCCTATATCTGTAGAGGTCTCTGGGTCCTTGTACTAAGCCCAAGAGAAGGCATGAGAGCTTTTAAGAAGCCGAAGGGTCCCTGTACAACGCCCAAGAGGAGGAGGGGATGCTTTTAAGAAGCCTGTGGGTCCCTAAACCCCAAGAAGTTCAAGACATGCCATTCACTGAGAATAGATCAAGCCAGGAAAGTTCCAGAATTTGGAAGAAACTCAAGAGATGCCATTCACGGAGAAAAGATCATCTCTGGGGAGTAGAGTCTCTTTGACAATTTCTAAGGGTGACAATCTGAGAAAGGGTTCACCGAGAATGCTGCCTTTCACGTCTCCATATTGTTTAACCCCAAGAGGAGGGAAGACTGTGTCTGGTAATCCTATGGGGATCTAGTTTTGTTTGTATTTAAGAGTGACCAATAAGGCTTTACCAAGTGCTAGACGTAGTTGTCGGGGAAAACTCTAAATAACTATACTAGTATTACACAGTTGATATTTGACAGGTATATAAAAGTTTGTGAAAGAAGATTTACAGTGAGCAGCCCCACAATACAGTTATATATATATATATATGAAAGCGGATAAAGAAAGCGGGTAAACACTTACTCGGTTGTAGAGCTTCCATGCTGTTTGGTTAGTTGTTCAACAAAGAAAGCTTTGATAACAATATTATATTCAAAATCAAAGGAGAAAGTGCTTTGAAAGAATTTTTGGGGCTTACAGCTCAAGGAGAGGCCCAAAGTTTTATCAGTGATTGCACTTTTGTTTTTGAAATTGTACAGGGACTTATACAAGTGACTGAGACCCAAAAGGTTTTATGTACAAAGGGATGGGTCTTACACTCTCTCAAGAGGCCCAAAGGTTTATTTTGAACTGGCGACGATCGCGCCAAACTTTTGAAATACAACGGGACTTATACAACATTTTGTAGCGAGTAATTTTTGGATGTGGTTGCGAAGCACGATCGCTCTAGTACTACAGTTCGATTCATTTTTATCCTATTAAAGCTGATGAAGGAAGGGAAATAGATGTCTCCAACTAACCCTGCTTGCATACTGAGGTTAAACAGTCAAAACTATTGGTTTACAGATGCTACAAAGATTCGGGGTCTCTCCTAGGTTATTTTTTCGAAAAGGGGTGTTTTAGGCTATCGGTTGAGATGTTAGGACAGATATATGAAAGAATGGGATTTTGGGTTTTTGTTTAGTGCGCTCGCTAAGATTTTTTCTTTCAATCTTATGCCTACGTATTCCCGTTTACTGAACAGGGAAATCAGAGCGTTTGTTGTTCCTCCTATTCTATGGGAGGAAAATAGTGTTTTGGTGTCTTGTTCAAAGCCCAAGACGTGAAGCGAAAGGTGGTTTGTATCTTGTTCAAAGCCCAAGATGTGAAGCTGAAAGGGTTTGACTTTAGAGAGAATTTGTCATCTCTAAAGAGGGGGTTGTATGTCACAACTGTTTATAAAGGAGAATTACTTTAACCGGGATGTGTGAATCCGGCAATGCCATAATTTCCTTTATAGGATATTTTTATCCTGAAGGAGAAGACTTTAACTCAGTGTAGAGAAATGCTATCTTTCCTTAGGAATTTCTCATACTAAAAGAGGGACAGTGGCATGGATGTAGATGATCCAGAGGCTTGCCGCTTACAGCGATTAGATGAAGGGGAAGAAGTTGTTGATGTTTGTGTACCGTGAACGAGGCACAACTTTGATGCTAAAAGGTTGATTGGATCAACCAGTGGTTTTCTTATACAAAGCCTAAGAGGAGGCTATGGGCCCAACAAGAGGGAGTTTTTGTGTCTCGTACAAAGCCCGAGAGAGAGGCTAAAAGGGGTTGATCCTACAAGAGGATCTTTTATACTTAACAAGAGAGTGTTTTGTATCTCGTACGAAGCCCGAGATGGAGGCTGAAATTCATTTGGCTCAATAAGAACCTTTTTGTATCTCGTATAAAGCCCGAGATGGAGGCGAAAAGGTGATTGACTCAACAAGGGAGTCTCTTATGTGTCTCGTATAAAGCCCGAGAGAGAGGCTAAACGTTGTTTGACTCCGCTGGGGAGAATCATTGTACAAAGCCCAAGATGAGGCTATTGTGACTGTTTTAGTTGAGTGACAGGTCCAATATACTGATTTTAAAAGAGAAAATCAGTTCTTATATGAGCAATGCTGTACTCAAGGATTTGATTCGAGGATCAGGGTTATTCCCTTTTCTTTAAGGAAGTGGGAAATCCAAAGGGTATTGAGACTATCCGAGTCTACAGGTTTCCTTCCTATTTAACGAAGGGGACACTTGAGAATGTCTTTGAGACTCAAGGATATTAGACTGTCCGTGTCTAGAGTTTCATCTTTTGTACTATGCTTTGAGAAACAGTAGTAGACTCTTGTAAAGGACTGTTCTATGAAGATGACTAAGTTCTGTTCCTATACCTCTATGAGGTCATCGGGACAATTTGTACGAAGCCTAAGAGGAGGCTAGAGACTTTTAAGAAGCCGACAGGTCCTTGTACGATGCCCAAGAGGAGGCCGTCATTCCCGGAGGAAGAGCTCATTATACGAAGCCTAAGAGGAGGCTGTGAATACTTCTAAGAAGCCGAGAGGTCCTTGTACTAAGCCCAAGAGGAGGCCGGGTTGCTTTTAGGAAGCATGTGGGTCCTTGTACGATGCCCAAGAGGAGGCCGATGCTTTTAAGAAGCCGATGGGTCCCCAAACCCCGAGAAATTCAAGACAGACTATTCACAAGGAATAGATCAAGCCAGGAAAGTTTGAGAATTTGGAAGAAACTCAAAGATTCCAGTCACGGAGAATACATTCATCTCTGGGAGTAGAGTTTCTTGTCAATTCCTAATGAGGACAGCCGAAGAGAAGACTGTATCTGATGATCCTATTGGGGATCTAGCTGTCTATTTCTACGAATAAATGAAACGCCTTTTCCTAGTTCTAGACGTAGTTGTCGGGGAAACTCTAAATATCCATACTATTATTACACAGTTGATATGAGTTTATGAAAGAAGACTTACAGCGAAACAGCCCCACAATACAGTTATATGTATATGAAAGCGGTAAATGAAAGCATATAAACACTTACTCGGTTGTAGAGCTTCCATGTTGTTTGGTTAGTTGTTCAACAAAGACAGATTGAAAACAATAGTATATTCAAAACCAAAGGAGAAAGTGCTTTGAAAAAGAAAGATTTGGGGCTTACAGCTCAAGGAGAGGCCCAGGGTTTTACCAGTGATTGCACTGTTGAATTTGTACAGAAGGACTTATACAAGTGACTGAGGCCTAAGAAAGGTTTTCTGTACAAAGGGATGGGTCTTACACTATCTCAAGAGGCCCAAAAAGTTTTTAAAGGAAAAGAGTGGGGCTTATAACACGAGGGTAGGCCCAGATGATTTTTCGTTTAAAATGGAGATCGCGTCGAGATTTTCTTTTAACGCGAAGGGGCTTATACAATATCTGAGGCCCAAAATTGTTTTGGTTAAAAGAGGATTGGGTCTTACACTCTATTAGAGGCCCATGAGGTTTTGAAAATGATTTATGAGGGTTGAATTAATCCAAAAACCCTAATTTGTTTTCAAAATGTGTTTTAATTGAATAAAAATTCAATTAAAATGATCAAAATTGTTTAACATATGGAAAACAAATTGTGATCTTGGATTAATGCTTCAAAAATTAAGTATTGACCTACAAAATAATTAGAAGGCATTAAAAGTTGCAAAATCAAGGTGGAAAAAATATTCAAAATGTCAAAAATAATTAAAATATTAATTCTTTGGAAAAATATCAATTATATGAAATAAATAATATTTTTGGGATTTTTTGGGAAATAAAATATTTTAACATTTTTGTGAATTATTAAAAAAAGAATCAACTCAAAATCATTAAAACTCAGAGAGAGAAATTAATTTTTGAATCAATTAAATAAAAATCACAAAATTCAAATATTCAAATGTTGGAAAATGGCGCCAAGAACAAAGGCAAGAACACGCGCGTGTTCTGAGTTTCCCAGATTTGCATTTTCTATCCAATCTCACTGAATACTTGATCATATCATGCAATCCACATACCAATCAACTCGTTTCAACCTCACGATCATGTTTATGACAATTAATTTCATTTAAATTAAGCATAAAACAAGAAATCACGAAAAATCCTCAAGAACCCTAAATTCTGCATGAAGGCTGGGATTTTTGATACACGATTTAAACAAAGCAATTACTTGAGGGGAAACATTCCATGCATGATTATGAACATTTGGCAAAAGTATTGTGCGAGGAAATATGCATAGATTGAGAGATGACCAAGTTTAGGCTTACCTCTAGGTCGTGACAGCAAGAGCAAATTGATTTCTGAGTAGGAGGTGTTATAGATGAATTGTGATGATCTGAACAACTTCCCTACACCCTATGGAGTGTGTTTGAATGCTTGGACTTGATGGAAATTGGCTGGATCACTTCATGGCATCTCAACTGCAACTTGGTTAAAACCTTGAGCAATTGACTGGTGATTCTGAGAAATCAGTGTTCCAGATGTTGTTTAAGTGTTTGATCAGCTCACATATGATGTATATGAGGTGTGTGTGTGATTGGTTTGAGTGGAATTACTCTCTAATGAAAAACCCGATAGTGACTTGCTAAGAAAGGCATTTTTGAGAGTGAGAAGTGGTTTTTGAGAAAGGTAAGTGTTGTAGGCCTTTGGTGTACTTAAACTGATCACAATTGAGCTCTATTTATAGTAGAGCAAGTTTGTTTTGCAAGGAATAGTGAATGGCAACTGCTGAGTAGGTTTGGCCAATGTTGGCAAATGAAAATCCAAGTCTCCTCTAGCCATTGACTAGAGGTTAGGGCATAGGCTGCTGGTCCCCTTGGTCTTGGATAAGTCTTAACTGAATTCAGTTGCTAAGAGCTCAGTTCATGCCACCTTGATGCTTCCATTGAATGCTCTAATCCAAAATTGGAGTCTTGTCCCTATTTTGGCAATTCTAGGTTCAACATGCTATTTCTTGTTCCAAAGACTTTGGAGGCTTGGCTCAGTGATTATCCCCTTTAGATTCAATCCTCAGAGGTGTCCAAGTGGATAGGAGTATTTGGATTTGGCTGATTTTGGCAAATCGACCAAAAGTGCAAAAATCTGCCTTGCCGTGGCAGATTTCAGCAAGGCAACTTGCCAATGTCATATCTCATGGCTCAAATTGAATTTGGTAATGTTCTTGGTCATTTTGGAAAGCCCTTACATGATACAACAACTGTTTGAACATGTTTGGTTTTGATCTCCTTTGAATCCAAGTGAAAAATCCCCCTACATTTGGAAAAAAGTAAAGGCAGATTCTGACTTAGTGAAATTTTCACTAAGTGTTGGAACAAAGTGACTTTTCTTGATTTTGATCACTCCATAACTCAAAATCCATGAGGAATTTGGACATAGGTCAGTATGAAGCTTTTGTAGAGGGCAATGTAATCTACAAATCAAGCTTTGAATGGGGAACAATGGCCTTGTGGTTTAGGAGTTATGGTCCTCCAAAGTTGGCACATTAGTGTCAGTTTTTCCATAACTTAGAAATTTTTCTAAGTTTTTATGGTTACCCTTTTTACAAGTTATCCCACTTTCTTTGATTTTTCTTGATGAATGATGATTAAAATCATACATTAACATCATTTTAGGGTTAAAAATCCATTTTGGTGAAAAATCTCAAAAAGTCAAAGTTGACTTTTGTGCACAGTTGACTTTTTATCAGATGAATTCCAAACTGTGCAATTCTTCAGGAAATCATGTACTTGACCTAAATAAAACTTGATGGACATGTTCCATGGGTGTCATAGGGTATATTAAATCATGTCTTAGGGTTTGGGAGCATGTCCTGGTCAAAAGTCAAAGTTACAGTTGACTTTCCTCGCGAAACCCTAATTGTGGTGCAGATGAAATTGAGACTTGTTGCTCAAGCTTATTGGATTAATCCATTGTTCCAAATGGATCAATATAGTATATTAAAGACCCTCAAATCATGTCTTGAGGTCTAGGTTCATGATTTGTCCCAAAAGTCAATTTAGGGGTGAATTAGGTCAAGAAACCCTAATTCCTGATTTTTGATGTATGCATCCCCTGAGGTCAAATTGACTTGATGATTGGGTCTATGAGGTTCCATGGAGTATATTAGGTTATGTTTTGGATCATTGGCTTGTGCCCAGATGAAAAATTTCCATCTGGAGGCCCTGGTCGACCAAAACCCTAATTTGGTGACACTATCGATCTTGAGACTTGATCCACCTAGAAGGGAGCAGCCTTGTGCTTAATCCTTGAAGTGGGAGTCCTTTTGATCCATTATGGATATTTTAGAGGCTAGACAAGTTGAAGATCAAGTCATTGCTTAATTGATCCTTTGTCTAAGGCTCTGAGATGGCTTGAAACCCTAATTTTGATTGTAGTGAATGCTCAACAACCCTTGAGGCATTTGATGAGGCATGATGGTTCATCCATATTGTGATGATGATTTGCACAATGATGGGAAATATTAGTGGTCAAAATTTGGGGTATGACACATTTGAGGCCCAAAAAAGGTTTGTATTTACAAAGGATTGGGTCTTACACTCTATTAGAGGCCAAAAAAAGTTTTAAAGAAAGGAACGGGGCTTATAACACGAGAGTAGGCCCAGATAATTATTTGTTTGAAAAATGGCGATCGCGCTGAGATTTTTCTTTTAACGTAGAGGGACTTATACAATATCTGAGGCCCAAAATGGTTTTAGTTAAAAGGGGATTAAGTCTTACACTCTATTAGAGGCCCAAAGTGTTTGAAAAAGTTTGATGAGGGTTGAATTAATCAAAAACCCTAATTTATTTTCAAAATGTATTTTAATTGAATAAAAATTCAATTAAAATGATCAAAATTGTTAAACATGTGGAAAACAAGTTGTGATCTTGGATTAATGTTTCAAAAATCAGGGTTTGATTCACAAAATGTTTGGAAATCACTAAAATTTGAAAAATCAAGAGGGAGAAAATATTTTAAATGTAAAAAACAATTAAAATATTAATTCCTTACAAAAATATCAAGTATATGAAATAAATAATATTTTTGGGATTTTTTGGGAAAATAAAATATTTTAACATTTTTGTCAATTATTAAAAAAAGAATCAACTCAAAATCATTAAAACTCAGAGAGAAATTAATTTTTGAATCAATTAAATAAAATCACACAATTCTAATATTCAAATGTTTGAAAATGGCGCCAAGAACATGGCAAGAACACGCGCTACCCTCTGTTTCTGCAAATTTGCGTTTTCTACCCAATCTCACTGAATACTTGATTATATCATGCAATCTACTCGTTTTCACCTCACGATCATGTCTATGGTCTTTAATTTCAATTATTTTAAACATGGAATAAGAAATCAAAGAGAAACCTCAAGAACCCTAAAATTTGCATGAAGGTTCAGAAATTCCATACACGATTCAAACAAAGCAATTGATTGAGGGAAAACACTCTATGCATGATTATGAACATATGCCCAAATTATTGTGCAGCAAAAAATGCATGGATCATAGAGTTAGAAGAGCTCATGCTTACCTCTTGCAGCTGGTGATCGTGTTTTGTGTTAGAGGTGTTGCAGCTTGGTTTCAAGGATATGGACAGCTTCCCTAGGTGCTATGGAGTGTGTTTGGATGCTTGGAATGAATGGAAATGATCTGGAACTGAAGATGGTATCCCAACTGCAACTTGGTTAAAACCTTGAGCAGCTGGCTGGTGATTCTGAGAAATCAGTGTTCCAGATGTTGTTTAAGTGTTTGGATCACTTCTATATGATGTTTATGAGGTGTGTATGTGTGATTGGTTTGGTTGGAATAGCTCTCAAACGCAAAACTCGGTAGTGACTTGCCTTAGAAGGCAAAATTGGAGTGAAGAAGGAGATTTTGAGGAAAGCATCTGTTTGATGGCTTTGGTGTACTCAAACTGATCACAATTGAGCTCTATTTATAGTAGAGCAAGTTTGTTTTACAAGGAATAGTGAATGGCAACTGCTGCATAGGTTTGGCCAATGTTGAGCAATGAGAATCCAAGTCTCCTCTAGCCATTGACTAGAGGTTAAGGCACAGGCTGCTGGTTTCCTTGGTCTTGGATAAGTCTTGAGTGAATTCAGTTGGGAAAGGCTCAGTCCATGCCACCTTAGTGCATCCATTGAATGCTCCAAAACAAAATTGGAGTCTTGTCCCTATTTTAGGGATTTCTAGGTTTGACATGCTATTTTTGGTTCCAAAGACTTGGGAGGCTTGGGATCAGAGTTGGTTCCTCCTTGGTCCCCCTTGAGGTGTTCAGATGGATAGAGTTGCTTGCCCTTTGCAAAATTTGGGCAAATCGAGCAAAACTCCAAAATCTGCCTTGCCATGACAGTTTGCAGCAAGGCATATTGGCATTGTCATATCTTATGGCCCAAGTGGAATTTGATGGAGTTCTTGGCCATTTTGGAAAGCCCTCATATGATACAACAACTGTTTGATCATAAATGGTTCCTCCATATTGTGATGATGATTTGCACAATGATGGGAATCTTAGTGGTCAAAATTTGGGGTATGATAGATGCCCCTATTTAATCTTCTTGGACTCGAAGGTGTGAATGACGAAGGTATTTGGGCATTCGGGGTGCAAGAGGATTAAATATCGGAATACCCGAAATTTTGACGATGGTTATGAATGGCAGTTTGCCCATCCATCTTCTTTTGCTAAGCAACGATGCTTAGAAAAGGTAAAAACTTCCCCACGATCCTGGTTTCCTACCAAGGAACTGGTCTCAGTTTCTGGTGTAAACTTCCCCTCGATCCTGATTTACTACCAAGGAACTGGTCTTAGTTTCTGGTGTAAGCTTACCCTCGATCCTGGTTTCCTACCAAGGAACTGGTCTCAGTTTTTGATGTAAACTTCCCCTCGATCCTGGTCTTCTACCAAGGAACTGGTCTCATTTTCTGATGTAAACTTCCCCTTGATCCTGGTCTTCTACCAAGGAACTGGTCTTAGTTTCTTTTATCAATAAACTTTCTTGACAAGGGACGCTATTGTAGCAGTTTACCTCAAACTTCTCGCCGAATTTTCCTGGGGAGATGCCATTTGATAGAAAAAATTTTGATGTCAGAGTTGCTGGGTAACCCAGTCGTCTGAGTTGTAGAGGTGTACAAACTTCTCTGTTGGAGACGCCATTTGTCGACTCTATTAGGGGGAAAACGAGTCTCTTGAGAGTCTGCTTTTGCTTGGGGATATTGCATCATACTTTTCTCAGAGATCTTCTCAGATAAATGCCATATGATGTGATCCAATTTTGAGGTGCTGATGACCTTTTCATCAGTAGATTTTTCGGAGGAAAACTGCTGTATTACCGAATCTCTGATTAAGAGGCTTTCTCTGGGGATTTTACTTAATCCGGGAAAGTGAGGATATCATCTTCAATGGCGAAGAATGATGTTTGTCGAAGGTTCTCTGGTTCTTCAGAGGTTCAAGTTATCAAAGTGGTCCAGGGCCCACTCTTTTCCAGAAATAAACTGGAGGAGAGATTGTTCAGACGCAACATTTCCTGGCGAGGAAAGAACTGATAACTCGATTGAGAGGACTTCTATCACTAGGGGACAAGACCGACTAGAGTGATAGTGATGCAATATGAATGTGAATGTAAATCAATAATGCATGATGTATGTATGTATATGCTGAAAAAACTGATGCGACATACAAATTGACGGATGAACACGATTGGATACTCGGCCACAGCAGGAGATGAAGAGGTATCGCTGGTCCAAAAGTAGCAATTCTGCCATGCTTAGGAGGGATAGTTCCCGTGTGGAGCTATGTTGGTCGGACTTAGGAGATGAAAACTCGGCCGAAGGTATCAGATGGGAAAGCCACGTCTGATACAGCTGATCCTTCATTCAGGCGCACTGGCTTAGAAGGAGTACTTTGATTCTGCAATTTGAAGTTCGCTTATTTATGGAGAAGCGATCGATGTTCTTTCGACGTTCAACAGTCAAAAGAAATTGCCATCTTTATTTTAGAAGCAGAAAAAGTTTGACAAGTAAATTCATTTTTTGTTTTATTTCAAGAATCGTTAATCATATTAAAATGTCCTTCTATAAAGCTAAAATAAATGAGAATTATAAACAAAAGCACAAGGGCTCAAATTTTATTAATAGGATAGAGATCAGCCAAACACGTGATTCCATAGAGTATTTACAAAGTTTAGAAAATGGTAATTTAAGGGAACATGGCTACATCGAAACATAACGACCACTATCCTTCTACCAACTTTAAATTCGGGACATCCTGAGCTTCTGTCGAAGATGACCTTGACTGGAGTTTTTCTCTGATGGATGGCATTACTGCTAAGGAGTTGAACTGATCGGACGTAGTTACTTGCCATTAATCCCTAACTTTTGCCTGGATTGTACTTTGAGATTTCTAATCCACCGGGATGATTTTTGATCATGTCTCTAATTTTTGCATGGACCGCCCTTTCGGGTTTTCAATCCACCGAGACCTTTTTTTTTATTTTTTTTATTTAGGCGAAGTATTTCTTGACTACATCAACGTTTGTGGGGTAGGCAAATTCTTCTCCATCCATGGTTGCAAGTCTCAAGGCACAGCCTGAGAAAGCTTTCTTAACCACATAAGGACCGTCATATTTCGGAGTCCATTTGCCCCGAGAGTCAGTGAGAAATGATTGTATCTTTTTTAGCATAAGGTCTCCTTTCCTGAAGACGCGAGGTCAGACCTTTTTTTCAAACGCCTTCTTCATTCTCTGTTGATACAACTGACCATGGCATAGAGCCGTTATTCTCTTTTCTTCGATCAGTTTCAGATCGTCGTGTCGACTTTGACACCACTCAGCTTCTGTAAGCTTAGCTTCCATCAATATCCGGGTTGATGGGATCTCTACTTCTATGGGGAGCACTGCTTCTATGCCATAAACTAGAGAGAAAGGGGTTGCCCCTGTTGAAGTGCGGACAGATGTGCGATAACCGTGAAGAGCAAAGGGTAGCATTTCGTGCCAGTCTTTGTAGGTTACAACCATCTTTTGAACGATCTCCTTGATGTTCTTGTTATCCGCTTCTACTGCCCCGTTCATCTTGGGTCGGTAGGGAAATGAGTTATGGTGTTCGATCTTGAACTCTGCACACAACTCTTTCATCATCTTATTGTTCAAGTTAGACCCATTATCAGTAATGATCTGGCTCGGAACATCATAACGGCAGATGAGATTGTTTTTAATAAATCGGACCACCACTTGTCGGGTTACATTAGCGTATGATGCTGCTTCGACCCACTTGGTGAAGTAGTCAATGGCGACCAGAATAAACCGATGTTCATTTGAAGCCTTGGGCTCGATCACGCCGATCATGTCAATTCCCCATATAGAAAAAGGCCAAGGGGAAGAGAGAACTTTGAGATGTGTAGGCGGTACATGGATTTTGTCGGAGTATATCTGAGACTTGTGACACCTCCTCATGTACTTGTAGCAGTCGAATTCCATGGTCAACCAGTAGTACCTTGCTCTCAGAATTTTTCACGCCATTGTGTGTCCATTGGCATGAGTGCCAAAGGACCCTTCATGAATTTCTTTTATCAGCATGTCTGCTTCTGGTCTGTCTACACATCAAAGCAAGACCATGTCAAAGTTTCTGTTATAGAGTGTATCACCGCTCAGGAAGAAGCTGCCTGCTAGCCTTTTGAGGGTCTTTCTGTCTTTCCTTAGCGCCCCAGGTGGGTACTCTTGTTTCTGAAGGAAGCATTTGATATCGTGATACCAAGGTTTGTCGTCTATGACTGCTTCAATCGCGAAGATGTAAGCGGGCCTTTCAAGGCGCATTACGTCGATCTTAGGTAGGTCATTCCATTGACCTACACTAATCATGGAAGAGAGAGTAGCTGAGGTATCAGCCGTGTGATTCTCATCACGAGGGATGTGATGAAACTCGATTCTGTTGAAGAAGGGTAACAACCTTCTTGCGTAATCTTTGTAAGGAATCAGTCTTGATTGGTATGTGTTCCAATCTCCTTTGATCTGATTGATAACCGGGGCTAAGTCGCCATATACGTCCAAGTTTTTGATCCTTAAATCAATCACTTCCTCGAGACCCATGATACATGCTTCGTATTCGACCTCGTTGTTCGTACACTTGAACGTAAGTTTGGTGGTGAAAGGAATGTGGGTACCCTGAGGGGTAACAATGATTGCCCCAATTCCATTTCTGTAATGATTGACAGCTCCGTCAAAGATTAGTCCCCATTGGGAACCTGGTTCTGGCCCTTCACTGGGTAGCGGTTCATCGCAATCTTTCATTTTTAGGTACATGACATCTTCGTCTGGGAAGTCGAACCCGATTGATTCCTGATCGTCAATCGGTTGCTGATCCAAATGGTCGGCCAAAATACTCCCCTTAACGGCTTTTTGAGCATGGTACTCTATGTCATATTCTGATAACAACATCTGCCAACGGGCGATTCTTCCCGTGAGTGCAGGTTTTTCAAAGACATACTTGATTGGATCCATTTCTGAGATTAACCAAGTAGTGTGGCGAATCATATACTGGCGAAGACGTTTGGCTGCCCAAGCCAAAGCACAACAAGTATTCTCAAGCATAGTGTACCGATTTTCACACTCATTGAATTTCTTGCTCAAATAGTAGATGGCAGACTCTTTTATTTTTGTTTCGTCTTGCTGGCCAAGCACACAACCCATGGAGTCTTTCAAGACTGTTAAGTAGATAATCATTGGCCTTCCTTCCACCGGAGGTGATATAATCAGCGGATTCAAAATGTATTCCTTGATACTGTCGAAGGCGGTTTGACAGTCTTCTGTCTAAACGAAGTCCTGGTTCTTTTTAAGTAATTTGAAAATCGGCGCACATGTCGCGGTCATGAGGAATATGAATCTGGAGATGTAGTTCAAATGTCCCAGGAATCCTCTGACTTGTTTTTCAGTTTTTGGAGAAGGCATTTCTTGAATGGCCTTGACCTTGTCAGGATCAACCTCAATTCCTTTCTGGCTGATGATGAACCCTAATAGTTTCCCTGAACGGACACCGAAGGTGCATTTGTTGGGATTCAAGCGGAGTTTGTACTTTCTCAGCCGCTCAAATAGTTTTGACAGGTGGGTCACATGCTCCTCCTCTGTTTTAGATTTGGCAATCATGTCATCGACATATACCTCGATTTCCTTGTGTATCATGTCATGCAACAGAGTAGTCATGGCCCTTTGATAGGTTGCCCCGGTGTTCTTAAAACTGAATGGCATTACCTTGTAACAAAAGGTACCCCATGGGGTAATGAACGAAGTTTTCTCCATGTCTTTCGGCGCCATTTTAATCTGATTATAGCCCGAGAATCCATCCATGAAGGAGAAAACTTTGAACTTTGCTATACTGTCTACCAGCATGTCAATGTGTGGCAAAGGAAAGTCGTCCTTTGGACTAGCCTTGTTCATATCCCTGTAGTCCACACACATTCTGACTTTTCCGTCCTTTTTTGGAACGGGTACGATGTTGGCTAACCATTGAGGATATTCTGATGTGGCGAGGAAGCATGCGTCAATCTATTTATGTACCTCCTCTTTGATTTTGATGGCCATATCCGGGTGAGTCCGTCTCAACCTTTGTTTTACTGGCGGACATTCCGATCTCAACGGTAAATGATGTTCGATGATGGTGGTATCCAACCCTGGCATGTCCTGGTAGGACCAAGAAAACACATCGGGGAATTCTCTGAGAAGGTTTGTCAGACTCTCTTTGGCAGTTGGACTGAGCAGTGCTCCAATCCTGATTTCTTTTCTCTCTTTTTCTGAACCCACGTTGATCGTTTCCAACGGCTCTTTGTGAGGTTCGATGGACCTTTCCTCTTGCCTGAGTAGTCGGAAGATCTCTTTTGGAATTTCGTCGTCAACTTCTTCTTCAGCCCCAAATACCGGGAACTCAAAGTCAAGAGAAGGCATCAGATCGTATGTTTCAACGGGGTTTAAAATAAGAAATCTGCATGACACGATGATTTGTGTTTAGAAGAGATAGAGAGAATGCAAGAGTGTGTGCAGTGTATTTTTTTTTGAAAAACTACTTGTTTTTATTATTGAGTTGTTTTTTAGGATTACCATTTTCTGAAAAAGCGAAAAGAGAAAACAACAATTAATGCGAAAATTACAGAACGACGTTATTTTATTAATGAACAAGTCGATTCTTGAAACTACAGCCCTATAAAACAAAACTCTATCGCTTTGGGCGAAGCGAAGAGGGATATTTACAGGAAGTGAGCCCTATAAAAACATCTGTTTCACCTGGGCAGGGTGAAAGGTTAAATACGACAATTACTTTGACTCATGAACAATCTTAGAAACATCGACAACAACCCATGGGCGGCGAACTCCTCGGTGAATCACAAAGTCTGGTACCTTCCCTGATTTGTCTTTAGAAATAATGCTGATTTCTGGTGGAGTAGGATCATTGGAATCTGTCTCCCAGGCAGAGTTGTCGTAGGAGGATTCCTCAGTTGTATTTTCCATAGTATTTGTGCTCTCAGGAAAATCTCCTCATCCAGTTGGCTGGATGTCTTCGAGCCTGATACGAGAGCTCTCAAGAGCGGTGTACTTGACCATATAGTCGTATTTTCCACTTGGTTGTCCCAGGGTGTCCCACACTTCTTTGGAACTGGAGGAGTCATCTCTTTCAATGACATTGACCTCAGAAAAAGCATAATTGATGAATTCTAGTCCGTCAAGCTTTTCCAATTCATCGTCATACTGGATAGGTTCTGAATACCTTGAGTGTTGATCCCATGACATGGTGGGGACACATGTATTCTATTCAATGATGCTCAACTGATTTTTATTGTTCGGCTGATTTTCTTGCCCCAAGTCTCCTGGGTACGGCTGCCAAATAGGCAGGTCATCCATTGGGCCATAATAGTTGTGGTCACAGTTGTCTCTCATCAGAGTGTCTTCCTCCAATGAGTTTGGTGGAGCACGACATCCTTCCGGATCACAATCTCCATATATCATTTCGACATCTGACCTGGGTATAAATCTCAGACTCTGCGCGGGATAGCAAAATGGCGTAGGCACCTCTTCCTGAGACATATAACCGTCCTCATTAAGATAGAACTTCAATTCCTCATCCATATCAGAGGAATCCTCCTCGTTGATAGTATGGACAGTTTGAGGCACTGGGTGAAGGAAACCTCCACTGTGGAAGAAGTCCTGAATGGGATGAATACTTTCATCATTAGCAGCTGTCTGGGTGTAGGTTGGAGAAAAACCAAGACCCTTCTTTGTTTTGTTATCGGTAGGACAAGTTGTCCCCATCCTTTTGAATTGTTATTTCTGATCACTTTGAGAGCATCTCTGTATGAGGAAATCGAGGTTCCTTTCTCTGATTGATTCTTATTGCTCAGTGCTTGGAACTGAGTTCCAACAACCTCCTCAGGTTCTACACAAGTAGATGATGACAAGTTGCTCACGAGCAAGGCCTTCTCTCCACAGACCATGACGAGTTAATCGTTCATGATGAACTTCAGTTTCTGGTGCAGCGTCGAAGTGACTGCCCTAGCCTGGTGTATCCAAGGTCTTCCTAATAAACAGCTGTATGCTGCCCGGACGTCCATGACCTGGAAAGTGATTAAGAAAGTGTGAGGACCAATAGTTATGGGAAGGTCGACTTTGCCAATAACTGCTTTCCGAGATCCGTCAAAGGCTTTGACGATTACCTCATTGCCCCTCATCGGGGACCCTTTGAATGACAGTCGCATTAGAGTGGACTTCGGCATAACGTTGATGACCGATCTTGTGTCTACCAGTACGCTGGTTAAAGCATCGTTTTGGCAGTTAACTGTGATATTAAGCGCCATGTTGTGACTTTTGCCCCCCTCTGGCAAATCCTCATCACTGAATCCTAAGTTGTTGCAGGAAGTGATGTTAGAGATGATGCTATCGAACTGTTGTATTGACACATCCTGTTCCACAAAGTCCTTCTCTAAGACTTTCTTTAGAGCCTCCCTGTGAGCTTCGGAACTGAGTAAAAGTGATAGCACTGAGATCTTTGAAGGAGTTTGTAACAGCTGATCGACAATGTTGTATTCACTCCTTTGTATGAGCTTCAGCATCTCATCATTGTTTTTCAAAAGGTCGGGATTACTGATTGACCGACTGGTGGATTGGGAGCTTCTGTCGAAAGTTCCTTTTCCTTGTTAGGTTCTCCAACTCCTCAGTTGAAGATTCGACCGCTCCGTGTTACTCGACTGATGTCTGCAATATTCACAATGGAGGGTAATGGAATTTCCTTTCCATTTTCAATTATCATTGCACCGTATTTGTAAGGGATCGCCTTAGCTGATTCATACGGTAACGGTCCCGGTAGATAGATAACTACAAGAGCCTTCTGATTTTTCTGACTGTCGTAAGTAACTTCAATCAGTTATTGGCTAAGAACCTTTGATTCGTCCAGTAGAGGGATGATGGTACAAACATCCTTGTTCCTCTCAGGGTCAGAGATTACAACCATGTCTCTGATTTGATCAGCGAAGTAGTCCGGCGTCCAGTCAACAGACCCCGAAGCTAGGTTTGGGTGAATCTCTTTGCGATCCAACTGACCTTGGAGAGCTGCTCGCACGAGGTAGCATCCTTGGTTATTCTCCGAGCAGAATCTACAACGTTCATAGTTGTGTGGTGGCACCTGCCCACGCCCACTTTAAATGCAGTGCAACCTTACCAGGTTTGTTTCCATAGATCGGACATCTTGACTTTGACGTCTAGTAGGGTTTCCATTAAGCACACTGATTTGTTGCGTGTCTTCGTCCAGATAGATTGGAAGCCACCAGTGGTTTAACAAGTGTTGTAAAGTTCTCTGAACGAGAACGCACCCTTGGTTACTCTTACAATGTCCTTTGTAGTTCTGATAATTATGCAAAATGAGAAAACCAAGTTGGACCTGCCTGGCATGTAACTCCACCAAGCTGGTATTCATCAGACAAATATCAAAGATTTGAATCATGTTGATCTGATAAGGATTTCTATCATGGTAGTTCTGGATCCATCGAAGATCCATCTGACGCTGGAGGGCCTCCTGTATGAAAGAGCATCCCTGTTTGTTTACCGAGCAAGTCAGACAGGAATTGTAATCGTGTTGCGGCAGATTATGATACTGGCTTTGCCTTGAGTGTATCGCCACCAAGTTGACATTCATTGCACGGATGTCGTGATTTTGAATGATAGTGGAATTCGTATAGGTCATGTTGACCCCACGAATTCGATGCTCTTGGATCCATCCGAGATTCAATTGTTCCTGTAGAGATGATTGCACCATAGAACATCCCTGATTGTTTTTAGAACAGATATCACACTGGTGATAACTATGAGGTGGCACATGGCCATATCCGCTTTGTCTACAATGCATCTTAACCAAGTTGGCCCTTAGCAAGAGTACATCATGAATTTGATAGGTGTTGTTAGACTCTCCCTCTATCAAATTGACTGCAGCTTTCTCATCTTGAGGCAGCGGGTTTATGAGAACATTAGGATTCGTATCTTTGAAAAATAAAACCCCGCTCCTAACAAGCTTTTGTACATTGGATTTGAAACTGAGACAATTTTCTATGTTATGTCCTGGTTCTCCTTGATGGTAAGGACAAGTCTAATCCGCTTTGAACCAAAAGGCGAATTTTCTGGTACTGTAAGAGGAGACTTGGTTTGGACATGCCCCTTGACCTGTAGTAACAGAAATAGCTCTATGGACAACACAGGTATAAGGTCAAACCCTGGTGGTCGCGTCGTATGGTTGTTGTTATTCTGAGGACGAGCCTGCTGAAGCGGCTGCTGTGTCCTTTGTTGAAGTTGTTGTTGATTAGGTTGGCTCTGCGCAACCTGAGGTTGATACGTAGGAATAGGCGCGGAGTTGATAGCAGGAGTTACAGCTGCTACTGGTTGATCACGTTGCCTTTGCTTTTCGAGAGAGATATTCCCAATATCCTGCTTTTTTTTCTTAGGGAGAGCACTACCGTATCGTTTTGTACTACTTGATGATCCAGCGTCTTTTACTAAACGTCCTTCCCGGACCGCTTCCTCAAGACAAACTCCCATGCCCACCATCTCGGTGAAGTCACTGGGCGCACTGGCGACCATTCTGTCATAGTAAAATGAACTCAAGGTCTTTAAGAAGATCTTTGTCATCTCTTTTTCCTCAAGAGGTGGACAAATCTGGGCGGCGATTTCACGCCATCTCTGAGCGTACTCCTTAAAGGTTTCCTTGTCCTTTTGTGACATCGATCTGAGTTGATTTCTGTCTGGTGCCATGTCTAGATTATATTTGTACTGCTAAATGAAGGCAGTGCCAAGATCTCAGAACGTGCCGATCGTGGCGCGGTTTAACCCCATGTACCATTTTAAGGCGGCACCGGTTAAACTATCCTGAAAGTAGTGAATCAGTAGCTTCTGGTTCTTTGTCTGAGCTGACATTCGCCGAGCGTACATCACCAAATGGCTCTGAGGGCAAGAGTTACCCTTGTATTTTTCAAAGTTGGGCACTTGGAACTTGTGTGGAACTTTCACATTAGGGACCAAGCAGAGGTCTGCGACGTCCTTTCCAAATAGATCCTGACCGCGAAGGGCTTGCAGTTCTTTCTGCATTTCCAGGAATTATTCCTGGAATTCATTCATTCTGTCGAACATGACGTCATTCCCACCAGAATGTATCTGTGGAATCTGTCATTCCGGGACAGTGTGTACCACGGGTGGTGGTGTAGTCATTATGGCCGAGAATCTCGGTGCCTCCCGAAGTTTGTAACCTTCAGGAGTTGTGGTCATGCCCCTGGCATCTTCGCTTTCCCGAAGTTTGTAACCTTCAGGCCCAGTGGCTCCTGCTGCGGTTCCCTGATCCTCATTGATCGGCGGAATATATCCTTCCGGGATATAATTGATAGGCATGCCC
This sequence comes from Lathyrus tuberosus, assembly GCA_022829125.1. Classification (NCBI taxonomy): domain Eukaryota; kingdom Viridiplantae; phylum Streptophyta; class Magnoliopsida; order Fabales; family Fabaceae; genus Lathyrus; species Lathyrus tuberosus. The sequence continues at coordinate 6,610,543 of JALAZF010000087.1, read as the reverse complement.
CAGGGACAATCTTTCGGAATTTTGTACCTAGGATCAGACTTCTCCATTATAGGCGTCGATGTGATCTCTGAGATCACAGTCCTTTGTTGTTGCATCTGAGCTTCTACTAGAGCTTGCATGTCGTTATGAAGCTTTCTCAGATCCTCTTTCAGAGTCTCAATCTCTTCTCTCAACTCTCTGTTATTTTCCTCGAGATCATCCATCCTTTTTTGACGATTGGCCCAAGTATTGTACGAATGAGACAGTTTGACTCTAGAACCGAGACACAAACGTGAGATTCGTAGGTAAGAAGAATGTGTTTATGAGAATGATGAATGCAATGATTATTAATTATTTTTGTTTATTCAAAGTAAACTTCAACAATTAGATTGCAAATATCAAACAGTGGGGAAACCCCGTTTTACTAAATTCCAAGGATTGCAGAAATGGAAATACAGTAGATTACAAAGTGCTGAAAAAGGAAACCTAAACTAATGGGTCCTGAGTCCTCCCTGAGGAAAGCTCAAGTGCTGGTTCTGGTACTTTCCTCTTTTTTGACCGGGGCTCTTGGGACTTTGTCGGGTTGTCATTCCTTTGCCAAGTGAAAGGCGTGAGCAAACTCCTTTGGTCATCCTGATTTTCTACAGCATGTTGCTCTAAAATCTCAATCAGAGCATCTTTTTCTCTTAACAGCTGCTGTATTTTCTTGCATTCCACATTGAGAATACAATACTTGTTCCTCCAAGACCTCTTCTCCTGTTGAACATTGCTGAAAGTAACCTGAAGTTTTTCCGTCTCAGACATGAAATAAAGGACAGAGTCCCTTAATGGAAGAACTTCCTGACGAGGGTAAGGCATCCTCAGCTTGAGAGGTATAGTTTGTACCCAATGGAGATAAGGCTCCATCGAGACACATTCTGGTTTCCCTAGAGACTCTCGTCCTTTCCTATGAACGTGTTTCCAGGCGTGCACTATTTTCGTTTTTAGTGCCCTGTCATTTTCTCCTTCTTTGAAGAAAAGACCTTCCGGATGAGCACTGCGCGGGACATGCCTCATTGGGTATCCAAATTGACGACGAACTAACACCGGATGATAGTTGATTCCTCCCTTAGTTCCTATAAGGGGCACATTTGGGAAATTTCCACAACGGTCAATGATCCTGATCCCGTCATAGATTCGATTGTACCAATCGATGTCAGAGTTGGTAAGAGACATGACTCTCTGCGACCAACGTAAAGTATTCTTTTGATCCCAAAATGCAGCAGACTTGGGAAAATGGGAAGTGAACCATTTGTAAAGCAAGGGTACACAACATGTGATCATTCCTCCATTGTATAAATTCCTTAAGTATACCGAATGATACGCATCTGCGAGCAAAGTCGGTACAGGGTTGCCAATCAGAAAAATCTTAATGGCATTGATATCTACAAAGTTATCAATGTTGGGAAATAAAAATAACCCGTAGGTGAGCAAAACAAAGATGCTCTCGAAAGCGGCCACATTCCCTATACAGGCAAAGTATAGGGCTTTCTTTGTCAAGAACTGGGCTGGCAAATCCTGAATGCCACCCTTAGTGGTCATGTGAGTCCTGACTTCTGACTCGTCCAAATAAATTGCTCTTGCGATGGTTTGATCCTTTGGAATTTCTTCCAGTCCAGAAAAAGGAGCCTGATCAGTGAAATGTAAATCAGTCAGGTGAGAGTACTCCTCCAGCGTTGGTGCAAGCTGATAATCCGGGAATGTGAAACAATGATAGACCAGATCGTAGAACTGGATTCGCGTGGACAAGATTCCTTCCATTACATGGACCCTTAACAAGGACAACAGTCCTCCATACTTGGCTCTGAAAACCTCGTGGTTGGTGATCATTCTCGCCAAACCTCTCAAATCCTCCAACTTTGGAACCTTGAAGGTGTACTTATGAGTTTTCCTTCTACCGAAATCCATTAGCGCAATCTCCTTTCTCTGACATTTACAATCATTGTCTTAGTTCAATTTGAAAAAGAGAGACTAGAAGAGAAGATTTTTTTTGTTTTAATGTTTTTTAAATGAATGCATGAATGCAGCACACAAAAACATAGAAAAAACATGGGGTCAAAGGGTCGGTGTCATGAAGTCAAGGCTCTACCCCCCCCCCCCCCCCAAAGCTTTATACTGGTGATTTTTTGTACCTGTCCACAAAATCATTGACCCCTATGGGATAACAACAGCAGGCGGATCGCCAGCGAGCTGATGTATCCTAGAGTGATCTCAGATGAGGGTAGTATCGTGTGACAACTATGTCCGATAGCTTCCGTACTACAAAATGGCTTAAGTCTGCTAAAAACCTCAGCTTCTCAGATAACCCAGTCGACCACACTACTTTCAACAACTAAAGTCGTATAGGCAATGTATCTGCAAAGGGAGTTTCCACTGAGTTTGATGGTTGATCGGGGGCTCCTAACTGGAATTCACTCCCAGTAGGATTACCCGCATTGCCATCAACTATCTTAGGTGTATACTCAATCTTTCCATATACGGCATCACACGCATTCCCATTAACAGAAAAATAAACATAGATATCAAATAGGAAAAACAGTATATATATTTGTCTTAATCATCCTAGACCTCTAGTCTTATGATCCTATACAGACAATGACTCCCCAACCGAGCTGTCATTTCTGTGACACTTTTTTGAACTCAGGATTTTCTACCTAAGAGATGGAAAGAGAACAAGATACTCCGTCTGATGTTCTCCCCAGCAGAGTCGCCATTCTTCTGGCAGTTTTAAGGTTTCACCCAGAGAGATAAGAGGGACAAGATGCCCTGCGAGGCCCCACGTTGGGCGCCATTTTTACTGTAGCGAGCGATTTTGGACGTGGTTCTTAAGCACTGTCGCTCTGGGGTACTACAGGTCGATTCATTTTTTATCCTATTGAAGCTGATGAAGGAAGGGAAATAGATGTCTCCAATTAACCCTACTTGCAAACTGAGTTTAAACAGATGACTGTTAGTTTACAGATGCGGTTTAGATTGTGGGCCTCTCTCTGCTTATTTTGTTAAGAATGAAATAATGGGACTATTCATGGGGATCTTAGGACTGATGCTTTTCGATTGATGCATGAGGGTACGGGACTTTGGGTTTATGATTAGTGTGCTCGCTAATATTTTTCAATCTTATGCCTACGTATTCCCGTTTAACAAAATAGGGAAATCAGAGCGATCGTAGTTCCTCCTGTTCTATGGGAGGAAAATGGTTGTTTTGGTGTCTTGTTCAAAGCCCAAGACGTGAAGCTAAAGGTGGTTTGTATCTTGTTCAAAGCCCAAGATGTGAAGCTGAAGGGTCTATTTGTATCTTGTTCGAAGCCCAAGATGTGAAGCTAAAGGGTTTTGACTTTAGGGAGAATTTATCATCTCTAAAGGGGAGTTGTTGATGTTTGTATGCTATGGACAAGGCACAACTTTGGTGCTAAGGGGTTGATTGACTCAACCGAGATTTTCTTTATACAACGCCTAAGAGGAGGCTATTGACCCAACAAGAGGGTGATTTTATGTGTCTTGTACGAAGCCCAAGACGAAGGCTAAAAGGGATTGACTCAACAAGAGAATCTTTTATACTCAACAAGAGAGTGTTTTTGTATGTGTCTTGTACGAAGCCCAAGACGGAGGCTAAAAGGGTTGACTCAACAAGAGAGTGCTTTTTGTATCTCGTACGAAGCCCGAGATGGAGGCTAAAAGGGTGATTGACTCAACAAGAGAGTCTTTTATACTCAACAAGAGAGTGATTTTCTATCTCGTACGAAGCCCGAGATGGAGGCTAAAGGAGTTGACTCAACAAGAGAGTGCTTCTATGTGTCTTGTACGAAGCCCAAGACGGAGGCTAAAAGGGATTGACTCAACAAGAGAGTCTTTTATACTCAACAAGAGAGTGCTTTTGGTATCTCGTACGAAGCCCGAGATGGAGGCTGAAAGGGATTGACTCAACAAGAGAGTATTTTATACTCAACAAGATAGTGTTTTTGGTATCTCGTACAAAGCCCGAGATGGAGGCTGAAAAGTGGGTGACTCAATAAGAGAGTCTGAAAAGGTTAGCTCCGCTGGGGAGAATCATTGTACAAAGCCCAAGAGGAGGCTGTTATAACTGTTTTAGTTTAGTGACAGGTTCAGTATGTTGGATAAAGAGAAAATCAGTTCTTATATGGGTAATGTTGTGCTTAGGGATTGATCAGAGGATCGGGGTTATTTCCTGTTCTTTAAGGAAATGGGAAATCCAAAGGGTATTGAGACTGTCCAAGTCTACGGGTGTTTTGAGAAGTCGATTCTTGGATAAGTGAATGATCTTTGTACGATGCCCAAGAGAAAGGTGGTTTGTTAAGGGATGAGGATCAACCCATTAATTGGTCTGACATTTGACTCAGAAAGACAACTCTAGAAAATTGATGACTAGGTTCTGTTCCTATACCTGTAGAGGTCTCTGGGTCCTTGTACTAAGCCCAAGAGAAGGCATGAAAGCTTTTAAGAAGCCGAAGGATCCTTGTACAACGCCCAAGAGGAGGTGGGGGTGCTTTTAAGAAGCATGTGGGTCCCCAAACCCTGAGAAGTTCAAGACATGTCATTCAAGTCTATTGCACTTTGACTATCACATTTAACAATGATAACTGGACCTTGAAGTCTCAGCTCCTTTACAAAACCTTCAAGCCGCAATGCTTCCTTTACAGCTTCAGTTAGGGCGATATATTCTGCTTCAGTGGTCGATAAGGCAACAACCTTCTGAAGTGTTGCTTTCCAACTGATAGTTGTCCCAAACATAGTGAACACATATCCAGAAATAGATTTTCTGGAATCCATACAACCTACATAATCAGAGTCGACATATCCTTCGTTTGTTGCTTTATTATCTTCACTCAAGGCTCCACCATAAATTAGGACTCTATTCAGAGACCCATTTATGTACCTTAAAATCCACTTCAATGCTTTCCAGTGAGCCTTTCCAGGATTCGCCATGTACCTGCTTACAAGACTTACTGCATATGCTATGTCAGGTCTAGTACAGATCATAACATACATCAAAGAACCCACTATATTAGCATATGAAATGCTATTCATATAAGCTCTTTCGACATCAATACTAGGACACTGATCTATACTCAGCTTGAATTGAGGGTTTATCGGAGTCACTACAGGCTTTGAATTCGACATACCATACTTTTTGAGAATCTTCCGTAGGTATGCCTCTTGAGATAAGCATAATTTCGACTGCTTTCTATCTCTTCGGATGTCAATCCCAAGAATCCTGGACGTAACTCCCAGATCCTTCATGTCGAACTCCTTATTGAGTTCAACTTTCACCCTCATTACATCTTCGACATTGTTGCTTGCTATTAGAATATCATCCACATAAAGCAAAAAAATAACAAATGAATTACCAGGTCAAAATCTGAAGTAAATACAGTGGTCGAACTGACTTCTAATGAAACTTATGCATGCCATGAACTTGTCGAATCTCCTATTCCACTGTCGAGGAGATTGTTTCAGTCCATATAAAGATCTCTTCAGTTTGCACACATAATCTTCCTTCCCCTTTTCGACATACCCTTCAGGTTACCTCATCAGGATTGTTTCATCTAGATCACCATATAAGAACGCAGTCTTCACATCCATTTGTTCCAGTTCAAGGTCGAACTGTGCCACCATGACAAGCAACATTTTAATAGACCTGTGTTTCATAACAGGAGAGAACACATCATTGAAGTCGACTTCTTTCTGAGTGAACCCCCTAGCAACCAACCTTGCCTTGTATCTCTTTGACGCCACTCCTTCGATTCCTTCCTTAACTTTGAAAATCCATTTACAGCTGACTAACCTGGCTCCAGTAGGTTTCTTGATCAGTTCCCATGTGTTGTTGTCATGAAGAGACTTCATCTCATCATCCATGGCCTTCAGCCATTCAGTCTTCTTTCGACTCCTCATAACTTCCTTATAGTCTCTAGGTTCTTCGTCGAGAACCTCACTTGCAGAGATTAAGGCATAAGCTATAAGATCTGCATACCCAAGTCTATGAGGTGACTTGATAACTCTCCTCGACCTGTCTCTTGCTAGCAGGTAGTCATTATCAGTCTCCTTATCTTCGACAACATCTTCTGCTTCTTCCTCGGCTTCATCTGGGGTACGCAATTTAGCATCAACATGCTCCACCTCAACAGGAATCTCTCCCTGTTCTAGCTCTTCGTCAGCATCATCAGTTTTCTTGAAAGCCATCTCAGCTTCATTGGAAACTACATCTCGACTGGTGATACACCTCCTGTGACCTGGTTCTAGGCACCATAGCCTATAAGCTTTGACTTCTTCAGGGTATCCCATGAACATGCATTTCAGACTTCTAGGTTCGACCTTATTTTGCCGAATATGAGCATAGGCCACACAGCAAAATACTCTTAGTCTGTCGAGACTAGGTGGATGTCCCGAACAAACTTCTTCAGGTGTCTTCATTCTCAAGGCAGTCGAGGGACATCTATTTATCAGATAAGCTGCTGTCGAAACTGCCTCCGCCCAAAACACCTTCTTCAATCCAGCACTAACCAACATGCATCTAATCTTTTCAAGGATTGTTTGATTGAATCTCTCAGCTAAGCCATTTTGTTGAGGAGTACCTGCTACAGTCTTATGCCTTGCAATCCCAGACTCAACACAGTAACTGTCGAACGCTTCATTGCAGAACTCAAGGCCATTGTCGGTTCTCAACCTCTTAACCTTTCTTCCAGTTTGAGTTTCGACCAGAACCTTCCAACTTTTGAAATTCTCAAAAGTTTCATCCTTCGTCTTTTGAATGAATACTCATAACTTTCTGGAATAGTCATCAACGATGGATATAAAATACCTTGCACCTGAGTGTGAAGGATTCCTGCAGGCCCCCAAAGATCAGCATGAGTGTAATCCAGGGATCCATATGTTCTTTGCTTGCCTTTGTTAAACTTCGCCCTACAGGATTTACCAAATACACAAGATTCACAAAACTCTAACTTTTCGACTTTGTCACCACCTAGCAGGTTCTGCTTCCCCAATTCGACCAGGCCTCTTTCGCTGACATGGCCCAATCTCATGTTCCATAATTCTGTCTTCGACAGAGATTTCATGGATGTAATATTTGTCGAACCACTTACAACCTCATCCTCAAGGGTATACAAGCCTTATTTCTTCACGCCTCTCAAGACTTCCTTCGGCCCCTTCATGACTCTTAGGATACTTTTCTCTCCTTAGAAAACATATCCCTTCCTGTCGAATTCACCAAGAGAAATCAAATTTCTCTTCAAATCAGGTACATACCTGACTTCAGTCAATAACCTTATTGACTCATCATGGAGCTTGAATCTCACATATCCAATACCTGCAATTTTGCAGGATTTATTGTTTCCCAGCAGCACCAATCCACCATCTTGATCACATGGCTCCTTGAACAATTCTTTGTTTGGAGTCATGTGCCAAGTACAACCTGAATCTATAATCCACACCTTTCTTGAGTCGCCGCTTGGAACTACAAGGAGAGCAGATGAGTCGAAGTCATCTTGAACAATGGCTGCGTTGCCATTATCCTTACCTCCATGATCTTTTAGGCGTTCAGGGCACACCTTTCTTGTGTGACCCTCCTTCTTACAGTGATAACATCGAATACCAGATGTTTCGCCACTATAAGACTTCAGCTGACTTTTACCTTTAACGCAGCATCAATGACTGCCTCTCCCTTCAACGCTTCCAAACAACTCTGCTGAACCAGTAAGGCTTTCATCTTCAAGTGCCACAGACCGAAATCGTTCACTCCGGTGAACTTTTTAATCTCATACTTTGTTGAAGGCATCTTCTCCACGCTCACCGCACGAATTTGTTATGAAAAACGATGTCTTGAAACAAAATATTAACGGTTTCTTTATGGGCAAGAAACACGCAAGGGTTAGGGTTAACAAGGAAAAACAAAGGAAAAACAACTAAAACCTTATTAGGGTTCACAAAGGAAGAGAAAAGAGGAAGAATAATAGAGAATTCGTTAAATCTGTTTTACTATTCACTTTCTCAATAGGGTTTAAAGATTACAAGTGAATACCAACAATTAACCTCTCTCAACCAAATAAGGTTTTGTCACACCTTAGGAAGAGAGACTAGTATGCTATTTATAATAAACCTAATATACTAAATTAATGGGCTTTTTAACAATTACCCATTACAAGCTAACTTATGGTACAAGCTAACTTAAACAATTGGATCCATAACACAAGACCCAATTCGATCTCCTACATACTAGAACACAATTCGACTACAGCATGTAGGTCTTCGATAACAACATGTGAGCGGACTTCGACGACATGCTAAAACTAGAGTTCGATCCAATATCTCACATATCCGTTAAAAATGCTATTGTCAAAAATAAAAACATGTACTTCTTAATATGTCATTCATGACTCAAGTTCACATGGATCATATATTTGTAAGTAAACATAAAAAATTGATAAGAAAACGTAAAAATATAAATATATTCACTAAATAAAATTGAAAACACTGTGCAACACACATGTCAATATCTAGTTTCCTCTAATTTTAAAATATGCATTAGCTTTCTATGAGGACTATAAAAATAATATTGACAATTACCGACAAATTTTTGTTTATCACTAAAAATTTATGTTGTATATATAAATTTATAGAATGTTAGTGTATATTTTAAAATTAGAAAATGTGTCGTGTCATTTTAATAGATCTGTGTTTAATGTTCTTTTAACTCTATATCATCTTTATTTTTTTATTTTTTTATGTGCTTATGATAGTTTAAAAGTTGGTTTAATACTTTTTTTGTCTCATATATTAACATTGTCATTGATTTTGAGTATTTAATTTAAAAAATTATTCATATTAACCTCTTAACTCTTCAAAATATATTATGTTAATTCTTTTTGTTAGATTTGAGACGGGAGCAATTTTTTAGTTTTCTCATTACTAATTAAATAAAAATGACTAAAATAATAAATTTTGAAGAATTATAAGAGCAACATGAATTATTTTTAAATTAAAGAATTAAAATGAACCCAAGGTTTAATATACGGGATTAAAAAAAATATTAGGCAATGAGTATCACTAATTCTAGTCGTCTTTTCACATAAATTCTAATTGCCTTGAGATGTTTCTTTTGCATGAGTTACGAATCTTTTTCTTTTCAGTAAAATTTTTATAGTTTTTTATTTAATTTTTTTGTGCACAATAAATGTTTGCATAGTTACCATCTATATAATCTTTTGTCTCATTGTTGAGACATTTAAACTAGGGGATGACAAACGGTTGGATATGGTTGGTTTCAGGCTTAAAATTCAAATCCGATCAAACCCACGGTTGAAGTAAGACAACCCAATTTTGTCCGCGTAGAGTTTTGGTTTGGACGGAATGCGGTTTTACGGTTTCTGCAGGTGGTCGGGTAGTTTGTACCGGTTTTAGGTTTTGAAAAATTGATTATAAAATCTTCAGTAAATCTATGAATCTGAGACAAGAAAACTGAAAAAAAAAATTGAAGAAATAATTTAATACATAAGAAAAAACTACAGTAAATGTATGAACCTGATTATGAACTTCATATAAAAGAAAAAATTGTCAAATTTAGAATAAACTACAACAAGTAAATCACTTCATATCTCAAGAAAACGTGATAATCTCAAGAAAATTGAAGAACCAAACTCGTTCAGATCTGTATTATGCATAGCAATCAAAACAATTTTGAAATAATGAATGAATTGATACTTCAAATCTGTGTTATGAAGACATAAAGGAAGAATAATGATTAATGAGTGTTTGAAGAGAATCTAAATCATACAAATAAAGAGTCGATGAATTTCAAAGATTGTGAAGAAAAATACATTAAAGGTAGAAGAAGAATCAAAACAGAGGATGAGATATTGAGAGGAGAGGAGGCGACATAAGATCTGTAAACTAGGGTTTGTATTGTTCAAATGCCAGAGAGAGAGAAGACAAAGAATAGATAACGTGACTCAATTTCATATAATAAATAAATGAAAGTTTTTTTTATTAGGAGTGATATTAATTTCGGACGGATACAAATTTTAATAGGCCTAATTTAAACATTCGAAACGGCCCATAATAACCCAACTACAACCGGTTGGGCCACCCACTAGACCCGTTCAACCGACCAAACCCACCACATCCCCTTTATTTTTTACGGACTTTGCGGGTTCGGACCGGGTGACACCCGTTTATCCACCCATAATTTAAATTATCATAATCAACATATTTTTGTGTCAACGACCACATCATTCTCACTGTCTCAAAAATTCGAGAAAGAAGAAAAAACCATTGTCATCGGACACCTCACACACTCTCACATGCTGCCACAACCACGACACATGGAGCCCACACATTTCCACCTTCCCAAAATGTCAATCACATATGTCGCCTCTCCTTTCATACTGTTACTTTGAATATTGTCATTGAGAGGGATATGATTTTTTTAATTTTTTGGCTGGACTAAATGTTGAGTTTGACCATCTTCGGGTGGATATTTTGGATAAGGAAAAACACCCACCATTAATGAATTTTTCATAGTATTCATTGTGAAGAGATTTGTTGACATGGTATGCTTGATCAACATCATTGTCATCCAAGTTTGACCATACTAAACTTTAGTGACATCACTGGTGCTTTAATCTTCTTAGAAAGGAACAATATCTTAACTGGATTGGAGGCTTTAAGAGCACACTTCCAACTTAAGGGCATGTTGTTGCATTGGCATCTAACACTATAAGTTTTATAAGGGAGTCTTAAATCTTCATTCCTTTAATTAGGATGATGTGGTTCGCCATAATTCCATACTTTACTCCATCAGTAAGTCTTATGGGTCTAGTTTTCTAAGAATTACCAGACATATGTCATTTGTGTAGTTAGAAAGATGTATTTGGTATGAGAAAATGTGTTGTTTGTATTCAGATAAGTATATGGATTTTATACAGCAATGAGCAACATTTACAAGTCTATGATCATGCTAGACATAATTACAATATGATAAATATAGAAACAAATAATCATACACCCTAAAGAGTGATAATGATAATGATGATGACAATAGTGAGATCCTGATATCATGTGATCTTGTTTTTAACTGCCCCTCAAACTTGTGGGTGAGGAAACCACTCTAAGTTTGTCTCTGAGCATATTGAACCGAGTATAAGTCAGAGCCATTGTGCGACAATTAAAAATTTAATCAACTCATGGTACATAGACTACAATGAATTTATTTTGTCGTACTTGATCTCTGATGTAGTGTACATCAATTTCAATGTGCTTTGACCTGGCATGCATGACTGGATTTGAAGTTAATGCCTTGGCACTCAAATTATCACACTATAGAGTTAGTTTTCTTGGCAAAGGAAGCTTTAATCCATCAAGTAGTGAGCGAGTCCATGCTATCTCAGCAGCTAGATCAGCCAGAGCCCTATATTTTGACTCTGTACTGGACCTTGAGACTACTTTTTGTTTTGTTGAGGACCTAGAAACAAGTGTCTCACCAAGGAAGACACATTGACCTGCCATAGATTTTCTATCATTTACACTAGTGACCTAATCTGCATCTGAGTATCCAACTAAGTCTAGATCATCAAATGGTTTAATGTGAAGGGAATGATGAATCGTGCCTTACAAGTATCTCAGAATTCTTTTTATGCCTTGACAATGCTCTAAAGTGGGAAAGCTCATGAATTGACTAAGTTTATTTACTGATAAAGGTATGTCAGGCCTTGTATTTGTTAGGCATTGTAGTCCTCCAGTTGCTTATCTAAACATGGTAGGGTCTTTGAGTCTCTCTTCTTCAGCTGTAAATTGTTTACCAGCGATCATTGGAGTGGGACATGATGATGCCTTTTCCATGTGGAATCTTCTTAGCAAGTTTTTTATGTATTTAGCCTGCTTCAGGTACATGCCACCTGAGTCTCTTTGAACTTCAATTCCCAGGAAGTAGTGAAAATGACTAAGGTCTTTGAGAGAAAACACAATGTTGAGCTTTTTGACAAAAGCTTCTAAAAAATTAGTTATATTTCTTGTTACTATGATATCATGTACATAGATGAGTAGGAAAGTGATGTGATCAGCACCTCTCAAAGTAAAAAGTGAGGAGTCACTCTTTGTATTATGAAATCCCCAACTGAGTAATGCATTTTTAGGCTTTCAAACCAGACTCTTGGTGCCTGCTTTAGTCAATAGATGGCCTTAGATAACATGCAGACATAATCAGGTTTAGTTGAATCCACAAAACCTTCTAGTTGGTGCATGAAAACAGTTTCCTTGAGATAGCCATTTAGGAATGCATTGTTTATGTCAAGTTGCTTGACTTCCCAGTTAAGGTGAATTGCTATGGATTGTATGATTCTCAATGTGCTGGTTTTAACCCCAAGGCTAAATGTATCTTCATAATCTAACCCAGGTGTTTGTTGAAAACGTTCGGCAACTAACCTTGCTTTCCTTCTCTCAATTTTTCCATCAGCTTTGTACTTGATCTTGAAGACCCATTTTGCGTCAATAATATTCATTTGACCTTGGTGTGGTACTACCTTCCAAGTTTAGTTTGTCATGAGCGCCTGGAATTCATTTTGCATGGATTATTTCCATAGTAGTTTTGTGAGAGCGTCATTTGCACTTTGTGACTCCTTTTCTTTTTTACAGGTTTCAATCAAGCCAATATATGGTGCCTCTAGCTTGTAAATTCTACTCTTACTCCTGGTATGAATTACTCATGAGTTTGACTCAACAGGGATTGTTGCTACAGTTGGTTCATCATTATCATAGGGTTCATTAGGAGCAACATGTTCAGTGCTGCTTGTTGAATCATTTGTGGCTTGTTCACTGTTCTCTTCAAGTATTGCAGATGAGTTGGATGCTTCATCATGATCATCAGGTTTTTGCTCAGTATCTGAGTGATTTCCAATTGGAAATGGTGTGTTACTAGATGAAGTACCTGTAACAAATAATGGAAAAATGAAAGATGAGCTTTCAGTCAGTGTTTGTAAGGGAGCCATTGTATTTAGCAAACCATCATGGAATAGAAAGCGTTCTTCATTGAAGGCCACATGTCTTGAGATGAAGATTCTCCCATGAGAATTGAGATATTTGTACCTTTTATGAGAGTTGCTATAGCTAAGAAACACACATCTTGTTGTGTGAAATTCCAACTTGTGTTGAATGTATGGTTTAAGGCAAGGGTAGCTGACACATCCAAAAGTTTTAGTGAGGTGTAATTCGGTTCCTTTTTAAACAAAAGGGAGTAAAGGTTTTCATTTTGAGTAACTGGTGAAGGTAGCCTATTTATCAGATAGACAGCTGTTGAGAATGCTTCCCACCTATAGTATAAGGGCATCTACACTTGAGCTAAACGTGTGAGTCCAAACTCAATAATGTATCTGTGCTTTCTCTCAGCCTTTCCATTTTGTTGAGATGTGTAGGGACAAGACATTCTAAATAATATCCCTGCTTCTATGACATGCTTTTGTACAACTTTGTATTCACCTCCACCATCACATTGGATTGTTTTAATCTTTTTTATTAAATTGGTTTTCTACCATGTTTTTTAACTGAATAAAAGCATGTGCACTATCTAATTTTTGTTTTAATGGATAAATCCATGTGAATCTACTGAATTCATCAAGTAAATAGACATAGTATTTAAAAATAGATGGTGATATTAAAGGTGCAGGGCCCCATACATCAGTGTGAACTAATTCAAGAGCTTCCTTAGCAAGAGTGGAAAAAGAGTTGGAAGGTAAAAAAATGCATCTTTCCATATTGATAAGCCTCACAAAAACTAAAATGATCACTGAGGGATAGTTCCACATTATAATTCCTCAAGACTTTGTCTAGGACTTTATTATTCGGATGACCAAGCCTCATGTGCCAATTTTCCTTCACAGATACATAAGCACATGAGTCCATTTTACTCTTTGAGAGTTGATATAATCCATCTCTATTGTCCCTTTTAAAAGTGTTTTCCCTGCCATCTTGTCCTTCACATAACAATAATTTGAATCAAACTTAAGAATTATGTTATTGTCATTAGTCAATTTTGAGACACTTAGTAGACTTTTGGTAATGTTAGGCACATATAAAACATCATGTAAGTTGAGAGAATTAATTTTTGAAAAGCATGTTCCAACAATTTGTAATTTTGCACCATTTCCAACTATTAGAGAATTCTTACCACGATGGTCGGTTATATCTTGAAACATATATGTTTGATGTGTCACATGATTGCTGGCACCACTGTCAAAATACCAGTCATAACTTGAGCAGAGTTTTGAGATGTTAGGAGTACATTGTGATTTCCTTTTTACTGCTCTCGGATGAAATGTTTGAACCTGAATAGGACATGTCAAACCTGTAGTAGCACTGTATTGCAGTATGGCCAGGTATATTGCAGACTTGAAAAGTTGGCTTAGCCATTCTTCATCTCCCTCTGCCTCCTCTCCAACCTCTAAAATTAGATTCTTTCAAATTTCCTTTTATGTTGAACTTGTTGCTTCTATGATTAGCTTTGTTAGGAAAGTTGGTTGTTGCATTAAGATGTAGATTGGTGAGGCTATTTATTTGTTCAATTTTACTTTCAAAATTTAAGAGTTGAGCCTGCAAATAAACCCAATTGAGTGTGGTTTGATCAGAAAGTTTAACAACTATAGGGTTATATTATGAGTCCAAGTCATTCAAGGTTTGAATTATTATATCAGGATTGGAAATAGGATTTCCCGCAAGCTTTAGCCTATCAGTAAGGCTTTTCCTTTTGACCAGGTAATCTTCCATCTTCATCCCTCCCTTTCTAGTGCTGTGAGACTCAGAATTAAGGTATGTGACTCGAGATTTAGTGTGTGCACCTGCTAAACTTTGGACTTCATCCCAAAGTTATTTTGAGGTTTCACAATGCAATAATTATGTAGAAATGTCAGCAGACATTGTGTTGATAAACCAACCAAACAGTTGTTGATCATATGCTTACCAATCTTCAAAGGCTTGATTTGAGGACTTTCTTGAATCTGCATTGGTTATGAATTGCTTAGGACACTCCTTTATACCCAACATGTAACCATCGAGCATGAAACCATTGATTATATGTATTATCAATGATTTTCAGAGTGGATGATTTTTTATGTCCATCTTGACAGATATGGTTGATTGAAGATCATTTTTGTGTTTGGAAGTGACAGCAGATGTCATGGTGTCTTTTGGATCGAAGGTCTTCAGGTTGTGAAGCTCTGATGCTAGGTTAGGAAGATGTATTTAGTATGAGAAAATGTGTTGTTTGTATTTAGATCAGTATATGATATTTATACGGCAATGAGCGTCATTTACAAGCCTATAATCATGTTAGACATAATTACAATATGATCAATATATAAACAAATAATCTACACCCTAAAGAGTGATAATGACAATGATGATGAAAATAAAGAGATCCTGATATCATGTGATCTTGTTTCTAACTTGTGTTATTGATCATATGACATTTGATGTCATGTTGTTATCCATGTATACTTCACCTTCTAGTATACATTATATCACGATTCTTGATAACTCTCGTACTTATGTTTCTAGATATGGAAATATTAGCTTGTAACTTTCATTCATGTGGCAAAATGTGCTTCATGTTCTCATTTTTTTATAATTTAATTTTCATTAATAAGCTTATTCCCAATCAAAATTGTATTGTAACCTGTTTTCTTTTCATTGTAGTTTTTAGGATTTTACCGCCGAGGTTGTATTTTTTAGGGTGTTACCACGGGGATGGCAATTGAAATTCATTCTGGGTGTAAGTGTGAGTGGTTAAGTCTCACATCTTCTGTGAAATGAATGAAATATTGGATTTATAAAATTTATGATCCATATACCTAATACCTTAAGGTTTCTGGTGGATATGTGACATATGTATCTCTATCTCTCTTGTGATATTGAAGCATTGGTTCCGTTGGTGCTCCCGAATTCCCCATACCTCCCCTAACTAGTTGTATCAAAGCCATGGTCCGACTTGATGGAGAAGCGGGAGCTTGATTCTATGTTGAATCTTATTATAGGATGTGGCAGACTCATGCTTGTGGGGGAGATTGTTGAGTGCAAATGTGAGTGGTTAAGTCTTACATCATCTATTAATATATGGAATATTAGATTTATAAGAGAGAGATGAGTCTCATATACTTGATGCCTTAAGATTTTTTGTGGAGATGTGGCGTCTTTGTCTTGTGTGGTCATGGAGAATTGGGTTATTTTTTGCTAATGCCTCCCTAAGTAACCCTAACTAGTGATATTAGAGTCATGGTTTGGCTTGGAGGGGGAGTGAGAGTTGGATCCTGCTATATGATGTGGGGGACTCACACTTGTTTGGATATTGTTGGGTGCAAGTGTGAGTGATTGAGTCCCATATCTCCTATGAATGGATGGAATGTTGGATTTATAAGAGAGAAGACTCATATACCTAATGTCTTAAGGTTTTGGGTAGAGATGTGGTATACCCCTCTCTTGTGGTCCTAGAGAATTGAGTTTGTTGTCGCTTCGAACTTCCCCAGACTCCCTAATAAGTGCTAAGAAAATTGACTAGTTATAATACTTGTTTGATGAAAAAAGATATTATGAAGGTGTTGCCTTGTAGTTTCCAGTCCAAGTCTTCCTCTTCTGTCACTTGAATTTTTCTTCGTCACAGGAATATAAGGCACCCTACATTTTATATAATTAAGTATATGTTTTTCTCTTTATTTTTATACAATTTTGTTGAGTTAACACCCCTTAATACAATGACATCTTAGAAGAAAAAAAGTTTCCTTTACTTGGAATTTCTCAATATATCATCTTTAAAATTTTAGTTCCCACCTCTTATTGGGGATAAGTTGTACTTAGTATTGCATACTTGATTAATCTTATCTCGTCCAGAATCTTAGAAAATGTTAGTCCTGTTTAGTTTATTATCTTATGGTTTCCTTATATTCTTATCTTATAGAAATTTGTGTCTTGCATATTTAGTTATATTGCCTTTGTTCATGTTCATAAGCAATGTCGCAAAAAATTCGATGTTTCTGCTCTTCTATGTGTTTCTCTAGGTTATGTACCCAAAAAAATATGGTACAAAAGTTATCATCCTCTTGGTCATAAATTTTTTGCCTTCAAAGATGTCACCTTTTATGAAAAATTCCTATTTCACTCATCCTCAATGTGATGGGATAATGTTATTGACTATGATTCTGAGTTTAAGTTTTTGTCCTTTTGCCCTAGCCTGCCTAAATCTTCAGCTCCCACTTCAATGTATGAACCTAAATATATCACATGCATATTCATCAATTATTCTCCTCATCGAAAGGGATATTGATGCTACTCACCTCAAAATAGAAAATTTTAGCACATCATGGATGTGACCTTTAGTGAGATTTAATCTTGCTACCCCCGAAGTTGGCATTCAGGGGGAGAAACTTTATCCTACCGAAGCGTCAGAATCTTCCACAAAGAAAATACATTCTTGACTTATTTCAAGAAACTAGAATTCTTGGGTGCAAGGTAGCCAATACTTCTATAGAACTGATAAAAATTAGTGAAGATGAAAACCCACTGAATGATAAAGATAGATATCAAAGCCTAGTTGGAAAACTAATCAACTTAACTCATACTAGGTTTGACATTGCTTATACAAGTTTGGCTAGTTACTGCGTGTCAAATCCATATGAGGGTGTTCTGGACTGGGCCGGCGCTTGCCCACCAGTCGGGCATGCCCAACCCAATGTTACGCTAAGCATCCCATTAAGGCCTAATCCTTTCCCTCGTCGGGCACATCCAGATCCCATCATCGTCGAGCAGGACATCACATGACTCGGGGAGAGAACGAGCATTCTCCCCGCAGACTCCACGTGCTCCCCCCATAGGGACATGTCATCAGGTAACTACCCACCTCCGGAAGAGTTGGTCAACCCACTTTCCGGAGATCTCAGGGCAGTTACTCCAGGGAGAAGACCACGTGCTGGTCTTCCCTACGCCACATAAACCCTGACAGTTATCTGCATTAGGCCTAGTGACCCAACTCAGTGCAGACGACCGTTGGCCCAACGCTGGGTGCACAATATAAATACCCTCTTTCACTAGAGGGTCAGGTATTCTAATTCTCATTCTCACTACCTTTCTGTACTTGCTTGCTCTGTTCCTGACTTTAGCATCGTAGTACCTTGCAGGTACACCCCTCACCGTCTCACCACCACCGAAGTAGCGGAGCTCACGACATCCAGTTGGCCACTGATCCAATTCTGATCAGGTACGATCAGTGGCGCCGTCTGTGGGAACCCTTTGCTTCCCAATTTACCCCCCCTCCCCCCAGTAAAAACTAAAGCAACCTTTAATCTCCGATGATCATGGCCATCCCTCAAACTAACGCCAACACTCTGGACACTGCCTCCGCACCATTCAACAACGGGGACGACCACGATCCCAACGTGGAAGATAACCCTAGGGACGGGCACACCACCTCCCCCTCCTCTGATGACGCGGCCTTCAACGCCGCCCGACATGATGACAGCCCGACTCTCTACCAGCCTATCCTCGCGCCACCTAATGCTGATCCGAACATGGTGGCTTTGTTTACATTGATCAATCAGACCAATCTAATGATCTTCCAATAAAACGAATGAATTGGACTGCTCGAGAGGGAGCGACAACAACGTTCTCCCCCGCGGAGGCATCGTCTCCCTATTTCTCACATCCCCTCTCCACCTTCGCGGAGGACACGACAAAACGATTCTCGGAGTCCTTTCCCCCGACCGACTGGGCGTCGCCCTCGCTTGGAGATGCCTCAACCTGTGGTCGCACTGAAGCGCAATCGGTCGCCTCCTCGAAAGGAACGATGTTCCCCTGTCCAGAAAAGGACCAAGGTCGATAAGTACGTCGAGAAGCCGAAGATCCGACCAAGGAGCCCTACCCCTCCCCCAACGAAGCAGGCGAGACCGGGGTGACCAATCCCCGTCACAATCACCAGTCAGGAGTGACGAGGACGACCAATGTACCCCACTGTCCAGGGAAATCATGGAGACCCATTTGCCTGTCGGGATGGATAAACCTGCACCCTTGGCGACGTATGATGGCACCGCCGACCCGAACGACCATGTAGAGAGCTTCGATGCGATGCTCGACTAGAGGAACGTCCGACGAGATATCAATTGCAGGCTCTTCCCGACCACCCTCCGGAAGAGTGCCATGGCGTGGTACAAGAGCCTCGCATCGGAGTCCATCACCACCTGGAAGGAACAGAAGAGACAGTTCTCCAGACATTTCACTGCTTCCCGATGCCCCCCGAAGATGGAAGTCTCCCTAGAAGCCATTAGCCAGGGTAAAGACGAATCTCTCAGAGATTACATCGAGAGATTCAACCGAGAAGCCATCCAGGTAGCCACCACGGACGACATGAAGAAGTTTCTGATCGAGCGAGGACTACGACCTTGCACCGAATTCACCATGGTTATGGGCATTCAAAGGCCCCGTAACTTGGAAGAGCTCCTCCACAAGGCCCAAACATACATTCAATATGAGGAGATAGAGGCCGCCCATTGTGCCCGCGACTCACGGAATCAAGAGGGCCCCCGAAGCTCCAGGCACAAGGACTCTACCGGCCCCCGACGAGGGGGAGAAAAAAAGAAGAGAAGACCATCCCAGGGACTCTCATGAACTGAGAGGACCAGCTGGCCGGTTAACAGAGTACACGCTTCTCACCGCTCTTCGCGAGTGAATTATGGCTGAGTGCATCAACTCGGAATTCCAAAAAGTGGTGTTCGCTTCCCGAAACTGACACCACCCAAACCAAACGTTGACAAGTCCAAGTACTGCAGGTTCCATAGGAGCCACAGGCATGTCACGGAGGACTGCATCCACCTCAAGGATGCGATAGAAATCTTGATCAAGGAGGGGTACCTCAAGCAGTATCCAAAGAGGAACGACGCCCCCAGATAAGATATCCGGGAGACGCAAAGGGTTGAGGAGGCGACCCCTCCCTCCAGAGAGAACGGACTACAGCTCACTCTGAGTGTCACCCGACCAGAGGATTTCTACTCCCCCGACGAGACCGAGATCCCTGTGACTGCTCGCAGCCCGTGGGAAAGTTTCCCTGCCGCAATGGTTATATCCGGCAGGGGGTTCAACAAGGTCTCTGTGGGGTAGATCAAACGAAAGTTCGACGAGCTGATCGATGCGAGCTCAACGCAGACTGCCACCTTTGAGAAGGTACAAGGGAAGTCGAACCCCATCACCTTCTACCTCGAGGAATTGTCAGGCGGCGCCCCAACTCCATCATCCCTCTCCTGATCAGGGTGCAGATGACGAACTTTAAGACCATCCAGCTCAATGAGACACATCTGACCCCGTACGTGGGCTCAGACCTACAGGGTTTCAACGGCACCACCAGATTGTGGGGCTACGTCGAGCTGATGGTTACTTTTGGGAGTGACGTCACTGCCCGACAAGTCAAGACATGCTTCCTAGTGGTGGAGTGCCCTTCCCTGTACCAGTGCATCCTAGGAAAAACGACTCTGGCCGAGTTCACGGCGGTACCATTTACAGTCCATCTAAAGATGAAGTACTACACGCCCAGAGGCCGGGTCGTCACCCTCCACGGGGATATTGAAGCTGCTAAGAGATGCTTCGAAGCTGTGACCTAGGGTCTGAACTCGATCAACATCAAATCGAAGACCACATAGAAGCTAGACCCAGACGCAGAGAAGAAGCCACTCCCGCGCGTCAACGCGGTGGACCTCGACAGTCGCTTCCACAACGAGCATGAGCAAGGAGAAGCAGCTGGCAATGACCTCCCAGCTAAGGCAACAGGCAGCATCTCCACCCAACGCGCCCCATTCCAAACAAAGACTTTGAGCTCATCACTCTCGGGGACGATCCAGACAGGAATGTGAAGTTTCAAACAGGGCTCCCCGACTTGGCGAGGAAGCTGTTGAAGGCCTGCCTCCGGGAGAATGTTGTCTTGTTCGCGTGGAGCGCATCGGAGATGCCCGACATCGATCCAGATGTGGCCTGCCACCAGCTTACAGTAGACCCAGCCGCTAGGGCTATACTGCAACGTAGACATAGGCAGTCTCCCGAGAAAGCGGAGGCTGCTGAAAAAGCTGTTAAAGACCTCTTAGAGGCAAATTTTATTTCGGAAGCCCGGTACACAACTTGGCTGTCCAACATTGTACTTGTTAAGAAAAATAGTGGAAAATGGAGGATGTGCGTTGGTTACACTGATCTTAACCAGGCATGCCCGAAAGATGCTTATCCACTGCCTAACATCGACAAACTGGTTGACAATTATATAGGTTTCAAATTATTGTCCTTCATGGACGCCTACTCGGGGTACAATCAAATCCCCATGGCCAAGGCCGACAAGCACCACACCGCCTTCATGACCGAGTCGGGAAACTACTACTACAACGTAATGCCCTTCGGCCTAAAGAATGCTGGTGCAACCTACCAGTGAATGACTAACAAAGTCTTCCGAGGAGAGATCGACGATATGCTCGAGGTCTACATGGACGACATGATCATAAAATCTACAGAAGAAGTCAACCACGCTGCCCACCTCAAGAGGGTCTTCGACACGGCGAGGAAATACAAGATGAGGTTCAACCCGGAAAAATGCACCTTCGACGTTTGAGCGGGAAAGTTCCTCGGTTTCTACCTCACGGAACATGGGATCGAGGCGAACCCCGACAAGTGCAGGGCATTCTCCGAACTCCCGACGCCGAACTCAAAGAAATCGATACAATCGTTGAACAGGATACTGACCTTGCTTTCCCGCTTTGTGGTCAAATCGACACAATTCGCACTTCCACTTTCGAATGGACCGAGGAGTACGAACAGGCGCTCCTCCACCTCAAACAAGTCCTTTCGCAACCCTTGGTCCTCTCGCGACCAGAAGATGAGGAGACGTTGTTCATATACCTCGCTGTCACGAGCGAAGCGGTCGGCGCGGTTCTAATCCGAGAAACCCCCGACGGGCAAAAGCCGATTTACTTCACTGGCAAAGCCCTCCAGGGTCCTGAGCTTAAATACCAGCAGATCGAAAAAGTCGCTCTGGCCCTCGTCACTGCGACAAAAAACCGTGGCACTACTTCTTGGGCCACACGATCGTGGTGAGGACCGAACAGCTCGTGAGACAGCTCCTAGGCCGACCAGACATGACGGGTAGGATGATTAAGTGGTCACTCGAGCTCGCCGAGTTTGATGTATAATACGAGGGGAGAAAGGCCCTAAAGGCTCAAGTGCTGGCCGACTTCGTGGCGAAAATGTCCCTCACAGAACCTTCGACTGACGGATCACAAAAATGGACGATCTACGTCGACGGGGCATCCAGCTCAACAGGAAGTAGAGCGGGCATCATCATAGTAAACAAGAAAGGTATCTTGATCGAAGTCTCCCTCATGTTATCCTTCTCGACGTCAAATAACCAGGCCGAATATGAGGTTTTCCTCGCCAGGTTACAACTAGCCGAGGATGTTGGCGCCAAAGAAGTAAAAATATTCACCGACTTCCAGCTCGTGGCCTCCTAGGTGCAAGGAGAGTACCAAGCCAAGAACGACAACCTCATCGAATACTTGTCTCTGGTGAAAGAAAGGATGAATAAGTTCACCTCGGCAGAAGTGAATCATGTCACACGCGAACACAATACACGAGCAGACATCCTATCGAAGCTTGCGAGCACAAAGAAAAAGGTGGGAATAAGTCCGTCATTCAAGAAGTTCTTCCGCGACCAAGCATCGAGAAATCCGCCCCCACGGCTGACGTGCATGCCATTGGAGACAACCACTGCTGGATGACCCCGGTATACGAGTACCTCAGCACGGGAAAACTACCAGACGACCTCAAGGATGCCGGAGTGGTTAGGCGATGTGCCTGCTCATATACAATCATCGAGGACAAGTTATACTGGCGCGACTTCTCGATCCTCCTCCTCAGGTGCATCGAGGAGTCGAAGGTCCTAGACAAACTCCAAGAGATCCACGAAGGGATCAATGCACAACACCTCGGTGGAAGGTCCCTAGCCCGTAAAGCATTACGAGTAGGGTACTATTGGCCCACCATGCAGCAGGACGCCAAGGAGCACGTCAAGAAGTGTGACAGATGCCAGCGACACAGAGACATTCACCTAGCCCCGCCCAGTGAACTCAAAACGCTTTCCTCCCCATGGCCGTTTGCCTAATGGGGGATGGACATTCTCGGACCCTTCACCGTAGGGTCATACCAAAATAAATACCTGATCGTCGGCGTAGACTACTTCACCAAGTGGATAGAGGCCGAAGCCTTGGCCAAAATCACAACCCACAACATACTCCATTTATACAAGAGGAATATACTTGCCCGATTTAGCATGCCCCAGGTAATTTTCACCGACAACGGGACACAATTCACCGACAAGAACTTTCAGGAATTCGTCACCAAGCTGGGAACGAAGCAACACTTCACGTTGATCGAGCACAACAAACAAACGGGCAAGCCGAAGCCGCAAACAGGGTGATCCTTCGAGGCCTGAAATGGAGACTGGGCGACGCCAAGAAAAGGTGGGTCGAGGAGCTACACTACATCCTCTGGGCCTACAGGACAACCCCACACTCCACTATCAAGGAAACCCCATTCAGACTGACCTACAAAATTGAGGCAGTGATCCCAGTGGAAATAAGGGAACCCTCGAGAAGGACCCAGTCTCCCCTCTAAAAGGAGATGAACGATGAGGCCCTCAGGGAGGAGGTCGACCTTGTCGAAGAGATATGTTCGGGTGCATCCCTCCACGAAGCCTCACTCAAGCAGAAGATAACTTTACACCATAACAACAAAGTTATCAAACGCGAATTTTAGGTGGGCACCCTTGTCCCACGAAGGAACCAGAAAGATTCGCGCGAGGGCAAGCTCGCCACGAACTAGAAGGGTCCCTAAAGCGTCCGCGCGAAAATGGACTAACTCGAAAATATGCACGGGGAGGAACTTGCTCGACCATGGAGTGCCGAAAAACTTAAACAATACTATAGTTAAACACTGCCCGCGGCCCATCTGCATCGCGACCACGGGGGCGCACTAAGGTACAAGCACGACTCCCCTCCTCGAGACAAGAAGACAAGGGCCCGCGTTGTGTATGCGCTAGGACCCTTGATCCGACGGGGATTGTAACGCCCAGTTATTTAATTAATTATTTAATTAAATATCTTCGTATTATTTGTGTGATTTGTGTTGGTTGTCGAAAATGTGGTGTTGAGTTGCTATGTCGGTTTTAGTTGAATTAATTATAAAATGTTGATTTAAGTTGTGTTGTTGTTAATTAATTAATCAAGCTGACTTAAGTGGTAATTATAGTATTAGAAATAATACTAGATTATATTATTGGGCTTTTTAGATGGTGAGTGAAGTAGTAATAGTGTGGGTGTAGAAATGAGGCCCAATAAATTAATAAAACATTAGTGTTTTATTATTAGGTATGGAGAATTATGAGAAGGAAAAGAAAGTAGCAGTAAGAGAACAAGAACATGGAAGTAGCAGTTACGGAGAAGAGAAAGAGGAACAAGGGTTTGAGAGGGAATACGTAGAAGCTACTAGAGGGAGAATCCAATCGGAGAGTAGAGAGACCTTCAATCCAAGGTAAGGGTGGGGTTCTGACTCTATAGTGGGGTATTTGATGAATGATATGTGGGGGTTGGGTTTGTAGAATTACCTTTGTCTGTGTTGTAATAGGCTGTCGTGGATATTGAAATACGTTTGCTGTTGATGAATTGGTTGTAGGCAAATTGGTCTATGTTGCTTTAAGGTGTAATTTTATTGCGTTTATGTTGCACTGTAATGGGTGAATGTGTGGAATTGTTTGGAATCGGAACGAATTAAGGAGAACTGGAATGAAATGTATTGAAACGAAAGAAATTGGGAATTGGGGGTATGACGACCGTGATGGAGAGCGTGACGAGCGTCACGCAGGTCGTGTGCGAGTGACGACCGTCACTCATGTGTTACGACCGTCACGCATTATGATGAGGGCCAGGAGGTTGTGACGAGCGTCACACGGGCCTGCTGTGTAATTGTTTCTGTTTCCGTTTCTGTTCATTTCTGTCTGCTATGGCTTCACTTGGTCTGTTACATTTTAAGTTAGTTGAGAGGGATGGTATATATAACTGTTTGGCAGAGATGAATTTAATAAGTTGCAGAATTGGCTTCATTAATTACAGTAGTCCCCCTTTTGATTAATTTAATTAATTTAGCAGATAATTAGTAGTATTATTATTGGTAGCAGAGAATTATAAATAGTAGATGAATGATACAGTGACCAGTGCCAATAGTTATTAAGTGAATAACAGAACTAGTAATATGGGTATAAAATAATAGTGACTGAATTATATGTTTTTAGTTGTGAGGAAGTATTAATTTAATAGAGGACTAATAAGAATAGTAGCTCGGAGTAGAAATATTAGAATTTGGCCGATAATTAAGTAAACGATTTTAGTCGAAGACTGTCCGAATAATTATGCGATTTATTTGTAGCTTATTTTGGTTGATTCGTTGGGTTGTGTACCTTGCTGAAAAATATGAATTTGCAGGTGGTGTTGAATTGTGAGGCCTACGGCCAATGTTATTTTATTGTTGATTAGTTGATGTTAATTATTGATGCTGATATGTTGTTGCTGTTGATGATGCGAAGTTGCAGGATATTTGTTGTTGTTGAATTGCCTCTAATAATTGGAAAATATTAAGTTGTAGGCCGGTGGCCAAAGTTGAAATTGTTGTTAAGTTGCAGTTGTGTTGTTGTTGAATAAATTGATGTTGTAGTTGTTGCCGCATGCATAGCATAACATACCAAGTTGGCCTGGATTGGCAAAAATTATTAAGTTGACCTGGATTGGCAAAAAGTTGAAAGTTGAAGGCTTATGCCTTGTTTGATGCCTCTATTACTTGGCAATTCCTAAGTTGGGAGTTTTGCTCCGTTTTTAAGTTGGGAGTTCTGCTCCAATGGTACCACATGCATGTGCATTGTATGAGTCACATTCTAAGCTGCATATTTCAGTGTTGTGATGATATATTCGTTGTTATTATGTTGTTGAATTGTTGCGACATGTACTGTCTGAAAGCTATGAAAATGTTGTTATAACCTGTTGAGGGTTTTGTTGTTATATTTGTGGTTTGAAAGTTGTTATATTAAGTTGGGTAAATTGCCGTGATATTAAGTTGATGACTTTGTTGTGATATTATGCTGATGACTGGTTGTGCTAATTGTTGTTATAATCTGTAAAGTGGTAATTTTATATGATCTAAATTTTAATATATTATTTATCATACATCTTATTATATTGTTAGATATCTCACCCCTTCTGCTGATATTCCCCCTACCATGGGAAATGGGCAGGTACTCAAGAATAGCAGTGGCAATTCGAAATAGTTTTTGGAGTCCTTATGTTGCTTTATTGCAAGTCAAGAGGGTCTTGCTCTGATAAGT
This sequence comes from Lathyrus tuberosus, assembly GCA_022829125.1. Taxonomy (NCBI): domain Eukaryota; kingdom Viridiplantae; phylum Streptophyta; class Magnoliopsida; order Fabales; family Fabaceae; genus Lathyrus; species Lathyrus tuberosus. The sequence goes on along the minus strand of JALAZF010000087.1, from coordinate 6,584,091 downwards.
ATGATTCTGCTATTTAGTTAATAAAAGTTATTTTATTTTAAAGACTAATTTTGTTGTTATCGGTTCATCCGAGTTAAAGTGTTATGTATCTGATTAACATGCGATAATATGAAGTCGTTTTTAAGTTGAAAGTGTAGCATCTCATTTGTATGTTGAAATTTTGAAACTCTGATTTTATAATTATCCGTCGGGTAGAAATGGGGTGTTACATTAGTGGTATCAGAGCTGGTCGGTCTGTCCAGCCAAGTTGCCTAATGTTGTTTATCCCTTAGTACGCGACAAGTGTGTGGAACACTGTCGGTACTTGTTTGTTTTCCTAATCGATGGTATGTAGGAGTAGGTTTGAAGATAAGTGGGGAATAAGATTTGCTTCTTGGATGTGTTTCAGTTGTAAGATGCTGGCTCGGTATGCTGCTGATGGAAATAGTGCAAGTATTGTTGAAGTATGTTGTTTCCCGAATCCGGAGGAGACATGGATTCAAGATTTTGTTGTTAATCAAGTTGGAGCGCCTTGAGAAAAGATGATTAGACGTTGTTGATGTTTACTTCTCGAAGGATGAGGAGCAATGTAACGGTTGTTGATATACGAGTAGAGAGAAAATCCCTGATGTTTCTGAAGGCGATTGTTAAGTAACAAGGATAATTTTTAGAAGACGAAATTTAGAAAGTTGCGATGTTTCAGCGTTGCGGGTAGAATGTGAAGTTGTCGATTTGAGTAGCCCTTGCGTAAGATGTCGACGTTTGAACAATGATGGAGTAACAGATTGTTGTAGACCGTGTCGTGGGATCCTTGCGAGTGATTAAAAAAAAGTTGTAAAAGTTGTTGGAATGTTTGAATCGCGAGTCAGAGTCGAAAATGCGAGAAGATGAGTACGATTTCAAGGATTATAAGTGTTGGTACTGGTACGAAGAAATTCTGTTCCGATGTTATCGTAAGGCGTGTATAAGTATGTCGTTGCATGACGTCGGTGTTCGCATTTTTGGATAACTTTGGAAATTCATATCTTGTGTTCCAAGTATCGGATTGATGTTCCGTTTGAACCTATGGGGAGATAAAAATATATTCTATCCTATGAAAGTGTTTTCAAATATGGTAGATGCATTCCTATATAGAGGGACTCTAAAGTCGGTTACAGAACTAGAGGCTTTTGGGCATAAATGGTTGTTATCGCAGTTGTTTGAGACAAGGTCAAGCGTAATATGTTGTTGGCAAATAAGTGGAGAAATGAGATGTTTGACATTAAAAAGGATGTGAAAGTATTGGCGAAGCGCATATAGATGCAGCTTATGATGATTAACAACGATTAGAATGAAGATGTCCTTTTAAAGGAAGATGCTTTTAAGAGGAATTAGAGTCGTGTTTATGATGCCAAGGTAGTGGCATGTGTAAAAGAAGAATTGGAGAGGTTCTATCACCAAAGCGGTGTGGAACGACATTGTTGAGATTTCAATTGGAACGAGACGACGTGTAATGTACTGGTATAGTAGTAATTCTTGAGTCAGAGAATACTTAACCTTCGTGTGAGGCTAAGTGAGTGTAATATGGACTATGTAATGTGTTGGGCGTTGGTGTCTCATCGACAAGATCGAATGAGAGGGAAATTGTGGGAGTATTTGTAAACCTCATTGGAAATTATTGGATTATGGTGCTTTAGGTGACTTGAGTACAAGTTCTAAAGGAAACTATTATAGTTTGGTAACGAGGGCGTATACTCCATTATGGTTGTCGGCTATCTATTGACAAATTGAGGAACTGATCACCATTAATCTCTTGTTGATAGTAGACAAGATCGTGTTGGATGGTATAGACTTGTCTTGCTATCTTAATAGTGTGTAAATTGATTGATGTTATATCGTGAGGATAGTCGCTCACCAGTTGGTGTGGATTAATAGAGGAGTGGTTAGGAAAGAGTTGAGACGTATTGAATAATTTGGAGTAGCGGGTTTATATGCGAGCTAACGCCGCAAAGTGAAAGATTGAGAATATCAAGTGAACGACGATTTTATGGCGGATGTTAAAGAAAGTCCGAAACTAGATTGAACTTGTAAACCATATAGTTGACGGAAATTTTAATAAGGACGATGACTTAAGATGGATGATCAGAGTTGCGTAGCTGAAGCGTGATGTGGCGCATTTGTTATACGTGTACGACTCGTTAGAAGTGAAGGACTAAATATCAGAAGCCTAAGGGAATGATAGGTCTTGATCTACATGTTTGACTGGGTGGATTGTTGATATAAGGGTGAGTAATACTGCATGGTATGACGAAGTTGATTATGTTGGCTAGGTGGATGTCACTATAAGAGTGATACGACGATATGAATAAGTTGTTAACATTTTGCTGATGAGTGACATATGCTTATATGAGAATGAGATTGTGGATGTGTTGTAGTGTTGAGAATGTTGATAAGATGGTAATGTGACTATGTATATCCAGGTATAAGTGTGTACGGATGTGGCTACTTAGATGTTGATATGTCAAGATATTATCGAGTGGTTGATAAGTTATTGATGATTATGTCGCGAAGATGTTGAATGATTAGCATGTGTGTATTGGATTGAAATCATGTTGAGTTGTAGTTATGTCGGAAAAGTAGGGATCGAAGTGTTGCCAAATGCGACTTGAGGATCAGAGAGTTGGATGCAAAATTTGCGTTAAAAGTGGTAGTATCGAATAGATTTTCGAGGACGAAAATATTCTAAGTGGGGGAGAGTTGTAACGCCCGATTATTTAATTAATTATTTAATTAAATATCTTCGTATTATTTGTGTGATCTGTGTTGGTTGTCGAAAATGTGGTGTTGAGTTGCTATGTCGATTTTAGTTGAATTAATTATAAAATGTTGATTTAAGTTGTGTTGTTGTTAATTAATTAATCAAGCTGACTTAAGTGGTAATTATAGTATTAGAAATAATACTAGATTATATTATTGGGCTTTTTAGATGGTGAGTGAAGTAGTAATAGTGGGGGTGTAGAAATGAGGCCCAATAAGTTAATAAAACATTAGTGTTTTATTATTAGGTATGGAGAATGATGAGAAGGAAAAGAAAGTAGCAGTAAGAGAACAAGAACGTGGAAGTAGCAGTTACGGAGAAGAGAAAGAGGAACAAGGGTTTGAGAGGGAATACGTAGAAGCTACTAGAGGGAGAATCCAATCGGAGAGTAGAGAGACCTTCAATCCAAGGTAAGGGTGGGGTTCTGACTCTATAGTGGGGTATTTGATGAATGATATGTGGGGGTTGGGTTTGTAGAATTACCTTTGTCTGTGTTGTAATAGGCTGTCATGGATATTGAAATACGTTTGTTGTTGATGAATTGGTTGTAGGCAAATTAGTCTATGTTGTTTTAAGGTGTAATTTTATTGCGTTTATGTTGCACTGTAATGGGTGAATGTGTGGAATTGTTTGGAATCGGAACGAATTAAGGAGAACTGGAATGAAATGCACTGAAACGAAGGAAATTGGGAATTGGGGGTATGACGACCGTGATGGAGAGCGTGACGAGCGTCACGCAGGTCGTGTGCGAGTGACGACCGTCACTCATGTGTTACGACCGTCACGCATTGTGACGAGGGCCCGGAAGTTGTGACGAGCGTCACACGGGCCTGCTGTGTAATTGTTTCTGTTTCTGTTTCTGTTCAATTCTGTCTGCTTTGGCTTCACTTGGTCTGTTCCATTTTAAGTTAGTTGAGAGGGATGATATATATAACTGTTTGGCAGAGATGAATTTAATAAGTTGCAGAATTAGCTTCATTAATTACAGTAGTCCCCCTTTTGATTAATTTAATTAATTTAGCAGATAATTAGTAGTATTATTATTGGTAGCTGAGAATTATAAATAGTGGATGAATGATACAGTGACCAGTGCCAATAGTTATTAAGTGAATAACAGAACTAGTAATATGGGTATAAAACAATTGTTAGTTCCTGGATTGGATGGAATTTTGGTAAAACAAAGTATATTCAATGTTGATGTCAAGGTGCTGATGTTGCAACATTGAAGTCTTAACATTGGGCTGTGTTAAGTAGTTAAGTGCTGAAGTTGGATGTCTGATGTCACACAGGTGATGTTGTAACATCAGATCTGCAGAATTAACAACAGCAGGATATGTTGTTAGGGCACGCGTGTTAGCTGGAATTGTGGAGAGTGGTTGACTCATTGGATGAGAATATCTTGGGATAGATATTTTATGTTACATGGGAGATTTGATTGCAAGTCTGTTGGAGAATTAAAAGGTTGAAGATTTAAAAAGATTTTGGGGATAAAATCTGTTTTGAAGATTCAGTTTTAATTAACATATCTGATCAAATATTGTGACAAGTCCAAGCCCAATTCAGGAGCTATATAAAGCACACAAGACCAAAGGGAAAAGGCGACAGAAAACATTCAGAAGATTAAGAGCAGGAGGCTTAGTGTCTAGAGTTTGTTTAAAGTGCTTTTATTTACACTATTCTAGTGTTTGAATAGGTGTTGAGTTTCTGTCCTCTCTAGAAGCTGTGAAGCAATAGAGAGTTGTGTGATTTGATCGAAGCTGTGAAGTAAGATCAAGGGTACTCAAAGTGGGTTCTTTGAGTGTTTGTAAGGGATTGAGTGGTGTTCTCATACCTAAGTGGTTTCTTAGGTAGGAAGTCATTAGTAGAGTATAAGTTTAGGAGATTGTCAACGAGTTGTTGAGTCTGTAAATTATATCTACAAGTAGTGAATTCCATCCCTGGCTTGGTAGCCCCCAGAGTAGGTTGGTTGTAACCGAACTGGGTCAACAATTCTTGGTGTTATTTTACTGTTATTGTTGTCCATTGTGCAGAGTGTGTTGTTGTGACATCACACCTTAACATCACACGTCTGATACCAGAATTTCAATTGGTATCAGAGCAGGCATCCTGTCTGTCTCTGGGTGAGATCTAGGGAAGTTACTTTCTGGTGAAAAGATGGACAAAGAAGTTGGAGGATTCGTCAACAGACCCCTTATTTTGGATGGATCCAATTATGACTATTGGAAGCCAAGGATGACCACCTTCTTAAAATCCTTGGACAGTAGGGCTTGGAAGGCTGTTATTAAAGAGTGGAAAGCACTTGTTGTATGTGAAAAAGATGATGCTGGTAAAGATAAAGAAGGCACCTCTAAGCTAAAGCCTGAAGAAGAATGGACCAAGGAGGAAGATGAGCTCGCCCTTGAAAATTCCAAAGCTCTAAATGCCATCTTCAATGGAGTGGATAAGAATATCTTCAGGTTAATTAATACCTGTGAAGTTGCTAAGCAAGCATGGGATATCTTGCAGGCTACTCATGAAGGAACATCTAGAGTCAAGATGTCAAGACTTCAGATTTTAACATCAAAATTTGAAAGCCTGAAGATGAAGGATGATGAGACCATTCATGATTTCCACATGAATGTTCTTGAGCTGGCCAATGCATCTAGTGCTTTTGGTGAGAAGATGTCAGATGAAAAGCTTGTGAGGAAGATCCTTAGGTCCCTACCTAAGAAGTATAAGATGAATGTTACTGCCATTGAAGAATCACAAGACATCAGCAAGATGAGAGTAGATGAGCTCATTGGATCTCTTCAAACTTTTGAGCTTGGGTTGAACGAGGAAGAACCAGAAAAGAAGCCAAAAAGTATAGCCTTGGTGTCAAATGATGCAGAAGAAAAAGGAAAGAGTTCTGAATCGCAGGAGGATCTATCTCAGGCCATAGTTATGTTGGGAAGACAATTCACCAAAGTATTCAAGAGAATGAATAATAACTCCAGGCCTAATGTCAAGAACATGACTTCTGACACCAGCAAGAAGGATGAAGAGAAAACTGCCCAAGATAAAGGAGTGCAGTGCTTTGAGTGTGAAGGGTATGGACATGTCAAGAAAGAATGTCCCACCTTCTTGAAAAAGCAGAAGAAAGGCATGACAGTTTCCTGGTCTGACTCTGATAGTGAAAGCGAGTCAGCAAAGCATGTGAGAGCTTTAACATGAGCTGTGGTTTCTGATGATGATTCTAGTGATGGAGAAGTAACTTATGAGGAGTTGGCATCCACCTATCAAGAGCTGTGTTTAAAGAGTGCTGAGATTTGTCAAGAAAACAAGTGCCACAAGCAACAAATTACTCAGCTAGAGAATGAAAAGACTGATCTGGAAAATGAAGTGGTGCTAGTTAGAGCTCATCTTGATCAAATGACCAAGTCTATCAGGATGCTGAGCTGTGGTACAGACACACTCGACAAGATCCTTCAGTCAAAAAAAGCTGCTGGAGACAAAGCTGGGATAGGTTATGTGGCTGAGGACAAGGGAACTTCAGAAGGAAGCAATTCAGGTTCAAAGAAGGAAGTGTCACAACCTTCATCTCAACATCAACCAAAGAAGCAGGATCCTACCCCTAAGAAAGCTGATGTTTCACAACCTAAGAAGATTGAGAAGAAGACTGGTTCCTATCAGAAGAGAAAGCAGCCACAGGGAGCTAGTCAGTATATGCCCCCGCAATACCATGAGAGCATGCAAGCTGCTCAGATCAAACAACACATGTCTCATCAGATGTCTCAACATCAGGACAACTGGTATGGTTATGGTTATGGATACACCAATGTTGTTCCTTATATATATGGAAGAACAAAGCCACACCATCATGGGAGACAATCAAGGAAACAGCATTCTCAGTCGTCTTATGGGAGAAGATATCAACATAATAGATGGCAGGGCAGTTATAGTAGGAGGAGATCACATTATGGATGGCAGCATAAGAAATCTCATCATGGCAGAAGATTCAGAGATGAAAGGGTGAAATGCTATTACTGTGGAAGGTTTGGACATATGCAGTTCTCTTGCTACAAGCTACATGGATACTCTCAACCTCAAAATAGATGGAGAGAGCACAGACCCAAAGTTGTTAAACAATGGGTACCTAAGGAGAAGGTGAAGTGCTTATTGGCTCACATGGGTGATAGAGAAGGAACATGGTATTTTGACAGTGGGTGTTCCAAGCACATGTCTGGATGTAGATCCATGTTTGATGATCTTAGACCTTGTCCCTCTCATGAGGTCATATTTGGCAATGGAGGAAAAGGTGTTGTTGCAGGAGTTGGGAAAGTGCAAGGTGATGGTAGACCTGAACTTGACAATGTTATGTTTGTCAATGGCTTAAGTACAAATCTGATCAGCATAAGCCAGTTGTGTGATGAAGGTTACAAGGTAAACTACACTTAGCATGAGTGTGCGGTTTCTGATGAGCACAATCAGATTGTTATGAAGGGTGCCAGAACCAAAGACAACTGTTATCAGTGGACCTCTCTTGAAGGAGATTCAACTAGTGATGTACAAGTTGATGTTATAACATCAGACTATGACATCAGGATGCTGAAAGGACACTCAAAGTTAACAAGTTCTGATGTGAATTGTTTAAAAGGAAAGTCTTTATGGAGGGAGAAAATTAGTAATTGGTCTTTAAAAAATACTAAAAAGCTGGCGCCATACCTCAAACCATCATTCTCTAGTGTAGCAAGATCACGGTTCATCAAAGAGCACATCTTCCGTCCGTTCGTCTCCTTCAACAAGAAGAATCATATTACTCTGTACTCCCTCAAAGGAACCATGTCAAAGCAAACAGCTTCTCCTTCTAAAAGTTCTTCACGGAATAACGCTAGGGTTTCTACAGATGAGTACTCTGAAGACGAAGCTCTGAATATACAACCCATCTCCGTAATGTTACCAGAATCAGGTAAACCTAGACCTTCTAAACTTGCTTCAAAAAGGGCCGCAACTACTTTTAAAAATAGTGAAACAAAGAAGCTAGTTACCAGTGTCCTATTTAGGGATAAATCGTCACCTAGGTCATCCACGTCTCAAACTGTGGTAGAAAAGTTTGATGTTGATAAGAGTATGGGTAATCTGGCAACCAAAATACTGGATAAAGGAATACCTGTGAAAGGAATTTCTGTACCGTTGAATCAGATGCCAGCAGAAAAAGTAGACATGCAAGGAGAAGAATCTGATCTTTATAGACTTGCCGTGTCTGTCATTGAGGATTCTGAAAGAGGAGGAGAAGAAGAAGATGTGCATGAGGGAATTAATGATAGAACTACTCCTGAAGAAGAAAAGAGTGAGGACGTGATCAATGTGGATGACTTATCTGACAATGAAGTCATTGGAAATGCTGTTCCAAGTATTGCCAAGAGATTACAGACAAGGAAAGGGAAGACCAATGAATCCTCTCCCAAGAAGCCTACTGAAGGAAAGAAGAAAACTGTTGTTGGTCCCACAAAACCTTGGAGCAAGGTTGTTACACCTTCCAAAAAGAGAAAGGTTAGAGAAGAATCTGAGTCTGAGGATGAAGTTGAGGAAGATGTCCATGACATCACACCAGTCAGAAAGACCATTCTAAAGAGAATTTCTGATAAGGTCCCTGAAGTGCCAGTGGACAACATATCCTTCCATTATGCGAGCAGTGCATCTTTATGGAAGTTTGTGTGCCAAAGAAGGTTAGCTCTGGAAAGGGAGCTTGGAAAAGATGTCTTGGAGATGAAAGAAATTATGGACCTCATTCATGGAGCTGGACTTCTAAAGACTGTGACCAGATTCTCCAAGTGCTATAGTGGACTTGTTAAGGAATTTGTTGTGAACATTCCCATAGACATTTCTGACAATAGAAGTGTGAACTACATGAAGGTGTTTGTTAGGGGACAGTGTATTGACTTCTCTCCCAGTACTGTCAATAAATATCTGGGAAGAGATGACCTAGAGGAGTGTGAGCTGGAGGTGACTGATAATGAAGTGTGTAGAGATTACTGCTACTCAAGTTAAGGTGTGGCCACTGAAAAATAAATTAACAGCCAGCAAACTCAGTATCAAGTATGCTATATTGCACAGAATTGGTGCGGCCAACTGGGTACCTACTAATCACAAAACCACTATAACTGTGGGATTAGGAAGGTTCATCTATGCTGTAGGGAAAAAGGTCAAGCTCAACTATGGAAGGTATATATTTGATCAAGTAGTAAAGCATGGTGCCACCAATGCCATCAAAATGCCTATATCATTTCCTTCCCTTATTTGTGGAATGATCTTAGATCAACATCCTGGTATCTTAACCAGCTCAGAGGTAGCATGTAAGAGGGAATCAACTTTATCTTTGCATCCCAAACTGTTTGCTGGGAGTCATGTTCCAGACATTGTTACAACATCAAGCTCTGGGATTAAGAAGGTCAGTACAAAATCTGAGCTGATTAAAGAATTAAGGGCGACCTGCAAGGATCTTGATATGGTTATCAAGACCAGCACTGACAGGAAAATGAAGATTGAGCAGATGATTAAAGACTTGGAACAGGGGGAAGACAATGGGAATGGTGACACTGAGGATTCCAGGTCAGATGAAGATGCTGATGGTACAAGCTCGGATGAAGACTAATCTCCATCTGCTGTTTTTTTTAGATAGTAGTTTCTGTTTTTTTGTGTTTTTGCTGTGTTGGTTGTGTAATTCGAATATTGTTCTGTTTTATGCACTGGTTATGTTTTTAGTTTCCTTCTATGATTTGTTTTGCCTGCTTACTAACTGAAAGGCTAACAATGAGAGCTAGGGTATACTGACTTTAGTTAATAGGGCTTCTAACTGAAGTTTGCCTAATTATGGCTAAAAAGGGGGAGAAAATAGCCAAAATAGTCAAGAGTATTATTGCCATATGCTGCTAATGTGATGCAGATATTAAGAGGGAGTTAGATTGATGCTGCTAAAAAGTGGTATTGCAGTTATAAAGGGGGAGTTTTGATTGAACTAGTGAAGATATCAGCCAAGCAGATATCAAGGGGGAGAAAAGTGCTGCACATTGTGAGCTACTGAACAGCTGTGATGCTGGTTCATGTTTTAGAGGGGGAGCACCAATTGGCTGTTGTCAATAATGAAGATGGTGCTGCAGCAGATCAAGTGATGAAGACTTTGAAGATTATCAAATTGCTGCTGATTGAGAGTTTCAAATTTTTTTGAAGATTATTCCGCTGCTGAAATCTCTGAAATTGCAGAGTGCAGAAGTTGTTTTAGCCAAAATTAGCCAAAGGGGGAGATTGTTAGTTCCTGGATTGGCTGGAATTTTGGTAAAACAAAGTATATTCAATGTTGATGTCAAGGTGCTGATGTTGCAACATTGAAGTCTTAACACTGGGCTGTGTTAAGTAGTTAAGTGCTGAAGTTGGATGTCTGATGTCACACAGGTGATGTTGTAACATCAGATCTGCAGAATTAACAACAGCAGGATATGTTGTTAGGGCACGCGTGTTAGCTGGAATTGTGGAGAGTGGTTGACTCATTGGATGAGAATATCTTGGGATAGATATTTTCTGTTACATGGGAGATTTGATTGTAGGTCTGTTGGAGAATTAAAAGGTTGAAGATTTAAAAAGATTTTGGGGATAAAATCTGTTTTGAAGATTCAGTTTTAATTAACATATCTGATCAAATATTGTGACAAGTCCAAGCCCAATTCAGGAACTATATAAAGCACACAAGACCAAAGGGAAAAGGCGACAGAAAACATTCAGAAGATCAAGAGCAGGAGGCTTAGTGTCTAGAGTTTGTTTAAAGTGCTTTTATTTACACTATTCTAGGGTTTGAATAGGTGTTGAGTTTCTGTCCTCTCTAGAAGCTGTGAAGCAATATAGAGTTGTGTGATTTGATCGAAGTTGTGAAGTAAGATCAAGGGTACTCAAAGTGGTTTCTTTGAGTGTTTGTAAGGGATTGAGTGGTGTTCTCATACCTAAGTGGTTTCTTAGGTAGGAAGTCATTAGTAGAGTATAAGTTTAGGAGATTGTCAATGGGTTGTTGAGTCTGTAAATTATATCTACAAGTAGTGAATTCCATCCCTGGCTTGGTAGCCCCCAGAGTAGGTTGGTTGTAACCGAACTGGGTCAACAATTCTTGGTGTTATTTTACTGTTATTGTTGTCCATTGTGCAGAGTGTGTTGTTGTGACATCACACCTTAACATCACACGTCTGATACCAGAATTTCAACAATAGTGGCTGAATTATATGTTTTTGGTTGTGAGGTAGTATTAATTTAACAGAGGACTAATTAGAATAGTAGCTCGGAGTAGAAATATTAGAATTTAGCCAATAATTAAGTAACCGGTTTTAGTCGAAGACTGTTCGAATAATTATGCGATTTATTTGTAGCTTATTTTGGTTGATTCGTTGGGTTGTGTACCTTGCTGAAAAATATGAATTTGCAGATGGTGTTGAATTGTGAGGCCTATGACCAATGTTGTTTTGTTGTTGATTAGTTGCTGTTAATTATTGATGCTGACATGTTGTTGCTGTTGATGATGCGAAGTTGCAGGATATTTGTTGTTGTTGAATTTCCTCTATTAATTGGCAAATATTAAGTTGTAGGCCGGTGGCCAAAGTTGAAACTGTTGTTAAGTTGCAGTTGTGTTGTTGTTGAATAAATTGATGTTGTAGTTGTTGCCGCATGCATAGCATAACATACCAAGTTGGCCTGGATTGGCAAAAATTATTAAGTTGACCTGGATTGGCAAAAAGTTGAAAGTTGAAGGCTTATGCCTTGTTTGATGCCTCTATTACTTGGCAATTCCTAAGTTGGGAGTTTTGCTCCGTTTTTAAGTTGGGAGTTCTGCTCCAATGGTACCACATGCATGTGCATTGTATGAGTCACATTCTAAGCTGCATATTTCAGTGTTGTGATGATATATTCGTTGTTATTATGTTGTTGAATTGTTGCGACATGTACTGTCTGAAAGCTATGAAAATGTTGTTATAACCTGTTGAGGGTTTTGTTGTTATATTTGTGGTTTGAAAGTTGTTATATTAAGTTGGGTAAATTGCCGTGATATTAAGTTGATGACTTTGTTGTGATATTATGCTGATGATTGGTTATGCTAATTGTTGTTATAAGCTGTAAAGTGGTAATTTTATATGATCTAAATTCTAATATATTATTTATCATACATCTTATTATATTGTTAGATATCTCACCCCTTCTGCTGATATTTCCCCTACCATGAGAAATGGGCAGGTACTCAAGAATAGCAGTGGCAGTTCGGAATAGTTTTTGGAGTCCTTATGTTACTTTATTGCAAGTCAAGAGGGTCTTGCTCGGATACGTAACACCCGGGGGGATGAACGATCATTGTTTTATAGTTGTTATATTTCAGCTGTTGAATTATAAGTTGATGTCATTGAATACTTGTTATGTTGCAGTTGTTTTCAGATGAACAAAAGATGTTATGTCATTTGAGTTGAAAAGTATGATTCCGCTATTTAGTTAATAAAAGTTGTTTTATTTTAAAGACTAATTTTGTTGTTATCGATTCATCCGAGTTAAAGTGTTATGTATCTGATTAACATGCGATAATATAAAGTCGTTTTTAAGTTGAAAGTGTAGCATCTCATTTGTATGTTGAAATTTTTAAACTCTGATTTTATAATTATCCGCCGGGTAGAAATGGGGTGTTACAGGGATACCTCGACTGAGCTCCACCGTCGCCGTACCAACTAGGCAGGACACCCAGCTCGAGATGGGAAGTTCACGCCACGAAGCTAGGACCTTGACCAAGCTCTTACCTTCGTCGAAGTTCGGAATAGAGCTTCGGTCACTCGACCAGTTTCCTACACTATCGAGGATCAACAAAGTCAAGCAAAGGCCCTAAATACTTAGACAAAAATGAAAGTAACAAATATATAGTCAACATAAAAGCATCACACACAAAATAAGGAATGACAATGCATTCAAATAGGGCAGAAGCCTATTGTTCAAAAAGTTATAGCAAAGACAGGCAAGCCCCTATCACGCAGGTCGGGCGAAAGTCAGTACAAAACTGGCGCGCATGCCAAACAAACTAAACAGGAAAGAAAACTAAACAACTGCATTCTCCTCAGGTTGCCCGTCCGCCATGGTCTGGTCGTCGTCCTCCTCCTCGGTCTCCGGCGCGACAATCCGACCTTCAACCACTTGATGGTAAGGACCGGTCCCCTCGGTGATGAGCTGGACACCCAGGTTCACGAGCTGGAGTTGGTTCACAACGGCAGCAAAGCCCACCTCGACAGCCCCCAAGACATCATGCTCGAGCAGCCTGATCCTCGATATCAGTTTGGCCTGGGAAGTCAGAAGCTTGTCCTCGTCGGTCTCGCCTTCGGCGGGCCTGGCGGCCGCCTCCAGCTCAGCAATCTTAGCTAAGAGAGTCTTCCTCTCCTCAGCAGCATCCTTCATCTTCTTCTCCATCTCCCCGTGGAGCTCGACTTGAGCCTTATTCTACTTCTTGCACTCGTCGAGATCGTTTGCCAGCTTCTTCATATCAGCCTCGACTGACGCAAACTTGTTCTGCAGTTTGGTCAGCTCAGCCGCGGGGTAGGTCTTATCATTCAGGACTAGAGCTGTAGCAAAGACCCGCATCATCGTGGCCATATCCTACGATAAGATTTTCTTCCTCGCGGTCCCATCGGCGCCCAAGATGGCCTTGGATTCAGCAGCGCTAACGGTCGGGGAGTTGGCCCCGGAGAAGAAGTCAGGACTCAGGTAGCAGGGCGAGAGCATGAACTTCTCGCCAGGAGGGCTCTCGGTGAGGTCGACATGCACCAGTTCACTGGTTCGCTGTCTCTTCGGGGACCCTGTGAAGTCGGGGATTGGCTACACTGTGGGGAGCTGGAAGAGTCCCCGGGTGTCGAGTTAGGCCTTGCATTTGTTGTCTGACCTGATCGACTCGCCCCTTTCCACTTTTCTTCGGGCCTCGGGCAGCAGCCAGCTTCTTCACACGCTTTCCAGGCTCGACATTGTACCTACAAAAAGAGAAAACAAACATCAACGAACTAATGGCAGAAACATTGATGGTGCCCGAGTAAAGGGTATGCCCGCTACCTAAGAACCAAACAACATCCTCGTCGGTCTCGCACTCGAGGAGGGCTTTTGTGTTTATCAGTCGTTCCTTCGTTAAGATCTCTTCACGATCATTGCGCATGAAGTTCCCGTCCGGAGTCACCAACTTCGCACGAGTGAAACCGGCGACAAACTTGACAAACTCTTGGTAGGCCAGCCAGTCTTCCTCACCCAACACTCCAGGACTGATAATATAACTGTATGTGCCCCTCAGGAAGTGCTCCTCCGTCCACTCCAGGGGGCACTTTGATTTGAGAACCTCCTTCTGCCATCCATCATCCCTCTCCCTGAACACACGGTCATACAATGTGCTGGTGGCCGCGCGAGTGAGGGGCTTGATAATGAACCACCGACTTTTGAAATTCTGGACAGAATCCAGATAAGCCCGAAACAGCCTCCTCGGCTGCTTAAAGGACACCCAACTATATCGGCCCTCGACCGCCTGTCTCTGTAGGTGGAAGATACGGAAGAAGAGGGGTATCGTGGCCCCGATGCCAAGGTATTTACAGACGAGCCCGTATGCCCGCAAAAATGCGATTGCATTGGATGAAGTTGCGAAGGCGCCAGACTCAACCAAGAAAACACCTCCCGCTGGAAGTCACTAAAGGGCAGACGCATATCCGCTTCCAGGAAGGCGAACTTGTACAAAGGGAACCTCGTCCCTTTGAATGTTGAACATATTCGGTGATGCTCTAGGGGCTTGTACACCTGCCAGCTCCACGGGGAACCCTCGCAAAGGTCCTCGATGGTGGCATAGGCGTCGGAGTCAGTTGTGGCAAATAAATATGGGACATTCAGGGGCTCCTCCACGACCCAATCCTCGGCCGTTCGTCTCCGAGCACCACTGATCTGCGCTACTGGTGAGTGTAGCGAGCGATTTTTGTCGGTGACGCGACCACCTTATCGCTGGGTTTTTCTCACAGCAATGGTAGGAGGGGGTGCTACTTACTGATTTCTTATTTATCCCATGAAGCTGAAAGGAAAAGGGAAGGTATCTAAAACTAACCTTACACGCGAATGTCTAACATGACAAACACTTAAAGATATTGGGGGGTCCGGGGTCAGGTTATACAATGGGCAGTTGTCAGTTACCCATCCTATATGTGGTTATCCACAAGATATTAGCTTTAGGTTTTGCTTTGTACTTGATGGTGTTTATCTGTTAATGGGTTGGGGAAAGTACGAGTGAGTGAGTTTTTGTTGATGTTTTTGGTAAGGTGCTGGACCTAAGCTTTGATTGGTGTATGAAGGTATTGGACCTAGAGTTTTAGATTAGTATGCTCGCTAAGATTTCGAAATCTTATGGCTACGTATTCCCGTTTAAACGAAACAGGGAAATCAGAGCAATAGTAGTTCCTCATATTTTAAGGGAGGAAAAAGATGTTTTGGTGTCTCGTTCAAAGCCCAAGACAGAAGCTAAACGGAGTATTTGTGTCTTGTTCAAAGCCCAAGATTGAAGCTAAAAGGTTGACTGAAAGAGAATTTGTTATCTCTAAAGAGGGATTGTTGATTTTTGGGTGCCTTGGTCAAAGCCCAAGGTTAAAGCTAAGAGGTTGATTGACTCCACTGGGGAATTCCTTATACAAAGCCTAAGAGGAGGCTGTATGAGACCGACTCAACAAGAGAGTGGATATATTGGTGTCTTGTACAAAGCCCAAGACGAAGGCTAAAAGAGACAGACTCTTTGGGGATATCATTATATGAAGCCTAAAAGGAGGCTAACTCCGCTGGGGAGGTACTTATCTGTCTTGTATAAAGCCCAAGATTGAGGCTAAAAGGGTTTGAATCAACAAGAGAGTGATCTTATCTGTCTCGTACAAAGCCCGAGATTGAGGCTAAAAAGGGTTGACTCAATGAGAGAGTGCTTTTAATCTATCTCGTACGAAGCCCGAGATTGAGGCTAAAAAGGGTTGACTCAACAAGAGAGTACAAAAAGGTGAAGGACTCAACAAGAGAGTCTATGAGAGTGGTTGACTCAACAAGAGAGTCTGAAAAGGTGATCGACTCAACGAGAGAGTCTGAAAGGGTGATTGACTTAAAAAGAGAGTCTGGAAAGGTTAACTCCGATGGGAGAATCATTGTACAATGCCCAAGAGGAGGCTGACTTTCCTGAGGAAAGGATCATTATACAAAGCCTAAGAGGAGGCTGTCTTCTGCTGGGAATTGTTGAGATCTCGAGGCAGGTCCAAGTGGGGAATCAACTCTTGTAGGGGAATACATAAGAGTTGATAGATTAGATACCTTGAGGTTCTGATTTGAGATAGTGTTATACTGATGATAAACTGACCCTGGCTAGGGATTTTAGGAGAGAGACAGGGTTTTAGAACCCACGAGTTTTAACTCTACTGGAGATTAATCCAGAATCTGGGGTTTCTTCCTATGTTTGTAGGGAACTTGAGAATGTCTTTGAGACTCAAGGAGATTTAGACTGTCCAAGTCTATTAGTGTGGTCTATCTTTGTACAATGCCCAAGAGGAGGCCGACTCATTTAAGGGATGAGTATCAACCCTTAAATTGGTCTGAGGGCTTTTGTGACTCCTTTTAGAAAGACAACTCTAGTAAAGGATGACTAAGTTCTATCCTATACCTCTAAGAGGTCGTGAGGGTCCTTGTACAAAGTCCAAGAGAAGGCATGAGAACTTTTAAGAAGCCGACAGGTCCTTGTACAAAGCCCAAGAGGAGGCGGGGATGCTTTTAGGAAGCCTGTGGGTCCCCAAACCAAGAGAAGTTCAAGAAATGCAATTCACAGAGAAGAGATCATTCCAGGAAAGTTTGAGTGTTTGGAAGAAACTCAAGAGATACTATTCACAGAGAATAGATTAACTCCGGGGAGTAGAATTTCTTTGACAATTTCTAAGGGTGACAGGCTGAGAAAAGGTTCACCGAGAATACTGCCTTTCTCTTTGTTCCATATTGATTAACCCCAAGAGAAGGGAAGACTGTATCTGGAAATCCTATGGGGATCTAGTTTTGACTGTATTTAAGAGTGACCAACATGGCTTTACCTAATTCTAGACCTAGTTGTCGGGGAAAACTCTAAATAACTATACTAGTATATATACAGTTAATATATGACAAGTATGTAAAGGAGTATGAAAAAAGACTAACCATGCGTAGCTTCCCACAATACAATTATTAACCATGCGCAGCTTCCCACAATACAGTTATATATATTAAAGCGAGTAAATGAAAGCGGATAAAAACTTACAGGTGAGCAAGCTTCCATGCTGTTTTGTTAGTTGTTCAAAGAAATTAAAGAAAGTTATGATAACAACTGTATATTTGAATCTAAATTAAAAGGGAAATTGCTTTGAAAAGATTGTTGGGGCTTATACTTAAAGAGAGGCCCAAGGTTTAACAGTGATCGCACCGTTATTTTGAATATCGTATCTGGACTTATACAACGACTGAGTCCCAACAAGGTTTTCTGTACAAAGGTATGGGTCTTACAACTCAAGGAGAGGCCCAAAGATTATTTAAAAAAAGAAAGAAAGATGGGACTTACAACACGAGGGTAGGCCCAGATGGTTTGTTTGAAAACGGCGATCGCACCAAGGTTTTTGAAAACACAGTGGGTCTTATACAATGTCTGAGGCCCAGCAAGGTATCTTATTTACAAGGAATGGGTCTTACACTCTATTAGAGGCCCAAAAGTGCTTTTGTACAGCTGATGGGGCTTACAACTCAAGGAGAGGCCCAAAGATTTTAAACTGGCGATCGCGCCGAGATTTTTTATCGTGTCAGGACTTATACAATATCTGAGGCCCAAAATGGTTTTGGTTAAAGGGGATTGGGTCTTACACTCTATTAGAGGCCCATGAGTGTTTATACAAAAGATGGGGCTTACAATTCAAGGATAGGGGCATGTGATGGACAGTGATCGCACCGTCGCTTTGAAAATCGTATCGGGACTTATACAAGTGATTGAGGCCCAAAATGTTTGTATATGATAAGGGATGGGTCTTACACTCTATTAGAGACCCAAGAGTGTTTGAAAAAGATTTCTGAGGGTGAAAATCAAAGAAACCCTAATTTTATCATTTTTAAAAATAAATTCTTAAAGAAAATCAATAAATAATGATAAAATACCAAATAAGCTTGAATAAACAACTTGTGATTTTTGGTTAAGATTTGAAAAATGATTTTTTAATCACAAGATAAAATAAAACTCATTTGGTTTTGATTTTCAAGATAAAAATCCACTTTTAAAAGTGTTTAAAACAATAAAAAGTGAATTTATTTACAAAAATACCAACTATATTAAATAATTAATATAAATATGATTTTTTTGTGGAATAAAATATTTTAACATTTTTTGTGATTTTTTGCAAAAAGAACCAATAAAAAATCATTAAAATTGAGAGAGTTATTAATTTTCCAAATTATTTAAAAATAATATGAAAAATAATAAAAAATGGAAAAAGTGATAAAAAAGAGGATCTGGGGCGAGGGGGATTCGAACCCCAGACCTCTTGTGTGCAGCGTGCGCCTTCTACCACTGGGGTGGTGATACATCCGTGTATCAAAACCACCCCATGAATACATGAGGCATGCCTTGTTTTTGGCCTGGCTAAGGCAAGGCAAGGCAAGGTTTTGGCCAAAATCGTGAAGCTTGTAACTTTCTCATTTCTCCATGGATTGGGACAAAATTTAGGTTTATCCTGCCTAGAATTTCACAAGGAATCCAATGGTGGTGGTTTTTTTAGATGAGGCTCCTATTTCAAAGCCCGATAGTGTTCTTGAAATAGGCCTATAATTGCATTTTCTATGATACCTCTTGTTACAGGCATGAATTACATGATGAATTGGTTCAAACATAACATATATAACATGTATGAGATGTGCATGATCAGTGGACTTCAAAGCAATGCATAATTCAAAGAGTTTAAGTTGTGATGCTTACCTTTTTAGGAGCTTGTTGTGCAATCTACCAAGCTTTTTGTGCCAGAAGTAATTTGATGTTTTGGACACTCTCAGTTGATCCCTTAGAAGCTTTTAGAATGGTTGGAACCAACTGAAATCCTCAGGAACAAGTTTGAGCTCTTTCTTGCAAAAAGGGCAAAAGTGACCAATATGGCAACTCTCTCAAATGGTGTTCTATATGTGGGGAACCATTTGGGATAGTTCAAGGATGATATTTAGAGTGTGTTTGAGGTTTTATCTGGTTTTGAAAGTGACTGAATCAAGACATGGCTTGAAAAATGCAAAAAGTCCAATTTTGAGGTTTTGAGAGGGGACTTTGTGATTTTGGTGTTACAGGTCACATGTGAGAGTTTGGACAACTTATATATGACATATTGGATGTGTTTGAATCATGGGCTGTGATGTAATTGCTCTCTAACTCAAAAACTCAGAGTTACCTTGTAAAAGAAGGCATTTTGGCCTAGAGAAAGGGATTTTGAGGAAAGCAAGTGTTGGAATGCTTTGGTGTACTCAAACTGAGCAAAAATGAGCTCTATTTATAATAGAGCAAGTTTGTTTTGCAAGCAATAGTGTGTGGCAACTACAGCAGGCTATTGGCCAATTGGATCACTTTGGAATCTTAAGTCTCCTATAGCCATTGACTAGAGGTTAGAGCACAGGCTTTGTAGCTTTGGTTCAGAGATAAACTTGAACTGAATTTAGTTGGAATAGGCTCAGTTCATGCCACCTTAGGGCATCCATTGAATGCTTGAAAACAAAATTGGAGTCTTGAATCATCTTTATCCTTTTTAGGTTTGGCATGCTATTTGTAGATACATGGACTTTTGAGGCTTAGAGATCAGATCATCCCCCTTGGAATTGATCCTCAGATGTGTCCAAAATGATGACAAGGCTTGGATTTGTCAGATTTGAACAAATCGAGCAAAATGCACAAAATCTGCCAAATCTGTCTTGGAAGAATCAGTTCATGAGGCCATGTTTCAAGGGTTGTATCTCCTTGCTCAAATGGAATTTGAAGATGATCTGGTACTTGTTAGAAAGCCCTCATGGCATACTTTAACTTTGATGTCCAACCCAAGACCTGGTTTGGCTTGGATCAAGGTGGAAAATGTCCCTACATTTTAGAAAAAGTAAGGCAAATTTTGACTTAGTGAAAATTTCACTAAATGTTGGAAAAATGTGATTTTCATGTTTTCAGCCATTTTGATCACTCCATAACTAAAAATCCATGAAGAATTGGAATGAGATGTAGTTGACACTTTTAAAGTATGCCATGAGAGCTACAAATCCATCTTTGGACCATCCAAAATGGTTACTTGGATCTCAAGTTATGATCCTTGGAAGTTGGTACCCTAGCCATTTTGTTTCATAACTTAGAAAAATTCTAAGTTTTTTATGGTTACCCCTTTTACAAGTTATGTCACTTTTTTTGGGTTTTCTTGATGAATGATGATTCCAATCACACATTAACATCATTTTAGGGTTAAGGAACCATAATTGTGAAAAAACTCAAAAAGTCAAACTTTGACTTTTGTGCACATTTGACTTTTTATCAGATGAATTCTAAACTGTGCGATCCTTTGTGAAATCAAGTCCTTGATCTAAATCAAACTTGATGGATATGTTCCATAGGTGTTATAGGGTGTATTGAATCATGTCCCAGGGTTTGGGAGCATGTCCAGGTCAAAAGTCATAGGTTCAGTTGACTTTTTCCCCGAAACCCTAATTGTGGTTCAGATGAAATTGAAACTTGTAGATCAAGCTTCTTGGATCAATCCATTGTTGCAAATGGATCAATGTGGTGTATTGGATACCCTCAAATCATGTCTTGAGGCCTTGGCTAATGCTTAGTCCCAAAAGTCAACTTAGGGTGAATTAGGTCAAGAAATCCTAATTCCTGATTTTTGATAAATGCATCCCCTGAGGTTAAATTAACTTGATGATTGGGTCTATGAGGTCCCATGGAGTATCTTAGGTTATGCTTTGAATCAATGGCTCATGCCCAGAGGAAAATTTCCATCTGGAGGCCTTGGTCGACCAAAACCCTAATTTGGCGACACTGGCGATCTTGAGGCTTGATCCACTTGGAATGTAGCAACCTTGTGCTTGGTTCTTGATGTGGGAGTCCTCTTGATCCTTTATAGGTGTTTGAGAAGTTATAAAAGTTGAAGATCATGTCATTCCTTGATTGATCCTTTGTCTAACTGCTCTGATAGGGCTCAAAAACCCTAATTCTTGTTTGTGGTGAATGCTCACCCATCTTTGGGGAGACTGATGAGGCATAATGATACATCCATATTGTGGTGATGATTTGCACAATGATGGGGAATCTTGGTGGTCAAAATTTGGGGTATGAGAGATGCCCATATTTAACCTTCTTGGACCCGAAGGTGTGAATGGCGAAGGTATTCGGGTACTCGGGGTGCAAGATGATTAAATATCGGAATACGTGAAATTTTGACGGTGGTTATGAATGGAAGTTTACTCATCCATCTTCTTTTGCTAAGCAATGATGCTTAGAAAAGGTAAACTTCCCCTCGATCCTGGTTTCCTACCAAGGAACTGGTCTTAGTTTCTGATATAAACTTCCCCTCGATCCTGGTTTCCTACCAGGAAACTGGTCTAAGTTTCTGATATAGACTTCCCCTCGATCCTGGTTTCCTACCAAGGAACTGGTCTCAGTTTCTGAAATAAACTTCCCCTCGATCCTGGTTTCCTACCAAGGAACTGGTCTAAGTTTCCGAAATAAACTTCCCCTCAATCCTGGTTTCCTACCAAGGAACTTGTCTCAGTTTCTGAAATAAACTTCCCCTTGATCCTGGTTTCCTACCAAGGAACTGGTCTAAGTTTTTGAAATAAACTTCCCCTCGATCTTGGTTTCCTACCAAGGAACTGGTCTCAGTTTTTGAAATAAACTTCCCCTCGATCCTGGTTTCCTACCAAGGAACTGGTATCAGTTTCTTTTGTCAATAAACTTTCTTGACAAAGGACGCTATTTGTAGCGGTTTTCCTCAAACTTCTCGCCGAATTTTCCTGGGGAGATGCCATTTGGTGGGAAAAACTTTTGATGTCAGACTTGCTGGGGAACCCATTCGTCTGAGTTGTAGAGGTGCACAAACTTCTCTGTTTGGAGATGCCATTTGTCGACTCTACTGGGGAAAACGAGTCTCTTGGGAGACTGCTTTCTTTTTGGGGATATTACATCATACTTTTCTTCGAGATATTCTAGGAGAAATGCCATACAATATACCCCAATTTTGAGGTGTTGATGACCTCATTAACAATGACTCTCTGAAGAGAAAAACCAATGTGTTGTTGAGAGTCTTTAGTTACGAGGCTTTCTATGGGGATTTTCCTTAATTCGGGAAAGCGAAGATATCATCTTCAATGGCGAAGAGTGACATTTGTCGATAGTTTTCTTGTCTTTTAGAGGTTCAAGTTATCAAAGTGGTCAAAGGCCAACTCAAATCCTAGAAATAAACGGGAGGAGAGAGATTGTTCAGATGCAACATTTCTTGACGAGGAAAGAACTGACAACTCGATTGAGAGGACTTCTATCACTAGGGGACAAGACCGACTAGAGTGATAGTGATGCAATATGATTATGAATGTAAATCAATAATGCATGATGCATGTATGTTTATGCTGACAAAACTGACACGACATACAGACTAGTGGATGAACACGACTGGATACTCGGCCACTGCAGGGGACGAAGAAGCACCATTCGTTCATGATATCAATTCTGTCTTGCTTAGGAGAGATAGTCCCTATGGGGAACACGTTGGTCGGGCTTAGGAGATAAGAACTCTGCCGGGGGTACCGGACGGAATAGTCGCATCCGACACAGTTGATCCTTCATTCAGGCGTATTGGTTTAGAAGGAGTACTTTGATTCTTCACTTTGAATCTCGATTACCTTTGGAGAAGCAATCGATGTTCTTTCGATGTTCAACAGTCAAAAGAAATTGCCATCTTTATTTAAAAAGCAGAAAAAGTTCGACAAGTAAATTCATTTTTGTTTTATTTCAAGAATCGTTAATCATGTTAAAATGTCGTTCTGTAAAGCTAAAACAAATAAGAATTGCAAACAAAAGCACAAGGGCTCAAATTTTATTGATAGGATGGAAATCAGCCAAACGCATGATTCTATAGAGTATTTAAAAAGTTTAGAAAATGGTAATTTAAGGGAAAAGGGCTACATTGAAATATGACGACCGCTATCCTTCTACCGAATTTGAATTCCGGACATCCTGAGCTTCTGTCGAAGAGTGCCTTGACTGGAGTTTTCTGATGGATGGCATGATTGTTACTGAGGGATTTGCACCTGTTGGACGTAGTTACTTGCCATTATTCCTAACTTTTTCTTGGATTGTACTTTGAGATTTCCAATCCACCGGGATGATTTTTGATTATGTCTCTAATTTTTGCCTGGACTGCCCTTTCGGGTTTTCAATCCACCGAGACGTTTTTTTATTTAGGAGAAGTATTTCTTGACTACGTCAACATTTGCGGGGTAGGAAAATTCTTCTCCGTCCATGGTTGCGAGTCTCAAGGCACCGCCTGGGAAAGCTTTCTTGACCACATAGGGGCCGTCATAATTCGGAGTCCATTTGCCCCGAGAGTTAGTGAGAATTGATTGTATCTTCTTGAGCACGAGGTCTCCTTTTCTGAAGACGCGAGGTCGGACATTTTTGTCGAACGCCTTCTTCATTTTTGTTGATACAACTGACCATGGCATAGTGCCGTTATTCACTTCTCTTCGATCATATTCAGTTCGTCATGCCGACTTTGACACCATTCAGCCTCTGTAAGCTTAGCTTCCATCAATACCCTGATTGATGGGATTTCTACTTCTATGACAGAATTGCTTCCATGCCATATACTAGAGAGAAAGGGGTTGTCCCCGTTAAAGTGTAGACGGATGTGCGATAACCGTGAAGAGCAAAGGGTAGCATCTCGTCCCAGTCTTTGTAGGTTACAACCATCTTTTGAACAATCTTCTTGATGTTCTTGTTAGCCGCTTCTACCGCTCCATTCATCTTGGGTCGGTAGGGAGATGAGTTATGGTGTTCGATCTTGAACTCAGCACATAACTCTTTCATCATCTTGTTGTTCAAGTTAGATCCATTATCAGTAATGATCTAGCTAGGAACACCATAACGGAAAATGATATTGTTTTTGATAAATCGGACCACGACTTGTCGGGTTACATTGGCGTATGATGCTGCTTCGAACCACTTGGTGAAGTAGTCAATGGCTACTATGATGAACCGATGTCCGTTTGAAGCCTTGGGTTCGATCATGCCAATCATGTCGATTCCCCATATGGAAAAAGGCCAAGGGGAAGAGAGAACTTTGAGATGTATAGGCGGTACATGGACTTTGTCAGCGTATATCTGACACTTGTGACACTTCCTCATGTACTTGTAGTAGTCGAATTCCATGGTCAACCAGTAGTACCCTGCTCTTAGAATTTTTCTCACCATTGTGTGTCCATTGGCATGAGTTCCAAAGGATCCTTCGTGAATTTCTTTTATCAGCCTATTTGCTTCTGACTAGTCTACACATCGAAGCAAGACCATGTCAAAGTTCCTCTTATAGAGTGTATCACCGCTCAGGAAGAAACTGCCTGCTAGCCTTCTGAGGGTCTTTTTGTCTTTTTTGGATGCCCCAGGCGGGTACCCTTGTTTTTGAAGGAAGCATTTGATATCGTGATACCAAGGTTTGTAGTCTATGATTGCTTCAATCGCGTAGATGTAAGCGGGCCTCTCAAGGCGCATTATGTCGATCTTAGGTAGGTCGTTCCATTGACCTACACTAATCATGGAAGAGAGAGTGGCTAATGCATCAGCCATGTGATTCTCCTCACGAGGGATATGATGAAACTCGATTCTGTTGAAGAATGGTAACAACCTTCTCGCATAATCTTTGTAAGGAATCAACCCTGATTGGTATGTGTTCCAATCTCCTTTGATCTAATTGATAACCAGGGCTGAGTCGCCATATACATCCAAGTTCTTGATCCTTAAGTCGATCGCTTCTTCGAGACCCATGATACAAGCTTCGTATTCGGCCTCGTTGTTTGTACACTTGAATGTCAGTCTGGCGGTGAAAGGAATGCGGGTACCCGGAGGTGTTATGATGATTGCCCCAATTCCGTTTCCATAATGATTTACAGCTCCGTCAAAGATTAGTCCCCATTAGGAACCTGGTTCTGGCCCTTCACTGGGTAGCGGTTCATCGCAATCTTTCATTTTTAAATACATGACATCTTTGTCTAGGAAGTCAAACCCGATTGATTCTTGATCGTCAATCGGTTGATGAGCCAAATAATTGGCCAGAATACTTCCCTTAACGACTTTTTGAGCGTGGTATTCTATGTCATATTCTGATAACAACATCTGCCAACGGGCAATCCTTCCCGTGAGAGCAGGTTTTTCAAAAGACATACTTGATTGGATCCATTTCAGAGATTAACCAAGTAGTGTGACGAATCATATACTGGCGAAGACGTTTGGCTGCCCAAGCCAGAGCACAACAAGTTTTCTCAAGCATAGTGTGCCGAGTCTCACAGTCGGTGAATTTCTTGCTCAGATAGTAGATGGCAAACTATTTTCTTTTTGTTTCATCTCGTTGGCCAAGTACAAAACCCATAGAGTCTTCCAAGACTGTTAGGTAGATGATCAGTGGTCTTCCTTCTATTGGAGGTGACATAATCGATGGGTTCAACAGGTATTCCTTAATACTATTGAAGGCGGTTTGACAGTGTTCTGTCCAAACGCAGTCCTGATTCTTTTTGAGTAATTTGAAAATCATCGCACATGTCGCGGTCATGAGGAATATAAATCTGGAAATGTAGTTTAAACGTCCCAGGAATCCCTTAACTTGTTTCTCAGTTTTTGGAGAAGGCATTTCTTGAATGGCCTTGACCTTGTCAGGATCAACCTCAATTCCTTTCTGGATGACGATGAACCCTAAAAGTTTCCCTGAACGGACATCAAATGTGCACTTGTTGGGATTCAAGCGGAGTTTGTACTTTCTCAACCGCTCGAATAGCTTTGACAGGTGGGTCACATGCTCCTCTTCTGTCTTAGATTTGGCAATCATGTCATCAACATATACCTAGATTTCTTTGTGTATCATGTCATGAAAGAGAGTAGTCATAGCCCTTTGATAGGTTGCCCCTGTCTTCTTCAAACCGAACGACATTACCTTGTAACAAAAAGCACCCCATGGGGTAATGAACGAAGTTTACTCCATATCTTTCGGAGCCATTTTGATCGGATTATAGCCCGAGAACCATCCATGAAGGAGAATACTTTAAACTTTGTTGTACTGTCTACCAGCATGTCAATGTGTGGTAAAGGAAAGTCGTCCTTTGGACTGGCCTTGTTTAGATCTCTGTAATCCACACACATTCTGACCTTTCTGTCCTTTTTTGGAACTGGTACGATGTTGGCTAACCATTGAGGATATTCTGATGTGGCGGGGAAACCCGCGTCAATTTGTTTCTGTACTTCCTCTTTGATTTTGATGGCCATGTCTGGGTGAGTTCTTCTCAACCTTTATTTTACTGGCGGATATTCTGATCTTAACGGTAGATGATGTTCCACGATGCTGGTATCCAACCCTGGCATGTCCTGATATGACCAAGCGAATACATCAGGAACCTCTTTGAGAAGCTTTATCAAACTTTCTTTGACAGTCGGATTGAGCAGTGCCCCAATCTTGACTTCTTTTCTCTCTTCTCCTGAACCTAAGTTGACCGTTTCCAACGGCTCCTTGTGAGGTTCAATGGACCTTTCCTCTTGTCTGAGTAATCGGGAGATCTCTTCTAGAATTTCGTCATCATGTTCTTCTTCAACCTCAAATACCAGGAATTCAAAGTTGGGAGATGGCATTGGATCGTATGTTTCAATGGGGTTTAAAACAAGCAATCTATATGACGTGATGATTTGTTTTTAGAAGAGACAGAGAGAATGCAAGAGTGTGTGCAGTGTATTTTCTTTGGAAAATTGCTTGTTTTTATTATTTAAGTTGTTTTGTAGGATTACCATGTTCTGAAAAAGCGAAATGAGAAAACAGCAATAAATGCGGAAATTACAGAACGACGTTATTTTATTTATGATTTTGTCAATTCTTGAAACTACAACCCTATAAAACAAAACTCAGTCACTTTGGGCCAAGCGAAGAGGTATATTTATAGAAAGTGAGCCCTATCAAAACATCCGTTTCACCTGGGCAGGGTGAAAGGTTAAGATAAAGACGACAATTACTTAGACTTATGAACGACTTTCAGAACATCGACAGCAACCCATTGGCGGCAAACTCCTCGGTGAATCACAAAGTCTGGCACCTTCTTTCTTAGTTTGTCCTCAGAAATGACGCTGTTTCTGGTGGAGCAGGATCGTTGGAATTTGTTTCCCAGGCAAAGTTGTCGTAGACGAACTCTTCTGTTGTATCTTGCATAGTATTTTTACTCTCAGGTGAATCTCCCCATCCAGTTGGCGGAATGTCTTCGAGCCTGATACGAGAGCTCTCAGGAGTGGTGTACTTGACCAAATAGTTGAACTTGCCGCTTGGTTGTCCTAAGGTGTCCCACACTTCTTTGGAACTGGAGGAGTCATCCCTTTCGATGCCGTTGACCTCAGGAAAAGCATAGTTAAGGAATTCTTGTCCTGCAAGCTTTGCAAATTCATCGTCGTGCTGGATATTTTATGAATGCCCTGAGTAATGATCCCATGTCATGGTGGGGACGCAGGTATTCTTCTCGATGATGCTTAGTTGATATGCATCGTTGGGCTGACTCTCTTGTCCTGAGTCTCCTGGGTACGGCTGCCAGATAGGCAGGCCATCCATTGGGCCAAAATAGTCATGGTCGAAGTTATCTTTCATCAGAGTGTCCCCCTCTAATGAGTTTGGTGGAGCACGGCATCCTTCCGGATTACAACCTCCGTATATCATTTTGACATCTGACCTTGGTATAAATCTCGGACTCTGTGCGGGATAGCAAAATGGTGTAGCCACCTCTTTCTGAGACATGTAACCATCCTCGTTAAGATAGGACTTCCATTCTTCATCTGCATAGGAGGAATCTCCCTCGTTGATGCTATGCACTTCTTGAGGGACTGGGTGAAGGAAACCTCCACTGTGGAAGAAGTCCTGAATGGGATGAAAACTTTCATCGTTAGTAGCAGTCTGGGCATAGGTTGAAGAAAAACCAAGAGCCTTATTTGTTTTGTTATCAGTAGGAATGACAAGCTGTCCCCATCCCTTGGCATTGTTACACTTGATCACTTCGAGAGCATCTTTGTACGAGGAAATCGATGTTCCTTTTTCTGATTGATTCTCATTGCTCACCGACAGTGCTTGGAACTGAGTTCCAACAACCTCCTCTGGTTCTACACAAGTAGGCGACGATAGGTTACTCACGATCAAGGCTTGTTCTCCACAGACTGTGACTAGTTGGCCATTCTTGACGAACTTCAGTTTCTGGTGCAGTGTCGAAGTGACTGCCCCAGCCTGGTGTATCCAAGGTCTTCCTAATAAACAGTTGTACGCTGCCCGGACGTCCATGACCTGGAAAGTGACTTGGAAAGTGTGAGGACCGATAGTTATTAGAAGGCCGACTTCGCCAATAACTGCTTTCTGGGATCCGTCAAATGCTTTAACAATGACCTCACTGCCTCTCATTGGGGATCCTTTGAATGATAATCGCATTAATGTAGACTTCAGCGTAACATTCAGAGCCGATCCTGTGTCTACTAGTACGCTGGCTAAAGCATCATCCTGGCAGTTGACTGCAATATTGAGTGCCATGTTGTGACTTTTTCCCTCTTCTGGCAGTTTCTCATCACTAAACCCCAAGTTGTTGCAAGAAGTGATGTTGGAGATGATGCTATCAAATTATCTTATCGTCACATCTTGTTCCACAAAGGTTTGCTCTAAAACTTTCTGCAGAGATTCCCTGTGGGCTTCAGAACTGAGAATAGAGATAACACGGAGATTTTTGAAGGAGTTTGCAACAGTTGATCAAGAATATTGTACTTACTCTTTTGGATGAGCTTCAGCATCTCATCGTTCTTCTGCGAAAGGTCGGGACCACTGGACTGACCGACCGGTTGATCGGGAACTTTTGTTTGAGGTTCCTTTTCTCTGGTAGGTTCTCCAACTCATTGGTTGAAGATTCGTCTGGTCTGTGTTACTCGATTGATGTCTGAAATATTCACGACGGAGGGTAATGGAACTTCTTTTCCATTCTCAACTGTTGTTTCATCGTAGTTGTAAGGGATCGCCTTATTGGACTTGTACGGTACTGGTCCTGGAAGATAGATAACTACAGGAGCCTTATGATTTTTCTGACCATCGTAACTGGCCTCAATTGGTTCGAGATTGAGAACCTTTCCACCATCAAAAGGGACTCTTGATTCACAGAGTAGAGGGATTATGGCACATACGTCTTTGGCCACTTCTCGCTTAGGGATGAAGATAACATCCTTGCTTTGATCAGGATGATAGTTTGACATTGAATCAGAGCTTGACCATGGTTGAATTTCCTTATGGTCCAACTGAATTTGAAGGGCTGCTCGCATGAGGTAGCATCCTTGATTAATCTCCGAGCAGACTCTACAGCGCTCGTAATTGTGTGGTGGCACCCGACCACGTCCGCTTTGAATGCAGTACAACTTCACCAGATTGGTTTCCATTGACCGAACATCCCGACTTTGATGCCTAGTAGGTTTCCCATTAATCATACTGACTTGTTGTGTGTCTTCATCTAGATAGATCGGAAGCCACCAGTGGTTTAACAAGTGTTGAAGTGTCCTTTGAACGAATGCACATCCTTGGTTACTCTCACGACATACGCTACAGTTCTGATACTCATGCGAAGTCAGAAAACCGAGCTGGACTTGCTTAACGTGTAACTCCACCAAGCTGGTATTTATCAAGCGAATATCAAAAATTTGAATCATGTTGACCTGATAGGGATTCTTATCGCGGTAATCATGGATCCATCCAAGATCCATCTGACGCTGGAGGGCCTCTTGTACAAAAGAGCATCCCTGATTATTTACTGAGCAAATCAGACAGGAATCATAATCGTGTTGTGGCAGATCATGATGTTGGCTTTGCCTTGAGTTCATTGCCACCAAGTTGACATTCATCGCCGAATGTCGTGGTTTTGAATGATGTTGGAATTCGTATAAGTCATGTTGACCCCACGAATTCGGTAATCCTGGATCCAACCGAGATCCAACTGTTCCTGTAGAGCTGATTGCACCACAGAACATCCTTGATTGTCTTTTGAGCAGATATCACACTGGTGATAGTTATGAGGTGGTACATGCCCATATCCGCTTTGCCTGATGTAGCGAGCGATTTTTGACGTGGTTCTTAGGTACTGTCGCTCCTTGGGGTTACTACAGGTCGATTCATTTTTTATCCTATTAAAGCTGATGAAGGAAGGGAAATAGATGTGTCCAATTAACCTTGCATGCATACTGAGTTTAAACAGCGGTCTGTTAGGTTACAGATGCTATGCGGTAGTGGGGCCTCTCTTATGTTTATTTTGACAGAATGACGGATTTATTCTATGGACAGGAAGTTAGGACTGATGTTTTTCAATTGATATGAGATTTAGGATTTTTGTTTAGTGTGCTCGCTAAGATTTTTCTTTCAATCTTATGCCTACGTATTCCCATTTTTCCGAAACAGGGAAATCAGAGCGATCGTAGTTCCTCCTATTCTATGGGAGGAAATGGTGTTTTGGTGTCTTGTTTGAAGCCCAAGACGTGAAGCGAAAAAGGTGATCTGTATCTTGTTCAAAGCCCAAGATGTGAAGCTGAAATATCTTTTTGTATCTTGTTCAAAGCCCAAGATGTGAAGCTGAAGGGTCTATTTGTATCTTGTTCGAAGCCCAAGATGTGAAGCTAAAAGGTGTTGTCTTTAGAGAGAATTTGTCATCTCTAAAGAGGGTCTGTTTGTCACAACTGTTTATAAAAGAGAATTACTTTAACCAGGATATGTGAATCCGGCAATGCCATAATTTCCTTCATAGGGGATTTCCAACCTGAAGGAGAAGACTTTAACTCAGTGTAGAGCAATGCTATCTTTCCTTAGGAATTTTTCATGCTAAAAGAGGGATAGTGGCATGAATGTAAATAATCCAGAGGCTTGCCGCTTACAGCGATTAGATGAAGGGGAAGGAGTTGTTGATGTTTGTGTACTGTGAACGAGGCACAACTTTGATGCTAAAAGGTTGATTGACTCAACCAGTGGTTTTCTTATACAAAGCCTAAGAGGAGGCTATTGGCCTAACAAGAGGGAGTTTTTATGTGTCTCGTATGAAGCCCGAGAGAGAGAGAGGCTAAAAGGGTTGACTCAATAGGAGAATCTTTTATACTCAACAAGATAGTGTTTTTGTATCTCGTACGAAGCCCGAGATGGAGGCTAAAGGTTTGACTCAACAAGAGAGTGCTTTATACTCAACAAGAGAGTGATTTTATATCTCGTACGAAGCCCGAGATGGAGGCTTAAAGGTGATTGACTCAACAACAAAGTCTTTTATACTCAGCAAGAGAGTGATTTATATCTCGTACGAAGCCTGAGATGGAGGCAAAAGGGTTCTATTTCAGTTGAGTGACATGTCCATTATGTTGGTTAAGAGAAAATCAGTTCTTATATAAGTAACACTGTACTCATGGGTTTGATCTGAGAATCAGGATTGTTTCCTGTTCTTTAAGGAAACGGGGAATCCAAAGGGTATTGAGACTGTCCAAGTCTGCGGGTCTCTTCATATTTTTGAAAGGGACTTGAGAATGTCTTTGAGACTTAAGGAAATTAGACTGTCCAAGTCAAGAGTTTTATCTTTTGTACTATGCTTAAAGAAACAGTAGTAGACTCTTAGAAAGACTGTTCTATTAAGATGACTGATTTCTGTTACTATACCTTTAGGAGGTCGTCGGGACAATTTGTACGAAGCCCAAGAGGAGGCTGGAAACTTTTAAGAAGCCGGGAAGTCCTTGTACGAAGCCCAAGAGGAGGCTCTCTTCCCGAAGGAAGAATCCTTATACGAAGCCTAAGAGGAGGCTGTGAATACTTCTAAGAAGTCGTAGGGTCCTTGTACAACGCCCAAGAGGAGGCGGGGATGCTTTTTAGGAAGCCTGTGGGTCCTTGTACAATGCCCAAGCGGAGGCCGATGCTTTTAAGAAGCCCGTGGGTCCCCAAACCCCTAGAAATTCAAGACAGGTTATTCACAGAGAATAGATCGAGCCAGGAAAGTTCGAGAATTTGGAAGAAACTCAAGAGATGCAATTCACAGAGAAGAGATAATCTCTTGGGAGTAGAGTTTCTTGACAATTCCTAAGGAGGACAGCCGAAGAGAAGACTGCATCTGGTGCTCCTATGGGGATCTAGTTTTGTCTATTTCTACGAATAATCGAAACGACTTCACCTAGTGCTAGACGTAGTTGCCGGGGAAACTCTAAATATCTATACTATTATTACACAGTCGATATGAGTTTATGAAAGAAGACTTACAACGAAACAGCCCCACAATACAGTCATATGTATATGAAAGTGGTAAATGAAAGCGTTTAAACACTTACTCGGTTGTAGAGCTTCCATACTGTATTGTTAGTTGTTCAACAAAGAAAGATTGAAAACAACAGTATATTTCAAAATCAAAGGAGAAAGTGCTTTGAAAAAGATGTTGGGGCTTACAGCTCGAGGAGAGGCCCAGATGATTTTTCGTTTGAAATGGCGATCGTGCCGAGATTTTCTTTTAACGCAAAGGGGCTTATACAATATCTGAGGCCCAAAGTTGTTTTGGTTAAAAGGGGATGGGGTCTTACACTTTATTAGAGGCCCAAAAGGTTTTGAATGGGTCTTATAGCTCAAGGAGAGGCCCAGTTGATTTTTTCTTAAAAGGCGACGATCGCACCGTTTACTTGTACAGAGGGACTTATACAATAAGTGAGGCCCAAAATTGTTTGTACAAAGGGGGTTTTGGGTCTTACACTCTCTCAAGAGGCCCAAAAGGTTTAAAAAAAGTTGTGAGGGTTGAATTAATCAAAAACCCTAATTTATTTCCAAAATGTATTTTAATTGAATAAAAATTCAATTAAAATGATCAAAAATTGTTTTACATGTGGGAAACAAATTATGATCTTGGATTAATGCTTCAAAAATCATGTTTTCCCTACAAAATGATTAGAAGTCATTAAAATTTACAAAATCAAGAGGGAAAAAATATTTTAAATGTCAAAAACAATTAAAATATTAATTCTTTGCAAAAATATCAATTATATGAAATAAATAATATTTTTGGTATTTTTTTGGTAAAAATAAAATATTTTAACATTTTTGTGAATTATTAAAAAAAGAATCAACTCAAAATCATTAAAACTCAGAGAGAAATTAATTTTTGAATCAATTAAATAAAATCACAAAATTCAAATATTTGAATTTGAGAGAAATGGCGCCAAGAACAGCTGAAGAACACGCGTGTTTTTCAGCTTTGCCCAGATATGCATTTTCTATCCAATCTCACTGAATACTTGATTATATCATGCAATCCACATATAAATATGCTCGTCTCAACCTCACGATCATTTTTATGACAATTAATTTCATTTAAATTAAGCATAAAACAAGAAATCACGACAAATCCTCAAGAACCCTAATTTCTGCATGAAGGCTGGGATTTTTGATACACGATTCAAACAAAGCAATTAATTGAGGGGAAACATTCCATGCATGATTATGAACATTTGGCAAAAGTATTGTGCGAGGAAATATGCATAGATTGAGAGATGACCAAGTTTAGGCTTACCTTTAGGTCGTGACAGCAAGTTCAAAATGATTTCTGAGTAGGAGGTGTTACATATGAGTTGTGATGATCTGAACAGCTTCCCTACACCCTATGGAGTGTGTTTGAATGCTTGGACTTAATGGAAATTGGTTGGATGACTTCATGGCATCTCAACTGCAACTTGGTTAAAACCTTGAGCAATTGATTGGTGATTCTGAGAAATCAGTGTTCCAGGTGTTATTTAAGTGTTTGATTAGCTCACATATGATGTATGTTAGGTGTGTGTGTGATTGGTTTGGTTGGAAAAGCTCTCAAACTCAAAACCCGATAGTGACTTGCCTTAGAAGGCAAAATTGGAGTGAAAGAAGAGATTTAGAGGAAAACATCTATTTGATGGCTTTAGTGTACTCAAACTGATCATAATTGAGTTCTATTTATAGTAGAGCAAGTTTGTTTTGCAAGGAATAGTGAATGACAACTGCTGAGTAGGGTTGGCCAATGTTGGCAAATGAAAATCCAAGTCTCCTCTAGCCATTGACTAGAGGTTAGAGCACAGAGCTTTGGTTCCCTTGGTCTTGGATAAGTCTTGACTGAATTCAGTTGCCAATAGCTGAGTTTATGCCACCTTGGTGCTTCCATTATATGCTCCAATCCAAAATTGGAGTCTTGTCCCTATTTTAGGCAATTCTAGGTTTGGCATGCTATTTCTTGTTCCAAAGACTTTGGAGGCTTGGCTCAGTGATTGTCCCCTTTATATTCAATCCTCAGATGTGTCCAAAGTGATGACAAGGCTTGGAATTGGCTGATTTTGGCAAATCGACCAAAAGTACAAAAATCTGCCTTGCTTTGGCAGATTTCAGCAAGGCATCTTGCCAATGTAATATCTCATGGCTCAAGTTGAATTTGGTGATGTTCTTGGTCATTTTGGAAAGCCCTTATATGATACAACAGCTGTTTGAACATATTTGGTTTTGATACTTTTTGGATCCAAGTGAAAAATGTCTCTACATTTGGAAAAAAGTGAAGGCAGATTCTGACTTAGTGAAAATTTCACAAAGTGTTGGAAAAAAGTGACATTTTCACTTTTTGTGATTTTGGTCAATCCATAACTCAAAATCCATAAGGAATTTGGACATAGATCAGTATGAAGCTTTTGTAGAGGGCAATGAGATCTATAAATCAAGCTTTGAATGGGGAAAAATGGCTTTGTGGTTTAGGAGTTATGATCCTCCAAAGTTGGCACCTTTGTCACTTTATTTCATAACTTAGAAAATTTTCTAAGTTTTTATGGTTACCCCTTTTACAAGTTATCCCACTTTCCTTGATTTTTCTTGATGAATGATGATTCAAATCATACATTATCATCAATTTAGGGTTAAAAATCCAATTTTGTGAAAAATCTCAAAAAGTCAAAGTTGACTTTTGTGCACAATTGACTTTTTGTCAGATGAATTCCAAACTGTGCAATTCTTCAGGAAATCATGTCCTTAACCTAAATCAAACTTGATGGACATGTTCCGTGGGTGTTATAGGGTATATTGAATCATGTCTTAGGGTTTGGGAGCATGTCCTAGTCAATAGTCAAAGTTACAGTTGACTTTTCTCGCAAAACCCTAACTGTGGTTCAGATGAAATTGAAACTTGTTGCTCAAGCTTCTTTGATCAATCCATTGTCCCAAATGGATAAATATGGTATATTAGAGTCCCTCAAATCATGTCTTGAGATCTTGGTTCATGATTTGTCCCAAAAGCCAACTTAGGGGTGAATTAGGTCAAGAAACCCTAATTCCTGATTTTTGATGTATGCTTCCCTTGAGGCAAAATTGACTTGATGATTGGGTCCATGAGGTTCCATGGAGTATATTAGGTTATGTTTTGGATCATTGGCTCATACCCAGAGGAAAATTTCCATCTGGAGGCCCTGGTCGACCAAAACCCTAATTTGGTGACACTGGCGATCTTGAAGCTTGATCCACCTAGAAGGGAGCAACCTTGTGCTTAATCCTTAAAGTGGGAGTCCTCTTGATCCATTGTGGATGTTTGAGAGGTTAGACAAGTTAAAGATCATGTCATTCCTTGATTGACCCTTTGTCTAAGCACTCAGAGAGGGCTTGAAACCCTAATTTTGATTGTGGTGAATGCTCAACAATTCCTTGAGGAGATTGATGAGGCACAAAGGTACATCCATATTGTGATGATGATTTGCACAATGATGGGAAATCTTATTGGTCAAAATTTGGGGTATGACAGATGCCCCTATTTAATCTTCTTGGACACGAAGGTGTGAATGGCGAAGGTATTCGGGCATTCGAGGTGCAAGAGGATTAAATATCGAAATATTCAAAATTTTGACGACGTCTATGAATGGTAATTTGCGCATTCATCTTCTTTCGCTAAGCAATGATGTCTAGAAAAGGTAAACTTCCCCTCGATCCTGGTCTTCAGCCAAAGAACTGGTCTTAGTTTCTGAAATAAACCTCCCCTCGATCCTGGTTTCCTACCAAGGAACTGGTCTTAGTTTCTGAAATAAACTTCCCCTCGTTCTTGGTTTACTACCAATGAACTGGTCTAAGTTTCTGTTATAAACTTCCCCTCGATCCTGGTTTCCTACCAAGGAACTGGTCTTAGTTTCTTTTGTCAATAAACTTTATTGACAAGGAACGTTACTCGTAGCGGTTATCCTCAAACTTCTCACCAAATTTTCCTGGGGAGATGCCATTTGACGGAAAAAGTTTTGATGTCAGACTGGCTGGGGAACCCAATCGTCTGAGTTTTAGAGGTGCACAAACTTCTCTGTTGGAGACGCCATTTGTTTCTACTGGGGAAAACGAGTCTCTTGAGAGACTGCCTTCATTTGGGGTATTACATCATACTTTTCTCGGAGAAATTCCATATGATGGGATCCAATTTTGAGGTGCTGATGACCTTTTCATCAGCAGTTTTTTCGGAGAAAAACTACTGTATTATCGAATCTTTTGTTAAAAGGTTTTCTCTCGGGATTTTCCTTAATCCGGGAAAGCAAGGATATCATCTTCAATGGTGAAGAGTGACATTTGTTGAAGGTTCTCTGGTCTTTCAGAGGTTCAAGTTATCAAAGTGGTCGAGGAGCCAACTTCATTCCAGAAATAAACTGGAGGAGAGAGGTTGTTCAGACGTAGCATTTCATGACGAGGACCAACTGACAACTCGATTGAGAGGACTTTTTTTTTTCACCAGGGGATAAGACCGACTAGAGTGAAAGTGATGCAATATGAAATGTGAATGCAAATCAATAATGCATGATGTATGTATGTTTATGCTGACTGACGCGACATACAAACTAAAAGATGAACATGACTGGATGCTCGGCCATCGCGGGGCGAAGAAGTACCGTTGGTCCAAAAGGTAGCAATTCTATTTTGCTTAGGAGAAGTAGTCCTCGCGGGGAGCTATGTTGGTCGGGCTTAGGAGATAAGAACTCGGCCGAGGCGTGTCAGACGAAATAAGGTCTCTGACACAGTTGATCCCTTTATTCAGGCGTACTGGGTTAGAAGGAGTACTTTGATTCTGCACTTTGAAGTTCAATTGCTTTCGGGGAAGCAGTTGATGTTCTTTCGATGTTCGATAGTCTAAAGAAATTGCCATCTTTATTTTAAAGCAGAAAAAGTTTTACAAGTAAATTCATTTTTGTTTTATTTCAAAAATTGTTAATCATATTAAAATGTCATACTGTAAAGCTAAAACAAATGAGAATTACAAACAAAAGCACAAGGGCTCAAATTTTATTGATAAGATAGAGATCAGCCAAACACGTGATTCCAAAGAGTATTTACAAAGTTAGAAAATGGTAATTTACAGGGAAAAGGGCTACGTTGAAACATAACAACCATTATCCTTCTACCAACTTTGAATTTGGGACATCTTGAGCTTTTGTCGAAGATGACCTTGACTGGAGTTTTCCTCCGATGGATGGTGTAACTGCTGCTAAGGGACTTGCCTCTGTTGAACATAATTACTTGCCATTATCCCTAACTTTTGCCTGGATTGTACTGTGATGTTTCCAATCCACCGGGATGATTTTTTTTTATTTTGTCTCTAACTTTTGCCTGGACCGCCCTTTCGGGTTTTCAATCCACCGAGACGTTTTTTTAGGCGAAGTATTTCTTGACTACATCAACGTTTTTGGGGTAGGAAAATTCCTCTCCGTCCATGGTTGCGAGTCTCAAGGCGCCGCCTGAGAAAGCTTTCGTGACCACATAGGGGCCATCATAATTCGGGGTCCACTAGCCCCGAGAATCAGTGAGAAATGATTGTATCTTTTTGAGCACAAGGTCTCCTTTCCTGAAGACACGGGGTCGAACCTTTTTGTCGAACGCCCTCTTCATTCTTTGTTGATACAACTGACCATGGCATAGTGCCATTATTCGTTTTTCTTCGATCAGATTCAGTTTGTCGTGTCGACTTTGACACCATTCAGCCTCTGTAAGCTTAGCTTCCATCAATACCCGTATTGATGGGATCTCTACCTCGATGGGGAGCACTGCCTCCATGCCATACACTAGAGAGAAAGGGGTTGCCCCTGTTGAAGTGGGGACAGATGTGCGATAACCATGAAGAGCAAAGGGTAGCATCTCGTGCCAGTCTTTGTAGGTTACGACCATCTTCTGAACAATCCTCTTGATGTTCTTGTTAGCCGCTTCTACTGCTCCGTTCATCTTTGATCGGTAGGGAGATGAGTTATGGTGTTCGATCTTGAACTCTGTGCACAACTCTTTCATCATCTTATTGTTCAAGTTAGATCCATTATCAGTAATGATCTGGCTCGGAACACCATAACGGCAGACAATATTGTTTTTGATAAATCGGACCACCACTTATCGGGTTACATTAGCATACGACGCTGCTTCGACCCACTTAGTGAAGTAATCAATGGCTACAGAATAAACCGATGTCCGTTCGAAGCTTTGGGTTCAATCATGCTAATCATGTCGATTCCCCAAATGGAAAAAGGCCATGGGGAAGAAAGAACTTTGAGATGTGTAGGCAGCACATGGATTTTGTCTGAGTATATCTGACACTTGTGACATCTCCTCATGTACTTGTTGCAGTCGGATTCCATGGTCAACCAATAGTACCCTGCTCTTAGAATTTTTCTCGCCATTGTGTGTCCGTTGGTATGAGTGCCAAAGGATCCTTCGTGAATTTCTTTCATCAGCATGTCTGCTTCTGGTCTGTCTACGCATCGGAGCAAGACCATGTCAAAGTTCCTCTTATAGA
This sequence comes from Lathyrus tuberosus, assembly GCA_022829125.1. NCBI lineage: Eukaryota > Viridiplantae > Streptophyta > Magnoliopsida > Fabales > Fabaceae > Lathyrus > Lathyrus tuberosus. Next base: position 6,545,237 of record JALAZF010000087.1, on the reverse strand, counting down.
GAGTATCACCGCTCAGAAAGAAGCTGCTTGCTTGTCTTCTGAGGGTTTTTTTGTCTTTCCTTAGTGCCCCAGGTGGGTACTCTTGTTTTTGAAGGAAGCATTTGATATCGTGATACCAAGGTTTGTCGTCTATGACTGCTTCAATCATGAAGATGTAAGCGGGCCGTTCAAGGCGCATAATGTCAATCTTAGGTAGGTCATTCCATTGACATACACTGATCATGGAAGAGAGAGTGGCTAAGGCGTCAGCCATGTGATTCTCATTACGAGGGATGTGATGAAAATCGATTCTGTTGAAGAAAGGTAACAACCTTCTTACATAATCTTTGTAAGGAATCAATCCTGATTGGTATGTGTTCCAATCTCCTTTGATCTGATTGACAACCAAAGCTGAGTCGCCATATACGTCCAAGTTCTTGATCCTTAAGTCGATTGCTTCTTCGAGGCCCATAATACAAGCTTCGTATTTGGCCTCGTTGTTTGTACATTTGAACGTAAGTCTGGCGGTGAAAGGAATATGGGTACCCTGAGGGGTAACAATGATTGCCCCAATTCCGTTTCCATAATGATTAACTGCTCCGTCAAAGATAAGTCCCCACTGGGAACCTAGTTCTGGCCCTTCACTGGGTAGCGGTTCATCGCAATATTTCATCTTTAGATACATGACATCTTCATCTGGGAAGTCGAATCCGATTGATTCTTGATTGTCAATCGGTTGATGAGCCAAATGATCGGCTAAAATACTTCCTTTAACTGCTTTTTAAGCGTGGTACTCTATGTCATATTCTGATAACAACATCTGCCAACAGGCGATTCTTCCCGTGAGAGCAGGTTTTTCAAATACATACTTGATTGGATCCATCTCAGAGACCAACCAAGTAGTGTGACGAATCATGTACTGGCGCAGACGTTTGGCTGCCCAAGCCAAAGCACAACAAGTTTTCTCGAGCATCGTGTACCGAGTTTCACAGTCGGTGAACTTCTTACTTAGATAGTAAATGGCAAACTCTTTCCTTTTGATTTCATCTTGTTGGCCAAGTACACACCCCATTGAGTCTTCCAAGACGGTTAAGTAGATAATCAGTGGCCTTCCTTCCACTGGAGGTGATAGAATCGGAGGATTCAACAGATATTCCTTAATATTGTCGAAGGCAATTTGGCAGTCTTCTATCCAAACGTAGTCCTGGTTCTTTTTCAGTAGTTTGAAGATCGGCGCACACGTGGCTGTCATGAGGAATATGAATCTGGAGATGTAGTTCAAACGTCCCAGGAATCCTCTGACTTGTTTTTCAGTTTTCGGAGAAGACATTTCTTGAATGGCCTTGACCTTGTCAGGATCAACCTCAATTCCTTTCTGGATGACGATGAACCCTAAGAGTTTCCCTGAACAGACACCGAACGTGCACTTATTGGGATTCAAGCGGAGTTTGTACTTTCTCAATTGCTCGAATAGTTTTGACAGGTGGGCCACATGCTCCTCTTCTGTCTTGGATTTTGCAATCATATCATCGACATATACCTCAATTTCCTTGTGTATCATGTCATGAAACAGAGTAGTCACGGCCCTTTGATAGGTTGCCCCGGCGTTCTTCAAACTGAACGACATTACCTTGTAACAAAAGGTACCCCATGGGGTAATGAACGTAGTTTTCTCCATGTTTTTCGGCGCCATTTTGATTTGGTTATAGCCCGAGAATCCATCCATGAAGGATAAAACTTTGAACTTTGCTGTACTGTCAACCAGCATGTTAATGTGTGGTAAAGGAAAGTTGTCCTTTGGACTTGCCTTGTTCAGATCCTTGTAATCAACACACATTCTGACTTTTCCGTCCTTTTTCGAAACAGGTACTATGTTGGCTAACCATTGAGGATATTCAGATGTAGCGAGGAAACCCGCGTTAATCTGTTTCTGTACCTCCTCTTTGATTTTGATGGCTATGTCTGGGTGAGTCCGTCTCAACCTCTGTTTTACAGGCGGACATTCCGATCTTAACGGTAAGTGATGTTCCATGATGCTAGTATCCAACCCTGGCATATCCTGATAGGACCAAGCAATACATCGGGGGAATTCTTTGAGAAGCTTTGTCAAACTCTCTTTAGCAGTTGGACTGAGCAGTGCCCCAATCCTGATTTCTTTTCTCTCTTTTTCTGAACCCAAGTTTACCGTTTCCAACGGCTCTTTGTGAGGTTCAATGGACCTTTCCTCTTGTCTGAGTAATCGGGAGATCTCTTCTGGAATTTCGTTGTCAACTTCTTCTTCAGCCCCAAATACTTGGAACCTAAAGTCGGGAGAAGGCATCGGATCGTATGTTTCAACGGGGTTTAAAACAAGCAATCTACATGACGTGATGATTTGTGTTTAGAAGAGATAGAGAAAATGAAAAAGTGTGTACAATGTATTTTTTTTATTACTGCTTGTTTCTATTTGAATTATTTTTTAGGATTACCATTTTCTGAGAAAAGCGAAAAGAGAAAACAACAATAAATGCGGAAATTATAGAACGACATTATTTTATTAATGAACAAGTCGATTCTTGAAACTACAGCCCAATAAAACAAAACTCTGTCACTTTGGGCAAAGCGAAGAGGGAAATTTACAGAAAGCGAGCCCTATCAAAACATCTGTTTCACCTGGGCAGGGTGAAAGGTTAAAGATGGCAATTACTTTAACTGGTGAACGACCTTCGGAACATCGACAGCAACCCATTGGCGGTGAACTCCTTGGTGAATCACAAAGTCTGACACCTTCCTTGATTTGTCTTCAGAAATAACGCTGATTTCTGGTGGAGCAGGATCATTGGAATCTGTCTCCCAGGCAGAGTTGTCGTAGGAGGATTCCTCTGTTACCTTTTGCATAACATTTGTGCTCTCAGGTGTATCTCCCCATCCAGTTGGCTGGATGTCTTCGAGCCTGATACGAGAGCTTTCAGGAGCGGTGTATTTGACCATGAAGTCAAATTTTCCACTTGGTTGTCCCAGTGTGTCCCACACTTCTTTGGAACTGGAGGAGTCATCCCTCTCGATGACGTTGACCTCGGGAAAAGCATAGTTGATGAGTAGCTTCTGAATGACCTGAGTGTTGATCCCATGACATGGTGGGGACACAGGTATTCTGTTTAATGATGCTCAGCTGAGTTTCATTACTCGGCTAACTTTCTGGTCCCAAGTCTCCTGGGTAAGGCTGTCACATTAGCAGGCCATCCATCGGGCCATTGTGGTCAAAGTTGTCTTTCATCAGAGTGTCTTCCTCTAATAAATTTAGTGGAGCATGACATCCTTCAGGATCACAATCTCCCTATATCATTTCGACATCTAACCGTAGTATAAATCTCGAACTCTGTACGGGATAGCAAAATGGCGTAGGCACCTCTTCCTGAGACATATAACCGTCCTCGTTGAGGTAAGACTTCCATTCCTCTTCTGTGTCAGAGGAATCATCTTTATTGATGGTGTGCACTTCTTGAGGCACTGGGTGAAGGAAACCTCCACTGTGGAAGAAGTTTCGAATGGGATGAAGACCTTCATCGTTAGCAGCTGTCCAGGTACAGGTTGCAGAAAAACTAAGACACTTCTTTGTTGTATTGTCAGTAGGAATGACTAGCTGTCCCCATCCTGTTGTATTGGTACTCTCGACCGCTTTAATAGCATCTTTGTATGAGGAAATCGAAGTTCCTCCTTTTGATTGATTGTCCTTGCTCACCGACAGTGCTTAGAACCGAGTTCCAATAACCTCCTCGGGTTCTATACCAGTAGATGATGATAAGCTACTCACGAGCAAGGCCTGCTCCCTGCAGACTGTGACGAGTTGGCCGTTCTGGACGAACTTTAGCTTTTGGTGGAGGGTTGAGGTGACCGCTCCAGCCTGATGTATCCAAGGTCTTCCTAATAAACAACTGTACGTTGCCCGGATGTCCATGACCTGGAAAGTGATTAGGAAAGTGTGAGGACCAATAGTTATAGGAAGATCAACTTCGCCGATAACCATTTTTCTGGATCCGTCGAACGCTTTGACGACGACCTCGCTGGTTCTCATCGGAGGGCCTTTGAATGATAATTGCATCAAAGTGGACTTCGGCATAACATTCAGGGCTGACCCTGTGTCTACCAGTACGCTGGCTAAAGCATCGTCCTGACAGTTGACTGTGATATTGAGTGCCATGTTATGACGGCGACCCTCTTCCGGTAATTCCTCATTACTAAATCCCAAATTATTGCAAGAAGTGATGTTAGAGACAATGCTATCGAACTGTCTGATTGTTACATCCTGTTCTACAAAGGCTTGCTCCAAGACTTTCTGTAGAGCCTCCATGTGTGCTTCTGAACTGAGTAAAAGTGACAGCACATAGATCTTTGAAGGAGTTTGTAATAGCTGATCAACAATGTTGTATTCACTCCTTTGGATGAGCTTCAGCATCTCATCATCATTTTTCGAACGGTCGGGATTACTGGATTGACCGACTGGTGGATTGGGAACTTCTGTCTGAGGTTCCTTTTCTTTGATAGGTTCTCCAACCCCTCGGTTGAAGATTCGACCACTCTGTGTTACTCAACTGATGTCTGCAATAATCACAACGGAGGGTAATGGAATTTCCTTTCCATTCTCGACTGTTGTTGCACCGTATTTGTAAGGGATAACCTTAGTTGATTCATACGGTAATGGTCCCGGTAGATAGATGACTATGGGAGCCTTCTGATTTTTCCGACCATCGTAGGCAATTTCGATCCGCTCCTGGTTGGGAACTCTCGATTCGTCAAGTAGAGGGATGATGGTACAAACATCCCTTAGCCCTCTGATGATCAGAGATTACGAGAACATCCTCAATTTGATCATAGAAGTAGTCCGGCGCCCAGTTGATTGGTCCAAAACCCGGATATGGGCGAATCTCTCTACGATCCACCTGACCCTGAAGAGTTGCTCGCACAAGGTAGCACCCTTGGTTACTTTCTGAACAGACTCCACAACGTTCATAGTTGTGTGGTGGCACCTTGCCACGCCCGCTTTGAATGCAATGTAACCTCACTAGGTTAGCTTCTACAGATCGGGTATCTTGACTTTGACGCCGAGTAGGATTCTTGTTATTGATACTAATTTACTGAGTATCCTTATCCATATATATTGGCATTCACCAGTGATTTAACAAGTACTGAAGTGCCTACTGGACAAGGGTACAACCTCGATCATTTTCGCAACCCGCTTTACAGCTTTGGTAATTATGTGATATCAGGAATCCGAGGCGGACCTGCTCAGCATGTAAATCTACCAGGTTGGTATTCATTAAGCGAATATCGAAGATCTGAACCATGTTGATTTGATAGGGATTTCTATCATGGTAGTCCTGGATCCATCCAAGATCCATCTGACGCTGGAGGGCCTCTTGTACAAAAGAACATCCCTGTTTGTTTACCGAGCAAGTCAGACAAGAACTGTAATTGTACCGTGGCAGATTATGATACTGGCTTTGTCTTGAGTGCATTACCACCAAGTTGGCATTCATCGCACAGATGTCGTGGTTCTGAATGACGTTGGAATTCGTGTAAACCATGTTAACTCCACGAACTCGGTGCTCTTGGATCCATCCGAGATCCATCTGTTCCTGTAGAGCTGATTGCACCACAGAACATCCTTGATTGCTTTTAGAGCAGATATCACATTGATGATAATCATGAGGTGGCACATGGCCATATCCACTCTGTCTACAATGCATCTTGACCAGATTGGTCCTTAACGAGAGTACATCATGAATTTGATAGACGTTGTTAAATTCTTTCTCAATCAGGTTGACTGCAGCTTTCTCATGTTGAGGCAGCGGGTTTGTTAGAACATTGGGATTCGTATCTTTGAAAAATAAGAGCCCGCTCCTAACAAGCTTTTGCACGTCGGATTTGAAATTGAGACAGTTCTCTATGTTATGCCCCGATCCTCCTTGATGATAAGGGCATGTCTGATCCACCTTAAACCAAAAAGGCATATTTTCCGGCATTGTGAGAGGAGACTTAGTCTGGATGTGCCCCTTAGCCAGTAGTAACGGAAATAGTTCTGCGTACAACATGGGTATAGGATCAAACCCCAGTGGCCGCATTGTACGGTTTTTATTGTATGGAGGACGAACCTGCTGAAGAGGTTGTTGTGTCCTTTGCTGATTAGGTTGGTCCTGCACAACCTGAGGTTGATACATAGAAATAAGCGCAGGATTGATAGCAGGAGTCACAACTGCTACCGGTTGATAATGTCACCTTTGATTTCCGAGAGAGATATTCCCAATATCTTGCTCTTTTTTCTTAGGGAAAGCACTACCGTATCGCTTTGTACTACTTGATGATTCAGCGTCTTTTATTAGACGTCCTTCTCGGACGGCTTCCTCAAGACGAACTCCCATGCCCACCATCTCGGTGAAGTCACTGGGTGCACTGGCAACCATTCTGTCATAGTAAAATGAGCTTAAGGTCTTTAAAAAGATCTTTGTCATCTCTTTTTCCTCAAGAGGTGGACAAATCTGAGCGGCAATTTCACGCCATCTCTGAGCGTATTCCTTAAAGGTTTCCTTGTCCTTTTGCGACATTGATCTGAGTTGATCTCTGTCTGGTGCCATGTCTAAATTGTATTTATATTATTGGACGAAGGCAGTGCCAAGGTCTCTGAAAGTGGTAATCGTAGCACGGTTTAAACCCATGTACCATTTGAGTGCGGCACCTGTTAAACTATCTTGGAAGTAATGAATCATTAGATCCTGATTCTCCGTCTGAGCTGACATTCGCCGAGCGTACATCACCAGATGACTTTGAGGGCAAGAGTTACCCTTGTATTTTTCAAATAAATCCTGACCGCGAATGGCGTGCAGTTCCTTCTGCATTTCCAGGAACTGTTCCTGGAACTCATCCATTCGGTCAAACATAGTTTCCTTCTTACCAGAAGGTATCGGTGGAACCTATCCTTCCGGGACAGTGTGCACCACAGGGGGTGGTACCGTGACTACGACAGTGAATCTTGGCGTTTCCCAAAGTTTGTAACCTTCAGGAGTCTTCAATATGCCTCTGGCATCTTCGCTTTCCCGAAGTTTGTAACCTTCAAGCCCAGCGACTTCTGTTATGATTCCCTGATCTTTAGTGATCGGCGGAACATATCCCTCCGGGATATAGTTAACAGGCATGCCCCAAGGACGATCTTTCGGCATTTGATACCTAGGATCATACTTCTCCACTATAGGCGTTGAGGTGATCTCAAAGATCACAGTTCTTTGTTGTTGAGCTTCTACCATGGCTTGCATGTCATTACGAAGCTTTCTCATATCCTCTCTCAGAGCGTCGATCTCTTCTTTTAACTCTCTATTTTCTTCCTCAAGATCATCCATCTTTTTCTGACGATTGGCCCGAGTATTGTACGAATGAGACAGTTTGACTCTAGAACCGAGACACAAACGTGAGATTCATAGGTAAGAAGAATATGTGATGTGAGAATGATGAATGCAATGATTATATTAATTGCTTTTTGGTTTAATCAAAATAAACTTCGACAATTAGATTGCAAATATCAAACAGTGGGGAAACCCCTTTTTATTGAATTCAAAGGATTACAGAAATGGAAATACAATAGGTTACAAGGTGCAGAAACAGAAACCTAAGCTAATGGGTCACGAGTCCTCTCTGAAGAGAAATCGGGTGCTGACTCTGGTACTTTCCTTTTCTTTGACCGGGGCTCTTGGGCCGTTGTCGGGTCGTTATTCCTTTTCCAGGTGAAAGGAGTGAGCAAATTCCTTTGGTCATCTTGATTCTCTACAACATGTTGCTCTAAAACCTCAATCAGAGCATCTTTCTCTCTCAGTAGTTGCTGTATTTTGATGCACTCCACGTTGAGGATGCGATACTTGTTTTTCCAAGACCTCCTCTCCCGCTGGACTTTGTTAAGAGCAACCTGGAGCTTTTCCGTTTCGGTCATGAAGTACATGACAGATTCCCTTGGCGGAAGAACTCCGTGATGAGGATAAGGCATTTTTAGCTTGAGAGCTCTAGTTTGTACCTAGTGGAGGTAAGGCTCCACCGAGACACAATCCGGTTTTCCTAGAGACTCCCGTCCTTTCTTATGAACATATTTCAAAGCCTGCACTATTTCCGTCTTTAGTGCTCTGTCATTTTCTCCTTTCTTGAAGAAAAGACCTTCCAGATGAGCATTACGCAGGACATGCCTCATCGGGTATCCAAATTGACGATGAACCAATATCGGATGGTAGTTGATTCCTCCCTTAGTTCCTATAAGGGGTACGTTGGGGAAGTTTCCACAACGATCAATGATCCTTATTCCATCATAAATCCTATTGAACCAATCAATGTCAGAGTTGGTGAGAGACATGATTTTCTGCGACCAGCGTAAGGCACTTTTATGATCCCAAAAAGCAACAGATTTAGGCAAATGGGAGATAAACCATTTGTAAAGCAAAGGTACACAACATGTGATCTCTCCTCCGCTGTACAAATTCCCCAAGTGTACAGAATGATACGCATCCACGAGCAAAGTTGGCACAGGGTTTCCAATGAGAGAAACCTTAATGGCGTTGATATCGACTAAGTTATTAATGTTGGGCAACAGAAATAATCCGTAGGTGAGTAAAACAAAGATACTTTCAAAAGCAGTCACGTTCCCAATACAGCCGAAGTACAGGGCTTTATTTGTCAAGAACTGGGCTGGCAAACCTTGTATGCCACCCTTAGTGGTCATGTGAGTCCTGACCTCAGACTCGTCCAAATGAATTGCTCTTGCAATGGTCTGATTCTTTGGAATTTCTTCCAGTCCAGAAAATGGAGCTCAATCAGTAATGTGTAGATCAGACAGGTGAGAGTACTCCTCCAGTGTTGGTGCTAACTGGTAATCCGGGAATGTAAAACAGTGATAAACCAGATTGTAGAACTGAACGAGTGCATCCATGATTCCTTCAATCACATAGATTCTTAGCAGAGGTAGCAGACCTCTGTACTTGGATCTGAAGGCCTCTTGGTTTGTGATCATCCTCGCCAAACCTCTTAAATCCTCTAGTTTTGGAACCTTGAAGGTATACTTGTGAGTTCTCCTTCTACCGAAATCCATTAGCGTAATCCTTTTCTCTGATATTTGCAATCACATTCTTAGTTTAATTTGAAAAAACAAAGAGACTAGAAGAGAAATTTTTTCTTTGTTTTAATGTTTTTTAGATGAATGCATGAATGCAGCACACAAAAACATAGAAAAAAACATGGGGTCAAAGGGTCGGTGTCACGGAGTCAAGGCTCTACCCATCCCAAAGGTTTACTAGTGATTTTTGTACCTGTCTCTCTTCATCATTAACTCTTGTCAAGAAAACACCAGCGGGCCGGGAACCGTGCTAGGTGGTGTTTTTTGAAGAGTCATCATAAGAGGGTGGCATCGCATGACAACTATTTCCGATAGCCTCTGCGCCACTAAAGGGGTTTTTCCTAGGTGTATACTCAATCTTTCCACATGCGGCATCACACGCATTCCCATTAGCAGAAAAATAAACACATATGTCAATTAGGAAAAGCAGTATATATATTTGTCCTAATGTCCTAGACTTTTAAAGCTATGAATCCTACGTTCCTGACAGAAAATGGCTCCCCGGCGGAAACGCCATTCTGTGGTTTCGACACAAGAGATGAAAAGAAAGAAGAAAAACAGAGAGGCGCCCCACAGTGGGCACCATTTTTCTGTAGCGAGCGATTTTTGACGTGGTTCTTAGGCACTGTCGCTCCTTGGGGTTACTACAAGTCGATTCATTTTTTATCCTATTAAAGCTGATGAAGGAAGGGAAATAGATGTCTCCAATTAACCCTGCTTGCATACTGAGTTTAAACAGCGGTCTGTTAGGTTACGGATGCTATGTGGTAGTGGGGCCTCTCTTATGTTTATTTTGACAGAATGACGGATTTATTCTATGGACAAGAAGTTAGGACTGATGTTTTTCAATTGATATGGGATTTAGGATTTTTGTTTAGTGTGCTCGCTAAGATTTTTCTTTCAATCTTATGCCTACGTATTCCCGTTTTTCCGAAACAGGGAAATCAGAGAGAGAGGCTAAAAGGGTTGACTCAACAGGAGAACCTTTTATACTCAACAAGAGAGTGTTTTTGTATCTCGTACGAAGCCCGAGATGGAGGCTAAAGGTTTGACTCAACAAGAGAGTCTTTATACTCAACAAGAGAGTGATTTTATATCTCGTACGAAGCCCGAGATAGAGGCTAAAAGGTGATTGACTGAACAAGAGAGTGATTTGTATCTCGTACGAAGCCCGAGATGGAGGCAAAAGGGTTATGTTTCAGTTGAGTGACAGGTCCAGTATGTTGGTTAAGAGAAAATCAGTTCTTATATGAGTAACACTGTACTCATGGGTTTGATCTGAGAATCAGGATTATTTCCTGTTCTTTAAGGAAACGGGGAATCCAGAGGGTATTGAGACTTTCCAAGTTTGCGGGTTTCTTCCTATTTTTGAAAGGGAGTTGAGAATGTCTTTGAGACTCAAGGAAATTAGACTGTCCAAGTCTAGAGTTTTATCTTTTGTACTATGCTTAAAGAAACAGTAGTAGACTCTTGGAAGGATTGTTCTATTAAGATGACTGATTTCTGTTCCTATACCTTTAGGAGGTCGTTGGGACAAATTGTACAAAGCCCAAGAGGAGGCTGGAAACTTTTAAGAAGCCGGGAAGTCCTTGTACGAAGCCCAAGAGGAGGCTCTCTTCCCGAAGGAAGAATCCTTATACGAAGTCTAATAGGAGGCTGTGAATACTTCTAAGAAGTCGTAGGGTCCTTGTATAATGCCCAAGAGGAGGCGGAGATGCTTTTTAGGAAGCCTTTGGGTCCTTGTACAATTCCCAAGCGGAGGCCGATGCTTTAAAGAAGCCCGTGGGTCCCCAAACCCCGAGAAATTCAAGACAGGCTATTCACAGAGAATAGATCGAGCCAGGAAAGTTCGAGAATTTGCAAGAAACTGAAGAGATGCAATTCACAGAGAAGAGATCATCTCTGGGGAGTAGAGTTTCTTGACAATTCCTAAGGAGGACAACCGAAGAGAAGACTGCATCTGGTGCTCCTATGGGGATCTAGTTTTGTCTATTTCTACGAATAATCGAAACGGCTTCACCTAGTGCTAGACGTAGTTGCAGGGGAAACTCTAAATATCTATACTATTATTACACAGTCGATATGAGTTTATGAAAGAAGACTTACAGCGAAACAGCCCCACAATACAGTTATATGTATATGAAAGCGGTAAATGAAAGCGTATAAACACTTACTCGATTGTAGAGCTTCCATACTATATTGTTAGTTGTTCAACAAAGAAAGATTGAAAACAATAGTATATTTCAAAATCAAAGGAGAAAGTGCTTTGAAAAAGATGTTGGGGCTTACAGCTCGAGGAGAGGCCCAGATGATTTTTCGTTTGAAATGGCGATCGCGCCGAGATTTTCTTTTAATGCAAATGGGCTTATACAATATCTGAGGCCCAAAGTTGTTTTGGTTAAAAGGGGATTGGGTCATACACTCTATTAGAGGCCCAAAAAGGTTTTGAATGGGTCTTATAGCTCAAGGAGAGGCCCAATTGATTTTTTCATAAAAGGCGACGATCGCGCCGTTTACTTGTACAGAGGGACTTATACAATAAGTGAGGCCTAAAATTGTTTGTACAAAGGGGGTTTTGGGTCTTACACTCTCTCAAGAGGCCCAAAAGGTTTAAAAAAAAGTTGTGAGGGTTGACTTAATCAAAAAACCTAATTTATTTCCAAAATGTATTTTAATTGAATAAAAATTCAATTAAAATGATCAAAAATTGTTTTACATGTGGGAAACAAATTATGATCTTGGATTAATGCTTCAAAAATCATGTTTTGCCCTACAAAATGATTAGAAGTCATTAAAATTTACAAAATCAAGAGGGAAAAAATATTTTAAATGTCAAAAACAATTAAAATAGTAATTCTTTGCAAAAATATCAATTATATGAAATAAATAATATTTTTGGGATTTTTTGTTAAAATAAAATATTTTAACATTTTTGTGAATTATTAAAAAAAGAATCAACTCAAAATCATTAAAACTTAGAGAGAAATTAATTTTTGAATCAATTAAATAAAATCACAAAATTCAAATATTTGAATTTGAGAGAAATGGCGCCAAGAACAGCTGAAGAACACGCGCGTTTTTCAGCTTTGCCCAGATTTGCATTTTCTATCCAATCTCACTGAATACTTGATTATATAATGCAATCCACATATCAATATGCTTGTCTCAACCTCACGATCATATTTATGACAATTAACTTCATTTAAATTAAGCATAAAACAAGAAATCACGTTAAATCCTCAAGAACCCTAATTTCTGCATGAAGGCTGAGATTTTTGATACACGATTCAAACAAAGCAATTAATTGAGGGGAAACATTCCATGCATGATTATGAACATTTGGCAAAAGTATTGTGCGAGGAAATATGCATACATTGAGAGATGACCAAGTTTAGGCTTACCTCTAGGTCGTGACAGCAAGTTCAAAATGATTTCTGAGTAGGAGGTGTTACAGATGAGTTATGATGATCTGAACAGCTTCCCTACACCCTATGGAGTGTGTTTGAATGCTTGGACTTGATGGAAATTGGCTGGATCACTTCATGGCATCTCAACTGCAACTTGGTTAAAACCTTGAGCAATTGATTGGTGATTATGAGAAATCAGTGTTCCAGGTGTTGTTTAAGTGTTTGATCAGCTCACATATGATGTATGTGAGGTGTGTGTGTGATTGGTTTGGTTGGAAAAGCTCTCAAACTCAAAACCTGATAGTGACTTGCCTTAGAAGGCAAAATTGGAGTGAAAGAAGAGATTTTGAGGAAAGCATCTGTTTGATGGCTTTGGTGTACTTAAACTGATCAGAATTGGGCTCTAATTATAGTAGAGCAAGTTTGTTTTGCAAGGAATAGTGAATGGCAACTGCTGAGTAGGGTTGGCCAAATTTGGCAAATGAAAATCCAAGTCTCCTCTAGCCATTGACTAGAGGTTAGAGCACAGAGCTTTGGTTCCCTTGGTCTTAGATAAGTCTTGACTGAATTCAGTTGCCAATAGCTCAGTCCATGCCACCTTGGTGCTTCCATTGAATGCTCCAATCCAAAATTGGAGTCTTGTCCCTATTTTAGGCAATTCTAGGTTTGGCATGCTATTTCTTGTTCCAAAGACTTTGGAGGCTAGGCTCAGTGATTGTCCCCTTTAAATTCAATCCTCAGATGTGTCCAAAGTGATGACAAGGCTTGGAATTGGCTGATTTTGGTAAATCGACCAAAAGTGCAAAAATCTGCATTGCTTTGGCAGATTTCAGCAAGGCATCTTGCCAATGTCATATCTCATGGCTCAAGTTGAATTTGGTGATGTTCTAGGTCATTTTGGAAAGCCCTTATATGATACAACAACTGTTTGAACATATTTGGTTTTGATACTTTTTGGATCCAAGTGAAAAATGTCTCTACATTTGGAAAAAAGTGAAGGCAGATTCTGACTTAGTGAAAATTTCACTAAGTGTTGAAAAAAAGTGACATTTTCACTTTTTGTGATTTTGATCAATCCATAACTCAAAATCCATGAGGAATTTGGACATAGATCAGTATGAAGCTTTTGTAGAGGGCAATGAGATCTATAAATCAATCTTTGGATTGGGAAAAATGGCTTTGTGGTTTAGGAGTTATGATCCTCCAAAGTTGGCACCTTTGTCACTTTATTTCATAACTTAAAAAATTTTCTAAGTTTTTATGGTTACCCCTTTTACAAGTTATCCGACTTTCCTTATTTTTCTTGATGAATGATGATTCAAATCATACATTATCATCAATTTAGGGTTAAAAATCCAATTTTGTGAAAAATCTCAAAAAGTCAAAGTTGACTTTTGTGCACAGTTGACTTTTTGTCAGATGAATTCCAAACTGTGCAATACTTCAGGAAATCATGTCCTTAACCTAAATCAAACTTGATGGACATGTTCCATGGGTGTTATAGGGTATATTGAATCATGTCCTAGGGTTTGGGAGCATGTCCTGGTCAATAGTCAAAGCTACAGTTGACTTTTCTCGCAAAACCCTAACTGTGGTTCAGATGAAATTGAAACTTGTTGCTCAAGCTTATTGGATCAATCCATTGTCCCAAATGGATCAATATGGTATATTAGAGACCCTCAAATCATGTCTTGAGGTCTTGGTTCATGATTTGTCCTAAAAGCCAACTTAGGGGTGAATTAGGTCAAGAAACCCTAATTCCTGATTTTTTATGTATGCATCTCTTGAGGCAAAATTGACTTGATGATTGGGTCCATGAGGTTCCATGGAGTATATTAGGTTATGTTTTGGATCATTGGCTCATGCCCAGAGGAAAATTTCCATCTAGAGGCCCTGGTCGACCAAAACCCTAATTTGGTGACACTGGCGATCTTGAAGCTTGATCCACCTAGAAGGGAGCAACCTTGTGCTTAATCCTTGAAGTGGGAGTCCTCTTGATCCATTGTGGATGTTTGAGAGGTTAGACAAGTTGAAGATCATGTCATTCCTTGATTGACCCTTTGTCTAAGCACTCAGAGAGGGTTTGAAACCCTAATTTTGATTGTGGTGAATGCTCAATAATTCCTTGAGGAGATTGATGAGGCACAAAGGTACATCCATATTGTGATGATGATTTGCACAATGATGGGAAATCTTAGTGGTCAAAATTTAGGGTATGACACCTGCGATGCATCTTGACCAGATTAGCCCTTAATAAGAGTACATCATGAATTTGATAGTTGTGGTTAAACTCTCCCTCTATCAAATTGACTGCAACTTTCTCGTGTTGAGGCAACGGGTTCATCTGAACATTTGGATTTGTATCCTTGAAGGATAAGACCCCGCTCGTGACAAGATTTTTCACATCAGATTTGAAACTGAGATAATTTTCTATGTTATGCTCTGGTCCTCCTTGAAAAGGTTGTTGTATCCTTTGCTGATTTTGTTGTTGATTCGGTTTACTCTGACCAACCTGAGGTTGATACGTTGGAACAGGCGCAGGGTTAATAGCAGGAGTTACAGTTGTTACTGGTTGGTAACGTCGCCTTTGATTTCTGAGAGAGATATTGCCAATATCTTGCTCTTTTTTCTTAGGGAAAGTACTACCGCATCTTTTGGTACTGCTTGATGGTCCAACATCTTTAATTAAACGTCCTTCTCGAACTGCTTCCTTAAGACGAACTCCCATGCCCACCATCTCGGTGAAGTCACTAGGCGCACTGGCGACCATTCTGTCGTAGTAAAATGATCTCAAGGTTTTCAAAAAGATCTTTGTCATCTCTTTTTCCTCAAGAGGTGGACAAATCTGAGCGACAATTTCACGCCATCTCTGAGCATATTCCTTAAAGGTTTCCTTATCCTTCTGCGACATGGCTCTGAGTTGATCTCTGTCCAGTGCCATGTCCAGATTATACTTATACTGCTGAACAAATGCAGTGCCAAGATCTCTGAAGGTGACAATCTTAGTGCGGTTTAAACCCATGTACCATTTGAGTATGGCACCGGTTAAACTATCCTGGAAGTAATGGATCAGTAGCTGTTGGTTCTCTGTCTGTATCGACATCCTTCGAGCGTACATCACCAAGTGACTTTGAGGGAAAGAGTTACCCTTGTACTTTTCAAATTCGGGCACCTTAAATTTGAGCGGAACTTTCACATTGGGGACCAAACAAAGGTCTGCGGCGTCCTTTCCAAATAGATCCTAACCGCGAATGGCTTGCAGTTCCTTCTGCATCTCTAGGAATTGTTCCTGGATTTCCTTCATCTTATCGTTCATACTCTCATTTCCACCAGAAGGTATCTGTGGAATCTGTCCTTCCGGGACAGTATGTACCATGGGTGGTGGTACAGTCATTACGGCAGTGACCTTTGGTGCTTCCCTCTCCCAAAGTTTGTAACCTTCAGGAGTTGTTGTCATGCCCCTTGCATCTTCGCTTTCCCGAAGTTTGTAACCTTCAGGCCCAGCAGGTCCTGCTGCATTTTCTGGATCTTCCATGATCGGCGGAATATATCCTTCTGGGATATAGTTAAGTGGCATGACCCAGAGAAGATCTTTTGGCATGTTATGCCGAGGATCATACTTTTAAACTATGGGCGTAGATGTGATCTCTGAGATCACAGTCCTTTGTTGCTGTATCTGGGCTGCTCCTAGAGATTACATGTTATTGTGAAGTTTCCTTAAATCTACTTTCAGAGTGTCGAGTTCTTCTCTCAACTCTCTATTCTCTTCCTTGAGATCATCCATTTTCTTTTTTCGATTGGCTCGAGTATTGTACGAATGTGACAGTTTGACGCTAGAATCGAGACACAAACGTGAGATTCGTAGGGAAGAAGAATGCGTTATGGGCGAATGATGAATGATATGCAATGATTAATTAATTAAATTTTTGTTTTTTAATCAAAGGATACTTCAACAATTGGATTGCAAATATCATACAGTGGAAACCCCATTTTATTGAATTCAAAGATTGCGGAAATGGAAATACAATAATTTACAAAGTGTTGTAAAAGGAAATTTCTAAACTAATGGATCCTGAGTCCTCTCTGAGGGGAGCTCAGGTGCTGGTTCTGGTATTTTCCTTTTCTTTGACTGGGGCTCTTGAGTCCTTGTCGGTTTTTCATTCCTTTGCCAAGTGAAAGGAGCAAGCAAATTCCTTTGGTCTTCTTGACTCTCTATAGCAAGTTGCTCCAAAATCTCAATCAAAGCATCTTTATCTTTTAACAGTTGCTGTATTTTGTTACACTCCACGTTGATAATACGATATTTGTTCCTCCAAGACCTCTTCTCCTGTTGAACTTTGTTGAGAGTAACCTGATGTTTTTCCGTATCAGATATAAAATAAAGGACATATTCCCTTAATGGAAGAACTTCTTGATGAGGGTAAGGCATCCTCAGCTTGAGAGCTCTAGTTTGTACCCAGCGGAGATAAGGCTCCACAAAGATACAACCCGGTTTTCCTAGAGACTCTCTTCCTTTCCTGTGAACATGTTTCCAGGCATGCACTATTTCGGTCTTTAGTGCCCTGTCATTTTCTCCTTCCTTGAAGAAAAGACCTTCCAGATGAGCATTACGCGGGACATGCCTCATCGGGTATCCAAATTGACGACGAACTAAAACTGGATGATAATTGATTCCTCCTTTAATTCCTATGAGGGGTACATTAGGGAAGTTTTGACAATGGTCAATGATTCTGATCCCGTCATAGATTCAATTGTACCAATCGATGTCAGAGTTGGTAAGAGACATGACTCTCTGCGTTCAATGCGGAGTATTCTTTTGATCCCAAAATGCAGCAGAATTGGGTAAATGGGAAGTGAACCATTTGTATAGCAAGGGTACACAGCATGTGATCATTCCTCCACTGTACAAATTCCTTAAGTGTACAGAATGATAAGCATTTGCGAGCAGGGTTGGTACGGGGTTTCCAATCAGAAAAATCTTATTGGCATTGATATCAACGAAGCTATCAATGTTGGGAAACAAAAATAACCCGTAGGAGAGCAAAGCAAAGATGCTTTCGAAAGCAGTTACGTTCCCTATACTAGCAAAGTATAGGGCTTTCTTTATCAAAAACTGGGCTGGCAGACCCTGGATTCTACCCTTGGTGGTCATGTGAGTCCTGACTTCTGACTCGTCCAAATAAATTTCCCTTGCAATGATTTGATCCTTTGGAATTTCTTCCAGTCCAGAAAAGGGAGCTTGGTCAGTGATAGGTAAATCAGTCAGGTGAGAGTTCTCCTCCAGTGTTGGCGCTAGTTGATAATCTGGGAATGTGAAACAATGATAGACCGGATCCTAGAACTAGATGAGTGTAGACAGGATTCCTTCAATTACATGGACCCTTAACAGGGACAACAGTCCTCCATACTTAGCTCTGAAAGCATCAGGGTTGGTGATCTTCCTTGCCAATCCTCTTAAATACTCTAATTTTGGAACCATGAAGGTATACTTGTGAGTCCTTCTTCTACCGAAATCCATAACGCAATCTTTCTCTTTGACATTTGCAATCATTGCTTCAGTTTAATTTGAAAAAAGAGAGACTAGAAGAGAAAAATTTTCTTTGTTTTAAGTTTTTTAATGAAATGAATGCATGAATGCAGCACACAAAAACATAGAAAAAACATGGGGTCAAAGGTTCGGTGTCATGAAGTTAAGGCTCTACCAATCCCCAAAGGTTTTACTGGTGATTTTTTGTACCTGTCCGCAAAATCATTGACCCCTCTTGGGATAACAACAGCTGGCTGGAATCACCCCAGCAAGCTGATGTATCTTAGAGTAATCTCAAATGAGGGTAGTATCGCGTGACAACTATTTCCGATAGCTTCCACACTACAAAATAGTAACATGGTCTTAGTCTACTAAAATCCCCAGCTTCTCAGATAACCCAATCGAACAATCTGCTTTCAACAACCGAAGTCGTATAGGCATTGAATCTGCAAAGGGTATCTCCACTGATTCGATGGTCTACCGGGACCTCTTATTTGGGAGTCACTCCCTGTAAGATTACCCGTCTCGTGCCATCACCTATCTTAGGTGTATACTCAATCTTTCCAAATGTGGCATCACCCGCAGTCCCATTAGCAGAAAAATAAACACGGATATCAAGTAGGAAAAGCAATATATATATATATATATATATATATATATATTCATTCCTAAAGCTAACATCCTAGACCTCTTAGGAGCTATAATAATCCTAGTCCTAAATAATAAAATGATTCCCCAGTGGAGCCGCCATTTTACTGTAGCGAGCGATTTTTGTCGGTGACGCGACCACCTTATCGCTGGGTTTTCCTCACCGCAATGGTAGGAGGGGGTGCTACTTTCTGATTTCTTATTTATCCCATGAAGCTGAAAGGGAAAGGGAAGGCAACTAAAACTAACCTTGCATGCGAATGTCTAACAGGACAAACGCTTAAAGAGATTGGGGGGTCCGGGGTCAGGTTATACAATGGGCAGTTATCAGTTACCCATCCTATATGTGGTTATCCACAGGATATTAGCTTTAAGTTTTGCTTTGTACTTGAAGGTGTTTATCAGTTAATGGGTTGGGGAAAGTATGAGTGAGTGAGTTTTTGTTGATGTTTTTAGTAAGGTGCTGGACCTAAGCTTTGATTGGTGTATCAAGGTATTGGACCTAGAGTTTTGGATTAGTATGCTCGCTAAGATTTTGCAATCTTATGCCTAAGTATTCCCATTTAAACGAAACAGGGAAATCAGAGGAATCGTAGTTCCTCCTATTCTAAGGGAGGAAAAAGATGTTTTGGTGTCTCGTTCAAAGCCCAAGAAAGAGGCTAAACGAAGTATTTGTGTCTTGTTAAAAGCCCAAGATTGAAGCTAAAAGGTTGACTGAAAGAGAATTTGTCATCTCTAAATAGGGATTGTTGATTTTTGGGTGCCTTGATTAAGCCCAAGGTTGAAGCTAAGAGGTTGATTGACTCTACTGGGGAAGTCCTTATACAAAGCCTAAGAGGAGGCTGTATGAGACCGACTCAACCAGAGAGTGGATATATTGGTGTCTTGTACAAAGCCCAAGACGGAGGCTAAAAGAGACTGACTCTTTGGGGATATCATTATATGAAGCCTAAGAGGAGGCTAACTTCGCTGGGGAGGTACTTATCTGTCTTGTATAAAGCCCAAGATTGAGGCTAAAAGGGTTTGACTCAACAAGAGAGTGATCTTATCTGTCTCGTACAAAGCCCGAGATTGAGGCTAAAAAGGGTTGACTCAACGAGAGAGTGCTTTTTATCTATCTCGTACGAAGCCCGAGAGTGAGGCTAAAAAGGTTTGACTCAACAAGAGAGTACAAAAAGGTGGCTGACTCAACAAGAGAGTCTATGAGAGTGGTTGACTCAACAAGAGAGTCTGAAAAGGTGATCGACTCAACGAGAGAGTCTGAAAGGGTGATTGACTCAACAAGAGAGTCTGAAAAGGTTAACTCCGATGGGAGAATCATTGTACAAAGCCCAAGAGAATGCTAACTTTCCTAAGGAAATGATCATTATACAAAGACAAAGAGGAGGCTATCTTCAGCTGGGAATTGTTGAGATCCCGAGGCAGGTCCAAGTGGGGAATCAACTCTTGCAGGGGAATACAGAAGAGTTGATAGATCAGATACCTTGAGGTTCTAATTTGAGATAGTGTTATACTAATGATAAACTGACCTGGCTGGGGATTTTATGAGAGAGACGGGGTTTTAGAACCCACGAGTTTTAACTCTATTGGAGATTAATCCAGAATCTGGGGTTTCTTCCTATGTTTGTAGGGAACTTGAGAATGTCTTTGAGACTCAAGGAGATTTAGACTGTCCAAGTCTATTAGTGTGGTCTATCTTTGTACAATGCCCAAGAGGAGGGCGACTCGTTTAAGGGATGAGTATCAACCCTAAAATTGGTCTGATGGCTTTTGTGACTCCTTTTAGAAAGACAGCTCTAGCAAAGGATGACTAAGTTTTGTCCTATACCTCTAAGAGGTCGTGAGGGTCCTTATACGAAGCCCAAGAGAAGGCACGAGAACTTTTAAGAAGCCGACGGGTCCTTGTACAAAGCCCAAGAGGAGGCGGGGATGCTTTTAGGAAGCCTGTGGGTCCCCAAACCAAGAGAAGTTCAAGAAATGCAATTCACAGAGAAGAGATCATTCCAGGAAAGTTTGAGTGTTTGGAAGAAATTCAAGAGATGCTATTCACAGAGAATAGATCAACTTCGGGGAGTAGAATTTCTTTGACAATTTCTAAGGGTGACAGTCTGAGAAAAGGTTCACCGAGAATACTGCCTTTCTCTTTGTTCCATATTGATTAACCCCAAGAGAAGGGAAGACTGTATCTGGAAATCCTATGGGGATCTAGTTTTGACTGTATTTAAGAGTGAGCAACATGACTTTACCTAGTTCTAGACCTAGTTGTCGGGGAAAACTCTAAATAACTATACTAGTATATATACAGTTGATATATGACAAGTATGTAAAGGAGTATGAAAGAAGACTAACCATGCGCAGCTTCCCACAATACAGTTATATATATATATATTTGACATGTATTTAAAATAATGAAAGAAGACTAACCATGCACAACTTCCCACAATACAATTATATATATTAAAGCGAGTAAATGAAAGCGGATAAAAACTTACAGGTGAGCAAGCTTCCAGGCTGTTTTGTTAGTTGTTCAAAGAAAAAAAAAGAAAGTTTTGATAACAACTGTATATTTGAATCTAAATCAAGAGGGAAATTGCTTTGAAAAGATTGTTGGGGCTTATACTTAAAGAGAGGCCCAAGGTTTAACAGTGATCGAACCGTTATTTTGAATCACTACGCCAAAATTACTCTTTGGCAGCACTGCATAGGCAGCGCTTTATTACAAAAGCGCTGCTATAAGTTAAAAAATTTAGAAAACACGGAAACTGTTCACTTAGAAAAATAAAAGCGCGTGTAAATATTAGACCTTAGACAGCGCTTTTGAGGAAAACGCTTTCTAAGGTCTTATAAATTAAAAAAAAAAATTAAAGGAAAATATTAGACAGCGCTTTCCTTAAAAGCGCTGTCTAAGGTCTTATAAATTAAAAAAAAAATATTAGACCTGAGACAGCGCTTTTGAGGAAAGCGCTTTCTAAGGTCTTATAAATTAAAAAAATAATTAAAGGAAAATATTAGACAGCGCTTTACTCAAAAGCGCTGTCTAAGGTCTTATAAATTAAAAAAAAAATAAAATCAAAAGCGCTGTCTAAGGCCCATATGAGACAGCGCTTTCAAAAGCGCTTTCTAAGGCCCACCTTAGACAGCACTTTCATTCAAAGCGTTGTCTAAGGTCTTTTTAATTAAAATAAAAATTGAAACGGTATCAGTATTCTATACTTTTTCATTTCATTCTTTCCCTCTTTCCCTCTCTTTCTGCGAACAAGAACGAACCAGCTGAAACCACCGCCGTCGTCCATCCTTTCACCGCCGTCGTCCGTCCTTTCTCGCCGTCGTCCGTCCGACCGTCGTCCTTCCTACATTGTCCTCCACCATCCTCCACCGTACTCCATCGTGCTCCACTGTTTCGGTAAGAGTTTTTCTTTTTATGTTAGGTTTTAAGTGAGTTTCATATTTTTCTGTTAGGTTTTGTTCTTGTTACCATATTTTTCTGTTAGGTTTTGTTCTGTTAGGTTTTGGAGTTCTTTTGATAGAATGATGTTCTTTTGATAGAATATGAGTAGTTTAGATTAGTGTTATTATAGTTTAGGTTAGTTTAGGTTAGTGTTATTGTAGTTTAGGTTAGTTTAGGTTAGTGTTAATGTTGCTCTACATTGTTATTGCTATATAATGTGTTAGTTTAGTTTAGGTTAGTTTAGGTTAGTGTTAGTGTTAGTGTTAGTGTTAATATTGCTCATTATTTTACTATTGTAAATCCTTGAGGTTGTTGTTCTAAAGAACCGAAATTCAAAGCAATTTATTAGGTAAAGAAATATATTGTAAATCCTTGAGTCATAACTTTCCTCCTTTTGGTTTTGATTTCTATTAATTACTAATGGAAAAACCATGGATAAAAAATGGATAAGTAGGAAAACTGTGTTATGTTAGAAGCCCTGTTAGAAGCTCATTCAATGTTCTATGTTTTATCATAACTTTCCTCCTCATTCAATGTTTTGATTCCTCATATAATAGTGTTTTTGTTGACCTTAATAAGTAGGAAAACCATGGATAAAAAATGGATGGATGCCGATCGATTGTCCAAAGAGTACGAGAATGGGGTATTGGATTTCGTTAAGTTTGTTGTTCAACACGTTAAAGACCCCAGTCGAATGGACTGTCCTTGCTTGGGTTGTTGTTATGTGGGTAAGGTTGACGCAGATGGATTGAAATCGCATTTACTGATGCATGGAATTGATCGAAGTTATAAGTGTTGGATACATCATGGTGAGAAAATTAACGAGAATGTTGAACCAAAGGGGAAAAGTAATACAACCTATGCTTCAGATGACAAAGACACGGAAACATACGATTGTGATCGAGTTGAAGAGATTGCAGAAGCAGTTGAAGAAGATCTTCATGATTGTCCCGAAATGTTTGAGAGGTTGGTAAGCGATGTAGAGAAACCGCTCTATCAAGGTTGCACTAAATTCACAAGATTGTCTGCGGTATTGAAGTTGTACAACTTAAAGGCGGGCAATAGATGGTCGGATAAAAGTTTCACAGAGTTGTTGGCCCTTTTGAGAGAAATGATACCGGAGGATAATGTTCTTCCCAATAGAACCTATGAGGCTAAAAAAATGTTGTGCTCTATTGGCATGAGCTATGATAAGATACATGCTTGTCCAAACGATTGTGTTTTGTTTCGAAACGAATATGCATCGTTAACTGAGTGCCCTAAATGCGGTTTGTCTCGATATAAGAAAAAATTGTCTCCAGCCAAGGTCTTATGGTATTTTCCTATAATTCCGAGATTTAGGCGCATGTTTCGTAGTGAAGCTGATGCAAGACACCTGACTTGGCATGCAGATGAAAGAATTATTGATGGAAAGTTGCGACATCCGGCTGATTCACCACAGTGGTCGAAAATTGATAATGATTATCCTGACTTTGGAGAAGAAGCAAGAAACCTTCGCTTGGCATTATCTACTGATGGAATGAACCCGCATGGTCTTCAAAGTATCTCACATACCACATGGCCTGTGATTCTTATGATTTATAACCTACCTTCGTGGCTATGCATGAAGCGTAAGTACATGATGTTATCTATGTTAATCTCTGGGCCTAAACAACCAGGGAATGACATAGACGTATACTTGACACCTTTGATCGAAGATTTAAAGATATTGTGGGAGAACGGTGTGGAGGTTTATGATGGATATAGGAAAGAAAGTTTCAATTTGAGGGCAATGTTGTTTGGCACAATTAATGATTTTCCAGCTTACGGGAATCTATCAGGGTACAGCATAAAAGGTGAAAAAGCGTGTCCTATTTGTGAAGATAAAACAGATTCGAAGCGATTGGAATTTGGTCATAAGAATGTCTTTCTCGACCATCGTAGATTCTTAAATGCCAAACATCACTACCGTGGGTGGAGACAAGAATTCAATGGAGACACCGAACAAGGTAGAGCTCCACCTATGTTGTCAGGTGACCAAGTTTTTAAAAAGGTGAAAGATATGCGTACTCAGTTAGGCAAACCTTTTGCACATAAGGTTGTCAAAGGTGGGTGGAAAAAGAGGTCGATATTTTTTGAATTTCCATATTGGAAGTCTTTGTACGTGAGACATTTTCTCGATGTTATGCATATTGAGAAAAATGTATTTGAAAGTGTTATTGGTACGTTACTCAATATAAAAGGAAAGACTAAGGATGACCTTAAAGCAAGAAAATACTTGGTAGCGATGGGGATTAGAACTGAATTAGCACCCGTGAAGAAAGGAAGACGAATATATCTACCACCTGCTGCTTTTACTCTGTCTAGAAAGGAGAAGAAAATATTGTGTAAGTTTCTGAGTGAAGTTAAAGTTCCAGAAGGATACTCTTCAGATGTTATAAGACTTGTATCTATGAAAGACCTCACGTTGAAGAGTTTAAAGACACACGACTGCCATGTTATAATGGAACACTTTCTACCTATAGGTATACGTTCTATTTTGCCAGTGAAAGTAAGAAGTGCCATAACTAATTTGTGTTTTTTCTTTAGGTCAATTTGTAGTAAGGTAATCGATCCCGATATCTTACCAACACTACAAAAAGAGATAGTTATTACCTTGTGTGAGCTTGAAATGTATTTTCCTCCCTCTTTTTTTGACATAATGGTACATCTAGTTGTTCATCTTGTGAAAGAGACACAGTTGTGTGGACCAGCTTATATGAGATGGATGTACCCTGCTGAACGTTATATGAAAATATTAAAAGGGTACGTGAAAAGTCGAAGTCAACCAGAGGGGTGTATTGTTGAACGATACATTGTTGAAGAAGCGGTTGAGTTTGTACTGAATATTTGTCCAATGTTCAATCGATTGGACTCCCCAAAGCTCATATTTTCGAAAAAAAGGATGGTAAAAAATTAATTGGAAATAAAATTATGACAGTATCAAGGGATGAACGGGATCAAGTGCATTTTTATTTTCTACACAATGATAATGAGGTTGAGCCATATGTTGAGATGCACAAGGATGTACTCCGAAGGTTAAATCAGAACAGAAATGAAAATTGGATAGTACGAGAGCACAATCAAAGTTTCATACAATGGTTAAAGGATCATATTTATTCGAAGCGCTCTTCAGATCCTGCTTCAGTAACATAAAGGTTGAGATGTTTGGCATATGGTCCAAGTTTGCATGTGTATTCTCATAGCGCATACGCAATTAATGGATACACATTTTATACCAAAGAACAAGATGATAAAAGTACTATGCAAAATAGTGGTGTCACCGTCCTAGCTGAAGCAATGCACATATCAAGTACGAAGGACTTAAACCCCAAATATGCAAATCTGTCATATTTTGGAGTTATTGAGCACATTTGGGTGTTTGATTACGAGAAGTTTCAGATTCCAATCTTTGGTTGCAAGTGGGTAAATAGTAGTGGCATACGAATGGATAAGTCTGGATTTTTGCAAGTGGATCTTAATAGGGTGGGGTACAAAGATGAGCCTTTTATTCTAGCATCTCAAGCTAAACAAGTGTTCTATGTCACTGACCCGACGAGTACGAAATGGTCTATAGTGCTTTTATCTAACAAAGTGGTTGATGATAGCGGTGTAGATCAATGTGATATTGATGTTGAGAATGAGTCATGCATTAGACGGAATGAGTTGAATAGAAATGATCAAGATGAGGATCTTATAGCAGATGAGTCATATATCAGAAATGACCATAACGAGGGAATTTGGATCCATTCATCCGTCCGCATTGCTAAGAAACAAGTAATTCATATTCCAACCAAGAAAAGAAAGAGATGTTAGTGAAAGAGGTAAAATATTAAAATGTTATATATTATTTCATTCTAAATTCATCTATTATAGTTTTTTTTGTATTTTGACGTCGTGTAGAAAGTTTCCATCTAACACTTGTTTAATCTTACAGTGGACATTGGTTGTTGGTCGCAATTAATCCTAGCAGAGAAGTGGCCATCCGATGTATGTATTTCTAACTTATGAGTTATTTTAATATTTAACACATATCTCTCATATAATGAAATAGTTAAAACTAAATCAAACTATGTTATATTATAATGTAGTACTTTGAAGAATGCAAGTGTGCTCATTACTCAATTTCTCAATTGGATGAAATTAAAGAGGATTGGTGTCAATACATTATGGAGCTCGGAGTTTTATCAGGTATAATATTGTACTCTTACTTTAATTGATGAGAATTTAAATATGTGTAACTTTCTAACTATAGACATTGTTGATGTATTCTTTTAATTGAATTACAATCTTTGTGTTCTTTCAGGACCTATGTAGATTTGAAGCAATGCTTTGGTTGGATGCAAAAGTACTAGTATAAGTAATATGTACATTTGTAGAAAAAATGTAATGATTTGTAATTATAAATTGGTATATATATATATATATATATATATATATATATATATATATATATATATATTGGTTTGAATTGCCAATTGTTTTGGATATATAATTTTGGTGTAAATTGGTACATTTAAATAGGCCAAATTGGATTGATTTGAATCTCCAAATTGTGGTATTTTTCTGGAAAAAAATTGGTTGAAAAACAGGTCAAATTCTGGTTGAAAAACCTGGTAAAAATTGTGGTTTAAAAAAATTTATATATAAATTTTCGTATACCTTAGACAGCGCTTTACACTTAAAGCGCTGTCTAAGGTGGGGCTTAGAAAGCGTTTTCACCAAAAGCGCTGTCTAAGGTATGCCTAAAAAAGTTCAAAAAGGTGGGGCTTAGAAAGCGCTTTCACAAAAAGCGCTGTCTAAGGTATACCTAAAAAAGTTCAAAAAGGTGGGGCTTAGACATCGCTTTTAAAAAAAGCGCTGTCTAAAGTATACCTAAAAAATGTCAAAAAGCGCTGTCTAATGGTACCATAGACAGCGCTTTTCATTAAATATACCCCCCTTTAGACAGCGCTTTTGGTATTACCCAAAGTGCTGTCTAAACCTTTAGCAGCGCGGGTTTAGACAGCGCTTAAAAGCGCTGTCTAAGGAAAAAAAAGCGCTGTCTAAGGTCTTGTTTGGCGTAGTGAATATCGTATCGGGACTTATACAACGACTAAGGCCCAACAAGGTTTTCTGTACAAAGGTATGGGTCTTACAACTCAAGGAGAGGCCCAAAGATTATTTTTTAAAAAAGAAAGAAAAATGGGACTTACTGTAGCGAGCGATGTTGCGAAGCACTACCGCTCTTTGGTATCTACAGTTCGATTCATTTTTTATCCTATTAAAGCTGATGAAGGAAGGGAAATAGATGTCTCAAATTAACCCTGCTTGCAAACTGAGTTTAAATAGTCAAAACTGTTGGTTTACAGATCCTACAAAGATTCGGGGTCTCTATTAGGTTTATTTTGTTAAAAGTAGTGTTTGGTCGATTGGTGGGAGATTAAGATGTTAGGACGGATGTATGAAAGTATGGGATTTTGGGTTTTTGTTTAGTGTGCTCGCTAAGATTTTTCTTTCAATCTTATGCCTACGTATTCCCGTTTTTTCTTAAACAGGGAAATCAGAGCGATCATAGTTCCTCCTATTCTATGGCAGGAAATGGTGTTTTGGTGTCTTGTTCAAAGCCTAATACGTGAAGCGAAAGGTAGTTTGTATCTTGTTCAAAGCCCAAGATGTGAAGCTGAAGGTCTTGTCTTTAGAGAGAATTTGTCATCTTTAAAGAGGTTTGTTTGTCGCAACTGTTAGGTGACTGGTTATAAAGGAGGATTACTTTAACCGGGATATGTGAATTCGGTAATGCCATAATCTCCTTTATAAGGGTTTTCCAACTTGAAGGAGAAGACTATAACTCAGTGTAGAGCAATGCCATCTTTCCTTAGGAATTTCTCATGCTAAAAGAGGGACAGTGGCATGGATGTAGATGATCCAGAGGCTTGCCGCTTACAGCGATTAGATGAAAGGGAAGGAGTTGTTGATGTTTGTGTACTGTGAACGAGGCACAACTTTGATGCTAAAAGGTTGATTGGATCAACCAGTGGTTTTCTTATATAAAGCCTAAGAGGAGGCTAATATGTGTCTCGTACAAAGCCCGAGAGAGAGGCTAAAAGGTTTTGACTCAACGAGGGAATCTTTTGGTATCTCGTATAAAGCCCTAGATGGAGGCTAAAGGTGGTGACTCACCAAGAGAGTCTTTTATACTCAACAAGAGAGTGATTTTGTATCTCGTACGAAGCCCGAGATGGAGGCTAAGGGTTTTATACTCAACAAGAGAGTGTTTTTGTATCTCGTACGAAGCCCGAGATGGAGGCTAAAATTGTTAGCTCCGCTGGGGAGAATCATTGTACAAAGCCCAAGAGGAGGCTATGGTGCTGTTTCAGTTGAGTGATAGGTCCAGTATGCTGATTTAAAGAGAAAATCAGTTCTTATATGAGTAATGTTTGCACTCAGGGATTTTGATTCGAGGATCAGGGATATTTCCTGTTCTTTAAGGAAGTGGGAAATCCGAAGGGTATTGAGACTGTCCGAGTCTACGGGTTTTCTTCCTATTTTTGAAGGGAGCTTGAGAATGTCTTGGAGACTCAAGGAAATTAGACTGTCCAAGTCTAGAGTGTCATCTTTTGTACTATGCTTTGAGAAACAGTAGTAGACTCTTGGAAAGACTGTTCTATTAAGATGACTGATTTCTGTTCCTATACCTCTAGGAGGTCGTCGGGATAATTTGTACGAAGCCCAAGAGGAGGCTAGAAACTTTTAAGAAGCCGATAGGTCCTTGTATGAAGCCCAAGAGGAGGCTATCATTCCCGGAGGAAGAATCATTATACGAAGCCTAAGAGGAGGCTGTGAATACTTCTAAGAAGCCGACGGGTCCTTGTACAACGCCCAAGAGGAGGCGGGGATGCTTTTAGGAAGCATGTGGGTCCTTGAATAATGCCTAAGAGGAGGCCGATGCTTTTAAGAAGCCGATGGGTCCTAAACCCCGAGAAATTCAAGACAGGTCATTCACGAGGAATAGATCAAGCCAGGAAAGTTCGAGAATTTGGAAGAAACTTAAGAGATGCCTTTCATGGAGAAAAGATCATCTCTGGGCAGTAGAGTTTCTTGACAAGTGCTTTTAAGAAGCCTGCGGGTCCCCAAACCCCAAGAAATTCAAGACAGGCTATTCACAAAGAATAGATCAGGCCAGGAAAGTACGAGAATTTGGAAGAAACTCAAGAGATGCAATTTACAGAGAAGAGATCATCTCAGGGGAATAAAGTTTCTTGACAACTTCTACGAGTGACAGTCTATGAAAGGGTTCACTGAGAATGCAGCCTTTCATGTCTCCATATTGTTTAACCCCAAGAGGAGGGAAGACTGTGTCTGGTAATCCTATGGTGATCTAGTTTTGACTATTTAAGAGTGATCAACGGGCTTAGTGTTAGACGTAGTTGCCAGGGAAACTCTAAATATCTATACTATTATTACACAGTTGATATGAGTTTATGAAAGAAGTCTTACAGCGAAATAGACCCACAATACAGTTATATGTATATGAAAGCGGTAAATGAAAGCATATAAACACTTACTCGGTTGTAGAGCTTCCATGCTGTTTGGTTAGTTGTTCAACAAAGAAAGATTGAAAATAACAGTATATTTCAAAATCAAAGGAGAAAGTGCTTTGAAAAGAAAGATTTGGGGCTTACAGCTCAAGGAGAGGCCCAGGGTTTTATCAGTGAGCGCACTGTTTAAATTTGTACAGAGGGACTTATACAAGTGACTGAGGCCCAAAAATTATTTTCTATACAATGAGATGGGTCTTACACTCTCTCAAGAGGCCCAAAAAGTCTTAAAGAAAAGAAATGGATCTTACTACTCGAGGGTAGGCCCAAGATTTGTTTTTCAACGGATGATGATCGCGTCGAACTTTTTGAATACAACGGGACTTATACAATAAGTGAGGCCCAAAATAGGTTATATTTACAAAGGGTTGGGTCTTACACTCTATTAGAGGCCCAAAAGAAAAAGAGTGGGGCTTATAACACGAGGGTAGGCCCAGGGTCATTTTTCGTTTAAAATGGCGATCACGCCGAGATTTTCTTTTAACGCGAAGGGGCTTATACAATATTTGAGGCCCAAAGTTGGTTTTGGTTAAAAGGGGATTGGGTCTTATACTCTATTAGAGGCCCAAAGTGTTTTGAAAATGATTTATGAGGGTTGAATTAATCAAAAACCCTAATTTGTTTTCAAAATGTATTTTAATTGAATAAAAATACAATTAAAATGATCAAAATTGTTTAACATATGGAAAAAAAATTGTGATCTTGGATTAATGCTTCAAAAATTAAGTATTGACCTATAAAATAATTAAAAGTCATTAAAAGTTGCAAAATCATGATGGAAAAAATATTCAAAATGTCAAAAACAATTAAAATATTAATTCTTTGCAAAAAAATCAATTATATAAAATAAATAATATTTTTGGGATATTTTGGGAAAATAAAATATTTTAACATTTTTGTGAATTATTAAAAAAAGAATCAACTCAAAATCATTAAAACTCAGAGAGAAATTAATTTTTGAATCAATTAAATAAAATCACAAAATTCAAATATTTGAATTTGAGAGAAATGGCGCCAAGAACAGCTGAAGAACACGCGCGTTTTTCAGCTTGGCCCAGATTTGCATTTTCTATCCAATCTCACTGAATACTTGATCATATCATGCAATCCACATACCAATCAACTCGTTTCAACCTCACGATCATGTCTATGGCAATTAATTTCATTTAAATTAAGCATAAAACAAGAAATCACGAAAAATCCTCAAGAACCCTAAATTATGCATGAAGGCTGGGATTTTTTATACACGATTCAAACAAAGCAATTACTTGAGGGGAAACATTCCATGCATGATTATGAACATTTGGCAAAAGTATTGTGCGAGGAAATATGCATAGATTGAGAGAAGACCAAGTTTAGGCTTACCTCTAGGCCGTGACAGCAAGAGCAAATTGATTTCTGAGTTGGAGGTGTTACATATGAGTTATGATGATCTGAACAGCTTCCCTACACCCTATAGAGTGTGTTTGAATGCTTGGACTTGATGGAAATTGGTTGGATCACTTCATGGCATCTCAACTGCAACTTGGTTAAAACCTTGAGCAATTGACTGGTGATTCTGAGAAATCAGTGTTCTGGATGTTGTTTAAGTGTTTGATCAGCTCACATATGATGTATATGAGGTGTGTGTGTGATTGGTTTGAGTGGAATTGCTCTCTAATGAAAAACCCGATAATGACTTGCTAAGTAAGGCATTTTTTAGAGTGAGAAGTGAATTTTGAGAAAGGCAAGTGTTGTAGGCCTTTGCTGTACTTAAACTGATCATAATTGAGCTCTATTTATAGTAGAGCAAGTTTGTTTTGCAAGGAATAGTGAATGGCAAATGCTGAGTAGGTTTGGCCAATGTTGGCAAATGAAAATCCAAGTCTCCTCTAGCCATTGACTAGAGGTTAGGGCACAGGCTGCTGGTCCCCTTGGTCTTGGATAAGTCTTGACTGAATTCAGTTGAGAATGGCTCAGTCCATGCCACCTTGATGCTTCCATTGAATGCTCCAATCCAAAATTGGAGTCTTGTCCCTATTTTGGGCAATTCTAGGTTTAGCATGCTATTTCTTGTTCCAAGGACTTTGGAGGCTTGGCTCAGTGATTGTCCCCTTTAGATTTAATCCTCAGGTGTGTCCAAAGTGATGACAAGGCTTGGAATTGGCTGATTTTGGAAAATCGAGCAAAAGTGCAAAAATCTGCCTTGCCTTGGCAGATTTCAGCAAGGCAACTTGCCAATGTCATATCTCATAACTCAAATTGAATTTGGTGATGTTCTTGGCCATTTTGGAAAGCCCTTACATGATACAACAACTGTTTGATCACATTTGGTTTTGATACTTTTTGGATCCAAGTTAAAAATGCCCCTACATTTGGAAAAAAGTGAGGCAGATTCTGACTTAGTGAAATTTTCACTAAGTGTTGGAACAAAGTGACTTTTCTTGATTTTGATCACTCCATAACTCAAAATCCATGAGGAATTTGGACATAGGTCCGTATGAAGCTTTTGTAGAGGGCAATGAGATCTACAGATCAAGCCTTGGATGGAAAAAAATGGCTTTGTGGTTTAGGAGTTATGATCCTCCAAAGTTGGTACCTTTGTCACTTTTTTCCATAACTTAGAAAATTTTCTAAGTTTTTATGGTTACCCCTTTTACAAGTTATCCCATTTTCTTTGATTTTTCTTGATGAATGATGATTCAAATCATACATAAACATCATTTTAGGGTTAAAAATCCATTTTTGTGAATAATCTCAAAAAGTCAAAGTTGACTTTTGTGCACAGTTGACTTTTTATCCGATGAATTCTAAACTGTGCAATTCTTCAGGAAATCATGTCCTTGACCTAAATCAAACTTGATGGACATGTTCTATGGGTGGTATAGAGGATATTGAATCATGTCTTAGGGCTTGGGAGCATGTCCTGGTTAAAAGTTAAAGTTACAGTTGACTTTTCTCGCGAAACCCTAATTGTGGCTCTGATGAGGTTGAGACTTGTTGCTCAAGCTTATTGGATTAATCTATTGTTCCAAATGGATCAATATGGCATATTGGAGATCCTCAAATCCTCTCTTGAGGTCTTGGTTCATAATTGGTCCCAAAAGTTAACTTAGGGGTGAATTAGGTCAAGAAACCCTAATTCCTGATTTTTGATGAATGCATCCCCTGAGGCAAAATTGACTGGATGGTTGGGTTTATGAGGTTCCATGGAGTATATTAGGTTATGTTTTGAATCTTTGGCTCATGCCCAGAGGAAAATTTCCATCTAGAGGCCCTGGTCGATCAAAACCCTAATTTGGTGACACTGGCAATCTTGAGGCTTGATCCACCTAGAAGGGAGTATCCTTGTGCTTAATCCTTGAAGTGGGAGTCCTTTTTGATCCTTTGTGTATGTTTGAGGGTGTAGACAAGTTGAATATCATGTCATTCCTTGATTGATCCTTTGTCTAAAAGCTCTGAGAGGGCTTGAAACCCTAATTTTGATAGTAGTGAATACTCACCCATCTTTGGGGAGACTGATGAGGCATAATGACACACCCATATTGTGATGATGATTTGCACAGTAATGGGAAATCTTAGTGGTCAAAATTTGGGGTATGACACTTACAACACGAGGGTAGGCCCAGATGGTTTGTTTGAAAACGGCGATCGCGCCGAGGTTTTTGAAAACACAGTGGATCTTATATAATGTCTGAGGCCCAGCAATGTATCTTATTTATAAGGAATGGGTCTTACACTCTATTAGAGGCCCAAAAGTGTTTTTGTACAGGTGATGGGGCTTACAACTCAAGGAGAGGCCCAAAGATTTTAAACTGGCGATCGCGTCGAGATTTTTTATCATGTCGGGACTTATACAATATCTGAGACCCAAAATGGTTTTGGTTAAAGGGGATTGGGCCTTACACTCTATTAGAGGCCCATGAGTGTTTATACAAAAGATGGGGCTTACAATTCAAGGATAGGCCCATGTGATGGACAGTGATCGCACCGTCGCTTTGAAAATCGTATCGGGACTTATACAAGTGACTGAGGCCCAAAATGTTTGTATATTATAAGGGATGGTTCTTACACTCTATTAGAGGCCTAAGAGTGTTTGAAAAAGATTTATGAGGGTGAAAATCAAAGAAACCCTAATTTTATCATTTTTAAAAATAAATTCTTAAAGAAAATCAATAAATAATGATAAAATACCAAATAAGCTTGAATAAACAACTTGTGATTTTTGGTTAAGATTTGAAAAATGATGTTTTAATCACAAGATGAATTAAAACTCATTTGGTTTTGATTTTCATGATAAAAATCCACTTTTAAAAGTGTTTAAAACAATAAAAAATGAATTTATTTACAAAAATACCAACTATATTAAATAATTAATATAAATATGATTTTTTTGTGGAATAAAATATTTTAACATTTTTTGTGATTTTTTGCAAAAAGAACCAATCAAAAATCATTAAAATTGAGAGAGTTATTAATTTTCCAAATTATTTAAAAATAATATAAAAAAATAAAAAGTGGAAAAAGTGATAAAAAAGAGGACCTGGGGCGAGGGGGATTCGAACCCCAGACCTCTTGTGTGCAGCGTGCGCTTTCTACCACTGGGGTGGTGATACATTTGGTTATCAAAACCACCCCATGAATACATGAGGCATGCCTTGTTTTTTGCCTGGCCAAGGCAAGGTTTTGGCAAAAAACGTAAAGCTTGTAAATTTCTCATTTCTCCATGGATTGGGACAAAATTTAGGTCTATCCTTCCTAGAATTTCACAAGGAATCCAATGGTGGTGGTGGTTTTTTCATATGAGGCTCCTATTTCAAAACCCGATAGTGTTCTTGAAATAGGCCTATAATTGCATTTTCTATGCTACCTCTTGTTACATGCATGAATTACATGATGAATTGGTTCAAACACAACATATATAACATGTATGAGATATGCATGATCAGTGGACTTCAAAGCAATGCATAATTCAAAGAGTTCAAGTTGTGATGCTTACCTCTTTAGGAGCTTGTTATGCAATCTGTCAAGCTTCTTGTGCCAGAAGTAATTTGATGTTTTGGACACTCTCAATTGATCCCTTAGAAGCTTTTAGAATGGTTGGAACCAGCTGAAACCCTCAGGAACAAGTTTAAGCTCTTTCATGCAAAAAAGGCAAAAGTGACCAATATGGTAACTCTCTCAAATGGTGTTCTAGATGTGGGGAACCATTTGGGACAGTTCAAGGATGCTATTTGGAGTGTGTTTGAGGTTTTATCTGGTTTTGAAAGTGAGTGAATCAAGACATCGCTTGAAAAATGCAAAAAAGTCAAATTTTAAGGTTTTGAGAGGGGACTTTGTGATTTTGGTGTTACAGGTCACATGTGAGAGTTTGGACAGCTTAGATATGACATATTGGATGTGTTTGGATCATGAGAGGTGATGGAATTGCTCTCTAACTCAAAAACTCAGAGTTACCTTGCAAAAGAAGGCATTTTGGCCTAGAGAAAGGGATTTTGAGGAAAGAAAGTGTTGGAGTGCTTTGGTGTACTCAAATTGAGCACAAATGAGCTCTATTTATAGTAGAGCAAGTTTGTTTTGCAAGCAATAGTGTGTGGCAACTGCAGCAGGCTGTTGGCCAATTGGATCACTTTGGAATCTTAAGTCTCTAGCCATTGACTAGAGGTTAGAGCACAAGCTTTATAGCTTTGGTTCAGAGATAAAATTGGACTGAATTTAGTTAGAATAGGCTCAGTTCATGCCACCTTGGTGCATCCATTGAATGCTTGAAAACAAAATTGGAGTCTTGAAGCATCTTTAGCCTTTTTAGGTTTGGCATGCTATTTGTAGATTCATGGACTTTGGAGGCTTGGAGATCATATCATCCCCCTTGGGTTTGATCCTCAGATGTGTCCAAAATGATGACAAGGCTTGGATTTGTTAGATTTGAACAAATCGAGCAAAATGCACAAAATCTTCCAAGTCTGTCTTGGAAGAATCAGTTCATAAGGCCATGTTTCAAGGGTTGTATATCCTTGCTCAAATGGAATTTGGAGATGATCTGGTACTTGTTAGAAAGCCCTCATGGCATACTTTAACTATGATGTCCAACCCAAGAGCTGGTTTGGCTTGGATCAAGGTGAAAAATTTCCCTAGATTTTGGAAAAAGTAAGGCAGATTTTGACTTAGTGAAAATTTCACTAAGTGTTGGAAAAATGTGATTTTCATGTTTTCAGTCATTTTGATCACTCCATAACTAAATATCCATGAAGAATTGGAATGAGATGTAGTTGACACTTTTAAAGTATGCCATGAGAGCTAAAAATCCATCTTTGGATCATCTAAAATGGTTCCTTGGATCTCAAGTTATGATCCTTGGAAGTTGGTACCCTAGCCATTTTGTTTCATAACATAGAAAAATTCTAAGTTTTTTATGGTTACCCCTTTTACAAGTTATCTCACTTTTTTTGGTTTTTCTTGATGAATGATGATTCCAATCACACATTAACATCATTTTAGGGTTAAGGAACCATAATTGTGAAAAATCTCAAAAAGTCAAACTTTGACTTTTGTGCACATTTGACTTTTTGTCAGATGAATTCCAAACTGTGCGATCCTTTGTGAAATCAAGTCCTTGATCTAAATCAAACTTGATGGATATGTTCCATAGGTGTTATAGGGTGTATTGAATCATGTCCCAGGGTTTGGGAGCATGTCCAGGTCAAAAGTCAAAGGATCACTTGTCTTTTTCCCCAAAACCCTAATTGTGGTTCAGATGAAATTGAAACTTGTAGATCAAGCTTCTTGGATCAATCTATTGTTGCAAATGGATCAATGTGGTGTATTGGAGACCCTCAAATCATGTCTTGAGGCCTTGGCTCATGCTTTGTCCCAAAAGTCAACTTAGGGGTGAATTAGGTCAAGAAACCCTAATTCCTGATTTTTGATAAATGCATCCTCTGAGGTTAAATTGACTTGATGATTGGGTCCATGAGGTCCCATGGAGTCTCTTAGGTTATACTTTGAGCATTGGCTCATGCCCAGAGGAAAATTTCCATCTGGAGGCCTTGGTCGACCAAAACCCTAATTTGGTGACACTGGCGATCTTGAGGCTAGATCCACTTGGAATGTAGCAACCTTGTGCTTGGTTCTTGATGTGGGAGTCCTCTTGATCCTTTATAGGTGTTTGAGAAGTTAGACAAGTTAAATATCATGTCATTCCTTGATTGATCATTTGTCTAAGTGCTCTGATAGGGCTCAAAAACCCTAATTCTTGTTTGTGGTGAATGCTCACCCATCTGTGGGAGACTGATGAGGCATAACGACACATCCATATTATGGTGATGATTTGTACAATGATGGGGAATCTTAGTGGTCAAAATTTGGGGTATGACAGTAAGTCGGGCTCATCGTCAGTTAAGATGACCCACTCAATCCTCATTGCAACCATTTTTTACCTGAAAAGCAGAGGAAAATAGTGAATTCAACATTCCAGATCAAATCCACCCTTCCACCATAAATCAAGTGAAAGGGCGAGGAAAGGAGGCGAGGGGTTGTTGTAACCCAAAATTTGACCTCCCTTTTGCTTTTTACATAAGCATGTGCATTCGCATCACCGGCATATGCATCTGCACTTTTTCTCTATGATTTTTACAGGAATATTCAGATTTTCCAAGCCCGATTAATCGCATCCTTGCAAAGTCATCACATCATCCAAACAAGCACAAAACAAGGGTTTCCATGCCTACTCATCAAAACAAGTGGTGGAAAATCGAAACCGGGCCTCCAGCACTTGTTCCTAAGCAATTTGGGCAAATTTTGCCTAGAGTAATTGATTACCCTGTGCAGATTTGCAGATTATGCTGCATTTTCAAGACCTTTGTGTTCTACTTGGTTCTAGCATTGCGTGAAACATTCTAGACAGTTCAAGACCATTCAAGACACTCCACTTACATTTATTCCAATGCATCACTTGGAATTAAGTGCACCATGTTACTTAATTTCCAAGCATGTGAGCCTTTGATGTGGATTTGCATTGGGATTGCTCCACCGAGTTAACTAACTAACTAACCGAGTCAACTTCTGACTCGGTGAGTCAAGTGTAACTAACTCCCAAGCTAGCTCCAAAGCTCACTCCAAATCACATTCCAAACCTATCAACTCCAAACCAAAACTCTATATAAACAAAGCTCCACCATTTCACAAACCCAGAACCATTTCAATCATTTCTCACTCTCTTCACTCTCAATTCTCTTATTTCTCTCTGCATTTTTTGCAAGTTCTTCACCCTCAATTCTCTCATTTCTCTATGCATTTTCTGCAAGTTCTTCACCTTCATCATTGTTGAGTCCTTGCTTTTGAGGTTGGCATTAATTTTGGTAAAACTAACTTAGCAAAAAGATGTTGGACAAGATGTCCTAACATGACGAATTAAGTGCAGGTTAAGATGTTAGACAAGATGTCCTATCAGGAGGATTCAACATCTTTGTCTGTTACAGTTTTGAACTAACTGTTTTTGGTAACAGGTGTGATTGGAATATGACTAGGATTCCAGGTGGCACCTGAGATTGTGGAATCAGAGATTCTGATTCTAAATGAATTTTCAGTTTCCTTGTGAAGGAGACATATTTGGTAACTTGGGATTGAAGAAAGAATTAGGTCGCTAATTCTGAGGAAGTTATTTATTGCGCTTTTGAAGGCCAAGTCCACATGTGGTTTACATTATAAATAGGTTAGAGTTAACCTAGTTTGTGGATGATTGTTGCAGCTGTTTTAGAAGTACTAGGGTTTGTACTTTTGTGAGCCTCTCGCATATTGTGTGAATACCTGAGAAGGACTGTTTATTGAGTTGTAATATTTTCAGTCACTGCTGTGATTGGAAGGGATTTGAGAAGGGTCTCATACCTAGGGGAGTCTTAGGTAGAAATCTAGGAAGGGTAGTTTCTAGGTGCTAAGTTGTAAACGTTGGAGTTTAGCTTAGAACCAATTCTACTTAGTGATTTCATTCATGGCTTGGTAGCCCCCAGACGTAGGCGTTGTTGTTCACCGAACTGGGTTAACAATTTCTGGTGTTGTTTACTTTCTTCTGTTTACGTTTGTTCTTCCTTAGATCCTTGTGAGAAGCAGAGATTAAGTGTCACGACATCCTGTCTGGCATCTTCGTGATCTGCTTAACCAAAATTTCAATTGGTATCAGAGCAGGCATCCTGCTCTGTATCTGGGTGAGATTCAGGGACGATATTTTCTGGTTCTATGGATAAAGAAGGAGGAATTCTGAATAGACCACCAATACTGGATGATTCCAATTATGATTATTGAAAAGTTCGCATGGTAGCGTTTATCAAGTCTATGGTTGGAAAGGCTTAGAAGTCTGTGGTTAAGGGGTGGGATCCACCAAAGATCAAAGACAAAGATGGGAAGCTCACCGAGGAGGTGAAACCTGAAGAAGATTGGGATGATGAAGATGATAAGCTTGCTCAAGGAAACTCCAAAGCCTTGAATGCTTTGTTCAATGGGGTGGACAAGAACATCTTCAGACTCATAAAAAATTGTACTGTTGCAAAGGATGCGTGGGAAATCCTGAAGACTGCGTATGAATGCACCTCTCGTGTCAAATCCTCAAGGCTTTAGCTTCTCACTACTAAGTTTGAAAACTTGAGGAAGAGAGAAGATGAAAGTATACATGACTTTCATATGAATATTGTTGATATTGCCAACACATATAGTGATCATGGAGAGAAAATTCCTGAAGCCAAGTTGGTCAGGAAAATTCTAAGGTCTCTCCCCAAGAGGTTTGATATGAAAGTGACGGCTATTGAAGAAGCTCAGGGCATTAATACCATGAAGGTAGATGAGCTTATGGGATCACTCCAAACTTTTGAGATGGCAATTAGTGAAAAGGATGAAAAGAAGAAAAGTATTGCTCTGGTGACCAACCAAGAAGAGGGTGACATTAAAGAGGACTTGTCCAAAGCGGTAGGGTTCCTTGAAAAACAATTTCATCAACTGGCAAAGCAATTGGATGAGAAGTCTAAGACAAATGTTAAGGCTCAGACTTCTGACATCTATAGATCAAGAAACTTAGGGAGAAGACCTAGCTATGATAAGAAACTCAACCGAGGGAAGGGAGTTTAATGCTTTAAGTGTGGGGGTTTTGGACACACAAGAGGTGAGTGTCCCACATACCACAAGAAGGAGAAAAAAGGTCTATCCACCTCATGGTTTGAGGATGACTCCTCAAGCGATGAAGAGACTACTAAGAAGGTGTTTGCTATGACTGGAGTATATGATTCTGACAAGGAGTCAGATAACAGATCGCTCAATTCTAACGGCTTTGCTAAATTGTATCAACTAGGACAAGATCAGCAGAATCTTATCTCACAACTGTATGATGAAAGACGGAACTGAAATTCTGGCCTATGCAGACAGCAGATGTCCTAACACATGTTAAGACATTGTGCTACATAATCATTTAAACTCAGAGGCGCAATAGAAAACTAATGCCTTGAATATCAAAACTGCACCATCACAGATGTCATGACATCTGATTCAACATGTTTATCATGAACCCTAACAGAAAACGTAAATCTGCAGAATGATAAAGAACACAGTAATTGTTAACCCAGTTTGGTGCAAACTCACCTACATCTGGGGGATACCATTCCAAGAAGAAGACTCCACTATCTGTAGACTGTTACAAAGTTAAACTCCCCCGTTTACAACTTCATACCTAACATCTACCCAATGAACATCTTTACCAAGGTTAAACTCTAACGTTTAGAACCCTGATATGAGATACCCCACTCACTTCCCTTAATCACCAACTGTGATTTCTACATCATCCCTATCAATACAGAAATCTGTCAAGCATACTTGACAAACAAGCTAACTCAGATTTTCTTAAAAGCTTCATCCAAGAACAATACAGAATCCAATACCTCAAGGCTTATGGATCTGTGCGACACCTATATCTACCACAGTGTATCAACTGATACAAAGGGAGACTTACAACCTAGAAAGCCAACGACTCTCAAAACCCTAAACCCTTGTTTCTCATGCAAGAAAACAAGGTTACAATTGGCGTACTTAGGCATACAACAACCTAGGTCTAAGTCTTCTATTTATAGGCTTCTGCTTCCTTGGGCTTCAGTCTTCAGTCCTTGATCCATGCAGCAATTTCTCCTTGAGTGTTGCAGCAGATTAAAAACTAACTTAAGCCATTCAGTTCAGGATGTCAAGATGTTAAGACATCTTGTTCAACATCACGTCTTCAGCAGAATTATTTAGCTTGATTTCATTGTTGAGTTAACAATTATACTTTTCCAAAATTTGTTCAAAAACTCAGAGCTTTCAGGAACCATCTGGAAAC
Source organism: Lathyrus tuberosus (assembly GCA_022829125.1). Classification (NCBI taxonomy): domain Eukaryota; kingdom Viridiplantae; phylum Streptophyta; class Magnoliopsida; order Fabales; family Fabaceae; genus Lathyrus; species Lathyrus tuberosus. The sequence goes on along the minus strand of JALAZF010000087.1, from coordinate 6,504,183 downwards.
GATCTCAGAATTGGAGGATAAAGTGGAGTGGTTAAACTCCAAACTCAACAACCTGACCAAGTATATAAGGATGATGAACAATAGCTCAGACATGCTAGATGAAATCCTTATGTCAGGAAGAAATGCTGGAAGTGGAAAGGGTCTTGGCTATAATGATCAAGTTGAGATCAAAGGACATAGGACTGGATGAAACTCAGCGAACTCAGTCCAAGTGATGTCAAGAAGGATGTCTCAACATCATCAAAGGCCTCATAACAACTCTCTAGGAAAACAAAAATAGGACAAACAGTGTTACTACTGCGGGAAGTTTGGTCATATACAGGCTCACTGCTACAAGTTGAATGGATATCCTAAATCTTCAAAACAATCCAGAAGAAGAAGGAAGACTCCCAAAGGGAAGAAGAAATGGATACCTAAGGGTCAAACTGTAGCTTTCATTTCCTATACCTCCTTGAGGGCCTTCGCCAAAGAAGACTGGTACTTTGACAGTGGTTGCTCCAGACACATGACTGGTGTGAAGAAGTTCTTGGTTGACATCAAACCCCATCCCACTGGTCATGTCACCTTTGGAGATGGCTCAAAAGGAGTAATCAAAGGTGTTGGCAAGCTAAATTATGAAGGTCAGCCTTGCCTTGATAGAGTTTTGTATGTCAAGGGATTGACTGCAAATCTAATAAGCATCAACCAACTTTGTGACCAAGGTCTTAAGGTAAACTTCTCTGAATCTGAGTGCCTGGTTACAAATGATAAAGAAGAACTCATTATGAAAGGTGCCAGATCCAAGGATAACTGCTACTTGTGGGCTCCTCATGAAACTCAGAGTCCCTCCACCTGCTTGGTGTCTAGGGAGGATGAAGTAAAGCTGTGGCATTAGAAACTGGGGTATTTGCACTTAAAAGGAATGAAAGAAGTCATATCCAAGGAAGCTGTCAGAGGACTTCTAAATCTTAAGATAGATGAAGGGAAGATATATGGGGAATGCCAGATTGGGAAACAAACTAGAATGTCACACAAAAGCCTTCAACAACAAACCACCTCAAGGAACTTAGAGCTTCTTCATATGGATTTAATGGGACCTATGCAAGTTAAAAGTCTTGGAGGAAAAAGGTATGCCTATGTGGTTGTTGGTGATTTTTCTAGATACACTTGGGTGCACTTTATCAAGGAGAAATCAGAGGTGTTTGAAGTCTTTAAGGGATTGTGCCAGAGACTTCAAAGAGAAAAGGACCGTGGTATAATCAGAATCAGAAGTGATCATAGGAGGGAATTTGAAAACAACAAGTTTGATGAGTTCTGCTCCTCAGAAGGAATTAGTCAAGAGTTCTCTTCACCCATCACTCCTCAACAGAATGATGTGGTTGAAAGGAAAAATAGAACTATTCAAGAGTATGCAAGGGTTATGCTCCATGCAAAGAAACTTCCGTATCACCTCTGGGCTGAAGCAATGAACACAGCTTGCTACATCCTAAACAGGGTAACCATCAAATCGGGAACTTCTGCTACCTTGTATGAATTATGGAAGGGTAGAAAACCAACGGTGAAATACTTCCATGTCTTCGAAAGCAAATGCTACATTCTGGCAGACCGTGAGCAGAGAAGAAAGATAGATCCCAAGAGTGAGGAAGGAGTCCTCCTAGGTTACTCCACAAACAGCAGAGCATACTGTGTCTACAATCCAAGAACTCAAGTTGTATTGGAGTTCATAAATGTTGTGGTTGATGACTCTCCTATGGAGGTTGAATCTACAAATGATATTGGAGCATTCTTTCCAATGGAAGAGGAAGATGTCACAGAAGATGTTGAAACACCTCAAGACGACTCTGAAGATATTGCAGTACCCAACGATGACAATCACAAGTCTACTGTGACCGAGAGAGTTGACAAGGGACCTTCCATCAGAATACAGAAGGATCAACCTAAAGAACTCATAATAGGGGATCCAAATGGAGGTAGGATGACTAGATCACGGGATGTGGTGGCAAGTGCCTGCTTTGTGTCAAAGATGGAACCAAAAAATGTTAAGGAGGCCTTGATAGATGAATTTTAGATTAATGCAATGCAAGAAGAGCTTGAACAGTTCAAGAGACATGATGTTTGGGATCTGGTCCCTAGACCAGAAGGATCAAATATGGTCGGCACTAAGCGGGTCTTTAAGAATAAGCCTGATAAACATGGAGTTGTCACAAGAAACAAGGCCAGACTCATCGCACAGAGATATACCCAGATAGAGGGAGTGGATTTTGATGAGACTTTTGTACCTATAGCTAGACTGGAATCTGTACGACTGCTCCTTGGAATAGCTTGTCTTCTGAAGTTCAAACTCTTTCAAATGGATGTTAAAAGTGCCTTTTTGAACGGATATCTTAGTGAAGAGGTCTATGTGGAACAACCCAAAGGCTTTGTTGATCCAACATTTCCAAATCATGTCTACAAGCTGAAGAAAGCCTTATATGGGTTGAAACAAGCTCCAAGGGCCTGGTATAAAAAGCTGACTGAGTTCCTTGTTACAAATGGCTACAGAAAGGGAGGAATTGATAAAACTCTTTTCGTCAAAGAAAAGGAAGGTAACCTCATGATAGCACAAATCTACCTTGATGACATTGTTTTTGCTGGAATGTCTAAAGAAATGGTCCAACATTTTGTTAAGCAAATGCAGTCAGAATTTGATATGAGTTTAGTCAGAGAATTAACCTACTTCCTTGGTCTCCAAGTCAAACAAATGGAGGATTCCATTTTTCTTTGTCAAGGGAAATATGCCAAGAATATTGTTAAGAAGTTTGGCTTGGAAAATGCAAAACACTAGAGGACTCCTGCCCCTACACACCTAAAATTGACAAGAGATGAGAATGATATAAGCATTAATCAGAGTCTGTATAGAAGCATGATTGGAAGTCTCCTATACCTTACAACCAGTAGACCTGATATAACGTTCTCAGTAGGAATCTGTGCAAGGTATCAGGCTGAACCCAAAGCAAGCCATATTAATCAAGTCAAGAGGATTCTGAAGTATGTGAATGGAACATACAACTATGAACTACTCTACACACACAGCTCTGACTCTGTATTAATAGGATATTGTGATGCTGACTGGGCTGGAAATGCAGATGATTGAAAAAGTACCTCAGGGGGATGCTTTTTCTTAGGAAACAATTTAATTTCCTGGTTCAGCAAAAAGCAAAATTGTGTCTCTTTGTCCACTGCTGAAGCTGAGTACATTGTAGCAGGGAGTAGCTGCTCTTAAATGATGTGGATGAAACAAATGCTAACTAAATACAATGTCCCACAAGATGTTATGACACTTTTCTGTGACAACTTAAGTGCAATAAATATTTGTAAGAATCCCATCTAGCACAGCCGAACTAAACACATTAACATCAGGCATCACTTCATTCGAGATCTGGTGGAAGATAAAGTCATCACTCTCGAACATGTGGCCACAGAAAATCAATTAGCTGACATCTTCACTAAAGCTCTGGATGCAAATCAATTTGAGACATTGAGAGGCAGGCTTGGAGTTTGCCTTTCTAATGAGGCATAACTTTCCAATGGTTGGGGGGAATGATATTCTAGTCTCCGAATATGTATTCCCGCCATAGTGAGATGATTTTTCAGTATTCTCTCTTATTCTGTTTTTTTTTTCATTTTCTTCTTTCTTTTGGTTGAGTAAGGGCTGAATGCCCAGGATAATTTTCGTTTTTCTGTTGGGTGTGTAAGTTTAATTACTTTGAACTAGTTTATTGGTTTTTGAGTTAGTCCTTCTACCTTTGTCATATTGTGGCTAAAAAGGGGGAGAATTACTAACATCACTAACCACTGCTGACTGCTGATTATCTACTAACCACTGAGGGGGAGTAGATCTGAACTGATTGAGGGGGAGACATGTTTTGATTCCGCTGCTGCTCTGATAGTGGTCTCCCTGATATGTTTCTGCAGGTTAATGGAAGTTAGTTTTAGCCAAAATCTGCCAAAGGGGGAGATTGTTGAGTCCCTGCTTTTGAGGTTGGCATTAATTTTGGTAAAACTAACTTAGCAGAAAGATGTTGGATAAGATGTCCTAACATGATGAACTAACTGCAGGTTAAGATACTAGACAGATGTCCTATCAGGAGGATTTGACATCTTTGTCTGTTACAGTTTTGAACTAACTATTTTTGGTAACAGGTGTGATTGAAATATGACTAGGATTCCAGGTGGCACCTGAGATTGTGGAATCAGAGATTCTGATTCTAAATGAATTTGCAGTTTCTTTGTGAAGGAGACATTTTTGGTAACTTGGGATTGAAGAAAGAATTAGGTCGCTAATTTTGAGGAAGTTATTTGCTGCGCTTTTGAAGCCCAAGTCCAACTGTGGTTTACATTATAAATAGGTTAGAGTTAACCTAGTTTGTGGATGATTGTTGCAGCTGTTTTAGATGTACTATGGTTTGTACTTTTGTGAGCCTCCCGCGTATTGTGTGAATACCTGAGAAGGATTGTTTATTGAGTTGTAATATTTTTAGTCACTGTTGTGATTGGAAGGGAATTGAGAAGGGTCTCATACCTAGGAGAGTCTTAGGTAGAAATCTAGGAAGGGTAGTTTCTAGGTGCTAAGTTGAAAACGTTGGAGTTTAGCTTAGAACCAATTCTACTTAGTGATTTCATTCCTGGCTTGGTAGCCCCCAGACATAGGCGTTTTTGTTCACCGAACTGGGTTAACAATTTCTGGTGTTGTTTACTTTCTACTGTTTACGTTTGTTCTTCCTTGGATCCTTGTGAGAAGCAGAGATCAAGTGTCACGACATCCTGTCTAACATCTTCGTTATCTGCTTAACCAGAATTTCAATCTTCATCTTCTTCCCCAAACCACCCTAAATCTCCATTATCACCATTAAAGAGTAGTAGATTTCACATTGAAATTGCTTTCTCTTGAGCTTAAGCCTTTATTCATCTCCGATTGTGTTTGGATTTCTAGAATCACAACAAATTCAACTTCAGTTCAAGTGTTCATATCAATTAATTCGGTGCAAATTCGATCTCAGTGCATTTTCGCGTTTTTGCTCGGTTTCGCTACTATTCAAAGTGCAAGTGCAGAATTCTCTAGTTTTCTCAGTTTTTCTCTACTTATTTTCATCACATTTCCTTGCAACAATCACCAAGCCAATTCTCCAGCTTGTAGGTTGGTAGCTCTTGCTTTATTTACTGTTTCGATCATTTTCGCGCATGTACGATGTTGTTTCAATAGCTTTTTGGTTCGATGAATCATGTGATTGTTGGATCTTTGATCCCATGTTTAATGCTTTCAATTTGTGTTTAAATGCTCATACATGATGTAATTTTCGTGCACAAATTCATACCATAGCATGTGGTAGTTTTGATAAGTGATTAGGTGCTGGAAGTGCATTTTGAAAAGCTGTTTTTTGCCACTATTACAGTGGTAATCGATTACTCATATGAGGTTAATCGATTACTCTGTACAAATTTTCACTAATTCTGTTATTTTCAAGCAGGTAATTGATTACCTGCATTGTGGTAATCGATTACCACTATATAACAAAATGTCATTTTTGAGTTTTTCCAAGCTTGTTTGACATTCTTTCCTCCTCTAACATCCATGAATTGATATGCTTGATATTTGTGGATGTTTTAGGTGCTGTTTAGCCTCTGTTTGAAGCATTCTTGCAATAATTCGATGCACGATTTATCGATTATGTAACTGCTTACATTTTTTGGCATTACTTCGGCCATGATCATTCTTGCACATCTTTTGCTCACATGTTAACATGATTTGTGATACATGCTAATTAATATTTGGTACTGTTTTGCACTTTCATTCATGTTGGCATTAAGTTTGTTCTTCAAAGAATGAGCTTAATCTTGTATAATCAATAATCCACACTTTTGCTTTAATGATTTTGCATCTCTTTGGAAAATTGTTAGCACATCAATTCCCTTTGGTTGATTAATCAAAACCTTGTTTCGATTAGTTAATCCTTCCTTGCTCTTCTCTTTAGGCTTCCTTTAAAGTCTTGTTCGCACGACGCACTAGAGCACTGTACAAATGGGCGCTGCTATGCTGTCCATTTTAATTTTTGCACTATACTTTGGTGCTAGAGAAGGGATGAGAGTGGAGAATTCCTACACTAATCTTGATTATTTTGGGTAGGGGATGAATGACCCTATGCTTGGAATAATCGTCTCTACCTCCAAGTTGTAGTGCCTTTTAATCCTCAGTCGAGTGGATCCTTGATCACTCCTACCCCTTTTAATCTCTCTTTTGATCAATCACCATTCTCTTAGTTAAAGATCTTGGTCTCTTGGGTTAATAACCATCTTTTGGTTCAACACCTCTTTTCTGATCAATCATTGTTCATTGATTCCCCATCAGGGTCGTGATCACTTGTTCCGTTGGTTAATCACAGTCATACTGTTAATACCAATTCTCTTTTTCCCTTGCGGTCGTAATCTTTTTCTTCGGTCAACACAGTTTTCCTGTTAAACACTGAAACCCTTGCGGAGTTCGCAACCTTCTCTTGGTTCTTCTCCCTTTGATTCATTAACCACTGCCTGTCAGTTAAAACACCAATTTACACTTCTTCTCAGTTAACCACAGTCTATCTGTTAACATACTGAGTTCCTCTTGGGTTAATCACCTTTTCTTGGTTAATCACCCATTTCTCAGTTAACCACAACATGTGTGTTAATATACTTGTTGGTTCTTGGATTGGCTAGAATTTTGGTAAAACAAAGTTGTGCAATGTTGATGTCACATGGGTGATGTCTTAACATTGAGTCTTAACATTGGTTTATGTTAAGTATTTATCTTGTTGAAGTTATGAATTCTGATGTCACATGCGATGTCATGACATCAGGTCTGTAGAAGATTAATAACATCAGGTTTAGTGATGTTGTTAGGGTTCGCGTTTTAGCTGGATATTGGGAGAGTTGTTAGCCTCATTGGATGCGGATATCTTGGGATAGATATTCTCTATTGCATAGAGATTTGATGCAGATTTGTAGGGAGGTTTAAAGACTGAGATTTAAAAAGATTTTGGGGAAAAAATCTGTTTTAAAGATTCAGTTTTAAATAACAAATCAGGTCAGATATTGCAGATGATCCAAGCCCAATTCAGATGGCTATATAAAGCGCATCAACCAAAGGAAGAAGATACAGAAAGTAGACAGAAGATAGAGAGCTTTGACTGGAGGTTAAGCATTGTCTTTGTTCGAGTATTGTGTCAACCATTCAAGAGTGAATTGGTGACTGTAATTTGTCCTCTCTAAAGCTGTGAAGTAAGAGAGTTTTTGTAACTTGATCAAAGCTGTGAAACAGGATCAAGGTGGTTCTCAAAGTGTTTGATCTTTGAGAGGTTTTAGGGATTGAGTAGTGTTCTCATACCTAAGTGGGCTCTTAGGTAGAAATTTCATTAGTAGGAATTAAGTTTAGGAGATTGTCAACTAGGTTGTTGAGTCTGTAAATTAATTCTACAAGTAGTGAATTTCATCCCTGGCTTGGTAGCCCCCAGATTAAGTTGCTGAACTGAACTGGGTAAATAATTCTGTGTGTTCTCTTGTTGTTTGTTATTGTCCATAGCAGAGTGTGTTGTTGTGACATTAAGTGTGACATCACATATCTGGTACCAGAATTTCAATTGGTATCAGAGCAGGCATCCTGTCTGTCTCTGGGTGAGATCTAGGGAAGTTACTTTCTGGTGTAAAGATGGACAAAGAAGTTGGAGGATTTGCCAACAGACCCCCTATTTTGGATGGCTCTAATTATGATTATTGGAAGCCAAGGATGATTACCTTTTTGAAATCCTTGGACAACAGGGCTTGGAAGGCTATCATTAAAGAATGGAAAGCACCTGTTGTTGTTGAGAAGGATGATGCTGGGAAAGAAAAAGAGGACACCTCAAAGCTGAAGCCTGAAGAAGAATGGACCAAGGAAGAACATGAGCTTGGCCTTGGTAACTCTAAAGCCCTAAATGCTATCTTCAATGGAGTTGATAAGAACATCTTCAGGTTGATCAACTCGTGTAAAGTTGCTAAGGAAGCATGGGATATTTTGAAGGCTACACATGAAGGAACATCTAGAGTTAAGATGTCAAGACTTTAGCTTCTAACATCAAAGTTTGAAAGTCTGAAGATGAAGAAAGATGAGACTATCCATGACTTCCACATGAGTATTCTTGAGCTGTCCAATGCATCCAGTGCTCTTGGAGAAAAGATGTCAGAAGAAAAGCTTGTAAGGAAAATCCTTAGGTCCCTTCCTAAGAGGTACAAGATGAAGGTGACTGCCATTGAATAAGCACAAGACATCAGCCAGATGAGGGTTGATGAGATCATTGGATCTCTTCAAACTTTTGAGCTTGGGTTGAATGAGGAAGAACCTGAAAAGAAGCCAAAGAGTATAGCCTTGGTTTCAAATGGTCAAGAAGGGAAAGGGAATAGTGCTGAATCCCAGGAGGATCTATCTCAGGCCATTGTTATGTTGGGAAGTCAGTTCAACAAGGTGTTCAAAAGAATGAACAAGAACTTCAAGCCTAATGTCAAGAACATCGCTTCTGACATCAGCAAGTCTAAGGAGAAGGATGAAGAGAAGACTGCTCAAGACAAGGGTGTTCAATGCTTTGAGTGTGAAGGTCATGGACATGTTAAGAAAGAATGTCCCACATTCCTGAAGAACCAGAAGAAAGGAATGACAGTTTCTTGGTCAGACTCTGACAGTGAAAGTGAAGGAGAGTCAGCCAAACATGTCAAAGCTTTAACTGGAACAGTTGTTTTTTATGGTGATTCAAGTGACGAGGAACTGACTTTTGAGGAGTTAGCTTCCACTTATCAAGAGCTTTGTCTGAAGAGTGCAGAAATCTGTCAAGAAAGTGAAAAACAGAAGAAACAGATTGTTCAGCTTGAGACTGCTAAAGCTGATTTGGAAAATGAAGTCTTATTGGTCAAAGCTCATCTTGATCATATGACCAAATCTGTTAGGATGCTAAACAGTGGTACTGACACACTTGATAAGATCCTTCAGATAGAAAAGGTTGCTAGAGATAAGTCAGACATAGGATTTGTGGTTGAGGAAAAGGTATCTGCTGAAGCAAGCACTTCAGGAACCAAGAAGGAGATGTCTCAACCAATGTCTCAACTCCACACAAAGAGACAGGATCCTAAACCTAAACAGGTTGCTCATCCACAACCTCAAAATGTTGGGAAGAGGCATGCTCATGGTCCTCATCAAAGAAAGGCACATGTTTCTGGAGCTAGGTAGTATATGCCTCCACAATATCATAAGAGCATGCAGGCTTCTAGGTTCAAATAGAACTTGTTCCATCAGATGTCTCAACATCAGGGAAACATGTATGGCTATGGATATAATAATGCAGTGCCTTATTATTATGGAAGAAGGAAACCTCATCACCATAGAAGACAGCCTAAGAGACAGAATCCTCACTACAGGAGACAGGCTAACTATGGGAGAAGAAGACAACATTATGGGTGGCAGCCACAGCAGTATCATCATCAAGGTGGCAGAAGGTTTAACCACTTCAGAGAAGACAGAGTTAGGTGCTTTTACTGTGGCAGATTTGGACACATGCACTTTTCTTGTTTCAAGCTACATGGTTATCCCAAGTCTAACCCTCAACCCAGACAGAAGGTGAACAGGCCCAAGGTTGTTAAACAGTGGGTTCCTAAGGCTGAGGTTACATGCCTATTGGGTCACTTTTCAGTTAGACACTCTGCTAAGGATGGTTGGTACTTTGACAGTGGGTGTTCAAAGCACATGACTGGATTCAAAAGCCAATTGGTGGAAGTCAATTCTTGCGCCTCAATTGATGTTACTTTTGGAAATGGAGAGAAAGGGGTGGTGAAAGGTGTTGGAAAAGTGAAGTATCATGATGGACCTAATCTTGACAATGTGCTTCTTGTCAAAGATTTGAGTGCTAACCTGATTAGCATAAGTCAGCTCTGTGATGATGTATATAAGGTCAGCTACACTAAAGATGAGTGTGTGATAACTAATGAAGAAAATGAGGTAGTAATGAAGGGAATAAGATCCAGAGATAATTGCTATCAATGGGTACCTCAAGTGGACAACTTATCTGGTGATGTTAAGGTTGATGTTGTAACATTAGATTGTGACAACAAGTGTGAAAGTCTGCTGAAAGGTCAATTAGGGTTAATTACTCTTAATGTGAATCCTTTTAAATTTTTAAAAGGAAAGTTAACTTGGAGGGAGAAACTCATTGATTGGTCTTTAAGGGATACAAAAAATCAGGCACCATACCTCAGACGATCATTCCCTATTGTAGAAATATCACGTTTCATCAAAGCTCATATCTCCCGACTGTTCACCTCCTTCAACAAGAAGAATCATCTGAACCTATACTGCTTCAAGGGAACCATGTCAAAACAGATGTCTTCTCCATCAAATAAATCTGCCTCACAAAGTTCCTCGCGAGATAAAGCTAGGGTTTCTATAGAAGACAGGACTGCAGAAGAAGCTTTGAATGTAGAACCCATCTCTATGATGTTCCCAGAGTCAGGTAAATCTAGACCTTCTAAACTTGTTTCAAAAAGGGATGGGACTATCTTTAGAGATAATGAAACAAAGAAGCTTGTTACTAGTGTCCTATTCAGTGATAAAACAGCACCTAGGTCATCCACTTCTCAAAATGGTGAAGAAAGGGTAGATGTTGACAAAAGCTTAGGTCAGATTGTCGATAAGATCTTTGAGAAAGGGCTTCCTATAAAGCGTATATCTAGACCACTGAGACAAATGGCTGCTGAACATTCTGAAAGGGAAAAGAGTGACATGCAATCTACTAAAACCAATCTCCACAGATTGGCTGTGTCAGTTATTGAAGATGCTGAGATTGAAGCTGAAGCTGAAAGAGAAAGGGATACGCATGTTGAAGAGGAAGTTGTTGTTGAACAAGATGTTGAAACATCACCTGCTAGAGATGTTACCCCCAGTCCAAGAGGCAAGAACGATGCTGATGTAGTGAATGTTGTTGACTTATCTGACAATGAAGTAATTGGTAATGTTGTTCCTGGGATTGCCAAAAGATTGAAGAATAAGAAAGGAAAGACTGTGGAATCTTCTCCTAAGATGACTGTTGGTCCTACAAAACCTTGGAGCAAGGTTGCTACATCCTCTAAAAAGAGGAAGACAAGGGAAGATTCTGATTCTGACTTTGATGTTGAGGATGATGTTCAAGACATCACACCTGTCAGAAAAACAATTTTGAAGAGAATCTCTGACAAAGTCCCTGACGTACCAGTTGACAACATTTCCTTTCATTATGCCAGCAGTGCATCAATGTGGAAATTTGTATGTCAGAGAAGACTAGCCCTAGAGAGGGAGCTTGGGAAAGAAGCTTTAGAGATGAAGGATATTATGGAGCTGATTAATGAGGCTGGGTTGGTGAAGACTGTGACCAAATTTCCTAAGTGCTATGAGGGTCTTGTCAAAGAATTTGTTGTCAACATTTCTGGAAAAATTGCTGATAAAAAGAGCATTGATTTCATGAAAGTTTATGTGAGAGGAAAGTGCATTAATTTCTCTCCAAGTACTATCAACAAGTATATGGGAAGAGATGATGAAGAGTATAGTGAACTTGAGATGACTGATAATGAAATATGTAAAGAGATTACAGCTGGTCAGGTAAAGGTTTGGCCATTGAAAGAGAAGTTGAAGGCTAGTAAACTTAGCATCAAGTATGCCATTCTTCACAAAATTCGTGTAGCCAACTGGGTGCCAACAAACCACAAGACAACAATAGCTGTTGGATTGGGTAGGTTTATCTATGCTGTTGGGAAGAAGATCAAGTTTGACTATGGAAGCTACATCTTTGAGCAAGTAGTGAAACATGCTGAAACAAATGCTATCAAGTTACCTATATCATTCCCATCCCTTGTTTGTGGAATCATCTTGGAGCAATATCCTGAAACTTTAACAAGTTCAGATATAGCTTGCAAGAGGGAGTCAGCCTTGTCCTTGCATCCTAAGTTTTTTGCTGGACATCATGTTCCAGACATTGTTGTAACATCAGATGCTGGTGGCAAAAAGAGTACCAAGGTTGAATTACTTGAAGAACTGAAGGCCACTTGCAAAGATCTTGACGAGGTCATTAGCACCAGCACAACAAGAAAGATGAAGATAGAACTGCTGACAAAATCCTTGGAACAAGGTGATAAAGGTGCTAATGTCAATACTGAAAATTCAGAAACTGAAGATGGTGGAGATGGTGCCAGTTTTGATGAAGACTAGTTTACTTGCTTCTTTTTCTAGATAGTAGTTTAGTTTTATTTTTTTCTGTTTTTTATGCACTTGATGTGCCTAATATGTAATTTGAATATTGTGCCTGTTTATGTACTATTTATGTTTTTATGTTCTATGATTTGTCTTGTCTTGCATGCTGCCTTTAGACTGACAATGAGAGCTTGTTTAGGACTAACTGTAGTGAGTAGGACTTTCTTGTTGAGGTTTGTCCAATTGTGGCTAAAAAGGGGGAGAATTAGCCAAGAGTTAGTCAAGGTGTTGCAATGCCAAGAAGAAGAATTAGTCATTATGCAATGCTAAGGAGTGCAGCTAGTGTGATGCTGAAATGCAGATATTGAGGGGGAGAGTTGTTGAATAGTTGCTGGTACGCTGATTCTTGCTTTGAGGGGGAGCTTGCCCTATGCTGCTGATTAGTGTTTGAAGTCTGTGCAGCTGTTTGAAGAAATGCTGCTACTAGTTAGTGATGAAGTATGTAGCAGAGTATTGGAGTGTGTGCAGCATGCTGAAAGCATTTTGAAGTTGTTTGAAGAAGTGCTGCTATGAGTTTGATACTAATTTTTTCCGCTGCTGAAGTCTCTGATGTTGCAGAGATTGTTTTAGCCAAAATTAGCCAAAGGGTGAGATTGTTGGTTCTTGGATTGGCTAGAATTTTGGTAAAACAAAGTTGTGCAATGTTGATGTCACATGGGTAATGTCTTAACATTGAGCCTTAACATTGGTTTATGTTAAGTATTTATCTTGTTGAAGTTATGAAGTCTGATGTCACATGCGATGTCATGACATCAGGTCTGCAGAAGATTAATAACATCAGGTTTAGTGATGTTGTTAGGGTTCGCGTTTTAGCTGGATATTGGGAGAGCTGTTAGTCTCATTGGATGCAGATATCTTGGGATAGATATTCTCTGTTGCATAGAGATTTGATGCAAATTTGTAGGGAGGTTTAAAGACTGAGATTTAAAAAGATTTTGGGGAAAAAATCTATTTTGAAGATTCAGTTTTAAATAACAAATCAGGTCAGATATTACAGATGATCCAAGCCCAATTCAGATGGCTATATAAAGCACATCAACCAAAGGAAGAAGATACAGAAAGTAGATAGAAGATATAGAGCTTTGACTGGAGGTTAAGCATTGTCTTTGTTCGAGTATTGTGTCAACCATTCAAGAGTGAATTGGTGAGTGTAATATGTCCTCTCTAAAGCTGTGAAGTAAGAGAGTTTTTGTAACTTGATCAAAGTTGTGAAGCAGGATCAAGGTGTTTCTCAAAGTGTTTGATCTTTGAGAGGTTTTAGGGATTGAGTAGTCTTCTCATACCTAAGTGGGCTCTTAGGTAGAAAGTTCATTAGTAGGAATTAAGTTTAAGAGATTGTCAACTAGGTTGTTGAGTCTGTAAATTAATTCTACAAGTAGTGAATTTCATCCATGGCTTGGTAGCCCCCAGATTAAGTTGTTGAATTGAACTGGGTAAACAATTCTGTGTGTTCTCTTGTTGTTTGTTATTGTCCATAGCAGAGTGTGTTGTTGTGACATTAAGTGTGACATCACATATCTGGTACCAGAATTTCAATACTGATCTCATTTTGAGTTAATCACCATCTCTTGGTTAATCACTCATCGTTTTTTGGTTAATCACAGTCCTTCTGTTAAAACCAATACCCTCGTGAGTTGGTAACCCTTTTTTGATTCGAATACTCGCACCCTTGGGTTAGTAACCTTCTTTTGATTCAAATACCCTTATCGTTGGTCAAGTACTGCTTGTTTGGTCAGTACCAACATCCCCAGTGGGTCACAACCTTTTCTCGGTTCTACACACGTCCTTTGGGTCACAACCTTTGCTCAGTTCTACACCCGTCCCTTGGGTCACAACCTTCGCTTGGTTCTACACCCGTTATTTTGGTTGATCACAGTTTATCTGTTAAAGCCTATCTCCTCGCAGAGTTGTAACCTTTTCTTTCTTCGGTTAACCATTGTTTATCAGTTAATATACCAAAATCCCTTCAGTTAAATACCTTCTCTTGGTTCAGTACTCTCTCCTTTTGGTTCATCACACACCTGCTATTGACACCAAAACCCTTGTTCCCCACAGAGTCTTAATCTCTTTCTCTTCGCTTAACCACTGCCAGTCAGTTAACATACTGAATCTCGTTTTCTCTTGGTTTTGACACCATATCTTTGTTTGTTCCCCAGTAGGGTCGCTAACCCTCTAATCCCTGACACAATTCTTTGTTCTCTTACTCCCCAGTGGAGTTTCTATTATTCTATCTCTTCTTGGTTTCGACACCACTCTTGCACCTCTATCCTCAGCACAGTTACTATTGTTTCCTTTGCACGTCTTTCTTGGTTCTGACCCCAACTATTTTGCATCCCCAGCGGAAATTTCTCCCTTTTATTTTCTCTTGGTTTTGACACCATTTTCCCTTTCCTTTTCCGTATTGGTTCCACGAACTACGTACGCTCTGATTCTTTATTCATTAGAATGTAAGATATGTAGGCACAAGATTGCGATGATCTTGGCGAGCACACTCTCACTTTCTCCGCTCCTTTCTCTTTCTTGTCATTGGTTCCATAAACTACAGCGCCTGATTTCCTCATTGCACTATGAGGGTATGTAGGCACGAGGGTCCTAATCCTCCGCCATCACTTTCTTTCTTTCTTTTTTCTTTTCTCTTCTTTCTCTTTTTTTAGCTAGAAGCCTTTAGATAGATAACCCATCCAAGCCTAAAAGCAAGCAAAATGGTTCCCGTCGAGTACCACGTATGCGTTAGGTGCTAGTATTTTCCTTTCGCATAACCGACCCACTGACCTGTTTCTCTTATCTTTGGGTTTTATCGATATTTTCCCTATCATCTGAGACTAAATAAAGTTCGGTGGTGACTCTGTTGTATCTTTGAGTGTGCGGTTCACTCAGGTATAATCCCGCTAGCTTCAGCTGGCAACTCTGCTGGGGAGTCCTTGCTCTTGCGAGTTAGAGCCTCGCCTAGTTCTGTTTGTTTCCTGGCTAGCTGGGACTCCCCAGCTTCAGCTGGCGACTCTGTTGGGGAGTCCTTGCGCTTGCAAGTTAGGGTCTCGCCTAGTTTTGTTTGCTTTTCTTGCTTATTTGGGTGTTTATCTTCTGCGCTTTACTCGCTTTATTTTACTTGCTCTAGCTTTACGTTCATTTACTGCATTTCTTTACTGCTTTGAATATTCATTTACTGCATATTCTGGATATCTGCTATATTTTCTGATGTTGTTGGGATGAGTAGATATTATTGGAGAGAAATGTAACGCCCCAGTTTTTGTTAGTTTTATTTAATCGAGTCGATTTAATTAGTTCTATTATTATATTATTTTATTCTTGACTTTTATTTGATAATATATTATTTTTCATCGTGAATATGTTTTATCGCGTTTTGAGAGCGTTTGCGTGATATTTGAGCGTAGGGGTATTTTGGTCATTTCACTTATTTTTCTTAAGTTAGAAACTTAAATAGAAATAGAAAGAGAGAAAAATAGAGAGAAAGAAAAAGAGAAGAAGAAAAAGAGAAAGAAGGAAAAGGAAGAGAAGAAAAGAGAGAAAAACTTGGAAATTAAGAAAATTGATCAACCGACTTTTCAAACACGATTAAATTGAGTAAGGGTGCGAAACTCGATTACTTATACTTGTGTATGATTATGTATGTATGTTTTTGGTTGTTATTGGATTGAAATTGAATATAGAGCAAAAACCATAATATGTTGAAATTGTTAGAATTCGATTAAATTGTGTCGGAAATCATGTTTTAAGGTTCCTTATTGTTGATACATGTTAGTTAGGTGTTGTTGAGCATTCAATTGGTATTTTTCTGGTGTTTAGAAGAGATTTGGAGAGGAAAATGGTTGAATTTCGCAGAAAAATTATGCAGGAAAAATTCTGGTTTTCCACTGCCCATACGCGTATCACTCAAGGCAATACGCGTATTGGTTAAGGCAATACGCGTATGGCAATGAAGGAATGAGGGAAATACGCGTATGGAGTTCCATTTTCTCGGCCATCTGCTCATTTGCGTAATGGTATGTGTAAGGGGTTGGGCAATACGCGTATCAAGTGAGGCATTACGCGTATTGGGGTTTTAGAGGAATTTTTGAAGAGGAATTGGTCTCTGCTCATATGCGTATCACCTTGGGCAATACGCGTATGGCTTAAGGCAATACGTGTAGGACCAGAGAGGGTGCATAATTGTGTCTTTTCGCAATTCCTTTTCGTTTTACTTCCGTAACTTGTGTTCTGATTATCCGTTTTGAACATACTTGGTATCGTTGGAAAGCTATTGAGTTGTACTTTCTTATTAAAATGGTTTGAGATTGTTGGCCGATTTAATTATGTTGGGAATTTGGAATAGTGTTGTTTTGTCGACTTTTGTCATTGTAATTGTGTGTAATTGATGTGTATCATGCAATGTGCTATTGATATGAGTATTGTATGACTTGTGTGCTGTTGTGTGATGAAAATGCATATGATAAAATGTTGTGATGATGGTTTGTGGCCTAAGGGCAAGTAAATACAATGTGTTGTATTTGATGATATATGCATGATTATGGATGTGTATATGTGTGCATTTGAATGTCATGAGTCATTGTATGTCAAGCATCATGATATGCATTCTTGTGATGTCGTGTGCCCTAGTGGGTGTGAGCGACGAAACGATTCCAGAGGGAATCCGCTATAACATCGTGTGCCTTATACAAAGAGGACCTAAAGCGATGATTATAGACGATCGTGTGCCTTATACAAAGAGGACCTAAAGCGATCGAATCGTGTACCTTATACAAAGAGGACCTAAAGCGATCCATAAACGTCGTATGCCTTATACAAAGAGGACCTAAAGCGACGGGGAACATCGTTTGCCCGACGGGGAGTTACACTAAGTAACAAGCGATGATTCCAATAGATCCTGAGTGAACTAATGATGAATGGATTGATTTTGGGTGGAATTGTGAATGGAATTGATGAGTTGAAATATATATATATATATATATATATATATATATATATATATATATATATATATATATATATGTTGTTGATAAATGCATTGAGCTTGATTATATATGCCTTGGTGATGGATGTATGAGATATGCATTGTGTTGTTTTGTGTTTGAATTCTGGTGTAAGTTGTGGTGAGAATATTTTACATGTGTATTTTTGTGTTATTATATAATTGTATGCAATTATATTATGATTGTGTTTCTCACCCTTCTGCTGTTTTGAATGCTCTATGAGGCATTGCAGATTAGATGCTGGGGGTCTTTTTGTGAAGCCTAGGTCTTCATTCTTTTGTCGGTCGGCTCTGATATGTAGCACCGGGTAGTCGGGGAGATCGTTGTGATTTATGTGTATATGTATATATATATATATATCTTTTGGATTGTATATGTATGGATCTGTGTATGACCGACAAACTTTTTATGTGATATATATATATATATATATATATATATATATATATATATATATATATATATATATATATATATATATATATATGAGATTCAGTTGCAGATTTTCCGCTTTTATTCTGTATCTGAATTGTGGGTAGTAGAAACTAAGTTCCTCTGTTAATTGCTACCTGATTGATGCATATCTATATGAGCAGGTTTATTGTATTTTGTCTCAATTGATGTGACTCCTTATTCTATGCCATGAATGTTTTAATTATACTCTGATGAAATTTTTTATCGCTTTATCTATTTGGGGGTATAGATTGGGGGTGTTACAAGAAACGTCCTAACACCGGGCTTGAGCATGCACATAGGCTAGAACGTGGATAGTTGTGAGGCCTGCGTTTTGCGCGTTGGGTTACCACGAGAGCCATATCCCAGATCGTGATTCGCTTGAGAATACTTCCGTCCTTCGAGTATTCGCTACGGTGGGGGGTTTTCATTCTGAGTCCTATGGTTTGGGTGACCTTTCTAGGGACCACCTTGTTGTGTCTAGATCACACCTGTGAGTGGGACATGGGTTTGTAGCGAGCGATTTTTGTCGGTGACGCGACCACCTTATCGCTGGGTTTTCCTCACCGCAATGGTAGGAGGGGGTACTACTTTCTGATTTCTTATTTATCCCATGAAGCTAAAAGGGAAAGGGAAGTTATCTAAAACTAACCTTGCACGTGGATGTTTAACTGAACAAACGCTTAAAAGAGATTGGGGGGTCCGGGGTCATATTATACAATGGGGAGTTGTCAATTACCCATCCTATATGTGGTTACCCATAGGATATCAGCTTTAGATTTTGCTTTGTACTTGATGGTGTTTATCCGTAAATGGGTTGGGAAAGTTTCTTGGGAAGTATGAGTGAGTGAGTTGATGTTGATGTTCGGATTTTCCCGATGTTTTTGGTAAGGTACTGGACCTAAGTTTTAATTGATGTGTAAAGGTACTAGACCTAGAGTTTTTGATTAGTATGCTCGCTAAGATTTCACAATCTTATGCCTACGTATTCCCGTTTAAACGAAACAGGGAAATCAGAGCAATCGTATTTCCTCCTATTCTAAGGGAGGAAAAAGATATTTGATGTCTTGTTTAAAGCCCAAGATTGAAGCTAAAAGGTTTATTTGTGTCTTGTTCAAAGCCCAAGACTGAGGCTAAAGGTTTGACTGAGAGAGAATTTGTCATCTCGAAGGAGGGATTGTTGATTTTTGTGTGCCTTGATCAAAGCCCAAGGTTGAAGCTAAGAGGTCGATTGACTCCACAAGGGGAATCCTTACCCAAAGCCTAAGAGGAGATTGGATAAGTGTAATACCCCAAAATTTGCTCTCCCTTCTTGTCATCTTAGCATAGCATTATCATTTATCATATCATATTCACCTCATTAGCATTGCATTGCATATTTCACATAGAAAAATGAAGCATAGCATCCCTCTTACCATCAAGGCATGTGATCAGGTGAAAGATGGACAATCAAAGGATCATTCAAAGCACAAAAAGGTCAGTCAAGTTGCCTCAAGGCAAGAAGTCTTTCATGTCTCATATTATCTCAATTGACCATCCAACACCTCAAGAAAATGAGATTTAATAGGAGATTGGAGCAATACATACTTCATCATGCAAGAGGTTCAAAAACTGAAGGAAAACCCTCAAAACAGATAGCTCATTGATTCAAAATCACCCTCAAATGGTATATCTCATCATCCTTTAAAAGGATACACAACACACTCTGAGGAATTTGAAATTGAAGACTGCACTTTTCCCTCCTAACTAGAGGGGGCCAAAACTAGGGTTTCTAATAAAATCAAGGAATCTCTGATTTTTTGGACAAAACTTGTTGTCATGGTATTCTACATGTCCTTAAGTGTATGTATGTGGAAAATTGCTTCTCAATTGGTTTTAGAAGTGGTTCAATTGGAAGAAAGATAAAAAATCAGGAAATTGGGGCCAAGTCAAATAATCAGAGGAAAAAAGTCAACTCTTGACTTTTTGAGCCCAAAATCATGAAATTCATGTTATATGTGTCCAGTGTACAAAATTTGGTCAAGAAACTCCAAAGGAATCATAAAAAAATCAAGATGTAGAAAGTTGCCATTTTTGGATGTAGAAGGGTTACTAAAAATAGTAATTTTGACCATTTTGCATCAGAGTTTGAACCAAGGCCATTTGAAATTGAAGCACCAAATGAAAATTCCACTCGGCCACAACAAAAGTTCTTTCTTTAAGCTTCAAATCCATGTGTAGAACATCTCCATTGGATCAAAATTGAGAGAGATATGATTGATCAAAGTTGGAGGAAAGTAGGGCAAAAACCAGGGCATGACCAAGGATTTTCATGTCACGCGCACATCATTTTCTCAAACAGTTGGTGGGCCAAATGTCCACCTATTTTTCATTCAGAATTAAGCTCCAAATGAGGAAATTTTCAACATCAAAGTTATTCCTTGTAGTGTCATCTTCAATATTCATGTTGGACAAAATTCCATTTGATCAATTTATGAGGGAGAAATCTTGGTCTCAAGTTAGGTTGATTAGGCTGAAGTTTCATGCATTCCACTGCCATGACATGACCTGCTTCACACGCCTACCACACAGTCCCCAAACTTTGATGTTCACAGCTATTTTCAAGCCTCTTGCACACCTCATTTCAACTCAAGTCCAACACCAATGTTGTTCTATGATATCTCCTCTTTCCAATGACACCAAATGCTCATGATTCCATGCATTAGTGTGTGAGAATTCCATCACCAAAACTCCATGTTCCAAACTGTCACAAAACCAAATAATAACAATTTTGTTGAATCCATATCAGTTTGCACACCTTCTTTATGCATCACTCTTCGTTCTTTTCCTCATTTAAACCAACATCTCCTTACAAACTTGAGTTGCACGTGCCTCACTTACTACATGAGAATGGAAGGAAACTTGCCCAACAAGTTGCTCTGCTACATCAGAACCGTATCACCACCACTCTTTTCCATTAAGCCTTGTCATAACACACCATGAGTCATCACCATAACATCCCAACCAACCTCACTCGCCCCTAACTAACTTGACTCAGTTAGTTAGGGTGCACTCAGTTTAACCATGCTAACTCATTTAACTCAACTCACTAAACCATGATTAAAGCTCACTATAAAACCAAACCACACTCTCTAATTTCATTTTTAACTTCATTTTCACACATTCACTTCAGAAAAACTCTCTTCTTCTCTCTCATTTCCACCATTGCCACTGATTCTCGAGCTCTACCTTGTTCATTCCACTTCAATACTCTCTCTGATTCTCTCTCAAGTTCTCCACAGTGCTACTTGTTTGGAGCTTGGTTTCAACCTCTTCTCCATTGAATCATCATCAATTTTCGCATCTCAGCCTTTATTTGGCCAGGTCAAGTTTAAGACTCATTGGAAAGGATCTCTGGTTTTCTGAAGGTTCAAGCAACTTCAAATTTTAGGTTTCGATTCATGCTTCTGTTGCTTGATTTTTGTTGATATTAAACGTGTTTGAGCTCAATAGGAGCATTTGCTAACTCCGACTAGTTGATAGGCCTCTTAGAGGCTTAGTTGCAAAACTTAGGGCTTGCTTTCATCTCCTCCGTTCTTACTGTGTGTGCATGCTTTGTGGTTTTTATGAGCATATTCTTGATCTACAAAAGTTCAGCTTCAATTTGGCATATGATTTGTGTGTTTCCATGAACATGTGAGTTTGCAGGTGGCGGCTGTTGGCCGGAGAAGATGACCGGAGGTCATCTTCGGCCGATGAATCTTGAATGCTAGGGTTTGTGTGTTTTCTAATCGTGTCCGTTTATTTTTTTCTCATCGTGTGGTTCAAAAGCATGTCCGCACATTAAAATCAGTGTGCCTTTCACGTGCTGTTTTTCTGAAATCACTTAAACGTTGTGTGGTGTGGTATATGGTATGGAGTGTGGACATTCATGTACATGCGTTGATTTTCATTACTTTGACTTGCCTGTGGACTTGACTTAATCCAATGGTCACGCGTGAGTCAATTTTGTTGACTGAATGAGCATGCTAGTTATTATGGACTGCGCGCTTATTGGACTTAAATCAGATTGCTATTTACACCTCCATTTTTAAAAGCCCAAACTCATTTGAACTAATATTTTACTATGTTTACACCCTCATTCACATTTACCTTTCATTTTATTTTTTCCATTTTTCTACACGTTTACTTTTTAATTTCTAATAATAAAAAATTGCATTATAAAATTCCATAAAAATTCATGAACATCATTAAAACATTTATAAATTTTTTGATGATTTTATTTTCTGATTTTATGACATTTTTGCCCCTGTTCCACAATTTTCTTTGATTTTCTTTTGTATGCATTCTTAATGTGGTATATGATTTTGTGCATTTTTGTTCTTGATCCTTAAAAATAGTTTTGATTTGCTTCTTTTTGCGTTGAGTCCTTAGCATCTTGAGGTATGTTAAGTGATTTTTATTTGATTATTTTAGGTCAGTTTATGACATGTTTGGATGTCCATCTTTGCATTACTTTGTATGATGTGTATACTTGACCTAAGTGCATTGTATAAAGCCTTTTTGCCTTGATTTCTTGCATGTTATTTTGGTATATGATTCACTTCTGATTTGTGTATCTTTAAACCATGCTTGCTTAATTTCCATGAGGCCATCTAATTTTTGTTTAATGCATTACCTTTGAAGCATAATAACATGTCATATCATCTTAACTTTTGTGCATGTTCACATGATTTCTTTTGTACATACTTGCATGATCATTTGCATATTTGGTGAACCATTCATGTGACATAATAGGTCATTGATACATATTATATGTCATCTTTGCATGTTGATTATCATTTGAACCTTGTGCACCTTTAACATGTTGTGTTTGCACTTTCGTTTTTTGAACTTCCATTTCAATTCTACTTCTTCTATCACTTCTTAAATGTCTTGATGTGTTATGCATGAACACTTGTGAGATGTTTGTGAATCATTTTTTCATTTCAATTCTGATCCTTAGACTACATGTTCCATTCATGTATGTTTTTTCATTTCTTTTCATCTTAAATTCTCCCTTTTCTTATGGTAGCATGTTCTAATGTCATGGATGATGTTTGTTGCCTATCCACTTGGACTTGCATGATAATTGATCATTTGTTTTCCATTTGATGTACATTCTGGTTGTGGTTATAGGATTTGATTTCTCATCTAATTCTTTTGAGTTTTATGGTGCATTAAATGTTCTTTTAATTCTTATACTTCTTATACATGTTTACTAACCATGTAGGGGCTTTGGTAAGTTTCAATTGAGTGTGGATAAGGGATCCACATTCAAACTTCTATCCCTTCATCTTTTATAATTCAATCTTGTGTTTGTTAAGCACTTATGTGCTTTCTTTTAATAACTCATCACTTTCCTTTTTGAATTACAATTCATCTTCTCCCTTGGAAGTGAATTGTTTAATTCATTCTTTCTTTAGACTTTAGGTTTAAACTTCACAAACCTTTAGGATCACTTCCCTTAACTAATCAATTAGGATTGAGTCTTAGTTCATATAGATTTTTACCTTTGTTCCGCTCTTGAGTCTTTCATCTTCTCATCTCAAAGAAAATTCAAAATATCTAATAAAGGTAAGCATTTATTGCATTTAGGCCTTTCATATAAAGAAAAGATTATAAGGGGTCTTCTCTTATGATCTTAGAATGTGTAGCATATAGCCCATCTTGGGTTAATGTGTTAAACATTTGATCTTGTATGAGGGACTTAAATGCAATATTTGTTGAAGGTACAAATAAATAAAAAACACTTCTTCATTTCATAATTAACAAAAACACTTAATAAACACAAGTATGCTAGTGTGTTTGAACCTTGACAATTGGAACTAAGTGTGGGGGTCTTCTTCACCCTTAGTGTGCTTTCTTACTCATTCCATCTTGGAATGTGAGAGGGTACACATTCCAATGACTAAGATTTAGATACACTATCATATGCAAACAAATGAAAAAACTTCTAAAAGACAAAAACAAACATTAACGTCTTTCCTTCGGGAATTCTTTTCTCACCTCATTCACTCTCAGCGTACGAACGTGCTTCTACTCGTTCTCTCGCAAGATGGTAACACACTCAGACCAGCGAGCCTGCAACACCTGAGCTAGAACGTTAGCCATTCCTTAAAAAACACAAACAATCCATCCCTAGTGAGGGGAACTACGTCGCTCTGATTCTCATGCTCCCGATGAGATACGTAGGCAGTGGGGTAGGGCCCATGCGAGCACTCCTTTTATTTTCCCTACATTTGTTTCTCTTTCTTTCTCCTTTCCTTTTCCAATTCTCCAGCTAGCAGTTCTTTTTCCAGCATCTTTCCTTACACCCTTTGATTGAGACAAGCAAGCGTGGATCCCATCGGGTACGATGGACGCGTGGGGGTGCTAATACCTTCCTATCGCGTAACCGACTCCCGAAACCAGTTCTCTTGGTTGCAAGACCATGCTCTATCTTTCCTTTCCTTCAGGTTTATGCGGTGTTTCCTTTCCCTCTCTTGGGATAAATACACATTGCTGGCGACTCTGTTTCGGTGCCACTTTCGCGTTTGTACTAGGATGAAAATCCCGGGAGCGACAGCTGGCGACTCTGCTGGGGACTGGTTGACCTATTGCTGGTCCATCCTAAGCGAGTCAATCCTAGCGCTTGTTTGCTTTTCTTTCATTGGGTGTTTACTGTTATATTGTATTTGTTGTTTACTGTATTTTATTACTTGTACCATATTTACAGCATATTAGCATTTACATTTTGTATATTATACTGTGTTGCACTGTTCTGTCTGTTTGGCGGGATAGGATTTCTGAGAGATGAGCTCAGTACACAGGCTCGAGTATACACTTAGATTTAGAGTGGAGAGTAGTGGGACCTACGTGCCATCTGTGTACGTGGGTAATCACGAAATTCACAGCTAGACGAGGCTATCTTGGGACCCATCATGGCGTGCGCATCTTGCGTATTCCAGGATGTCGATCTAGAGAGCTATCGACTCTAGTGACCGATCTTGAGGACCTTGGTGGAAACATCTCTCTTTAGCGGTGACAGTGGCAGACCACATTCTGTGGCAAACCCACTCGCACCCGAGGGCCCACTTTGGTACTTGCATAGGATGACCTTTTTTTCTAAGGTGAGTCAGTGGACGACCTCTTTGATTGGCATAGCATTGTATCCTACAGGCTGAATGTGCTATCGCTTCTCAAACCTCTGAAACTGACAAGCTTTATCTTCTAGGAACCACATGTGAGTATGGGTGGGATGTTTACAGGTTTGTAGGCAACCCAGCCTCCTACATACCTTACTTGTGATTCTATGATTGTTACAGACAGTGTATCCTATGACAGTGGTTTGAGTATTCATCTCAGATATATTGCCAGATTCAGTACAGAGACACAGTGCACACAGTTCAACACAGACACAGACACCCGGATACCTGATCACATGCATTTTTCTTTTGCATAATCATATCATAACAGGTTATGTTTGTCATTTTCAGGTACCTACCATATTGTCTGATTCCAATCATGAGTTCCCAAGAAGTTGAGGTTCAAAGGAAGAATAATGTGTCATACAAATTCCCTGATCCTAAGCTGGATTTATTGAACAAGATGATAGGCATGGCTAGTTATGATGTTCTCAGCACTTTTCAGAAGGAATATGGAGAGCTGATTAAGATGGTATGTGCATTCACAAAGTATGAGAAGGATGGGTTGCATACTTTCTTACAGTTCTATGAGCCATCAATGAGATGTTTCCTATTCCCCGACTATATTCTGATGCCCACTCTGGAGGAATTCTCATTTATTTTGGGAATTCCAATCACGTCTGCTATACCGTACTTTTCTGAAGGTGTTCTCGCCCCTGAAGTAATCGCTGCTGTTCTGCATCTGGACCTGTTTGTTGTGAAAAGTGACCTAAACAGACTCAAAGAAGCTGAAGGATTTCATTTGGAGTTTCTTTTTCAACAAGCTCAGGAAGCTGCCAAGGCTAAAAATTGGACTACTTACAACGCTGTGTTAGCTCTTTGTATCTATGGTTTGGTGCTTTTCCCCGGTCAACCTGATTTTGTTGATATGCAAGCGATGAAAGTGTTCGTTTCGAAGAATCCGATTCCTACCCTGCTAGGGGATTTTTATTACTCACTACACTACAAAAATGAGAAGGGAAGAGGAAGTTTGGTTAGTTGTTGTACCCAGTTGTTATGTCATTGGCTCTTCAAACATTTACCTCGGACTGGTGCGTTTGTAGAAACTGCTGAGACAATGAAGTGGTCCAAGAGATTGATAGGTTTGACTGCCAATAACATTATTTGGTTTGATCCCAAATTACTGACGATAGAGCTTACTGTCAAATGTGGAAGTTTTCCGAATGTGCCTCTACTTGGAAGAAGAGGTGGCATTAATTATAACCCGGTGTTGGCAGTTAGACAATTTGGTTATGCTTCGAAAAATCCTCCTGCTGATGAAGAGATTAGTGCTTCTCTGTTTTTCGTGGGAACCAAGAATGAAATAGTGCCAGAAATAATAAATGCTTGGAAATTTAGGCAAAGACAGGGAAGGTTGACTTTCGGCAAAGGAGACTGTAGATCATACCCTGACTACGATGCTTGGATTGAGATGAAGGTCAAAAAGTTGTTGCTACCCTTTTCCAGAGAAGTTCTCTTATGTTCAGATCAACATTCCATGGTACCGGTTGAAGAGTACGAGAAATTGAAGAAAATGGTCAGGGAGTTACAGATAGAGAACTCTGGAATGAGCAGATGTCTTCAGAAAGCTTTAGCTGACAACAAAGATTTGGAGAAGAGAGCGTTGAAAGCGGAAAAAACCCTGGCAGACAAAGAAGAAGACTTTGATAACAGAGCTCGATACTTTCGGAAGCTTACCTTGGGAGCTGATGATACTAGTCAGGCTCATAAGGCTACAAAGCAGGCATTAGCCCGAAGCAGGGATTCGTTAGCTAAACTCCGTCAAGCTTGGGATGAAGTCAGAATTGAGAACTCTGAATTGCTGACCCAGTTAAAAGATAAAGATGAAGAGCTGAAGAAAGCACATGTAGAAAGAAGAAAGTATCGAGAAGATCTGAGCAAAAGTCAAGAACAGGTAAGGAATGCTGAAGATAAGCTGAAAATCGCCAACAAGGAGCTTGAGGATGTCACAGCAGAGCTGAAACTGGTTAAAATGCAAGCTGGAATCAAGAGGCGCAAAGGAGCCAATGAAGATGAAGCTCTGCTGATGCACATGGGCTCATTATCTGATGCGCTAGAGAAAAGGGACGTCGTGATCAAAGAGCTGATTGAGAAGCCACATCATCAGCGTACCCGCATCTTGTTCGAAGAGATTAAGTATTCCAGCCAGAAGCTGAAGGATGTAGAGCTGTCGGATTAGTGATTTTTGTCATTTCTTTGTAATTTGCAATGGTTACCATCAGAATTGTTGATGGATCTAGTTGACTGCTTGTTTCTTATTTTGTTGCTGAAACTATGACAAACGTGCTTGAAAGTTTTCGGGAATTTGTATGAAATGAGCTATTTCTATTCACAATTTCTGATCTTCAGATATATGTGATGTGATATCTGCACACTGGCACACTACAAAGTCACTATTTCTGGTCTTCAGATATTTGTGATCGGTGTATGTGAATATCTCTTCATGGTAAAACTCAGTAATCATGACTCCTGGTCTTCAGGAATTCGTGGTTACGATTGGAATCAGGATATGAAAAATATCTTGGAATGACAAACATAACTTTGCATTTGCATTTGCATATCATTTTTGCATTGCAGGTTTTCTTTCTTTTGCAGGCGCCTGCTAACCTTTATTTGGTTTTCAGGCACGATAGCTGATACCCCAGTTCACCGATATTTTACCCGACGCAATCAAGCAAGAGTCATGGAGCAAGTTCAGACTGAATTAGCTGATTTGAGGGGAAGGATGGAACAGTTCATAAACCTTATGCAGGGGATTGCTCAAGGTCAGCAAGAGCTGAGGACCGGTCAAGAAAACATGAGGATTGGTCAAGAAGCTATGAGAACCACTATCCAGAGGCTGGAAACTGAAATCCCAAATCGCAACGTGCGCACTCCTCCTGTTGGCACAATCCCTGCTGGTGGGGTACATCTGGGATTTGATAACAATGAGGATGGTCAGGAGGACCAGTTCACTGCATTCAACAATGACATGGGTTTCTACAATGACGACCGGAAGTATGAAGGGCTGGATGAAAGACTCAAGGCTATTGAGAGCCAAAATCCTCTTGGAATTGATGTAGAAGACATGGGTCTCGTGCAGGGTGTGTGAATTCCTCCCAAGTTCAAGCTTCCTGCTTTGGATAAGTACAACGGCAGTACCTGTCCCAAAACACATTTGCAAGCTTACAATCGCAAGATTGCCGCTTACACCGAGGACCAAAAGCTCTGGATGTATTTTTTCCAGGATAGCCTGTCAGGCGCTTCCCTGGAATGGTACATTAAGCTGGACAGGGTTCATATAAGGAGTTGGAAAGATTTATGCGCTGCGTTTCTGAAGCAGTATCAATATAATCTGGACATGGCACCTAATCGTACTCAATTGCAGAGTATGACTCAGGATAACAAGGAGGGCTTTAAGCAGTACGCACAGAGATGGAGAGAATTGGCTGCTCGAGTTCAACCACCTTTGGGTGATCGTGAGATGGCTGATATGTTCATGAGCACACTTCCAGGGACGTATTTGGATAGACTTGCTGCATGTCCCTCCACGGGGTTTGCCGATATCGTCGTTGCTGGGGAACGAATAGAAAGTCTGCTGAAATTGGGTAAGATTCAAGATGTTGCTTCAAGTTCGAAGAAACCCTTTGCCAATGGACCAAGGAAAAGAGAAGGGGAGTCCAGCGCTGTGTATAGAGGAGGGGGCAGAGGAAGGAATCAGTCCTATCATCAGGTGGATGCGGTAACCATTCCGGTTCCAGCTGGACAGCAAACTCCAGATCAGCAAGGTAGACCCCGATTCCAGAACAATAGACAAAGGGACCGTAAGTTTGATCCCTTGCCTATGACATATGCTGCTTTGTTACCACAACTGCTCAAAGAGAAGTTGGTTGAACTTCGGACTATGAAGCCACTAGATACCGGAAAATTGCCTCAAGGATACGATGCTAATGTTCGATGTGAATTTCATTCTGGTGCGCCAGGTCACTCAATAGAAAAGTGCTGGGCCTTTCAACATAAGGTTCAAGATCTGATTGACGCAACAACTATTAATTTCTCTAAGCCGCCGAATGTTCGTGATAATCCAATGCCTCATCATGGAGGTGCAGGTACAAATGCTATTTTTGATGGCGAGAAGTTGAATTTGATTACTGATGTTAATTTGGTGAAGACTCCGCTGTTGATTGTAAAAGAACGTTTGTTAAAAGGAAAGGTATTTCCTGGATGCGCCTCTGATTGCGAGGATTGTTCAAAGCAGGTTAATGGCTGTAGTAAGTTGAGAGTTGGACTGCAGGATCTTATGGATGAAGGAAGACTTCAGTTTGATAAGATAGAGAAGGAGAAAGATGTTTCTGCCGTCACCATTTACTATAATCCAGTCGAGATACAGGTGCCTGTTGAGGAGCCTGTTGTTATCATCGTGCCCGAGAGGCCGAGACCAGTTACGATTATAGTTCCTGAATCGAATGCTTATGTGTCTAATAGGGCAGTTCTGTGGCAGTATGGAATTGATACTCGTCAAGGAGGAAGTCGGCAGAAGGCAGAGGCTGTTGGTACTAGCATTGAGAATGTCAGTGGACCAAGTGGTTTCACTAGGAGCGGTCGACTGTTTGCTCCCCAGACTCTAAGGAATGATAAAGAGGCTGAAGCCGCTGCAAGAGCGAAAGGAAAACAGGTAGTTGATGACAAGGTGCCTGCTCAGGAGGAGGACCCTAAAGTCAATTTTGATAATGATTTTGAGGAATTTATGAGGGTTATCAAAAAGAGTGATTACAAGATCATTGACCAACTTAATCAGACACCCTCTAAAATTTCGATATTATCCCTGTTAATGAGTTCAGATGCACACCGGGCTGCTTTGTTGAAATTTCTGAATATGGCATACGTCCCCCAAGAGATTACAGTGAATCAGTTGGAGGGAGTAATTTCTAATGTGAATGTGAGCCACGGGTTGGGGTTTACGAACAGGGGTTTGACACCGGACGGACGTAACCACAACAAAGCACTGCACATCACACTTGAATGCAAAGGAGCAGTTTTGTCGCATGTGCTGGTTGACACAGGTTCTTCCTTGAATGTGTTACCCAAAAAGGCCCTGATGAAAATTGAAGTAGATGGATTGGTTCTGAGACCCAACGATCTGATTGTGAGAGCTTTCGATGGATCCCAAAGATCGGTGTTTGGGGAGGTTGAACTACCAATACAGGTTGGTCCACAGATATTCAAGACGATCTTTCATGTTATGGACATTCAGCCTGCTTATAGCTGTTTGTTGGGCCGACCATGGATTCACGCAGCGGGCGCAGTTACCTCAACACTTCATCAGAAGCTCAAATATGTGTTCGAGGGTCAAGTGGTTACTGTTTGCGGCGAGGAAGATATATTCGTGAGTCATCTATCCACTTTCAAATATGTGGAAATGGATGGAGAAATTCATGAAACCTTGTGCCAATCTTTTGAAGCACTGAATATCAATAACCTACCAGAGTCTACTTCAGCCGCAGTGGTGTCGAATGTGCCAGGTGGGCCGAGCGCATCAATTGCATCCTACAAGCAGGCTAGAGAAGTGGTTGAAAGCGGAAGTGCCCAGGGTTGGGGTAAAGCTATTGATGTGTTTGTGAAGGAAGACAAGTTTGGCATTGGATACCAGCCGGGCCGGACGCCAGTTCCCCGATTCCGTGGGCCCATCAATTTCAACAGTGGAGGAATTATCAATCCCAATCAGTCCTGCTCAGCAATAGAGGATGACGCTGAAAGCTCAGTTTATCTAGACAGATGGGTATATGCACTGGCTCCGAGCGAGGCGTTGCAAAATTGGTCTAGTGAAGAAATCGTTCATGTTGTTCACCATTCAAAGTAATGATTCTTGTCTTTCATAATGCATAAAATCCCACACTCTGCCCAAGGTGTGAGGATCCATTTGTAGGGCCACCATATTTTCTCAAATAATGTTCAAATATCAATAAAAGGACGTTTTTGTTTACAAATTTGTGTTCCTTTACTCTTTCTTTATTTTTATTTTTGCACAAAGAAAATAAAAAAATGATAATGCACTTTCTTTTCTTTTGTTTTCAAGCAAAAATAATCTAAAATAAAGCATAAATCCAATCATGCAGACTTGATTCTGTGAATTCCTCTGAAAATGATTCTGTTATGCCCACATATGATTTCGATAATCCGATCTATCAAGCCGAGGAAGAAAGTGATGAAGACTATGAACTCCCGGAAGAATTGGCTAGATTGTTGAAACAGGAAGAAAAGGCCATTCAGCCTCATCAGGAAGCTCTCGAGGTTATCAATATTGGGTCAGAAGAAAGCAAGAAAGAGATCAAGATCGGCGCAAGTCTGCGGGCTGATGTAAAGCAAGAGCTGATAGTCATGCTACGTGAATACATTGACATCTTTGCTTGGTCATGCCAAGATATGCCAGGTTTAGATACGGACATAGTTGTGCATAAACTACCATTGAAAGAAGATTGTCCACCGGTCAAGCAAAAGTTGCGCAGAATAAAACCGGAGATGGCTTTGAAGATCAAGGAAGAGGTACAGAAACAGTTGGATGCAGGTTTTCTGGCAGTGACCAACTATCCTCCTTTGGTGGCCAATATAGTACCGGTGCCGAAGAAAGATGGCAAAGTCAGAATGTGTGTGGATTACAGAGATCTCAATAGGGCGAGCCCTAAAGATGGCTTTCCACTCCCTCATATTGATGTGCTGGTTGATAATACCACTCAGTTTTCAGTGTTCTCATTTATGGATGGTTTCTCCGGGTACAATCAGATAAAGATGGCGCCTGAAGACATGGAGAAGATGACATTCATTACCCCGTGGGGTACCTTCTGTTACAAAGTAATGCCTTTTGGGTTGAAGAACGCAGGGGCAACTTATCAAAGAGCAATGGTGACGTTATTCCACGATCTAATTCATAAAGAGATCGAGTGCTATGTGGATGACATGATTGCTAAATCAAAGACAGAAGAGGAACGTCTGATCAACTTGAAGAAGCTGTTTGAGAGGTTAAGGAAATTCAGGTTGAGACTGAATTCTAACAAATGTACTTTCGGCGTGCGATCCGGAAAATTGCTTGGTTTCATTGTCAGTGAGAAAGGGATAGCGGTTGATCCTGCTAAGGTGAAAGCTATACAAGATATGCCTGTACCAAGAACTGAGAAAGAAGTTCGCGGCTTTCTAGGGAGATTGAACTACATTTCAAGGTTCATATCTCACCTAACTGCCACCTGCGAACCGATATTCAAAATGCTAAGAAAAGATCAAACGGTCAGGTGGAATGATGATTGTCAAAATGCATTCGATAAAATAAAAAGATATTTGCAGGAACGTCCGATTCTGATACCTCCAGTTCAAGGGAGACCAATGATTATGTACATGACAGTGCTCGAAGGATCCATGGGTTGTGTTCTCGGTCAACACGACGAGACGGGTAAGAAAGAACACGCTATCTACTACCTGAGAAAGAAGTTTACAGATTGTGAATTGCGATATTCAATGCTTGGGAAGACATGTTGTGCACTCGCATGGGCCGCCAAACGATTGAGACAATACATGCTCACACATACAACCCTGTTGATCTCAAAATTGGATCCGATCAAGTATATTTTTGAGAAACCAGCACTTACAGGCAGAGTTGCAAGATGGCAGATGGTACTGACAGAGTACGATATTCAATTTACTTCGCAAAAAGCAATCAAAGGAAGTATACTGTCAGATTATCTGGCGCAACAGCCTCTTAATGATTACCAGCCCATGAGATTTGATTTCCCTGATGAGGACATCATGTTTCTCAAAGCGAAAGACTGCGAGGAACCACTTCTGGAGGAGGGGCCTGACCCTGAATCCAAATGGAGTTTGATGTTTGATGGGGCAGTTAATATGAATGGGTGTGGAGTTGGTGCAATCCTCATTACGCCAGAAGGTGTTCACATGCCTTTCACTGCCCGAGTAACTTTCGGGTGTACCAACAATGAAGCGGAATACGAAGCTTGCATACTAGGGATCGAGGAAGCTATTGATTTATGAATCAAGACCCTCGATATCTTTGGTGATTCAGCACTGGTAATCAATCAAGTAAAGGGAACTTGGCACACACACCAGCAAAATTTGATTCCGTATAAAGATTATACGAGGAGATTGTTGACATTCTTTACAACTGTCAAGTTGTACCATGTTCCTAGAGATGAAAATAAGTTTGCAGACGCCTTGGCCACTATATCTTCGATGATCAAAGTGCATGGTTGGAACTTTGTGCCCAGGATTGATGTATCTCGTCTTGATAGGCCTGCTTTTGTGTTTGAGGTTGATGCAGTGTCTAACGATAAGCCTTGGTACCATGACATCAAATGCTTCTTGAAAAATCAAGAATACCTGCCTGGGGCATCTTCCAATGACAAGAAGACATTAAGAAGGCTGGCCGGTAGTTTCTTCTTGAACAAAGATGGCGTGCTGTATAAGAGAAATTTTGACACGGTTCTGCTCAGATGTGTGGATAGACACGAAGCAGGCCTGTTGATGATCGAAGTGCACGAAGGCTCTTTCGGTACCCATGCCGGAGGACATGCGATGGCTAAGAAATTGTTGAGATTGGGGTATTATTGGTTGACAATGGAGTCAAATTGCTGCAAGTATGCACGCAAGTGTCACAAATGCCAGATCTATGCAGATAAAGTGCACGTTCCTCCCAATCCGCTGAGTATCATGTCCTCTCCGTGGCCATTTGCAATGTGGGGCATTGATATGATCGGGAAAATTGAGCCTACTGCTTCAAACGGCCATCGTTTCATCTTGGTCTCCATCGATTACTTTACTAAATGGGTTGAAGCAGCAACTTATGCCAATGTCACTAAGCAAGTGGTGGCTCGTTTCTTGAAGCGAGATATCATTTGTCGATATGGAGTTCCCGAAAGAATCATTACTGATAATGGTTCTAATTTGAATAATAAGATGATGGCTGAGCTATGCCGGGACTTCAAAATCGAGCATCACAATTCTTCTCCGTACCGCCCAAAGATGAATGGCGCGGTCGAAGCGGCCAACAAAAATATCAAGAAGATTGTGCAGAAGATGGTTGTCACGTACAAAGATTGGCATGAGATGTTACCATTGGCTTTGCATGGGTATCGAAAATCAGTCCGCACGTCCACTGGGGCAACACCATACTCTCTTGTATACGGTATGGAGGCAGTTCTACTGGTAGAAGTTGAGATCCCCTCTCTCCGAGTATTGATGGACGTTAAGCTAGATGAAGCTGAATGGGTGCGAGCCAGATTTGATCAGTTGAGCCTTATTAAGGAGAAGCGATTAACAGCAGTATGTCATGGTCAGCTATATCAGCGCAGAATGAAGAGGGCATTCGATCAAAAGGTTCGACCTCAAGTCTACAAGGTTGGAGATGTGGTGATCAAGAGAATACTTTCTCCGAGTACAGATCACAGGGGCAAATGGACTCCTAACTATGAAGGTTCATTCGTGGTTAAAAAGGTTTTCTCAGGTGGAGCCTTATTGCTGACAACCATGGATGGTGAAGACTTTTCATCCCCTGTTAATTCAGATGCAGTTAAAAAATACTTCGTATAAAGAGACCCGCTGGATAAAAGAAAAAAGGAATCCAGGCAAAAAAAGGGTATCCCGGCAAACCAAAAACAGAATAAAGGTTCGGGCAAAAATTAGGGATATAATTGAAAAGAATTGTACACCCGGTAAGTTGAAAACCCGAAAGGGCAGCTTAGGCAAAAATGGGTATCCCGGTGGATTGAAAACCTGAAAAGGCGATCCACGCAAAAGAGGGATTAAAGCGAATGACTGCAGTCTGAATTAATCTGTACGTTTTCTACTCTTCAACGAATTGGCAAAATTCCAAAGGAGGAATTGGTCCAATCATGAGCTTCCGAAGGCGAAGATAATCAAGAGAGTTGGAATACATACTGGCTATAATAGAATCAGAAATCAGTTGGAATCCAATTTCCACATTATCATTAGGATAGATTTATTTTCTCAATTTTATGGCGATCGCCTCTTTCAGGGGTTTGCTTCCGATTGTAAATTCGCCAATTTTGGCATTTCATCAATAAAATTGAATATTCAATCACAAGCTTTTATTTTCATTTTTACTGTTTTGTTTGCAAAAACGTCCGATTTTTGATAATAAAACATTACTTTGAAAATATCTTGGCCTCGCAAAAACATGCACAAAGACAATTAAAATTACTTTGCTTGTTGGACAACCTTGGATGGTGGACTCAAAAGACCATGCAACATCTTGGGGCATGCGCACATTTTTTTCTGTTGCGGGAAATGAGTACGATCGACCCAAGCAGCACGAAAGTTATCTCTCAGCACAATTGGCAGATATTTACTTTGACTTGATACGGTTGTATCTTATTAAGTCGATTCTTCCATTCAAGAGTTCCCACCGAGTTTTGTGACGGCAACGGCGGTCGAAGATGGAATTCTTCTGTGTTGATAACGGTTATTAATGCAGTAAATGCTCTGGGTCAATAACAAGTGCCAATCCTCCGGTACCTTGCAGACGATGTGAAGGGTGGTTCAAGGCAGAGTGTTCGTATAAGAGTTTGAAAACGCTTGGTTTTCTATAAAATCCTCTTAAGAGACGAAACTTTAGTACTAACATCCCTTGTGGGGTTTACTCTTGGTAAGATGTATCAGCAAGTGATGGTATCATCTCTCCCGCAGGTCTCAGCATGTGAAATTTGTCAAAGACTAATCCCCAACGGAGTTATTGACCATACCACGCATGGGGCATGTTATCTCCCCAGCAAAGGATATTCCCAATCTGTTATCCCCAGTAGAGTTTGAAGACGCTTGGTCTTCTGTAAAATCCTCTCAAAGGGCATTCCCCAGCAGGAGACGCTTTAAAGCAGTTTTCTCTAGCAGAGTGTGTTGTGAACTCATTATCCCCAGCGGAGTCGTCGAAGGGAAAGTTCGCCCAACATGGGGCACTGTGACATTTATCCTAAGCTCGACAGTTTTTCTTCCTCAGCAGATTACCGTGGAATTGCTTTGGGTTTCCCTAACAGATCTATAGGGATTCTTTCTCAGCGTGTTGCAGTGGATTGTCTTTCAACCAAGATTTGCATATCCCGGCATAGCAGCCCTGATCCCTAGTAAGATTGTATCTCTGGTAATGGTACCCTCACAGAGTTCAGTATTGAATCTTGTCTGCTACACTCCCCCAGCCGAGTCGTAGTAATCTCCCCAGCAAGGTCTAAAGAGATCGACATATTCTCTTCTTCAGCAAAGTGTCAGCATATGATATTACCCAGCAGGTGGTGTAATTCTCAGCATTGCTCATTTACAATCCAAAGTCCAATTTATTTTTGGCATACAGACAGTTTGTTCATATTATTCCAGCCGGTGGAATAGTATGGGAGATGGTTGTTCCAGCCAGTGGGATGATCATTCTATACAGTTTGTTCATATTACTCTCGCCGGTGGAATAGTATGGCAGATGGTTGTTCCAGCCAGTGGGATGATCATTATATACAGTTTGTTCATATTATTCCCGCTGGTGGAATAGTATGGCAGATGGTTGTTCCAGCCAGTGGGATGATCATTCTATACAGTTTGTTCATATTACTCCCGCCGGTGGAATAGTATGGCAGATGGTTGTTCCAGCCAGTGGGATGATCATTATATACGGTTTGTTCATATTATTCTAGCCGGTGGGATAGTATGGCAGATGGTTGTTCCAGCCAGTGGGATGATCATTATATACAGTTTGTTCATATTATTCCCGCCGGTGGAATAGTATGGCAGATGGTTGTTCCAGCCAGTGGGATGATCATTATATATGGTTTGTTCATATTATTCCAGCAGGTGGGATAGTATGGCAGATGGTTGTTCCAGCCAGTGGGATGATCATTATATACAGTTTGTTCATCTTATCCCAGCATGTGGGATAATATTGCAGGTGGTTGTACCAGCAGGTGGGATGATCATCTGGCAAAGCTTCCAGAGCCAGTTTGGTAAGCATCAAAGTCCAAGTTTAATTTGGCAAAGCTGCAAAAGTCCATCCGAGGATGGCAATTTTGAGATTCCAAAGCCTGTTTGGTAATCATTGAAGTCCAACGACAGATTGGCAAAAATCCAGCACGAACTGGTAAAAGTCCATTGTTTAGAATGGCAGAGCAGCTAAAGTCCACCAGCAGTGTGGCAAGCCAGTAGTCGTTTGGCGTCGTACAAAAGACATTTGTTGAAAGCCCATCAGCAGTGTGGCAAGCCAGTAGTCGTCTGGCGTCGTTCAAAAAGACATTTTTTAAAGTCCATCAACAGTATGGCAAGCCAGTAGTCGTCTGGCGTCGTTTAAAAAGACATTTGTTGAAAGCCCATCAGTAGTGTGGCAAGTCAGTAGTCGTCTGGCGTCGTTCAAAAAGACATTTTTTAAATTCCATCAATAGTATGGAAAGCCAGTAGTCGTCTGGCGTCGTTTAAAAAGACATTTGTTAAAGTCCATAACAGTATGGCAAGCCAGTAGTCGCCTGGCGTCGTTCAAAAGACAGATCTCTCCGACGACGTTCATTTGCAGATTCAATCCAGAAGTCTCGTTGGGTTTATATCCCTTTTCTTTTTCATCACCCAGAGCAAATTTTTGGTTATATTTGGTATTCAATCGCTATATACCTTGAAAGTCTGAAAGCAATCGCTTTCAGGCATTCAGGTCTACAGCGTTTGAATAGGGGCAGCTGTAATACCCCAAAATTTGCTCTCCCTTCTTGTCATCTTAGCATAGCATTATCATTTATCATATCATATTCACCTCATTAGCATTGCATTGCATATTTCACATAGAAAAATGAAGCATAGCATCCCTCTTACCATCAAGGCATGTGATCAGGTGAAAGATGGACAATCAAAGGATCATTCAAAGCACAAAAAGGTCAGTCAAGTTGCCTCAAGGCAAGAAGTCTTTCATGTCTCATATTATCTCAATTGACCATCCAACACCTCAAGAAAATGAGATTTAATAGGAGATTGGAGCAATACATACTTCATCATGCAAGAGGTTCAAAAACTGAAGGAAAACCCTCAAAACAGATAGCTCATTGATTCAAAATCACCCTCAAATGGTATATCTCATCATCCTTTAAAAGGATACACAACACACTCTGAGGAATTTGAAATTGAAGACTGCACTTTTCCCTCCTAACTAGAGGGGGCCAAAACTAGGGTTTCTAATAAAATCAAGGAATCTCTGATTTTTTGGACAAAACTTGTTGTCATGGTATTCTACATGTCCTTAAGTGTATGTATGTGGAAAATTGCCTCTCAATTGGTTTTAGAAGTGGTTCAATTGGAAGAAAGATAAAAAATCAGGAAATTGGGGCCAAGTCAAATAATCAGAGGAAAAAAGTCAACTCTTGACTTTTTGAGCCCAAAATCATGAAATTCATGTTATATGTGTCCAATGTACAAAATTTGGTCAAGAAACACCAAAGGAATCATAAAAAAATCAAGATGTAGAAAGTTGCCATTTTTGGATGTAGAAGGGTTACTAAAAATAGTAATTTTGAACCATTTTGCATCAGAGTTTGAACCAAGGCAATTTGAAATTGAAGCACCAAATGAAAATTCCACTCGGTCACAACAAAAGTTCTTTCTTTAAGCTTCAAATCCATGTGTAGAACATCTCCATTGGATCAAAATTGAGAGAGATATGATTGATCAAAGTTGGAGGAAAGTAGGGCAAAAACCAGGGCATGACTAAGGATTTTCATGTCACGCGCACATCATTTTCTCAAACAGTTGGTGGGCCAAATGTCCACCTATTTTTCATTAAGAAGTAAGCTCCAAATGAGGAAATTTTTAACATCAAAGTTATTCCTTGTAGTGTCATCTTCAATATTCATGTTGGACAAAATTCCATTTGATCAATTTATGAGGGAGAAATCTTGGTCTCAAGTTAGGTTGATTAGGCTGAAGTTTCATGCATTCCACTGCCATGACATGACCTGCTTCACACGCCTACCACACAGTCCCCAAACTTTGATGTTCACAGCTATTTTCAATCCTCTTGCACACCTCATTTCAACTCAAGTCCAACACCAATGTTGTTCTATGATATCTCCTCTTTCCAATGACACCAAATGCTCATGATTCCATGCATTAGTGTGTGAGAATTCCATCACCACAACTCCATGTTCCAAACTGTCACAAAACCAAATAATAACAATGTTGTTGAATCCATATCAGTTTGCACACCTGCTTTATGCATCACTCTTCGTTCTTTTCCTCATTTAAACCAACATCTCCTTACAAACTTGAGTTGCACGTGCCTTTCTTACTACATGAGAATGGAAGGAAACTTGCCCAACAAGTTGCTCTGCTACATCAAAACCGTATCACCACCACTCTTTTCCATTAAGCCTCACCATAACACACCATGAGTCATCACCATAACATCCCAAACAACCTCACTCGCCCCTAACTAACTTGACTCAGTTAGTTAGGGTGCACTCAGTTTAACCATGCTAACTCATTTAACTCAACTCACTAAACCATGATTAAAGCTCACTATAAAACCAAACCACACTCTCTAATTTCATTTTTAACTTCATTTTCACACATTCACTTCAGAAAAACTCTCTTCTTCTCTCTCATTTCCACCATTGCCACTGATTCTCGAGCTCTACCTTATTCATTCCACTTCAATACTCTCTCTGATTCTCTCTCAAGTTCTCCACAGTGCTACTTGTTTGGAGCTTGGTTTCAACCTCTTCTCCATTGAATCATCATCAATTTTCGCATCTCAGCCTTTATTTGGCCAGGTCAAGTTTAAGACTCATTGGAAAGGATCTCTGGTTTTCTGAAGGTTCAAGCAACTTCAAATTTCAGGTTTCGATTCATGCTTCTGTTGCTTGATTTTTGTTGATATTAAACGTGTTTGAGCTCAATAGGAGCATTTGCTAACTCCGACTAGTTGATAGGCCTCTTAGAGGCTTAGTTACAAAACTTAGGGCTTGCTTTCATCTCCTACGTTCTTACTGTGTGTGCATGTTTTGTGGTTTTTATGAGCATATTCTTGATCTACAAAAGTTCAGCTTCAATTTGGCAAACGATTTGTGTGTTTCCATGAACATGTGAGTTTGCAGGTGGCGGCTGTTGGCCGGGGAAGATGACCGGAGGTCATCTCCGGCCGGTGAATCTTGAATGCTAGGGTTTGTGTGTTTTCTAATCGTGTCCGTTTATTTTTTCTCATCTTGTGGTTCAAAAGCATGCCAGCACATTAAAATCAGTGTGCCTCTCACGTGCTGTTTTTCTGAAATCACTTAAACGTTGTGTGGTGTGGTATATGGTATGGAGTGTGGACATTCATGTACATGCGTTGATTTTCATTACTTTGACTTGCCTGTGGACTTGACTTAATCCAATGGTCACGCGTGAGTCAATTTTGTTGACTGAATGAGCATGCTAGTTATTATGGACTGCGCGCTTATTGGACTTAAATCAGATAGCTATTTACACCTCCATTTTTAAAAGCCCAAACTCATTTGAACTAATATTTTACTTTGTTTACACCCTCATTCACATTTACCTTTCATTTTATTTTTTCCATTTTTCTACACGTTTACTTTTTAATTTCTAAAAATACAAAATAGCATTATAAAATTCCATAAAAATTCATGAACATCATTAAAACATTTATAAAATTTTTGATGATTTTATTTTCTGATTTTATGACCTTTTTGCTCCTGTTCCATAATTTTCTTTGATTTTCTTTTGTATGCATTCTTAATGTGGTATATGATTTTGTGCATTTTTGTTCTTGATCCTTAAAAATAGTTTTGATTTGCTTCTTTTTGCGTTGAGTCCTTAGCATCTTGAGGTATGTTAAGTGATTTTTATTTGATTATTTTAGGTCAGTTTATGACATGTTTGGATGTCCATCTTTGCATTACTTTGTATGATGTGTATACTTGACCTAAGTGCATTGTATAAAGCCTTTTTGCCTTGATTTCTTGCATGTTATTTTGGTATATGATTCACTTCTGATTTGTGTATCTTTAAAC
Source organism: Lathyrus tuberosus (assembly GCA_022829125.1). Taxonomy (NCBI): domain Eukaryota; kingdom Viridiplantae; phylum Streptophyta; class Magnoliopsida; order Fabales; family Fabaceae; genus Lathyrus; species Lathyrus tuberosus. The sequence continues at coordinate 6,463,229 of JALAZF010000087.1, read as the reverse complement.
CATGCTTGCTTAATTTCCATGAGGCCATCTAATTTTTGTTTAATGCATTACCTTTGAAGCATAATAACATGTCATATCATCTTAACTTTTGTGCATGTTCACATGATTTCTTTTGTACATACTTGCATGATCATTTGCATATTTGGTGAACCATTCATGTGACATAATAGGTCATTGATACATATTATATGTCATCTTTGCATGTTGATTATCATTTGAACCTTGTGCACCTTTAACATGTTGTGTTTGCACTTTCCTTTTTTGAACTTCCATTTCAATTCTACTTCTTCTATCACTTCTTAAATGTCTTGATGTGTTATGCATGAACACTTGTGAGATGTTTGTGAATCATTTTTTCATTTAAATTCTGATCCTTAGACTACATGTTCCATTCATGCATGTTTTTTCATTTCTTTTCATCTTTCATTCTCCCTTTTCTTATGGTAGCATGTTCTAATGTCATGGATGATGTTTGTTGCCTATCCACTTGGACTTGCATGATAATTGATCATTTGTTTTCCATTTGATGTACATTCTGGTTGTGGTTATAGGATTTGATTTCTCATCTAATTCTTTTGAGTTTTATGGTGCATTAAATGTTCTTTTACTTCTTATACTTCTTATACATGTTTACTAACCATGTAGGGGCTTTGGTAAGTTTCAATTGAGTGTGGATAAGGGATCCACATTCAAAATTCTATCCCTTCATCTTTTACAATTCAATCTTGTGTTTGTTAAGCACTTATGTGCTTTCTTTTAATAACTCATCACTTTCCTTTTTGAATTACAATTCATCTTCTCCCTTGGAAGTGAATTGTTTAATTCATTCTTTCTTTAGACTTTAGGTTAAAACTTCACAAACCATTAGGATCACTCCCCTTAACTAATCAATTAGGATTGAGTCTTAGTTCATATAGATTTTTACCTTTGTTCCGCTCTTGAGTCTTTCATCTTCTCATCTCAAAGAAAATTCAAAATATCTAATAAAGGTAAGCATTTATTGCATTTAGGCCTTTCATATAAAGAAAATATTATAAGGGGTCTTCTCTTATGATCTTAGAATGTGTAGCATATAGCCCATCTTGGGTCAATGTGTTAAACATTTGATCTTGTATGAGGGACTTAAATGCAATATTTGTTGAAGGTACAAATAAATAAAAAACACTTCTTCATTTCATAATTAACAAAAACACTTAATAAACACAAGTATGCTAGTGTGTTTGAACCTTGACAATTGGAACTAAGGGTGGGGGTCTTCTTCACCCTTAGTGTGCTTTCTTACTCATTCCATCTTGGAATGTGAGAGGGTACACATTCCAATGACTAAGATTTAGATACACTATCATATGCAAACAAATGAAAAAACTTCTAAAAGACAAAAACAAACATTAACGTCTTTCCTTCGGGAATTCTTTTCTCACCTCATTCACTCTCAGCGTACGAACGTGCTTCTACTCGTTCTCTCGCAAGATGGTAACGTACTCGGACCAGCGAGCCTGCAACACCTGAGCTAGAACGTTAGCCGTTCCTTAAAAAACACAAACAATCCATCCCTAGTGAGGGGAACTACGTCGCTCTGATTCTCATGCTCCCGATGAGATACGTAGGCAGTGGGGTAGGGCCCATGCGAGCACTCCTTTTATTTTCCCTACATTTGTTTCTCTTTCTTTCTCCTTTCCTTTTCCAATTCTCCAGCTAGCAGTTCTTTTTCCAGCATCTTTCCTTACACCCTTTGATTGAGACAAGCAAGCGTGGATCCCATCGGGTACGATGGACGCGTGGGGGTGCTAATACCTTCCTCTCGCGTAACCGACTCCCGAACCCAGTTCTCTTGGTCGCAAGACCATGCTCTATCTTTCCTTTCCTTTAGGTTTATGCGGTGTTTCCTTTCCCTCTCTTGGGATAAATACACATTGCTGGCGACTCTGTTTCGGTGCCACTTTCGCGTTTGTACTAGGATGAAAATCCCGGGAGCGACAATAAGACCGACTCAACAAGAGAGTGTATATATTGGTGTCTTGTACAAAGCCCAAGATTGAGGCAAAAAAAGAGAGGGTCTCTTTGGGGATATCATTATACAAAGGCTAAGAGGAGGCTGAAAGCTTGACTTTTTCGGGGAAAATGTTCTGTCTGTCTTGCACTAAGCCCAAGATTGAGTCTAAAAGGGATTTTGACTCCGTCGGGGAGATTTGTATATGTTTTGTACAAAGCCCAAGATTAAGGATTAAATGGGTTTGACTCTTGCTGGAGAGTATTATCTGTCTTGTATAAAGCCCAAGATTGAGGCTGAAAAGAGTTTGACTCTACTTGGGAAATCATTCCTAAAAGCCAACAAGAAGGCTGGGAGGAAATGACTTTACTGGGGAAGATATTTGTTCCAAGCTTAAGAGATGAAGATTTATGTCTTGTACAAAGCCAAAGATTGAGGCTAAAAGGGTTTAACTCAACAAGAGAGTGCTTTTATCTGTCCTGTACAAAGCCCAGGATTGTGGCTGAACAAGCTGGAGAAATTATTCTACACAACTTGAGAGGAGGCTAGCTCCTGTTAGGGGAAATCTTTATGCCAAGCCTGAGGTGAGGCTGGAAACAAATTGACTCAACAAGAGAGTACTTTTATCTATCTTGTACAAAGCCCAAGATTGAGGCTAAAAAAGGTTGACTCAACAAGAGAGCCTGAAAAGGTGATTAACTCAACAAGAGGGTCTACAAAGGTGATTGACTCAACAAGAGAGTCTGAAAGTGATTGACTCAACAAGAGAGTCTGAAAGGGTTAGCTCTGCTGGGGAGAATCATTATACAAAGCCCAAGAGGAGGCTGACTTTTCTGAGGGAAGGTCATTATACAAAGCCTAAGAGGAGGCAATCTTTCTGCTGGGAACTATTGAGATACTTAGGCAGGTCCAAGTGGGGAATCAACTCTTGCTGAGGATTACATAAGAGTTGAGGTACCAGATGCCTTGAGGTTCTGATTTGGGATTTTTAGGAGAGTGACTGGGTTTCAGCTCTGCTGGAGATTGATCCAGGGTGACCAGGGTTTCTCCTATGTTTGCAGGGAACTTGAGAATGTCTTTGAGACTCAAGGGGGTTAGACTTACCAAGTCTACTACTGTGGAAAAGTTTTATCTTTTGTATGATGCCTCTAAGAGGAGGCACGAGTATTAAGGGATGAGAATCAACCCTAAAATCCAATATTTGACACTAGAAAGACTGCTCTAGCAAAGGATGACTAAGTTCTGTCTTATACCTTTAGGAGGTCTTTAGGGTCCTTGTATTAAGCCCAAGAGAAGGCATGAGAACTTCTAAGAAGCCAGAGGGTCCTTGTACAAAGCCCAAGAGGAGACGGGGATGCTTTTAGGAAGCCTATGGGTCCCAAACTAAGAAAATTTCAACAAATTCTATTCACCAAGAATAGATCATCTAGTGAAAGTTCTGAGGTTTGAAGAAACTCAAGAGATGCTATTCACCGAGAATAGATCAACTTTGGGGAGTAGAATTTCTTTGACAATTTCTAGGGGTGACAGTCTGAGAAAAGGTTCACGAAGAATACTACCTTTCTCTTTGTTCCATATTGTTTAAGCCCAAGAGAAGACAAGACTGTATCTGGAAATCCTATGGGGATCTAGTTTTGTCTGTATTTAAGAGTGACCAACATGGCTTTACCTAGTTCTAGACCTAGTTATCGGGGAAAACTCTAAATAACTATACTAGTATATATACAGTTGATATATGACATGTATTTTAAAAGGATATGAAAGAATACTTACAGTGCGCAGCTTCCCACAATACAGTTATATTTATATGAAAGCGAGTAAATGAAAGTTGTTAAAACTTACAGGTGAGCAAGCTTCCATGCTGTATTATTAGTTGTTCAAAGAAATTAAAGAAAGTTTTGATAACAACTGTATATTTGGATCTAAATCAAAAGAGAAGTTGTTTTGAAAAGATTGTTGGGGCTTATACTCAAGGAGAGGCTCAGGGTTTAACAGTGATCGCACTGTTGTTACTGAAATCGCATCGGGACTTATACAACGACTGAGGCCCAAAAAAGGTTTTATGTACAAAGGGATGGGTCTTACAACTCAAGGAGAGGCCCAAAGAGTATTTAAAGAACATAAATGGGACTTACAACACGAGGGTATGCCCAGTTGAAAAAAGTTTGAAAACGACGATCGCGTCGATATTTTCTAAATCACAATGGGACTTATACAATGACTGAGGCCCAAATTATTTTTACAAAAAAAAAGAGGGTTGAGTCTTACACTCTATTAGAGGCCCATGAGTGTTTGAAAGAGATTTGTTATGGTGAAAATCAAAGAAACCCTAATTTCATTTTCTTTTAAAAGTAATCCTTTTAATAAAATGAATAAAAATGATAAAAATACCAAATAAGTCTTAAATAAACTACTTGTGATTTTTTTATTAAGGTTTGAAAAATGAGATTCTAATCGCAATATGATTTAGGACTCATTTGATTTTGATTTTCAAGATGAATATTCATTTTTGAAATGTTTAAAAACAATAAAAATGAATTTATTTACAAAAATATCAACTATATTAAATAAATAATATAAATTTGATTTTTTTTTGTGGAATAAAATATTTTAACATTTTTGTGATTTTTTTCAAAAAGAACCAATAAAAAATAATTAAAATTGAGAGAGAAATTAATTTTCCAAATTATTAAAAAATAATATGAAAAATTGTAAAAAGTGGAAAAAAAGTAAAAAGAGGGTCTGGGGCGAGGGGGGTTCGAACCCCAGACCCCTAGGTTGCAGTGAGCACCTTCTACCACTAGGGTGGTGATACATCCGTGTATCAAAACCACCCCATGAATACTTAAGGGGTGCCTTGTTTTAGGCCTGGCCAAGGCAAGGCAAGGTTTTGGTCCAAAAACGTAAAGGTTGTAACTTTCTCATTTCTCCATGGATTGGGACAAAATTTAGGTCTATCCTGCCTAGAATTCACAAGAAATCCAATGGTGCCCTTGGTTTTTTCAGATGAGGTCCCCATTTTAAAACCCGATAGTGGTTTTGAAATAGGCCTCCATTTGCATTTTCTGTGCTACCTCATGTACAGGCATGAATTACATGATGAATTGGTTTAAACACAACATATACAACATGTGTGAGAGGTGTATGATTAGTGGACTTCAAAGCAATGCATATTTCAAGGAGTTCAAGTTGTGATGCTTACCTCTTTATGAGCTTTTTGTGCTATCTGCCAAGTTTCTTGTGCCAGAAGTAATTTGATGCTTTGGACACTCTCAATTGATCCCTTAGGAGCTTTTAGAATGGTTGGAACCAGCTGTAATCCTCAGGAACAAGTTTGAGCTCTTTCTTGCAAAAGGGGCAAAAGTGACCAATATGGCAACTCTCTCAAATGGTGTTTCAGATGTGGGGAACCATTTAGGACAGTTCAAGGATGATATTTGGAGTATGTTTAAGGTTTTATCTTGTTTTGGAAGTGATTGAATCAAGACATGGCTTGAAAAATGCAAAAAAGTCCAATTTTGAGGTTTTGAGAGGGGACTTTGTGACTTTGGTGTTACAGGTCACATATGAGAGTTTGGACAGCTTAAACATGACATATTGGATGTGCTTGAATCATGAGCTGTGATGGAATTTCTCTCTAACTAAAAAACTTAAAGGTACCTTGCAAAAGAAGGCATTTTTACCTAAAGAGAGGGATTTTGAGGAAAGCATCAGTTTGGGTGCTTTGGTGTACTCAAACTAATCACAAATGAGCTCTATTTATAGTAGAGCAAGTTTGTTTTGGCATCAATAGTGAATGGAGGTTGCAGCAGGGCTTTGGCCAATGTTATGCAAAAGGAATCTCAAGTATCCTCTAGCCATTGACTTGAGATTAGAGCACTGGCTTTGTAACTTTGGTTCAGAGATAAACTTGGACTGAATTCAGTTGGAATAGGCTCAGTTCATGCCACCTTGGTGCATCCATTGAATGCTTGGAAAAAAAATTGGAGTCTTGGCCTCTTTTAGGCTTTTTAGGTTTGGCATGGCTACTTGTAGATTCTTGGACTTTGGAGGCTTGGAGATCAGATCATCCCCCTTGGATTTGATCCTCAGATGTGTCCAAAATGATGACAAGGCTTGGATTTATCAGATTTGGACAAATCGAGCAAATGTGCACAATTCTGCCTTGAAAAACCAGTTCAGGATGCCATGTTCCAAGGGTTGTATCTCCTTGCTCAAATGGAATTTGGAGATGATCTGGTACTTTTTGGAAAGCCCTCATGGCATACTTCAACTTTAATGTTTACCCCTAGACCTGGTTTGACTTGGATCAAAGTGAAAATTTCCCCTACATTTTGGAAAAAGTAAGGCAGATTTTGACTTAGTAAAAATTTCACTAAGTGTTGGAAAAATACCAAATTCATGTTTTCAGCCATATTGATCACTCCATAACTTAAAATCCATGAAGAATTGGAATGAGATGTAGTTGACACTTTTAAAGTATGCCATGAGAGCTACAAATCCATCTTTGGACCATCCAAAATGGTTGCTTGGATCTTAAGTTATGGCCCTTGGAAGTTGGTACCCTAGCCACTTTGTTCCATAACTTAGAAAAATTCTAAGTTTTTTATGGTTACCCCTTTTTCAAGTTAACTCGTTTTCTTTGGTTTTTCTTGATGAATGATGATTCAAATCACATATTAACATTTTTTTAGGGTTAAAGAACCTTGGTTGACCAAAAATTCAAAAAGTCAAACTTTGGATTTTTGTACAGTTGACTTTTTACCGGATGAAATCCAAATTGTGCGATCCTTTGTGAAATCAAGTCCTTGACCTAAATAAAACCTGAGGGGTATATTCCATAGGTGTTATATGGTGTATTGAATCATGTCCTAAGGTTTGGGAACATGTCCTGGTCAAAAGTCAAAGGTACAGTTGACATTTTCCTCGAATCCCTAATTGTGGTCCTGATGAAATTGAAGCTCGTGGATCAAGCTTCTTAGATCAATCCATGGTTGCAAATGGATCAATGTAGTGTATTGGATACCCTCAAATCATGTCTTGAGGTCTTGGCTCATGTTTTGTCCCAAAAGTCAACTTAGGGATGAATTAGGTGAAGAAACCCTAATTCCTGATTTTTGATGACTGCCTCCCCTGAGGTTAAATTAACTTGATGATTGGGTTCATGAGGTCCCTTAGAGTATCTTGGGTTGTTGTTTGAAGCATTGGCTCATGCCCAGAGGAAAATTTCCATCTGGAGGCCTTGGTCGACCAAAACCCTAATTTGGTGACACTGACGATCTTGAGGCTTGATCCACTTGGAATGTTGCAACCTTCTGCTTGATTCTTGATGTGGGAGTCCTCTTGATCCTTTGTGGATGTTTGAGATGTTATACAAGTTAAAGATCATGTCATTCCTTGATTGATCCTTTGTCTCTGAGAGGGCGTGAAACCCTAATTTCTGATTATGGTGAATACTCAACCATCTTTGAGGAGATTGGTGAGGCATGTAAATACATCCATATTGTGATGATGATTTGCACAATAATGGGAAACCTTAGTGGTCAAAATTTGGGATATGACAGATGCCCCTATTTAATCTTGTTAGACCCGAAGGTGTGAATGGCGAAGGTATTCGGGCATTCGGGGTGCAAGAGGATAAAATATCAGAATACCCGAAATTTTGATAGTGTTTATGAACAACATTTTGCTCATTCATCTTCTTTTGCTAAGAAATGATACTTAGAAAAGGTAAAAATTCCCCTCGATCCTGTTCTTTAGCAAAGGAACTGGTCTAAGTTTCCTTTATCAATAAACCTTGCCTCGATCCTGGTTTCCTACAAAGGAACTGGTCTCAGTTTCTGAAATGAACTTCCCCTCGATCCTGGTTTCCTACCAAGGAACTGGTCTCAGTTTCTAAAATAAACTTCCCCTCGATCCTGGTTTCTTACCAAGGAACTGGTCTTAGTTTCTGAAATAACCTTCCCCTCGATCCTGGTTTCCTACCAAGGATCTGGTCTCAGTTTCTGAAATAAACTTCCCCTCGATCCTGGTTTCCTACCAAGGAACTGGTCTTAGTTTCTTTTATTAATAAACTTTCTTGACAAGGGACACTATTTTTAGCGGTTTTCCTCAAACTTTTCGCCGAATTTTCCTGGGGAGATGCCATTTGCTGGGAAAAAGTTTAAAGGTCAGACTTGCTGGGAAACCCATTGGTCTGAGCTGTAGAGGTGCGCAAACTTCTCTGTTGGAGACACCATTTGTCGACTCTACTGGGGTAAACGAGTCTCTTGAGAGGCTGCTTTCCGCTTGGGGATATTACATCATACTTTTCCTGGAGATCTTTTCGAAGAAATGCCATGTGATGCAATCCAATTTTGTGGTACTGATGACTTCATTAAAATTGACTCTCTGAAGAGAAAACCCAATGTGTTGCTGAGAGCCTTTGGTTGTGAGGCTTTCTCTGGGGATTTTCCTTAATTCGGGAAAGCGAAGATATCATCTTCAACGGAGAAAAGTGACGCTTATCGAAGGTCTTCTTGCTTTCAGAGGCTCAAGTTATCAAAGTGGTCGAAGACCGTCTCCATCCCAAAAATAAACTGGGGAAAAAGGTGGTTCGGACCAAACATTTCCTGACAAGGAAAGAACTGACAACTCGATTGAGAGGACCTCTATCACTTGGGGTTAAGACTGACCATAGTGATAATGATGCAGTATGAATGTGAATGTGAATCAATTATGCATGATGTATGTATGTTTATGCTGACAAAACTGACGTGACATACAGATGAATAGATGAATATGACTGGATACTCGGCCACTGCGGGGGATGAAGAAATACCATTTATTCCAAATAGCAATTCTGCCATGCTTAGGAGAAGTAGTTCCGGTGGGGAACAACGTTGGTCGAGCTTAGGAGATAAGAACTCGGCCGGGGGTGTCGGACGGAATATTTGCATCCGACACAGCTGATCCTTCATTCAGGCATACTGGCTTAGAAGGAGTACTTTGATTCTGCACTTTGAAGCTTAATCGCCTTTGGGAGAGGCGATCGATGTTCTTTCGATGTTCAATACTCAAAAGAAATTGTCATCTTTATTTTAAAGCAGAACAATTTTGACAAGTAAATTCATTTTTGTTTTATTTCAAGAATCATTAATCATGTTAAAATGTCGTTCTGTAAAGCTAAAACAAATAAGAATTGCAAACAAAAGCACTAGGGCTCAAATTTTATTGATAGGATGGAAATCAGCCAAACGCGTGATTCCATGGAGTATTTACAAAGTTTAGAAAATGGTAATTTAAGGGAAAAAGGCTACATTGAAACATAACGACCGCCATCCTTCTACCAACTTTGAATTTTGGACATCCTGAGCTTCTGTCGAAGATGACCTTGACTGGAGTTTTCCTGACGGATGACATTACTGCTGCTGGGGGATTTGCCCCTTTGTTGGACGTAGTTACTTGCCATTAATCCCTAACTTCTGCCTGGATTGTACTTTGAGATTTCAAATCCACCGGGATGATTTTTGATTATGTCTCTAATTTTTTCCTGGACCGCTCTTTTGGGTTTTCAATCCACCGAGACGTTCTTTTTTATTTATTTAAGCGAAGTATTTCTTGACTACATCAACATTCGTAGGGTAGGCAAATTCTTCTCCATCCATGGTTGCGAGTCTCAAAGCGCCGCCTGAGAAGGCTTTCTTGACCACATAGGGGCCGTCATAATTCGGAGTCCATTTGCCCCGGGAATCAGTGAGGAATGATAGTATCTTTTTGAGCACGAGGTCTCCTTTCCTGAAAATGCGAGGTCGAACATTTTTGTCAAACGCTTTCTTCATCCTTTGTTGATACAACTGGCCATGGCATAGTGCCGTTATTCGCTTTTCTTCGATCAAATTCAGTTCATCGCGTCGACTTTGACACCATTCTGCTTCTGTTAACTTAGCTTCCATCAATACCCGGATTAATGGGATCTCTACTTCTATGGGAAGCACTGCCTCCATGCCATATACTAGAGAGAAAGGGGTTGCCCCTGTTAAAGTGCAGACAGATGTACGATAACCGTGAAGAGAAAAGGGTAACATCTCGTGCCAGTCTTTGTAGGTTACAACCATCTTTTGAACAATCCTCTTGATGTTCTTGTTAGCTTCTTCTACCGCTCCGTTCATCTTGGGTCGGTAGGGAGATGAGTTATGGTGTTCGATCTTGAACTCAACACACAACTCCTTCATCATCTTTTTGTTCAAGTTGGATCCATTATTCGTAATGATCTGGCTTGGAACACCATAACGGCAGATGATATTGTTTTTGATAAATCGGACCACCACCTGTCGGGTTAATTAGCGTATGATGTTGCTCGACCCACTTGGTGAAATAGTCAATGGCCATCAGGATGAATCGATGTTCGTTTGAAGCTTTGGGTTCAATCATGCCGATCATGTCGATTCCCCATATGGAAAAAGGCCATGGGGAAGAAAGAACTTTGAGATGTGTTGGCGGTACATGGATTTTGTCTGAGTATATCTGACACTTGTGACACTTCTTCAGGTACTTGTAGCAATCAGATTCCATTGTCAACTAATAGTACCATGCTCTTAGAATTTTTCTCGCCATTGTGTGTCCATTGGCATGAGTGCCAAAGGATCCTTCATGAATTTCCTTCATCAGCCTGTTTGCTTCTGGTTTGTCTACACATCGGAGCAAGACCATGTCAAAGTTTCTCTTATAGAGTGTATCACCGCTCAGGAATAAACTGCCAGCCAGCCTTCTGAGGGTCTTTCTGTCTTTATTGGATGCCCCAGGTGGGTACTCCTGTTTCTGAAGAAAGCATTTGATATCGTAATACTAAGGTTTGTCGTCTATGACTGCTTCGATCGCGAAGATGTAAGCGGGCTTTTCAAGGCGCATTATATCGATCTTAGGTATGTCATTTCATTGACCTACACTAATCATGGAAGAGAGAGTAGCTAGTGCATCAGCCATGTGATTCTCTTCATGAGGGATATGATGAAACTCAATTCTGTTGAAGAATGGTAACAACCTTCTCGCATAGTCTTTGTAAGGAATTAGTCCTGATTGGTATGTATTCCAATCTCCTTTGATTTGATTGATAACCAGGGTTGAGTCGCCATATACATTCAAGTTCTTAATCCTTAAGTCAATCGCTTCTTCGAGACCCATGATACAAGCTTCGTATTCGACCTCGTTGTTGGTACACTTGAATGTCAGTCTGGCGGTGAAAGGAATGTGGGTACCCTGAGGTGTTATAATGATTGCCCTAATTCCATTTCTATAATGATTGACAACTCCGTCAAAAATTAATCCCCATTGGGAACCTTGTTCTGGCCCTTCACTGGGTAGTGGTTCATCGCAATCATTCATTTTTAAATACATGACATCTTCGTTTGGGAAGTCTAATCCGATTGATTCTTGATCGTCAATCGGTTGATGAGCCAAATGATCGGCTAAAACACTTCCCTTGATGGCCTTCTGAGCGTGGTACTCAATGTCTTATTCTGACAACAACATCTACCAACGGGTGATCCTTCCCGTGAGAGCAGGTTTTTCAAAGACGTACTTGATCGGATCCATTTCGGAGATTAACCAAGTAGTGTGACAAATCATATACTGGCGAAGACGTTTGGCTGCCCAAGCCAGAGCACAGCAAGTTTTCTCAAGCATAGTGTACCGAGTCTCGCAGTTGGTGAATTTCTTGCTCAAATAGTAGATGGTAGACTCTTTCCTTTTTGTTTCATCCTGTTGACCAAGTACACAGCCCATTGAGTCTTCCAAGACTGTTAAGTATATGATCAATGGTCTTCCTTCCCCTGGAGGTGATAGAATCGGTGGGTTCAACAGGTATTCCTTGATACTGTCGAAATTCGTTTGGCAGTCTTCTGTGCAAATGCAGTCTTGATTCTTTTTGAGTAATTTGAAGATCGGCGCACATGTCGCGGTCATGAGGAATATAAATCTGGAAATGTAATTCAAACGTCCCAGGAATCCCCTGACTTGTTTTTCAGTTTTTGGAGAAGGCATTCTCGAATGGCCTTGACCTTGTCAGGATCAACCTCAATTCCTTTCTGGCTGACGATGAACCCTAAAAGTTTCCCTGAACGGACATTGAATATGCACTTGTTGGGATTCAGGCGGAGTTTGTATTTTCTCAACCGCTCGAATAGCTGTGACAGGTGGGTCACATGCTCCTCCTCCGTATTAGATTTGGCAATCATATCATCGACATACACCTCTATTTCTTTGTGTATCATGTAATGAAACAGAGTTGTCATGGCCCTTTGATAGGTTTCCCCGGCGTTCTTCAAATCGAACGGCATTACCTTGTAACAAAAAGTGCCCCATGGGGTAATGAACGAAGTTTTCTCCATGTCTTTCGGCGCCATTTTGATTTGATTATAGCCCGAGAATCCATCAATGAAGGAGAAAATTTTGAACTTTATTGTATTGTCCACCAACATGTCAATGTGCGGTAAGGGAAAGTCATCCTTTGGACTGGCCTTGTTCAGATCCCTGTAGTCTACACACATTCTGACTTTTCCATCCTTTTTCAGAACTGGTGCTATGTTGGCTAACCATTGAGGATATTCTAATGTGGCGGGAAACCTACGTCAATTTGTTTATGTACTTCCTCTTTGATTTTGATGGCCATGTCTGGATGAGTTCGTCTCAACCTTTGTTTTGCTGGCGGACATTCTGACCTTAACGGTAGATGACGTTCCACGATGCTGGTATCCAACCCTGGCATGTCCTGATAAAACCAAGCAAATACATCGGGAAACTCTTTGAGAAGCTTTATCAAACCTTCTTTGACAGTCGGACTGAGCAGTGCCCCAATCTTGACTTCTTTTCTCTCTTCTTCTGAACCTAAGTTGACCGCTTCTAACGGATCTTTGTGAGGTTTAATGAACCTTTCCTCTTGTCTGAGTAATCGAGAGATCTCTTCTGGAATTTCTTCGTCATCTTCTTCTTCAGCCTCAAATACCGGGAATTCAAAGTTGGGAGAAGGCATTGGATCGTATGTTTCAATGGGGTTTAAAACAAGCAATCTGCATGACGTGATGATTTGTTTTTAGAAGAGATAGAGAGAATGCAAGAGTGTGTGCAGTGTTTTTTCTGATAACTGCTTGTTTTTATTATTTGAGTTGTTTTTTAGGATTACCATTTTCTGAAAAAGCGAAAAGAGAAAACAATAATAAATGCGGAAATTACAGAACGGCGTTATTTTATTTATGATCTTGTCGATTTTTGAAACTACAACCCTATAAAACAAAACTCTGTCGCGTTGGGAAAAGCGAAGAGGTATATTTATAGAAAGTAATCCCTATAAAAACATCTGTTTCACCTAGGCGGGGTGAAAGGTTAAAACAAAGACGATAATTACTTAGATTTATGAATGACTTTCGGAACATAGACAGCAACCCATTATCGGCGAACTCCTCGGTGAGTCACAAACTCTGGTACTTTCCTTCTTGATTTGTATTCAGAAATAACGCTTATATCTGGTGGAGCAGGATCGTTGGAATCATTCTCCCAGGCAGAGTTGTCGTAAGAGGATTCTTCTGTGTATCCTGCACAGTGTTTGTACTCTCAGGTAAATCTCCTCATCCAGTTGGCTGGATGTCTGTGAGCTTGATACAAGAACTTTCAGGAGCAGTGTACTTAACCATGAAGTCGTATTTGCCACTCGCTTGTCCCAAGGTGTCCCATACTTCTTTGGAACTGGAGGAGTCATCTCTTTCGATGATGTTGACCTCGGAAAAAGCATAGTTGATGACCTACTGTCCTGCAATCTTTGCAAATTCATCGTCGTACTGGATATTTTCTAAATGCCCTTGTCATACCCCAAATTTTTTCTACCTGTATATAATCTTCATTTATACATCCATCCACCAACCATATTCAAAAAATCCAAAAAAATATGTCGCTTTGTTTGGTCAGGCAAAGTGTGTTTCATGATCAGGTCAGGGTGTGCGATTCAAGTAATGTGTGTTTGAAGCCTCAACCAGGTTTTATGCTAGTGCAAGTCAGTTGGTGTATGATTCATAGTTTTAAAGGTTGAGATTGATTCATGGTTCCTTAGGGACAATTCTTAATCATCATCCATTTTTCCTTAACCATTATTATTTTTATTTTCCAATTTTTAAACCATCTTCATTTTCAATTACCCTTATTTTTGTTATCAATTCCACAACTATCCATTCAATATCTATATCCATAAAAAATCCATTTCTATAAAAATCCATTTCCTTCTAACCATTTTAACCCACATTTTTATCAATTTCATTACCCATTTTCCATTTCAATTACTCATTTCATTTCAATTCATTTTCGATTAACAATGCATTTTGGTTTAATTTCCAATATCCAATCCATTTCATTAGTCATTCTTTAAAAAGAAAAAAAAACATTTAAGTTATTATTTCTAAACCACTCCATTTCATTACAAGATTTCCCACACAAAAATCATGAAACTTCATTACAAACCCATTTACAACTTTTTCAAACCCGGGTTATATTCAAGGAGCCCATTTACATCATAACAAAAATTGGAAAGCAAAGCCATGCGCGACCACCACTACTCCACACAAAGACCATGTACACTGCATCAGAAACGTACACCAACAACAGTCTCAGAAAACCTGCAATGAAAAGGATATATCATCACAACCAGACAAAACCTTGTGTACCTCTAAACTTAATTCACAAGTTTGGTTATTTGGAATAAATATCATAAAAGGGGGAGAATGCACAAACCAAAAGAGAAGAGAAAACTCTCCAAAAACAATCTGCTGAAAACCGAGCCATCTCAATCACTCCTCAGCAAAAAAACTGCTCCATTTTCGTATGCCTTCACATCGCCGTTGATAACCACCTTCACTCATTCAAACTTCCATCCAAAAAACAACATACACAGAAACCATCATCTTCCCTGTTCCGAATTACCATACAACACCCAACGCGAGCCATAACCAAAACCTCTACCTTCGTTCGAACCACCCTTTTATCGACCTTTTCCTTTAATCACTATTATAGCTCACTCTTCATCGCTTTGTTTCAATCTCAAAACAATCTCAAATAAAAACCCGATTCAAACTATTTCAAACCAGAAAGCAGAGGGAGATGAAGAGAGTGTTTTGAATCGAAACCTCTGAAACATTTCCAAACAAAATCATAAACGAACCTGGCTTGAACGGATTGAGGGTCTGAATCTGATTAAATAGATGAAGAGAAAGAGATGAAGCCGAAACAGAATGAAGAAGAGTTAAGGTTTTAGAACGCAAACCTTTTCGAAACGGGTTGAACCTGGAAGAGAAGCCAAGCGATTGAGGAGCAAGATTGGAAGGGAGAGATTTGGACTGAGATCACAGGCGAAGAAGGTTGGAGTGATTCACGAAACCGTGTTGTTCATGTTGGTTTTGTTTTTTCGTTCTTCTTTTTCTGTTGACCGTGCTCCTTTTGCTTTTTTTCTCTAAGTTGTTTTGATTCTGAAATAAAGTGGAAGAAGTTGTTGTGATACTCTCCACCATGATTTGATTTCTTCTTTTCCTTTAAAAAAAAGTGTGTGTGATAATGGGTTATTTGACATTTGAGAAAAATCGTGTCCCTCTGTTGGTTTGTTTTTAGCCTTTTGTGGTGATAACGTGGGTTTGTGGGCCTTCATGAGCCCATACGAATGGGATGGGCACCACCCTTTCTCTGTTTCTTTTTTTTTCTTACCGTATGTTTTTTTTTTGTTGGATGATGGGCTCAAAGCTCAAGTGATTCCATGCCAACACATTATTCATTTGACACCTCTTCCCCTTTATGATGTTTTAATTTATTTTGTTCCAAAATATTTTCTACAAATTTTTAGTTTTAAATGGTTGATTCTTATTTTGATTTTTTTTAACTATTTTAAGTTTTAAACACTCCTCCCATTTTGTTTTCCATTTTTATTAGGGCCGATGATATAACACAACTAATGATTTAGTCAAACCGATTAAATTTTGATTTATTTGAGGCCTACTACCTTTTATTTATTTTTATTTCGATTTATTTCATTAGTTTATTTTTATTCATTATTTTGGGTCAATGAAAACCAAATATCAATGATTTATCGATTTCTCGATTAAATCTTGATAAAGGTGAGACCTTTATTTTTTTTTTCCTATCAATGTTCGATTTTATTTCATTTTTATTGTCCTTTCATTATTTTTATTCATTTTGGGTCAATGAAAACCAAAATATCAAGATTTATCGATTTTAAATCTTGATAAAGGTGAGACCTTTATTCTTTTTAATATCTATTCCGATTTTATTACCATTTATTTATTTTTATTTCGATTTATTCTTATTCATTTTGGTCAATGAAAGTAAAAAATCGTTGATTATCGATTTCTCGATTAAATCTTGGTTAATACAAGACCGATTTTATTCTTTTATTTACTTTTCATTTTTTATGGGTCGATGAGCAACTAAAACCAAATTTTGTCGGTTAAGATGAGACTTTTCTTCGATTTTGATTTTATTTCACATTTTACTTTGCACTATATTCTTTTCATTTCCGATCAATGAAGGTCTTAAACATCATGGAACCTTTTTTTTAGAGTTCTTGATTAAGACGAGGTCGTCACCTTTTATTTCTCGATTTACCCGATTAATCATTATCTTGTTTATTTTCCGTCAAATATTATCTCGATTATATTTTTATTCATACTATTCATATTGTCCATATCATATTCATATTCATGTTTATCTAACAATTTTCTTTGTTCATACACTTAATCTAAATACACTAAATTGGAGACCTTTTATTGCATGTCACCTTTTTTTTTTTCAATCAAGCTTTCGAAAGGAGGAGATTCTTGGAATCTAGCATTCCTTGGGTCTTCGAATGGATGGCTCTCGAGGCACGCCCCTTGGGTTGTCATTCATTCAATCTTTTGACCTTTTCAACTAAACCATTTCCAAACCAGTCCTCGATTTGCCATCGAGCCCAATCGTAAGTCGAGCGCCTTTTGCCTTGCCATCAAACGCACACTTGCACATCTCGAGGTTTCGTTACTAGGAGCACCCCTAGGGACTAGTATCGATCCTCACCTCTTTTCGTAACCAATCCGATTCAACCTATTTCAAACACTTTCTTAATCAACTAACAAAAGGAGGAGATTTTTGGAGTCTAGCATTCCTTGGATCTTCGAATGAATGGCTCTTGAGGCACGCCCTTGGGTTGTTGTTCATTCAACCTTTCGTCTTAAAACACTTAATCATTATTAAACAATTTCATAATCAATATAATGAAAAAGGTGTCGTTGAGATCTAGCATCTCAGTAATGCCCCGATTAATTGGTTGCGAGGCCGACGTCTCGTTTATCGAATAATCGTCATTCTTCCTCTAAAATACTTAATAAACCAAACACTTTCCGTGCAACCAAAACCCTAAAAACACATTCAAATCAAACCCTTTTCTCAATCAAATCTTTTACACACTTAATCCTTATTCAAACAACTTTTCATAAAGAACATTGTTTAGTCCATTCTCCCGCGCATATAAACTAGTGCTTCAGCCTCCCCTAGCGAGAAGATAAGCCAATGTTTAGCAGTTAGAATGCGAATTAAACACTCATTTGTTTAAAAAACACCAACTAACCATAGTCCCACGAACTACGAATGCTCTGACTTTCCCATTGCACGAGGGAATACGTAGGCACAAGGGTCCAAATCCTTGCCGAGCACCCTAATAAAAAACCGCCCATTTTCCCCTTAGAAAACAATATCTACCTTAGAAGAATACAAACAAATCAAGCTAACTTATCTCCCGAATCGAATCAAGAGGTTCCCGTTGAGTACAACGGACGTAGAGGGTGCTAATACCTTCCCTCTTGCGTAACCGACTCCCGAACCCGATTTTGGTTGCGACGACCATGTTCTTGTCCCTCCTTGAAAGGTTTTATCGATAATTTCCTTTCCCTCTTTTGGGATAAATAAATTTGGGTGGCGACTCTGTTTCAAACAGTTTTTTCCGCGTCCATCGCGAGGATCGTATTTTTTGAGGTATGACAGATGGCGACTCTGCTGGGGATATTGCATTGCCCTATGCTAGAGAGAGTCAAGCCTAACTTAACTCGATTTGAGAGTATTAACTTCGCTTGGTTGTTTTCTTCTTAATTGTTTCTATATTATTTGTCTATTTTCTCTTAATGTTTTTCTTTATTATGTATTATTTATCATTCTTGTTGTTGGATCTTAGGATGATATCACAAGTAAGGCTCTATACCCGAGTCTTGGAAAAAGAAGAGAAAACACTTAGTTAGATTTTGGAAGTCATTAGTGTTAGTCCCCAAGGACCCGCTCCTTGTGTTCCTAGCATGAAAGCTTCCCCTAGAGTAGACCTTTTCGTAGATCTTGTTGTAATGCAGCTAGCCTGTTGCACGACTTGATTCGTGAAGGGTCCGTGACTCTAGGACCCACTCTTAGCACCAGTTTTCATCTTGGTGGTTGTTAGTGTTAGTCTCCGAGGACTCGCTTCTCGTAGGCCTAACATGAATACTACACTCAGGATAGACCTTTTTGTATCCCCGTTGCAATGCAGCTAGCCTGTTGCGTGATGTTGATGTGATTAGTGTCCGAGACCCTGGGAACCATATCCATCAACATAAGAGCTATCCCATGAGTGGGTTTCTGGGTAAAGAATCTAGAACTATCCTCTTAAAGCCTACCTGTTATGAAGATTGGGAAGTTACTTGTGATATCCTGGATCCTGGATCTTCCTGCATTGCATTTGTTTGCATATCATTGCATTTTCATCTCATTTGCATGGCATACCCTTCCAACCAAAACTCACCCGATCCTCTGTCCATTTCCTGCCAGCTGATTTCCCGATGCTCATATTGAACCTGTGGTACCCGCAAAGCATTTGAAGCAAGTTCAAGTGGATATAAAAGGAGCATAGACAATTTGAAAGTTGTGATGGCTATGTCAGAGGATAGTTTTCAACATATTGGGATGAAGGATTTTGACCCCCCATCATGTTTTGATGTGTCGACTAACCCACTGTATGATTTTCTACCGGGTGATCATCCTCCACGAGTGAACATCCCTGTCCAGTCTCAGATGATGTCGCTGACCGATTCCATGGAGAAAAGGTTTTGTGCCCTCGAAGAGAAAGTTCAAGCTATGAAAGCGCGCGATACTTCTGGGCTCGATGCTATTGATATGTGCCTAGTGCTAGACCTGGTAATTTCCCCAAAATTCAAAGTACCCAACTTCGAGAAGTATGCTGGTCTCAGTTGCCCGAAGCGTCATTTGGTGATGTTCTTCCGAAATTTGACATCTCATGTCCGCGACGACAAGTTGATGATTTACTGCTTTCAAGACAGTTTAAGTGGTGCATCTTTGAATTGGTACATGGATTTAGAAAGAAGCTGTATCCAATCATGGAAAGACTTATCCAATGCTTTCATAAAGCAATATGAGTACAATTTGGACATGGTCCCCAGTCGTACGCAGCTGCAAAGCCTATCTCAGAAGAGCGGTGAATCCATTAAGGATTATGCCCAGCGGTGGAGATAGTTGGCAGCTAGGGTACAACCACCACTCTTGGACAAAGAATTGATTGACGTGTTCTTGGACGGTCTGCATGCCACCTATCTTGAAAGAATGGCTGGCAGTTCATTCTCAAGCTTCTCTGACCTTATAATAATAGGAGAACGCATCGAGAGTTACCTCAAAGCTAAACAAGTCCAAGACGTCTCGAGTAATTAAGCTGGTGAGACTGAATCCTTCAGCAATCCCCAAGAGGGAGAGGATAATGAAATTGATGCAGTCCTAGCAAATGTTGAGTATTCGCAGGGTACACCAACAAGACTTTATGGCCCTTCAACTTCTTGGCAGTTATCATTGTCAGCGACATATCATCCTTATGGGCAACCTGTCAATCCTAGGGCGTCATACCAGAAACCCATGATTTCTCCTCGTGCAAATCAACGAGCCCGTGGTCGAGGATATCAGAATCATCATCAGAATCAGCATAGGCCTCGAAACAACTTGGAAAGAAGGAATGCTCCTCTTCACCTAGTTCCTATGTCGTACAGTCAACTCTTGCCGCATCTGGTCTGAAACTCACTGGTAGAGCCCAAAGCTATCAAGCCATTGGTAAAACCATACCCGCCGGGGTACGATCCCAATGCGCATTGTGAATATCATGCTGGATCCATGGGGCATTCAACTGAAGATTGCAAAGCTTTTCAAGCCAAGGTACAACAGTTGATTGACAAAAAGCACATATCATTTCCAGAAGGAAACTTGGTTGTGCACGTCAGCTTCTCACCTAAATAAGTTCCAAGACTTCAAGAGGCATCCCCTAAAGCCAGTGGTTCAGACAGAAAGACTTCCTCAGATACTGGCAACTATTGGACATTTATCATTTGCATTTGTAATTTGGTTATGTTAAATGCTATTTGTTTTTTAATATTGTTGTTTTGAATGGTAATATTAATGATGTGATCATGCATTTTCTGAATTAATCATGTCGCATTCGCTCATTTTTCTCTCTTATATAAAAAAGCAAGAAATATATCCATTTATATACATCTCGTCCCTTTTTCTTTACCAAGTGTCGTACCTCGAAAAATACGATCCTCGCGATGGACGCGGAAAAACTGTTCGAAACAGAGTCGCCACCGAACTTTATTTATCCCAATGAGGGAAAGGAAAATATCGATAAAACCTTTGAAAGGGATAAGAAAATGGTCATCGCAACCAAATTCGGGTTCTGGAGTCAGTTACGCAAAGGGAAGGTATTAGCACCCTCTACGTCCGTTGTACTCAACGGGAACCTCTTGAATCGATTCGTGAGATATGTTAGCTTGGTTTGTTT
Source organism: Lathyrus tuberosus (assembly GCA_022829125.1). Classification (NCBI taxonomy): domain Eukaryota; kingdom Viridiplantae; phylum Streptophyta; class Magnoliopsida; order Fabales; family Fabaceae; genus Lathyrus; species Lathyrus tuberosus. Next base: position 6,442,383 of record JALAZF010000087.1, on the reverse strand, counting down.
TCTTCTAGGGTAGATATTATTTTCTAAGGGGAAATGGGTGGTTTTTTATTAGTGTGCTCGGTAAGGATTGAGAGCCCTTGGGCCTACGTATTCCCTCGTGCAATGGGAAAGTCAGAGCATTTGTAGTTCGTGGGACTACGGTTGGTTGGTTTGTGTTTTTTAGGCGAACGAGAGTTTAATTCGCATTCTAACTGCTAAACATTGGCTTGTCTGCTCATCAAGGGAGGCTGAAGCACTAGTTCATATGCGCAGAAGAATGGACTAAACAATGTTCTTTTTGTGAAAAGTTGTTTGATTTGGATTAAGTGCATTAGGGATTTGATTGAGAAAAAGGTTTGATTCGGACGTGTTTTAGGCGAACGAGAGTTTAGGTTGCATTCTGACTGCTAAACACTGGCTTGTCTGCTCGCTAGGGGAGGCTGAAGCACGAGTTCATATGCGCGAAAGAATGACTTAAACAATGTTCTTTATGAAAAGAGTTTTAATCGCACGGCGGCGAGAAGTTGGATTAATGTGTTCGTATTTTGATTGGGTGACGATTACTCGAACTTAAGAAAGATTCCTCGGGCCCAAGTAATCGGGAAAGCGAGTCGAAGAACCGGCTCTCTCTATTTTTCGCCCTTAATATGAAAGAGTTTTAATATGGTTAGAGTATGTTAAATAGATGACAATTACTTGAACTTAAGAAAGATTCCTCGGGTCCCAGTAACCGGGAGAGCTAGTCGAAGAACCGACTCTCTCTCTTTTTCATCCAAGTGTTTAAGAAAAGAAGATTTGATTTGATTTATTGTAAAAAGAGGGTTTGATATGTAATTGCGTTATGAGTCTTTTAAAGAAGACAATTTCTTGAACTTAAGAAAGATTCCTCGGGCCCAAACAATTGAGGAGAAGAATCGAAGATTCCATTCTACTCCCTTTTCTTCTTTTAGGAAAAGTGTTTAAGTATGATTAAATGTATTAATTTGATTTGAAAAATGCTCGATGTTGATCGAGGTTTGAATGTGCGTGCGAAATGGTTGAGGACTAATGGAAAGGAGGTCCTAATGGTTCAAGGTAAGGTCGATTGCGAGGCAAAAAGCGCTCGACTTACAAGTTAGGTAAAGGGACTTGATATATGGATCAAGTAAAAGTTAGAAATTAATTGAATTTGATTTGGAAAATACTTGACGTTGGATCAAGCTTATTTGTTGTTATAAAAAAGGGGTTGATTTTAATCTTATGGGAGAGGGGTGTAATTAATCAAGTGGGAATAATCGAGCCGTGATTAAAGTGAGCCAAGCACATACACGCATACAAACCAAAGTGAAATGTGCAATAGTTATCGTTGTATAAAGCCCAAGAGGAGGCTATGTGAGGTTGATTGCGATCATGAAAATGATCGACTTACAAGGTATGAAAATGGTTGACATAAAGTCACAATATTAGTTTAAAAAAGATTTTTGGCTTGGACAAGTATAATATGAATAGCACACATATAATTAAAGCATGAAGTAAACCCACATGAAAAAATCATACATCTCACAAAGATTATAAATCAAGCAAAGTGGGGGAAAGAAACATGCTTCGAACATGGATACAATCCTAGAATGAGGCATGAAAGATAAAATCGAGATTCTAGGGGTACCTAACGGAGAAGGTCCGTTGCCTCTTCAAAGAATGCAAAAACTTAGGAACACTTGTAAAAGCTTCACACGATCAATCCAATCAACATACAAGATCAATAAGCTCAAATGGGCAGGACTCAAAGGAAGAAGATTCTAAGGTGGAAGAGAATCAAGTCGTCAAGTACTTCAAACAAGTAAGAGGATTCAACAGTCAAGCACAAGTGTCAGTCATCAAGTTCAAAACACATCAGAGGATCAAACAAAAATTGAAATTTTGGTATCAGACGTGTGATGTTAAGGTGTGATGTCACAACAACACACTCTGCACAATGGACAGAATAAACAGCAAAATAACACCAAGAATTGTTCACCCAGTTCGGTCTAACTACCTACGTCTGGGGGCTACCAAGCCAAGGATGAAATTCACTACTTGTAGAATTAATTTACAGACTCAACAACCCAGTTGACAATCTCCTAAACTTAATCCCTACTAGTGACTTTCTACCTAAGAAACCACTTAGATATGAGAACACTACTCAATCCCTAAAACACTCAAAGAACAACCTCTTTGAGAACCCTTGATCTTACTTCACAACTTTGATCAAGTAACAACTCTCTATTGCTTCACAGCTTCTAAGAGAGGACAGAATACGACTCAGCAATTCACCCTAGAATTATGGTTATACAACACGTACAAAATACTCAAGACACACAGCCTATGCTCTTGATCTTCTCTCTGTATTTCTGTACCTTTTCCTTTGGACTTGTGCTCTTTATATAGCTCCTTGAATTGGTCTTGGACTTGCTACAATATCTGACCAGATTTGTTATTTAAAACTGAATATTTAAAACAGATTTTCTCCTAAAATCTTTTTAAATCTTCAACCTTTTAAATCTCCTACAAATCTGCACCAGATCTCCTATGCAGCAGAAAATATCTATCCCAAGATATTCACATCCAATGAGACAGCTTGCTCTCCACAATTCCAGCTAACACGCAAACCCTAACAACATCACAGCCTGCTATTGTTAATTCTGCAGATCTGATGTTACAACATCACCTACGTGACATCAGACATCCAACTTCAGCACTTTAATTACTTAACACAGCCCAGTGTTAAAACTCAATGTTGCAACATCAATACCTTGACATCAACATTGCATATACTTTGTTTTACCAAAATTCCAGCCAATCCAAGAACTAACAAAAATCAAATGTAAGCATCCAGCATCAAAAGGCAATCAACAAAGAGAACCAGAATTAACACCAAGAATTGGTCCAAACGATATCAGGGACTAAACATAATCTGCATCAAGAGATCTCGTCAGTCCAAACAAAATTATGAAAATAAGCTACAAGATAAGAATTAACCAAAAAGTAATTACAACTCTAAACTAAGAAATTAATCATAACAAAATTCTATTCAAATTAACCAAAGTCTTAATCAAAACTAATCAAAACTAAACAAGATAAAAATCAAAATTGTCATTAAAAATTTAATTAAGAATTAACATTAGAATCAAAATTAAAAATTAGCTCAAAATTATAATCTAAGCCAAAATTCAATATTTAAAATCAATGTTAAGATCTAATTACCTATTAACATCTAATTCACTAAAGAAAACTAATTAATCCCAAAATCTAATTAATCCATAGTTTAATTAACAATTAACAACTTAATATTAAAGTATAAAACAATATTTAATATCAAATTAAATCAAAAAAAGAAATAAACTAGGGTGTAGATCTAGAACAAAGGGGTGGTAATCACACGGGCCCAAGAAAGCCCACAATCCAACACCAATTCAATAAAAAACAAACACGATAGTGACTCGGTGGATTTCAAATATCAAAGGTCAGACCACATTTTCACACAGTCAAAACAAAAAGCCTCTGAGTTAAAATCAAAAGGACAAAACCAAAAGCAGCAGAAAACGTCTAGTCATGGAGGGTCCTCACGCTCAGAAACGAAGGATTCGTTCTCGACTCGCTCATCAACTTGCGATGTTCGATCTCGATTTCTCACCACCGACAGCTCTCTTCGATTCCGATATGCTTCGTCTTGATTTTAGGTTTGGTTGAGATTGTTTCGATTCCGCTTTGATTCTTCTTCTTTTGATTCGCTGAAAATGGTTGAAGATTTTATGGTTGTTAATGTTTTGAAGTTAGGTTGAATGAATAGGTTGGAAGGTTCGTTGTTGGGTTGAGAGGGGATACGGGGGATTTACAGTTGAAACGAGAAAGTGGTGTCTTGTGATTGTTCTTCGCAGTGGCTCGTTTGGTGCGAGTTATGGATGGTGATGAACGATGAGCAGAGAGAGTTGAGGTGATTGTGATAACGTGGTGGTTCGAGGTGGAACCGCGGTGGTGGTTTGGTGTCTCAGCCATGGATACTAATTTCCGATGGTGGTTTGAAGATGGTGGCGGTTTAGGGAGTGAGGAATGGTTGGTGACGAATCGAGGAAGATGGAGGGAGGTCGGTTTGGCAAAGTATGAGCACTGTTTTTTTTGAACTTTGCTGCAGAGGGTTGGGTTTCAGAACAAAAGTGTGGTGATGTGGCTGTATGATAAAGGTTGCGAGTCTTGAAGGTCGAAAGAAGTAGAGTGGTTGCTTAATGGAGATTGAATGGAGGGCTGAGTTTAGTGTTAAAAATGGTGATTCTTGGAGTTAAAGTGATGAAGAGGTTGGAAGATGGTTGTAAGGGTGGATTTGGAGTTTATGGGTTATACTGGTTTTGTTTGCAGGTGCAAATTGTTGTGTGTTTTGAAGAAAAGAAAGTCATATAGAGTATTATGGTGGTGGTCTAGCGTGAGGTGAGTTTTTTCCTCTTCTCTCTTTCCCCTTTTTTTGAATCCTTTTCTTCTCTTTTAAAACAATACAGACTTGTCTATTAAGTTTGTAGTACAATCCATTTTGTCTTATTGCTTGTGATAAGTCTCTTTCAAAATGCAAGTTTTCCACAGACTGTTGCTGGTTGTTGTTGAGGTCTGAGCGAGTTGCAGGATATGGCTTGCTTGGAATTGCTGCTGAAAATGCTTTCATGTGTGCAGGTTGCTTGTAACAAAAAGGGCAAGGCGTATGTCATGTGTAGCAGCAAAGTTCTTCTTCTTTTTTTGTTTCAAATAAAAAAGTTTTAATGTAATGGGCCTTCAATAAGAAAAGGGTTATTATTTTTGTAACATTTTTGGTAGAATGCATCATCAGCTTTTATTTTGTAAAATTTAATGGGCTTTATTGTTTGTGATTGGTATGGATTTGGATAATGGTAAAAATATGGTTTTAATGGATAATGGAATTGGAATATGGTTTAAAATGGATATGAAAAATGATTAATAGAAAAATGGAGAATTATGGATAATGGATAATGGAATTGGAATATGGTTTAAAATGGATATGAAAAATGATTAATAGAAAAATGGAGAATTATGGATAATGGATAATGGGTGTATGGTAGAAAAATGGATAAAAATGGACTTTAGAACATGGTTTAATGATTATTAACATTGGTGATTTTAAATATGGAATTTGAATTGGAATTTGGAGAGAAAGATGAAATTGAATTGAATTGAAAATTGTTTTGAATTAAATGGATATTAACAAGAGAAATGGTTATTTGGACTATTTAGTAAAATGGATAATGAAAATGGATAGTCGAATGAAAAATTGGATTGAAAAATGGGTAAATAACAAAATGGTTACGGGAATGGATATTTATAAAATGAATGGATATTTATATTGAATAATGAAATCACAATGGATATGGAAGTGGTTCAAAAACGGATATTTGGATTTAAAAGTGGTTTAGAAGAAAAAGGATGTACAGAGGTCACTTATACACAGGTGTAATACCCCAAATTTTGACCACTTAGATTTCCCATCATTGTGAAAATCATCATCACAATATGGATGTACCTTTATGCTTCATTAGTCTCCCCAAGGATGGGTGAGCATCCACTACAATCAAAATTAGGGTTTCAAGCCCTCTCTGAGTGCTTAGACAAAGGATCAATCAAGAAATGACATGATCTTCAACTTGTCTAATCTCTTAAACATCCACAATGGATCAAAAAGGACTCCCACTTCAAGGATTAAGCACAAGGCTGCTCCCTTCTAGGTGGATCAAGTCTCAAGATCGACAGTGTCACCAAATTAGGGTTTTGGTCGACCAGGGCCTCCAGATGGAAATTTTCATCTGGGCACAAGGCAATGATCCAAAACATGACCTAATATGCTTCATGGAACCTCATGAACCCATGCATCAAGTCAATTTTTCCTCAGGGGATGCATTCATCAAAAATCAGGAATTAGGGTTTCTTGACCTAATTCACCCCTAAGTTGACTTTTGGGACAAACCATGAGCCAAGACCTCAAGAGATGATTTTAGGGTCTCTAATACACCATATTTATCCATTTGGAACAATGGATTGATCCAAGAAGCTTGAGCAACAAGTCTCAATTTCATCTGCACCACAATTAGGGTTTTAAGGGAAAAGTCAACTGTAACTTTGACTTTTGACCAGGACATGCTCCCAAACCCTAATACATGATTGAATATACCCTATGACACCCATGGAACATGTCCATCAAGTTTGATTTAGGTCAAGGACATGATTTCCTGAAGAATTGCACAGTTTGGAATTCATCTGATAAAAAGTCAACTGTGCACAAAAGTCAACTTTGACTTTTTGAGATTTTTCACCAAAATGGATTTTTAACCCTAAAATGATGTTAATGTATGATTTGAATCATCATTCATCAAGAAAAATCAAGAAAAGTGAGATAACTTGTAAAAGGGGTAACCATAAAACTTAGAAATTTTTCTAAGTTAAAAATAAAGTGGCAAAGGTACCAACTTTGGAGGACCATAACTCCTAAACCACAAGGCCATTTTTTCTCATCCAAAGATGGATTTGTAGCCCTCATTATCACCTACAAAAACTTCAACTACAAGTCATTCCAATACATTAAGTATTTTGAGTTATGGAGTGATCAAAGTGGCTGAAAAGTGAAAATGTCACTTTTTCCAACACTTAGTGAAATTTTCACTAAGTCAGAATTTGCCTTCACTTTTTGCCAAATGTAGGGGGATTTTTCACTTGGAATCAAAAGAGATCAAAACCAAACTTGTTCAAACAGTTGTTGTATCTTGTAAGAGCTTTCCAAAATGGCCAAAAACATTGCCAAATTCAACCTACATCATGAGAAACAACATTGGCAAGTTGCCTTGCTGAAATCTGTCAAGGCAAGGCAGAATTTGCATTTTGGCTCGATTTTCCAAAATCAGCCAATTTCAATTGCTCCAATCCACTTGGACACCTCAGAGGATTGAATCCAAAGGGGACAATCACTGAGCCAAGCCTCCAAGGTCCAAGGAACAAGGAATAGCATGTTGAACCTAGAGTTGCCAAAATAGGGACAAGACTTCAAATTTGGAATGAGGCATTCAATGGAACCATCAAGGTGGCATGGACTGAGCCATTCTCATCTGAAATCAGTCAAGACTTATCCAAGACCAGGGGGACTAAAGCTCTGTGCCCTAACCTCTAGTCAATGGCTAGAGGAGACTTGGATTTTCATTTACCAACATTGGCCAAACCTACTTACCAGCTGCCATGCACTATTCCTTGCAAAACAAACTTGCTCTACTATAAATAGAGCTCAATTGTGGTCAGTTTAAGTACACCAAAGCCATCTAACAGATGCTTTCCTCAAAATCTCTTTCTCTTGGCAAAAATGCCTTTCTTAGCAAGGTAGCTATTGGGTTTTGAGTTTGAGAGCAATTCTGCACAAACCAATCACTCACACACCTCACATACATCACATATGAGCTGATCAAACACTCACATAACTTCTGAAACATCAATTTCATGAAATCACCAGCTGGTTGCTCAAATTTTCAAACAAGGTGCAGCTGAGGTACCACAAAATGATCCAGCCAATTTCAATCAAGTCCAACCATCCAAACACAATCCATAGGGTGTAGGGAAGCTGTTCAGATCATCACCACTCATTTGTAACACCTCCAAATCAAAAGTCACTTTGAACTTGCTGTCACGGCTTGGAGGTAAGCACATACTTGGTCATCTCTCAATCTATGCATATTTCCTCGCACAATAATTTGGCCATATGTTCATAATCATGCATGGAATGTTTTCCCTCAATTAATTGCATTGTTTGAATCGTGTATCAAAAATCCTAGCCTTCATGCAGAAATTAGGGTTCTTGAGGTTTCTTCGTGATTTCTTGTTGTATGTTTAATTTAAATGAAATTAAAGTACATAGACATGATCGTGAGGTTGAGACGAGCATAATGATATGTGGATTGCATGATATGATTACGTATTCATGGAGATTGGATAGAAAACGCAAATCTGAGAAACCAAGAACACGCGCGTGTTCTTCAGCTTGTTCTTGGCGCCTTTTTTTCAAATTCAAATATTTGAATTTTGTGATTTTGTTTAATTGATTCAAAAATTAATTTCTCTCTGAGTTTTAATGATTTTGAGGTGATTCTTTTTTTAATAATTCACAAAAATGTTAAAATATTTTATTTTATCAAAAAATCCCAAAAATATTATTTATTTCATATAATTGATATTTTTGCAAAGAATTAATATTTTGATTGTTTTTGGCATTTTAAATATTTTTTTCTACATTGATTTTGCAACTTTTAATGCTTTCTAATTATTTTGTAGGTCAATACTTAATTTTTGAAGCATTAATCCAAGATCACAATTTGTTTTCCATGTGTTAAACAATTTTTGATCATTTTAATTGAATTTTTATTCAATTAAATACATTTTGAAAACAATTTAGGGTTTTGGATTAATTCAACCCTCATAAATCATTTTCAAAACACTTTGGGCCTCTATTAGAGTGTAAGACCCAATCCTTTTTTTGACCAAATCATCTTTGGGCCTCACTTATTGTATAAGTCCCGATACCGTCAAAAAACAAACGGCGCGATCGTCGCCTTTTCAAAAATCATCTGGGCCTACCCTCGAGTAGTAAGACCCATTTATTTTTCTTCAAAACTCTTTGGGCCTCTTGAGAGAGTGTAAGACCCATCCCCCCTTGTACAAAAACTTTTTGGGCCTCACTCATTGTATAAGTCCCTCTGTACAAGTAAACGGTGCGATCGTCGCCCGTTTAAAAACAAAAACTTTTTGGGCCTACCCTCGTGTTATAAGCCCCACTCTTTTCTTTAAACCTTTTTGGGCCTCTTGAGAGAGTGTAAGACCCATCCCTTTGTACAGAAAACCTTTTTGGGCCTCAGTCACTTGTATAAGCCCCTTTGTACAAATTCAAACAGTGCGCTCACTGATAAAACCCTGGGCCTCTCCTTGAGCTGTAAGCCCCAAATCTTTCTTTTTCAAAGCACTTTCTCCTTTGATTTTGAATATACTGTTGTTTTTAATCTTTCTTTGTTGAACAACTAACCAAACAGCATGGAAGCACTACAACCGAGTAAGTGGTTATCGCTTTCATTTACTGCTTTCATATTATAAACTGTATTGTGGGGCTGCTCACTGTAAGTCTCCTTTCATAAACTCATATCTACTGTGTAATAATAGTATAGATATTTCGAGTTTCTCCGGCAACTACGTCTAGAACTAGGTGACGCCGTTTCACTTATTCGTAGAAATAGACACCTAGATCCCCAATAGGAGCACCAGATACAGTCTTCTCTTCGGCTGTCCTCCTTAGGAATCGTCAAGAAGCTCTACTCCCCAAGATGAATGTATTCTCCGTGAATGGCATCTTTGAGTTTCTTCCCAATTCTCGAACTTTCCTGACTTGATCTATTCCTTGTGGATAGCTTGCCTTGAATGTCTCGGGGTTTGGGTACCCACTACGGTCATAATCTTGGACCTTAACTAAGGAACCCTCTTTAAAGGTTAAAAGTCGCTGGATAGTAAACCTCGCACGTTTACCAGTGGTTTTCATCTTTAAAAGAGTTATCTGTCCTAATGGAAAGGAGATGATAGACCCACGGGCTTCTTAAAAGCATCGGCCTCCTCTTGGGCATTATTCAAGGACCCTACGGCTTCTTAGAAGTATTCACAGCCTCCTCTTAGGCTTCGTATAATGATCTCTTCCTCCGAGAATGATAGCCTCCTCTTGGGCTTCGTACAAGGACCGATCGGCTTCTTAAAAGTTTCCAGCCTCCTCTTGGGCTTCGTACAAATTGTCCCGACGACCTCCTAGAGGTATAGGAACAAAACCTAGTCATCCTCATAGAACAGTCCTTTCATAGAGTCTACTACTGTTTCTCAAAGCATAGTACAAAAGATAAAACTCTAGACTTGGACAGTCAAACTTCCTTGAGTCTCAAAGACATTCTCAAGTGACCCCTTCGTTAAATAAGAAGGAAACCCGCAGACTCGGATAATCTCAATACCCTTTGGATTTCCCGTTTCCTCAAAGAGAAGGAAATATCCCTGATCCTCAAATCAAATCCCTGAGTACACTGTTGCTCATATAAGAACTGATTTTCTCTTTTAAATCAGTATATTGGATCTGTCACTCAACTGAAACAGTTACAATAGCCTCCATCTCGGGCTTCGTACGAGATACCAAAATTCTCCCCAGTGGAGTCAAAATAACCTTTTCGCCTCTCTCTCGGGCTTTGTATGAGACACAAAATAGCCTCCTCTTAGGCTTTGTATAATGATTTTCCTAGCGGAAATTAGCCTCCTCTTAGGCTTTGTATAACGATATGCCCCACTGGGTCAAAAACTTTTAGCCTCTCTCTCGGGCTTTGTACGAGACACAAAATAGCCTCCTCTTAGGATTTGTATAATGATTTTCCTAGCGGAAATTAGCCTCCTCTTAGGCTTTGTATAAGAAAACCACTGGTTGATCCAATCAACCTTTTAGCATCAAAGTTGTGCCTCGTTCACAGTACACAAACATCAACAACTCCTTTCCTTTCATCTAATCGCTGTAAGCGGCAAGCCTCTGGATCATCTATATCCATGCCACTGTCCCTCTTTTAGCATGAGAAATTCCTAAGGAAAGATGGCATTGCTCTACACTGAGTTAAAGTCTTCTCCTTCAGGTTAAAACCCTTTCTTCGGAAATTATGGCATTGCTCGGATCCGCGTATCCCAGTTAAAGTAATTCTCCTTCTCCCCTCTTTAGAGATGACAAATTCTCTCTAAAGTCGAGGTCTTTCAGCTTCACGTCTTGGGCTTTGAACAAGACACAAATAGACCTTTTAGCTTCACATCTTGGGCTTTGAACAAGATACAAACCACCTTTCACTTAACGTCTTGGGCTTTAAATAAGACACCAAAAACCAATTTCCTCCCATAGAATATGAGGAACTACGAACGCTCTGATTTCCCTGTTTCGGTAAACGGGAATACGTAGGCATAAGATCGAAAGAAAAGATCTTAGCGAGCGCAATCAACAAAAAACCCAAATCCCATATCTTCGTCAATCAAAAGCAGTAATTCAAAAGCACCAGTCCTAACATCCTAATCCTTATTCCCCGCCAGAAACCTTCTGCCCAGGTAAAAAGAAAGAGAACTGTATTGGCGAAATACGAATAACCAGTACAAAGGCCCCCCCACATTGATAGTATCCGTAACCTAACAGACCGCTGTTTAAACTCAGTATGCAAGCAGGGTTAATTGGAGACATCTATTTCCCTTCCTTATTCAGCTCACAATAGGATAATAAATGAATCGACCTGTAGTTTAAAGCTCAAACCGCAGAGAGCGACCAGCGCTTAAGAACCGCGTCCAAAATCGCTCGCTACAGAAAAGTGGCGCCCACCGTGGGGCCCTTGTTTTTCTTTCTGTCTGTTTTCCTTGTAAAATGGCGACTCTGCTGGGGAGTCTCCTTTTCTGCCTTAGGGCATCATCCCCGTTTTCCACGGAAAATGGGAACTCTACCGAAGAGAAAGATTGACCTATGCTGGTCCATCTCTTAGGCAGGGAACCACAGATTGGGGCTTCCGCCGGGGAACCCATTTCTGTCAGGAACTTAAGATTCATAGCTTTATAAGTCTAGGATGATTAGGACAAATATATATACTGCTTTTCCTAAATGCTATACGTGTTTATTTTTCTGCTACTGGGAATGCGTGTGATGCCGCATGTGGTGAGATTGAGTATACACTTAAGAAAAGCCAACCTTTTTCGTAGTGCGGAAGCTATTGGAAATAGCTGTTACGCGATACTACCCTCATTTGAGGCTGGTGATCTATTCTCGGTGAATGGCACTTACTCTAAGATTGCACACAACTCGCTGGCGATCCGCTTGTTGTTTTGCTTTCCTGGGAGGAGCTGATGATAATGAGTACAGGTACAAAAATCACCCTAGTATAAACCTTTGGGGATGGGTAGAGCCTTGACTTCATGACAACGACCCTTTGACCCCATGTTTTTTCTATGTTTTTGTGTGCTGCATTCATGCATTCATTTAATAAAACATTAAAACATTCAAAAAACAAATTCTCTTCTAGTCTCTCTGTTTTTCAAATTAAACTAAGACTGTGATTGCAAATATCAGAGAAAAGGATTACGCTAATGGATTTCGGTAGAAGGAGAACTCACCAGTATACCTTCAAGGTTACAAAACTAGGGGATTTGAGAAAGTTAGCAAGGATGATCGTTAACCCAGAGGCTTTCAGAGCCAAGCACGGTGGTTTGCTACCACTGTTAAGAGTCCATGTGATTAAGGGGATCATGGACGCGCTCATTCAATTCTACGATCTGGTTTATCATTGTTTCACATTCCCGGATTACCAGCTATCACCAATGCTGGAGGAGTATTCTCATCTGGCCGATTTACATATCACTGATCGAGCTCCATTTTCTGGATTGGAAGAAATTCCAAAGAATCAGACTATTGCAATAGCAATTCATTTGGACGAGTCTGAGGTCCGGGCTCACATGACCACTAAGGGTGGCACCCAAGGTTTGCCAGCCCAGTTCCTGACCAAGAAAGCTCTGTACTTTGCTAGTATAGGGAACATGACTGCTTTTGAAAGCATCTTTGTCTTGCTCACCTACGGGTTATTTTTGTTTCCCAACATCAATAACTTCGTCGATATCAACTCTATTAAGGTTTTTCTCATTGGAAACCCTGTGCCGACTTTGCTCGCAGATGCGTATCATTCTGTACACTTAGGAAATTTGTACAGCGGAGGGGAGATCACATGCTGTGTACCTTTGCTTTACAAATGGTTTATCTCTCACTTGCCCAAGTCTGCTGCTTTTTGGGATTGCAAGAGTGTCTTACGTTGGTCGCAGAAGATCATGTCTCTCACCAATTCCGATATAGATTGGTGTAATAGGATTTATGAGGGAATCAGAATCATTGACCGTTGTGGAAACTTCCCTAGCGTACCCCTCATAGGGACTAAAGGAGGAATCAACTATCATCCGATATTAGTTCTTCGTCAATTTGGATACCCGATGAGACACATCCCACTGGGTGTTCATCTGGAAGGTATTTTCTTCAAGGAAGGATAAAGTGACAGAGCACTAAAGATGGAAATAGTGAAAGCTTGGAAACAGGTTCATAAGAAAGGACGAGAGTCTCTGGGAAAACCGGACTGTGTCTTGGTGGAGCCTTATCTCCATTGGGTACAAACCAGAGCTCTCAAGCTAAAAATGCCTTATCCTCGTTACGGAATTCTTCCGCCAAGGGAAATTGTCATGTACTTCATGACGGAAACTGAAAAGCTTCAGGTTACTCTCAACAAGGTTCAAAAGGAAAGAAGGTCTTGGAAGAACAAGTACCGCACCCTCGACGTAGAGTGTATCCAAATACAGTAATTACTGAAAGAGAAAGATGCTCTGATTGAAATTTTGGAGCAGCATGCTGTAGAGAATCAAGATGAGCAAAGGAATTTGCTCGCTCCTTTCACCTGGCAAAGGAATGACAACCCGACAACGGCCCAAGCGCCCCGGTCAAAGAAGAGGACTCGGGACCCATTAGTTTAGGTTTCTGTTTCTGCACTTTGTAATCTACTGTATTTCCATTTCTGTAATCCTTTGGAATTCAATAAAAAGGGGTTTCCCCACTGTTTGATATTTGCAATCTAATTGTCGAAGTTTATTTTAATTAAACCTAAAAACAATTAATATAATCATTGCATTCATCATTCTCACATCGCGTATTCTCCTTACCTACGAATCTCACATTTGTGTCTCGATTCTAGAGTCAAACTGTCTCATTCGTATAATACTCGGGCCAATCGTCAAAAAAAGATGGATGATCTTGAGGAAGAAAACAGAGAGTTGAAAGAAGAGATCGACACTCTGAGAGAGGATATGAGAAAGCTTCGTAACGACATGCAAGCCATGGCAGAAGCTCAGCTACAAAGAACTGTGATCTCAGAGATCACCTCAACGCCCATCATAGAAAAGTATGATCCTAGGTATCAAATGCCGAAAGATCGTCCTTGGGGCATGCCTGTTAACTATATCCCGGAAGGATATGTTCCGCCGATCACTGAAGATCAGGGAATCGCAACAGAAGCCGCTGGGCCTGAAGGTTACAAACTTCGGGAAAGCGAAGATGCCAGGGGCATACTCAAGACTCCTGAAGGTTACAAACTTTGGGAGGCGCTAAGACTTACTGCCGTAGTCACGGTACCACCCCCTGTGGTGCACACTGTCCCGGAAGGACAGATTCCACAGACACCTTCTGGTAAGAAGGAAACTATGTTCGATAGAATGGATGAATTCTAGGAGCAGTTCTTGGAAATGCAGAAAGAGCTGCAAGCCATTCGCGGTCAGGATCTATTTGGAAAGGACGCCGCAGACCTCTGCTTGGTCCCAAATGTGAGAGTCCCGCACAAGTTCCAAGTGCCCGACTTTGAAAAATACAAGGGTAACTCTTGCCCTCAGAGCCATCTGGTGATGTACGCTCGGCGGATGTCAGCCCAGACGGAGAATCAGGACCTGCTGATTCACTACTTCCAGGATAGTTTAACCGGTGCCGCACTCAAATGGTACATGGGTTTAAACCGTACTACGATCAACACTTTCAGAGATCTTGGTACTGCCTTCGTCCAACAATACAAGTACAATTTGGACATGGCACCCGACAGAGATCAACTCAGATCAATGTCGCAAAAGGACAAGGAAACCTTTAAGGAGTATGCTCAAAGGTGGCGTGAAATTTCCGCTCAAATTTGTCCACCTCTTGAGGAAAAAGAGATGACAAAGATCTTCTTAAAGACCTTAAGCTCATTTTACTATGGCCGAATGGTCGCCAGTGCACCCAGTGATTTCACCGAAATGGTCGGCATGGGTGTACGTCTTGAGGAAGCCGTCCGAGAAGGACGTTTGGTAAAAGACACTGGATTGACGAGTGGTACTAAAAAATACGCTAGTGCTCTCCCTAAGAAAAAAGAGCAAGATATTGGGAATATCTCACTCGGAAAGCAAAGGCGACGTTATCAGCCAGTAGCAGCTGTTACTCCTGCTATCGGCCCCGCGCCTGTTCCTATGTATCAACCTCAGGTTGCGCAGAGCCAACCTGACCAACAAAGGACACAACAGCCTCTTCAGCAGGCTCGTCCTCCATATAACAACAACCGTACAATACGGCCACCAGGATTTGATCCTATGCCCGTAACGTACGCAGAGCTGTTTCCGTTACTGCTGGCTAAGGGGCACATCCAGACTAAGTCTCCCCTTTCAGTTCCGGAAAATCCGCCTTTCTGGTTTAAGGTGGATCAAACATGCCCTTATCATCAAGGAGGTTCAGCGCATAACATTAAGACTTGTCTCAATTTCAAATCCGACGTGCAAAAGCTTGTTAGGAGCGGGCTCTTATCTTTCAAAGATACAAACCCTAATGTTCTTACGAACCCGCTGCCTCAACATGAGAAGGCTGCAGTCAATCTGATTGAGAAAGAGACTAACAATGTCTATCAAATTCATGATGTACTCTTGTTAAAGACCAATCTGGTTAAGATGAATTGTAGACAGAGTGGATATGGCCATGTGCCACCTCATAATTATCACCAGTGTGATGTCTGCTCTAAAGATAACCAAGGATGTTCTATAGTGCAAGCAGCTCTACAGGAACAAATGGATCTTGGATGGATCCAAGAGCACCGAGTTCGTGGAGTTAACATGGTTTACACGAATTCCAACGTCATTCAAAACCACGACATCCGTGCGATGAATGTCAACTTGGCGGCGATGCACTCAAGGCAAAGCCAGTATCATAATCTACTGCGGCATGATTACAGTTCCTGTCTGATTTGCTCGGTAAACAAAAAGGGATGCTCTTTCATACAAGAGGCCCTCCAGCGTCAGATGGATCTTGGATGGATCCAAGACTACCATGATAGGAACTCCTATCAAATCAACATGGTTCAGATCTTTGACATCCACGTGATGAATACCAATCTGGTGGAGTTACATGCTGAGCAGGTCCGACTCGGATTCTTAATATCACACGATTATCAAAACTGTAAAGCAGGTTGCGAAAACGATCGAGGTTGTACCCTTGTCCAGGAGGCACTTCAGCACTTGTTAAATCACTGGTGGATGCCAATCTATATGGACGAAGATACTCAGCAGATTAGTATCAATAATAGGAATCCTACTCGTCGTCAAAGTCAGGATGTCCGATTAATGGAAGGTAACCTAGTGAGGTTACATTGTATTCAAAGTAGGCGTGGCTAGGTGCCACCACACAACTATGACAGTTGTAGCGTCTGTTCGAAAAGTAACCAAGGGTGTTACCTTGTGAGAGCAGCTCTTCAGGGTCAGGTCGATCGTGGAAAAATTCGTCCATATCCAGGTTCAGGACCCATCATTTGGTCGCCGAACTACCTTGCCGATCCGGTTGAGGATGTTGTCACGATCTCTGGTCATCACCAGATCAGGGATGTTTTTGCCATCGTCCCTCTACTTGATGAATCTAAAGTTCCCAACCAGGAACGGATCGAGGTTACTTATGACGGTCAGAAAAATTAGAAGGTTCCCATAGTCATTTATCTACCGGGACCACTACCGTATGAATCAGCTAAGGCGATCCCTTACAAATACGGTGCAACAATAATCGAAAATGGAAAGGAAATTCCATTACCCTCCGTCGTGAATATTGCAGACATCAGTCGTGTAACACGGAGCGGTCGAATCTTCAACCGAGGGGTTGGAGAAGCTAACAAAGAAAAGGAACTTCAGGAAGAAATTCCTGATCCGCCAGTCGGTCAATCCAGTAATCCCGACCTTTCGAAAAATGATGATGAGATGCTGAAGCTCATCCAAAGGAGTGAATACAACATTGTCGATCAACTGTTGCAGACTCCTTCAAAGATCTCGGTATTATCACTGTTACTCAGTTTAGAAGCCCACAGAGAGGCTCTACAGAAAGTCTTGGAGCAAGCCTTTGTGGAACAGGATGTAACAATCAGACAGTTCGATAGCATTGTCTCTAACATCACTTCCTGCAATAATTTGGGATTTAGTGATGAGGAATTACCTGAAGAGGGTCGCCGTCATAACATGGCGCTCAATATCACAGTTAACTGCCAGGGCGATGCTTTAGCCAACGTACTGGTAGACACAGGGTCAGCCCTGAATGTTATGCCGAAGTACACTTTGACGCAATTATCATTCAAGGGCCCTCCGATGAGAGTCAGCGAGGTCGTCGTCAAAGCATTCGACGGATCCAGAAAAACAATTATCGGCGAAGTTGATCTTCCCATAACTATTGGTCCTCACACTTTCCAAATCACTTTCCAGGTCATGGACATCCGGGCAACATACAGTTGTTTATTAGGAAGACCTTGGATACATCAGGCTGGAGCGATTACTTCGACCCTCCACCAAAAGCTAAAGTTCGTCAAGAACGATCAACTTGTCACAGTTTGTGGGGAACAAGCCTTGCTTGTAAGCAACTTATCATCATCTACTTGTGTGGAATCCGAGGAGGTTATTGGAACTCAGTTCCAAGCACTATCGGTGAACAAGAACGATCAGTACAAAGAAGGAACTTCAATTTCTTCATACAAAGATGCTATCAAAGTGGTCGAGAGTATCGATACGACAGGATGGGGACAGCTTGTCATTCCCATTGACAATAAAATAAAGAAGGGTCTTGGTTTTTCTGCGACCTGTACCCAGACAGCCGCCAACGATGAAAGTCTTCATCCCCTTCAAAACTTCTTCCACAGTGGATGTTTTCTTCATCCAGTGTCTCAGACAGTTCATGCTATCAATGAGGAAGATCCCTCTGACACAGATGAAGAATGGAAGTCCTACCTTAACAAGGACGGCTATATGTCTCAGGAAGAGGTGCCTATACCTTTTTGCTTTCCTACAGAAAGTCCGAGATTTATACCAAGATCAGATGTCAAAATGATCTACGGAAATTGTGATCCGGAAGGATGCCGTGCTCCACCAAATTCATTAGAGGAAGACACTCTGATGAAGGACAATTTTGACCACACTTACTATGGCCCGATGGATGGCCTGCCAATGTGGCAGCCTTACCCAGGAAACTTGGGGCAAGAAAGTCAGCCGAGTAATGAAACTTAGCTGAGCGTCATTGAACAGAATACCTGTGTCCCCACCCTGTCATGGGATCAACACTCAGGTCATTCAGAAACTACTCAACATGAAGATGAATTCGCAACGTTTGCAGGACTAGAGTTCATCAACTATGCTTTTCCTGAGGTCAACGTCATCGAGAGAAGTGACTCCTCCAGTTCCAAAGAAGTTTGGGACACTCTGGGACAACCAAGTGGAAAATTTGACTTTATGGTCAAGAACACTGCTCCCGAAAGCTCTCGTATCAGGCTCGAAGACATCCAGCCAACTGGATGGGGAGATACAGCTGAGAGCACCAATGCTATGCAAAATGCAACAGAGGAATCCTCCTACGACAATTCTGCCTGGGGAACAGATTCCAATGATCCTGCTCCACCAGAAATCAGCGTCATTTCTGAAGACAAATCAAGGAAGGTGCCAGACTTTGTGATTCACCGAGGAGTTCGCCGCCAATGGGTTGTCGTCGAGGTTCTGAAGGTCGTTCGTCAGTCAAAGTAATTGCCATCTTTAAACCTTTCACCCTGCCCAGGTGAAACGGATATTTTGCTAGGGCTCGCTTTTTGTAAATTTCACTCTTCGCTTTGCCCAAAGCGACAGAGTTTTGTTTTATAGGGTTGTAGTTTCAAGATTCGACTTGTTCATTAATAAAATAATGTCGTTATGTAATTTCCGCATTAATTGCTGTTTTCTCTTTTTGCTTTTTCAGAAAATGGTAATCCTAAAAAACAGTTCAATCATAAAAACAAGCAGTAAAACAAATACACTGCACACACTTGCATTTTCTCTATCTCTTCTAAACACGAATCATCACGTCATGCAGATTGCTTGTTTTATACCCCGTTGAAACATACGATCCGATGCCTTCTTCCAACTTTGAGTTCCCGGTATTCGAGGCTGAAGAAGAAAATGACAACGAAATTCCAGAAGAGATCTCTCGACTACTCAGACAAGAGGAAAGGTCCATCGAACCTCACAAAGAGCCGTTGGAAACGGTAAACTTGGGTTCAGAAAAAGAGAGAAAAGAAATCAGGATCGGAGCACTGCTCAGTCCAACTGCCAGAGAGGGTTTGATAAAGCTTCTCAAAGAATTCCCCGATGTGTTCGCTTGGTCCTATCAGGATATGCCAGGGTTGGATACCAGCATCGTGGAACATCACTTACCGCTAAGATCGGAATGTCCGCCAGTAAAGCAAAGGTTGAGACGGACTCACCTGGACATGGCCATCAAAATCAAAGAGGAGGTACAGAAACAGATCGACGCGGGTTTCCTCGCTACATCTGAATATCCTCAATGGTTAGCCAACATCGTACCTGTTCCTAAAAAGGACGGAAAGGTCAGAATGTGTGTCGACTACAGAGATCTGAACAAGGTAAGTCCAAAGGACGACTTTCCTTTACCACACATTGACATGCTGGTAGACAGTACAGCAAAGTTCAAAGTTTTTTCCTTCATGGATGGATTCTCGGGCTATAACCAGATCAAAATGGCGCCGAAAGACATGGAGAAAACTTCGTTCATTACCCCATGGGGTACCTTTTGTTACAAGGTAATGTCATTCGGTTTGAATAACATCGGGCCTACCTATCAAAGGGCCATGACTACTCTGTTTCATGACATGATACATAAGGAAATTGAGGTATATGTCGATGATTTGATTGCAAAATCAAGAACAGAGGATGAGCACGTTGAACATCTGTCAAAATTGTTCGAACGTCTAAGAAAATTCAAGCTCCGCTTGAATCCCAACAAGTGCACCTTCGGTGTCCGTTCAGGGAAATTACTAGGGTTCATCGTCAGCCAGAAAAGGATTGAGGTTGATCCTGACAAGGTCAAGGCCATTCAAGAAATGCCTTCTCCGAAAACTGAAAAACAAGTCAGAGGATTCCTGGGACGTTTGAACTACATCTCCAGATTCATATTCCTTATGACCGCCACCTGTGCGCCGATTTTCAAATTACTCAAAAAGAACCAGGATTGCGTTTGGTCAGAAGATTGCCAAACCGCCTTCGACAGTATCAAGGAATATCTGTTGAATCCTCCGATTCTATCACCTCCAGTGGAAGGAAGACCACTGATCATTTACCTCACAGTCCTAGAGGACTCAATGGGATGTGTACTTGGCCAACAAGACGAAACTAAAAGGAAAGAGTCTGCCATTTACTATCTAAGCAAGAAATTCACCGACTGTGAGACTCGGTACACAATGCTTGAGAAAACTTGTTGCGCTTTGGCTTGGGCAGCCAAACGTCTTCGCCAGTACATGATTCGTCATACTACTTGGTTGGTCTCCGAAATGGATCCAATCAAGTACGTTTTCGAAAAACCTGCTCTCACGGGAAGGATTGCCCGTTGGCAGATGTTACTATCAGAATATGACATAGAGTACCACGCTCAGAAATCCGTTAAGGGAAATATTTTAGCCGATCATTTGGCTCATCAACCGATTGACAATCAAGAATCAATCGGGTTTGACTTCCCAGACGAAGATGTCATGTATCTAAAAATGAAAGATTGCGATGAACTGCTACCCAGTGAAGGGCCAGAACCAGGTTCCCAGTGGGGACTCATCTTTGACGGAGCAGTTAATTATTATGGAAACGGAATTGGGGCAATCATTGTTACCCCTCAGGGTTCCCACATTCCTTTCACTACCAGACTTACATTCAAATGTACGAACAACGAGGCCGAATACGAAGCATGTATTATGGGTCTCGAAGAAGCGATTGATTTAAGGATAAAAAACTTGGACGTATACGGCGATTCAGCCCTGGTTATTAACCAGATAAAAGGAGATTGGAACACATACCAATCAGGATTGATTCCTTACAAAGACTATGCAAGAAGGTTGTTACCCTTCTTCAACAGAGTCGACTTTCATCACATCCCTCGTGAGGAGAATCACATGGCTGATGCATTAGCCACTATCTCTTCCATGATTAGTGTAGGTCGATGGAATGACATACCTAAGATCGACATCATGCGCCTTGAACGGCCCGCTTACATCTTCGCGATTGAAGCAGTCATAGACGACAGACCTTGGTATCACGATATCAAATACTTCCTTCAGAAATAAGAGTACCCATCTGGGGCACTCAGAAAAGACAGGAAAACCCTCAGAAGATTGGCTGGAAACTTCTTCCTGAGCAGTGACACTCTTTACAAGAGAAATTTTGACATGGTCTTGCTCCGATGCGTCGACAGACCAGAAGCAGACATGCTCATGAAAGAAATTCATGAAGGATCCTTTGGCAATCATGCCAACGGACACACAATGGCGAGAAAAATTCTCAGGGCCAGGTATTATTGGTTGACCATGGAATCCGACTGCTACAAGTACATGAGGAGGTGTCACAAGTGTCAGATATACTCCGACAAAATTCATGTACCGCCATCACATCTCAAAGTTCTTTCTTCCCCGTGGCCTTTTTCCATATGGGGAATCGACATGATTGGCATGATTGAGCCCAAGGCTTCAAACGGACATCGGTTCATCCTGGTAGCCATTGACTATTTCACCAAGTGGGTCGAAGCGGCGTCATTCGCTAATGTAACCCGATAAGTGGTGGTCCGATTTATCAAAAACAATATCATCTGCCGTTATGGTGTTCCAAGCGAGATCATTACTGATAATGGATCTAACTTGAACAATAAGATGATGAAAGAGTTATGCGCAGAGTTCAAGATCGAACACCATAACTCATCTCCCTACCGACCCAAGATGAACGGAGCGGTAGAAGCGGCTAACAAGAACATCAAGAAGATCGTTCAAAAGATGGTTGTAACCTACAAAGATTGGCACGAGATGCTACCCTTTGCTCTTCACGGTTATCGTACATCTGTCTGCACTTCAACAGGGGCAACCCCTTTCTCTCTAGTATATGGCATGGAGGCAGTTCTCCCCATAGAAGTAGAGATCCCATCAATCCGGGTATTGATGGAAGCTAAGCTCACCGGAGCTGAATGGTGTCAAAGTCGACACGACAAACTGAACCTGATCGAAGAGAAGCGAATCACGGCACTATGCCACGGTCAGTTGTATCAACAGAGAATGAAGAGGGCGTTCGACAAAAAAGTCCGACCTCGTGTCTTCAGAAAAGGAGACCTCGTGCTCAAGAAGATACAATCATTTCTCACTGACTCTCGGGGCAAATGGACCCCAAATTATGATGGCCCCTATGTGGTCACGAAAGCTTTCTCAGGCGGCGCCTTGAGACTTGCAACCATGGACGGAGAGGAATTTGCCTACCCCACGAATGTTGATGTAGTCAAGAAATACTTCGCCTAAAAAAAACGTCTCGGTGGATTGAAAACCCGAAAGGGCGGTCCAGGCAAAAGTTAGAGACATGAAAAAAAAGAATCATCCCGATGGATTGGAAATCTCATAGTACAATCCAGGCAAAAGTTAGGGATAATGGCAAGTAACTATGTTCAACAGAGGCAAGTCCCTCAGCAGTAGTTACATCATCTATCGGAGGAAGTCTCCAGTAAAAGGTCATCTTCGACAGAAGCTCAGGATGCCCCGAATTCAAAGTTGGTAGAAGGATAGTGGTCGTTATGTTTCAACGTAGCCCTTTTCCCTGTAAATTACCATTTTCTAACTTTGTATATACTCTTTGGAATCACGCGTTTGGCTGATCTCCATCTTATCAATAAAATTTGAGCCCTTGTGCTTTTGTTTGTAATTCTTGCTTGTTTTAGCTTTACAGAACGACGTTGTTTAAACTTAATCAGCGATTCTTGAAATAAAACAAAAATGAATTTACTTGTTAAAACTTTTTCTGCTTTTAAAATAAAGATGGCATTTCTTTTGACTATTGAACATCAGAAGAACATCGATTGCTTCTCCCGAAGTAAGCGAACTTCAAAGTGCAGAATCAAAGTACTCCTTCTAAGCCAGTATGCCTGAATGAAGGGATCAACTGTGTCAGAGACCTTGTTTAGTCTGACATCCTCGGCCGAGTTCTCACCTCCTAAGCCCGATCAACATAGCTCCCAACGGGACTATCTCTCCTAAGCAAGGTGGAATTGCTATTTTGAATCAACGGTACTTCTTCGCCCTGCGATGGCCGAGTATCCAATTGTGTTCATCCATTAGTCTGTATGTCGCGTCTGTTTTGTCAGCATATACATACATACTTCATGCATTTTATTTGCGTTCGCATTTCGTATTGCATCACTATCACTTGAGTCGGTCTTGTCCCCTAGTGATAAACAATTTTCTCAATCGAGTTTGTTAGTTCTTTCCTCGTCAGGAAATGTTGCGTCTGCACAATCTCGCCACCAGTGTATCTTTAGATCAGAGTCGGCACTTGGCCACTTTGATAACTTGAACCTCTGAAAGATCAGAGAACCTTCAACAGGTGTCACTCTTCGCCATTGAAGATGATATCCTTACTTTCCCGGATTAAGGAAAATCCACAGAGAAAGCCTCGTGATCAGAGATTCGGCAGTACATCAGTATTTCTCTGAAAAGTCGTTGATGAAAAGGTCATCGACACCTCAAAATTGGACCCCATCATATGGCGTTTCTCCGGGAAGATCCCGAGAAAAGTATGATGAAAGATCCCGAAATGAAAACAGTCTCTCAAGAGACTCGCTTTCCCTAGTAGAATTGACAAATGGCGTCTCCAAAACAGAGAAGTTTGTGTACCTCTACAATTCAGACGAATGGGTTCCCCAGCAAGTCTGACATCAAAAATTTTTCCACTCAAATGGCATCTCCCCAGGAAAATTTGGCGAGAAGTTTGAAGGAAAGCCGCTACGAATAGCGACCATTGTCAGTAAAGTTTATTGACGAAAGAGACTGAGACCAGTTCCTTGGTAAGAAACCATGATCGAGGGTAAGTTTAAATCAGAAACTGAGACCAGTTCCTTGGTAAGAAACCAGGATCGAGGGGAAGTTTAAATCAAAAACTAAGACCAGTTCTTGCTAGGAAACCAGGATCGAGGGGAAGTTTAAATCAGAGACTGAGACCAGTTCCTTGGTAAGAAACCAGGATCGAGGGGAAGTTTAAATCAGAGACTGAGACCAGTTCCTTGGTAGGAAACCAGGATCGAGGGGAAGTTTACCTTTTCTAAGCATCATCGCTTAGCTAAAGAAGATGAATGCGTAAGCTACCATTCATAACCACCATCAAAATTTCGGATATTCCGATATTTAATCCTCTTGCACCCCGAATGCTCGAATACCTTCGTCATTCATACCTTCGGGTCCAAGAAGATTAAATAGGGGCATCTGTAATACCCCAAATTTTGACCACTTAGATTTCCCATCATTGTGAAAATCATCATCACAATATGGATGTACCTTTATGCTCCATTAGTCTCCCCAAGAATGGGTGAGCATCCACTACAATCAAAATTAGGGTTTCAAGCCCTCTCTGAGTGCTTAGACAAAGGATCAATCAAGAAATGACATGATCTTCAACTTGTCTAATCTCTTAAACATCCACAATGGATCAAAAAGGACTCCCACTTCAAGGATTAAGCACAAGGCTTCTCCCTTCTAGGTGGATCAAGTCTCAAGATCGACAGTGTCACCAAATTAGGGTTTTGGTCGACCAGGGCCTCCAGATGGAAATTTTCATCTGGGAACAAGGCAATGATCCAAAACATGACCTAATATGCTTCATGGAACCTCATGAACCCATGCATCAAGTCAATTTTTCCTCAGGGGATGCATTCATCAAAAATCAGGAATTAGGGTTTCTTGACCTAATTCACCCCTAAGTTGACTTTTGGGACAAACCATGAGCCAAGACCTCAAGAGATGATTTAAGGGTCTCTAATACACCATATTGATCCATTTGGAACAATGGATTGATCCAAGAAGCTTGAGCAACAAGTCTCAATTTCATATGCACCACAATTAGGGTTTTAAGGGAAAAGTCAATTATAACTTTGACTTTTGACCAGGACATGCTCCCAAACCCTAATACATGATTGAATATACCCTATGACACCCATGGAACATGTCCATCAAGTTTGATTTAGGTCAAGGACATGATTTCCTGAAGAATTGCACAGTTTGGAATTCATTTGATAAAAAGTCAACTGTGCACAAAAGTCAACTTTGACTTTTTGAGATTTTTCACCAAAATGGATTTTTAACCCTAAAATGATGTTAATGTATGATTTGAATCATCATTCATCAAGAAAAATCAAGAAAAGTGAGATAACTTGTAAAAGGGGTAACCATAAAACTTAGAAATTTTTCTAAGTTAAAAATAAAGTGGCAAAGGTACCAACTTTGGAGGACCATAACTCCTAAACCACAAGGCCATTTTTTCTCATCCAAAGATGGATTTGTAGCCCTCATTATCACCTACAAAAACTTCAACTACAAGTCATTCCAATTCATTAAGGATTTTGAGTTATGGAGTGATCAAAGTGGCTGAAAAGTGAAAATGTCACTTTTTCCAACACTTAGTGAAATTTTCACTAAGTCAGAATTTGCCTTCACTTTTTGCCAAATGTAGGGGGATTTTTCACTTGGAATCAAAAGAGATCAAAACCAAACTTGTTCAAACAGTTGTTGTATCATGTAAGAGCTTTCCAAAATGGCCAAGAACATTGCCAAATTCAACCTACATCATGAGAAACAACATTGGCAAGTTGCCTTGCTGAAATCTGTCAAGGCAAGGCAGAATTTGCATTTTGGCTCGATTTGCCAAAATCATCCAATTTCAATTGCTCCAATCCACTTGGACACCTCAGAGGATTAAATCCAAAGGGGACAATCACTGAGCCAAGCCTCCAAGGTCCAAGGAACAAGGAATAGCATGTTGAACCTAGAGTTGCCAAAATAGGGACAAGACTTCAAATTTGGGATGAGGCATTCAATGGAACCATCAAGGTGGCATGGACTGAGCCATTCTCATCTGAAATCAGTCAAGACTTATCCAAGACCAAGGGGACCAAAGCTCTGTGCCCTAACCTCTAGTCAATGGCTAGAGGAGACTTGGATTTTCATTTGCCAACATTGGCCAAACCTACTTACCAGCTGCCATGCACTATTCCTTGCAAAACAAACTTGCTCTACTATAAATAGAGCTCAATTGTGGTCAGTTTAAGTACACCAAAGCCATCTAACAGATGCTTTCCTCAAAATCTCTTTCTCTTGGCAAAAATGCCTTTCTAGCAAGGTAGCTATCGGGTTTTGAGTTTGAGAGCAATTCTGCACAAACCAATCACTCACACACCTCACATACATCACATATGAGCTGATCAAACACTCACATAACTTCTGAAACATCAATTTCATGAAATCACCAGCTGGTTGCTCAAATTTTCAAATAAGGTGCAGCTGAGGTACCACAAAATGATCCAGCCAATTTCAATCAAGTCCAACCATCCAAACACAATCCATAGGGTGTAGGGAAGCTGTTCAGATCATCACCACTCATCTGTAACACCTCCAAATCAAAAATCACTTTGAACTTGCTGTCACGGCTTGGAGGTAAGCACATACTTGGTCATCTCTCAATCTATGCATATTTCCTCGCACAATAATTTGGCCATATGTTCATAATCATGCATGGAATGTTTTCCCTCAATTAATTGCATTGTTTGAATCGTGTATCAAAAATCCTAGCCTTCATGCAGAAATTAGGGTTCTTGAGGTTTCTTCGTGATTTCTTGTTGTATGTTTAATTTAAATGAAATTAAAGTACATAGACATGATCGTGAGGTTGAGACGAGCATAATGATATGTGGATTGCATGATATGATTACGTATTCATGGAGATTGGATAGAAAACGCAAATCTGAGAAACCAAGAACACGCGCGTGTTCTTCAGCTTGTTCTTGGCGCCTTTTTTTCAAATTCAAATATTTGAATTTTGTGATTTTGTTTAATTGATTCAAAAATTAATTTCTCTCTGAGTTTTAATGATTTTGAGTTGATTCTTTTTTTAATAATTCACAAAAATGTTAAAATATTTTATTTTATCAAAAAATCCCAAAAATATTATTTATTTCATATAATTGATATTTTTGCAAAGAATTAATATTTTGATTGTTTTTGGCATTTTAAATATTTTTTTCTACATTGATTTTGCAACTTTTAATGCTTTCTAATTATTTTGTAGGTCAATACTTAATTTTTGAAGCATTAATCCAAGATCACAATTTGTTTTCCATCTGTTAAACAATTTTTGATCATTTTAATTGAATTTTTATTCAATTAAATACATTTTGAAAACAAATTAGGGTTTTGGTTTAATTCAACCCTCATAAATCATTTTCAAAACACTTTGAGCCTCTATTAGAGTGTAAGACCCAATCCTTTTTTTCACCAAATCATCTTTGGGCCTCACTTATTGTATAAGTCCCGATACCGTCAAAAAACAAACGGCGCGATCGTCGCCTTTTCAAAAATCATCTGGGCCTACCCTCGAGTAGTAAGACCCATTTATTTTTCTTCAAAACTCTTTGGGCCTCTTGAGAGAGTGTAAGACCCATCCCCCCTTGTACAAAAACTTTTTGGGCCTCACTCATTATATAAGTCCCTCTGTACAAGTAAACGGCGCGATCGTCGCCCGTTTAAAAACAAAAACTTTTTGGGCCTACCCTCGTGTTATAAGCCCCACTCTTTTCTTTAAACCTTTTTGGGCCTCTTGAGAGAGTGTAAGACCCATCCCTTTGTACAGAAAACCTTTTTGGGCCTCAATCACTTGTATAAGCCCCTCTGTACAAATTCAAACAGTGCGCTCACTGATAAAACCCTGGGCCTCTCCTTGAGCTGTAAGCCCCAGATCTTTCTTTTTCAAAGCACTTTCTCCTTTAATTTTGAATATACTGTTGTTTTTAATCTTTCTTTGTTGAACAACTAACCAAACAGCATGGAAGCACTACAACCGAGTAAGTGGTTATCGCTTTCATTTACTGCTTTCATATTATAAACTGTATTGTGGGGCTGCTCACTGTAAGTCTCCTTTCATAAACTCATATCTACTGTGTAATAATAGTATAGATATTTCGAGTTTCCCCGGCAACTACGTCTAGAACTAGGTGACGCCGTTTCACTTATTCGTAGAAATAGACACCTAGATCCCCAATAGGAGCACCAAATACAGTCTTCTCTTCGGCTGTCCTCCTTAGGAATCGTCAAGAAGCTCTACTCCCCAAGATGAATGTATTCTCCGTGAATGGTATCTTTGAGTTTCTTCCCAATTCTCGAACTTTCCTGACTTGATCTATTCCTTGTGGATAGCTTGCCTTGAATGTCTCGGGGTTTGGGTACCCACTACGGTCATAATCTTGGACCTTAACTAAGGAACCCTCTTTAAAGGTTAAAAGTCGCTGGATAGTAAACCTCGCACGTTTACCAGTGGTTTTCATCTTTAAAAGAGTTATCTCTCCTAATGGAAAGGAGATGATAGACCCACGGGCTTCTTAAAAGCATCGGCCTCCTCTTGGGCATTATTCAAGGACCCTACGGCTTCTTAGAAGTATTCACATCCTCCTCTTAGGCTTCGTATAATGATCTCTTCCTCCGGGAATGATAGCCTCCTCTTGGGCTTCGTACAAGGACCGATCGGCTTCTTAAAAGTTTCCAGCCTCCTCTTGGCCTTCGTACAAATTGTCCCGACGACCTCCTAGAGGTATAGGAACAGAACCTAGTCATCCTCATAGAACAGTCCTTTCATAGAGTCTACTACTGTTTCTCAAAGCATAGTACAAAAGATAAAACTCTAGACTTGGACAGTCTAACTTCCTTGAGTCTCAAAGACATTCTCAAGTGACCCCTTCGTTAAATAGGAAGGAAACCCGCAGACTCGGATAATCTCAATACCCTTTGGATTTCCCGTTTCCTCAAAGAGAAGGAAATATCCCTGATCCTCAAATCAAATCCCTGAGTACAGTGTTGCTCATATAAGAACTGATTTTCTCTTTTAAATCAGTATATTGGATATGTCACTCAACTGAAACAGTTACAATAGCCTCCATCTCGGGCTTCGTACGAGATACCAAAACTCTCCCCAGTGGAGTCAAAACAACCTTTTCGCCTCTCTCTCTTGGGCTTTGTACGAGACATAAAATAGCCTCCTCTTAGGCTTTGTATAATGATTTTCCTAGCGGAAATTAGCCTCCTCTTAGGCTTTGTATAACGATATGCCCCACTGGGTCAAAAACTTTTAGCCTCTCTCTCGGGCTTTGTACGAGACACAAAATAGCCTCCTCTTAGGCTTTGTATAATGATTTTCCTAGCGGAAATTAGCCTCCTCTTAGGCTTTGTATAAGAAAACCACTGGTTGATCCAATCAACCTTTTAGCATCAAAGCTGTGCCTCGTTCACAGTACACAAACATCAACAACTCCTTTCCTTTCATCTAATCGTTGTAAGCGGCAAGCCTCTGGATCATCTATATCCATGCCACTGTCCCTCTTTTAGCATGAGAAATTCCTAAGGAAAGATGGCATTGCTCTACACTGAGTTAAAGTCTTCTCCTTCAGGTTAAAACCCTTTCTTCGGAAATTATGGCATTGCTCGGATCCGCGTATCCCAGTTAAAGTAATTCTCCTTCTCCCCTCTTTAGAGATGACAAATTCTCTCTAAAGTCGAGGTCTTTCAGCTTCACGTCTTGGGCTTTGAACAAGACACAAATAGACCTTTTAGCTTCACATCTTGGGCTTTGAACAAGATATAAACCACCTTTCGCTTCACGTCACGTCTTGGGCTTTAAACAAGACACCAAAAACCAATTTCCTCCCATAGAATAGGAGGAACTACGAACGCTCTGATTTCCCTGTTTCGGTAAACGGGAATATGTAGGCATAAGATCGAAAGAAAAGATCTTAGCGAGCGCAATCAACAAAAAACCCAAATCCCATATCTTCGTCAATCAAAAGCAGTAATTCAAAAGCACCAGTCCTAACATCCTAATCCTTATTCCCCGCCAGAAACCTTCTGCCTAGGTAAAAAGAAAGAGAACTGTATTGGTGAAATACGAATAACCAGTACAAAGGCCCTCCCACATTGATAGCATCCGTAACCTAACAGACCGCTGTTTAAACTCAGTATGCAAGCAGGGTTAATTGGAGACATCTATTTCCCTTCCTTATTCAGCTCACAATAGGATAAAAAATGAATCGACCTGTAGTTTAAAGCTCAAACCGCAGAGAGCGACCAGCGCTTAAGAACCGCATCCAAAATCGCTCGCTACAACAGGTAGGACAAATTTGGGGTATGACAAATGCCCCTATCTAATTGTCTTGAACCCGAGAAAATGAACTGCTGTATGACGTTCATTTTTAGGGTGGAAGTTAATTAGATATAAGAAGACCCCAAAATTTGTCCGACAAAAGGTAAAGTGTAAGAGCTAACAGAATGAGGTAGTGAGGTTCCAAATTGAACAAAATAACTTGAGATTCTCTGGGTCCGCGAAGCAGTCCCTTATCCGTTAAGGTTCTCCAATGATACCAAAGCAGTATCTCTGAAGGCAGACGATTCTCTGGGTCGTCGAAGCAGTCCCTTATCCGTTAAGGTTCCTTAATGATACCAAAGCAGTATCTCTGAAGGCAGATGATTCTCTGTGTCGTCGAAGCAGTCCCTTGTTCGTTAAGGTTCCTCGATGATACCAAAGCAGTATCTCTGAAGGCAGATGATTCTCTGGGTCGTCGAAGCAGTCCCTTGTCCGTTAAGGTTCCTCGATGATACCAAAGCAGTATCTTTGAAGGCAGATGATTCTCTGGGTCGTCGAAGCAGTCCCTTATCCATTAAGGTTCCTCGATGATACCAAAGCAGTATCTCTAAAAAGGCAGACGATTCTCTGGGTCGTCGAAGCAGTCCCATATCCATTAAGATTCCTCGATGATACCAAAGCAGTATCTCTAAAAAGGAAGAGGATTCTCTGGGTCATTGAAGCAGTCCCTTATCCATTAAGGTTCTCCGATGATACCAAAGCAGTATCTCTGCGGTAAATTTGCTGGGGGAATATTTGAGCAAGATTCCTGTCGGAGGAAATATGCTGACTCTGCAGGGGAAAGCTCACAAGAAACTTTCTAGAATATACTCTGCTTGGGGAGTAAGAATATCAACAGCTGCTGGGGATTATCATTATCAACTGCATGGTTGAAGAATGACTTGCCGGGGAATAGGATTCCATGAGCATGTGCGGGGTATCAACTCTTTTTTTAGAAGAATACTGTCGACTTTGATGGAGGACTGGCCAAGATGCTTGCGAATTGATCCTGGATCCTGCTATGATATGCTGGGGATGGATATGCTATGCATTGCAAAATGCACTAAAACATATGCTAAGATGCAACTGCTGAGGAATCTAATGCACGTGTGAATGCACAAGATACGCTAATGCTTGATATGATTGAACATGATACTATACTAGTATGTCATGCTTATGCAAATGATCGGGCGCGCTGGGGATAGGTTTCCTTGTCGAGGGTATCACCCGGGATTGAATTTAGGAATTGCCAAGTGAAATTAGACTTTAGGTTATTCGCCAAATGAAATTGGACTTTAAGTTATTGCCAAATGGAATTGGACTTTAAGGGGTAGATTTGAAGTTGCCAACGAGTGTGGACTTTTGAGTAGTTGCCAATAAAGGATTGGACTTTGGGTTTTACTTCCAGACTAAGACTGGCTTGGAGGATAGATTACCAGACAAGAACTGGTGAGAAAAGGGTATTCGTGAGACGAGAACTGGACCTTGAATTGGTTTGCCAGACGAGAACTGGACCTTAAAATGATTTTCCAGACGAGAACTGGGCATTAATATGTTTGCCAGACGAGAACTGGGCCTTAAAAAGATTTGCTAGACGAGAACTGGACCTTAAAATGCTTTGCCAGACGAGAATTGGGCCTTAAAATATTTTCCAGATGAGAACTGGGCCTTAAAAATGTTTGTCAGACGAGAACTGGGCTTTAAAATATTTGCCAGACGAGAACTTGGCCTTAAAAATGTTTGCCAGACTAGAACTGGACTTTAAAAGATTTTCCAGACGGGAACTGGACCTCGCAATGCTTTGCCAGACGGGAACTGGACCTTTGGATGTTTTTCCAGATGGGAACTGGACCTTAAATTGCCAAGCTAAGTTGGACTTTGGTGTCAAGTCTTGCGATACCAGGCTTTGAGGTGTCAAATCTTGCTGGAAGGTTAGGCTTGAGGTATGATACACATGTCTATGCAATGACCGAAGCGACATGACTAATGCATATGAGTGATTTATGCAATGATATGAAAGTTTCTAAAGATGCCCCAGGAGAGGATAAGGTATGGGTAAGTTCCTTTGTGGCAAGGTTTCTTGTCAGAAGGAAGGAAAAAGGTTATTTTTGTGGGGTAATTGCATGATTCCCCGACACTCGTCTTGAACTCAACGGTCACTTGATGGTGTTCGCTTGAGCAGATTGAAAGCAATGGAGAGATTTGCCCCTGTGTGGCTCATCCCTCCCCACTCTGGGCCTATGAAGAATTTTCCTTGACAAGAGATTGGAAGCAATTGTACCATGAGATGATCTCGAGATGGCTTGCCCCAAAATTCCAAGTCGTGAAAGGCTTCTTCCTTCATTGAATGACTCTTGAGGTATTTGGCTTCAAAGTACCCTTGAGGTAGCTTGCCCCATCGGAGGGGTTTTCCTTTAATCAAAAGATCCTCTGGGTGGCCTGCCCCTGGTTGGTGAATTCTTGAGATGATTTACCCTGATCAACCTGTCCTTGAATGATTTTCCCCATAATCAACTAATGCTTCAGGGACTTGCTTTAAACTGACCGATTCCATAATCATTGGATGTCAATGCCCCTGTTCCATGAGGTACTATTAGTTCAGATCAACTTTGTTGAATGATCTAGCTTTCTTTGATTGCTCCTTGTTGGAATTTCCTTGATGTCAAACACTGACTTGCAGTCAAAATTGTTCGTTCACAAATGGTAATTTTAATGCGATGCTCATGCAAGTTTTGAAAATCAGTCATTATTAGAATGATGTGATAGTGTGTGACGGATGGACCATTAGTCCAAACGTGGTGCTGATTTAGCTGGTGTGAATGATATAGCAAGAATATGACACCAAAACAAGTGATTAGCAAATTTGTAGGAGTTAGTTTACGCAACCTTGCTATAATATGCTTTCAGAATAAACCCTGCCTCAATTAGGTCTTTTAAGGGTTGTAACGCGGTCTGGTTCACGGTTATAGAAACAAAGGATATAAGGCTCAAAATTTGTTTGTACCCACCCCTTATTCGTGATGTTCTCCAGTCCTACGTTCAGTTGAATTGATACACACTTATCTTCAAAGGGAGCTCGACAGTGTAAGAGTGAAGACGAGGATTCAAGGTCTTCTTGAGATGGCAGTCACTTTATTTGGTTTTGGTAGGTGTCAGTGACCTTTTGATTTTTGACATAGTGGACACTAAATCATATTTTGCTTCGAGGATTTGAGGACCTTTTTTGCTTTATTTCGATCCCTAATTTTTGCCTAAGTCGCCTCTTTGGGTGGTGGACTTAGCGGGCTTTCTTTTTTTTCTTCTCCTTTTTTAGAAGGGTCGTGACTGCCAAATCTTTGGTCGTTGAAGAACAACCGCCATAACAGGAGGTTTTATCTTGAAATTCGAATGTGTAATCAGGATAACTGAACACTACCCATGCCCCAGGTTAAGTGTAAGGGTTTAGAAATCCGAAGGAAACTCCTACTTCTAGGCTCGAAGGGGTTGACTAGGGACTAACTCCTTATCTCTCCAGTGTTTAGGGATTTGAAACAATGCCTGTACATCCTTGGCAGGATTTTATCTGAAAGCATACCATCAGCAATTACAGGTATCTTGTTTTCATCATCCTCCCTCCAATCTTTGCTAAACAAAAGTTTGATAAGGAGAGTGGACAAGAAGTATATGGAAGAATTTTGTTGTTTTTTTTTTTAATATATAAGTAAAGAAAAATGAGCGAATGCGACATGATTAATTCAGAAAATGGATGATCACATCATTAATATTACCATTCAAAACAACAATAGTTAAAGACAAGTAGCATTTAA
Organism: Lathyrus tuberosus; assembly: GCA_022829125.1. Taxonomy (NCBI): domain Eukaryota; kingdom Viridiplantae; phylum Streptophyta; class Magnoliopsida; order Fabales; family Fabaceae; genus Lathyrus; species Lathyrus tuberosus. The sequence goes on along the minus strand of JALAZF010000087.1, from coordinate 6,408,250 downwards.
CATAACGAAATTACAAATGCGAATGATAAATGTCCAATGGTTGCCAGTATCTGGGGAAGTCTTCATGTCTGAACCACTGTCTTTAGGGGATGCCTCTTGAAGTCTTGGAACTCATTTGGGCAAGAAGCTGACGTGTACAACCAAGTTTCCTTCTAGAAATGATATGTGCTTTTTGTCAATCAACTGTTGCACCTTGGCTTGAAAAGCTTTACAATCTTCAGTTGAATGCCCCATTGATCCAACATGATATCCACAATGCACATTGGGATCGTATCCAGGCGGGTCGGTTTTGGCAAAGGCTTGATAGCTTTGGGCTCTACCAATGAGCTTCGGACCAGATGCGGAAAAAGTTGACTGTACGACATAGGAACTGGGTGAAGAGGCGCAGTCCTTCTTTCCAAGTTGTTTCGAGGCATATGCTAATTTTGATGATGATTCTGATATCCTCGACCATGGGCTCGTTGATTTGCACAAGGAGAAATCATGGGTTTTTGGTATGACGCCCTAGGATTGACAGGTTGCGCGTAAGGATGATATGGCGCTGACAATGATAACTGTCGAGAAGCTGAGGGACCATAAAGTTTTGCTGGTGCACCCTGAGAATACTCAACATTTGCTATGACTGCATCAATTTCATTATCCTCTTCCTCTTGGGGATTGCTGAAGGATTCAGTCTCACCAGCTTGATTACTCGAGACGTCTTGGACTTGTTTAGCTTTGAGGTAACTCTCGATGCGTTCTTCAACTATTATAAGGTCAGAGAAGCTTGAGAATGAACTTCCAGTCATTCTTTCAAGATAGGTGGCATGCAGACTATCCAAGAACATGTCAATCAATTCTTTGTCCAAGAGTGGTGGTTGTACTCTAGCTGCCAACTCTCTCCACCGCTGTGCATAATCCCTAATGGATTCACCACTCTTCTGAGATAGGCTTTCCAACTGCGTGCGACTGGGAGCCATGTCCAAATTGTACTCATATTGCTTTAGGAAAGCATTGGATAAGTCTTTCCATGACTGGATACAGCTTCTTTCTAGATCCATGTACCAATTCAAAGATGCACCACTTAAACTGTCTTGGAAACAGTAAATCATCAACTTGTCATCGCGGACATGAGAAGTCATCTTTCAGCAAAACATCACCAAATGACGCTTTGGGCAACTGAGACCAACGTATTTCTCGAAGTTGGGTACTTGGAATTTTGGAGGAATTACTAAGTCTGGAACTAGGCACGTATCAACAGTATCGAGCCCAAAAATATCGCGCGCTTTCATAGCTTGAACTTTCTCTTCGAGGGCACAAAACCTTTTCTCCATGGAATCAGTCAGTGACATCATCTGAGACTGAGCAGGGATGTTCACTCGCGGAGGATGATCACTAGGTAGACGATCAAACAATGGATTAATTGACACAGCAAAACCTGATGGGGTGTCAGAATCCTTTATCCCAACATGTTGAAAGCTATCCTCTGACATAGCCATCACAGCTTTCAAATTGTCTATGCTCCTCTTATCTCCGCTTGAACTTTGCCTTAAATGCTTTGCGGCTACCACAGGTTCAGTATGAGCGTTGGGAAATCAGCTGGCAGGAAATGGACAGAGGATCGGATGAGTTGTTGGAAAATGATATGCTAATGTCATGAGTATGCAATGCAGGGTTCCAGGATCAAAACAACATCTGATTCTGAGGAAGGAGTTAGACACAAGATATCTCTGATTACAGGACCCCCCCATAGGTAGGCTCTAAACGGGTAGGTGCCTAGAGTTATAGATATATTTCGAAAGCATTATAGCCACGACAAAGATTTGTCTGACTATAATATTCTTGAAATAATCTCGTCTAGGTGAGGTCTTCGTATCTTCCCCACGAGAAAGATTCCTCAGAGGCGTCCACTACACAACCATCGACATACATGTTCTAAGTAGGGTTCTCAGAATCTTAGATCGAGGTTGAAAATATCATTGTCAAGATAACGATACATTCAAGGGATCTCATCTGATTGGGGCTTTCGCATCAACTCACAAAGAGTTAACACTACCAACCACCATGGGTAAATGGGTTAATGGTCCTTGGGATCAACGACCCACCTCGAAAATATTACCGCCATGGCAAAGATTCACCACAACAATAATGTCTCCAAGGGAGTCTACTCCAAGCGGGGTTTTCGCATCAACTCACGCAGAAGAGACCACGCAAGCCTACACTACACAACCATCATCCTAATCCTAGGGTTTTTCTCGACTCGGGTGTAAAGCCGTCTCACAAAGCACCAATGATCAGAGAATCCCCACAGTGTCACAAGAAACAATAATAGGATATAATAGAAATAAGCAAGCAAGTAGATAATAGATAATCAGACAAGCAAACAAACAAACAAGAGAAGATAAACAAACAAGTGGATCTAACACTCACGAATCGAGTCAAGTTAGGCTTGACTCTCTCTAACCTAGTTTCTATGTCGTACAGTCAACTCTTGCCGCATCTGGTCTGAAACTCACTAGTAGAGCCCAAAGCTATCAAGCCATTGCCAAAACCATACCCGCCGGGGTACGATCCCAATGCGCATTGTGAATATCATGCTGGAACCATGGGGCATTCAACTGAAGATTGCAAAGCTTTTCAAGCCAAGGTGCAACAGTTGATTGACAAAAAGCACATATCATTTCCAGAAGGGAACTTGGTTGTGCACGTCAGCTTCTCGCCCAAATGAGTTCCAAGACTTCAAGAGGCATCCCCTAAAGCCAGTGGTTCAGACAGGAAGACTTCCTCAGATACTGGCAACCATTGGACATTTATCATTTGCATTTGTAATTTGGTTATGTTAAATGCTATTTATTTTTTAATATTGTTGTTTTGAATGGTAATATTAATGATGTGATCATGCATTTTCTGAATTAATCATGTCGCATTCGCTCATTTTTCTCACTTATATAAAAAAGCAAGAAATATATCCATTTATATACATCTCGTCCCTTTTTCTTTACCAAGTGTCGTACCTCGAAAAATACGATCCTCGCGATGGACGCGGAAAAACTGTTCGAAACAGAGTCGCCACCGAACTTTATTTATCCTAATGAGGGAAAGGAAAATATCGATAAAACCTTTGAAAGGGATAAGAAAATGGTCATCGCAACCAAATTCGGGTTCGAGAGTCAGTTACGCAAAGGGAAGGTATTGGCACCCTCTACGTCCGTTGTACTCAACGGGAACCTCTTGAATCGATTCGTGAGATATGTTAGCTTGGTTTGTTTTCTTCTAAGGTAGATATTATTTTCTAAGGGGAAATGGGTGGTTTTTTATTAGTGTGCTCGGCAAGGATTGAGAACCCTTAGGCCTACGTATTCCCTCGTGCAATGGGAAAGTCATAGCATTCGTAGTTCGTGGGACTACGGTTGGTTGGTTTGTGTTTTTTAGGCGAACGAGAGTTTAATTCGCATTCTAACTGCTAAACATTGGCTTGTCTGCTCGTCAAGGGAAGCTGAAGCACTAGTTCATATGCGCGGAAGAATAGACTAAACAATGTTCTTTTTGTGAAAAGTTGTTTGATTTGGATTAAGTGCATTAGGGATTTGATTGAGAAAAAGGTTTGATTCGGATGTGTTTTAGGCGAACGAGAGTTTAGGTTGCATTCTGACTACTAAACACTGGCTTGTCTGCTCGCTAGGGAGGCTGAAGCACGAGTTCATATGCGCGAAAGAATGACTTAAACAATGTTCTTTATGAAAAGAGTTTTAATCGCACGGCGGCGAGGAGTTGGATTAATGTGTTCGTATTTTGATTGGGTGACGATTACTCGAACTTAAGAAAGATTCCTCGGGCCCAAGTAATCGGGAAAGCGAGTCGAAGAACCGGCTCTCTCTCTTTTTCGCCTTTAATATGAAAGAGTTTTAATATGGTTAGAGTATGTTAAATAGATGACAATTACTTGAACTTAAGAAAGATTCCTCGGGTCCCAGTAATCGGGAGAGCTAGTCGAAGAACCGACTCTCTCTCTTTTTCATCCAAGTGTTTAAGAAAAGAAGATTTGATTTGATTTATTGTAAAAAGAGGGTTTGGTATGTAATTGCGTTATGAGTCTTTTAAAGAAGACAATTGCTTGAACTTAAGAAAGATTCCTCGGGCCCAAACAATTGAGGAGAAGAATTGAAGATTCCATTCTACTCCCTTTTCTTCTTTTAGGAAAAGTGTTTAAGTATGATTAAATGTATTAATTTGATTTGAAAAATGCTCGATGTTGATCGAGGTTTGAATGTGCGTGTGAAATGGTTGAGGACTAATGGAAAGGAGGTCCTAATGGTTCAAGGTAAGGTCGATTGCGAGGCAAAAAGTGCTCGACTTACAAGTTAGGTAAAGGGACTTGATATATGGATCAAGTAAAAGTTAGAAATTAATTGAATTTGATTTGGAAAATACTTGACGTTGGATCAGGCTTATTTGTTGTTATAAAAAAGGGGTTGATTTTAATCTTATGGGAGAGGGGTGTAATTAATCAAGTGGGAATAATCGAGCCATGATTAAAGTGAGCCAAGCACATACACGCATACAAACCAAAGTGAAATGTGCAACAGTTATCGTTGTATAAAGCCCAAGAGGAGGCTATGTGAGGTTGATTGCGATCATGAAAACGATCGACTTACAAGGTATGAAAATGGTTGACATAAAGTCATAATATTAGTTTAAAAAAGATTTTTGGCTTGGACAAGTATAATATGAATAGCACACATATAATTAAAGCATGAAGTAAACCCACATGAAAAAATCATACATCTCACAAAGATTATAAATCAAACAAAGTGGGGGAAAGAAACATGCTTCGAACATGGATACAATCCTAGAATGAGGCATGAAAGATAAAATCGAGATTCTAGGGGTTACCTAACGAAGAAGGTCCGTTGCCTCTTCAAAGAATGTAAAAACTTAGGAACACTTGTAGAAGCTTCACACGATCAATCCAATTAACATACAAGATCAACAAGCTCAAATGGGCAGGACTCAAAGGAAGAAGATTCTAAGGTGGAAGAAAATCAAGCCATCAAGTACTTCAAACAAGTAAGAGGATTCAACAGTCAAGCACAAGTGTCAGTCATCAAGTTAAAAACACATCAGAGGATCAAACAAAAATCAAATGTAAGCCTCCAGCATCAAAAGGCAATCAACAAAGAGAACCAGAATTAACACCAAGAGTTGGTCCAAACGATATCAGGGACTAAACATAATCTGCATCAAGAGATCTCGTCAGTCCAAACAAAATTATGAAAATAAGCTACAAGATAAGAATTAACCAAAAAGTAATTACAACTCTAAACTAAGAAATTAATCATAACAAAATTCTATTCTAATTAACCAAAGTCTTAATCAAAACTAAACAAGATAAAAATCAAAATTGTCATTAAAAATTTAATTAAGAATTAACATTAGAATCAAAATTAAAAATTAGCTCAAAATTATAATCTAAGCCAAAATTCAATATTTAAAATCAATGTTAAGATCTAATTACCTATTAACATCTAATTCACTAAAGAAAACTAATTAATCCCAAAATCTAATTAATCCATAGTTTAATTAACAATTAACAACCTAATATTAAAGTATAAAACATATTTAATATCAAATTAAATCAAAAAAAGAAATAAACTAGGGTGTAGATCTAGAACAAAGGGGTGGTAATCACACGGGCTCAAGAAAGCCCACAATCCAACACCAATTCAACAAAAAACAAACACCATAGTGACTCGGTGGATTTCAAATATCAAAGGTCATACCACATTTTCACACAGTCAAAACAAAAAGCCTCTGAGTTAAAATCAAAAGGACAAATCCAAACGCGGCAGAAAACGTCTAGTCATGGAGGATCCTCACGCTCAGAAACGAAGGATTTTTTCTCGACTCGTTCATCAACTTGCGATGTTCGATCTCGATTTCTCACCACCGACAACTCTCTTCGATTCCGATATGCTTTGTCTTAATTTTAGGTTTGGTTGAGATTGTTTCGATTCCGCTTTGATTCTTCTTCTTTTGATTCGCTAAAAATGGTTGAAGATTTTGTGGTTGTTAATGTTTTGAAGTTAGGTTGAATGAATAGGTTGGAAGGTTCGTTGTTGGGTTGAGAGGGGATACGGGGGATTTGCAGTTGAAACGAGAAAGTGGTGTCTTGTGATTGTTCTTTGCAGTGGCTCGTTTGGTGCGAGTTATGGATGGTGATGAACGATGAGCAGAGAGAGTTGAGGTGATTGTAATAACGTGGTGGTTCGAGGTGGAACCGCGGTGGTGGTTTGGTGTCTCAGCCGTGGATACTAATTTCTGGCGGTGGTTTAAAGATGGTGGCAGTTTAGGGAGTGAGGAATGGTTGGTGACGAATCGAGGAAGATGGAGGGAGGTCGGTTTGGCAAAGTATGAGCACTGTTTTTTTTGAACTTTGCTGCAGAGGGTTGGGTTTCAGAACAAAAGTGTGGTGATGTGGCTGTATGATAAAGGTTGCGAGTCTTGAAGGTCAAAAGAAGTAGAGTGGCTGCTTAATGGCGATTGAATGGAGGGATGATTTTAGTGTTAAAAATGGTGATTCTTGGAGTTAAAGTGATGAAGAGGTTGGAAGATGGCTGTAAGGGTGGATTTGGAGTTTATGGGTTATACTAGTTTTGTTTGCAGGTGCAAATTGTTGTGTGTTTTGAAGAAAAGAAAGTCACATAGAGTATTATGGTGGTGGTCTAGCGTGAGGTGAGTTTTTTCCTCTTCTCTCTTTCCCCTTTTTTTGAATCCTTTTCTTCTCTTTTAAAACAATACAAACTTGTCTATTAAGTTTGTAGTACAATCCATTTTGTCTTATTGCTTGTGATAAGTCTCTTTCAAAATGCAGGTTTTCCACAGACTGTTGCTGGTTGTTGTTGAGGTCTGAGCGAGTTGCAGGATATGGCTTGCTTGGAATTGCTGCTGAAAATGCTTTCATGTGTGCAGGTTGCTTGTAACAAAAAGGGCAAGGCGTGTGTCATGTGTAGCAGCAAAGTTCTTCTTCTTTTTTTGTTTCAAATAAAAAGTTTTAATGTAATGGGCCTTCAATAAGAAAAGGTTTATTATTTTTGTAACATTTTTTGTAGAATGCATCATCAGCTTTTATTTTGTAAAATTTATTGGGCTTTATTGTTTGTGATTGGTATGGATTTGGATAATGGTAAGGATATGGTTTTAATGGATAATGGAATTGGAATATGGTTTAAAATGGATATGAAAAATGATTAATAGAAAAATGGAGAATTATGGATAATGGATAATGGAATTGGAATATGGTTTAAAATGGATATGAAAAATGATTAATAGAAAAATGGAGAATTATGGATAATGGATAATGGGTGTATGGTAGAAAAATGGATAAAAAATGGACTTTAGAACATGGTTTAATGATTATTAACATTGGTGATTTTAAATATGGAATTTGAATTGGAATTTGGAGAGAAAGGTGAAATTGAATTGAATTGAAAATTGTTTTGAATTAAATGGATATTAACAAGAGAAATGGTTATTTGGACTATTTAGTAAAATGGATAATGAAAATGGATAGTCGAATGAAAAATTGGATTGAAAAATGGGTAAATAACAAAATGGTTACAGGAATGGATATTTATAAAATGAATGGATATTTATATTGAATAATGAAATCACAATGGATATGGAAGTGGTTCAAAAACGGATATTTGGATTTAAAAGTGGTTTAGAAGAAAAAGGATGTACAGAGGTCACTTATACACAGGTAGGACAAATTTGGGGTATGACACCAAGTTGTTGTTTAGCAAATATTGGAGGGAGGATGATGAAAACAAAGTACCCATAATTGCTGATGGTATGCTTTCGGATGGAATCCTGCCAAGGATGTACAAGCATTGTTTCAAATCCCCAAACACTGGAGAGATAAGGAGTTAGTCCCTAGTTAACCACTTCGAGCCTAGAAGTAGGAGTTTCCTTCGGATTTAAAAACCCTTATGCTTAACCTGGGGCATGGGTTGTTGTTCAGTTAATCCGACGACGCATTCGCATTACAAGATGAAATATCCCATCTAAGGATCAATTATATGATGCTCTTCGCACACATCCTGACGTGTTGAAGGGATCATGCAAAAGTTATGCCGTTTTTCCTCAATGACCAATAACTTGGCAGTCACAATCCTTCGACAAAATCAAAAAAAAAAAAAAAAGAGCCCGCTAAGTCAAACACCTCAAAAAGGAGACTTATGTAAAATTTAGGGAAATCCCAGTGGACTTGAAAAGCAGAATTAGTCCAGGCAAAAGTTAGGGATCAAAATAAAAAATCAAAAGCAAAAGAGGTCTTCAAATCCTCAAGCGAAGCAAAATAAGGTCCAGTGGCCACCATGTCAAATTAAAGGGTCGCTGACATCATGACAAAAGTAAAATAACGTGACTGCTATTTCAAGGAAATCCTGAATCCTCATCTTCACTTTTACACTCTCGAACTCTCTTTGAAGATGAATGTGTGTCAATTTAACTGAACGTATGACTGAAGATCATCACAGAGAAGGGGTGGGTACAAATCAAGTTTTGAGCCTTATACCCTTTGTTTCAAATAACCGTGAACCAGACCACGTTATAACCCTCAAAAGACCTAATTGAGGCGGGATTTATTTTGAGAGCATACTACAACAAGGTTGCGTAAACTGACCCCTAGAGATTTGCTAATCTTCTGAATTGGTGTCATATTCTTGCTATATCTTTCACATCAGCTAAATCAACATTGTCACATCATTCCAATAATTATTGATTTTTTTTTAAAACTTGCATGAGCATCGCATTAAAATTACCATTTGTGAATGAACAATTTTGACTGCAAGTCAGTGTTTGACATCAAGGAAATTCCAACAAGGAGCAATCAAAGGGGGTTGGGCCATTCAACAATGTTGGCTGGAATTGACAACACCTCATAACCCTATGAAACAGGGGCATTGACATCCAATGATTATGGAATTAGTCAGTTTAAAGCAAGTCCTCGAAGCATTAGTTGATTATGGGGCAAATCATTCAGGAATCAGGTTGAACATGGTGAATCATCTCAAGGCTCCACCAACCAGGGGCAGGTCACCCAGAGGTTCTTTTGATTAAAGGAAAGCCCCTCCAATGTTCAATTAACACAAGTTAAGTCGCTCCAACGCTTATTCTGGGGTAAGCTACCTCAAGGGTACCTCGAAGCCAAATACTCCAAGAGCCAGTCAATCAAGGAAGAATCCTTTCACGACTTGGAATTCTGGGGCGAGCCATCTCGAGTTCATCTCATGGTACATCTGCTTCCAACTTCCTTTCAAGGATGAATCCTTTCACGACTTGGAATTCTGGGGCAAGCCATCTCGAGTTCATCTCATGGTACACCTGCTTATGAATTTTCCTTTCAAGGACAAATCCTTTCACGACTTGGAATTCTGGGGCAAGCCATCTCGAGTTCATCTCATGGTACAACTGCTTCCAACTTCCTTTCAAAGACGAAGCCTTTCACGATTTGGAATTCTGGGGCAAACCATCTCGACATCATCTCATGGTACAACTGCTTCCAATTTCCTGTCAAGGAGAAATTCTTCATAGACCCAGACTGGGGAAAGATGAGCTACACAGGGGCAAATCTCTCCGTTACTTTCAATCTGCTCAAGCGAACACCGTCAAGTGACCTTTGAGTTCAAGACGAGTGTCGGGGAATCATGCTATCACCCCACGAATAACCTTTTGCCTTCTTTCTAACAAGAGACCTTGCTGCATAGGAACCTACCCATACCTTATCCTTTACTGTGGCATCTTTGGAAACTTTCATATCATTGCATAAATCACTCATATGCATTAGTCATGTCACTCCGCTCATTACATAGACATGCGTATCATATCATTTTTCAAGCCTAACCTTCCAACAAGATTTGACATCTCAAAGCTTGGTATCGTAAGACTTGACACAAAAGTCCAACTTAGCTTGGAAATCCAAAAGTCCAACTTAGCTTGGCAACCCAAAAGTCCAACTTAGCTTGGCAATCCAAGGTCCAGTTCTCGTCTGGCAAAACATTTTAAGGTCCAATTCTCGTCTGGAAATCTATTTTAAGGCCCAGTTCTCGTGTGGCAAATTATTTTAAGGTCCAGTTCTCGTCTGGAAATCTATTTTAAGGCCCAGTTCTCGTTTGGCAAATCATTTTAAGGTCCAGTTCTCGTCTGGCAAATCCTTTAAGGCCAAGTTCTCGTCTGGCAATTTTTTTAAAAAGGTCTAGTTCTCATCTGGTAATCTATCCTCCAATCTAGTTTTAGTCTGGAAGTTTAACCTAAAGTCCAATTTCATTTGGCACATGACCCAAAGTTCAATCCAATCCCTGGTGATACCCTCGACAAGGAAACCTATCCCCAGCGCGCCCGATCATTTGTATCATCATGTGCATGACATGCAAGCATAACATCGTGCTTTATCATATCAAGCACTATCATATCTTGTACATTCACACGTGCATTAGATTCCCCAGCAGTTGCATCTTAGCATGTGTTTCAATGCATCATGCTATGCATGGCATGTCCATTTCCAGTAACATTGCATAACAGGATCCAGGATCAGTTCGCAAGCATCTTGGCTAGTCCTCCATCAAAGTCGGCAGTATTCTTCTAAAGAAAAGTTGACACCCCGCACGTACTCTTGGAATTCTATTCCCCAGCAAGTCATTCTTCAGCCAGGCAGTTGATATTGACAATCCCCAGCAGCTGTTGCTATTCTTACTCCCCAAGCAGAGGATATCCTAAAAAATTATTGTGAACTTTCCCCTACAGAGCCAACACATTTCCTCCGACAGGAATCTTGCTCAACTATCCCTCAGCAAATTTGTTTAGAGATACTGCTTTGGTATCATCTAGGAACCTTAATGGACAAGGGACTGCTTCGACGACCCAGAGAATCGTCTGCCTTCAGAGATACTGCTTCGGTATCATCGAGGAACCTTAATGGATAAGGGACTGCTTCGACGACCCAGAGAATCGTCTGCCTTCAGAGATACTGCTTTGGTATCATCGAGGAACCTTAATGGATAAGGGACTGGTTCGACGACCCAGAGAATCGTCTGCTTTCAGAGATACTACTTTGGTATCATCGAGGAACCTTAATGGATAAGGGACTGCTTCGACGACCCAGAGAATAGTCTGCCTTCAGAGATACTGCTTTGGTATTATCGAGGAACCTTAATGGATAAGGGACTGTTTCGATGGCCCAGAGAATCGCCTGCCTTCAGAGATACTGCTTTGGTATCATCGAGGAACCTTAATGGATAAGGGACTGCTTCGACCACATAAAGGACCTCAAGTTATTTTGTTCAGTTGAACCTCGCTACCTCATTCTGTCAGTTCTTACTCTACAACATTTTACCTTTTGTCAGACAAATTTTGGGGTCTTCTTGTATCTAATTGACTTCTACCCTTAAAATAAATGCTTTGCAGCTGTTCATTTTCTCAGGTTCAAGGCAATTAGATAGAGGCATCTGTCATACCCCAAATTTGTCCTACTTGTATATAATCTTCATTTATACATCCATCCACTAACCATATTCAAAAAATCCAAAAATATATGTCGCTTTGTTTGGTCAGGAAAAGTGTGTTTCATGATCAGGTCAGGGTGTGCGATTCAAGTAATGTGTGTTTGAAGCCTCAACCAGGTTTTGTGCTAGTGCAAGTCAGTTGGTGTATGATTCATAGTTTTAAAGGTTGAGATTTATTCATGGTTCCTTAGGGACAATTCTTAATCATCATCCATTTTTTCTTAACCATTATTATTTTTATTTTCCAATTTCTAAACCATCTTCATTTTCAATTACCCTTATTTTTGTTATCAATTCCACAACTATCCATTCAATATCTATATCCATAAAAAATACATTTCTATAAAAATCCACTTCCTTCTAACCATTTTAACCCACATTTTTATCAATTTCATTACCCATTTTCCATTTCAATTACTCATTTCATTTCAATTCATTTCCGATTAACAATGCATTTTGGTTTAATTTCCAATTTCCAATATCCAATCCATTTCATTAGTCATTCTTTAAAAAGAAAAAAAACATTTAAGTTATTATTTCTAAACCACTCCATTTCATTACAAGATTTCCCACAAAAAAATCATGAAACTTCATTACAAGCCCATTTACAACTTTTTCAAACCCGGGTTATATTCAAGGAGCCCATTTACATCATAACAAAAATTGGAAAGCAAAGCCATGCGCGACCACCACTACTCCACACAAAGACCATGTACACTACATCAGAAACGTACATCAACAACAGTCTCAAAAAACCTGCAATGAAAAGGATATATCATCACAACCAGACAAAACCTTGTGTACCTCTAAACTTAATTCACAAGTTTGGTTTTTTGGAATAAATATCATAAAAGGGGGAGGATGCACAAACCAAAAGAGAAGAGAAAACTCTCCAAAAACAATCTGCTGAAAACCGAGCCATCTCAATCACTCCTCGGCAAAAAACCGCTCCATTTTCGTATGCCTTCACATCGTTGTTGATAACCACCTTCACTCATTCAAACTTCCATCCAAAAAACAACATACACAGAAACCATCATCTTCCCTGTTCCGAATCACCATACAACAACCAACGCGAGCCATAACCAAAACCTCTACCTTTGTTCGATCCACCCTTTTATCGACCTTTTCCTTAAATCACTATTATAGTTCACTCTTCATCGCTTTGTTTCAATCTCAAAAAAATCTCAAAAAGAAACCCGATTCAAACTATTTCGAACCAGAAAGCAGAGGGAGACGAAGAGACTGTTTTGAATCGAAACCTCTGAAACATTTCCAAACGAAATCATAAACGAACCTGGCTTGAACGGATTGAGGGTCTGAATCCCATTCATGTGATGAAGAGAAAGAGATGAAGCTGAAACAGAATGAAGAAGAGTTAAGGTTTTAGAACGTAAACCTTTTCGAAACGGGTTGAACCTAGAAGAGAAGCCAAGCGATTGAGGAGCAAGATTGGAAGGGAGAGATTCAGATTGAGATCACAGACGAAGAAGGTTGGAGTGATTCACGAAACCGTGTTGTTCATGTTGGTTTTGTTTTTTCGTTGTTCTTTTTCTGTTGACCGTGCTCCTTTTGCTTTTTTTTTTCTCTAAGTTGTTTTGATTCTGAAATAAAGTGGAAGAAGTTGTTGTGCTGCTCTCCACCATGATTTGATTTCTTCTTTTCCTTTAACAAAAAGTGTGTGTGATAATGGGTTATTTGACATTTGAGAAAAATCGTGTCCTTCTGTTGGTTTTTTTTAGCCTTTTGTGGTGATAACGTGGGTTTGTGGGCCTTCATGAGCCTATACGAATGGGATGGGCACCACCCTTTCTCTGATTCTTTTTTGTCTTACCGTATGTTTTTTTTTGTTGGATGATGGGCTCAAAGCTCAAGTGATTCCATGCCAACACATTATTCATTTGACACCTCTTCCCTTTTATGATGTTTTAATTTATTTTGTTCCAAAATATTTTCTAAAAATTTTTAGTTTTAAATGGTTGATTCTTATTTTGATTTTGTTTAACTATTTTAAGTTTTAAACTCTCCTCCCATTTTGTTTTCCATTTTTATTAGGGCCAATGATATAACACAACTCATGATTTAGTCAAACCGATTAAATTTTGATTTATTTGAGGCCTACTACCTTTTATTTATTTTTATTTCGATTTATTTCATTATTTTATTTTTATTCATTATTTTGGGTCAATGAAAACCAAATATCAATGATTTATCGATTTCTCGATTAAATCTTGATAAAGGTGAGACCTTTATTTTTTCCTATCAATGTTCTATTTTATTTCATTTTTATTGTCCTTTCATTATTTTTATTCATTTTGGGTCAATGAAAACCAAAATATCAAGATTTATCGATTTTAAATCTTGATAAAGGTGAGACCTTTATTCTTTTTAATATCTATTCCGATTTTATTACCATTTATTTATTTTTATTTCGATTTATTCTTATTCATTTTGGTCAATGAAAGTCAAAAATCGTTGATTATCGATTTCTCGATTAAATCTTGGTTAATACAAGACCGATTTTATTCTTTTATTTACTTTTCATTTTTTATGGGTCGATGAACATCTAAAACCAAATTTTGTCGGTTAAGATGAGACTTTTCTTCGATTTCTATTTTATTTCACATTTTACTTTGCACTATATTCTTTTCATTTCCGATCAATGAAGGTCTTAAACATCATGGAACCTTTTTTTTAGAGTTCTTGATTAAGACGAGGTCGTCACCTTTTATTTTCCGATTCACTCGATTAATCATTATCTTGTTTATTTTCCGTCAAATATTATCTCGATTATATTTTTATTCATACTATTCATATTGTCCATATCATATTCATATTCATGTTTATCTAACCATTTTCTTTGTTCATACACTTAATCTAAATACACTAAATTGGAGACCTTTTATTGCATGTCACCCTTTTTTTTTCAATCAAGCTTTCAAAAGGAGGAGATTCTTGGAATCTAGCATTCCTTGGATCTTCGAATGTATGGCTCTCGAGGCACGCCCCTTGGGTTGTCATTCATTCAATCTTTCGACCTTTTCAACTAAACCATTTCCAAACCAATCCTCAATTTGCCATCGAGCCCAATCGTAAGTCGAGCGCCTTTTGCCTCGCCATCAAACGCACACTTGCACATCTCGAGGTTTCGTTACTAGGAGCACCCCTAGGGACTAGTATCGATCCTCACCTCGTTTCGTAACCAATGCGATTCAACCTATTTCAAACACTTTCTTAATCAACTAACGAAAGGAGGAGATTTTTGGAGTCTAGCATTCCTTGGATCTTCGAATGAATGGCTCTTGAGGCACGCCCTTGGGTTATTGTTCATTCAAACTTTCATCTTAAAACACTTAATCATTATCAAACAATTTCATAATCAATAGAATGAAAAAGGTGTCGTTGAGATTTAGCATCTCAGTAATGCCCCGATTAATTGGTTGCGAGGCCGACGTCTCGTTTATCGAATAATCTTCATTCTTCCTATAAAATACTTAATAAACCAAACACTTTCTATGCAACCAAAACCCTAAAAATACATTCAAATCAAACCCTTTTCTCAATCAAATCTTTTACACACTTAATCCTTATTCAAACAACTTTTCATAAAGAACATCGTTTAGTCCATTCTCCCGCGCATATAAACTAGTGCTTCAGCCTCCCCTAGCGAGAAGACAAGCCAATGTTTAGCAGTTAGAATGCGAATTAAACACTCATTCGTTTAAAAAACACCAACCAACCGTAGTCCCACGAACTACGAATGCTATGACTTTCCCATTGCACGAAGGAATACGTAGGCACAAGGGTCCCAATCCTTGCCGAGCACCCTAATAAAAAACCACCCATTTTCCCCTTAGAAAAAAATATCTACCTTAGAAGAAAACAAACAAACCAAGCTAACTTATCTCCCGAATCGAATCAAGAGGTTCCCGTTGAGTACAACGGACGTAGAGGGTGCTAATACCTTCCCTCTTGCGTAACCGACTCCCGAACCCAAAATTGGTTGCGACGACCATGTTCTTATCCCTCCTTTAAAGGTTTTATCGATATTTTCCTTTCCCTCTTTTGGGATAAATAAAGTTCGGTGGCGACTCTGTTTCGAACATTTTTTTCCGCGTCCACCACGAGGATCGTATTTTTCGAGGTACGACAGCCCTGAGTAAGGATCCAATGATTCGGTGGGGACACGGGTATTCTTTTCAATGATGCTCAGCTGATATGTGTCGTTGGGCTGTCTCTTTTGCCCCAATTCTCCTGGGTACGGCTGCCAGATAGGCAGGCCATCCATTGGGCCATAATAGTCATGGTCAAAGTTGTCTTTCATCAGAGTGTCCTCCTCTAATGAGTTTGGTGGAGCACGACATCCTTCCGGATCACAATCTCCGTATATCATTTTGACATCTGATCTCGGTATATATCTCGGACTCTGTGCGGGATAGCAATATGGCATAGGCACCTCTTTATGAGACATATAATCGTCCTCATTAAGATAGGACTTCCACTCTTCATCTGTATCGGAGGAATAACCCTCGTTGATGGTATGTACTTCTTGAGACACTAGGTGAAGGAAACCTCCACCGTGGAAGAAATTTTGAATGGGATGAAAACTTTCATTATTAGTAGCAGTCTGAGTACAAGTTGAGGAAAAACCAAGACCCTTCTTTGTTTTGTTATCAGTAGGAATGACAAGCTGTCCCCATCCTTTTGCATTGTTACTTTTGATCACTTCGAGAGCATCTTTGTACGAGGATATCGACGTTCCTCTTTTTTATTGGTTGCCATTGCTCACCGAAAGTGCTT
Organism: Lathyrus tuberosus; assembly: GCA_022829125.1. NCBI lineage: Eukaryota > Viridiplantae > Streptophyta > Magnoliopsida > Fabales > Fabaceae > Lathyrus > Lathyrus tuberosus. The sequence goes on along the minus strand of JALAZF010000087.1, from coordinate 6,391,910 downwards.
GGAACTGGGTTCCAACAACCTCCTCTGGTTCTACACAAGTGGGTGACGATAAGTTACTCACGATCAAGGCTTGTTCTCCACAGACTGTGACTAGTTGGTCGTTCTTGACGAACTTCAGCTTCTGGTGAAGTGTCGAAGTGACTGCCCAAGCCTCGTGTATCCAAGGTCTTCCAAATAAATAGTTGTATGCTGCCCGGATGTCCATGACCTGGAAAGTGACTTGGAAAGTGTGAGGACCGATAGTTATGGGAAGGTCTACTTCGCCGATAACTGTTTTTTGGGATCCGTCAAATGCTTTGACGATGACCTCGCTGCCTCTCATCGGAGATCCTTTAAATAATAGTAGCATTAAAGTGGACTTAGGCATAACATTTAGAGTCGATCCGATGTCAACCAGTATGCTGGCTAAAGCATCATCCTAGCAATTGACTGTAATATTAAGCGCCATGTTGTGACTTTTGCCTTCTTCTGGAAATTCCTCATCACTAAACCCCAAGTTGTTGCAGGAAGTGATGTTGGAGATGATGTTGTCGAATTGCCTTATTGTTACATCTTGTTCCACAAAGACCTGCTCTAAGACTTTCTGTAGAGCTTCTCTGTGAGCTTCAGAACTGAGTAAAAGAGACATCACATAGATTTTTGAAGGAGTTTGCAACAGCTGATCAACGATGTTGTACTCACTTTTTTGGACGAGCTTCAGCATCTCATCATTGTTCTTTGAAAGGTCGGGATCACTGGTTTACCCAATTGGTTGAATGGGAACTTCTGTCTGAGGTTCCTCTTCTTTGTTAGGTTCTCCGACTCCTCGGTTAAAGATTCGATCGCTTCGTGTTACTCGACTGATGTCTGCAATATTCACGACGGAGGGTAATAGAGTTTTCTTTCCATTCTCAATTGTTGTTGCACCGTACTTGTAAGGGATAACTTTATCGGACTTGTACGGTACTGGTCCCGGCAGATAGATAACTACATGAGCCTTCTGATTTTTCTGACTATCATAGTCGGCCTCAATTGGTTCAAGGTTGAGAATCCTTTCACCCTCAAGAGGAACTCTTGATTCATGGAGTAAAGGGATTATAGCGCACACATCTTTGGCCACTTCTCATTTAGGGATTAAGACAACATCTTTGCCTCGATTAGGATGATAGTCTGACATTATGTTAATTGAACCAGAGCCTGAACACGGGTGAATCTCTTTGTGGTCCAACTGACTTTGAAGGGCTGCTGGCACGAGGTAGCATCCTAGATTATTCTCTGAGCACACTCTACAGTGCTCATAGTTGTGTGATGGCACCCGGCCACGTCCGCTTTGTATGTAGTGTAACCTCACTAGGTATGTTTCCATGGATCTAACGTCCTGACTTTGATGCCTAGTAGGGTTCTCGTTAGTCATGATGACTTGTTGTGTGTCTTCATCTAGGTAGATCGGAAGCTACTAGTGGTTTAACAAGTGTTGCAGTGTTCTTTGAACGAGTGTGTCATACCTCAAATTAGTCCTACCTGTATCTTTTCATCTGTACATCCATCCACTAACAAGTATTCAAAAAATCCAAAAAATATGTGGTCTTCAACTTCATCTCTCTTTTATTTGTTATCCATTTTTATTTTAAGTCATATCTAGTTTTTAACCATTTTTTATCATCCAATTAAATCACCATTTCAAACCACATCCATTATTATCCAATCCAAACCCAATTTTCATTTTTCTTTTTATCCATTTTTTAAAAGTCCATTTTATTAATCCATTTCATTAAACTATGTCTTTTTAATCCAATTATCCAATTATTTTTTTCTAACCATATCCATCTTCATTATCCATACAAGTCCATCAAAAGAGAAATTGAAAAATTCATTGGATCATCAATTTACAAAATGCCCATCAACATTCTTAAAAACCATAAGCCCATTTACAAAAGGAATTTCACATGGTCAACACTCCTCAACCTTTTCCAACGCGGCACACAAACTTTTGGGCCATAACCTGGTTGCCTCAATAATCCACAACACACCATAAGCATGATTCCGTACCCGTACGACCCCGCATCCACAAATCTCTAGCCATGCCAACATGATTAAGCATCCCCAGCCACTAAACATGCAAAAAGACAACATGTACAGCAAACTCTCCAACACCACAATACAGCTCACGCATCAAATTTCCTGAAGCCATACAGCGCGGACCCCACCCTTCAACATGCCAACTCACACAAAATGTTTTCCTCAACGTGACCTCACCATTAAACCTCCAACCATACAACTTGCAACCAGCAACCTACAACAATAACTTTCAAAATCCACTACCCACCTCCTTTCCGCAGCGTACCTCGCAGCAGCCAAAACAACAAAACTGAGCAAGTCTTACATCACACCAGCCACAACATAAAGTCGGATGCAAATTCCAAAAGCCAGCCACAAAAAACCAACACAGTCCCAAGCCATTTCGCATACAACAGTACATTAACGCAACACGACAAAACGAATAACCACAATTCACACAACGAATCAAAACCATTACGATTACATTACAAATTTCCAGCTCACATTTCATTCCCATTTTCACCTTCAATTCCACTCTATAAAAGCGGGTGAATCCAACCTCCTCCGGAAGCGATTCTCAGCCAAACTTACTTTGTAAAAATCCTCAGAAATCCCTCTTCAACCTTTCTTTCTTCAATTTCTCCTTCTTCCAATCTTCAACCTCCTTCAACCTTTAATAAACAAACCTTCAAAACACCTCCATTGAACCCGAATCACAAACCATCCTCCTTCTTCAACCTAATCCCATTTCACAAACTCAAATAACAAAGCCATTCGAAACAGAGAAACAAAACCACACTTCAAATCCAAAACCCCAAATCGTCAACTCAAATAAACCCAAACAACCTATTTCGAAATCAGAACGCAGAAGAAGAGAGATGAAGAGAATCGATCGAAATCCAAATCTGAGCAAAACTCAAACACAAACCTGAAACCGTTCGCGCGAGGGAGAAAGACTTAGATCCACGTTCGCAAAGAGAAGGTCGTTGGATCCTGTTTCTAGTATCTGATATCACCATGCCACGCTTTTTTTTCTCTCTTTTTATTCCAATTTAATGTTTTTTTTTAAACCTTGTTTTTGGGCTGATGAAGCTTATTGGAAGCCCATAATCTCCACACCACGTGATATCTCACGACACACCCCAATCTCATTTGGCTTGTTTTTTACTTTGTTTTTTTTATTATTATTTTATTTTGACAATTTTGTTTTATATTTTCATCTCCTTTTCATAACTTCTTGATTTCTTTTTCATTTTTGAAGTTATTTTCTACTATGTGATTTTACACTTTACCTTAATTTGTTTTGGCTTAATATCTTCTTTGTTCATTTGATTTGATCTTTTGGATTTTCTTTTCATTTGGGCCAATGATATAACACAAATCTTGATTGGGTGATTTTTTTAATAGATCTACAATCTTGATTTATATGAGGCCTACTTTTATTTTCTTTTATTTTTCTTTCAACTTTTTGGGCCAATGAAAACCAAGTATCAAGATTTATCGATTTTTCGATTTTAAATCTTGATAAAGGTGAGACCTTTATTCTTTTTCTTATTTTTTTTCGATTTTTTATTTCATTTCTTATTATCTTTTTCATTATTTTTCATCTTGGGTCAATGAAAACCAAAATATCAAGATTTATCGATTTTTCGATTTTAAATCTTGATAAAGGTGAGACCTTTATTATTTTTCTTGTCATTTTCGATTTTATTTCATTTCTATTATTTTTATTTCATTTTTATTCATTTTTGGATCAATGAAAATCAAATACTAAAGATTATCAATTTTTCGATTTAAAATCTTAGTAAAGATAAGACTTTTCCTAGTTTTTCGATTTTTATGCCTATTTCGATTTATATTCTTTTATTTTCGCTTTTGGTCAATGAAAGTAAAAAATCATTGATTATCGATTTCTCGATTAAATTCCGATTAAGACGAGACCGATTTTATTTTATGTCAATATTATACCTTGTTCATAGTATCTCGATTATATTATTCATATTCTTATCATATTGTTCATATCCATATTCATATTTATCTAACCATTTTCATTTGTTCACCATTAATAAAAAAGCACTAAAAATATCGAAACCCTAAAACAATAATTGATGGACTGTTGGTTGCTTGGCGATTTTCGATCAAGGCTTCGCTTAGGACACCTTGCACACATACGGCTTTCTCTTGGGCTACCTTATAATGAGACCCTTTATTTCATGTCATCCCTTATATTTTACATGTACCCCGCTCCCCATTCCGATGTACGCATTTAATATTCTTTTGATTGTGGTTTGTTTATTAGGAGCACCCCTAGGGACTAGCATAGACAACCCATTTTCAAACTAACTCTCGATTCGTCGTCGAGCCATTTTCAAACGAACCCTTTTCAACCAAACTCTCGATTCGTCGTCGAGCCCATTTTCGAATCAACCTCCAAACCAATCCTTTTTCAAACCAAACTCTTTTCATAACAAATAAACCCTTGATCCAACGTCAAGCGGATTTTCATAATCAAACTTCAAAAAAAACTAACAACTATCGCAACTCTTTTAAGGAGAAAAATGGGGGTTCAAGTCTTTGATCTCTCTTCGATTGTTTGGGTGCGAGTTCTCTTACTCGTGTGCGAGCAATTGACGCCTCTTCTTTTAACAAATCAAATCCTTTTCAAAATAACCAAGCGCATACAATAAACCCTTGATCCCATGTCAAGTGGACTTTCATAATTAAATCTCAAAATGACTAACAACTATCGTAATTCTTTTTCAAGGTGAAAAATGGGGGTTCAAGTCTTTGATCTCTCTTCGATTGTTTGGGTGCGAGTTCTCTTACTCATGTGTGAACAATTGACGCCTCTTTTAAAAATCAACCAACTCCCTTGTTTCGTGCGCGTACCACGAACTACGACTGCTCTGATTCTTTATTCTCGTCCGAATAAAGGTACGTAGGCACAAGATTGCAATGATCTTGGCGAGCACATTTTTTCTTTTTTCCCCCGTTTCCACACTTTTTCTTTTTTCTCCGTCTCCACACTACCATTTTTTTATCAAACCCCGTAGTCGAACTACGATTGCTCTGATTCCTCATTCTCGTCCGAATGAGCATACGTAGGCCCGAGGTTGCGATGATCTTGCCGAGCACCCTATCCTTAAACTACCCCATTTCCCCTTAGTATCTTTTCCATTTATCTCATCGTTTCCCATTTATCGTTGAGAAGAAAACAAACAAACTTAGCTAACGAGCATCGCGATTCGAATCAAGAGGTTCCCGTTGAGTACAACGGATGTGAGGGGGTGCGCGTACCTTCCCCTCATGTAACCGACTCCCGAACCCAGAATGTGGTTGCGACGACCATGTTCTTATCCCTCCTTAAAGGTTTTCTCGATATTTTCCTTTCCCTCTTTTGGGATAAATAAAGTTCGGTGGCGACTCTGTCGAACCATTCCGCGCCTTTCGCGCGAAGGGTCGTGTCTTCGATGAAGCGATTTTTTCGAGGTGCGATAGCTGGCGACTCTACTGGGGAACATTTGCTCTATACAAGAGAGAGTCAAGCCTATCTTGATTCGAATCGCGAACTCGTTAGTTTCGTTTGCATGTTTTCTTCTCGCTTGTTTACTTACTTACTCGCTTTCCTATTTTCTTATCTGTATTACCTTTCGTGACATTGTTGGGTTGTTCTGATATTGATAACTTTGTGAGATGGCTCTACACCTGAGTCGAGAAGAACCCTAGGATTAGGATGGTGGTTGTGTAGTGTAGGCTTGCGTGGTCTCTTCCGCGTGAGTTTGGGCAAAAACCCAGCTTGGAGTAGATTCCCTTGGAGATATTATTGTTGTGGTGAATCTTTACCATGGCGGTAATATTTTTGAGGTATGTCGTTGATCCCAAGGACCATTAACCCATTTATCCATGGTGGTTGGTAGTGTTAACTCCTCGTGGGTTAATGCGAACGCCCCAATCAGATGAGATCCCTTGAACGTATTACTTTCTGACAGTAATATTTTTGACCTCGATCTGGGATTCTGAGAACCCTATTTAGAACCCGTGTGTCGATGGTTGTGTAGTGGGCGCCTCCGAGGAATCTTTCTCGTGGGGAAGAAATGAAGACCTCCCCTAGACGAGATTATTTCGAGGATATTATAGTCGGATGTCTCTTCGTCTTAGTTATAATGTTTTCGAAATATATCCATAACTCTAGGCACCTACCCATTTTAGAAACCTACCTGTGGGCTTTCTTGATCCTAATGGTGGTTCTTGACCCGTTCCTCCGGCTAACCATAGAACTGTTTGAAGCTGTTTGGTTCTGCGATCCTGGATCTTGCATCTTGCATTGCATCTCATTGCATTGCATTGCATCTGTTATACATCTTGCATTGCATTTTCAACCTCAGAATCTCACTTCAACTTCCTTCCTTCTCCAGTAAATCAAGCTGATTCCTCGACACCGGTACGCAACTCGAGCCAATACTAGACGAATAATGGAGCAGATTCAATAAGAGCAAGCCACCTTCAGAGAAGAGTTGGACTCTATTAAAGGAAATATCGATCAGATTCTCGAAGCCATCATGATGGCCAGAAAGGAGGAAGAATTGTGTGAAGCTGTTGCTGCCAACAACACTGTGCCTGTTCAAGCATTTACCTCAAGGCTCTCTATTCCTGTTCCCAACCCTATCACTTATGGGATACCAATGGACTTCGCTCCTGCCACATCTCAACCACTTCCAACATCTGGAGTTACTGTTAGTGCCATTCCTCAACCCCAACCTGTTGTCGCTCAGATTCCTATTCCTCATGCTGAAGAGAATCTGATAGATCAGTATGATGAGGTCCAAAACTATCATGATGCTATCCCGATTGTCAATCCTACTGCTATTCAGGATTCTGAAGCTATTAAGATGTGTCGTGATCTAGCTAAAAAACTTCGAGTCATAGAGGGGCGCAACTCAACTTCTTTGAATGCTCTGGATATGTTCTTGGTGCCAGATGTTGTCATTCCTCCCAAATTTAAAGTGCAAGAATTCCCAAAGTACAAAGGTCTCAATTGTCCTCACATCCATCTGAAGACGTACTGTCGCAAGATGGCTGCCTATGCCAAAGATGAAAAGCTGATAATCCATTGCTTCCAAGACAGCTTGTCTGGGGCATCTCTTGAGTGGTATATGCAGCTGGAGCGTAGCAATGTGCGCACTTGGGATGATCTAGCTGATGCATTTGTCAAGCAATACAAATACAACACCGACCTTGCTCTGAATCCTACTCAACTTCAGAGTATGGCTCAAAAGGACAGCGAATCCTTTAAGGAGTATGCGCAACACTGGAGAGAGCTAGCTGCAAGGGTGCATCCACCTCTTGTTGACCGTGAACTAATTGACATCTTCATGGGTACTTTGCAAGGCCAGTACTACGAGAAGCTTATTGGTAGTGTTTCTGCTGGATTCTCTGACTTGGTTATCGTCGGTGAGAGAATTGAAGAAGGTTTGAAGAGCGAAAGGATCCAAGGAGGTTCTAGCTGTCAGTCTCAAGCCAAGAAGCCCTTCAATGGATACAAGAAAAAAGAGGGAGAAACAAATGTTGCCTCTGCTCAGAAAGGGCAAGCTCAACAAGCTCCTTCTCCAATGCCTTTTCAAATGCCATACTTCCAGTATCCGTATATTGCTGCTGCGCAATACGCTCCAATGCCTTATCAGCCAACAATTCAAGCTGTTCAAGCTCCAATGCTTCAACAACAGTTTCCTCAGCAACAATCATACAATCAACAAGGGTATCAGTATCCTCCTCAATATCAACAACAGAGAGCTGCTCAACAATGTCGACCTAATCAACAAAGGACAAGGAGGTCTGATAGAGACTTTGATCATCTGCCAACATCATATGCTCAGATCTTTGCTCAATTGATGGAGAAGAAGGCAATCGCTCTGAGAGACCTAGCTCCTCCAACTGTCATTCCCCCAGATTATGACGCTAATGCTCATTACGAGTTTCATAAGGGTGCTCCAGGGCATACAATCGAGGACTGTAGAGCTTTCAAACACAAGGTTCAAGACATGATCGACTCAAAGTTTCTCACGTTCAATGGGAAGGCTCCAAACGTCATCAAAAACCTTATTCCGTCGCTAAACTAGTGCCAGCATCAAGTCAAGTCAAGTCAAGTTTATTCCCCGAAGAAGGAAGTCATTTTGCCATCCCATCATTTCGCATTCTTGTATTTTGTCTTTATTTGTTTAAGTACTGTATGCTTTGAACATTGCCTTTCGTATGTGGTTTTCTTAATGTATTGATTATGCACGTTTTGAATCAGTTATTTCGTATTCACTCATTTTTTCCTTTTACTGCGAATCACAGACACATTTATTTCGACTTCACTCTCTTTATCAACTGTCGCTTAGCAATGATTGGAGGGAGGATGATGACAACGAAATACCCATAATTGCAAACTGTATGCTTTCAGACAAAATCTAGTCAATGATGTACATACATTGTTTCAATCCCCCAAACACTGGAGAGACAAGGAGTTAATCCCTAGTTAAACCATTTCGAGCCAAGAAGTAGCAGTTTCCTTTGGATCTATAAACCCTTACACTTAACCTGGGGCAGGGTAGTGTTCAGTTAACCTGATTACGCACTTAAATCACAAAGCAAAACCCAAAAGACATGATGGTTGTTCATCAATAACCATGACTTGGCATTCACAATCATCCAACAAAACCAAAATAAAAAAATCAAAAGCCTGCTAAGTCGAGCACCTCAAAAGGAGACTTAGGCAAAAATCAAGGCAATCCCGATGGACTCGACAAGCAAAATCAGTCCATGCAAAAGATGGGATCAAAAACAAAAACAAAAGAGGCCCTCGAATCCTCAACAAAAACAAAATAAGATCCAGTGACCACCATATCAAAACCAAAGGGTCACTGACACCCATCAAAAAACAAAATAAGGTGACTGCCAGTTCGAGCAAACCTTGAGCCATCACTCTTACACCGTCAACCCTTTTGGAATACAAACATGTGCAGATTTAACTGAACGTAGGACTGGAAATCATCACGAATAAGGGGTGGGTAAAAATTATACTTTGAGCCTGATATCTTTTGTTTCATAAAGACCTAATTGAGGCGAGATTTATTCTGAAAGCATACTATTGCAAGGTTGCGTAAACTGACTCCCCATATTTGCTAATCTTCAACATTGGTGTCATTCACCTTGCTATATCTTTCACACCATCAAAATCAGCACACGTTTGGGCTAACAGTCCATTCGTCTCACTATCACGACACTCCAATAAACGAATCTTTTCCAAAACTTGCATGAGCATCGTATTAAGATTACCATTTGTGAATGTGCAATTTTAACTGCAAATCAGTGTTAGACATCAAAGCAATTTCAACAAGGGGGCAATCAAAGAGGAACTTGAACTTTCAGTGGTGCCGACCCGAAGCAAGACTTCCTCAAACCCTCAGTCTGGGGCAAACCCTTCAATAGCTCAATCAGGGGCAAGTCATATCAAAGCACATCAAATATCAACCACCAAAGATCAGACTGCTTCAGAATTGGTTAATCAGGGGCAGACCATTACCATGTTCAGACTAGGGCAAGATCCATTACAGCAGGCAGATCCCTTTGTATCTTCAAGTTGGTCAAGCAGGTCATCCTGGCCATTAAGCACAGAGTTGTGGATCTCTCAGAAATGAACCCATAATTCATCAACAAGTCATCAAACTTGAGGCCTCGAGAGCGTCTTCGTCTGCATCAATCATGGCGTCTTCAGCAAACTGAGTGTCGAGGAAATCAAATCCCTCCCACCGCCCAAAAGTCCAATCCTCATTGGCAACTACCCAAAATTCCACCACGCTGGAACCTCTTCAAACATATCCAATCACCCGTCTTCAATCATATGCATCATACGCATCGCATTTGTCATCATAGACATCATATGCATCATATGCATACCCAAAAAACCAAATTATACTTCCCCAGCACTTGCATCTCCGCGCGTCAGCATTTGCATTGCACTTCATTACAAAATTAAGCATTCATACGCATAGTCAAGATCCAGGATCAATCTCAAGATTTCAAGATGATCTTCAGCCCAGCCAGGGGCATCATCTTCAGCAAATCCGTGGACGTTCTTCACGAAGTTATTTCAAGATTTTCAAGGCAAGGTTCAACCCAGGCAGGGGCATCTTCTTCAAGTTCATGGGTATTCCTCATGAAGTTATTTCAACCTTTTGTTGATGAAGTTGTGATCTCTAAGCAAGTCAGTGGGCATTCCTCATTGAGCCGTATCTTTGCTTCAACTTTTTGTTGATGTCTCCAAATAAATCTCACTCATCATATCCCCAGCAAACTTTACCTTCTGTCATTTGCCTTACCATCATCCTTTTGGTGATAGTCAAATCCTATCAAATCAACTCAACCTGCATCCTTTTGGTGTTGGTCAATCCTCAAAACCAGAAACTTACTATCATCCTTTTGGTGGTAGCCGTTCATATTGTGAACTTAACCTTCATCCTTTTGGTGTTGGTCCTCGCAAGTGGGAAGTTCCTATCATCCTGTTGGTGATAGTAGCTTGTATTGATCCGTCATCCTTTTGGTGCTATCGATCTGTAAACTCTTGGTATGTGAATCATCCTTTTGGTGAATGACAGCCTTTGTTACCGTTCTGCTTGTTGTTATCCTTTTGGTAGTAGTAAGTCGTGACCTCATTTTCATCCTTTTGGTGGAAGGGTCTCTCTGTGTGTTGCCCTATTATCCTTTTGGTAATAGCAGGCTGTGCGTGTGTGCCCTATTATACTTTTGGTAATAGCAGGCGGTGACCTCATTTTCATCTTTTTGGTGGAAGGGTCTTGGTGTGTGTGTGCCCTACTATCCTTTTGGTAGTAGCAGGCGGTGACCTCATTTTCATCCTTTTGGTGGAAGGGTCTTGGTGTGTGTCACTACGCCAAAAATATGTTTAGACGACACCTAAAAGACAGCGCTTTTATACAAAAGCGCTGCTAAAAAGAATAAAAAAATTTTGCTAAAAAATAGCGCCTTAAAAGAAAGGCTTTAGAAAGCGCTTTTAAAAAGCGCTGTAAAAGACTGCCACCTTAGACCACCTTAGAAAGCGCTTTCCAAAAAGCGCTGCTATAGGTATTACTTCAGAGAGCGCTTTTAAAAAGCGTTGTCTAAAGGCCACCTTAGAAAGCGCTTTCAGAAAGCGCTCTTATAGGACTCTAATTATTTTCACTTTAGAAAGCGCTTTCTAAGGAAAAGCGCCCTCTAAAGTCCTGTACTAATTAAAATATAAAATAATTCTAAACATTTTCGGAGACACTTCTATTCATTTTCTCTCTCGACCGTTTCTCTAAACCCTTGTCGTCATTCTTGCATGCCATTATTGTCGTCGTTCTTTGCCGTTGTCGTTGCCGTCACCGTTGCCGTCACTGTTGCATTCCATTCTCTTATCCTCTGAAAACGTTGTTGTTATTGTTGTTCTTTTTCTCTTATCCTCTGAAAACGAATAAGGTACGTTGTTACTCTTTTATTATTCATTTCTCTGTTTTTAAAATTTGTTTTTTATTTGATTTTTATGCTGAAAAAGTTTTCACGATGAGGATAAAAGCTCCCTCTTTTATTGTTGCAGAATCGAACCTATTTTTTGCTTTTATTTTTCATGTATATTTGGCAAAGTATTTTTCATGTATATTTTGCAAAGTATTTATCATGTATATTTTTCATGTATATTTTGCAGAATCTTTAATCTTTCATCTCTTATTTTTACAAATGTCCCTTTTTTTATATAATAAGCTCATTGTGTTATGCATTCATGATACAACCTAGTTTTGTGGAAGGTTACTTTTAAATATTTTCTACTGTATATTTGGCAAAGTTGATTAGTATAAACAACCTAGTATTTATTGAAATTGTATTTCGCTAGTTATGTTGTACTGTTTTTCCAATTGATTGTGTTTGGTCTATCCTTTTTTTCCAAGTTCATTTCTTTTATTTTCTAGAACTTTGACTTTTTGTTATAAGTTAATTGTCTACTTTATACTTATTGAGGAGAGAATTTGTTTTATACTTTAAATTATAATTGTCTACTTTATAAGTTAATTAGAATTTTTTTGATACTTTAAATTATAAGTTAGTTGCCACTTATCAAGTTATGACTCATAATTGGTCAATTATTGATATTTCATTTTATGATACGTGTATAGGGGTTACTTGTGTTCAAAGTGTGAAAGTCAGATCGTTTCCTTACAGGTATAACATTTTTTCTTTTTCTTTTTGTTTAGTTTAATTAGTATAACTATGGATAAGAAATGGATGTCTTCAAGTCGATTGTCGAAAGAGTACGACAATGGGGTATTGGAATTCGTTAAGTTTACTGTTGCCCACGCCAAAGACCCCAGTCGAATGATATGTCCTTGCTTGGGTTGCTGTTTTGGGAGTCGGGTTGATGCGGTTCAGTTGGCATCGCATTTATTGAGGAGTGGAATTAATAGAAGTTATACATGTTGGAATTTGCATGGTGAGAAAATTAACAGGAATGTTGAATCGGGGGATAATACGACCTACGCTTCATACGACAATGGCACAGATACATACGATTCTGATCGAGTCAAAGAGATTGCAGAAGCACTTGAAGAAGATCTTAAGGATTGTCCAAAAATGTTTGAGAGGTTGGTAAGAGATGCAGAGAAACCGTTGTATAATGGTTGCACCAAATTTACAAGATTGTATGTGGTATTAAAGTTGTACAACTTAAAGGCGGGCAATGGATGGTCGGATAAAAGTTTCACAGAATTATTGGCCCTTATGAAAGATATGCTTCCAGAGGATAATGCTCTTCCCAATCGAACATATGAGGCCAAAAAGATGTTGTGCTCTATTGGCATGAGCTATGATAAGATACATGTTTGTCCAAACGATTGCGTATTGTTTCGAAATGAGTATGCATCGTTAAATGAGTGTCCTAAATGTGGTGTCTCTCGATATAAGAAAAAGTTGTCTCCAGCAAAAGTCTTATGGTATTTTCCTATAATTTTGAGATTTAGACGCATGTTTCGTAGTGAGACCGATTCAAGACACTTGACTTGGCATGCAGATGAAAGAATTATTGATGGAAAGTTTCGACATCCGGCAGATTCACCACAGTGGATGAAAATTGATGATGATTATCCTGAATTTGGAAAAGAAGCAAGAAACCTTCGCTTGGCATTATCTACTGATGGAATGAACCCACACAATATTCAAAGTATCTCACATAGCACTTGGCCTGTGATCATAATTATTTATAACCTACCTCCATGGTTATGTATGAAGCGTAAGTACATGATGTTATCTATGTTAATTTCTGGGCCTAGACAACCAGGGAATGACATAGACGTATACTTGGCACCCTTAATCGAAGATTTAAAATTTTTGTGGGAGAACGGTGTGGAGGTTTATGATGGGTATAGGAAAGAAAGTTTCAACTTGAGGGCGTGTTGTTTGGCACAATTAATGATTTTCCAGCATACGGAAATCTATCAGAGTACAGCATAAAAGGTCAATGTGCGTGTCCTATTTGTGAAGATAAAACAGATTGGACGCGATTGGAGTTTGGTCAGAAGAATGTCTTTCTCGGTCATCGTAGATTCTTAAATTCTAATCATCACTATCGTGGGTGGAGAAAAGCATTCAATGGAGAGCCAGAACATGGTAGAGCTCCAACTATATTGACAGGTGATCAAATTTTTGAAAAGGTGAAAGATGTGACAACTCAGTTTGGAAAGCCTTTTCGACATACACTTGTCAAGAGTGGGTGGAAGAAGAGGTCAATTTTTTTTGAACTGCTATATTGGAAGTCGTTGTATGTAAGACATTTTCTCGATGTTATGCATATTGAAAAAAATGTATTTGACAGTGTTATTGGTACGTTACTCAATATACCAGGAAAGTATAAGGATGGCCTTAAAGCAAGAAAGGACTTGGTACATATGGGGATAAGAACTGAATTAGGACCCTTGAAGAAAGGAAAACGAACATATCTACCACCTGCTGCGTATACTCTATCTAGAAAGGAGAGAAAAGTATTGTGTAAGTTTCTAAGTGAAGTTAAAGTTCCAGAAGGATACTCTTCAGATATTAGAAGACTTGTGTCTATGAAAGACCTCAAGTTAAAGAGTTTAAAGACGCATGACTGCCATGTTATAATGGAACATTTTCTACCAATAGGTATACGTTCTATTCTGCCAGAAAAAGTAAGAAACGCAATAACTAAATTGTGTTTTTTCTTCAAGTCAATTTGCAGTAAGGTGATCGATCCTGCAATCTTACCAACATTGCAAAAAGAACTAGTTATTACTTTGTGTGATCTTGAAATGTATTTTCCTCCCTCGTTTTTTGACATAACGGTTCATCTAGTTGTTCATCTAGTGAAAGAGACATAATTGTGTGGACCGGCTTATATGAGATGGATGTACCCTGCTGAACGTTATATGAAAATATTAAAAGGGTATGTGAAAAACCGAAGTCGACCAGAGGGTTGTATTGCCGAACAATACATTGTTGAAGAAGCGGTTGAGTTTTGTACTGAATATCTGTCCAATGTATAATCAATTGGACTCCCCAAATCTCATATTGTCGAAAAAAAAGAAGGAAAAAAGTTAATTGGAAATGAAGTTGTGACAGTATCAAGGGTCGAACGGGATCAAGTGCATTTGTATGTTCTGCACAATGAGAATGAGGTTGAGCCATATGTTGAAATGCACAAGGATGTTCTCCGAGGTTTAAATCCGAAGAGAAATGAGAATTGGATAGTACGAGAGCACAATCGAAGTTTTATACCTTGGTTTAAGGATCATATTTATTCAAAGTATTATTCAGACCACGATTCAATAACAAAAAGGTTGAGATGTTTAGTATATGGTCCAAGTATGGTCGTGTTTTCTTATAGCGCATACGCAATTAATGGATACATATTTTATACCAAAGAACAAGATGATAAAAGTACTATGCAAAATAGTGGTGTCACCGTGGTAGCTGAAGCAATGCATATTTCAAGTGTGAAAGACTTAAACCCCAAATTTGCAAATCTGTCATATTTTGGGGTTATCGAGTGCATTTGGGTGTTTGATTATGAGAAGTTTCAGATTCCTATATTTCGTTGCAAGTGGGTTGAAAATAATAATGCCGTACGAATGGATAAGTCAGGATTTTTGCAAGTGGATCTTAATAGGGTGGGGTACAAAGATGAGCCTTTTATTCTAGCCTCTCAAGCTAAACAAGTGTTCTATGTCACTAATCCGACAAGTACAAAATGGTCTATAGTGCTTTTATCTAACAAAGTAATTGATGAAAACGTTGGAGATCAAGGTGATATTGATGTTGATATTGAATCATTTACTAGAAATGATCAAGATGAAAATATTATAGCGAATGAATCATATACTAGAAATGATCATAATGAGGGTATTTGGATCAATCCAACCATCCGTGTTGTTAAGAGACGGGTAGAACATACTCCAAACAAGAAAAGAAAGAGACGTTAGTGAAAAAGGTACTAGTTGTAAAATTATAGCTTATATCATTCAATATAGCTTATATCATTCAATAGATTAGGATTATGGATTTTTATATTTGTCATTTAATTTCTGTTTTTTTCTTTCTTACAGGTCAAATGTCTAGTAACCAAGAAGATACGCATGAGTAGCACGGGCTAGAGCAACCAATATTACATGGGTCAAAGTGGAGGTATATTAATTTTCACAATATTGCTTATTAGTGATGCTACTTGATAACACAAAACATCTATATATTATTTCTTAACTAATGTGTATTTTGTTTTGTTATGTAGTATTTGGATGATATGGCGTGTCCTTATTACACGAGGAAACAATTGCAAGATACTAAGGAGGAATTGTGCGAATTTTTTATTGCAAGAAGAATTCTTTATTGAATGTATAGTTTTGTGAATGTAAATTCTAGTTTATTGAAATGTAAATTCTATGCAGGTTTGAAACCATACAATAGAATTTGTGCGAATTCTGCATGTAAATTCTAGTTTATTGAAATGTACAAATTCTAGTTTATAGAATTTGTGCGAATTCTACATTAATGTAAATTCTAGTTTTGAAATAGAATTTATTGATGGAAATGCGTATCCATACTAGTTTATTGAAATGTGAATTATACAGGTTTATGGAAATGTGAATTATACAGGTTTCTGCATAAAAAAAATGGTTAAAATGGGATTTTTTAAAAAAATCTTCAAAATTATACGTAGACAAAAGACAGCGCTTTTGAGAAAAAAACGCTGTCTAAGGTTATACATTAGACAGCGCTTTTAAGGAAAAGCGCTCTCTAAAGGTATATAAAAAAATCATTATACGTATACATTAGACAGCGCTTTCAAAAGCGCTGTCTAAAGTCCCACTTTATAGAGCGCTTTTAAAGAAAAAAGCGCTCTCTAAAGTGTATAAAAAAATTCTTTAAAATTTTAAACATATACATTAGACAGCGCTTTTATAAGCGCTGTCTAAAGTCCCCTTTTAGAGAGGGCTTTTTCAAAAATAAAAAAGCGTTGTCTTTACCTACGACAGCGCTGGCTTAGACAGCGCTGTCATAGGCCAAAAAAAGCGCCCTCTTTTCCCTTGTTTGGCGTAGTGTGTGTGCCCTATTATCCTTTTGGTAATAGCAGGCTTTAACCTCATTTTCATCCTTTTGGTGGAAGGGTCTGTGTGCGTGTGTACCCTATTATCCTTTTGGTAATAGCAGGCTTTGACCTCATTTCATCCTTTTGGTGGAAGGGTCTGTGTGCGTGTGTGCCCTATTATCCTTTTGGTAATAGCAGGCTTTGACCTCATTTTCATCTTTTTGGTGGAAGGGTCTGTGTGTGTGTGCCCTATTATCCTTTTGGTAATAGCAGGATTTGACCTCATTTTCATCATTTTGGTGGAAGGGTCTGTGTGTGTGTGCCCTATTATCCTTTTGGTAATAGCAGGCTTTGACCTCATTTTCATCCTTTTGGTGGAAGGGTCTGTGTGCGTGTGTGCCCTATTATCCTTTTGGTAATAGCAGGCTTTGACCTCATTTTCATCCTTTTGGTGGAAGGGTCTATGTGTGTGTGCCCTATTATCCTTTTGGTAATAGCAGGCTTTGACCTCATTTTCATCCTTTTGGTGGAAGGGTCTGTGTGTGTGTGCCCTATTATCCTTTTGGTAATAGCAGGCTTTGACCTCATTTTCATCCTTTTGGTGGAAGGGTCTGTGTGCGTGTGTGCCCTATTATCCTTTTGGTAATAGCAGGCTTTGACCTCATTTTCATCCTTTTGGTGGAAGGGTCTGTGTGAGTGTGTGCCCTATTATCCTTTTGGTAATAGCAGGCTTTGACCTCGTTTTAATCCTTTTGGTGGAAGGGTCTGTGTGTGTGTGTGTGTTTACTATCATCCTTTTGGTGATAGGTCTATCGTCCTTTTGGTGTCAGATTTCTTGTATTTCAACTGCCCAATCCCTTTTCTTTCTTTCGGACAAATTTGTGGTCTTCTTTATATCTAATTGACTTATACCTCGATAAAACGAGCACCGCAACAGTTCATTTTACTCGGTTTAAGCCAATTAGATAGGGGCATCTGTCATACCTCAAATTTGTCATACCTGTATATTTTCATCTGTACATCCATCCACTGACAAGTATTCAAAAAATCCAAAAAATATGTGGTCTTCAACTTCATGTCTCTTTTAGTTGTTATCCATTTTTATTTTAAGTCATATCAAGTTTTTAACCATGTTTTATCATTCAATTAAATCACCATTTCAAACCACATCCATAATTATCCAATCCAAACCCAATTTTCATTTTTCTTTTTATCCATTTTTTAAAAGTCCATTTTATTAATCCATTTCATTAAACCATGTCTTTTTAATCCAATTATCCAATTATTTTTTTCTAACCATATCCATCTTCATTATCCATACAAGTCCATCACAAGAGAAATTGAAAAATTCATTGGATCATCAATTTACAAAATACCCATCAACATTCTTAAAAACCATAAGCCCATTTACAAAAGGAATTTCACATGGTCAACACTCCTCAACCTTTTCCAACGTGGCACACAAACTTTTGGGCCATAACCTGGTTGCCTCAATAATCCACAACACACCATAAGCATGATTCCGTACCCGTACGACCCCGCCTCCACAAATCTCTAGCCATGCCAACATGATTAAGCATCCCCAACCACTAAACCTGCAAAAAGACAACATGTACAGCAAACTCTCCAACACCACAATACAGCTCACGCATCAAATTTCCTGAAGCCACATAGCGCGGACCCCACCCATCAACATTCCAACTCACACAAAATGTTTTCCTCAACGTGACCTCACCATTAAACCTCCAACCATACAACTTGCAACGAGCAACCTACAACAATAACTTTCAAAATCCACTACCCACCTCCTTTCCGCAGCGTACCTCGCAGCAGCCAAAACAACAAAACTGAGCAAGTCTTACATCACACCAGCCACAACATAAAGTCGGATGCACATTCCAAAAGCCAACCACAAAAAACCAACACAATCCCAAGCCATTTCGTATACAGCAGTACATTAACGCAACACGACAAAACGAATAGCCATAATTCACACAACGAATGAAAACCGTTACGATTACATTACCAATTTCCAGCTCACATTTCATTCCCATATTCACCTTCAATTCCACTCTATAAAAGCGGATGAATCCAACCTCCTGCGGAAGCGATTCTCAGCCAACCTTACTTTGCAAAAATCCTCTGAAATCCCTCTTCAACCTTTCCTTCTTCAATTTCTCCTTCTTCCAATCTTCAACCTCCTTCAACCTTTAACAAACAAACCTTCAAAAAACCTCCATTGAACCCGAATCACAAACCATCCTCCTTCTTCAACCTAATCCCATTTCACAAACTCATATAACAAAGCCATTCAAAACAGAGAAACAAAACCACACTTCAAATCCAAAACCCCAAATCGTCAACTCAAATCAACCCAAACAACCTATTTCGAAATCAGAACGCAGAAGAAGAGAGATGAAGAGAATCGATCGAAATCCAAATCTGAGCAAAACTCAAACACAAACCTGAAACCGTTCGCGCGAGGGAGAAAGACTTAGATCCACGTTCACAAAGAGAAGGTCGTTGGACCCTGTTTCTAGTATCTGATATCACCATGCCATGCTTTTTTTTTCTCTCTTTTTATTCCAATTTAATGTTTTTTTTAAACCTTGTTTTTGGGCTGATGAAGCTTATTGGAAGCCCATAATCTCTACACCAACTGATATCTCACGACACACCCTAATCTCATTTGGCTTGTTTTTTACTTGGTTTTTTTATTATTATTTTCTTTTGACAATTTTATTTTATATTTTCATCTCCTTTTCATAACTTCTTGATTTCTTTTTCATTTTTGAAGTTGTTTTCTACTATGTGATTTTACACTTTACCTTAATTTGTTTTGGCTTAATATCTTCTTTGTTCATTTGATTTGATCTTTTGGATTTTCTTTTCATTTGGGCCAATGATATAACACAAATCTTGATTGGGTGATTTTTTTAATAGATCTACAATCTTGATTTATATGAGGCCTACTTTTATTTTCTTTTATTTTTCTTTCAACTTTTTGGGCCAATGAAAACCAAGTATCAAGATTTATCGATTTTTCAATTTTAAATCTTGATAAAGGTGAGACCTTTATTCTTTTTCTTATTTTTTTCGATTTTTTATTTCAATTCTTATTATCTTTTTCATTATTTTTCATCTTGGGTCAATGAAAACCAAAATATCAAGATTTATCGATTTTCCATTTTAAATCTTGATAAAGGTGAGACCTTTATTATTTTTCTTGTCATTTTCGATATTATTTCATTTCTATTATTTTTATTTCATTTTTATTCATTTTTGGGTCAATGAAAATCAAATACTAAAGATTATCGATTTTTCGATTTAAAATCTTAGTAAAGATGAGACTTTTCTTAGTTTTCCGATTTTTATGTCTATTTCGATTTATATTATTTTATTTTCACTTTTGGTCAATGAAAGTCAAAAATCGTTGATTATCGATTTCTCGATTAAATTCCGATTAAGACGAGACCGAATTTTATTTTTTGTCAATATTATACCTTGTTCATAGTATCTCGATTATATTATTCATATTCTTATCATATTGTTCATATCCATATTCATATTTATCTAACCATTTTCATTTGTTCACCATTAATCAAAAAACACTAAAAATATCGAAACCCTAAAACAATAATTGATGGACTGTTGGTTGCTTGGCGACTTTCGATCAAGGCTTAGCTTAGGACACCTTGCACACATACGGCTTTCTCTTGGGCTACCTTACAATGAGACCCTTTATTTCATGCCATCCCTTGTATTTTACATGTACCCCGCTCCCCATTCCGATGTACGCATTTAATATTCTTTTGATTGTGGTTTGTTTACTAGGAGCACCCCTAGGGACTAGCATAGACAATCCATTTTCAAACTAATTCTCGATTCGTCGTCGAGCCATTTTCAAACGAACCCTTTTCAACCAAACTCTCGATTCGTCGTCGAGCCCATTTTCGAATCAACCTCCAAACCAATCCTTTTTCAAACCAAACTCTTTTCATAACAAATAAACCCTTGATCCAACGTCAAGCGGATTTTCATAATCAAACTTCAAAAACAACTAACAACTATCGCAACTCTTTTAAGGAGAAAAATGGGGGTTCAAGTCTTTGAACTCTCTTCGATTGTTTGGGTGCGAGTTCTCTTACTCGTGTGCGAGCAATTGACGCTTCTTCTTTTAACAAATCAAATCCTTTTCAAAATAACCAAGCGCATACAATAAACCCTTGATCCCATGTCAAGTGGACTTTCATAATTAAATCTCAAAATGACTAACAACTATCATAATTCTTTTTCAAGGTGAAAAATGGGGGTTCAAGTCTTTGATCTCTCTTCGATTGTTTGGGTGCGAGTTCTCTTACTCGTGTGTGAACAATTGACGCCTCTTTTAAAAATCAACCAACTCCCTTGTTTCGTGGGTATACCACGAACTACGACTGCTCTAATTCTTTATTCTCGTCTGAATAAAGGCACGTAGGCACAAGATTGCGATGATCTTGGCGAGCACTTTTTTTCTTTTTTCCCCCGTTTCCACACTTTTTCTTTTTTCTCCGTCTCCACACTACCATTTTTTTATCAAACCCCGTAGTCGAACTACGATTGCTCTGATTCCTCATTCTCATCCGAATAAGCATACGTAGGCCCGAGGTTGCGATGATCTTACCGAGCACCCTATCCATAAACCACCCCATTTCCCCTTAGTATCTTTTCCATTTATCTTATCGTTTCCCATTTATCGTTGAGAAGAAAACAAACAAACTTAGCTAACGAGCATCGCGATTCGAATCAAGAGGTTCCCGTTGAGTACAACGGACGTGAGGGGGTGTGCGTACCTTCCCCTCACGTAACCAACTCCCGAACCCAGAATGTGGTTGCGACGACCATGTTCTTATCCCTCCTTAAAGTTTTTCTCGATATTTTCCTTTCCCTCTTTTGGGATAAATAAAGTTCGGTGGCGACTCTGTCGAACCGTTCCGCGCCTTTCGCGCGAAGGGTCGTGTCTTCGATGAAGCGATTTTTTTGAGGTGCGACAGAGTGCACATCCTTGGTCACTCTCACGAGACACTTTACAATTCTGATAGTAGTGCGAAGTCAGAAAACTGAGATGGACTTGTGTAGCGTGTAATTCCACCAGGTTGGTATTCATCAAGAGAATATCAAAGATTTGAATCATATTCACTTGATAATGACTTCTATCGCGGTAATTCTGAATCCATCCAAGATCCATCTGACGCTGGAGGGCCTCTTGTACAAAAGAGCATCCCTGATCGTTTATTGAGCAGACCAAACAGGAATCATAATCGTGTCATGGCAGATCATGATGTTGGCTTTGCCTTGAGTGGATTACCACCAAGTTGACATTCATCTCATGGATGTCGTGGTTTTGAATGATGTTGGAATTTGTATAAGTCATGTTGACTTCACGAATTCGGTGATCTTGGATCCATTCGAGATCCATCTGTTCCTGTAGAGCGAATTGCACCACAGAACATCCTTGATTGTCTTTAGAGTAGACATCACACTGGTGATAGTTATGAGATGGTACATGACCGTATCCATTTTGTCTGCAATGCATCTTAACTAGGTTGGTTCCTAATAAGAGTACATCGCAAATTTGATAGCTGTGTTTAGACTCTTCCTCTATCAAATTTACCGTAGTTTTCTCGTGTTGAGGCAACGGGTTCGTCTGAACATTTGGATTTGTATCCTTGAAGGATAAGACCCCGCTCCTGACAAGCTTCTGCACATCGGATTTGAAGCTGAGACAGTTTTCTATGTTATGCTCTGGTCCTCCTTGATGGTAAGGACAAGTCTGATCCGTTTTGAACCAAAAAGGTGGATTCTCCGGTATCGCAAGAGGAGCCCTGGTTTGGACATGCCCCTTGACAAGTAGTAGTGGAAACAGTTCTGCGTACAACATTGGGATAGGGTCGAACCTTGGTGGTTGTGTTGTAAGGGTGTTGTTGTTGTACTGAGGACGAGCCTGCTAAATAGGTTGTTGTGTCCTTTGTTGATAAGGTTGTTGATTCGGTTGGCTCTGAGCAACCTAAGGTTGATGCGTAGGAATAGGCGCAGGGTTGATAGCAGGAGTTAAAGCTGCTACTGGTTGGTACCGTCGCCTTTGCTTTCTGAGAGAGATATTGCCAATATCTTGCTCTTTTTTCTTTGGGAAAGTGCTACAGTATCTTTTGGTACTGCTTGATGGTCCAACATCTTTGACCAGACGTCCTTCTCGGACTGCTTCCTTGAAACAAACTCCCATGCCCACCATCTCAGTGAAGTCACTGAGCGCAATGGCGACCATTCTGTCATAGTAAAATGAGCTCAAGGTTTTCAAGAAGATCTTTGTCATCTCTTTTTCTTCAAGAGGTGGACAAATCTGAGCAGCAATTTCCCGCCATCTCTGAGCATATTCCTTAAAGGTTTCCTTGTCCTTCTGCGACATGGCTCTAAGTTGATCTCTATCTGGTGTTATGTCCAGGTTATACTTATACTGCTGAACAAAGGCAGGCCAAGATCTCGGAAAGTGACGATCTTAGTGCGGTTTAAACCCATGTACCATTTGAGTGTGACACCGGTTAAACTATCTTGAAAGTAATGGATCAGTAGCTGTTGGTTCTCTATCTGAGTTGACATCCTCCGAGCGTACATCACTAAATGACTTTGAGGGCAAGAGTTACCCTTGTACTTTTCAAATTCGGGCACTTTGAACTTGTGCAGAACTTTCACATTGGGGACCAAACAAAGGTCTGCGGCGTCCTTTTCGAATAGATCATGACCGCGAATGGCATGCTGTTCCTTCTGTATTTCCAGGAACGGTTCCTAGAATTCCTACATTCTATCGTCCATACTTTCGTTTCCAACAGAAGGTATGTGTGGAATCTGTCCTTCCGGAACAGTGTGTACCACAGGTGGTGGTATAGTCATTACGGCAGTGACTCTTAGTGCTTCCCTATCCCAAAGTTTGTAACCTTCAGGAGTTGCTTTCATGCCCCTTGCATCTTCGCTTTCCCGAAGTTTGTAACCTTCAGGCCCAGCGGCTCCTGCTGCAGTTTCCGGATCTTCCGTGATCGGCGGAATATATCCTTCCGGGATATAGTTAAGTTGCATGCCCCAGGAACGATCTTTAGGCATGTTATATTGAGGATCATACTTTTCCACTATGGGCGTCGATGTGATTTCTGAGATCACAGTCCTTTGTTGTTGCATCTGGGCTGCTGCCAGAGCTTGCACGTCATTGTGAAGTTTCCTCAACTCTTCTTTTAGAGCGTCGAGTTCTTCTCTCAACTCTCTGTTCTCTTCCTCGAGATTATCCATCTTCTTCCATCGTTGGCCTGAGTATTGTACGAATGAGACAGTTTGACTCTAGAACCAAGACACAAATGTGAGATTCGTAGGTAAGAAGAATGTGTTATGCAAGAATGATGAATGATATGCAATGATTATATTAATTAATATTTTCTTTTTGTTTAATCAAAATAAACTTCAACAATTGGATTGCAAATATCATACAATGGGGAAACCCCGTTTTATTGAATTCAAAGATTGCGGAAATGGAAATACAGTAATTTACAAAGTGCTATAAAAGGAAAAGTCTAAACTTATGGATCCCGAGTCCTTTGTGAAGAGGGCTTAGGTGCTGGTTCTGGTATTTTCCTTTTCTTTGACCAGGGCTCTTGAGCCGTTGTCGGGTTGTCATTCCTTTGCCAAGTGAAGGGAGCGAGCAAATTCCTTTGGTCTTCTTGATTTTCTACATCATGTTGCTCTAAAATCTCGATCAGAGCATATTTCTCTTTTAATGGTTGTTGTATTTTGTTACACTCCATATTGAGAATGTGGTACTTGTTCTTCCAATACTTCTTCTCCTGTTGAACTTTGTTGAGGGTAACCTGAAGCTTTTCTGTATCAGACATAAAATAAAGGACATATTCCTTTAACGGGGGAACTTCTTGACGAGGGTAAGGCATCCTCAGCTTGAGAGCTCTAGTTTGTACCCAGTGGAGATAAGGTTCCACAGAGACACAATCTGGTTTTCCTAGAGACTCTCTTCCTTTCCTGTGAACATGTTTCCAGGCATGCACTATTTCTGTCTTTAGTGCCCTATCATTTTCTCCTTCCTTGAAGAAAACACCTTCCAGATGAGCATTACGTGGGACATGCGTCATCGGGTATCCGAATTGACGAAGAACTAAAACTGGATGATAATTGATTCCTCCTTTAATTCCTATGAGGGGTACATTAGGGAAGTTTCCACAATGGTCAATGATTATTATCCCATCATAGATCCGATTGTACCAGTCTATGTCAGAGTTGGTAAGAGACATGATTCTCTGCGACCAACGTAAAGTACTCTTATGATCCCAAAATGCAGCAGACTTTGGTAAGTGGGAAGTGAACCATTTGTATAGCAGGTGATCATTCATCCGCTGTACAAATTCCTTAAGTGTACAGAATGATAGGCATCTGCAAGCAAGGTTGGTACGGGGTTTCCAATTAGAAATATCTTAATGGCATTGATATCAACGAAGTCATCAATCTTGGGAAACAGAAACAACCCGTAAGTGAGCAGAACAAAGACGCTCTCGAACGCAGTCACGTTACCTATACTAGCAAAGTACAGGGCGTTTTTTATCAAAAACTGAGCTGGAAAACCTAGAACTCCACCCTTAATGGTCATGTGAGTCCTGACTTCTGACTCGTCCAAATAGATAGCTCTTGCAATGGTTTGATCCTTTGGAATTTCTTCCAGTCCAGAAAAGGGAGCTTGGTCAGTGATGGGTAAATTAGTTAGGTGAGAGTACTCCTCCAGTGTTGGTGACAGTTGGTAATTCAGGAATGTGAAACATTGATAAACCGGATCGTAGAATTGAATCAGCGTAGCCAGGATTCCTTTAATTACATGGACCCTTAACAGAGACAACAGTCCTTTGTACTTAGCTCTGAAAGCATCAGGATTGGTGATCATCCTTGCCAACCCTCTTAAATCTTCTAACTTTGGAACCTTGAAGGTGTACTTGTGAGTCTTCCTTCTACTGAAATCCATAACGCAATCTTTCTCTATGACATTTGCAATCATTGTCTTAGTTTAATTTGAAAAAGAGAGATTAGAAGAGAAAATTTTTCTTTGTTTAACATTTTTTAGATGAAATGAATGCATGAATGCAGCATACAAAAACATAGAAAAACATGGGGTCAAAGGTTCGGTGTCATGAAGTCATGGCTCTACCCATACCCAAAGGTTGTACTGGTGATTTTTTGTACCTGTCCTCAAAATCATTGACCCCTCTTGGGATACCAACAGCAGGCTGGTTCACCCGGGCGAGCTGCAGTATCTTAGAGTAATCTCAAATGAGGGTAGTATCGCATGACAACTATTTTCGATAGCTTCCGCACTACAAAATAGTAACATGGTCTCAGCCTACCAAATCCTCAGTTTCATGGACACCACAATCGAACAATCTGCTTTCAACAACCGAAATCGTATAGGTATTGAATCCGCAAAGGGTATCTCCATTGATTCGATGGTCTACCAGGGTCTCTTATTTAGGAGTCACTCCCTGTAAGATTACCCATCTAATGTCATCACTTATCTTAGGTGTCACTCAAACTTTCCAGATGCGGCATCACCCGCAGTCCCATTAGCAGAAAAATAAACACGGATATCAATTAGGAAAAGCGATATATATATATATATATACATTCCTAAAACTAACATCCTAGACCTCTTAAGAGCTATAATCCTAGTCCTATACAGACAATGACTCCCCAGCAGAGTCGCCATTTTCCTGTAGCGAGCAATTTTTGTCGGTGACGCGGCCACCTTATCACTGGGTTTTCCCCACCGCAATGGTAGGAGGGGGTGCTACTTTCTGATTTCTTATTTATCCCTTGAAGTTGAAAGGGAAAGGGAAGTTATCTAAAACTAACCTTGCACGCGGATGTTTAACTGAACAAACGCTTAAAAGAGATTCGGGGTCCGGGGTCTGGTTATACAATGGGGAGTTGTCAATTACCCATCTTATATGTGGTTATCCACAGGATATTAGCTTTAAGTTTCGCTTTGTACTTGATGGTGTTTATCCGTTAATGGGTTGGGAAAGTTTCTTGGGAAGTATGAGTGAGTGAGTGAGTTGATGTTGATGTTCGGGTTTTCCCAATGTTTTTGGTAAGGTACTGGACCTAAGTTTTAATTAATGTGTGAAGGTACTAGACTTAGAGTTTTTGATTAGTATGCTCGCTAAGATTTCGCAATCTTATGCCTAAGTATTCCCGTTTAAACGAAACAGGGAAATCAGAGCAATCGTAGTTCCTCCTATTCTGAGGGAGGCAAAAGATATTTGGTGTCTTGTTCAAAGCCCAAGATTGAAGCTAAAAGGTTTATTTGTGTCTTGTTCAAAGCCCAAGACTGAGGCTAAAGGTTTGACTGAGAGAGAATTTGTCATCTCTAAGGAGGGATTGTTGATTTTTGTGTGCCTTGATCAAAGCCCAAAGTTGAAGCTAAGAGGTTGATTGACTCCACTGAGGGAATCCATACCCAAAGCCTAAGAGGAAATTGGATAAGACCGACTCAACAAGAGAGTGTATATATTGGTGTCTTGTACAAAGCCCAAGATTGAGGAAACAAAGAGACGAACTCTTTGGGGATATCATTATACAAAGCCTAAGAGGAGGCTGAAAGCTTGACTTTTCCGGGGAAAATGTTATGTCTGTCTTGTACAAAGCCCAAGATTGAGGCTAAAAGGGATTTTGACTCCGTCGGGGAGATTTGTATGTGTTTTGTACAAAGCCCAAGATTAAGGCTGAAATGGGTTTGACTCTTGCTGGAGAGTATTATCTGTCTTATATAAAGCCCAAGATTGAGGCTGAAAAGAGTTTGACTCTGCTTGGGAAATCATTCCTAAAAGCCTACAAGAAGGCTGGGAGGAAATGACCTTACTGGGGAAGATATTTGTTCCAAGCTTAAGAGATGAAGATTTATGTCTTGTACAAAGCCCAAGATTGAGGCTAAAAGGGTTTGACTCAACAAGAGAGTGCTTTAATCTTTCCTGTACAAAGCCCAGGATTGTGGCTGAACAAGCTGGAGAAATTATTCTACACAACTTGAGAGGAGGCTAGCTCCTGTTAGGGGAAATCTTTATGCCAAGCCTGAGGTGAGGCTGGAAACAGATTGACTCAACAAGAGAGTACTTTTATCTATCTTGTACAAAGCCCAAGATTGAGGCTAAAAAAGGTTGACTCAACAAGAGAGCCCGAAAAGGTGATTGACTCAACAAGAGAGTCTGCAAAGGTGATTGACTCAACAAGAGAGTCTGAAAGTGATTGACTCAACAAGAGAGTCTGAAAGTGTTAGCTTCGCTGGGGAGAAGCATTGTACAAAGCCCAAGAGGAGGCTGACCTTTCTGAGGGAAGTTCATTATACAAAGCCTAAGAGGAGGCTATCTTTCTACTAGGAATTATTGAGATCCCTAGGCAGGTCCAAGTGGGGAATCAACTCTTGTTGAGGATTACAGAAGAGTTGAGGTACCAGATGCCTTAGGGTTCTGATTTGGGATTTTTAGGAGAGTGACTGGGTTTCAGCTCTACTGGAGATGGATCCAGGGTGACCAGGGTTTCTCCTATGTTTGCAAGGAACTTGAGAATGTCTTTGAGACTCAAGGGGGTTTGACTGCCCAAGTCTACTAGTGTGGAAGAGTTTTATCTTTTGTATGATGCCTCCAAGAGGAGGCACGTGTATTAAGGGATGAGAATCAACCCTAAAATCTGATATTTGACACTGGAAAGACTGCTCTAGCAAAGGATGACTAAGTTCTATCTTATACCTTTAGGAGGTCTTTAGGGTCCTTGTATTAAGCCCAAGAGAAGGCATGAGAACTTCTAAGAAGCCGGAGGGTCCTTGTACAAAGCCCAAGAGGAGGCGGGGATGCTTTTAGGAAGCATGTGGGTCCCAAACCAAGAAAAGTTCAAGAAATGCTATTCACCAAGAATAGATCATCTAGTGAAAGTTCTGAGGTTTGAAGAAACTCAAGAGATGCTATTCACCGAGAATACATCAACTCTGGGGAGTAGAGTTTCTTTGACAATTTCTAGGGGTGACAGTCTGAGAAAAGGTTCACGAAGAATACTGCCTTTCTTGTTGTTCCATATTGTTTAAGCCCAAGAGAAGGCAAGACTGTATCTGGAAATCCTATGGGGATCTAGTTTTGTCTGTATTTAAGAGTGACCAACATGGCTTTACCTAGTTCTAGACCTAGTTGTCGGGGAAAACTCTAAATAACTATACTAGTATATATACAGTTGATATATGACAAGTATTTTAAAAGGATATGAAAGAAGACTTACAGTGCGCAGCTTCCCACAATACAGTTATATTTATATGAAAGCGAGTAAATGAAAGCTGTTAAAACTTACAGGTGAGCTTGCTTCCATGCTGTATTGTTAGTTGTTCAAAGAAATTAAAGAAAGTTTTGATAACAATTGTATATTTGGATCTAAATCAAAAGAGAAGTTGTTTTGAAAAGATTGTTGGGGCTTAAACTCAAGGAGAGGCCCAGGGTTTAACAATGATCGCACTGTTGTTACTGGAATCGCATCAGGACTTATACAATGACTGAGGCCCAAAAAAAGGTTTTCTGTACAAAGGGATGGGTCTTACAACTCAAGGAGAGGCCTAAAGAGTATTTAAAGAACAGAAATGGGACTTACAACACGAGGGTAGGCCCAGTTGAAAAAAGTTTGAAAACAATGACTGAGGCCCAAATTATTTTTACAAAAAAAAAAGAGGGTTGGGTCTTACACTCTATTAGAGACCCATGAGTGTTTTAAAGAGATTTGTTAGGGTGAAAATCAAAGAAACCCTAATTTCATTTTCTTTTAAAAGTAATCCTTTTAATAAAATGAATAAAAATGACAAAAATACAAAATAAGTCTTAAATAAACTACTTGTGATTTTTTATTAAGGTTTGAAAAATGAGGTTTTAATCGCAAGATGATTTAGGACTCATTTGATTTTGATTTTCAAGATGAATATTCATTTTTGAAATGTTTAAAAACAATAAAAATGAATTTATTTACAAAAATATCAACTATATTAAATAAATAATATAAATTTAATTTTTTTGTGGAATAAAATATTTTAACATTTTTTTTTTATTTTTTGCAAAAAGAGCCAATAAAAAATAATTAAAATTGAGAGAGAAATTAATTTTCCAAATCATTAAAAAATAATTTGAAAAATAGTAAAAAAAGTTGAAAAAAAAAAGTAAAAAGAGGGTCTAGAGCGAGGGGGATTCGAACCCCAGACCCCTAGGTTGCAGTGAGCGCCTTCTACCACTGAGGTGATGATACATCCGTGTATCAAAACCACCCCATGAATACTTAAGGGGTGCCTTGTTTTAGGCCTGGCCAAGGCAAGGCAAGGCAAGGTTTTGGTCCAAAAACGTAAAGGTTGTAACTTTCTCATTTCTCCATGGATTGGGACAAAATTTAGGTATATCCTGCCTATAATTTCACAAGGAATCCAATGGTGCCCTTGGTTTTTTCAGATGAGTTTCCCATTTTAAAACCCGATAGTGGTTTTGAAATAGGCCTCCATTTGCATTTTATGTGCTACCTCATGGTACAAGCATGAATTGGTTCAAACACAACATATACAACATGTATGAGAGGTGTATGATCAGTGGACTTCAAAGCAATGCATATTTCAAGTAGTTCAAGTTGTGATGCTTACCTCTTTATGAGCTTTTTGGGCTATCTGCCAAGTTTCTTGTGCCAGAAGTAATTTGATGCTTTGGACACTCTCAATTGATGCCTTAGGAACTTTTAGAATGGTTGGAACTAGCTAGAATCCTCAGGAACAAGTTTGAGCTCTTTTTTGCAAAAGGGGCAAAAGTGACCAATATGGCAACTCTCTCAAATGGTGTTCCAGATGTGGGGAACCATTTGGGACAGTTCAAGGATGATAATTGGAGTGTGTTTGAGGTTTTATCTGGTTTTGGAAGTGATTGAATCAAGACGTGGCTTGAAAAATGCAAAAAGTCCAATTTTGAGGTTTTGAGAGGGGACTTTGTGATTTTGGTGTTACATGTCATATATGAGAGTTTGGACAGCTTAGATATGACATATTGGACGTGTTTGGATAATGAGCTATGATGGAATTGCTCTCTAACTCAAAAACTCAGAGATACCTTGCAAAAGAAGGCATTTTGGCCTAAAGAGAGGGATTTTGAGGAAAACATCAGTTTGGGTGCTTTGGTGTACTCAAACTGATCACAAACGAGCTCAATTTATAGTAGATAAATTTTGTTTTGGCATCAATAGTGAATGGAGGCTGCAGCAGGCCTTTGGCCAATGTTATGCAAAAGGAATCTCAAGTCTCCTCTAGCCATTGACTTGAGATTAGAGCACAGGCTTTGTAGCTTTGGTTCAGAGATAAACTTGGACTAAATTCAGTTGGAATAGGCTCAGTTCATACCACCTTGGTGCATCCATTGAATGCTTAGAAACAAAATTGGATTCTTGGCCTCTTTTAGGCTTTTTAGGTTTGGCATGGCTACTTGTAGATTCTTGGACTTTGGAGGCTTGGAGATCATATCACCCCCCTTGGATTTGATACTCAGATGTGTCCAAAATGATGACAAGGCTTGGATTTATCATATTTGGACAAATCGAGCAAATGTACACAATTCTTCCTTGAAAAACCAGTTCAAGATGCCATGTTCCAAGGGTTGTATCTCCTTGCTTAAATGGAATTTGGAGATGATCTGGTAGTTGTTGGAAAGCCCTCATGGCATACTTCAACTTTGATGTTTACCCCTAGACCTGGTTTGACTTTGATCAAGGTGAAAATTGCCCCAACATTTTGGAAAAAGTAAGGCAGATTTTGACTTAGTAAAAATTTTACTAAGTGTTGGAAAAGTACCAATTTCATGTTTTCAGCCATTTTGATCACTCCATAACTTAAAATCCATGAAGAATTGGAATGAGATGTAGTTGACACTTTTAAAGTATGTCGTGAGAGCTACAAATCCATCTTTGGACCATCCAAAACGGTTGCTTGGATCTCAAGTTATGGCCCTTGGAAGTTGGTACCCTAGCCACTTTGTTCCATAACTTAGAAAAATTCTAAGTTTTTTATGGTTACCCCTTTTTCAAGTTAACTCATTTTCTTTGGTTTTTCTTGATGAATGATGATTCAAATCACATATTAACATTGTTTTAGGGTTAAAGAACCTTGGTTGACCAAAATTTCAAAAAGTCGAACTTTGGATTTTTGTACAGTTGACTTTTTACCGGATGAAATCCAAACTGCGCGATCCTTTGTGAAATCAAGTCCTTGACCTAAATCAAACCTGAGGAATATGTTCCGTAGGTGTTATAGAGTGTATTGAATCATGTCCCAAGGTTTGGGAGCATGTCCTGGTCAAAAGTCAAAGGTACAGTTGACTTTTTCCTCGAAACCCTAATTGTGGTCCTGATGAAATTGAAGCTCGTGGATCAAGCTTCTTGGATCACTCCATGGTTGCAAATGGATCAACGTAGTGTATTGAAGACCCTCAAATCATGTCTTGAGGTCTTGGCTCATGTTTTGTCCCAAAAGTCAACTTAGGGATGAATTAGGTCAAGAAACCCTAATTCCTGATTTTTGATGACTGCCTCCCCTGAGGTTAAATTGACTTGATGATTGGGTTTATGAGGTCCCTTAGAGTATCTTGGGTTATTGTTTGAAGCATTGGCTCATGCCCTGAGGAAAATTTCCATCTGCAGGCCTTGGTCGACCAAAACCCTAATTTGGTGACCTTGTGGGAGTCCTCTTGATCCTTTGTGGATGTTTGAGATGTTATACAAGTTGAAGATCATGTCATTCCTTGATTGATCCTTTGTCTAAGTGCTCTGAGAGGGCCTGAAACCCTAATTTCTGATTATGGTGAATTCTCAACCATCTTTGAGGAGATTGGTGAGGCATGTAAATACATCCATATTATGATGATGATTTGCACAATGATGGGAAATCTTAGTGGTCAAAATTTGGGGTATGACAGGGTTTTGAAGGAAAACACGCCTCTTCATACCTTTTTTCTCTCACGTACATCATATTATTTTGCACCGACACAGAATTATATATGCAGATATCCAGATTGTTCAGATTTGATTATTCAGACAGTGTTGGCTTCATGTTTTTTGTGTTGCATATCATATCATCATGTAAATTAATTTTTGCATGTGCATTTCCAGGTTATTCGAAGGTTTATTCTTTGTTAACATTATCATAGAGATGAGTACTGGTTGTCGAGGTATCTTTAGCTACAAGTTTGTGGAGCCTAAGCTGAAGGCTTTGAGAGGTTTAGCATCCCGTGTGGTTGAAGATAACAGAGGGGTTTTCAAGGATGCTTATGGTAATCTATTGGCCATCCTCAACACAGAAGTCAACATCACTGTCATTCATACACTTGTTCAGTTCTACGACCCGCCACTTAGGTGCTTCACATTTCAGGATTATCAGCTAGCACCTACACTTAAGGCGTACTCTCATATCTTGGGGGTTGAGATCAAGAAGCAGGTTCCTTTTGTCTACACTAGCGGTTGTCCGAAGTTTCCCCTTATTGCTAATGCTCTTTGCAATAGTAAGAAGGATGTGGAAGCTAATCTTAAGACTAAAGGGAATGGTATTCGAGGGTTTGCTTCAAATTTTCTGGTTGACAAGGTCACTTCCTTCGCTGCAGATGGAAACTGGAAGGCTTTCAACGCCGTTCTTGCTTTGCTGATATATGGGATTGTCTTGTTTCCGAACATGGAGGATTTTGTGGATCAGGCTGCCATCAGTATCTTCTTGTCCAAGAACCCTGTTTTGACACTTCTTGTTGATACCTATCATTCTATTCATTTGAGGAATGAAAAGAAAAAAGGAACCATTGTCTGTTGTGCTCCTCTGGTGTACCGATGGTTCATGTCTCACCTTCCGCAGAAGGCTCCCTTTGTTGAGAATAAGGGAAATCTCAAGTGGTCTCAACGAATCACGTCTCTTACTACTAATGACATTTCTTGGTATTCTCGAGTCTTCAACGATACTAAGATCATTCATCATTGTGGTAAATTCTCCAATGTGCCTCTCTTGGGTACAAAGGCGGAATTAACTACAATCCGAGACTTGCATTCCGACAGTTGGGATATCCTATGGTTGCCAAGCCAGATCCAGAGGTAGTGGAAGATTTCATCTTTCATGAAGGGGTTAATGACATGGGATTGCTGAAGAGGTTTAGTGCCGCTTGGACTCATATTCACCTTGAAGGAAGAGCCAATTTGGGTGAGAAGAATTGCATAGATAAGAAAGCTTACACACTTTGGGTCAAAGAGCGAGTCAAGGAGATCTTACTGCCATTTTCTTCCAAGCCCTCCATGAATGCCAAGTTTCCTGAACTTGCCATTGTTCCTCCATCTGAAGTCGACAAACTCAAGCAGACTATTGAGATGTTGAAGAAGGAGAATGCTAATCTTCGCCTCAACCTTGATAGAGTCACATCCGAGAAGGAAAGCCTACAGATTGAGCTCCATCAGAAGCGCGAGTGTATGCTTAAAGAGGTGGAGGTTGAGCAGAGCAAGCGAAGGAAAATGGGTGATGCTTTGAAGAGTACCAATGAGGGACTTACTTCAAAGAAGAGGCAACTCGCCGACACTCACTATCAAGAATAAAAGGCTGAGTTGAGCTACAAGAAACAACTTGAAGAACTTCGAGGAAAGTTTTCAGAGTACAAGACAAAGCTGCAAGATGAATGATCGAAAAAACAACAAGTGTACTATTTTGCCAATGTAGTAATAAAAGGGAATTTCCCCGAATGTCAATCTGAAGGACTGCTTGAGGATATAGAGTTCTGGTTTTATTTTAGTTAAACAAGAAGCTTTGGGGTTTTGAAATTGTTAGTTTTAAATATAAAAAGAATTGAAAATACAAGAAGGAAATTGACTAAGTGGTTTCACAAATGTGAGTAAACTATGCTAGAGATGGGGTATGATCCGCCTCAGCAATAACTCTAAATTAACACTGCAACAACTTATTTTAAATAATTAATTACCAATTCTTTAGAATGTTCACCCCTAATTCCTTAGTGAGAAAATCTTTGATTTCATAACCTAATTACTATGCCCATAGATAATCACGTTTGAAATTAAGAAATCAATTATCAAGAATATTCCGGTTTCTATAGGGTATCCCTATTCCTAGGCAATATCTACTATAGATAATCTAAAGCAAACCATTAACAACGGCGGTCTAGCCTAATCGTTAATCACAAATCAAACCCTGTTTGTCCGACATGGCAGGCATTAAGAATAGCTAGAGATCAAAGCAATTATGAAAAAGAATAATTGTTATTGCAATACTAATATAAAAGTCATTATAGATCCAGATCAGGGACACCTCCCTAACATGAAGGTCTAGCTACTCATATTATTCAAAAGAAAAACAAAACAAAGATTATAGATTACAAGAATTTGGATGACTTTTGATCTTCAATTGCTTTCGCTCATGAAAAACTTTCGCCTTCCAGAAACCTTGATCTCTCCAATCTTTGATCGTAGAATTCTTTTCCCATCCAAAAAGTCTCTTTTTTCCTTGCCAAAACTCATCTAGATAGTAGAAAATCACTCAAATCGGTTGGAAATATCCAAAGCGCCCCCACAGCTTAACATATGGCGAAAATATGAAAAAATTAGGAAATCAGTGTCACCTGCTGACACGGGTCGTAGCAGCCAACACGGGCGGCCGTAGCAGCTCATGGGATTTTATAACCATAATTGTTTTGATCTTAACTTTTGATCCGTAAGTCCGTTTTGGTCCCCGTTCGAAGCGTCGAAAAGCTAATGAAGAGAACTATAACATAGTATAGATAAGAGAATTGGTTGCCCAATATATTTTATGTTTGTTGATTTTTTTTGGTCCAGGCATCCTGACACGCACATGCAACTTTCTCTGAATTCTTGCGCATTTTCCTGGTTTTCGCTCAGATTCCTCGTGAATGCTTATCTGAACCTCAAAACAGTGAAAAGACACAAACCAAGCATAAAATGTGGTAAACAGGAATAAAATGCAATTAAAGATATAATAAAACTAACTAAAAATTAACTGTAAAATAACGCATAAAAACCACCAATCAAACTCCCCCAAACTTAAACCTTTGCTTGACCTCAAGCAACAAACTTGCATAAAGATTTTTTTCAGATCAAATGGTACACATCAAATGAAAGACCTATGAAGGTAAGGTGTATCAATACTCATACGTGAGCCTTTGTTCTGATCGACTAAAACTAGTTCTCTTGGTAATTGTTCGTTAACAAGGTATTACACAAACACATACCGCGATAAAACCACAGACCTAAATTCCCCTTTCGGTCACCTCTCCAACTATGCTTTGGGCTTAAGTATTTTCTTTGATTTTCTACCCCTTTCATTCAGATAATCAGATTAAGGCATTTATGA
Source organism: Lathyrus tuberosus (assembly GCA_022829125.1). Taxonomy (NCBI): domain Eukaryota; kingdom Viridiplantae; phylum Streptophyta; class Magnoliopsida; order Fabales; family Fabaceae; genus Lathyrus; species Lathyrus tuberosus. The sequence goes on along the minus strand of JALAZF010000087.1, from coordinate 6,355,797 downwards.
TCGTCTTCCCTCACATGTACAAGATTGATCAAAACTTTTTCTAGGCACCTTTATTCTTTTTTTTCTCGCTCATTGGCGTTTATTAGTCCACTTTGGGACGACAATTGAGACGCAACCGCCGTTAGGCTAAGTAACCGGATGAGGGCTACCCAACTTAGAAGGACTAGTTGTTTTTATCACCATTATTCAATTTGTATTTGGTGCCTTAAGTCATTCTCTCAATCAACCCTATACATGCAATTCTTTTTAATCATGTCAGACTATCACTATGAACTACTCGGGGAATGCTTCTCAAATCCAAGTACTATAGCACAAATCTACGTGTTGGACTCGTTTCCTTACTCTAGGGAATCTAGGGTGTTCAGGTTATACCTCACTTTCCAAACTTTCCCAATGTCCCTAATTCTAGCTCCTCTTCCCTCAAACTCTATATACTTTCTTGACCACCTCAAAATCACAGTATTCACAAGAAATTTTTTTTTACGGTTCTAATTCGGGGAGAATTTAAAGTGGTTTTAATAAAACAACACACAAAAACAATAATAACAAGTTTAAACGGAAGAACTAAAAACACTAAATCCTCCCCCAAACTCGAACCACACATTGTCCCAATGTATTAGAACAAGAGCGAGAGAGGTTACTCATAGAGATCCTTACTGAGGAGGCGGAATGTAAAGCAACACCAACTGCTACATCATGGCTTGCACCCGCAAGGTCTTGTTTATTACCTGCAAACGAAACAAACCAAATAACAAAAAGAAAAATGACTTAGTAATAAAAAGCGTGGGTTGCCTCCCATGTAGCGCTTCGTTTAACGTCGCATGGCTCGACGTCTCATTCTCTGTTAAGGTGGCATATATGAAACAAATAACACATCATCTTTTTTCTTTCTTTTGTTTGGTAGCAACCCCATGAACTTGAGGTATTAATGATGTTTCTTCCAACTCATTTTCAGTTGGATTTTTGTGAACAAGGCATAAATGAAATCCAATACTTTATCAATTTCTTGTCTTTCATCTGCCTTGTCAAAATAGTTTTTAGGGATACTATTTTCTTGAAGATTTTCTTGTTGGATGTCCACATCTTCACAAATCATTACATCTGTATTTTCATCCAGCACTAGATCATCTTCAAGTTGTCTTTTTTCTTCTTCCCCGTATTTCTTGTTTACCTCAAATTATTCTATTTCTAATGCATCTTCTTCATCTGACGTCATGCCTTTTTCTTCTTCTTGCACACATTCTTCTTCCAACCTGAACTCTCGCCAAATAAACCTATCTAGATAAAAGTTAGCTTCCTCACATTCATTCATAAGGAATCTTACCTCCCTCCTATATGCTTTAAAAATTTTAGTCGCCTCTTCCAACGTAATTCCCGAATCAGGCGACCAACATGCAGGAGATACAGGTGGTAATGTATAAAAGATATCCATAACTACACAACTCAAACTTTATTAGTCGCACAGTATAGAAGAATTCATGAAGCAACAATAATCTAATTTTTTTATAATAAAATAAAATAAAAATAACAAATTAAATTAAAATTAAATTTTAATTGGGGAGCAACAAAATTTTAACCAAAATAAAACTCTAAAATCTATGATCTTTGGCAGTACCCGGCAACGACGCCAAAAACTTGATCAGAAAAATAGCAAGTGTACTATTTTGCCAATGTAGTAATAAAAGGGAATTTCCCCAAATGTTGATCTCAAGGACTGCTTGAGGATATAGAGTTATGGTTTTATTTTAGTTAAACAAAAAGCTTTGGGGTTTGAAATTGTTTGTTTTAAATATATAAAAAATTGAAAATACAAGAAGGAAATTGACTAAGTTGTTTCACAAATATGAGTAAACTATGCTAGAGATGGTGTATGATCCGCCTCAACAACAACTCTGAATTAACACTGCAACAACTTATTTTAAATAATTAATTACCGATTCTTTAGAATGTTCACCCCTAATTCCTTAGTGAGAAAACCTTTTATTTCATAACCTAATTACTATGCCCATAGATAATCACGTTTGAAATCAAAAAATCAATTATCAAGAATATTCCGGTTTCTATAGGGTATCCCAATTCCTAGGCAATATCTACTATAGAATAATCTAAAGCAAAACGGCAGTCTAGCCTAATCGTTAATCACAAATCAAACCATGTTTGTCCGGCATGGAAGACATTAAGAATAGCTAGAGATCAAAGCAATTATGAAAAAGAAAGATTGTTATTGCAATACTAATATAAAAGTCATTACAGATCCAGATCAGGGACACCTCTCTAACATGAAGGTCTAGCTACTCATATTATTCAAAAGAAAAACAAAACAAAAATTATACATTACAAGAATTTGGATGACTTTTGATCTTTAATTGCTTCCTCTCATGAAAACCTTTCGCCTTCCGAAAACCTTGATCTCTCCAATCTTTGATCGTAGAATTCTTTTCCCATCCAAAAAGTCTCTTTTTTCCTTGCCAAAACGCATCTAAATAGTAGAAAATCACTCAGATCGGTTAGAAATACCTAAAGCTCCCCCACAGCTTAACATATGGCGAAAATATGAAAAAATCAGGAAATCAGCATCACCTGCTGACACGGGCCGTAGCAGCCAACACGGGCGGCCGTAGCAGCTCACAGGATTTTATAACTGGAATTGTTTTGATCATAACTTTTGATACGTAAGTCCGTCTTGGTCTCCGTTCGAAGCGTCGGAAAGCTAATAAAGAGAACTATAACATAGTATAGATAAGAGAATTGGTTGCCCAATATATTTTATGTTTGTTGATTTTTTTTTGTCCAAGCATCCTGACACACACATGCAACTTTCTCTGAATTCTTGTGCTTTTTCCTGGTTTTCACTCTGACTCCTCGTGAATGCTTATCTGAACCTCAAAACATTGAAAAGACACAAACCAAGCATAAAATGCGGTAAACGAGAATAAAATGCAATTAAAGATATAATAAAACAAACTAAAATTAACGGTAAAATAACGCATAAAAACCACCAATCAATGAACAAGATCGTGCTAATCAATTGGCAAAGGACTTTTCTCAGTGTCAAGTTAAGCTCGATGAAACCTTTGGTGAGATTCAGAAGCTGCAAGATCAAGCACATCATAGCTGAGAGAAAATCAGTCAGATCAACACAGAGAGTACTCATTGGGAGCATCAGAGCCGTCATTTGCAAGTTCTCTTGGATCAGAAAGAGGCCTTTCTCCAAGATCTTCTTTAGGGACCTAACCATTCTTTGTTGCGCAGCCTCATGAAGGATGCGAAGTATTGGAGTGAGAGACACGGTCGTCTAGCCAGATTCGCTGAGCACACACTGGAGGACTTACCTGGGTTGTTGAGGGATGCATATGCTGATGTGTTACCGCACAGGACTCCTTGGGTTGTTTTCCACTTCTTGTCTGTTTGTAGGGTGGTCTTTGATAGGATCTAGGATGATGTTGTTGTAGCCTAAAAGGCAGATATTTGATTTATACTTAACTTGTACTTCTTTCCTTTATTGTTGAATGAATGAAGTTACTTGCCAATCTTTGCACCTTTACTTGTATGCTTTATGATTATTGTTAACAAAGATAAGTTTACGAATTCCTGGAATTTAAAACTTTATTTTTGCATGCATTGCATACATTCATGCATACATATGCATATCCCTTCATATGGAAAAACATTTCTTACCCTGTTCGTCTCTGCCTTGTAGCAAGATGACGACTCGACATCGGTATTTCACTCGCTCAAGAAAATCCAAGATCATGGCTGACTTTGAAGCTGAGAACGCTGCCTATAAGAAGACTCTGGCTCAATTTCAAGGTCGGATGGATCAGTTTCAGACCAACATGGATGTTATTATGGAGTTCCTTCGTGCTCAGAAGGACACTGCTGCTGCTGCCACTGTCGTTGCGACTGCCACTGATGCAGCCGTCGTCACTCCTACTGTGACTGTTCCTCCTGTTGTTATGGCTACTCCTACTGTTGTTTCTTCTCCTGCTATGGTTGAAGTGTCGGTTGAGCCTGTGATTCAGCCTGCTGTTCATCTATTAAATTCTCAGTCTCATTTAAACAAGATGCCTACTGCTTTTCCTTGGGGCATGCCTCTAAATTTCACTCCTTAGATTGTAAATAGTGGTGCTTTAGTACCATATCAGCCTTTTGTTGTACCCATACCTAATGGAAATGCTGCAGCATATCCGTGGGGTATGCCTACTCCGATTCCACCTCCGGTGGTGAGTGATGTTCATGAGAATCTTCAAGTTCAGACTCGTCAGACTCCTGTGTTGGCTGACATTGAAACTCCTGATGACGATGAGCATGTGTATAAGGATTCTCCTCTTCATGTTCCGATTTCATCCCAAGCTGCTCAAACTGTTGTTCAGAATGTTCATTCTGGAATGCTTTACCCTAGGGCATCTTCAGCCGCTGTGATACCTCCACAGAATTATTCGTTTGGTGTTCAGATGGGTCAGCATGCTGGTCAGATGGTTAATCGGGGATTGGTATATCCTTCTCAATTTACTACTCCACAAGTGCATGCTCCAGCCGCATCTCAGCTGCTAAATCCTCAAATCCTTGTCAGGCCTGCTGATCAAGGTAGACCTGCTGATTACAAGTTGTTGGAGGACCGTATCAGAGCCATTGAAGGGTTCTCTGCTTTTGGCATGGAGGCCAAGGACTCATGTTTGGTTCCAAATGTTGTATTGCCGTAGAAATTCAAGATACCTGAGCTTCCAAAGTATAAAGGTTTGAGTTGCCCACGTAGTCACATCACTATGTACTGCAGGAAGATGGCATTCTATATCGATAACGATGAATTTCTAGTTCATTGTTTTTAAGATAGTTTGTCTGGTGCTTCGTTGGATTGGTACATGGGTTTAGAACGCAGCAAAATCCGTACTTGGAGAGATCTGTCTGAGGCATTCTTGAAACAATACAAATATAATCTCGATTTGGCACCTACCAGATTACAATTACAAAACCAGTCTCAGTGCTCAATTGAAACATTTAAAGAGTATGACATGCTCTCTCTGACAATGAGTTGGTTGACATCATTATGGATACATTGCAAGGATCCTACTATGAGAAAATGGTGGGTAGTTCATCATCAAACTTTGCTTACATTGTAACCATTAGTGAAAGGATTGAGAATGGGCTGAAGATTGGGAAAATTTCTGGATTTGCTTCCCAGCAGCCGACTAAAAAAACGTCTCAGAATAGTCATTCAAAGAAAAAGGAAGGTGAATCCAACGATGTGACAGCTAAAGTCTCTCCTCAGTATCAAGTACCCGTGGCTCCCATGCCATACTATCCATATTCATACATTGCTGCTGCACAATATCAACAACCTTTATACCAGTATCATCTGCAACAACCAGTTTAGAATGCTCAGAATCAGCAACAACCGCAACGTTAACAACAATATCAACAAAACAGTAAAAACTAGCAGAATCAAAACCGACAGAACAACAACAATCAAGGAAATCATAAGCGCCCAAATTTCGACAGAATTTTGGTGCCATACATTGAGTTGTTCCCTTACTTGGTTCACCAAGGGGCAATTGTTCCCAAAGAGATTGCACCTGCAATTCCTCCATTCAACCCAAAGCATAATTCAAATGCGTCTTGTGCTTATCACTCTGGATACATAGGACATGTGATAAAAGACTGTATTGTTTTCAAAACCAAGTTTCAGGAGCTCATTGATCGAAAGATTTTGACTTTTGCTGACGAAGGTCCTAACATTCAGCACAATCCATTGCCCAATCATGGTGGACCTGCGGTGAACATGATTGAGGATAATTCAAAGGCTGAATTGATCATGGATGTTGACGAGGTAAAGACCCTGATGAGTGTGGTTATCAAGAAGTTGAATGAACATGGGTTGTTGAAAGGGCTGCACGAAAAGTGTCAGATTTGTGACGATAATCCCAACCAGTGTCGAAGGCTGAAGCGTTGTGTCCAAATTTTGATGAATCGAGGTGAAGTTCAATTTGCCAGATCTAAGTCTATTAAAGAAGTCGTTATTATCAAGCCATTCACCATCATTTATAGGAAGGTTCCTGTTGAATCCCCTAAAAAGAAAATACAACCTATCATTATTTGCCCGCGAAAACCGTTCCCGTATTAGAATTCTAAGGAGGTACCTTGGAGGTATGGGTCTACTGTGTTTTCTGGAGGTCAAGAGATAAGGTTTGTTGAGTCTGATATTGTGAATGTTACAGCCACTGGAGGTATGACTCGTAGTGGACGGATGTTCGCTTTGAAAATCACTACAAAGCCTGACAAGTTCCAACTGTTGTTCCTCCCAAGGAGAAAGCTGCATTTGTAACCCCTGTTGTTCAACAAGGGGCATCTACTACCGTATTAGTGCCAACTATTCCGTGTGAGGATGTTTCAAAGAGAAAAGAGACGATCGATGATCAAAAGTTCCTAAAGTTGATCAAGAAAAGTGATTTTAAAATTGTGGATCAGCTAGGGCAGAATCCCTCAAGGATCTCAATCTTGTCCTTAATCATGAGCTCACCCGCACACAGATCAACTTTGTTGAAAGTTTTGAACACTGCCCACGTGATGCATGATATATCCGTTTTCGAGTTCGATGATGTGGTGGAAAACATAACAGCAAGCAGATATTTGGGCTTTAATGAATCAAAATTACCTTCTGAAGGAGCTGCCCATAATCGTGCAGTGCACATATCCATAACTTGCATGAACGCCTTATTATCTCGTGTTCTTGTGGACACAGGTTCTTCCCTCATTGTGATGCCTAAGGGCACATTGAGTCAATTACTGGTGGAAGGGAGCGAGATGAGGCCGAGCGCCTTAGTTGTCAGAGCCTTTGACGGTTCTCGAAGGCAAGTGATTGGAGAAGTGGATCTACCCATTAAGGTTGGACCGCATTTATTCACCATTACTTTCCAAGTGATGGATATCAATCCTGAATACAGTTGCCTATTGGGTCGCCCGTGGATTCACACCGCAGGGGAAATTACTTCCACTTTACATCATAAATTGAAATTAATGTTTGACAATAAGCTGGTCATCATCTATGGTGAAGAGGATCTGATTGTAAGCGAGTTATCATCTTTCCGATATGTCGAGACTAAGGAAGGCATAGCTGAGATGTCGTTGCAGTGTCTTGAGTTCGAAGATGTCAGCTCTGCTTCAGTTAGTCAAGGTATATCACTGCAAATGACCTTGACATCCGCCAAGAGTGCTAAAGAGACCATTGAGAAAGGTGTCTTGCCTGGTTTGGGGCATGTGATTGATGTGATTGAAAAGCATGATCACTTTGGATTGGGTTATCATCCTGGTTGACAATCTGGCTCCCATGGTTAGAAGCAATGCAACTTGATCAAGTTCAATAGCGCGGGTTTCCAAAATGGTGACATCGTGGCAGCCATTGATGATGTCGGTCCTAGTAACTGGATTTCAAACTTTGTGCGCAAGTGCCCGCCGGGTTTCGAGCTCAACAATTGGACATCTACTGTGATTCCTATGGTTTTTCCACAAACATGTAATGCATTTTGTTTTCTCATTCCCTCGTCCTCGCCCGAGACAAGTGGATAGCTTGTAAAGGGCCTCCCGCTTTTGCAATATTATATGATCAATAAATAAAAGTTTTTTTGCATTCAAAAGTCATACTCTATTTTCTTTCTTTATTTTAATTTTTCACAAACAAATGGCAAAAGTTTCTTTTACTTTTTCACCTTTTCAAATAGCTCATTCTAAACATATTCATAAACATGCAGAACAAATAAATGCATTGATAACAACATGGCAAACATTCGTTGTAATTCTGGGATTCCAATTAACCAAGCCGAAGAAGATGGTGTGGAAGATTGTGAATTACCGGCTGAACTAGCAAGGCTCATTGAGCACGAGCAAAAAGAGATTCATCCGCACAAAGAGCCAGTGGAAGTTGTCAATCTTGGTACTTATGAGGTCAAAAGAGAAGTCAAGGTTGGCGTATCCCTCGCTAAGCATGTACACTTCGAGTTGGTTAAGTTATTAAAAGAGTATGTTGATATATTCGCCCGGTTCTATCAAGATATGCCTGGGTTAGATATCAACATTGTTGAACATCACTTGCCACTCAAGCCCGGATGTCCTCTTGTCAAGCAGAAATTGAGGAAGACTAGACTCGACATGGCACTTAAAATCAGAGAAGAGGTAAAGAAACAACTTGATGTTGGGTTTCTAGCCACTTCTGAATATCCTGAATGGATTGCCAACATCGTCCCAGTTCCAAAGAAAGACGGGAAGTTCAGAATCTGTGTGGATTATCGAGATCTCAATAAGGCAAACCCAAAAGATGATTTCCCTTTGCCTCATATTGATGTGTTGGTAGACAACACGGTGCAGTTCTCTGCCTTTTCCTTCATGGACGGTTTCTTAGGATATAATCAGATCAAAATGTCCCCAACTTATATGGAGTAGACCACTTTCATCACACCATGGGATACATATTGCTACAAAGTCATGCCATTCGGTTTGAAGAATGCAAGGGCAACATACCAATGTGCCGACAACCCTCTTTCATGATATGATCCATAGAGAGATTGAGGTTTACATGGACGATATGATTGCCAAGTCCAAAACTGAAGATGATCACCTAATCCATCTGAAGAAACTATTTGATAAACTCCGAAAGTTCAGACTACGGTTGAATCCTGCGAAGTGCACCTTCGGAGTTCGATCTGGTAAATTGTTGGGCTTTATTATGAGTTAGAAGGGTATTGAAGTTTATCCTGATAAGGTTCGAGCAATTCAGAACATGTCGCCTCCCAAAACAGAAAAAGAAGTCTGTGGATTTTTGGGCAGACTTAATTACATCTCAAGATTCATTTCTCACTTGACGGCTACCTGTGAACCAATGTTCAAATTACTAAGAAAAAATCAATTGGTTGAATGGAACACTGAGTGTCAAGAAGTATTTGACAAGATAAAACAATACTTGCAAGAACCACTGATCTTAGTACCGTCGGTTCCTGGTAGGCCTTTAATCATGTATCTCACTGTTCTCAATGAATCAATGGGATGTGTATTGGGTCAACATGACGACACTGGCAGAAAAGAACATGCAATTTACTATCTGAGCAAGAAGTTCACTGATTTTGAGACCAGATACTCACTATTGGAGAAAACTTGTTGTGCTCTGGTCTGGGCTGCTCGACGCCTAAGACAATACATGATTTGCCATACTACTTTATTAATATCCAAAATGGATCCGATAATGTACATATTCCAAAAGCCCGCTGTCTCTGGAAGGATTGCTTGGTGGAAAATGTTGTTAACTGAGTATGATATCCAACATGTTACCCAGAAAGCAATAAAGCATCTTGTCTGACTACCTTGCTCATCAACCTCTGGAGGGTTATCAACAAATGAAGTTTGACTTTCCCAATGAGTATGTCTTGTTTATCAGAGATTATGAGACTCCAGGCCCTGACATAGGACCCGAACCAGGGGCACGTTGAACGCTCGTGTTCGACGGTGCCTCCAATGCTAAAAGTCGTGGAATTGGTGCTACCCTCATTTCTCCAACGGGTTTTCATTTTCCCTTCACTACCAGATTATGCTTTGCATGCACCAACAATATGGCTGAATATGAAGCATGTATCTACGGTATTGAAGCGGCAATTGACATGAGAATCAAGATTCTTGAGGTCTATGGAGATTCTGCTTAGGTTATTGGCCAAGTCAGAGGGAACTATGACTCGGGATTCCAAACTGGTTCCGTACCAAAAGCACATCGCGAAATTGATTCCTTACTTTGATGAGATCTCTTTTCATCATATCCTCGGAGAGGAAAATCAACTAGCTGATTCTCTTTCCACCCTGGCATCCATGTTCAAGGTCAAGTGGAAGAATGAAGCTCCTTCTATCCGCATTGATCATTTGAACGAACCAGCACACTGTTTAGCAATCGAGGACGAGTCTGATGACAAGCCTTGGTTCTACGACATCGAGAGATATTTAGAAAAATAGGAATATCTCGAGGGTATTACTATCACTGATAAGAAGGCTCTTAGACGGCTCTGCGCCAAATTCTTCTTAAGTGGTGGTGTACTATACAAGAGGAATTATGATTATGTGTTGCTCAGATGCATGGATAGACACGAAGCAAACACGATCATAAGGTCCATACATGAGGGCTGCGAGGGTGTACATGCTAAAGGTCCTGTTATGGCCAAGAAGATCCTTCGAGCTGGGTATTATTGGAGAACAATGAAGGTCGATTATTACAACTTTGCCAAAAGATGTCACAAGTGCCAAATCTACGGAGACAAGATCCATGTGCCTCAAACTCCATTGAATTTTTTGACTTCCCCTTGGTCATTCTCTATGTGGGGTATTAATATGATTGGAATGATCGAACCGAAGGCTTCCAACGGTCACCGATTCATTCTAGTTGCTATTGATTACTTCACCAAGTGGGTCGAAGCTGCTTCTTACGCAAATGTTACACGACAAGTGGTTACCAGATTCATCAAGAAAGAGATAATTTGTCGCTACGGCATTCCTAGCAGCATTATACTGACAACACCAACAACCTAAATAACAAGATGATGAAGGAGTTGTGTCAAGAATTCAAGATTGAGCACCACAACTCCTCACCATATCGGCCCACGATGAATGGTGTCGTCAAAGCAGCAAACAAAAACATCAAGAGGATTGTCCAAAAAATGGTCAAAACTTACAAGGATTGGCATGAAAATCTTCCCTTTGCACTACATGGCTACAGAACTTCAGTTTGTACTTCCACTGGGGCAACTTCGTATTCGCTTGTGTATGGTATGAAGGTTGTTCTTCCCATTGAAGTTGAGATTCCTTTGCCTAGAGTCATCATGGAAGCCAATCTTGATAAAGCTTAATGGGTCAAATCCAGATACGACCAGCTGGATCTCATTGAAGAGAAGCGCTTTACCGCTGTTTGTCATGGTCAATTGTATCAGAGACACCTCAAGTGAGCTTTTGACAAGAAAGTTCTCCCTCGAGCATTCCAAGAAGGCGAACTCGTGCTTAAGAGGTACTCACCTGTTCACTCAAATCCATGCGGCAAGTGGACTCCCAATTACGAAGGACCATTTGTTGTCAAGAAGGCCTTCTCAGGCGGAGCCCTGATCCTTACCACCATGGATGGGGAGGAGTTGCCATCACCCGTGAACTTCGATACAGTCAAAAAGTATTATGCCTGAAAGAAAAAAAAAAGGATAAAGAGTCTGCTAGATTGACATCCGCAAGGACACTTTAGGCAAAAAATGGGCGTCCCGATGGACCGAAAAAAAGAAATGTCCACGCAAAAGTTAGGGACAATGCAAAAAAACAATAACAGCCCGCTAAGTTGAAAACTCGAAAGGGAAAAAATTAGGGATAAAGGCATTTGACTGTGAACCCTTGAGCCTCTCTTCGTCATAGCTGGATTTCAAACGGTAACAAAGTAATCAAATCATCATCAACTGGCGCAAGGCATTGGAACCTAGACTTACGGTGAATGGTAGCCGATGTTGTAATCAATGCAAAACATAATATCCCTTTGCCATTTACATTTGTTTTTCAATTTCATTGCAAATTTCCTCATCAAGGATTTTTGCATCCTTGTACACATCTTATGTACAAATATTTTTAATATTCAATAAAAATTCATCATTTGATTTCTCAATTGTTTTCTTTTCAGTATTTTGTTTGCAAAACAAATGATTATTTGTGATGACATAATACTATAAAGTGTTGAGAATAATAAAATGGAGAAAGCATTATGCATTGCATGTTTCACTGGTAACCCCTAAGGGATAATCGGTAATATCAATCTGCAAGCTTAATCCACGGTAAGCAGTATCATGGTCCTCTAGAGAGGTTGTCATTTCCTCAATAGAGCCATAATTCCCCAGCAAGCGCCATTATGGTTCTTTGGAAAGGTTGTTTGCCTTTCACTTCCTCAGTAGATCTGCAATATTCCTAGTAAAGTCACTGTGATGTGTCTTTCGGCAGAGACATGTTCATTCTCTTGTCCCCAACATGGGTCGTGCAACATTCCCAACAGGTCAAAACATCATTCCCCTGTGGCAGTGGTGTGCTTCGTTTTCATGTTCTCCCCAAGCAGAAATGATCATTCAAACCTTGGAATTCCCTAAGCAGAATCAGTCAAGGTTGGAAGGTCGTTCCCCAGACAGAGTTAGCTGTGATTTGAAGATCATCCTGGTTCCTCCATCCCCGACATCAATAGTGGTAATAGCCTGGAAATCTGAGATCTCTAAGCTATTTCTCGGGCGGAGTTGTCGTCATCTGTTGGTTCTCTCCCTAGCCGAGGATGTCGAGTTCATTTTGCTATAATCTCTGCCTAACCACCGCACACTACCTTAACCTGCACCGCTGCATAACGTAATATCAAGCATCATGTAGAACAACACATACATAGCATATGCATCTAGCATGCTCCCTTTGTCTGATTCATCTCCCTACAGATATTCAGCCAAATTCCATTCAATCAAACTCTCTACAAAAAAATCTTTTTTTGCCGCCGTCGGCCAAATTTTCGAGCTACTCTTTTATTTAATCCCCTTCTACCTTAAATCATCAAAAAGCTGGCGCAATTCAAACATTTAGGTCCAAGAGGATTAAATAGGGGAAACTGTCATAATCCGAAATTTGACCTCTCTTTTTCCTTTTGCATAAGCATGTGCATTCACATCGCCAGCATACGCATCTGCACTTTTTCTCTATGATTTTTGCAGGAATATTCAGATTTTCCAAGCCCGATTAATCGCATCCTCGCAAAGTCATCACATCATCCAAACAAGTACAAAACAAGGGTTTCCATGCCTACTCATCAAAACAAGAGGTGGAAAATTGAAATCGGGGCTCCTGCACTTGTTCCTAAGCAATTTGGGCAAATTTTGCCTAGAATAATCGATTACCATTTTGCTAGGCAAAATAGGGTAATCGATTACCCTGTGCAGATTTGCAGATTCTGCTGCATTTTCAGGACATCACCTTTGCACTCTCTTTTCTCTTATGTTCTACTTGGTTCTAGCATTGTGTGGAACATTCTAGACAGTTCAAGACCATTCAAGACACTCCACTTACATTTATTCCAATGCATCACTTGGAATTAAGTGCACCATGTTACTTAATTTCCAAGCATGTGAGCCTTTGATGTGGATTTGCATTGGGATTGCACCATCGAGTTAACTAACTAACTAACCGAGTCAACTTCCGACTCGGTGAGTCAAGTGTAACTAACTCCCAAGCTAGCTCCAAAGCTCACTCCAAAGCACATTCCAAACCTATCAACTCCAAACCAAAACTCTATATAAATAAAGCTCCGCCATTTCACAAACCCGGAACCATTTCAATCATTTCTCACTCTCAATTCTCTCGCTTCTCTCTGCATTTTCTGCAAGTTCTTCACCTTCATCTTCATCTTCTTCCCCAAACCACACTAAAGCTCCATTATCACCATTAAAGAGTAGCAAATTTCACATTGAAATTGCTTTCTCTTGAGCTTAAGCCTTCATTCATCTTTAATTGTGTTTGGATTTCTAGAATCACAACAAATTCTACTTCAACTCAAGTGTTCATATCAATTAATTTGGTGCAAATTCGATCTCGATGCATTTTCGCATTTTTGCTCGGTTTCGCTACGATTTGAAGTGCAAGTGCAGAATTCTCTGGTTTTCTCTACTTATTTTCATTACATTTCCTTGCAACAATCACCAAGCCAATTCTCCGACTTATAGGTAGGTATCTCTTGCTTTATTTACTATTTCGATCATTTTCCCGCATGTACGATGTAGTTTCGATAGCTTTTCGGTTCGGTGAATCATGTGATTGTTGGATCTTTGATCTCTATGTTTAATGCTTTCAATTTTTGTTTAAATGCTCATACATGATGTAATTTTCGTGCACAAATTCATACCATAGCATGTGGTAGTTTGGATAAGTGCTTTTTGAAAAGCTGTTTTTTGCCACTGTTACAGTGGTAATTGATTACTCATATGAGGGTAATCGATTACTCTGCACAAATTTTCACTAATTATGCTATTTTAAAGCAGGTAATCGATTACCTGCATTGTGGTAATCAATTACCACTGTAACAGAATGCCATTTTTGAGTTTTTCCAAGCTTGTTTGACATTCTTTCCTCTAACTTCCATGGATTGATATGCTTGATATTTGTGGTTGTTTTAGGTGCTGTTTAACCTCTGTTTGAAGCATGCTTGCAATAATTCGATGCACGGTTTATCGATTACATATCTGCTTGCATTTTTTTGGCATTACTTTGGTCATGATCATTCTTGCACATCTTTTGCTCACATGTTAACATGATTTGTGATACATGCTAATTAATATTTGGTACTATTTTGCACTTTCATTCATGTTGGCATTAAGTTTGTTCTTCAAAGAATGAGCTTAATCTTGTATAATCAATATTCCACACTTTTGCTTTAATGATTTTTCATCTCTTTGGAAAATTGTTAGCACATCAATTCCCTTTGATTGATTAATCGAAACCTTGTTTTGAGTAGTTGATCCTTCCTTGCTCTTCTCTTTAGGCTTTCTTTAGAGTCTTGTTCTCTTAATCGCCTGCCGAGCCAGAGATTCGCACGATGCACTGGAGCACTGTACAAATGGGCGCTGTTATGTTGTCCGTTTCAATTTCCGCACTATACTTTGGTGCTAGAGAAGGGATGATAATGGAGAATTCCTACACTCATCTTGATTTTTTGAGTAGGGGACGAATGACCCTGTGCCTGGAATAATCGTCTCTACCTCCAAGATGTAGTGCCTTTCAATCCTCAGTCGAGTCGATCCTTGATCACTCCTCCCCCTTTCAATCTCTCTTTTGATTAATCATCATTCTCTTAGTTAAAGATCTTGGTCTCTTGGGTTAATAACCATCTTTTGGTTCAACACCTCTCTTATGATCAATCATTATTCATTGATTCCCCATTAGGGTCGTGATCACTTGTTCCGTTGGTTAATCACAGTCATAATGTTAATACTAATTCTCTTTTTCCCCTGCGGTCACAATCTTTTTCTTCGGTCAACACAGTCTTTCTGTTAAACACCGAAACCCTTGCGGAGTTCACAATCTTCTCTTGGTTCTTCTCCCTTTGATTGGTTAACCACTGCCTGTCAGTTAAAACACTAATTTGCACTTCTTCTCGGTTAACCACAATTATCTGTTAACATACTAAGTTCATCTTGGGTTAATCACCTTCTCTTGGTTAATCACCTATTTCTCAGTTAACCACACCCCGTCTGTTAATATACTGAGCTCATTTTGAGTTAATCACCTTCTCTTGGTTAATCATTCATCCATTTTTTGGTTAATCACAGTACTTCTATTAAAACCAATACCCCTGTGAGTTGATAACCCTCTTTTGGTTCGAATACTAGCACCCTTGGGTTAGTAACCTTCTTTTGGTTCAAATACCCTTATCGTTGGTTAAGTATTGATTGTTTGGTCAAGTATTACCTACCCCACGAATGTTGATGTAGTCAAGAAATACTTCACCTAAATAAGAAAAAAGCGAAAAAAAACGTCTCGGTGGATTGAAAACCCGAAAGGGCTGTCCAGGCAAAAATTAGAGACATAAGCAAAAATCATCCCGATAGATTGAAACATCAAAAGACAATCCAGGCAAAAATTAGGGATTCATGGCAAGTAACTACGTATGACAAGGTCAATTCCCCAGCGGTAACACCATTCGTCGAAAGACTTCAGGCAAGGTCATCTTCGACAAAAGCTCAGGATGTCCAGAATTCAAAGTTGGTAGAAGGATATCGGTCATTATGTTTCAATGTAGCCCCTTTTCCCATAAATTACCATTTTCTAAACTTTGTAAATGCTCTATGGGATCACGCGCTTGGCTGATTACCATTCTATTAATAAAATTTGAGCCCTAGTGCTTTTGTTTGCAATGCTAATTTATTTTGCTTTACAGAATGACATTTTTAATATGATCAACGATTCTTGAAACAAACAAAAATGAATTTACTTGTCAAATTTTCTTCTGCTTTTAAAATAAAGATGGCAATTCCTTTTGACTACTGAACACAAAAAGGAACATCGATGGCTTCTCCGGAGGTAATTAAACCTCAAAATGCAGAATCAAAGTACTCCTTCTAAACCAGTACGCCTGAATGAAGGATCAACTGTTCAGATGCAATGATCCATCTATCATCCCCGTCAGAGTTTTTACCTCTAAAAGACCAATTGAAGGTTTTTCTCCCCAGAAGGGTCCACCCCTCCTAAATAGGAAAGGATTGATATCACTGAACCAATGATACTTTTTATCCCCCACAGTGGCCGAGTATCTAGTCGTGTCCATTCACCAGTCTGTATGTCGCGTTTGTTTTGTTAACATAAACATACACACATCATGCATAATTGATTCATATTCGTACACATGTTGCATTACTATCACTTTGGTCATACTCATTACCAAGTGATAAAGTCCTCTTACTAATAAAGTTGTCAGTTTTCCTTTCCACGTCAGATAAGACAAAATCCCGGTTTGAGTTTCTTTCCTCGTTAGGAAATGTATCGTCTAAGAAATTTCTCCTAGTTTATTTCTGGATTGGAGTCTGTCCTCGACCACTTTGATAACTTGAACCTCTTAAGGGTAAGAAGACATTCGATTGACACCTTTGGAACATTACTCTTCACCATTGAAGATGATATTTTCGCTTTCCCGGATTAAGGAAAATCCCTAGAGAAAGCCTCTTCACTAAAAGACTCTTGGCAATACAGCAGTTTCTCCCCGAAAAATTGCCTTCAATGAGGTCATCAACACCTCAAAATTGGATTACATCACATAGCATTCCTCCGAAAAGGTCTCGAAGAAAAGTATGATGTAATATCCCCAAGTAAAAAGCAATCTCTCAAGAGACTCATTTTTTCCCCAGTAGGTCGACAAATGGCATCTCCCACAGAGAAGTTTGCACACCTCTACAGTTCAGACAAATGTGTTTCCCCAACAAGTCTGACCTCAAATTTTTTCCTTCAAATGGTGTCTCCCAAATATAGCTCGGCGAGAAGTTTGATGAAGACCGCTACACATAGCGTTCCTTGTTGAGGAACGAACTCGACAAGAAGAAACTAAGACCAGTTCCATGGCTGAAGACCAGGATCAAGGGGAAGTTTATTTCAAAAGAAACTGAAACCAATTCCGTGGCTGAAGACCAGGATCAAGGGGAAGTTTATTTCAAAAGAAACTGAGACCAGTTCCGTGGCTGAAGACTAGGATCGGGGGGAAGTTTATTTCAAAAGAAAACTAAGACCAGTTCCGTGGCTAAAGACCAGGATCGAGGGGAAGTTTTACCCTTTTCTAAGTAGCATTGCTTAGCAAAATAAGATGGATGAGTAAACCGCTGCTATTCATAACCACCGTCAAAATTTCGGGTATTCTGATATTTAATCCTTTTGCACCCTGAATGTCTGAATATCTTCGCCATTCACACCTTCAGGTCAAGAAGATTAAATAGGGGTATCTGTCAACCCCAAATTTTGACCACAAGATTTCCCATCATTATGAGGATCATTGCCACAATATAGATGTACCATCATACCTCATCAATCTCCTCAAAGATTGTTGAGCTTTCACTACAATCAAGAATTAGGGTTTTTGAGCCCTCTCAGAGCACTTAGACAAAGGATTAATCAAGAATTGACATGATCCTCAACTTGTCTAGCCTCTCAAACATCAATAAAGGATCAAGAGGTCTCCCACATCAAGAATCAAGCACAAGGTTGCAATATTCCAAGTGGATCGAGCCTCAAGATCGTCAGTGTCACCAAATTAGGGTTTTGGTCGACCAAGGCCTCCAGATGAAAATTTTCATCTGGGCATGAGCCAATACCTCAAAACATGAGTCAAGAAGCTCAAAGGGACCTCATGGATCAAATCATCAAGTAAAAATAGCCTCAGGGGATGCATTCATCAAAAAATCAAGAATTAGGGTGTCTTGACCTAATTCACCCCTAAGTTGACTTTTGGAGCAGGACATGAGCCAAGACCTCCAGAAGTGTTTTGAAGTCCTCCAATACATCATATTGATCCATTTATAGGATTGGATTGATTCAAAGAACTTGGTTCATAAGCCATACAAAGATTCAAATTCATCTGGGCCAATTAGGGTTTCTTGATGAAAAAGTCAACTGTACCTTTGACTTTTGACCAAGCCATATTCCCAAACCTTGGGACATGATCCAAGACACCCTAAAACACCTATGGAATCCATCCATTAGGTTTGAATTAGGTCAAGAACTTGATTGCATGGAAGATCACACAATTTGAAATTCATCTGATAAAAAGTCAACTGTGCCCAAAATCAAGTTTGACTTTTTGAATTTTTTCTCAAATGTGGCTTCCCTAAGTCCAAAACAATGTTAATGCATGGTTTTGATCATCATCCATCAAGAAAAATCAATAAAAGTGAGGTTTCTTGCAAAAGGGGCAACCATATGAAACTTAAATTTTTCTAAGTTATGGAACAAAAAGGATTTGGTACCAACTTTGCAAGGTCATAACTCCCAAACCCTAAGGCCTTTTTCTTCCATCCAAAGCTCAAATGAAAGTTCACATGACATACTTCAAAAGTGTCAACTACAAAATATTTTGAATCCTCGTGGATTTTGAGTTATGGATTGATCAAAATCACAAAAACATGAAAATGGGCATTTTTCCAACACTTAGTGAAATTTTGGACAGAATCTGTCTTTATTTTTTACCAACTTTGAGGCCATTTTTCACCTTGATCCAAGCTGAACCAGGTCCAATGGTGGACATCAAAGTTAAAGTATGTCATGAGAGCTTACCAACAAGTACCAGATCATCTCCAAATTCAATTTGAGTAGGGAGTTACGACCCTTGGAACATGGCACCAAAAACTGTTTTCTTCCCAAGGCAAATTATAGGTCATTTGCTCGAATTGGCTAAATTGTGCAATTACAAGTCTTTTAATCCTTCTAGAGACATTAAAGATCAGATCAAAGCAAAATATCTCTGACCCACAGGCCTCCCAAGACAAAAGATCATCATGTAGGCATGTGAAATTCAATGTTGCAAATCCAAAACTTTCAAATTTGTCATGAAGCATTCAAGGGGTGCATAGAGCTGGCATGTATTAGTCCACAACATTGAAAATGAGTCAAGATGAACTCAAGTATCAGAGGACCATAGACCTGCAACACTGACTCAAGTCAATGGCTAGAGAAGACTTAAGATTCCTTTTGAAAACCAATGGACAATGGACTGTCCCAGTCACTATTCACTATTGCTGCCAAAACAAACTTGACACACTATAAATAGAGCTCATTTGTGGTCAGTTTGAGTACACCAAAGCACCACAACAGATGCTTTCTTCAAAATCACTCTCAAAAAACCATAATTGCCTTATTTTGCAAGTCACTATCGAGTTTTTCATTTGAGAGCAATTCTATCAAAACCAATCATGCCAACACCTCACATATATCATATATGAGAGATCCATGACCTTGCAACTCATCTGGAACACCTGAACCACAAAGTCACCCTCCATTTGCTCAAGCTTTTTAACCTGTTTGCAGTTGAGGTGCCACAACAAGTTCTAAGCTAATTCAATCCATTCTAAGCCTTCAAACACATTACTTGAGGTCCATTGAAGCTGACTAGATCATTACACAACATCTGTAACACCTCCAACATCAAATTCGATCACCAGCTGCAAGAGGTAGCCTGACACTCTCAAACTCTATAATCCATGCATCATAAATGTGTTTTCAAGTTACAAACATGTTTCTGAACTTATGTAGAGTGTTTCCCCTCAATCAATTGCTATGTATGAATCGTGAATAGGATTTCATAGCGTTCTTGCAAAAATTAGGGTTCTTGAGTTCATCTTCTGATTTCTCACTCCACACTTAATATAAATGCAATTAATTTATATGGCTGTAATCCTTGTTCAAAAACGAGCAAGTTTCATGTTTACAAAAGTCATTTTCATTGAGTAATCAGAGAGATATGAGAGGTTTTGCAAATCTGGAAAACCAGAGCTCGCGCGAAGAAGATGACTTGTTCTTGGCGCCATTTTTAAATTTTTGAATATTTTAATATTTTGATATTTTATTTAATTGATTCAAAAATTAATTTCTCTCTGAATTTTAATTTTTTTTAATTGATTCTTTTTTTCAAAATTCACAAAAATGTTAAAAAAAATATATTCTACAAAAATTTCACAAAAATATTATTTATTTTATATATTTGATATTTTTGTAAAGAGTTAATTTTTTACTTTGTTTTAAACATTTAAAAATATTTATTTCTCTTGATTTTTCAAATTCAAATGATTTTCAAATCATTCTATGGATAAAACATGATTGTTCAAACATTAATCCAAGATCATAACTTGTTTTTCATACATGTTTGATAATTTTGATAATTTTAATTTAAATTAAATTGCATTTTTTAATCAAATTAGGGTTTTAATTATTTTTACCCTCACAAACATTTTTCAAAACACTTTTGCGCCTCTAATAGAGTGTAAGACTCATCCCTTGTCACATAAATACATTTTGGACCTCTGTCATTGTATAAGTCCCACTTTGTTTTCCGAAACCACGGCGAGATCGTCGTCTTTTAAACAAAAACAATATGGGCCTCCCTTTGGTTGTAAGTCCCATTTTTCTTCTTTTTCAAACACTTTTGGGTCTCTAATAAGAGTGTAAGACCCAACCCCCTTATACATAAATAATTTAGGCCTCATTCATTGTATAAGTCCCGATACAATTTTCAGGATAACGGTACGATCACTGTTTTTCATCTGGGAATCTCCTTGAGTTGTAAGCCTCATCTCTTGTATAAAAATAAACTTTGGGCCTCTAATATAGTGTAAGACCCAATCCTTTTAGTAAATACAACAATTTGGGCCTCAGACATTGTATAAGCCCCTCTATGGTTTTCAAAATGATGACGCGATCGTCGCCTTTTCGAAAGAATTCATCTGGGCCTCTTCTTGAGTATAAGCCCCAAACTTCTTTTAAAAAAAACTTTATTTTTTTATTTATATTCAAATTCAAAGTATTATCAAAACTTTCTTCAATTTCTTGAATGACTAACCATACAGCTGTGGTTACAATGCTGGAGCTTGCACAACTGTAAGTTCTACTATTTCTTCTACATACTTGTTCATATATTTCATTTGTATATGTATGCTTGTATATTTTTTCTTAGAGTTTTCCCCAGAAATTAGGTCTAGTTTTAGATCAAACCAGTGGTTACTCTTCTAACACAGTCAAAACTAGTTCCCCCATAGGAAATTCCAGATACAGTCTTGCCTCCTCTTGGGCTTATACAATATGGAACAGAGAAAGACATTATTCCCGGTGAAACTTTTCTCAAGACTGTCCCAAACTTAGAAATGTGTGTATAAGAAATTCATTTCCCCAGAGAGGATTAATTCCCGGTGAAACCTCTCTTGAATTTCTTCAAACCCTAGAACTGTTCACTAAAGAAAGGATTATTCCCAGTGAAACCTTTCTTGAACTTTTCATAGGTTTGGACCCACAGGCTTCCCAAAAGCATCTTCAGCCTCCTCTTGGGCTTTGTACAAGGACCCTCAGGCTTCTTAGAAGTTCTCAGCCTTCTCTTAGGCTTAGTACAAGGACCCAAAGACCTCCTACAGGTATAGGACAAAACTTAGTCATCTCTACTAGTTCAATCCTCCAGAGAGTCAGAAATTCAAAACATCAGACCAGTTTAGGGTTGATTCTCATCCCTTAAAACATCAGCCTCCTCTTGGGAATCATACAAAGATTATTCTCCAGTTAAGAGTCAACATCTTCATATCAGTAGACTTGGAAAGTCTCATTTCCTCCTGAATTTCACAGAGACCCTCAAGTTTCCTAAACGCACAGGAAAAACCTTGATCATTTCATCACTTCATCAATCTCCATCAGAGTTTGAAACCTCCATAGGTTTTCAAACTCAAGGTTCAAACCTTCACCTTAAAAACCCCAGCCAGGGTCAATTTACCATCAATAAAACCCTAACAGAATCAGAACCTCAGGGCATCAGATATTTTAAACTCTTCTTCAATCCTCAACAAGAAATGATTCCCCAATTTGGACCTATCTCTGGATCTCAATAATACTCAATAGAAGCTAGCCTCCTCTTAGGCTTCATATAAGAAATTCCCCAACCAGCCTCCTCTTAGGCTTTATGTAATGATTTTCCTCAGAAGAGTCAGCCTCAATCTTGGGCTTTGTACAAGACAGATAAAACCTCCCCTGTAGATTCAATTTCTTTTTAGCCTCAATATTGGGCTTTGTACAAGACAGATCATACTCTCCAGCTGAGTCAATTTTCTTCCAGCCTCAATCTTGGGCTTTGTACAAGATAGATATAAAACTCCCCCTAGTAGAGTCAACCTTTTAGCTTCAACCTTGAGCTTTGATCAAGGCACACAAAAATCAACATCCCGTCAGAGAAAATCAATAGTTCTCTCTGTAGGAAGGCATTTCTCTGTACATCACACATCAAAACAAATAATCAAACAAACCCTAATCCCAGATAACTGTTGCAAGTGGCACACCTGTTGATTTAAAAATCTAAGTTGTGGTCCCTCTTTTATCCTGGTAAACTCCTTCTTTCATCTAATTGCTGTAAGTGGCAAGCCTCTGGATTATTTACATCCAAGCCAATGTCCCTCTCTTAGCATGGAAGACTCCTAAGGAAAAATGGCATTGCTCTACACTGAGTTAAAGTTTATTCCTTCAGGACATCTCCCTTATAAAGGAAATTATGGCATTGCTAGATTCCATACATTCCAATTAAAGTAATTCCCCTTTATAATTGATTACCCAACAATTGTGATGAACAGGTGACATATCTCCCTTTAGAGATGACAAATTCTCTCTCAGTCAAACCTTTAGCTTCAATCTTGGGCTTTGAACAAGAAATAAATAACCTTTAGCTTCAATCTCGGGCTTTAAACAAGACACCAAACATCTTTCCTCCCATAGAAATAGGAGGAACTATGATTGCTCTGATTTCCCGAGTATCTTTACGGGAATACGTAGGCATAAGATTGCGAAATCTTACCGAGCACACAAATCAAAAACTTTAGGTCAAGTACCTTACCAAAAACAACAGAAAACCCGAAAACAACAAAAACACTCTCTCAACACTCCTAAAAGAGAAACATTCCCTACCCATAACAGATAAACACCAGAAAGTATTTAAACCTGCTAAAGAAAATCTATGGATAACCATATATACACTGGGTAATTGACAACTTCCCTTTGTATAACCTGACACCGGACCCCCCAATCTCTTAGCATTTGTTAAAGAAAACATTTGCGTGCAAGGTTAGTTTTAGATAGCTTCCCTTTCCTTTCCAGCTTCATAGGATAAATAAGAAATCAGAAAGTAGCACCCAATTCCAACCATTGCAGTAAGGTGGTCGCGTCACCGACAAAAATCGCACGCTACATAAAAATAACGACTCTGCTGGGGAGTCTTTAGGATTAGAGTTCCTAAGAGGTCTAGGCTTTGTTTGGCATTTTCTATACTTTCTACTATATTATATATATATATATATATATATATATATATATATATATATATATATATATATATATATCATTTACTGTTATACTACTTGATACCCGTGTTTAATTTTCTGTCAACTGGAAATGCGATTAATACGCATGTGGAAAGTTTGAGAGAACATTAAGATAAGTGGTGGCATATCCAGGAAACGCGTATAGGGAGTGAATCCCGACCAAGCTAACTTGGCAGTCCACCGAATCAGTCAAGGTACCCGTGCGGAAATATCGATGTTGAATGACCGATTATCGTGAAAGCATTGTCTATCCCAGTGCGGTACCCATGACCTTGAGGATTTAGTAGACATTAACCATATGGCCATTTGGTAGTGCGGTGACTATTGGGAATAGTTGATACGCGATACTACACTAAAATGAGATTCATCCTAGGATATTACAACTCGCTCGAGTGAATCAGCTTGCTGTTGATATCTCTAGGAGGGGTCAATGACTTTGGGAACCTTTTAGAACCCGTTCTACAGGTACAAAAATTGACTATAATAGTACAACCTTTGGGGATGGGTAGAGCCATGACTCCATGCTCGTGATGTTGAACCCTTGAACCCATGTTTTCAAATGTTTTTGTGTGTTGCATTCATGCATTCATTAAAAAACTCTTTTCAAACAAGAAAAAACCTTTTTTTTTTTAAAAACTAAAACAATAATTGCAAATATCAGAGGTTGCATTATGGATTTCGGTAGAAGAAAGACGCACAAGTACACCTTCAAGGCTCCGAAACTAGAAGACTTAAGGAAATTGGGAAGGATGATTACCAATCCCGAGGCTTTTAGAGCTAAGCACAGAGGGTTGTTATCTTTGTTAAAGGTCAACATGGTTGAAGGAATCCGGTCTACGCTGATTTAGTTCTACGATCCACTTTACCACTGCTCCACTTTCCCAGATTACCAACTTGCACCAACACTGGAAGAGTATTCCCACCTAATTGATTTACCTATCACTGATCAAGCTCCATTCTCTGGACTGGAAGAAATTCCAAAGGATCAGACCATTGCAAGAGCAAACTCTTTGGATGAGTCAGAAGTTAGGACTCACATGACCACCAAAGGAGGAATCCAGGGTTTACCATCTAAATTCCTGATGGAGAAAGCTCTATACTTTGCTAGTATAGGAAACATAATTGCCTTCGAAGATGTCTTTGTTCAGCTCATATATGGGTTATTCCTTTTTCCCAACATTGACAACTTCGTCGATACCAATGCTATTAAGATATTCTTAATTGGAAACCCTGTGCCAACCTTGCTCGCGGATGCTTATCATTCTGTACATTTAAGGAATTTATACAGCGGAGGAATGACCACATGTTGTGTGCCCTTACTCTACAAATGGTTCATTTCCCATCTGCCCAAGTCCGTTGCTTTTTGGGATCATAAGAGTACTCTACGTTGGTCACAAAAAATTATGTCTCTTACTAATTCTGACATAGATTGGTACAATCGGATTTACGAAAGGATAAAGATCATCGACAGATGTGGAAATTTCCTTAACGTACACCTCATTGGAACTAAAGGAGGAATTAATTATAATCCGATTTTAGCTCGCCGTCAACTCGGATACCCGATGAAGAATATCCCACATAATGTTTATCTTGAAGGTCTTTTCTTCAAGGAAGGGGAAAATGACAGGGCACTAAAGAAAGAAATAGTGCATGCTTGACAACATATTCACAAGAAAGGCAGAGAATCCCTGGGAAGACCAAATTGTTCCTCTTCAGAACCTTATCTCCACTGGGTGCAAACTAGGCCCTCAAGTTGAGGATGCCTTATCCTCGTCAAGAAGTTTTTCCCTTAAAGGAATCTGTCCTTTATTTCATGTCTGATGCAGAAAAACTCCAAGTCGCTCTCAACAAAGTTCAACATGAGAAGAGCTCTTGGAAAAACAAATACCAAATCCTTAATTTGGAATGTACCAAGATTCAGGAACTGTTAAAGGAGAAGGATGCTCTGATTGAGATATTAGAGCAACATGCTTTAAAAAGTTAGGAAGACCGAAGAAATTTGCTCGCTCCTTTCACTTGGCAAAGGACTGACGAACCGACAATGGCTGAAGAGGCCTGATCAAATAAATGAAAAGTACATGAACCGGCATCTGAGCTTTCTTCAGAAAGGACTCTGGATCCATGAGCTTGGACATTTCCTTACAGCACTTTGTAAAATACTGTACTTTTCCTTGTAAAATACTGCAATCTTTCGAATTCAATAAAAGGGGTCTCCATCCCCCACTGTGTGATATTTGCAATCTATTTGTTGAAGTTTCTTTTTGATTAAAACAAAAATTAAAAAATATGTCATTACATATCATTCATCATTCTTACATAACACATTTTTCTTATCCTTGAGTCTCACGTATATGTCACAATTCTAGAGTCAAACTGTCTCACTCATACAATTCTCGGTCCAATCGACAAAAGAAAATGGACGATCTCGAGGAAGAGAACAGAGAGCTGAGAGAAGAAATCGACGCTCTAAAGGAAAGTTTGGAAAAACTTCGCAGTAACCTGCAAACTATGGCAGCAGCTCAGGAGAAACAACACCAAAGGACTGTGATCTCAGAGATTACATCCACACCCATATTGGGGACACATGAGAATCATCCTCAGTACAACATGCCTAAGGGTCGCTCCTGGGGCATGCCTTTCAACTTTATACCTGAAGGATATATCCCGCCGGTCACTGAAGACCCAGAAGCCGTAGCAGGAACCGCTGGACCTGAAGGCTACAAACTTTGGGAAAGTGAAGATGCAAGGGTTATGACAGTAACTCCTGAAGGTTACAAACTTCAGGGCACTGAAGCACCAAGGGTCACCGCTGTAGTGTCTATACCACAACAAGTGGTACACACTGTTCCGAATGGACAGATTCCACAAGCAATTTCTGGTGGAAATAAAGACACATACGAAAGGATGAATGAGTTCCAAGAACAATTCTTGGAAATGCAGAAGGAACTGCATTCCATTCGTGGTCAAGACCTATTCGGAAAAGACGCCGCAGACCTTTGTTTGGTCCCTAATGTAAAGATCTCGCATAAATTCAAGGTACCTGACTTTGAAAAATGCAAAGGAAGCTCTTGCCCTCAAAGTCATCTGGTGATGTACGCTCGAAAAATGTCTACTCAGACAGAAAATCAACAGCTACTGATCCATTACTTCCAAGACAGTTTAACCGATGCCGCACTCAAATGGTACATGGGTTTAAACCGCACCAAGATCAGTACTTTCAAAGATCTCGGCGTTGCCTTCGTTCAGCAGTCTAAATACAATTTGGACATGGCACCAGATAGGGATCAGCTCAGGGCAATGTCACAAAAAGACAAAGAAACTTTCAAAGAATATGCTCAGAGATGGCGTGAAATCGCCTCCTAGATTTGTCCCCCTCTCGAGGAAAAGGAAATGACAAAGATTTTCCTGAAAACGTTGAGCTCGTTCTATTACGACCAAATGGTCGCCAGTGCGCCCAATGACTTCACTGAAATGGTGAACATGGGAGTACGCCGTGAAGAAGCAGTACGAGAAGGACGACTGGTCAAAGATGCAGAGCCATCTAGCAGTACTAAGAGATACGGTAGTGCTTTCCAAAAGAAGAAAGACCAAGATATTAGCAATATCTCTCTGGGAAAGCAAAGGAGAAGGTATCAACCAGTAGCGGCGGTAACTTCCGCTATCAACCCAGCACCAGCTCCGACTTATCAACCTCAGATTGCTCATAGCCAACCAAGTCAACAACAGTATCAGCAAAGGCCGCAACAGCCTTTTCAGCAGGCTCATCCACAGTACAACAACAATAATCGTACTACATGACCATTAGGGTTTGACCCTATACCGATGTTGTACGCAGAGTTATTTCCACTTCTACTGGCCAAGGGGCATGTTCAAACTAGAACTCCTCTCGCAGTACCAGAAAATCCACCTTTTTGGTTTAAAGCAGATCAAACTTTCCCTTACCATCAAGGAGGAACGAGACATAACATTGAGAATTGTCTCAGCCTCAAGTCTGATGTACAAAAACTTGTCAGGAATGGGGTCTTATCTTTCAAAGATACAAATCCAAATGTTTAGACAGACCCATTACCGCAACATGAGAAAACTACACTGAATTTGATAGAAGGAGAACCTGTCAACATTTATAAAATTCACAATGTACTCTTATCAGGAACCAATTTGGTGAAGATGCATTGTAGACAGAACGGATACGGTCATGTGCCATCTCACAACTATCATCAGTGTGATATCTGCTCTAAGGACAATCAAAGGTGTACCATAGTACAAGCAGCTCTGCAAGAACAAATGGATCTGGGATGGATTCAGGCTCACAGGATTCGTGAAATAAACATGGCCCATGCACATCCCAACATTGTTCAGAACCACGACATCCATACAATAAACGTCAATCTAGTGGTATTGCATTCAAGACAAAGTCATTATTACAATCTGCTGTGGCACGATTACAGCACTTGTCCAATCTGCTCAACAGATAATCAGGGATGCTCTTTTATACAAGAGGCCCTCCAACGTCAGATGGATCTCGGATGGATCCAAGACTACCGTGAAAGAAATGACCATCAAGTCAATATGGTTCAGATCTTTGACATACGCTTGATGAATATCAGTCTAGTGGAATTACATGCTAAGCAGGTCAGGCTTGGTTTTCTGGCTCCACATGTTTATTTAGACTGTAAAGAATGATGCGAAGATGACCAAGGGTGTACGCTTATGCAAAGAACCCTTCAACATCTATTGGACCACTGGTGGCTTCTGATCTACCTGGATGAAGTCACACAATGTATTAGCATGACTGATGGGGATCCTGGTAGACATCAAAGCTGTGATATCTGCTCAACAGAAACAGATCTAGTAAAGATGCACTGCATATAAAGCCGATATGGTCGGCTACCACCGCACAATTATGAGCACTGTAGAGTATGCTCGAAAAATAACCAATGATGTTATCTCGTACGAGCAGCCCTCTAAAATCAGTTGAACTGGAAGGAGATTCGACCATGTTCAAGCTCTGGGTTGATCAACGTAATACAAGAGTACCTCCCTAGTTAGAACAAAAATGCCATTATAATCTCCGATCACGGAATAACCGAGGACGTTTATGCCATAATTCCTTTGCTCAACGAGTCAAAAGTCTCTCTTGACAGTAGAAGACTCCTCAACCTCGAACCAATTGAGGTTGCCTATGATGGTCAAAGAAATCAAAAAGCTCCTGTGGTTATCTACCTGCCAAGTCCAATACCATATAAGTTAGAAAAGGCTATCCCTTACAAGTACGGTGCAATTACCATCGAAAATGGAAAGGAAACTCAATTACCCTTTATTGTAAACATTGTCGACATCAGTCGAGTCACACAGAGCAGTCGGATCTTCAACAGAGGAGTTAGAGAACCTACCAAAGAAAAGGAACCTCAAACAGAAGTTCCCAATCAACAAGTCGGTCAATCCAGTAATCCATAACTTCTAAAGAACAACGATGAGATGCTGAAGCTCATCCAGAAAAGCGAGTACAACATTATGGATCAATTGTTGCAAACTCCGTCTCGAATTTGTATTATCTCTCCTGCTTAGTTCAGAAGCTCACAGGGAATCTCTACAGAAGGTCTTAGAACAAGCCTTTGTGGAACAAGATGTGACGGTGAGACAATTTGACAGCATCGTCTCCAACATCACTTCCTGTAATAACTTAGGATTCAGTGATGAAGAACTACTGGAAGAAGGCAAGAATCATAATATGGGACTTAACATTACAGTCAACTGCCAAGACGATCCTTTAGCCAGCATACTGGTGGACATGGGATCATCTTTGAATGTTATGCCAAAATCAACTCTGATATGACTATCATTTCAAGGAGCTCCGATGAGAGACAGTGAGATCATCGTCAAAGCCTTCAACGGATCTAGAAAAACAGTTATCGGCGAAGTCTATCTTCCCATAACCATCGGTCCTAACACTTTCCAAGTCACTTTCCAAGTCATGGACATCCGGGCAGCATACAATTATTTATTAGGGAGACCTTGGATACACGAAGCTGGGGCAGTCACTTCGACACTTCACCAGAAGCTGAAGTTTGTCAAGAATGACAAATTAGTCACAGTATGAAGCCTTAATCGTGAGCAACTTATCATCATTCTCCTGTGTAGAACTAGAAGAGGTTGTTGGAACCCAGTTCCAAGCACTCTCGGTGAGTAATGAGAATCAACCAAAAAAAGGGACGTCGATTTCCTCATACAAAGACGCTCTCAAAGTGATCGGGAGTAATGACATAAAATGATGGGGACAGATTGTAACTCCCATAAATAACAAGACACGAAAAGGTCTTGGTTTTTCTCTAACTTGTACCCAGACTACTAAGAAGGATGAAAGTTTTCGTCCCATTCAGGATTTCTTCCACAACGGAGGTTCCATCCACCTAGTGTCTCAAGAAGTACACACCATCAATGAGAGTGATTCCTATGATACATATGAAGAGTGGAAATATTACCTTAACCTTGACGGTTATATGTCTCAGGGAGAGGTGCACACGCCATTTTACTTTCCCAAGCACAGTCCAAGATATATACCGAGGTCAGACGTCAGGATGATCTATGGAGATTGTGATCCTGAGGGATGTTGTGCGCCACCTAATTCATTAGAGGAAAATAATCTAATAAAAGACAACTTTTACCATGATTATTATGATCCCCTGGATGACTTGCCTATCTGGAAGCCATACACGAAAGACTTGGGGCAAAAGAGTCAGTCGGACGATGCCTATCAGCTGAGTAACATTGAAAAGAATACCCATGTCCCCACAAAGTCATGGAATCTATACTCAGGACACTCCGAGAATGTCCAAAACCATGCTAATGAATACGCAAGGGTCGCAGGACGAGAGTTAATTAACTACGCATTTCCTGAAATCGACGTCATTGAGGAAGATGACTCCTCTATTCCCACAGAAACCTGGGATACCTTGGGACAGCCAAGCGGAAAGTATGACTTCTTAGTCAAATACACTGCTCCCGAAAGCTCTCGCATTAGATACGAGGACATCCAGCCAACTGGATGGGGAGATCCTCTTAAGAGTGTAAACACTATGAAAGATACAACAAAAGAGTTCGTTTATGACAACTCAGCATGGGAAGAAGACTCCAATGATCCTACTCCGCCAGAAATCACCGTTATTTCTGAAGACAAACCAAGAAGGAAAGTACCAGGCTTTGTGATTCACATAGGAGTTTGTCGCCATTGGGTTGCTATCGATGTCCCGAAATTCGTCCATAAGTCTAAGTAATTGCCATCTTTGTTTTAACCTTTCACCCTGCCCAGGTGAAATAGATGTTTTATAGGGCTCACTTTTCTGTAAATGTCCCCCTTCTCTTTGTCCAAAGCGGTAGAGTTTTGTTTTATAGGGCTGTATTTCAAGAATCGACAAACCATAAATAAATAATGTCATTCTGAATTCCCGCATTCATTGCTATTTTCATTTTTCATTTTTTTAGAAAATGGTAATCCTAAAAAACAGCCCAAAATAAAAACAAGCATTTTTCAGAAAATACACTGCACACACTCTTGCATTCTCTTTGTCTTTGCTAAAAAAACGAATCATCACGTCATGCAGATTGCTTGTTTTAAACCCCGTTGAAACATACGATCCAATGCCTTCTCCCAACTTTGAATTCCCGGTATTTGAGGCTGAAGAAGAAGAGGACGAAGAAATCCCAGAAGAGATCTCCCGACTACTTAGTCAGGAGGAAAGGTCTATTGAGCCTCACAAAGAGCCGTTGGAAATGGTCAATTTGGGTTCAAAGGAAGAAAAGAAAGAAGTTAAGATTGGAGCACTGCTCAGTCTAATTGTCAGAGAAGACTTGATAAAACTTCTCAAAGAGTTTCCAGATGTGTTTGATTGGTCCTACCATGACATGCCAAGGTTGGATACCAGCATCGTGGTACATTATTTGCCACTAAAAATAGAATATCCTCCAGTAAAACAAAGACTGAGAAGAACTCATCCTGATATGGCCATCAAAATTAAGGAGGAAGTGCATAAGCAGATTGACGCAGGTTTCCTTGCCACCTCAGAATACCCTCAATGGTTGGCCAACATAGTGCCGGTTCCGAAAAATGACGGAAAGGTCAAAATGTGTGTAGACTACAGGGATCTGAACAAAGCAAGTCCAAAGGATGACTCCCCCCTGCCGCACATTGACATGCTTGTAGACAGCACAACAAAATTCAAAGTCTTCTCCTTCATGGATGGATTCTCGGGCTATAATCAAATCAAAATGGCGCCGAAAGATGTGGAGAAAACTTCATTCATCACCCCATGGGGTACCTTTTGTTACAAGGTAATGTCGTTCGGTCTAAAGAACGCGGGGGTGACCTATCAAAGGGCCATGACAACTCTGTTTCATGACATGATACACAAAGAAATTGAAGTGTACGTCGATGACATGATTGCCAAGTCTAAAACAGAAGAAGAGCATGTGACACACCTATCAAAGTTATTCAAGCGTTTGAGAAAATACAAACTCCGTTTAAATCCCAATAAGTGCACGTTTGGTGTTCGCTCAGGAAATCTCTTAGGATTCATCGTCAGCCAGAAAGGAATTGAGGTTGATCCTGACAAGGTCAAGGCTATTCAAGAAATGCCTTCACCAAAGACTGAAAAACAGGTCAGAGGGTTTTTGGGACATCTAAATTACATCTCCAGATTCATATCCCTTATGACCGCGACATGCACGCCAATCTTCAAACTACCCAGAAAGAATCAAAGTTGCGTATGGACAAAAGACTGCCAAAAGGCTTTCGATAGCATCAAAGAGTATCTGCTGAATCCACCGATTCTGTCTCCTCCAGTAGAGGGAAGGCCACTGATCATCTACCTAATAGTCTTGGAAGACTCCATGGGTTGTGTACTTGGCCAACAAGACAAAGCAAAAAGAAAAGAGTCTGTCATCTACTACTTAAGCAAGAAATTCACGGACTGTGAAACTAGATACAGTATGCTCGAGAAAACTTGATGCGCTCTGGCTTAGGCAGCCAAACGTCTTCGCCAATACATGATTTGTCACACTATTTGGTTAATCTCCAAAATGGATCCGATCAAGTACTTCTTTGAAAAGCCTGCTCTCACAGGAAGGATCGCCCGTTGGTAGATGTTGTTATCAGAATATGACATCGAGTACCATGCTTAGAAAGCCGTCAAAGGAAGTTTTTTTTAGCCGATTATTTGGCTCATCAATCGATTGACGATCAGGAATCAATCGAATTTGACTTCCCAGACAAAGATGTCATGTACTTGAAAATGAAAGATTGCGATGAACCGCTACCCAACGAAGGGCCAGAGCCAAGATCCCAATGGGGACTAATATTTGACGAAGTCGTTAATACTTATGGAAATAGAATTGGGGCAATCATCGTAACTCCTCAGGGTACTGTCGCTCCCGAAAGATTTGCATCCAACGGTACAAACGCGAGAGTGGCGCAAAAGAACACAGAGTCGCCAGCAAAGTGTATTTATCCCAAGAGAGGGAAAGGAAACACTGCGTAAACCTGGAAGAAGGGAAAGAGCATGGTCACGCGACCAAGAGAACGGGTACGGGAGTCGGTTACGCGAAGGGAAGGTGTTAGCACCCCACACGTCCATCGTACTCGACGGGATCCACGCTTGCTATCTGTATCAAAGGGTGTCGTCGTCTGGAACTCCACTGCTACTAGACCGGAGAAGAAAACGAGAACGAAAAAGAACGGAGAAACGAAGAAGAAAAGAAAAGGAAGTGACTCGATAGGACGGTATCGTTGTCCTAGGCCTACGTACTCCCTCAGTGCAATGGGAAAGTCAGAGTCAACGTAGTTCGGACGAGAACTGTGGGGGAAGGTTGCTCGCCAAGACAATCACTGTCTTGTGCCTACGTATCCTCAATCGGACGAGAGAGAGGAATCAGAGCTGACGTAGTTCGTGGGTACGACCACGGATGGGTAAGTGTTTTTTATTTGAGCGACGAGCTCTTTCCTGAAAAAGAAGTTTGAAACCCAACAATCCCGAAGGATCAAAAAAGATTTGAATTTGTTTGGTGGTTTTTAGACAGAAGTGTCTTTTAAGTTGTTTCGCAACTTGCATTGAACCCAAGTCTTGAATATAGGAACGAATACTTCGCGCATCGTCCCCAACAGGACGTACACTAGGTATCCTAGAAGAATGAGAGGAAGCCCCTCAATCCCCACTTCCCACATAGAATGCTCAAGCGCAATACACGTTAACTTTTATTACGTGTCTTGAAGAAGTTTTGAGATGAGAAGAGAGACGACACAAAGGAAACTCTAAAGGGGAACTAAGAGTCCTAATGTTATCATG
This sequence comes from Lathyrus tuberosus, assembly GCA_022829125.1. NCBI lineage: Eukaryota > Viridiplantae > Streptophyta > Magnoliopsida > Fabales > Fabaceae > Lathyrus > Lathyrus tuberosus. The sequence continues at coordinate 6,321,854 of JALAZF010000087.1, read as the reverse complement.
CACGGATGTCCTATGGTTAGTGAGGTTTAGGAGAGACGACTACCTAACCTAATGCTAATCCTACTCCAAGCTTAATCAAAAATTAAGTTGGACTAGGTAGCATCTAACGGGAGAGAGTCCAAGACTTAAACAAGTCTCGAGACTCGAGGGATGAAAAGAGTGAAAGAGAAGAAGGAGAAAGAGAAGGAGAAGATAAGATACAAGATGGGGCAGCAAGTACATCATATCATAAATGTCCAACTCAAGTCAATCAACATGTTTCAAAGATTAATGCAAATCACTTCAAGTAATCATGCAAAGGTAAACATGGAAGGATGCAAGCACACTCGAATTAAATGCACAATTAAACACACATGGATCTCATACCAAAGTGAAATGAAAGAGACAAGATGAAAATAAAACAAGACCAGAACTCACATCATATCATCATTAACAATCCACATATGCAAACTAGGTTCACATTATGCAATACGATGCACCAAAGAAGTTACAAAGCAAAAGGGATGATATGCATCACATAATTCAAACCAAATGCATCCAATAATGCTCAAGTAACATGAAAATCAAATATAGAACTCAAGAGGCAGTAGCATATACATCAATGTCATATCAAACCCAAACTCAAGTCATACAAGATTAATCATCAAGCAACACATTCAAAACATGCACCAAAAGTGAGAAAGACATCCACAAAACTCAAGTCAAAATAACAACACTTTGTAAAATCAAGAACAAATAGAAAAATGAGTGAAAAGAGATGATTCCAAAGCCAAAAGTAAGCACAAACCGAACATGATCACACCATGAAAACAACTTAAGCATCATTCCATCACAAGTAAGCAAATGCACTCCAACTAGGTCAAGTATCAAAGTATGCTTCAACCAAACTTGCATCACAAACAACACTCAACCAAAAATAGCAAAGGGGATTAATAAAATCCCAAAAAATATCCAAACAGGAGCTAACTCAGTCAAGTAACAAGTGCAAAAATATCAAACCAAAACTCACAAACCAAGTATCCCAAACAAATGGACAAAGATCACTTAAGAACAATGTTTCAACATGCAAAAGAAAAGGACCAAAATGCAATATGGAAAAGTTTTAAAAATGAAACAAAAATGTTTTTATGCAATTTAATATGTCACCTAACAGATGCAAAAAGAATGGATTAAAAATGTGTTGTGGATTAGGAGAAATAAATTTCACAAGTTGGTGTGTGCAAGTGAAACAAATAAGAAAAGAAAATTAATGTAATTAATTAAAACAGATGTCAAAATAAAATAGAATGAGAAAATAAAATATGGAAAAATTTTATAAAACTAAAAATAAGTCTCATGATTTTTGTATGATTTTTAGATGCATAAAAATAATTTTAGAAATTAAAATGCAAAACAAATAATGAAAATGAGAAAAGAAAATAAAATGAGCAAGGAGGTGCAAACAGTAAATTATTCATGTTGAAAAGAAAGAAATGGGCTTAAGGGGGGTGCGAAAATTAAAGCCCAAGAGAGAGGAACCCATCAGCGAAGTCAACGAGGGAGTATGGCAATGGTCAACCTTCAGAATTAATCCTAGCCACTCCTTCAATCCAATGCGTGAAAACAAATCTCACCATAACCGCATGATCAACATTAATGAATAGATAACGGTCCAGATTAAAAGACTCACCACACTCCGCCTACTCACGCACACACCAACACGTCTGCAACCCACCATACTCCCCCATGTGCCCTGCACGCCCCTTCATTAATGTGTTGGCGAGATTTCCACCGTATGATCAATTGGACGCATTAGATTAAATCAAGGAGTCAAACGGTAATTAAAACGAAAGATGGTGATACGAGGGCGCACGGTAGTAAACATGAATGAGCTAACACGTAATCAATAAATTTAAAACACAAAATAAAAGACAAGTGGCGCATGGATAGGCGTTGGATCTGAAAATCAACGGTCAGATTATCTCTTCCTCCTCACAATCTCCCTCGCCGGACTGCACTTTCCAGCCGCCGGAGCTAGGGCTCCGGCCACCCTCTCCGGTGAGCTGTGGCGTGACTTTTTCCAGAAAATACAAATAGGTACTCCATTTTGATCAGAAAAATGAGAGGATCTCAAATATGCAATTATTTTTCACAAATAACCAACCAATAATGCAAATCGAAGAGAAACAAGTTTAGATCTAAAACTTTAAATCAACATTATGCACAAACCACACGTCCAAACTTCAAATAAAATAGCTCAGAATAATCAGTGCACATCATAGATCATTATGCATATCAAAAATTCAAGTTCTGTGAGTATGAAAAAAATCACCAACCTGAACCTTGAAGAACACGAAATACACCAAGAAATCCCTCCAAATGCTACAGATCAACTCCTTTTGATCTCTATTTGCAAAATAAATGCAAATAGAGGCTTGAATCTGGCTAGATCTTGAAGTTTGAAGATGATCCCTCTTGAATGGCACTTGATGAATTCTTCAGTATGAGCTTCAGATGATGGTTGATTCTGGTTCTACTCTCTTCACTGATTCCAAATATGAAAGAATTTCTCAAAAACACCTTATGGAGAGGGAGAAACGAAAATGAGAAAGTGAAGAGTGAAAAATGGAAACTGATCAAATGTGAGTCTCTACCCTAGCTGTGAGAGCATGAGTAACGTTATATACTCTTGATTAGTTCACTGATTGAGATTAGGAAGTGATTAGAGCTCTTGTTAATGAGATTTGAGTGAAATTGCAAAAATGCATTTTACACCACCACCACTAACTTGCACGTGGGAAGTCCTTGTTCTCAGCATAATTCACCTCCAATTTACTCCCATACCACTTCTGGATTGATTTCGGGCCTTGCACTTTCTTGGTTTGCAAGCTTTGAATTAATTTGGCATTTTTGCACTTTGTGAGAATAATGAGAAAAATGGCATGGCATGAATTGAATCAAAAGCCACAAATGATCTTCTTGACTTGTATTTTGATATTATAATGTGACATGAAGCAATTGGGAACATTACAAGTCCATTTGTGCAAAAATGCAAAAAGTGGAAAATTTGACATATAAGGAATCCATGAAGAGCACCTTGCATTGTTTTGGCCATAATTAGAGTTCCACAAATGATATGGAAATGCTCTAGTACTTTTTGGAAATGGGAGAGAAAGATCTTCAACTTTCATGTTGGAGGAAAAGTCATTTGGAGCTTCCTTGATGATGAAAAGTCAAGTTGAATGTGGAAGAAAAATTGCCAAAAATGGAAAGTTTCAATTATGGGTCATTTTCCAAATTTAGTAACCTTTGTACAACCTCTTGATTCTTGATAAATGGAACAAATCTTGACAATTGAATGCCATATGAGGATGTGAGACCTTGAAAACCATGAAAAGAAACTCAAAATTCCACAGTTGACTTTCTCCTTCACAGTTGACTTTTGCTTAGTTCACAAGCAACTGATCCACTGAACATCCTCCCCAATGAATCAATAACCAAACCCTCATCCATGAGTACTGGTGAGCATGAAGAACACCACAAGAACATGCTTGAACACATCAAGCCTTCCAAGAAGTCCTCTTGATCTTAAAAACCCTAATTGGCCCCCCTGATCAGGAGGGAAGGAATCACTTGAAATCCTTTGCCAATCTTGATCTTATGAAGATATGATGAACCCTCTGAACCACCTTGAAGCTTGAGACTTGAGAATATGGACCAAGTACTTTGATCCTGTGCTAAGAACCAATGCTATGCATAATGCAAAATGCAAGAAATGAAAAGAAACATAAGCCAGTTAGCTAAAAACAACAAGGCAAATTTTGGGGTGTTACAGCTGCCCCTATTCAATCAACTTGATCCTGAAGGTATGATAGTGACGGTTATCATGCGTTCCAAGGATTCACGGAGATTGAATACCATAAGAAACCTGAAATTTGCAATCCTCAAAGGAGGGACGACTCCACTGGGGAATAAACAATAAATGCTGCACTGTCACAACACGTACGAGTGTTGGAAACCAAAACTGTATTGAAAAGTCCTGAAATAAACACAAACGAGTGCTAGCTACGCTGGGGATGAACACGGACGAGTGTCAAAGAATCCAGGATATCAAATACGGACGGGTATTGAGAAGATACACGGACGGGTGCCAAATATTTCAATACGGACGGGTACTGAAAAGGTACACGGACGGGTGTAAGAGGTTTCAATACGGACGGGTATTGAAAAGGTACACGGACGGGTGTAAGAGGTTTCAATGCGGACGGGTACCGAAAAAAAGGGTTGTAAAACAACTTTATCGGGAATTAATCTCGTTGGGGGAATGGAAGGCAACACAGACGAGTGTCATCAAAAGGTCAATACGGACGGGTATTGAAACAAAAAAGGCGACCTCTCTGGGGATTGAATCGCAACACTGACGGGTGTCATCGAAAGATCAATACGGACGGGTATTGAAACAAAAGGTTCAAACGCAGACGGGTGCTGTAGGAAACACGGACGAGTGTCATCAAAAGGTCAATACGGACGGGTATTGAAAAGAACACGGACGGGTGTCTCCAAGGTCAATACAGACGGGTATTGAAAAAGTTCAAACACGGACGGGTGCTGAAGGAAACACGGACGAGTGTCTGACGGTAAAGCTCTTGAGGGGATAAACCAAAGGACCACCTGGGCGAAGGGGTAAAAAAGAAATCAAGGATAAACAATCCTGGCAAAACACTCTGCCGGGGTACTGTCAAATATTGCTTAACCCAACACCTGTGGAGTAAAGTCAAAAGATATCTTCCTGAAATCTGGCTTTCCTGACGAAGGAAAACTCAAACCTGGCTTATGCTTCAGATGCACATGTTTGAATTTTGCCGTAATGCTCCACACGAAGTGGAAATGCTACGCATTTGGGAGGATGCCATGCAAACAAATGCTTATGCAATGCAGGAGAGATGTCTCAGCAAAATAAATGCTGAAGACCAGAAGCAACTCCGCTGGGGATGGCAAACTAAATTGCCACTGAAACAAAGGAGAATTTGTTGAGGAGAACTTCTCCCTGCTAGGGAAGATCACAATCACCAATTCTGTCGGAGATGGACGAAACTCTAAGAGAATATCCACTTTGTTGGGGAATATCAAGATCAACAACTCTGCTGGAGATGGACGAAGCTCCGAGAGAATACCCACTCAGCCGAGGAGGGATATTAATACTGAACATGGAAACTCCACCGCTGGGGATGGCCAACTATTTCAGAACTTGGCTTCGGCGCCTGCTAAAAACGATTGGCCTTAAGACCTGCTGGGGATACCAACTCACCACCAGACTCTGATTGGGGAAATGAGCTTAATCTGCTGTTAGGGAAGTAACTTTACCCTCACCTTGCTGGGTACTAGATCAAACCATTGTCGTCGAGACTATACTTTCTGACCAACCGAGGAATGTAGACACCAGGACCCTGTGGGGATAATAACATCTTCGTCCACAAACTTCCTGTTGGAAGTACGACAACATTCACCTTAAAGCAATCAACTTCTGAGTACTCGCTGGGGAATAATAATCCAAACACGACTGCGGCTGGGTATACAATCCTCTGTACTTTGCTGAGGAAGACGATCCTCAACGACTCCGCTTGGGAGAGAAAGTAATTGTCAATATTCACCTGCTAGGGGATAACACACGCTTCCTGACTAGCTGGGGAACAAACAGCTGCCCCATGCTCCAAGGGGAGACATCACTTGCTGAAGAAAGATGTGCCAAGTCACAACCCTGGCCTGGGAAAAAAACTCTTATATCCTGCTAAGGAGGACGATCCTTAACAACTCCGCTTAGGGAATTACTTCTTTATACTCTGGTTGAGGAAGACGACCCTCGGTACTCTGATGGGGAAGAGTAATAACCTGCTGAGGACGATCAGACTTCAAAGTAGGGGAGAGCTCTACTCTACTGGGGAAAACAAGCAAGCTGCTGAGGACGATCAGACTTCACAAATGAAGAGAGCAACTCTACTGGGGGAGTACATCTGTCATCCTGCAAAACCAACAGAAAGGTCTATGCGCAGAGATGATTACATTGATCATCAACATAGTGACTGTCGCCTAAGCAATTGCCACTGTTTTCCAACTTGTGTCATAAAGCTCAACGTTTTAGCATGTAATGTTTTTATCAAAAATATCGGACATTTTCACAAACAAAACAGGTAAAAAAGAAAACAAAAGCTTTTTAACTGAAATGCAAACTTTATTGAATGAATTGGCCTGTAAATAGGCATTTACATCTGGAAGCAATTCCTGAAAAGAGGTAATTGCGCAAAAAGCAAAAGAAAATACAAATGTCGGCAATGTGGGGAACAGACATCCACCATGACTCGACTCAGCTATAACCCATATGACTTGCTCATCCGCAGATACTTTGGCCTTCGAAGACGACTAACTGGACTGATTCCTTTCCTCCGAATTTTCCAAGTGTGAACGGTGATCACAGACCGAACGCGGATCGTAGTCTTTGCTTTAAAATCCCCAACTTTTGCCTGGATCGCCCTTTTCGGGTTTTCAATCCACCGGGATACCCATTTTTGCCAAGGTTGCCTTTTCAGGTTTTCAACCTTGCGGGTTTATTCTTTTTCTTTTTATCCCTAATTTTTGCCCGAACCTTTTCTTTTTATGGTTCGCCAGGATGCCCCATTTTTGCCTGAACCTTCTTTTTGTGTTCAGCGGGTCTCTTTTATGCAAAGTATTTTTTGACTACATCCGCGTTCACAGGGGACGTAAAATCTTCGCCATCCATAGTTGAGAGTAATAAGGCTCCACCAGAGAAAACTCGTCTTACTACATATGGCCCTTCGTAATTCGGAGTCCACTTGCCCCTGTGATCTGTTTGAGGAGGAGTGATCCTTTTCAGAACTAATTCACCAGCTTGAAAACACCGAGGACGCACCTTCTGATCAAAGGCTTTCTTCATCCTACTCTGATACAACCGGCCATGCGCAATGGCTTTCAATCTCTTCTCTTCAATGAGATTCAATTCATTCAGCCGGGAACGCACCCATTCAGCTTCATCCAGCTTCACATCTGTCAAAATTCTCAAAGAAGGAATCTCAACTTCTAATGGCAAGACTGCTTCCATGCCATACACCAGTGAGAAAGGAGTTGCCCCAGTCGAGGTGCGCACCGAAGTACGATATCCATGCAAAGCGTAAGGCAACATCTCATGCCAGTCTTTGTATGTCACTACCATCTTCTGCACAATCTTCTTTATGTTCTTATTAGCCGCTTCAACAGCCCCATTCATCTTCGGACGATAGGGAGAGGAATTGTGATGTTCGATTTTAAAGCTCTGGCATAGCTCCTTCATCATCTTGTTATTCAGATTTGAACCATTATCAGTAATGATTCTCTCCGGGACTCCATACCGGCAGATGATGTCCTTCTTAATAAACCGGGCTACCACTTGTTTGGTGACATTGGCATACGATGTCGCTTCCACCCACTTCGTGAAATAATCAATAGCCACCAGGATAAAACGATGTCCATTTGACGCAGTTGGCTCGATCTTTCCAATCATGTCAATCCCCCACATAGCAAAAGGCCAAGGTGACGACAAAACATTCAGAGGAGTAGGCGGTACGTGCACCTTGTCAGCATAAATCTGGCATTTATGACATTTCCGGGCGTATTTAAAACAGTCAGACTCCATAGTCATCCAATAATACCCCGCTCTTAACAATTTTCTGGCCATAGCATGCCCATTGGCATGAGTACCGAAGGAACCTTCGTGAACCTCTTCCATCAACAAGCCTGCCTCGTGTTCCTCAACACAACGTAGCAAGACCATGTCAAAGTTTATCTTGTACAACACATCATCCTTGTTAAAAAAGAAGTTTCTTGATAACCTCCTCAATGTCTTTTTATCCTTGGAAGATGCCCCAGCTGGGTATTCCTGACTCTTCAAGAAGACTTTAATGTCATGATACCAAGGCTTGCCATCTGATACCCCTTCAACTGCAAATACAAAAGCAGGTCTATCCAAGCGCATGATTCTGATTGAGGGAGCTTCATTCCAAAGGTTCACTTTATACATTGATGACAAAGTTGCCAACGCATCAGCCATCTGATTCTCTATCCGGGGAATGTGATGGAAGTCTACTCTGTCAACGAAAGGTAACAATCTTCTGGCATAATTGTTATATGGAACGAGATTTACTTGACGAGTCTCCCATTCTCCTGTAATCTGATTCACCACCAACGCAGAATCACTATAAACATCGAGGTTCTTGATTCTCAAATCAATTGCTTCTTCTAACCCCATGATGCATGCTTCATACTCCGCCTCATTGTTGGTGCATATGAACGCTAATCGGGCAGTAAAGGGTATATGAGAGCCCTGTGGAGTCGTAATGATTGCCCCGATTCCGTTGCCATATGAGTTAACAGCCCCATCAAAAACCATCTTCCACTGAGATCCAATCTCAGGTCCTTCATCAGGCAAAGGCTCTTCACAATCCTTCATCTTCAGATACATGATATGTTCATCCGAAAATTCGAACTTCATCGGTTGATAATCCTCAATTGGCTGTTCAGCGAGATATTCTGACAAAATACTTCCCTTAATGGCCTTTTGGGAAACATACTGAATATCATATTCTGTCATAACCATCTGCCAACGGGCTATTCTACCAGAAAGTGCTTGCTTCTCAAACACATACTTGATTGGATCCATCTTCGAAATCAAAAGGGTTGTATGGTTTAACATATACTGCCTCAAACGCTTAGCGGCCCAAGCGAGTGCACAACATGTTTTCTCCAGCATCGAGTATCTTGACTCGCAGTCAGTAAACTTCTTACTCAGGTAATAGATGGCGTGCTCTTTTTTACCTGACTCGTCTTGTTGACCGAGCACACAACCCATTGAATTCTCAAGAACCGTGAGATACATAATCAAAGGTCGTCCTGGCACTGGCAGCATAAGGACCGGAGGTTCCTGCAAGTATTCTTTAATCTTTTCAAATGCCTTTTGACAATTTTCATTCCACCTGACCGCTTGATCTTTTCTTAGCAACTTGAAGATTGGTTCACACGTGGCTGTGAGATGCGAGATGAACCTAGCAATGTAATTCAATCTCCCCAAGAAACCACGAACCTCTTTTTCTGTTTTCGGCACAGGCATTTCTTGTATGGCTTTTACCTTTGCAGGATCAACCTCAATACCTTTTTCACTAACAATAAACCCCAGCAATTTTCCTGATCTCACCCCGAAGGTGCACTTGTTCGGATTCAACCTCAGTCTGAACTTCCTTAACCTTTCAAATAACTTTTGAAGATTCACCAGGTGTTCTTCTTCCATCTATGACTTCGCAATCATGTCATCAACATAGACTTCAATCTCTTTGTGAATCATATCATGAAAGAGAGTCACCATCGCCCGCTGGTAAGTTGCCCCTGCATTTTTCAATCCAAAGGGCATCACTTTGTAGCAGAAAGTTCCCCACGGTGTTATGAACGTTGTTTTCTCCATGTCCTCTGGGGCCATCTTGATTTGGTTATACCCAGAGAAGCCATCCATGAAGGAAAACATAGAATACTGAGCAGTATTGTCAACTAACACGTCAATGTGAGGGAGCGGGAAATCATCCTTTGGGCTTGCTCTATTCAAATCCCTGTAATCAACACACATCCTGACCTTCCCATCCTTCTTAGGTACAGGCACGATGTTAGCAACCCATGGAGGATAATTTGTTACGGCAAGAAATCCGGCGTCTAGCTGCTTCTGAACCTCTTCCTTGATTTTGACAGACATCTCTGGTTTAGTTCTTCTCAACTTTTGCTTGACCGGAGCACAACCTTCTTTGAGTGGTAGCCGGTGTACAACAATATCAGTATCCAGCCCGGGCATGTCTTGGTAAGACCAGGCGAAGATGTCCACATACTCACGGAGCATTTCAATCAATCTTCCCTTGACACTGTCTTCCAACGCAGCCCCTACTCTTACTTCCTTTCTAGCGTCCTCGGTTCCCAGATTCACAATCTCGATTTCCTCCTGATGAGGTTGGATGACTCTCTCCTCTTGCTTCAACAATCTGGCCAACTCTTCGGGCAGTTCACACTCTTCGTCAGCCTCTTCTTCAGCCTGATAAATTGGATTGTCAAAGTCATACCGAGCTATAGCTGAGTCATGATCGGTGTCATCTGGACAAAAAGACCTGCAATGATTTATGAGGTATGTTTTATTATGATGCAACAAAAGAAACACATTGCCATTTTGATGTGGGTTTTTTTAATGCATAAAAATAAAAACAGAAAGACAGAGATCAAAATATTTGAGTGTGAAAAGTCCTTTATTGATGATAAAGCAAAACATGCGACAGTTAAAAGCCCTACAAACAGAATCACTACGTCTTGGGCAGAACGTAGGATTAACAAAATAGGAAAACAAAGCAATTACTCGAAGCCTGTCACTTGAATGATTTTCTCGGAAGACCAGTTGTGTAGACTTTCCCCTGGGGCACAAGGACGGATCCAGCTATCCATGTCACAATCACTGTCTCCTTCTTCATCAATAGCATTAACTCTGTCGAAGAAAACTCCTGCGCTAGTGAACCGGACAGGGCCATAGAATTTTGGGGGATCCTCATCCCTCTTGGATGGCTTGTATCCCAATCCATAAGTATCCTTCTTTTTCTGGACTTCAACCACCCGGCCCCACCTCTGTGAGCCACCAGCTTCAACCACAGCTTTGGCGTCTCTCAACGAAGACATGGAACCCTCAGGTTGATTTGCCACTACGGGCTGCACTACAGCTTCAGACTAAACAACTTCTTCAGAAACTTTCACCTTCTCAAATCCCTGGCACAACGTCTCGTGGATTTCCCCATCCACTTCCACGTATTTGAAGGTTGACAGCCGACTGATCATTATGTCTTCTTCTCCGCACACTGTCACTATGTGACCATCAACCATATACTTCAGCTTTTGATGCAAAGTGGAAGTTACAGCACCTGCCCCATGGATCCAAGGACGACCCAATAAACAGCTGTACGCTGGCTGAATATCCATAATGTAAAACGTTGCATTAAAGATTTTCGGTCCAACCTTGATTGGAAGCACAATCTCGCCAAAAATAGATCTCTTCGAGCCATCAAAAGCTCGCACCACCAAGTCGCTTGGTGTACAAATAAGTCCTCGAGTATCCAACTTCATTAACGCTTTCTTGGGTAATACATTCAACGATGAACCAGTGTCAACCAAGACATGTGACATCAGCGAGCCACGACATTCGATCGAAATATGCAGGGCATTGTTATGATTCCTGCCAGCAGAAGTCAAGTCAAGATCTGTAAAACCCAGGCCGTTACCCGCATTCACGTGCGCTACAACCCCTTCCAGCTGATTAACAGAAATCTCTTGAGGAACGTATGCTGCATTCAAAACCTTCAAAAGAGCATTCCTGTGAGCCTCAGAACACAAGAGCAGAGACAGAATAGAGATCTTGGACGGGGTCTGATGTAATTGGTCCATGATCTTATAATCACTTTTTCGGATGAGCCTCATAAATTCCTCTACATTTTCCGAAAAAGCATCGTCAACCGGCTTCACTGTAGATTCCACAATCACTGGAGTCTGAACAGAACCATCCATCGCCTGTTTTCCTCTATCCTGCCTAGAGGTACTGGGTTGATCGTTAACCGGAGGGAGCACTCTACCACTTCTGGTTATGGCATCAGTCTCAACTTTAACCCCTGAACTAGAACCCACTGGTGAAGTATTCATTAGCTCTTGCTTTTGCCCATTGACAAACACCTCTGCACCATAATTCCACGGAATAGCCTTAGAACTCTCGTATGGAATGGGTCCGGCCCTTGTGATAATGACTGGAGGTGGCCTTGCTGGACCAGAAATAGTAATTGTTTTGAATGGAATAGTGATAGTGGCAACCTTCTCACTAACAACCTCTTCTAGCTGATTACCTCTGTCAAACTGTAAACAGCCCTCATCAATCAGATTCTGAATACCCCTCTTCAACGCATCACAACCATTAGCCTTTATCAAACAATCTGAGCAGTTCTCACCACAGCCCGGATAGACATCACCTTTCAATAACCTGTTCTTAACCACCACCAATGGAGTCTTCAGTTCCTCCACATCCATGATCAAATTCAAAGTTTCACAGTCCTCAATTATAGCATTCACCCTTGGCCCATTGTGATTAGGCATCGGGTTCTGAATAACATTGGGTCCGTCATTCGAGAAATTGATGGCTTTAGAGTCCACAAGGTCCTGCACCTTGTGCTGAAACGCCCTGCACTTCTCCACCGTGTGCCCAGGGGCACCAGAATGAAAATCGCAGTGTGCGTTAGCATCGTAGCCCCGTGGGAGTTCCCCTGTTGGTGGCGCCAAGGTACGAAGCTCAACTAGGCGCAACTGCAGCAAGTGTTGCAACAACTATGCATATGACATTGGGGGTTGATCAAAATGCCTCTCTGCATTCCTCTGTCTGTTCTGATACTGACCCTACTGCCTATTCTGATTAGCATTACCCCTTTGTTGTTGTGGTGGAGGTAATGTTGCTGGGATGGTTACTGATGCTACCTGTTGATTGTTAAACTGGCGCTGTTTCCCTTTTCCCCTGTGAGATGATACAGCGTTGGTCTCTCCTTTCTTCTTATAATTATCAAACGGCTTTTTTCCCTGTCCGGAAGACGATCCATCACCGCTAGAAACCTTCCCAGCCTTAATTCCCACCTCTATCTTCTGTCCAATAGCAATCACATCTGCAAACTTGCCTAGAGAACAAGGCAAAAGCTTTTCATAGTAGTGCTTCGGCAGTGTGTCCATGAACATGTCTAGCATCTCTTTCTCTAGCATTGGTGGCTGCACCCTAGCCGCCAATTCACGCCACCTTTGCGCGTATTCTTTGAAACTCTCATCATTCTTCTGGGACATGCTCAACAGCTGAGTTCTGTTGGGAGCCATGTCCGTGTTGTACTGATAATGCTTGATGAAAGCTGCAGCTAGCTCTCTCCAGGTACGCACATCTCTGCTTTCTAGCCCCATGTACCATTCCAAAGACGCGCCAGACAGGCTGTCTTGGAAGAAGTGCATCATTAACTTTTCATCCTTAGCGTGAGCAGCCATCTTCCTGGTATAGGCCTTCACATGAGTCCTTGGGCAGGTAGAACCATTATACTTTTCTAGCGTAGGAATCTGAATCTTGTGTGGAATAACAATATCAGGGACCAACCCTAGGTCGTCCAAATCAATCCCCAAATCATCCTGTTTCACCACTCCTTTCAATTGAGCTTCGATTAAACGGATTCTTTCATCACTGACCACAGGAAGGGCAGCATCTAGACTCCTGACCGAGAACACATCGTCCTGTTGATCATCAAAATGATGGCCATGGATAGCCCGAACAGTACTTCCCTCTCCAACCACTGTAGGAATTCTGCCCTGTCCACCAGCACCAACTCCGCCCGGAGGGATATTACGGTTAATAAGACCACCGTGTAGGATACCATTTTCGTCGACCTGTGCCACTAACGGCTGAACCAGAGTTCTGAACTCGTTCTGACTTTGCACCACACCCTGCATCATTTCCATGAACTGGTCGATGCGAGCTTGCATAGCGGCCATATCTTCTTGAACTTTGTCCATCACTCTGTTTTGATTGAGCCTGCTAGAATAACGATGAATTAGTTGATCAATCCTGACTGAAAGAAAGAGAGAACATAAGAAAACCAGAGAAACCCAAGAAAACCTGCAATGCAAAGAATGAATATGATTATGCAAAATGCAGATGCAACAAACATATTTGAACATTTCCAAGGTATATCCGCTTTGATTCCATTCCAAGCAACCGGGCCAAGGATTAGACGCAATATCGGAAAATAAATCCGACCCAGAAATACCACCGGATCCAACCACTGGAAACCAATCACAAAAATAGAAAACTACCAAGGCAAAAATATCCGAATCAAACATTCTATTATCAAGATGGAAGAATTCATACAAACAAAGTCAATCGTAACCAACGGTGATTCCATCAACAATCCTGATGGTAACCACATAAAAACAGATACACAATACACTACAATTCTACTCCAAACAGGCTAGCCTCTACTTCTTCCAGAAGATTCAAAGTGTCAGGATGTGCCGGTCGCGAGATTAGCCCTTTGATTAAACTGTTTCTCTTTGCAATCTCTTGGTTCAGCGTTACAATCTGTTCTTTAGCGTTGCTACTTTCATGCCTTACCTTCTTGATTCCAACTTGTAATTTGAGCTCTTCAATCTCCTTTTGGGATTCTTTCCACTTGTTGAAGAAATGCTTCCCCTTTTCTTTCGCCTTTTGCAGCTCTTTGTTTAGCACCTCGTTTTCGACTTGGACCTCACTCCACATCTTTTGATAAACATCAAGCTTGGTTTCAGTCGTAGCCAAAAGCTTCTTAGTTGTCCTGGTGGTCTGGCTTGAGGTCTCTGCTGCCATGCTGATCTTCTTGAAATACTGAATTCTGCTATCCAGATCATTTTCTGTCTTCTTCAGACGCTCAGTCGACTCTTTGACCTGCCACTTCAGCTTCAAATTGTCATGCAAAGCTCCTTGCAGCTGACTACTCATACCGGAATTCTCTGCTCTCAATTCTTGCACCAACTTCTGTTGCTTGTTGAACTCTTCAATAGGCACAGTAAGTCTTTCCTCCACACTCTCTGGATACAAGGGAGACGCCCGATCAAAAGGTAAATAGAACTCTTCTACCCTCTTTTTCACCCATTCAACATACGGAGCGAAAGCTTGGTTATTGGGTTTCCCCAAAACAGTTTTACCTATCTTCTGTCTGTTGAGCCAGGCTTGAGAAGCTTCTTGTGCAATAGCTACACCATCAGTCATATGAAAATACAAGGATTCTTCCAAATTTTTTTCAGCTGGAGGATCTCTTAGGGCGTACCCAAACTGCCTGATAGCCAAAGATGGGTTGTAGTTAATACCTCCCTTTCTTCCGATCAAAGGTACATTAGGATACCTGCCACAGTTATGTAGAATATCAGTCCCCAACAAACCCTTATCCACCCATAGAATGTCTTTAGCAGCTAATCCTATCAGACGCTTACTCCACTCTAAAGAAGTCTTCGAATCCACAAAAGCACCGGATTGGGGTAAACGTTTGGCAAACCACTTGTAGAAGAGAGGTGCGCAACAACAAACCACACCACCTCGCTTTTTCTCATTCCTGTTATATAGAGCGTAATGGAGATCACCTAACAAAGTCGGTACCGGATTCTGAGCTGTAAATATCTGAATAGCATCCGTATCGACGAAGTCAGACTCATTAGGGAATAACACAATGCCATATATACACAGAGCTAATATTGCATTGAAAGCCCTCCACCTATTCTCCTTAGCTTCCTCTCGAGCCCTCTTTACCAAGTACTCCAAATGATACCCTCGGGATTTTCCTTTCTTAGAAAAATTATCCTCCACTGTAGATCTGCTCAAATAAAGAGCCTCAGACACTACCTGGAAATCACACTCTCCTTGGGAACCACAGAAAGGAACACCTTCTTTGACAGGAATCCGCAAGATATTGGAGTATTCCTCCAGGGTAGGAACCAACACATAATCTGGCATCACGAAGCACCTCAGGGAAGGATCATAAAACTGCATCAAGGTGTGTAGCCCATTATATTCATATTTACTGAGACTCCGAACCAGGGACAGTATCCAACCATACTTCTCTTCAAAGGTCCCCAAAACATCCGGACCAGCTATACTCTGTAAACTGCTCAAAGGACCAAGAGTGATCTTCGGAAACTTGTAGATGATGATATTCTTCTTACCCCTCTTAGTGTCCATCCCTAAGAACGCCCTCTGATTGGAATCAAAGACTAGATACTACCTGAAAATGCACAAACATGAATGTCAGATAAATGGAATGCAATGCAGAGCACGGGATCAAGGTATCCACATAAACTGGCTGCACTGTGCTGACTGAACAAATCAAGGCTCTATACCAAAACTCAGAATCAACAACAACCATAGTGATAACAATAGAAAACCGGGTCGGTTGATGGTCACGGTTACCTGCAAACCTGTAAACAAACCATCCCTCTCACATGTGGGTACTAGGATGTTCAGTATCCCGGGCTCTCAGGTCGAGAAATGATGATACGTTCACCATTTCTGGTTTGGCATCATCATCAATCGAGGAGGCCTCAACTGATTCTCCAAAAACGAAAGATCCTCAGCTTCATAGGTTTGAGAAGCAATAGCACATTCAGCCCGAAGGATACAATGCTACCGCCAATCAAAGAGGTCGTCTGCTGATTCTCTTTCAAAAAGAAGGATCCTATGGCAAGTTCCCAGCATTGGGTCCTCAGATCGAGAGTGTGCAATGGGTTTTCCACAGAAAGTGGGCTGCCACTGTCACATCCCGGGAGGAGTGCCGCAACTGAGTCCTCGGGAATGGTCATCAGAGTCGACGATTCCTCTAGAGAATAACTACTGGCCTGTATCAGCATACAGTAGCAGAAAGCTCCGGATAGAACCTCGTCTGATTGTAGGGATCGTGATCACCCGCACGTGGCCAACACCACGGGAGCGTCACGCCTGCCCACGCTAAAGCCTAGGTGTATACTCGAGCCTGTGTATTGAGCCCATCTCTCAGGACATCCCAACCCGCCAAACAGAATAACAGCCAGCACAGCGCAGTATATCCAGTATGACAATATAAAATGCAATGCGATAAAAGCTGTAAAAACAGTAAAGCAGTAAAGCAAAAATACGGTAAACAACAGTACAGTAATATACAACAAAGCAAAGCACCATAGAAACACCCAACAACAACAAACAGACAAGCGCTAGGATTGACTCGCTAAAGGGGAAGGACCAGCAGTAGGTCAACCAGAGTCCCCAGCAGAGTCGCCAGCTGTCGCTCCCGAAAGATTTGCATCCAACGGTACAAACGCGAGAGTGGCGCAAAAGAACACAGAGTCGCCAGCAAAGTGTATTTATCCCAAGAGAGGGAAAGGAAACACTGCGTAAACCTGGAAGAAGGGAAAGAGCATGGTCACGCGACCAAGAGAACGGGTACGGGAGTCGGTTACGCGAAGGGAAGGTGTTAGCACCCCACACGTCCATCGTACTCGACGGGATCCACGCTTGCTGTCTGCATCAAAGGGTGTCGTCGTCTGGAACTCCACTGCTACTAGACCGGAGAAGAAAATGAGAATGAAAAAGAACGGAGAAACGAAGAAGAAAAGAAAAGGAAGTGACTCGATAGGACGGTATCGTTGTCCTAGGCCTACGTACTCCCTCAGTGCAATGGGAAAGTCAGAGTCAACGTAGTTCGGACGAGAACTGTGGGGGAAGGTTGCTCGCCAAGACAATCGCTGTCTTGTGCCTACGTATCCTCAATCGGACGAGAGAGAGGAATCAGAGCTGACGTAGTTCGTGGGTACGACCACGGATGGGTAAGTGTTTTTTATTTGAGCGACGAGCTCTTTCCTGAAAAAGAAGTTTGAAACCCAACAATCCCGAAGGATCAAAAAAGATTTGAATTTGTTTGGTGTTTTTTAGACAGAAGTGTCTTTTAAGTTGTTTCGCAACTTGCATTGAACCCAAGTCTTGAATATAGGAACGAATACTTCGCGCATCGTCCCCAACAGGACGTACACTAGGTATCCTAGAAGAATGAGAGGAAGCCCCTCAATCCCCACTTCCCACATAGAAGGCTCAAGCGCAATACACGTTAACTTTTATTACGTGTCTTGAAGAAGTTTTGAGATGAGAAGAGAGACGACACAAAGGAAACTCTAAAGGGGAACTAAGAGTCCTAATGTTATCATGCACGGATGTCCTATGGTTAGTGAGGTTTAGGAGAGACGACTACCTAACCTAATGCTAATCCTACTCCAAGCTTAATCAAAAATTAAGTTGGACTAGGTAGCATCTAACGGGAGAGAGTCCAAGACTTAAACAAGTCTCGAGACTCGAGGGATGAAAAGAGTGAAAGAGAAGAAGGAGAAAGAGAAGGAGAAGATAAGATACAAGATGGGGCAGCAAGTACATCATATCATAAATGTCCAACTCAAGTCAATCAACATGTTTCAAAGATTAATGCAAATCACTTCAAGTAATCATGCAAAGGTAAACATGGAAGGATGCAAGCACACTCGAATTAAATGCACAATTAAACACACATGGATCTCATACCAAAGTGAAATGAAAGAGACAAGATGAAAATAAAACAAGACCAGAACTCACATCATATCATCATTAACAATCCACATATGCAAACTAGGTTCACATTATGCAATACGATGCACCAAAGAAGTTACAAAGCAAAAGGGATGATATGCATCACATAATTCAAACCAAATGCATCCAATAATGCTCAAGTAACATGAAAATCAAATATAGAACTCAAGAGGCAGTAGCATATACATCAATTTCATATCAAACCCAAACTCAAGTCATACAAGATTAATCATGAAGCAACACATTCAAAGCATGCACCAAAAGTGAGAAAGACATCCACAAAACTCAAGTCAAAATAACAACACTTTGTAAAATCAAGAACAAATAGAAAAATGAGTGAAAAGAGATGATTCCAAAGCCACAAGTAAGCACAAATAGAACATGATCACACCATGAAAACAACTTAAGCATCATTCCATCACAAGTAAGCAAATGCACTCCAACTAGATCAAGTATCAAAGTATGCTTCAACCAAACTTGCATCACAAACAACACTCAACCAAAAATAGCAAAGGGGATTAATAAAATCCCAAAAAATATCCAAATAGGAGCTAACTCAGTCAAGTAACAAGTGCAAAAATATCAAACCAAAACTCACAAACCAAGTATCCCAAACAAATGGACAAAGATCACTTAAGAACAATGTTTCAACATGCAAAAGAAAAGGACCAAAATGCAATATGGAAAAGTTTTAAAAATGAAACAAAAATGTTTTTATGCAATTTAATATGTCACCTAACAGATGCAAAAAGAATGGATTAAAAATGTGTTGTGGATGAGGAGAAATAAATTTCACAAGTTGGTGTGTGCAAGTGAAACAAATAAGAAAAGAAAATTAATGTAATTAATTAAAACAGATGTCAAAATAAAATAGAATGAGAAAATAAAATATGGAAAAATTTGATAAAACTAAAAATAAGTCTCATGATTTTTGTATGATTTTTAGATGCATAAAAATAATTTTAGAAATTAAAATACAAAACAAATAATGAAAATGAGAAAAGAAAATAAAATGAGCAAGGAGGTGCAAACAGTAAATTATTCATGTTGAAAAGAAAGAAATGGGCTTAAGGGGGGGTGCGAAAATTAAAGCCCAAGAGAGAGGAACCCATCAGCGAAGTCAACGAGGGAGTATGGCAATGGTCAACCTTCAGAATTAATCCTAGCCACTCCTTCAATCCAATGCGTGAAAACAAATCTCACCACAACCGCATGATCAACATTAATGAATAGATAACGGTCCAGATTAAAAGACTCACCACACTCTGCCTACTCACGCACACACCAACACGTCTGCAACCCACCATACTCCCACATGTGCCCTGCACGCCCCTTCATTAATGTGTTGGCGAGATTTCCACCGTATGATCAATTGGACGCATTAGATTAAATCAAGGAGTCAAACGGTAATTAAAACAAAAGATGGTGATACGAGGGCGCACGGTAGTAAACATGAATGAGCTAACACGTAATCAATAAATTTAAAACACAAAATAAAAGACAAGTGGCGCATGGATAGGCGTTGGATCTGAAAATCAACGGTCAGATTATCTCTTCCTCCTCACAATCTCCCTCGCCGGACTGCACTTTCCAGCCGCCGGAGCTAGGGCTCCGGCCACCCTCTCCGGTGAGCTGTGGCGTGACTTTTTCCAGAAAATACAAATAGGTACTCCATTTTGATCAGAAAAACGAGAGGATCTCAAATATGCAATTATTTTTCACAAATAACCAACCAATAATGCAAATCGAAGAGAAACAAGTTTAGATCTAAAACTTTAAATCAACATTATGCACAAACCACACGTCCAAACTTCAAATAAAATAGCTCAGAATAATCAGTGCACATCATAGATCATTATGCATATCAAAAATTCAAGTTCTGTGAGTATGAAAAAAATCACCAACCTGAACCTTGAACAACACGAAATACACCAAGAAATCCCTCCAAATGCTACAGATCAACTCCTTTTGATCTCTATTTGCAAAATAAATGCAAATAGAGGCTTGAATCTGGCTAGATCTTGAAGTTTGAAGATGATCCCTCTTGAATGGCACTTGATGAATTCTTCAGTATGAGCTTCAGATGATGGTTGATTCTGGTTCTACTCTCTTCACTGATTCCAAATATGAAAGAATTTCTCAAAAACACCTTATGGAGAGGGAGAAACGAAAATGAGAAAGTGGAGAGTGAAAAATGGAAACTGAGCAAATGTGAGTCTCTACCCTAGCTGTGAGAGCATGAGTAAGGTTATATACTCTTGATTAGTTCACTGATTGAGATTAGGAAGTGATTAGAGCTCTTGTTAATGAGATTTGAGTGAAATTGCAAAAATGCATTTTACACCACCACCACTAACTTGCACGTGGGAAGTCCTTGTTCTCCGCATAATTCTCCTCCAATTTACTCCCATACCACTTCTGGATTGATTTTGGGCCTTGCACTTTCTTGGTTTGCAAGCTTTGAATTAATTTGGCATTTTTGCACTTTGTGAGAATAATGAGAAAAATGGCATGGCATGAATTGAATCAAAAGCCACAAATGATCTTCTTGACTTGTATTTTGATATTATAATGTGACATGAAGCAATTGGGAACATTACAAGTCCATTTGTGCAAAAATGCAAAAAGTGGAAAATTTGACATATAAGGAATCCATGAAGAGCACCTTGCATTGTTTTGGCCATAATTAGAGTTCCACAAATGATATGGAAATATTCTAGTACTTTTTGGAAATGGGAGAGAAAGATCTTCAACTTTCATGTTGGAGGAAAAGTCATTTGGAGCTTCCTTGATGATGAAAAGTCAAGTTGAATGTGGAAGAAAAATTGCCAAAAATGGAAAGTTTCAATTATGGGTCATTTTCCAAATTTAGTAACCTTTGTACAACCTCTTGATTCTTGATAAATGGAACAAATCTTGACAATTGGATGCCATATGAGGATGTGAGACCTTGAAAACCATGAAAAGAAACTCAAAATTCCACAGTTGACTTTCTCCTTCACAGTTGACTTTTGCTTAGTTCACAAGCAACTGATCCACTGAACATCCTCCCCAATGAATCAATAACCAAACCCTCATCCATGAGTACTGGTGAGCATGAAGAACACCACAAGAACATGCTTGAACACATCAAGCCTTCCAAGAAGTCCTCTTGATCTTAAAAACCCTAATTGGCCCCCCTGATCAGGAGGGAAGAAATCACTTGAAATCCTTTGCCAATCTTGATCTTATGAAGATATGATGAACCCTCTGAACCACCTTGAAGCTTGAGACTTGAGAATATGGACCAAGTACTTTGATCCCGTGCTAAGAACCAATGCTATGCATAATGCAAAATGCAAGAAATGAAAAGAAACATAAGCCAGTTAGCTAAAAACAACAAGGCAAATTTTGGGGTGTTACAGGTACCCATATTCCTTTCAGTGCCAGACTGACATTCAAATGCACAAACAATGAGGCCAAATATGGAGCTTGCATCATGGGTCTCGAAGAAGCAATCGATATAAGGATAAAGAATTTGGATGTGTATAGAGACTCAGCCCTGGTTATAAATCAGATCAAAGGAGAGTGGAATACATACCAATCGGGATTGATTCCTTACAAAGATTACGTGAGAAGGTTATTACCATTCTTCAACAGAATCGAGTTTCATCATATTCCTCGTGAAGAAAACCACATGGCTGATGCACTAGCCACTTTCTCTTCCATGATTACTGTAAATCATTGGAATGACGTACCTAAGATTGACATAATGCGGCTTGAAAGGCCCACTTACATCTTCGCAATGGAAGTAGTCATCGACGACAAACCCTGGTATCATGATATCAAATGCTTCCTCCAAAGGCAAGAGTACCCACCTGGGGCATCAAGAAAAGACAGGAAGACTCTCAAAAGACTGGCTGGCAATTTCCAATGATACGCTCTATAAGAGAAACATCGACATGGTTTTGCTCATGTGCGTAGACCGACAAGAAGCAAACATGTTAATGAAAGAAATTCACGAAGGATCCTTTGGCACTCATGCCAATGGACATACAATGGTGAGAAAAATTCTGAGAGCAGGATATTACTGGCTGACAATGGAATTCGATTGCTACAAGTACATGAGGAGGTGTCACAAGTGTCAGATATACGCTGACAAAATCCATGTACCGCCAACGCATCTCAAAGTTTTTTCTTCTCCATGGTCTTTTTCTATATGGGGAATCGACATGATTGGCATGATAGAACCCAAAGCTTCAAACGGACATCGGTTCATCCTGGTAGCCATTGAGTACTTCACCAAGTGGGTCGAAGCAGTGTCATACACCCATGTAACCAGACAAGTGGTGGTCCGATTTATCAAGAACAATCTCATCTGCCGTTATGGTGTTCCAAGATAGATCATTATGGATAATGGATCTAACTTGAACAATAAGATGATGAAAGAGTTATGTCCTGAGTTCAAGATGGAACACCATAACTCATCTCCCTACCGGCCTAAGATGAACAGAGCGGTAGAAGCGGCTAACAAGAATATCAAGAAAATCATTCAAAAGATGGTTGTAACCTACAAAGATTGGAACGAGATGTTACCCTTTGCTCTTCAGGGTTATCGCACATCTGTTCGCACCTCAACAGGGGCAACCCCTTTCTCTCTAGTATATGGCATGGAGGCAGTGCTCTCCATAGAAGTAGAGATCCCATTGTTATACCCCAAATTTTACCCTCAGATCCTCAGATCATTTCATATCATCTTAAGTCATTTTTTTTTAGCTAAACATCTCATTAATCATTCATTCTAGTCGATTTTTGACATTTCCTTGCCATTTTCTTCTTTGTTTTATTTTATTGTTATTTAGACCTTTTTCGTAGCTTATTTAAATTTAATCTAGTTTTAAATCCAAAATAGTACTTTTTTTAAGTTAATTCATTTCCAACTTAATTATTTTAAATTTAGCTTATTTTACTTTAGTTTAAATTTGATTCAGTTATTTGTAATTTTTAGTGTAATCGTAATTTATTTTAATTCTCGTTTAGTTTTTATTTTAGTCTAGTCAAATTAGATTAATTTCTTTTTTAAAATTTACCTTTATTTCATTTTTAATTTATTTAGTTTAAGTTTAGTAATTTAATTTAATTGTAGTTTGATTTTAATTTAAACCATCTTTATAGCTTTTATTTGATTTGTTTTTTTTTACAATTTTATTTTATTGAAATTCAATTTTAATTTTCTTATTACAAAATACCAAAAATATATGTTGTTCATTTTTCTGCACTTCTAGTTGTCTTTTAGTCAAAACCTCAAACCAAGTTGCTTTGTAAACATTTCTGCTACAGCACACACAGCAGCCTGCTACTCGCCCCAAGCTACCAGCCACACTACCAAAACCAAACAACTCTCCAAAACCGTATAACAAGTACAAACTTTCCCTCGAAAGCAGCTTCCAAAAGCCTATAACCCGCCAAACTTCTGCTATCCTGCGCTATGCACAAACAACAACACCTGCTACAAAAGACAGTAAAACCACCCCTCTAAGGGGCAAACATACCCTTCAGCGAGCATTCTTCCTCCCAACAACATCAATCGCTCCACAAAAGCCAAGCCTCACCTGCTGAAAACAAAAAAGAGTAACCTAACCTTCAAACCCAATCACTCTTTCTTCAACAAATTCCAAACCAATAACTCAAATTTTCCATCCAAAATCAAATACAAAACCTTCAACCTTTGCCCCCTGTTTCGAATCGTCAGCATCCTCCTAAAACCTTCATAAACCATTTTCAATCCTCACTTTCAAACAACACAAATTAACCTTCATCAACATTCAGCAACCATACCAAATCAAACCTTCAATCTCTACCCTTTCAAATCGCACAAGACCTCCTTCAACCAAGACAACCCCTCCATCTTCAAACCAAACAGTAACCACACAATCACCCCAAATCTTCTTCACTAAACTCATCACAAATCTAAATCAACACACAAAACCAGAACCACCTTCTTCTCTGAACCGAACCACAAAACCTCCGCCTCAAAAACTCCCTCACCAAAACCTCAGAACAAATCAAAAGGAGGAGAGGAGAGAAATCGAAACAAAACAAAAACACCCACAAACTTGAGATTAATTCAAAAACCGAAATAGTGAGGAAGGCGAGTTCGAGAGAGGGTTGTAGGTTCTCCTCTTGCGTTTCATGATTTGTTCGTGTTCTCGGTTCTTGTCGACCACTGAATCGTCTTTCCGTCGTGTTCTTCATTATTTTTGTTTGCCGTTTCAAAAAGGAGAGAAGTGAGGATGATGCGTTGATGTTATTACGTTTGGAGTCTTTTTAGCTTTGACCTTTCAATTGTCCAAGACACTTTATTTAAAAAAAAAGGTTTATGTGATATAGATGTTGGACCGGGTTTTAGGGCTTGCAGCCCGTTTTGTTTTTATATTATTGTGTCACGGCTGTTTCCTCGTTGGAGAGGTGATGGGCTTCAAGCCCATATGATCATCTCCTTCATTTTGTTTCCTTTTTAACCCCTCCTTAGTGTTTTAGAAAAATGATAATACTTTATTTTTAAAAGTTTATAATCTTTTTATTTCTCTTTCGGTTCCTCACTATTCTATTTTGATTCTTATCTTCAATATAGTTCCATTTTCATTTTGGCATTCAATAGGATTTTCAATTTCTTTTATTTTGGCCAATGACATAAAAACATCATAATATTGTTGATTTTTGCAAATCAATAAATTTTGATTATATGAGGCCATATTTTTCCTTTTAGTTGGTCAATGAAAGTCTAACAAAAAGATTATCGATTTTATCGAGTTAAATCTTGATTTAGACGAGACCACCTTTATTTTCATTATTTTAGCCAATGATATTACAAAATCATGACTTAGTTGATTTATTCAAAATGACTAAAAGTCTTGATATGTATGAGGCTCATTTCATTTTTTATTTTGTTGGTCAATGAAAGTTAAATATCGAGATTATCGATTTACCGATATAAATCTTGATTAAATACGAGATCGACTTTATTTTTCATTTCAATCCAATTTTCATATTTGGGCCGATGATATCACAAAAATCACGACTTGTCGATCTATTCAAAATCACTAAAGTCGTGATGTATATGAGGCCACCTCTTTTATTTTTTTATACCGGTCAATGAAAGTCCAACATCATAGATTATCGATTTCTCGATTAAATCATGATTAAAACGAGACCGACTTTATTTTCACTTCCTATCGCATTTATATTCATTTTCATGTTTCGATCAATGAAGTCTTTCTGTTCACAAACGTTATTTGTCAAGGCGATTAACCTTCATTGTTCCAAATCTGTAGTGAGTGATCATCGAGATCTCTTTCTATACTTTTGGATCGTGATAGGTTACCTTCGATAAATTAACGAGAGTTTGTGATTTAAGACGGTCTTTACCTTTTCTTTTCGTGTGGCACGATTGTATCGGAGAATGATCATCAATATCATTTCTCCATCGTGTCTTAACACAAAGATTAAATTGTGCCTCCTCCTATAGTGTGGTCTTCCTCATAGACCGTGCTACAACGGTTTAGCACTACATTGGACCCGATTCACCGATCCAATAAGTTAATCATCAATCACTGACTTTACTTTCTGTCAATATTATCTTGATTTTATTTTCTGTCAAATATTATCCTGATTATTATTCTTGTTCATATTATTCTTGTCATATTCATATTTGTTCATACATTCTTTAAAACACACTAATAAATATCGAAACCCTAAAAAACTCAACTGACCGGACTGTGGTTACTATTCTGAGTTTTGGACTGAGGACTTAGATTTAGGACTCTTTACCCTATGCTCTTGGTGTGGAGGTTTTGATCTTGGTTTGTCAGTGGCTCACCAGCATGCACTCTATTTTGGGTTAGATCTTTCTATCTCTTGCTCATTTACATTGATGCATTTTTATCTCTTGATGTCTGCTTGTATATATGTTTGCCTGACATTGTTTTAGCATTTTAGCATGTTAAGCATGATACTATGTATTTACTGTCATTCTTTGATATATTATCACTTGACTTTGATATCTTGATTATTACCATGTTCATATCTCGTTCATTTTATCTTGATTATTATACTTGTTCATATTCATATTGTTCACTGTATATTCATACTTGACTCATTTGACCCTCCTTCCAAAGGAAAGTTTCTTCACTTTGACTCCTAAGTCACAATCCATTCCCATTTCACCTTGGCCTCCTAAGAGCCATTTTCCTCATAGTTTAGTAATAGGATAGAGTTATCGTGAACTCTATGTAATTCTCACTATCATGAGAACTCACTTTCCCTTTACTTAGACTTATAGAGTTATCGTGAACTCTATGTGACTCTCACCATCATGAGAACTCACTTTCCGCCTTTAACTTAGACTTAGAGAGTTATCGTGAACTCTAAATGAGCACGTACTCATTTCCCTTTGGAACTTTGACCATAGTCAATGGTTCCTCTTTCACCCTTAGTTAGGTGAACTACGGTTGCTCTGATTCTTTAGTCAGATACGTAGGCACAAGATGCAACGTCTTGGCGAGCAAACTTAGTGTATATACATTTAGGTCTTTACCTTAGTGCAGATTATCTTTAGCAAGCATAACATAACATAAACTAAACAAGAGGTTCCCGTAGAGTACTACGGACGTTTAGGATGCTAATACCTTCCCTAGGCGTAACCAACCCCCGAACTTTAGATCTCCCCCTTTTGGGTTTTCTTCGATCTTGAACCTTTCCTTTGGATAAATCAAAGTTGGTTGTAAAAGAAATATGATGCAAGTTAATTAATAGCTTGTTATCCGATTTTCACCGCAACAGAAATGGCGGCTTCACTGGGGATATAATTCTTTTTTAGGGTTAAGCCCACCTTGTTTCGTTTATGTTATTTATGATTGTTTGCTATACTTGTACATATATCTGTATATATCTGTATACCTGTTTTGTTTGGGTTCTTCTATGTGCAGGGTGCTACTATTGAGTGGTGAGATAAGTCCTAACCCGGACTTAAGTGCACTTATGATAGGATAGTGGATATAGTCAAGGAGACTTTGAGGGGGTCGAATCCCAAAAGAGTTGACTTGAGATTCCACACTCAGTTGAGGCCCTCTCGGAGTTGGTATATGTTGAACGAGCAATCGTGAAGGCGTTGCCACTTCGACCTTGGTGCCAGGGATACTAATGACTTTTAGTTACCCTTACCCCCACTTGGCCTTTTAGGATGTAGTGCGATGACCATGAGGGAGTCTATTTCTGAAATGGTTGTCACGCGATACTACACTCAGACGAGATTCTCTTGAGAATATTATTGATTACCAAGTTAATTAAGAAGTCGATAATATCCGAAAGATGGATTTTCGACTCTGGGAACCTTTTTGAACCCTGTTCTCCAGATGAAAACCCATAGTACATACCTTCTGGGATGGGTAGACCATGGCTCCATGCTCGTGATCTTCAAACCTAGGTCCTCTCTTGTTTGTGTGTGCATATCTGTGAATATTTGTATATGTGTGTTTGTGCATACATTCGTCCATTCATGATAGCCTTTCGGTTTCAAGGAAATCTGATGCCTTTTCCTTTGTAAAAACCAATAAAGATCATGGATTTTGAAACAAAACTCAGTTTTTCCACAAATTTTTTTGCAACTTGCCTTCGAGTTCCTTGAAACCATTTGGCTTGCATTAGCATTGCATCACATGCGCATTTGCATTGCATTTGCATTTCTCAGCCTTGAGTCTCATCCGCCCTCTGTCTGTAACCTAGTTGACTTCCTGAAGCCATCATTGGACTTGAAGTAGATTTTGGAGGATCATGAACTCAGAAGAGCAGAACCAGTTTGTAACCATAGCAGATTTCGACTTGTTGAGAAACCAGTTGAATCAGATTGTGGCAGCCTTGGTAAAGAGAGATGACAATATTCAGAGTATGTCTTGGGAATGCAACTGAAGACTGTAACGTGCTCAGAGACAGGATTCAGACTCTGCTTAACTCCAACATGTTCTCATTCAAATCAACAATCAACAACCCTTCGCCTGATCAAGCAGATTCATCGGACTCTAAAATGGAAGAAATTTCCAAGAGTGGATGCGAAGATGATTCTCAGACTGATCTCGACAAACAACTCTGAAGACGGCTATCTTAGCTTGGCAAATCAAGAAAGGAAAGCCCAGTTCCCTGAAGCTGGCAATCTTTTGGCTATTTCAGCATTTTTGTTGTAGTTTTCTTTGCATGTTTGAATTATTTTTGCTTATAAGCATCGTTGTACTTTCAAATTGGCAAGATTAATAAAATGTTTGTGCATCTTTTGATTAAGTCCATTCGTTTCACTCATTTACTTTTATTTTCATGAAAACAAAAAATATATCTTTATCTTGTTTCTTCCCACTTATCAAACTGTTTGTTTAAGCAAAGATTGGGGAGGATGATGAAAATGTCATATCCATAATTGTTGTGGTATGCTTTCGATTAAACCCTGCCAAGGATGTAAGGCATTGTTTCAATTCCCAAACACTGGAGAAATAAGGAAGATAATCCCTTGTTAACCCTTTGATCCTAGAAGTAGGGGTTTTCTTTCTTTACACAAAAAACCCTCAAATCTCAACCTTGGGGTGGGTAGTTCTCAGTTTAACTTGGTTATGCATTCTAATGCAAGCGCTTCATGCAAGACACCAGTCAGCTCTACCAAATCAAATGAGTTAGCATTTGTACAAGTTATTCCTCCAAACAGCAAATAAGGAAGGGTCGTTGAAAAAATCCTTAATCAAAGAATGAGTCGAGTCCCTTTCAAGGCAAAAGCCAAGAAATATGGGAAGCCCAAAACTTTGACTTATACAAAAGAACTTGTACAACAGCCAAGAAGAGGCCTCAAAACCTCAATCAAAGACAAGAAGAGGTATCATAACCTCAACCAAATCAAAAGTAGAGGTATCATAACTTCAACCAAAAAGAAGAGGTCTCAAAATCTCAATGAAGACAAAAAGGAGACCTCATAACCTCAAAACCTCAAAGGTGACCAAATTCTGCAAGGGAGTAATGACTACAAAGGTGTCGGAATCATCGTCAGTTATCATCAATTCATTCCTAGTCTGTGGGAACTTGAATGTATAACTTGAGTTAACTGAGTGTAGGACTGAAGTTCGTCACGGAGATGGGGTGGGTACCAAATAAACTTTGAGCCTTTATCTTTTGTTTCATAAACCATGAACCAGGCCACGTTACAACCCTTAAAAGACCTAATTGAGGTAAGGTTGTTTCGAAAGCATACTACAGTAAGGTTGATTAACCTGACTCCTAATGATCTTTGCTAATTGCGTGTGTTGATCACTTCATCTGCCTGCCATCAATGGCTAGATACACCTTTGTTTTAATCATTTAATCACTCCACTGTGTGTGTTTCATCAAATAATTTTTTTTTTCAAAAGCTTGCATGAATTTTTCATTGAAATTGCCAATTTTAAATGAACAATACTTGTTTGCAAAGACAATTAAATGTCAAAGAAATCCCAACAAATGCAGTCAACTAGGGAATTCGACTTGATAAAGGAAGCTCAGTCAGGGGCAACCAAGCGGAGGGATTTGCCAATCCATCAGTTCAAGAGTTATTGAATCAGGGGCAGAACTTTTCCAAATTCAGGATATTGGGGCAAGCCTTCTTGAGGTCATCTTATGACAAGTTAGGCCTCCAATGACCCACTAACAGGGGCAAGTTTGTTCCCCAGTTGTTTCTACCACAGTCTAGAGAACTTTATATTGCGAATACTGTTAATCAGGGGCAATCAGGTCGAGATTCGGTAAATCTCTAAAAGGTCAATCAGTCTAGGGCATCTCTTTCACAGATCAACCAGTGTGAAGAACAAGTTCAAAGACTTTGTTGTGCAAATGCAGTTAATTTGGGGCAGTTACGCCGAGATTCATGAATTTAAGAGTTGGAGGATATTGGTATTTCGTATACCAGTTCTTCTGTAAAATCCTCTTGGTATTTTCTCCCAACATACCAGGTAATCTGGGGCAGAGAAGATTTAAAGATTACCTGTTGCAAGAGCTGTTGTTTATTATGGTGATCATCATACAAGCCAGGATGCAGAATTACCCTGTTCTTGTGATATCCTTGGCCAGCTTCCCAGTAAATTGTTACTTTGGTCGAGCTTGGCCAATCTCCATGGATCTTTCTCCTCCAGTAAGGGAATCAAGCTCATGATGGCAATCCTAGTGAAGTCATGATGCTATACCTCGGGTGGAATACTATTTTCCCCAGCGAAGTAGATTCACTGATCCTACTTGTTCATACCCAGTAATGGTCC
The DNA here is from genome assembly GCA_022829125.1 of Lathyrus tuberosus. Taxonomy (NCBI): domain Eukaryota; kingdom Viridiplantae; phylum Streptophyta; class Magnoliopsida; order Fabales; family Fabaceae; genus Lathyrus; species Lathyrus tuberosus. The sequence goes on along the minus strand of JALAZF010000087.1, from coordinate 6,291,341 downwards.
AATCTGATGAGTTTGGCTGGGTATCCTTGTCGAGATGTTTATTTCATCTCCAGTCTCGCTTCTCGTCTATTTTGTCAGCATAAGCATAGGCATAGCATAAGCATAACATCTTAACATTTTGCTTTCTCTTTCTGGTGTTTACCTGTTTTGTTCACTTTGGCATTTTATCTCCCCAAGTGACTGGGTGTGTCTATTCTCTCCAATAGAGTTGTCATCCCTAAGCATAAAGTTCCCATCCATTCTTGAAATCTCCACAGAGTTATATCCTCGTGGATGATGGTTGTTTCAGTTATCTTTTCCACATTTGGATAAGATAAATCCCCATTTGAGTTCATTCCTCAATTGGAGTCTTATTTGGCCGTTTCTTTCTAGCTTGTTCCTAAATTGAACTTTGGTCCCTGACAGGTGTGGTTTCTGAAACCACTTTCGAAAGTGCATTTATTTTGCACCGTTGTCTCGCAGGAAGATTCTTTTACAAATCCCCATTAAAGACAAAATTATTTCTCCAACAGTGTTGTAATATCAACATCTCTTTGGAATTCATACCCAATAACAAGTGGCAGTCTCCTTGAGAAGCTTGTTTTGCTATCATTACCTCTACAACGATAAGTGGCAATCTCTCTCCTGAGAAGCTTATCCGTCTGTGGTTTTATCCATACTTCACAGTTACCAGCGGTGTTGCAATCAATCACTTTCCATCAACCCATTTGATGTGATCCCTATTTAAGGTGTTTCTTGCCGTCAATCTGTTTGATAAGGTGTTCCGAGTTCAGGTTTCGTACCCTCGGATATGTATCATGTTCCTTGCCATCAAACTTCTCGATAATGTGATTCCTGTTTTGGTTTTCTTGTCGTCATACTGGCATTCAAAAGTCCAGCTCATACTGGTATGCAGAGTTTGTCTCTGTCTTTTCTGGCTTTTCTTGAAGATCTCGTTTGAACTCTTCATTATAAGAAAATTTTAAGAAATCTGTTGTTGGATGCTTATCCTTTTGTTTCACACTGATCCCCAAGTGGAGATCATGTCTTCTTTCTGTTTTCATACACTTTGACAATGTGAACCTTTATTTCACCAGTAAAGTGAAGACATTCACGGTTTATCTCCAAAATCTTTGCCTAAGCTAGGCTTACGCCCGTCTTTACCCTCGTATGCCAGATTTTGACTCTTGGTGCAGTATTCCCCAGAAAGTCTAACCTGCAACCCTAGTACTGACCTATATGGTATTTAATCACCTCATTTGGATACCTAAAGCCCAATCATCATTGGCGTCCTTCTTGTTTGAATCGAGTCAAACTTGAACCTAAACTTCGAGTTATCGTGAGCTCGTTGTTTATCCTTTGTTTGCTTCAGATTATCGTGAGTCTGTTGTCAAAACCATCTTTTTTTTAATCGAGTCAAACATTGTTAGCTCTAGATTATCGTGAGTCTGTTGTCTAAAACCGTTCTTGTTTAAATCGAGTCAAACCTGAACCTGAACCTCGAGTTATCGTGAGCTCGTTGTTCATCTTTTTTTCAGTTTATAATCGTTCTTATTTGAATCAAGTCAAACCTGAACCTGAACCTCGAGTTATCGTGAGCTCGTTGTTCATCTTTTTTTCAGTTTATATCTGTTCTTGTTTGAATCGAGTCAAACCTGAACCTGAACCTCGAGTTATCGTGAGCTCGTTGTTCATCTTTTTTTCAGTTTATATCTGTTCTTGTTTGAATTGAGTCAAACCTGAACCTGAACCTCGAGTTATCGTGAGCTCATTGTTCATCTTTTTTATTTCAGTTTATATCTGTTCTTGTTTGAATCGAGTCAAACCTGAACCTGAACCTCGAGTTATCGTGAGCTCGTTGTTCATCTTTTTTTAGTTTCTATCTGTTCTTGTTTGAATCGAGTCAAACCTGAACTTGAACCTCGAGTTATCGTGAGCTCGTTGTTCATCTTTTTTTCAGTTTATATCTGTGTTTGTTTGAATCGAGTCAAACCTGAACCTGAACCTCGAGTTATCGTGAGCTCGTTGTTCATCTTTTTTATTTCAGTTTATATTTGTTCTTATTTGAATCGAGTCAAACCTGAACCTGAACCTCGAGTTATCGTGAGCTCGTTGTTCATCTTTTTTTCAGTTTATATCTGTTCTTGTTTGAATCGAGTCAAACCTGAACCTGAACCTCGAGTTATCGTGAGCTCGTTGTTCATCTTTTTTATTTCAGTTTATATCTATTCTTGTTTGAATCGAGTCAAACCTAAACCTGAACCTCGAGTTATCGTGAGCTCGTTGTTCATCTTTTTTTCAATTTATATCTGTTCTCGTTTGAATCGAGTCAAACCTGAATCGAGTCTTTGTTTGAATCGAGTCGAACATTACCTCTTGTTTTAAAACTATTCTTGTTTGAATCGAGTAAAAACTGAACCGAGCTTTTGTTTGAATCGAGTCGAACATTGCCTCTTGTTTTAAAACCGTTCTCGTTTGAATCGAGTCAAACCTGAACCGAGTCTTTGTTTGAAACGAGTCGAACATTGCCTCTTGTTTTAAAACCGTTCTCGTTTGAATCGAGTCAAACCTGAACCGAGTCTTTGTTTAAATTGAGTCGAACATTGCCTCTTGTTTTAAAACCGTTTTCGTTTGAATCGAGTCAAACCTGAACCGAGTCTTTGTTTGAATCGAGTCGAACATTGCCTCTTGTTTTAAAACCGTTCTCGTTTGAATCGAGTCAAACCTGAACCGAGTCTTTGTTTGAATCGAGTCGAACGTTGCCTCTTATTTTAAAACCGTTCTCATTTGAATCGAGTCAAACCTGAACCGAGTCTTTGTTTGAACCGAGTCGAACATTGCCTCTTGTTTTAAAACCGTTCTCGTTTGAATCGAGTCAAACCTGAACCGAGTCTTTGTTTGAATCGAGTCGAACATTGCCTCTTGTTTTAAAACCGTTCTCATTTGAATTGAGTCAAACCTGAACCGAGTCTTTGTTTGAATCGAGTCAAACATTGCCTCTTGTTTTAAAACCGTTCTCGTTTGAATCGAGTCAAACCTGAACCGAGTCTTTGTTTGAATCAAGTTGAACATTGCCTCTTGTTTTAAAACCATTCTAGTTTGAATCGAGTCAAACCTAAACCGATTCTTTATTTGAATAGAGTCGAACATTGCCTCTTGTTTTAAAACCGTTCTCGTTTGAATCGAGTTAAACTTGAACCGAGTCTTTCTTTAAATCGAGTCGAACATTGCCTCTTGTTTTAAAACCGTTCTCGTTTGAATCGAGTCAAACCTGAACCGAGTCTTTATTTGAATCGAGTCGAACATTGCCTCTTATTTTAAAACTGTTCTCATTTGAATCGAGTCAAACCTGAACTGAGTCTTTGTTTGAATCGAGTCGAACATTGCCTCTTGTTTTAAAACTGTTCTCGTTTGAATCGAGTCAAACCTGAACCGAGTCTTTGTTTGAATCGAGTCGAACATTGCCTCTTGTTTTAAAACTGTCCTTGTTTGAATCGAGTCAAACCTGAACTGAGCTTTTGTTTGAATCGAGTCGAACATTGCCTCTTATTTTAAAACCGTTCTTGTTTGAATCGAGTCAAACTTGAACCTAAACCTCGAGCTATCGTGAGCTCGTTGTTTATCCTTTATCTCAGCTTTCAGTTGTTCTTGTTTAAATCGAGTCAAACATGAACCTTTACCCTTGATTTTTGAAACCATTTTTAAGCTAAGCTTCTTGGAACAATTTGCTTTATTAAGACTCCTATCTGGTGCACAGAGTTTGTCTCTGTCTTTCTGGCTTTTCTTGAAGATCCCATCTTGAACTCTTCGGTATAAGAATCCCCCAGGAAGTCTTTGCTTGGTTGTCTGTCTTTTTAGGCTGATCCCCGGATCAGGTTTTTCTTTCTGGTTTCATGCCCAGGAAGAGTGTGGGTTTTTTTTGTCCCCAATAGTCTATCTCCCCGGTTTTTTTCCCCCCAGTGGAGATTGTTTTTCGGTTTTTCCCCAGTGTTGCCTCAGAGTCTCCTTAGTGAGTCTTTTTTGTTGGTTAGCCTGCATCCCCATGGAGTCTTCTTTGTGGATACTAACCTTCATCCTTCCCCAGTGTTACTCATCTGTGGTTGTTTGCCCTTTATCTCTGGTGTCTGTTCTGTCTGCATTTTTGCACTATCATGACATCATATCATCATACTAGTGTTCATGGCATGTCAGCATTTTAGTTTATTTTGTCCATAGCATTGCATATCATTGTATCTAAGGGCAAAATTTTCGGTTATCTATATTTAAATATCTTTCACCATGATTTCATGAGGATTTTTATCTCTCATGTTATCCGGTGAAGATATTTAAATAGGGGCAACTGTTATACCCCAAATTTTACCCTCAGATCCTCTGATCATTTCATATCATCTTAAGTCGTTTTTTTTTTTTTTTTAGCTAAACATCTCATTAATCATTCATTCTAGTCGATTTTTGACATTTCCTTGCCATTTTCTTCTTTGTTTTATTTTATTGTTATTTAGACTTTTTTCGTAGCTTATTTAAATTTAATCTAGTTTTAAATCCAAAATAGTACTTTTTTTAAGTTAATTCATTTCCAACTTAATTATTTTAAATTTAGCTTATTTTACTTTAGTTTAAATTTGATTCAGTTATTTGTAATTTTTAGTGTAATCGTAATTTATTTTAATTCTCGTTTAGTTTTTATTTTAGTCTAGTCAAATTAGATTAATTTCTTTTTTAAAATTTACCTTTATTTCATTTTTAATTTATTTAGTTTAAGTTTAGTAATTAAATTTAATTGTAGTTTGATTTTAATTTAAACCATCTTTATAGCTTTTATTTGATTTGTTTTTTTTTACAATTTTATTTTATTGAAATTCAATTTTAATTTTCTTATTACAAAATACCAAAAATATATGTTGTTCATTTTTCTGCACTTCTAATTGTCTTTTAGTCAAAACCTCAAACCAACTTGCTTTGTAAACTTTTCTGCTACAGCACACACAGCAGCCTGCTACTCGCCCCAAGCTACCAGCCACACTACCAAAACCAAACAACTCTCCAAAACCATACAACAAGTACAAACTTTCCCTCGAAAGTAGCTTCCAAAAGCCTATAACCCGCCAAACTTCTGCTATCATGCGCTATGCACAAACAACAACACCTGCTACAAAAGACAGTAAAATCACCCCTCCAAGGGGCAAACATCAACCTTCAGCGAGCATTCTTCCTCCCAACAACATCAATCGCTCCACAAAACCCAAGCCTCACCTGCTGAAAACAGAAAAGAGTAACCTAACCTTCAAACCCAATCACTCTTTCTTCAACAAATTCCAAACCAATAACTCAAATTTTCCATCCAAAATCAAATACAAAACCTTCAACCTTCGCCCCCTGTTTCGAATCGTCAGCATCCTCCTAAAACCTTCATAAACCATTTTCAATCCTCACTTTCAAACAACACAAATCAACCTTCATCAACATTCAACAACCATACCAAATCAAACCTTCAATCTCTACCCTTTCAAATCGCACAAGACCTCCTTCAACCGAGACAAACCCTCCATCTTCAAACCAAACAGCAACCACACAATCACCCCAAATCTTCTTCACTAAACTCATCACAAATCTAAATCAACACACAAAACCAAAACCACCTTCTTCTCTTAACCGAAGCACAAAACCTCCGCCTCAAAAACTCCCTCACCAAAACCTCAGAACAAATCAAAAGAAGGAGAGGAGAGAAATCGAAACAAAACAAAAACACCCACAAACCTGGGATTGATTCAAAAACCGAAATAGTGAGGAAGGCGAGTTCGAGAGAGGGTTGTAGGTTCTCCTCTTGCGTTTCATGATTTGTTCGTGTTCTCGGTTCTTGTCGACCACTGAATCGTCTTTCCGTCGTGTTCTTCATTATTTTTGTTTGCCGTTTCAAAAAGGAGAGAAGTGAGGATGATGCGTTGATGTTATTACGTTTGGAGTCTTTTTAGCTTTGACCTTTCAATTGTCCAAGACACTTTATTTTTAAAAAAATGTTTATGTGATATAGATGTTGGACCGGGTTTTAGGGCTTGCAGCCCGTTTTGTTTTTATATTATTGTGTCACGGTTGTTTCCTCTTTAGAGAGGTGATGGGCTTCAAGCCCATATGATCCTCTCCTTCATTTTGTTTTCTTTTTAACCCCTCCTTAGTGTTTTAGAAAAATGATAATACTTTATTTTTAAAAGTTTATAATCTTTTTATTTCTCTTTCGGTTCCTCACTATTCTATTTTGATTCTTATCTTCAATATAGTTCCATTTTCATTTTGGCATTCAATAGGATTTTCAATTTCTTTTATTTTGGCCAATGACATAAAAACATCATAATATTGTTGATTTTTGCAAATCAATAAATTTTGATTATATGAGGCCATATTTTTCCTTTTAGTTAGTCAATGAAAGTCTAACAAAAAGATTATCGATTTTATCGAGTTAAATCTTGATTTAGACGAGACCACCTTTATTTTCATTTCAATTTCATTTTCATTATTTTAGCCAATGATATTACAAAATCATGACTTAGTTGATTTATTCAAAATGACTAAAAGTCTTGATATGTATGAGGCTCATTTCATTTTTTATTTTGTTGGTCAATGAAAGTTAAATATCGAGATTATCGATTTACCGATATAAATCTTGATTAAATACGAGATCGACTTTATTTTTCATTTCAATCCCATTTTCATATTTGGGTCGATGATATCACAAAAATCACGACTTGTCGATCTATTCAAAATCACTAAAGTCGTGATGTATATGAGGCCACCTCTTTTATTTTTTTATACCGGTCAATGAAAGTCCAACATCATAGATTATCAATTTCTCGATTAAATCATGATTAAAACTAGACCGACTTTATTTTCACTTCCTATCGCATTTATATTCATTTTCATGTTTCGATCAATGAAGTCTTTCTGTTCACAAACGTTATTTGTCAAGGCGATTAACCTTCATTGTTCCAAATCTGTAGTGAGTGATCATCGAGATCTCTTTCTATACTTTGGGATCGTGATAGGTTACCTTCGATAAATTAACGAGAGTTTGTGATTTAAGGCGGTCTTTACCTTTTCTTTTCGTGTGGCACGATTGTATTGGAGAATGATCATCAATATCATTTCTCCATCGTGTCTTAACACAAAGATTGAATTGTGCCTCCTCCTATAGTGTGGTCTTCCTCATAGACCGTGCTACAACGGTTTAGCACTACATTGGACCCGATTCACCGATCCAATAAGTTAATCATCAATCACTGACTTTACTTTCTGTCAATATTATCTTGATTTTATTTTCTGTCAAATATTATCCTGATTATTATTCTTGTTCATATTATTCTTGTCATATTCATATTTGTTCATACATTCTTTAAAACACACTAATAAATATCGAAACCCTAAAAAACTCAACTGATCGGATTGTGGTTACTATTCTGAGTTTTGGACTGAGGACTTAGATTTAGGACTCTTTACCCTATGCTCTTGGAGTGGAGGTTTTGATCTTTGTTTGTTAGTGGCTCACCAGCATGCACTCTATTTTGGGTTAGATCTTTCTATCTCTTGCTCATTTACATTGATGCATTTTTATCTCTTGATGTCTGCTTATATATATGTTTGCCTGACATTGTTTTAGCATTTTAGCATGTTAAGCATGATACTATGTATTTACTGTCATTCTTTGATATATTATCACTTGACTTTGATATCTTGATTATTACCATGTTCATATCTCGTTCATTTTATCTTGATTACTATACTTGTTCATATTCATATTGTTCACTGTATATTCATACTTGACTCATTTGACCCTCCTTCCAAAGGAAAGTTTCTTCACTTTGACTCCTAAGTCACAATCCATTCCCATTTCACATTGGCCTCCTAAGAGCCATTTTCCTCATAATTTAGTAATATGATAGAGTTATCGTGAACTCTATGTGATTCTCACTATCATGAGAACTCACTTTCCCTTTACTTAGACTTATAGAGTTATCGTGAACTCTATGTGACTCTCACCATCATGAGAACTCACTCTCCCCCTTTAACTTAGACTTAGAGAGTTATCGTGAACTCTAAATGAGCACGTACTCATTTCCCTTTGGAACTTTGACCATAGTCAATGGTTCCTCTTTCACCCTTAGTTAGGTGAACTACGGTTGCTCTGATTCTTTAGTCAGATACGTAGGCACAAGATGCGACGTCTTGGCGAGCAAACTTAGTGTATATACATTTAGGTCTTTACCTTAGTGCAGATTATATTTAGCAAGTATAACATAACATAAACTAAACAAGAGGTTCCCGTAGAGTACTACAGACGTTTAGGGTGCTAATACCTTCCCTAGGCGTAACCAACCCCCGAACTTTAGATCTCCCCCTTTTAGGTTTTCTTTGATCTTGAACCTTTCCTTTGGATAAATCAAAGTCGGTTGTAAAAGAAATATGATGCAAGTTAATTAATAGCTTGTTATCCGATTTTCACCGCAACACCCATCAATCCGGGTATTGATGGAAGCTAAGCTGACAGAGGCTCAATGGTGTCAAAGTCGACACGACGAACTGAACCTAATCGAAGAAAAACGAATAACGACTCAATGCCATGGTCAGTTGTATCAACAAAGAATGAAGAAAACGTTCGACAAAAAGGTCCGACCCCGTGTCTTCAAAAAAGGAGACCTCGTGCTCAAGAAGATACAATCATTTCTCACTGATTCCCAGGGCAAATGGACTCCGAACTATGACGACCCCTATGTGGTTAAGAAATCCTTTTCAGGCGGCGCCTTGAGACTCGCCACCATGGATGGAGAGGAGTTTACCTACCCCACGAATGTAGATGTAGTAAAGAAATACTTCTCCTAAATAAATAAAAAGTGAAAAAAAAATGTCTTGGTGGATTGAAAACCCGAAAGGGCAGTCCAGGCAAAAATTAGAGACATAAGCAAAAATCATCCCGATGGATTGAAACCTCAAAAGACAATCCAGGCAAAAATTAGGGATCCATGGCAAGTAACTACGACCGACAAGGTTAAATCCCCAGCGGTAACACCATCCGTTGAAAGACTTCAGTCAAGGTCATCTTCGACAAAAGCTCAGGATGTCCAGAATTCAAAGTTGGTAGAAGGATGGCGGTGATTATGTTTCAATGTAGCCCCTTTTCCCATAAATTACCATTTTCTAAACTTTGTAAAAGCTCTATGGGATCACGCGCTTGGCCGATTACCATTCTATCAATAAAATTTGAGCCCTAGTACTTTTGTTTGCAATTCTCATTTATTTTACTTTATAGAATGACATTTTTAATATGATAAACGATTCTTGAAACAAACAAAAATGAATTTACTTGTCAAATTTTCTTCTGCATTTAAAATAAAAATGGCAATTCCTTTGACTACTGAACACAAAAAGGAGCATCGATGGCTTCTCCGGAGGTAATTAAACCTCAAAATGCAGAATCAAAGTATTCCTTTTAAACCAATACGCCTGAATGAAGGATCAACTGTTCAGATGCAATGATCCATCTATCATCCCCGACAGAGTTTTTACCTCTAAAAGACCAATTGATGGTTTTTCTCCCTAGATGGGTCTACCCCTCCTAAACAGGAAGTGATTGATATCACTGAACCAATGATACTTTTTATCCCCCACTGTGGCCGAGTATCCAATCGTGTCCATTCACCAGTCTGTATGTCGCGTCTGTTTTGTCAGCATATACATATATACATCATGCATAATTGATTCATATTCATACACATGTTGCATTACTATCACTTTGGTCATACTCATTCCCAAGTGATAAAGTCCTCTTACCAATAAAGTTGTCAGTTTTCCTTTCCACGTCAGATAAGACAAAATCTCGGTTTGAGTTTCTTTCCTCAATAGGAAATGTATCGTCTGAGCAATTTCTCCCCAGTTTATTTCTGGATTGGAGCCTGTCCTCTACCACTTTGATAACTTGAACCTTTGAAGGGCAATAAGACATTCAATTGACACCTTTGGAACATCACTCTTCACCATTGATATTTTTGTAAAGAATTAATTTTTTACTTTGTTTTAAACATTTAAAAATATTTATTTCTCTTGATTTTCCAAATTCAAATGATTTTCAAATCATTCTATGGATAAAACATGATTTTTCAAACATTAGTCCAAGATCATAACTTATTTTTCACACATGTTTGATAATTTTGATCATTATAATTTAAATTAAATTTCATTTTTTAATCAAATTAGGGTTTTAATTATTTTTACCCTCACACTTTTGGGCCTCTAATAGAGTGTAAGACCCATCCCTTGTCACATAAATAAATTTTGGGCCTCAGTCATTGTATAAGTCTCACTGTGTTTTCCGAAACCGCAGCGCGATCGTCGCCTTTTAAACAAAAACAATTTGGGCCTCCCTTTGGTTGTAAGTCCCATTTTTCTTCTTTTTCAAAAACTTTTGAGCCTTTAATAAGAGTGTAAGACCCAACCCCATTTGTACATAAATAATCTAGGCCTCAGTCATTGTATAAGTCCCGATACAATTTTTAGAATAACGGTACGATCATTGTTTTTCATCTGGGCATCTCCTTGAGTTGTAAGCCCCGTCTCTTGTATAAAAATAAACTTTGGGCCTCTAATAGAGTGTAAGACCCAATCTTTTTTGTAAATACAACAATTTGGGCCTCAGACATTGTATAAGTCCCTCTGTGGTTTTCAAAATGACGACGCGATCGTCGCCTTTTCCAAAGAATTCATCTGGGCCTCTTCTTGAGTATAAGCCCCAAACTTCTTAAAAAAAAACTTTCTTTTTTGATTTAGATTCAAATTCAAAGTATTATCAAAACTTTCTTCAATTTCTTGAATGACTAACCATACAACTGTGGTTACAATGCCGGAGCTTGTACAACTGTAAATTCTACTATTTTCTTCTACATACTTGTTCATATATTTCATCTGTATATGTATGCCTGTATATACTTGCTTAGAGTTTTCCCCAGCAATTAGGTCTAGTTTTAGATCAAACCAGTGGTTACTCTTCTAACACAATTAAAACTAGTTCCCCTATAGGAAATTCCAGATACAGTCTTGCCTCCTCTTGGGCTTATACAATATGGAACAGAGAAAGACATTATTCCCGGTGAAACTTTTCTCAAGACTGTCCCAAACTTAGAAATGTGTGTACAAGAAATTCATTTCCCCAGAGAGGATTAATTCCCGGTGAAACCTCTCTTGAATTTCTTCAAACCCTAGAACTGTTCACTAAAGAAAGGATTATTCCCGGTGAAATCTTTCTTGAACTTTTCTTAGGTTTGGACCCACAGGCTTCCTAAAAGCATCCCCAGCCTCCTCTTGGGCTTTGTACAAGGACCCTTAGGATTCTTAGAAGTTCTCAGCCTCCTCTTGGGCTTAGTACAAGGACCCGAAGACCTCCTACAGGTATAGGACAGAAATTAGTCATCTCTACTAGTTCAATTCTCCAGAGAGTCAAAATTCTAAAACATCAGACCAGTTTAAGGTTGATTCTCATCCCTTAAAACATCAGCCTCCTCTTGGGCATCATACAAAGATTATTTTCTAGTTAAGAGTCAACCTCTTCATATCATTAGACTTGGAAAGTCTCATTTCCTCTTGAATTTCACAGAGACACTCAAGTTTCCTAAAGGCACAGGAAAAACCTTGATCATTTCATCACTTCATCAATCTCCAGCAGAGTTTGAAACCTCCATAGGTATTCAAACTCAAGGTTCAAACCTTCACCTTAAAAATCCCAACCAGGGTCAATTTACCATCGATAAAACCCTAACAGAATCAGAACCTCAGAGCATCTGATATTTCAAACTCTTCTTCAATCCTCAACAAGAGTTGATTCCCCAATTTGGGCATGTCTCAGGATCTCAATAATCCTCAACAGAAGCTTGCCTCCTCTTAGGCTTCATATGAGAAATTCCCCAACCAGCCTCCTCTTAAGCTTTGTATAATGATTTTCCTCAGTAGTTAGGCTTTGTACAAGACAGATAAAACCTCCCCGGTAGAGTCAATTTCTTTTTAGCCTCAATCTTGGGCTTTGTACAAGACATATCATACTCTCCACCTGAGTCAATTTTCTTTCAGCCTCAATCTTGGGCTTTGTACAAGACAGATATAAAACTCTCCCTAGTAGAGTCAACCTTTTAGCTTCAACCTTGGGCTTTGATCAAGGCACACAAAAATCAATATCCCCTCAGAGAAAATCAAAAGTTCTCTCTGTAGGAAGGCATTTCTCTATACATCACACATCAAAACAAATAATCAAACAAACCCTAATCCCAGATAACTGCTGTAAGTGGCACACTTGTTGATTCAAAAATCCAAGCTGTGGTCCCTCTTTTATCCTAGTAAACTCCCTCTTTCATCTAATTGTTGTAAGTGGCAAACCTCTGGATTATTTACATCCAAGCCAATGTCCCTCTCTTAGCATGGAAGACTCCTGAGGAAAAATGGCATTGCTCTACACTGAGTTGAAGTTTTTTCCTTCAGGACATCTCCCTTATAAAGGAAATTATGGCATTGCTGGATTCCATACATTCCAGTTAAAGTAATTCCCCTTTATAATCGATTACCCAACAACTGTGATGAACATGTGAGATATCTCCCTTTAGAGATGACAAATTCTCTCTCAGTCAAACCTTTAGCTTCAATCTTGGGCTTTGAACAAGACACAAATAACATTTAACTTCAATCTTGGGCTTTAAACAAGACACCAAATATCTTTCCCCCCATAGAAATAGGAGGAACTATGATTGCTCTGATTTCCCGAGTATCTTTACTAGAATACGTAGGCATAAGATTGCGAAATCTTAGCGAGCACACAAACCAAAAACTTTAGGTCCAGTACCTTACCAAAAACAACAGAAAACCCGAAAACAACAAAAACACTCTCTCAACACTCCCAAAAGAGAAACAATACCTACCCATAACAGATAAACACCATAAAGTATTTAAACCGGCCAAAGAAAATCTATGGATAACCATATATACACTGGGTAATTGACAACTTCCCTTTGTATAACCTGACCCCGGACCCCCCCCCCCCCCAATTTCTTAGCAATTGTTAAAGAAAACATTTGCGTGCAAGGTTAGTTTTAGATAGCTTCCCTTTCCTTTCCAGCTTCATAGGATAAATAAGAAATCAGAAAGTAGCACCCAATACCAACCATTACGGAAAGGTGGTCGCGTCACTGACCAAAATAGCACGCTACAGTAGGCACGAGGGCCCTAATCCTCTGCGAGTACTTTCTTTCTTTCTTTCTTTCTTTTCTCTTCTCTTTCTTCTTTTAGCTAGAATCCTTTAGATAGATAACCCATCCAAGCCTAGAAGCAAGTGAAATGGTTCCCGTCGAGTACGACGGACGCGTTAGGTGCTAGTACCTTCCTTTCGCATAACCGACCCCCTGGCCTGTTTCTCTTCCCTTTAAGTTTTATCGATATTTTCCCTGTCCTCTGGGACTAAATAAAGTTCAACGGTAACTCTGTTGTATCTTTGAGTGTGCGATTCACTCAGGTATAATCCTGCTAGCTTCAGGGGCAAAGAAAGCGCGACGAGACTACCCGTGCATAATCAAAGATTCTCTTCGTCATATACTCCCCCCGGCTATGAAGTCTCAGATAGACCTTCTGGCAGAGGTCGTCGATGCATTAACTAGATAGCAGGGCACGACCCCCCTCGAGGCCATCGGCTAAGGTCCTCGAGACCTCCACCTGACGTTCTCGAGGCTTTCATTCCACGTCCTCGAGATATTAATCTAATGACCCCGGGACCTTCATCAGATCCCCGGGTTCTTCACCCTACGACCTCGGGAGATTCATCCCGTGTCCTCGGGACCTTCATCAAGTCCTCAAGTCATTCATCCCATCTCCCCGAGACATTCATCGGAAGTTTAAAGGAGCTCCACCGTTTTCGCCAAAAATTCCGTGGTCTCCCCGGGAACTTCATCAGTTCACAGGGGAAACCACCGTAGAATGCATTAAACAGAGAGAAAGGGATGGAAACTTACTTGGAATGGTGGTTGTGGATCTCCGGTGCAGCGGTGTACGACGAAAGGATGACGATGAAAGCTGAATAGAATGAGAGAAAGCTCTGAGCGGGGAAAGCGGAAACGTGCAAATGGCACGAACTCAACTCCTATTTATAGGACTGTCACGGGACTCGAGACGTCCCTAGGCACTTAAGTGCCCTACTCATAGCCACCCTAGGCATTGATGGCGAGTGACACATGGCACTCAGGACCCCACGTGCGTCTTCTCATTTCCCTTTGTGCCCACGTGATGAACGCGTCTTTCTCTTCTCCTCTCCCTACATCGTTGGCCAGAAATGGCCTTTAGGATGCCAGACAGACGTCAGCCCCCGAGACTCCTGTCCGTCGAACATCCCCTACTCTTAAACGCCTGCATCTTCCACCAACTCGGCATTTCGGGCACGCTGCCCTACTAAATGGATCACTGGCAAATGGGCTGGTTCTTAAGTCATTACTCCGACTCTTCAGAATAACGAATTGGGGGCTCCTGTTCTGGACTGGGTCGGCGCCTGCCCACCAGTCGGGCAGGCCCAACCTAATGTTACACTAAGCAACCCATTAAGGCCCAATCCTCTCCCTCGTCGGGCACAACCAGACCCCATCATCGTCGAGCAGGACATCACATGACTCAGGGAGAGAATGAGTATCCTCCCCACGGACTCCACGTGCTCCACCCTCGGGGACACATCATCAGGTAACTACCCACCTCCATAAGAGTTGGTCAACCCACTTTTCAGAGATCTCGGGGCAGTTACTCCAGGACGAAGACCATGTGCTGGTCTTCCCTACGCCACGTAAGCCCTGACAGTTATCTGCATTGGGCCTAGTGACCCAACCCAGTGCAGACGACCGTTGGCCCAACGCTGGGGGCACAATATAAATACCCTCTTTCACTAGAGGGTCGGGTATTCTAATTCTCACTCTCACTACCTTTCTGTACTTGCTTGCTCCATTTTTTACTTTAGCATCGGAGTACCTTGCAGGTACACCCACCACCGTCTCACCACCACCGGAGTAGCGGAGCTCACGACGTGCAGTTGGCCACCGATCTAATTCAGATCAGGTACAATCAGAGGGCCACATGAAAGTTCTAATCAGAATCATCCAATACCTCAATGGAACATTAGTTCGAGGCCTCCACTTCAAGAGGAACTCAAACAAGGGCATTGAAGTTTACACATATTCAAATTAAGCAAGATGCTCCACAGGAATAAAATCATCTATAGGTTATTATTCTTTTGTGTGGGGGAACCTTGTGACTTAGAGAAGCAAGAAGCAATTTATGGTAGCTAGAAGTAGTGCATAAGTAAAATTTAGAGTGATATCTTAAGGTATTTGTGAAGGAATATGGCTTAAGAGGATACTAGCAAAAATTAAAAAAAATTTGTGAATCATATAAGGATATTATGTGATAACAAAGTTGTTATAAGCATTGTAAAAGAACCTAGTTCAACCATGATAGCACTAAACATGTGGAGATTGATAGACACTTCATTAAAGAAAAAAGTGATAATGGTATTGTAAGTTTTGATCATGTTTTATCATGCTGAAAAATAGTTGACATTTTAATCGAGGCTCTTCTAAGAAATACGTATGAGACCATCAGATCCATTCTAGGAATGATAGACATTTATCATCCAAATTGAGGGGGGAGTTTTGGAGAGTATTTGAATTATATGATGGTTATTACTCAGCTGTTATAGAATTCTAATTGTGCAACAGTTAGAAATACTAGTTTAGATGGAATTTCTCTCAATTAATGACCTTTAGGTAACAACACTAGTGGGAAATTATTTTATTGATTTTTAGGCCTGATTAGGGTACAAGTTCAATTCGTATTCTATATATACCTCATTTGTGTCAGTTCAAATATATAAAAAAAATATACAACAAAGTTCTATAGAAATCCAACGGGAATACATAGACGGGTTCACAAAGGTAGTCGTAGAGGTAGAAAGAACGAATGACAACCATAAATGTTAGATAATCAAGAAAAGACTAAAGGCACATTATATGTTTCACGAAAAGTTAGAACTTTAAGGGGTCGAGTGTTTGAACGACCTCCTGACTAGGGCCCAACCATACATTAGCTATAAGGAGAAAATCCTGGCTAAAGTAGAAAAAGACCAAAGATCAGGGAACACGAATAATAACCAACTGACAGATAAGGTCTATAATTGATGCCCAGAGAAATAAGACTGAGGGTTTTGGGTCATATTTTCATCTTACATTCCCTTAAACACGTCAAAGGAAAATATTTTTCAGGAGTGTGTTAACACCAACTTCAAGGATTCCAGGATAAGAAACCCTTACCTAGTAAAGGACTCAACTAAGACTGATAAGACAAGGATTTGTTGTTTCCATAAGAACCATGGGCATAATATAGATGAGTGTGTGCATTTGAAATACGAAGTGCATGAGCTAATTAAGAAAGGGATGTTAACTCGATATATCCATGAGGACATTTGGAAAGATGACTGTGGAAGAAAGAAATAATATAAGAGGCAAGACAAATCATCAAGAAATAAGTGATCCTCTTTCTGAGATAAAGCGTCCCCCAAGAAGACAATCAAATTTGTAACTAATACCAAAGGAAGAAAGGACCACAATGATGAAAGAGAAGAAGACCAGAGAAAAAACATCAATATATATCGTCCATCACGAGAGGCCTCCCCGACCAAAGAACCTTCCCAAAGAATCAGTCAAAATAAGGATTGTTGAGTTGTTGTCAATTAGTAAAGAGGGAGAAACAGAAAAAACCCATTCTTAGATTCAGGGATAACAATAAAGTAAATGGTATTCAAAATGAAAATTTTTCCTCTGGTGATAACCACGACTATGGCTAACTTTGAGGTGTTAAGAATTCTCATTGATAGGGGGAGCTCAGGTGATACCATGTATGTGGAACTCTTCGAGAAGCTTGGACTAAAAATAAGAGGTTGTCTCCTTATGCAGGCTTTAACCTGCGAACCTTCAACAATGCGGTGACTCTTGGAGAAAGGAAGTACACCATGGCAATAAACTTTTAGTTATTGGTAGTCCTATGCAAGGGCGTTTACAACTGCATTTTGGGCAAACCATTTGTCGTGACGCTCAACATCGTGGAATCCACAATCCATATAAAAGTGAAATACCACAACGTCCACAATGAACCTATGAAAATATTTTCCAATCTATTTGGAGCTCGGCTAATACACAAGGCCCAACAACGCAACCAGGATGTGATGGAAATTAAGAAGGAGAAAGAAAGCACACTAGAAGTTAATGTTACCTACCTTAGCAAGCTCTTAGAGGATATGGCATTCAGTCACCATAACAGAGGACCAACGAACTCAATGGGTACACCATGAATATTTTTAACTTGGTGAATGCAGTGGACAACAGACGAAAAATAATTTGATTTCCATTTTTAAGAAGCAATCAAAGAAGACTATCGATGCAATATAGAGCTCGTAGTGACAAGCCGACATAAGACCACCTGGATCAATAAATAATGACTAGTTCGCTTTCGTTAAGTACATTTAATCATGCATGCAAAATCCCATATTATTATGTAATCTTTCTGTCCTACCATGAATAAATTTTCCACCAAATTCTCTTCTTTATTAACATGCAAATATAGGTATGAATAATGGGTGTTGTTATAAACATCATGATTTTATGAATAAATCAGTTAAAACCACGCAATCAAAGTCACACAATCAAAGACAATAAACCATATAATAAAAGTGGTGATCTGATCTCACCCCTTTCTTGGTAGCTAGCCACTCCAGAGTGTAGGAGGTGAGTCCTCATTACAACAAAATCAAAAATAAATCGTAACAAAGAAAATATAATAACAAAGCACAATTATTCATTCACAATAAATAACACCCAGGAAAAGGTGGCCTTAAAAAATCACTAGGAGTTTGGCTCATCACCAAGATTCACCAGCCTCCCATCAACTATTTCTTGTTCAGGATGGATATGTTCTATGGATATTCATACCTCCAAGTGGAAAATTTACACCTGCTTCAAAGCATTTTCAAAAGAGGCATGCAATCCAAAGTAACCATGCTCTGCCAAATTTGCATACTTCTAGACATGTTGATATTTAGGAACACATCTCCTGAAGGTCGTTTTAAACCATTTTTCTGCCTTATCAGGCTTCATTCAAGGATACCTCCATCTTTCTCATCTTCTTGCAAGAAGATCTAAATCTTTGTTTGCATTAGCAAGGGTGGTCCCAATATCTGATAAAGTATTCTGAATTGATGATGTTGTAACATCCTTCTCCATTATCCTATGAGTCAACAACTGCACATTATTAGCTAATAGATGAGGATACCCAAAAGCTTTCACATCATCGCCAGTTTCCCGACTTAATGATTTCATTATGAAACCGGTCACACTCTAAAACTAAGGCATCAATACACTCCTTGAGTGCCTCTTTCTCCTTTTAAAGAAGTTTGAGACTGAAGATATCTCCTTTACGCGTAATATCGAAGGGGGTAACAATCGAAGCCTTACGCAATTGGTATGACATTTCTGAGATATATGGCCAATCTTGGGAATGAACCGTGTAAGAAGGTATATGGCCAATCTCGGGAAGACACACTGGAAAGCTTTGAAGTGGATTCTGAGATACATAACAGGACCCCTGAGTAGGGTCATGGTTTATGGCGGAGCCATGAGTGATGCTGAAACAGAAGTTGAAGGATTTGTTTACTCTGACTATGTAGGAATTATGGATACCAGAAATTATTTTTCTGAATATGTTTTCATTATGTTTGGTACAACAATAAGTTGGAAAACTTCTCTTTAGAAGGTTGTTGCCTTATAAACCACTGAAGTTGAATATATTGTCATCAGTGAAGCTGTGAAAGAAGCATTGTGACTTGAAGGGTTTTTTAAGGAACTCAAACTTCAAGGTCGAGTTGTCACTGTTAAATGTGATAGTTAAAATGCCATACATCTGTCGAAGAATTCAGTCTATCACGAGAGAACAAAGCACATTGATGTTAAGCTACATTTCGTAAGGGAGAAAATCAAAAGTGGGGAAGTCAATGTGATGAAGGTTTCGATAAATCACAATGTTTCAGATATGATCACCAAGTCATTGCTAAGTAGCAAGTTCTTCCACTGTATGAAGTTGATAAAGCTGCATGATGAAAGCTAGTTTGTTCCCTTAATGTTGTAGAGTTGAATCCAAGGTGAATATTTGTGGTATTTTTTATCAAACTCTAGTCTTGACGGGGGATAACTTCATGTTTTAATAGGAATCGAAAAGCTGTGCATGATGTAGTCGAAGTCTGTTCTAGCATGCAGTTGCATAAGTCAACCTGTTGCTTAAGTTAGCTTAGTGCATAAGTTAGTTTGTTTGTTAAGTTAGCTTGTAGTCTATAGGTTGTTGGGAGATGGTTAAGATTGGTTGATATTTTTCTGTAAATAATTTGTCCTAATTGTGAAAGTAAATAGTAACATTTTTAACCAATTGGTGTTCTTCTTCCCTATTCTCTTTCTCTTTTGTAAACTTAAAAAAAAAATATTTGTTTGTTAATAAACTCAATCATTCTTATAGTTATACTCGTTCCTGATACGGCGTTTGTCACTTCTCATAATCTTACTTGTTCTCGTTGATAGAATAAAATCATATAGCAATAAAAGTAATACTCCCCCGTCCCATAATGAGTGACCCATTTAGAATAAAAGAGTGTCCTAAAATGAATGGCCAATTTTAATTTTCAATATATCTTTTCCAATTTTACCCTCTAATTAATATTACTTTCATCATTCCCAATATAATATAAGGGTATTATTGTGAATTAGGATGCCTTGAAACAAAATATTAATGGTTTCTTTATAGGCAAGAAACACACAAGGGTTAGGGTTAAAGGAAAAACAAACAAGAAGAACAACAAGGATTGGTTATAACTGTTATTCTTTACTTTCTCTATAAAATAGATTACAAGTACTCAAGAATAACAAATAACTCTCTCACCCTAATTAGGTTTTGTCACACCACCCCTAAGATGAGAGATTAGTATGCTATTTATAATAAAACCTATCATACTAAACTAATGGACTTTTTAACAATTACCCATTATAAGCTAACTTAGGGTACAAGCTAACTTAAACAATTGGATCCTTAACACAAGGCCTAATTCGGCAACTACATACTAGAACACAATTCGACTACAACATGTAGGTCTTCGACAATAGCATGTGAATAGACTTCGATGACATGCTAACTAGAGTTCAATCCTATATCTCACAAATCTCCACCTTGGATCTAACTCTAACACCAAGAAACATACTAGTTTTCTTCATGCAGTTTTATCAACTGCATACAGTGGAAAAACTTGCAACTGGGCAATGTCTGGGTGATCATATTAGCAGTATTATGATTTGTCGAAACCTTCAGCACTTAGACTTCTCCACGCTCGATTACCCCTCTAACGAAATGCAGTCTCACATCAATGTGCTTGGTTCGCTCATGATAGGTTGAATTCTTCGACAGGGGTATTGCACTTTGACTATCACATTTAACAGTGATACTTCGAAGTTTTAGCTCCTTCGCAAAACCTTCAAGCCACAATGCTTCCTTCACAGCTTCAATTAGGGCAATATATTCCGCTTCAGTAGTTGATAAGGCAACAACCTTCTGAAGTGTTGCTTTTCAACTTATTATTGTGTCAAACATTGTGAACACATATCCAGAAATGGATTTTCTAGAATCCATACAACCTGCATAATCAGATTCGACATATCCTTCGATTGCTGCTTTACTATCTTCACCCAAGGCTCCACCATAAATTAGGACTCTATTCAGAGACCCATTTATGTACCTTAGAATCCACTTCAATGCTTGCCAGTGAGCCTTTCCAGGATTCGCCATGTAACTGCTTACAAGACTTACTGCATACGCTATGTCGGGTCTAGTATAAACCATAACATACATCAAAGAACCCATTATATTAGCATATGGAATGCTATTCATATAAACTCTTTCAACATCAGTACTGGGACACTAATCTATACTCAGCTTGAATTGAGGGTTTGTCGGAGTCACAACAGGCTTTGAATTCGACATACCATACATTACGAGAATCTTCCGTAGGTATGCCTCTTGAGATAAGCATAATCTCGATTGCTTTCTATCTCTTTGGATGTCAATCCCAAGAATCCTGGACGCAGCTCCTAGATCCTTCATGTCGAACTTCGTATTGAGTTCATCCTTCACCCTCATTATATCTTTGACATTGTTGCTTGCTATTAGAATATCATCCACATACAGCAACAAAATAACAAATGAATTACCCGATCGAAATTTGAAGTAAACACAGTAGTCGACCTGACTTCTAATGAAACTTATGTGTGCCATGAACTTGTCGAATCTCCTATTCCACTGTCGAGGAGATTGTTTCAGTCTATATAAAGACCTCTTCATCTTGCACACATAATCTTCCTTCCCCCTTTTGACATATCCTTTAGGTTGCCTCATCGGATTGTTTCATCTAGATCACCATACAAGAACACAATCTTCACATCCATCTGTTCCAGTTCAAGGTCGAACTGTGCCACCGTGGCAAGCAACATTCGAATGGATTTGTGCTTCACAACAGGAGAGAACACATCATTGAAGTCGACACCTTATTTCTGAGTGAAACCCCTAGCGACCAATCTTGCCTTGTATCTCTTCGACGCCACTCCTTCTATTCCTTCCTTAACTTTGAAAATCCATTTACAACTGACTAACCTGGCTCCAACAGGTTTCTTGATCAGTTCACAGGTGTTGTTATCATGAAGAGATTTCATCTCATCATCCATGGCCTTCAGCCATTCAGTCTTCTTTCGACTCCTCATAACTTCCTTATAGTCTCTAGGTTTTTTGTCAAGAACCTCACTTGCAGAGATTAAGGCATAAGCTATAAGATATGCATACCCAAGTCTCTGAGGTGGCTTGATGACTCTCCTCGACCTGTCTCTTGCTAACAGGTAGTCATTATCGATCTCCCCATCTTCAACAACAACTTCTGTTTCTTCTTCGACTTCATCTGGCATACACAATTCAGCATCAACATGCTCCACCTCAACAGAAATCTCTCCATGTTCAAGCTCTTCGTCAGCATCATCAGTTTTCTTGAAGACCATCTCAACTTCATTAAAAACTACATCTCGATTGGTGATACACCTTCTGTGACCTGGCTCTAGGCACCATAGCCTATAAGCTTTGACTCCTTTAGGGTATCCCATGCATTTCAGAGCTCTAGGTTCGACCTTGTCTTGCCTAATGTGAGCATAGGCCACACAGCCAAATACTCTCAGTCTGTCAAGACTATGTGGATGTCTCGACCAAACTTTTTCAGGTGTTTTCATATCTAACGCAGTCGAAGGACATCTGTTTATCAAATATGTTGCTGTCGAAACAGCCTCAGCCCAAAACACCTTCTTTAACCTAACACTAGTCAACATGCATCTAACTCTTTCCAAAATAGTTCGATTAAACCTTTCCACCAAACCATTTCGTTGTGGAGTACCTGTAGTAGTTTTGTGCTTTGCAATACCTGAGGCAACACAAAAGCTGTCGAATACCTCATTGCAAAATTCAAGGCCATTGTCGGTTCTCAACCTCTTGACCTTTCTGCTAGTCTGATTTTCGACCAGAGTCTTCCAACCTTTGAAATTCTCAAAAGTTTCATCCTTAGTCTTCTAGATGAATACCCATAACTTTCTGGAATAATCATCGACTATGGATAGAAAATACCCTGCTCCTGAATGTGATGGACACCTTGCAGGCCCCCAAAGATCAGCATGGATGTAATCAAGAGATCCATGAGTTCTTTGTTTGCCTTTGTTGAACTTCACTCTACAAGATTTTCCAAGTACACAGGGTTCACAAAATTTCAGCTTTTCGACTTTGTCTCCTCCAAGCAGATTTTGTTTCCCTAATTCGACCAGACCCCTTTCACTGACATGACCCAATCTTATGTGCCAATTTTCTGTCTTCGACAAAGGATTCGTGGATGCAATATTTGTCGAACCACTTATAACCTCAGCCTCAAGGGTATACAAGCCTTGTTTCTCCACGCCTCTCAAGACTTCCTTCGACCCCTTCATGACTCTTATGATACTTTTCTCTCCTTGAAAAACATATCCCTTCTTGTTGAATTCACCAAGAGAAATAAAATTTCTATTCAAATCAGGTACATACCTGACTTCAGTCAATAACCTTATTGAATCATCATGGAGCTTGAATCTCACAGATCCAATACCTGCAATTTTACAAGCTTTGTTGTTTCCCAGCAGCACTGATCCACCATCTTGATCACATAGCTCCTCGAACAATTATCTGTTTGGAGACATGTGCCAAGTGCAACCTGAATCCATAATCCACTCATTTCTTGAGTCGCCGATTGAAACCACAAGAACATCAAATGTTTCGAAATCATCTTGAACAATGGCTGCGTTGCCAGTATCCTTACCTCCATGATCTTTCAGGCGTTCAGGGCACACTTTTCTTGTGTGACCCTTATTCTTACAGTGATAACATCCAATACCAGATGCCTCACCACTATAAGACTTCTGTTGACTTTTACCTTTCTTCTTGTCGAACTTACCATCCTTTCGCAAGAATTTTCCCTTAACGGCCAAACCTTCACCAACCGTCGAAGGTTTATGCTCATTTCGTTCGTTCAAGTCCTTAGAATACAAGGCTGATTAAACTTCTTCAAAGCTCATGGACCCCCTTCCATACATGAGAGTTTCTTTGAAGTGGGCATGTGTTTTGGGCAAAGCGCACAACAACAACAGTGCTTGAACTTCATCATCGATCTTCACATCAATATTTTCAAGATCAAGAATCAGCTTGTTGAACATATCCAACTGCTCAGCCAACACTTTGTCTTCACTCATCTTGAATGAATACAAAGCTTGCTTCAGGTTGAGTCGATTCACCAGAGATTTGGTCATGTACAAACTTTCAAGTTTCAACCATAATCCCGACGATGTAGTCTCCTTTGATACCTGTCGAAGAACCTTATCACCAAGGCTCAACAATATTACGATGTGGGCTTTCTCTACCATGGTCGTCTTTTCTTTTTCCGTTAATGCAACGTCCATGGCTGCCTCTCCTTTCAACGCTTTCAAACAACCTTGTTGAACCAACATGGCTTTCATCTTCAAGCGCCACAAACCGAAATCGTTCACTTCGGTGAACTTTTCAATCTCATACTTTGTTGAAGACATCTTCTCCACGCTCACCGCACCAATTTGTTCTTAATTAGGATGCCTTGAAACAAAATATTAACGGTTTCTTTATAGGCAAGAAACACACAAGGGTTAGGGTTAAAGGAAAAACAAACAAGAAGAACAACAAGGATTGGTTATAACTGTTATTCTTTACTTTCTCAATAAAACATATTACAAGTACTCAAGAATAACAAATAACCCTCTCACCTTAATTAGATTTTATCACACCACCCCTAAGATGAGAAACTAGTATGCTATTTATAATAAAACCTAATATACTAAACTAATGAGCTTTTTAACAATTACTCATTACAAGCTAACTTAAGGTACAAACTAACTTAAACAATTAGATCCTTAACACAAGACCCAATTCGTCAACTACATACTTGAACACAATTCGACTACAGTATGTAGGTATTCGACAACAACATGTGAACAGACTTTGACGACATACTAACAAGAATTCGATCAAATATCTCACAGGTATTTTAGTAAAAAATATCATTCTTTCATTCAATTATTCTTTTTTTTTAAATATGTGTGAAATAGTCAATCATATCAACTCGTTTTAAAACGATGGAAGTATATCATTTTCTTCGTGAAGAGGCCAAAAGAAAAAGGAAAAAACTATAGAAAGACAAGCTTCTCGGTACCCACACTGTTGCCATTTTCCAATGAAAAAGTGGGGCCTGCGTTGCTGTTCCAGTATTTTGTGAAACCATGTGATTACTGTTACACAAAATTGTACTAAAATGAAAATAAATCAGTTCAAAATTTTGTATTTCTTTTATCGATAATTATATATAATTATCTACAACTTTAGATATATTTTGTAGGATTAAAACAAAACATCAAAAATAAAAAATAAAAAGTATTTTATTTACAGTCTGAAAACAAATAAATTTTGTTTCAAAGACTAAAATAAAAAAGTTTATAATTTGCATAGAATAAAAGTGAAGTTTAATCTTTTAAATATCATTAAGTATAGTCAATGAGTGGTTTAAGGCTAACATGAATTTAGCATATGTTTCTCCTTTCTTCCCTTTTCTTCTCGTAGTTACATTTCTTTCTATGCTACTATCAACAACAATTTTGGCCAGTGAATTCTCAATCAAGGAAGCAACAGTGCAAGATCTCCAACTAGCTTTCCAAAGAAACCAATTAACTTCAAGACAACTTGTTGAGTTCTATCTCAATCAAATCAAAATCCAAAACCCAGTTCTTAGAGGTGTATTGGAAGTGAATCCAGATGCACTAGCACAAGCAGATGCAGCTGACAAAGAGAGAAGGGAAAAGGCAGCAGGTTCTCTATCAAGGTTGCATGGAATACTTATTTTGGTTAAGGATAACATTGCAACTAAGGATGAGTTGAACACAACTGCAGGGTCTTATGCACTACTTGGATCAGTGGTGCCAAGTGATGCAGGTGTGGTTACCAAGTTAAGGAAAGCTGGGGCTATCATACTAGGGAAGGCCAGTCTGAGTGAGTGGGCACATTACAGATCTTTTGATATTAAAAGTGGTTGGAGTGCCAGAGGTGGACAAGGAAAGGTATATAATTTACTACTTTGTCAATTGGAGATTGGTCTTGTTTTTCAATTCAAATATGAATGATTCTAGAAAATAAAGAGGATTTTACACATGTGCTTTGTGTTGTGCAGAATCCATATACATTGGGTGAACCCTGTGGTTCAAGTAGTGGATCAGCAATATCTGTAGCTGCAAATTTGGTGACTGTATCGCTTGGTACCGAAACCGATGGCTCCATTTTATGTCCTTCCAATTTTAACTCAGTGGTAGGCATCAAACCCACAGTTGGTCTCACTAGTAGAGCAGGTGTAGTTCCAATTAGTCCAAGGCAAGATACGGTTGGGTAAGCCGATATACCGTCAATCTGCATTTTTATTTTGTCCTATTTATTGTGTGTCATTGCACTAAATTTGTGACATCAACTATGTGGTTTTGTATAGGCCAATTTGCAGGACTGTATCAGATGCTGCCTATGTTCTTGAAACCATAGCAGGCACTGATACTTTTGATAAGGAAACAATTGAAGCATCAAAGTATATCCCAAGAGGTGGCTATGCTCAATTTCTAAAGAAAGATGGACTAAGAGGAAAGAGATTAGGAATAGTGAGGCTATACTACAATTTTGGAAATGACACTTTTCTGCATGAAACTTTCAACCTGCACCTAAAAACGTTAAGGTAAATAAAGTTAAAAACTGTTATTTGTCAAGTACTTATACTTCTAATGAAGCTTTAATAAGTCTGGTATACATATATAATAGCATTTAAAACCTGTGCAACATTAGGGTAGATAACTCTTGTTTGTAAGTTATTTTGTATTTGTATTCATTGTCTATTATTTTCTTTGGCCACAATCTTATTGAAGAAATCATAGACAATCTTTTTCCTTGGATGCCTACACACAATCCTTTTGAAGAAATCATGTGCTTTGAATCTTTCTGTGCTCATAATTAATAGGAAGAGTAGGTATATCAAACACAATTTAAACTATCCATGTTCCAGAACTATGTTACAATTTGAAGATTGGTAACATTGATGACATTATCAGGCAAAAAGGTGCCGTTTTGGTCGACAATTTGAAGATTGATAACATTGATGAAATTATCAATAGTCAAAGTGAAATTATTGCTTTGAATTTTGAATTCAAATTGTCCTTGAATGCATACCTGAAAGACTTAATTGCTTCACCAGTGAAAAGTTTGGCAGATGTAATAGATTTCAACAAGGAACACTCTAAATTAGTGAGTATATATGCGATTTTGTTGGATAATTGGATATTAATTAATATTATAACGATATCATCTTATAATTTCTGAGTAAAAATTGTAGGAGAAACTTGATGAGTATAGCCAAGATCTTTTGCTGGCAGCTGAAAAGACAAATGGAATTGAGAAAGCAGAGAAAGAGGCATTATTAAACATGACAAGATGGTCACAAAATGGATTTGAGAAATTGATGAAAAGAAATAAACTTTATGCTGTGGTAACACCTTTATCATCCTTTAGTAACATACTTCGTATTGGAGGTTATCCTGGAGTGAGTGTTCCAGCAGGATATGAAAAGGGTGAACCATTTGGAATTTGCTTTGGAGGTTTGAAAGGCTCAGAGCCAAAGTTGATTGAAATTGCTTATTCATTTGAGCAAGCAACTTTTATCAGAAAGCCACCACCCCTTAGGAAGTTGGAAGTTGAAAGTTTTTAGTAATGCAATGGGTTTTTTCTGTATGAAATGAAATAAAACATTGTTTCAATTTTCTAACTCATCTAAGTCGTCTTTCTCGAAAGATTCAAGGTTTGTTTGTTATGTCGTGTCTTGTGAGAAATTATTCTTGCTTTAAAAATGCAAAAATTCTAAATTTGGTCCCAATAAGTATTGAACCCATAACCTTTCCAATTGAAAATAACCATCTTTCTACTAAGCCAACCATTCTACTTGATAATAATATTCCACTTGATAATAACTATCTTTCTGTTGGAATTAACCCAAAGCCTTTTGAGAATTCCTATTCAATCTTGATCTCAAGATTGTTAACAAAACACGCAATGGCAATGAAAAAAAGGATCGAGAAAGAACAGAAAGAAAAGAAAGAAAGAAAATCGTTGGAAGAGAAGATGAACAATTTTCTGCAGAGAACTCTCTGCCCACAAACTGTGAAAATTCTGTTATTTCACTTGCAACTGCAAACTGTGAATACAAGTTCTCAATTTTGAGTCCGTTCTACTTCTTCTTACAAAAATGAGGGTTTCTCCCTATTTATAGATTTAGGTTAGCTTGCACCCCAAGTCAAAACCCAAAACTATAAAAGCCTAAAATAGTTAACATTATTAAAATAGGCCTAAGTCGAAATCCTGTGTGAAGGGATCTCCTTCAACACACTATTACAACTTAACACACACATTAACATAATTCGTCTGCTCCTTGTTTCTGTCGAGCTAAACTGCTTCGACACAAGAAATTACAACTCAACACACCAACTAATTCATTGTGACTAAGCTGTCTACATTCATCATGGCTCTTAGTCTTCTGAAGACTTCGACCTGCACTCCCTTCGTCATGATATCTGCAATCCGATTCTCAGTTCTGCAGTGTTTCAAGTTCATCTTCTCTTCTGCTACCTGCTCTCGAAGATAATGGAACCTCATTTTGATGTGCTTGCTTCGACCGTGTGCTATTGGATTCTTTGCCAAGTTGATAGCTGACATGTGATAAGTGCAAATTGTACTTATTTTTGTATATATGTTTTGTTGCACTTATCGATACTTTGTGGTAAATATCGTGCGAATAAAACTCAATTTGTTTATAAATACGTTTACTTTACATTTTAGTGTATATATTGCGTATAGTGTAAATATAATTGAGTTTAATTGATTTTATCTCATTCTTCCAGGTATCCAATCAAGGATATCTTGCCATATTCATAAAGAGCATTGAATAAACTTTCCAACGCTTTAAACCGGGCGAAAAACGGAGTTGCGGTTCGAAAGTTACGAATAAAATAGTGCAGGATTTTTGTTGTTCTGGTGTGCTGCGCCGGGCGGTACATTTTGCTGCGCCGGGCGGTGAGATTTGAGCGTCGGGCGGTGCTGCGGCGGAGGAAATAAGAGAGTTGAAATAAGAGACTTACAAGAGCGTGTCATATTTTTAGGCTAGCGTCGGGCGGTGTTTCCAGCGCCGGGCAGTGCTAGATATTTGTTACTAGGTGGTTTATGTACACAGCTGGTGTGAGAGGACAAGTGGGTTGCGTCGGGCGGTGCTTTCTAGCGCCGGGCGGTGGGTCTGAACCAAAATTTTGTATTTAGTTCATTTTACTTCATTTTTGAAAGGGATGTTGTTTTGGGGGTGATTTTTGTCTCCAAACTTCATCAACCTCGTTCTTTGATAGATTAGCTTAGAAAACAACATGGAAGCATGCATACGGATGAACCGGGGTGGATTGATCGTCGATCGGCGTTGACAAACCGCGAGATGTTTGGTTCATTTCTTTTCTTCTTTATGTTTTTCTTCTATGTTAGGTTGTGTATATGTATTTATTCTGAACTCATGTATATTTGTCGCCCATGGCATTATATGATATCTGCTTTATAAATCTTTATTGACGATTGTCTCTGATTTTTGCTTTATGCGCAAGGTTTGAGTTGCGTTAGAGATAATCCTCGCAAACTTCGATTAGAGATGATTATCTGTTAGTTTCTGGACTCTAGAGATAGATTTAAGAGCTAACAATCTTCAATAGGCGTCGAAGCTTAATGTCTTCCGTGTTTCGAGGCTTCGCTCGCGAGAGTGACGAAGAGAGTGACACGGTTGTTATCTCAACTTTGCGTTAGACATAACCTTTGTTGTGAGCGATGCTGGGTGATATTGAGGAGTATTGTAGGTGGACTATAACTGGTCTGTAAGTTTAAGTTTGTATGGAGTGATTTATATGCATTGTCGGACGAGTTTTTCTCTCTGAAGAATGATTTCTTTTTGTTTTAATGTTTACTTTTATGTTTTCTTGTTTGAAACCATTTTAATCCAAACTCATAAACGCGAGAGACTGTCGAACGACATTCTTTCCCTCGAACCGATCTCTGTGGACACGACATAAATCCCGGAGGGAATTCTTCCAAAAATAAATATTTTTGCTTGCTTGCCCTATTCTGCAACCAACAAAATGGCGCCGTTGCCGGGGATTGGTTTTGATATTGAATCGCATTGCGATAGTTTCTTTGTTTTTGAGTTTTGTAGATATCGTACGTGTTGTATATTTTCACTTGTTTATATTGATACTTGTACATTTTGACGTTTGTTTAAGTGTTTGGTTAGGACACTTGCTTTTGGTTTGCGCGGCGAGGCATCACCATGGCATGAAGGAAGGAAGTTACTAGCTAAGCATCGTAAAGGCGTCGAGCTTACGACGTAAAACAAGCATGTTTTATAGTTTTTCTTTTCTAATATTTTGTTTGTTGTTTGGTTGCAAGTCTTGGTCGACTTATTTGAGGATGCTTTTGTGATTTTCCAAGTTGGTTCGTTTCAACTTGCGGATGTTTGGTAATGATCTTGTTAAGTTTTGTACACTTCCGAGGTATGTATTTATCGCTTTCTATACTTTAGCATATTCATGATACTTAGGCATTTTACAAACTTTCATGTCATTCACTCTTTTGTATACTTGTTCTATTGTGAATCACTTTAGTTCCCAACCTTTCTGTGAGGTAGCTTTCCATTGTTCATATATGCGGAGTACCAACATTCTTGTTCTAACTGGATTTTATTATGTTGAGTCTTTTGTTTGTGTTGATTATATGAATGCATGAAAAGGATCAAGGCAATTGTTTTATTTTGAGCACAGCCACCTTAGCCAAATAGTCAATTCACCTTGTGAGCGTGTGATCATTTGTAACCCCTTTGAGCTTTTTGATCCATGTTTTTATTTGAACTTAATGCTTGTCTATGAGTATTTAGTTCACTTATTTTTGAATGGATTTTGTTTTTTCTTGGACCTCAACTTTGTGTTGTTGTATGGATTTTTTCCTTCCCTTAGAAAGTAGGGAGTATTCACATGATGGTGCGGTTGAATTCAAGTTGGGGAGAGGATGATTGTGTACTCATTGGTTGGATTCTATGTGGATTGAAAAAGAAAAGAAAAAAGAGAAAAATTTGTGAAAGAGAAAAAGAAAGAAAGAAAAAAGAAAAAGAAAAAGAAAATCCTTGAAAAAGGAAACAAAAAGAGTTTCAATAATTGTGCTAAATAAGTATTGTGTGTTGTGTAATACTTGGGATTGTGGAAGAAGTTGATTGGAATTTGGTGTTTGAGTCTTTGTGAGTTGATCACTCCTTTAGGTTTAGGCAAGTTTTTGTTTCAATTACCTTTAGAAATTGCCCCTTGTTTGTTTACCCGACCACGTTACAACCTTGAAAGTCCTTGTGATTCTTGCCTTTGTATGTTCAATATGAATTTGTGGATGTATGCATAATTTAGTCTTTTGTTTGCATGAGTGTTGTGTGAGTGTAAAGTACCTTATTGTGTGTTTTTCTTCTACCGGTTATTATTTTTGCTAGGTGTGATTCACTTTGGAACTTGTGTTGTTTTAGAATGTTTGGCATGATTTTTGTATTTTGCGTTTGTTTCGTGACTATGTTGTCGTCGTAGCCAGTGGTAAGTATTTACTTTTTGTGTGTGCCGTTTTCATTTGAACCATTCATTCGTTTCCGTTTTTCAAAACCTGTTGATTCGGCATTCTTTGGATATCGCTTTTGTGTTTTCAAGTTTGTTTGATTCTTGTTTGTGGACAAACAATTATGTAAGTTGGGGAGAGTTTGATAAGTGCAAATTGTACCTATTTTTGTATATATGTTTTGTTGCACTTATCGATACTTTGTGGTAAATATCGTGCGAATAAAACCCAATTTGTTTATAAATACGTTTACTTTATATTTTAGTGTATATATTGCGTATAGTGTAAATATAATTGAGTTTAATTGATTTTATCTCATTCTTCCAGGTATCCAATCAAGGATATCTTGCCATATTCATAAAGAGCATTGAATAAGCTTTCCAACGCTTCAAATCGGGCGAAAAACTGAGTTGCGGTTCGAAAGTTACAAATAAAACAGTGCAGAATTTTTGTTGTTCGGGTGTGCTGCGCCGGGCGGTACATTTTGCTGCGCTGGGCGGTGAGATTTGAGTGTCGGGTGGTGCTGCGGCGGAGGAAATAAGAGAGTTGAAATAAGAGACTTACAGGAGCGTGCCATATTTTTGGGCTAGCGCCGGGCGGTGCTAGATATTGGTTACTAGGCGGTTTATGTACACATCTGGTGTGAGAGGACAAGTGGGTTGCGTCGGGCGGTGCTTTCTAGCGCCGGGCGGTGGGTCTGAACCATAATTTTGTATTTAGTTCATTTTACTTCATTTTTGAAAGGGATGTTGTTTTGGGGGTGATTTTTGTCTCCAAACTTCATCAACCTCATTCTTTGATAGATTAGCTTAGAAAACAACATGGAAGCATGTATACGGATGAACCGGGGTGGATTGATCGTCGATCGGCGTTGACAAACCGCGAGATGTTTGGTTCATTTCTTTTCTTCTTTATGTTTTTCTTCTATGTTGGGTTGTGTATATGTATTTATTCTGAATTCATGTATATTTGTTGCCCATGGCGTTATATGATATCTGCTTTACAAATCTTTATTGGTGATTGTCTCTGATTTTTGCTTTATGCGCGAGGTTTGAGTTGCGTTAGAGATAATCCTCGCAAACTTCGATTAGGGATGATTATCTGTTAGTTTCTGGACTCTAGAGATAGATTTAAGAGCTAACAATCTTCAATAGGCGTCGAAGCTTAATGGCTTCCGTGTTTCGAGGCTTCACTCGCGAGAGTGACGAAGAGAGTGGCACGGTTGTTATCTCAACTTTGCGTTAGACATAACCTTTGTTGTGAGCGATGTTGGGTGATATTGAGGAGTATTGTAGGTGAAGTATAACTGGTCGGTAAGTTTAAGTTTGTGAAGAGTGATTTATATGCATTGTCGGACGAGTTTTTCTCTCTGAAGAATGATTTCTTTTTGTTTTAATGTTTACTTTTATGTTTTCTTGTTTGAAACCATTTTAATCCAAACTCATAAACGCGAGAGACTGTCGAACGGCATTCTTTCCCTCGAACCGATCTCTGTGGACACGACATAAATCCCGGAGGGAATTCTTCCAAAAATAAATATTTTTGCTTGCTTGCCCTATTCTACAACCAACAACATGCTGTCGATCTTCATGGTAATTGTCCCATGACTCTTCCCTGTAATCTCTTCGACCAAGTTCACCATCCAGGTTGCTTGACATGCACAAAGAGAATCAGCTATATATTCTGCTTCGCATGATGACAATGCCACTACTGGCTCCTTTCTCGAACTCCAAGCAACTGGTGCACCACCTAACATAAACACATATCCAGTTGTGGATTTTCGATCCTCAGCATCACTACACCAACTAGAGTCGGTGTATCCCCTTAACTTGCATTCTTTCCCTTCATCAGCTGTAGGAAACAAAATACCGTAGTCGAGAGTCCCTTTTAGATACCTCAGTATCCTCTTCTTTGCTGCTAGGTGTGATACCTTTGGCTTCTGCATAAATCTACTTACCATACCCACACTGTATGCTAAGTCAGGCCGTGTGTGAAAAAGGTATCTAAGTGACCCAATAAGTCTTCTGTATTGGGTTGGGTTGACATCATCTTCATCTGAATCCTTCGACAGTTGCAGTCTGGTCTCAGCTGGAGTCGAAGTAGGGTTGCAATCTTGCATCTCAAATCTCTTGAGTATTTCACCTGCATATCTTCTTTGGTGCATCATCAAACCTCTACTAGTCTTGTAGAATTCGATGCCAAGAAAATATGAGAGATTTCCCAAGTCTGACATTTCAAACTCCTCACTTAGGTCATGTTTGAAATCTTCGATCTCCTTCTTGCAACTCCCTGTTATCAACAGGTCATCGACATAGAGACATAGTATAAGCAATTCATTATTGCTTCTCCTTACATACACTCCATGCTCAGTCGTACACTTCACAAATTCCTTCTCCCTTAAAAAGCTGTCGATTTTCTTATTCCAAGCTCTTGGAGCTTGATTAAGTCCATACAGGGCTTTATGCAGCCTGTACACCTTTTCTTCTTCGCCTTGTTTCACATACCCAACTAGTTGTGCGACATAAACTTCTTCATCTAAGGGGCCATTAAGGAACGCACACTTCACGTCCATCTGACATGTGTGCCAGCTGTTCATATTTGCTAGACCAACAACCAACCTGATTGTTTCGATCCTAGCAACAGGTGCGAACACTTCATCGAAGTCGATTCCTTCCTTCTGTAGAAATCCTTTCGCCACAAGTCTCGCCTTGTGTCGAGTTACTTCTCCTCTAGGATTCACCTTTACCTTGTAAACCCACTTCACATCAATTTCCTTCTTGCCTTGAGGCAATTCAACAAGTGACCAGGTGTTGCTGACTTCGATGGACTCTAATTCCTCATTCATTGCTTTCACCCAATTCGAATCTTTCAATGCCTCAACTGCATTGACTGGTTCGACATTTGCGTAGAAAGCATAATGTACCAGCTCACCTTCTTCATTAACCACATCATCTGATGTAATTACACACTCTTGCAACTTTGCAGGCATGTGTCTTGTTCGTCGAGGTCTGCTTGGACCTGCTTCATCTATGACTGGTTCCTGTCGAACATCTCTTTCGACTTCAGTGGCTGGTTCTTCACAAGAGATTCTCATTGAATCCTTCTTGGCATTCTCAGTCCAATCCCATTCTTTAAGCTCATCTATGATCACGTCCCTGTTGATCACTACCTGGTTATTCACTGGGTCGAACAGTTTATAACCTCCAGTCGAATGATATTCTATCAAGATCATCTGATTCGACTTGTCATCAAGCTTCCTTCTCAACTAATCTGGCACATGTCTATGTGCTATAGATCCAAACACCTTCAAGTAACTGAGGCTAGGCTTGACACCAGACCAACATTCTTCTGGTGTGATTCCTTCATGCTTCTTCGTCGGACATCTGTTCAAGATATATGTTCCTGTAGAAACCGCATCTCCCCATAATTCTTTGGGTAAATGCTTTCCATTCAACATACTTATCACCATGTTCACGATGGTTCTGTTCTTTCGTTCTGCAATTCCATTTTGCTGTGGAGTATAGGGTGGCACAACCTCATGCACAATCCCTTCTTTTTCACATAATGCATCGAATTCTTTCGAAACATACCCTCCACCACCATTAGTCCTCAGAATTTTCAACTTTCGACCACTCTGTCTTTCGACCATAGATTTGAATCTGGAAAATACCTCTATCACATCACTTTTCTTCTTGATGAGGTAAGTCCACAGATTTCGACTGTAATCGTCTATGAACGTGACAAAGTATTTGTTGCCACCAATCGAATCCACCTGAATTGGACCACATACATCAGAGTATATGACTTCCAGAATTGCCTTCGACTTCCTTCCTGCATCCTTGCTGAAGTTATTCTTGTGTTGTTTTGACTGAACACACTCTTCACAAACTTTACTTGGAATGTCGATTTTTGGTAATCCTGAAACCATATTTCTTCTCTTTAGCTCTTTGATGTCATTGAAGTTGAGATCACCTAGTCGGAAATGCCATAACCACTCATCTTTGGTGGCTGCAGTTGCTAGGTACTTGTGCTCCATCACCTTGAATTCAATCTTGAAGGTCCTATTCTGAGACATTGGAGCCTTCAAGATCAACCTACCACCTGCATCGAGGACTCTCATCATCTTGTCTTCGATAAATACCTTGTAGTTCTTTTCGACCAGTTGCCCTATACTAAGCAAATTACTCTTCATGCCTGGTATGTACAACACATTGGAAATTGTTGACCTCTTGCCATCTTTCCTCATAATCAGAACATCACCAACACCTTCAGCTGCTAGAGTGTTGTTATTTGCAAACTTCACTGTGTTTTTCGACGAGGGCTTCATGTTGACAAACCAATCTTTCCTTCCAGTCATGTGTGATGAGCATCCTGAGTCCAAGTACCACTGATCTTGGAATCTTTCTTCATCTGTTGTTGTGACCATCAACAACATCTCTTCTTCTTCATATTTCGCCAGCTTTGCATCAGTTTCTTGATTTTTCTTCTTTTCTGGACAGTCACTAAAATAGTGGCCATACTTCTGACAATTGAAACACTGAATGTGAATTTTGTCAGATTTTCGACCACCACCTCTTCCTTTACCTGCATCACCACCTCTTTGGTTGCCTTGATTCCAGGGTTTTTTCTGATTCGACCAGTTTCCTCCTCTACCTTTGTTGTCATTCCAGCTTCCTTTGCTTTTCCTTTCCTTTTGTGACTGCGCCTGCAAAGCCATATCACTCTTCGACTTTCCTGCAGCTCTTTCAGCCATCCTTTGTTCATGAGACTCAAGCGTCCCTTAAAGCTCTTCCTTCGTCAATACTGACAAGTCTTTCGACTCTTCTATGGCTACTACCACGTGGTCGAACTTTGGAGCCAATGACCTCAAGATCTTTGCAACAACTGATCTTGATGTCAACACCTCTCCACATACCTTGATTTGATTCACCAACTTTGTAACTCTGGTGAAGAAATCTGTTATCCTTTCATTGTCTTCCATCTGAAGCAACTCATAGGTTCTGTTGTGAGTTTGTAACCCCACCTCTTTCACCTTCTCTGCGCCTCCAAACGACTTTTCAAGAATCTTCCACGCTTCCTTCGCTGACTCTACATCACTAACCTTTTCAAAGTTATATGGATCGAAACGCTGATGGATTATAAAGAGAGCTTTATAATCTTTCTTCTTCAACTCTTTGTGTGCAGCCTTTTCTTGATCCGTCGCGTTCTCTGCAAGTGGTGTTACTCCTTCCTTCACAAGCTCCCAAATATCTTGATAACAGAAAACCACCTTAATCTGCTTGCACCAATTCTCATAATTGTCTTTCTTGAGAATCGGAAGACTCGCCGGAAAGTGCTCGTTCGAATAGTTCATCGCCATCACGATTTTCCTTCCTTGAATCGCAACCGGAGCTCTAGATACCAGATGTTGGAATTAACCCAAAGCCTTTTGGGAATTCCTATTCAATCTTGATCTCAAGATTGTTAACAAAACACGCAATGGCAATGAAAAAAAGGATTGAGAAAGAACAAAAAGAAAAGAAAGAAAAAAAATCGTTGGAAGAGAAGATGAACAATTTTCTGCAGAGAACTCTCTGCCCACAAACTGTGGAAATTCTGTTATTTCACTTGCAACTGCAAACTGTGAATACAAGTTCTCAATTTTGAGTCTGTTCTACTTCTTCTTACAAAAATAAGGGTTTCTCCCTATTTATAGATTTAGGTTAGCTTGCACCCCAAGCCATGGCCCAAAACTATAAAAGCCCAAAATAGTTAACATTACTAAAATAGGCCTAAATCGAAATCCTCTGTGAAGGGACCTCCTTCGAAACTTCGACACACTATTACAACTTGACACACACATTATCACAATTCGTCTGCTCCTTGTTTCTGTCGAGGTAAACTGCTTCGACACAAGGAATTACAACTCAACACTTTCCACTAAGCCAACCATTCCACTTGATAAATATTAAATAATCTATTTAATAATTAGTCTATTAATTAGTGATATTAATATTTTATTAATATTTAATAAAATATTTAAAATATTAAATATTAAATGATTAATGAAATAATCTATTAAATAATTTATTTAATAACTAATCTATTAATTAATGATATTAATATTTTATTAATATTTAAAAAAATAATTGAAATATAAATATTAAATAAACTATTAGCTGTAATATTAATGTTAGTTGATGTAGTAATATTAGCTGTAATATTAATGTATATGCAGTAATATTATTATATTAGTATATGCATTATAAATATAAACCAAAGGAAGTATATTAGTATATGCAGTCATTTTAATTTAATTTTTATTGATTTTAGGAAATAATATTAATATTATTAAATAGTTTATTAAATATTTCAACTATTTAGTTAATTAACATTATTTAATAGGTTTATACAGTTTTTTAAAATACTTTTTTAATAGTTTATTAAATAGTTTTTTAAAATACTTGATAAAAAGTTTTTTAAATATTAAATATGTTATTAAGTAATTTATATTTCAACTATTAAAATATTAAATAGGTTGGTAAATATTAAATAGTTTATTAATTAATTTATATTTTAAATAGATAAAATAGTTTATATTAAATAGATAAAACAGTTTATTTAAAATAGTTTATTAACTAATTTGATATTTTAATTTTTATTAAATAGATAAAATAGTTTATTTAATATTTATATTTTAACTATTTTATTAAATATTAATAAAATATTAATATTATTAAATAACTATTTACATAACTATTTCAACTATTATATCAAATAGTTTAAACTAACTTATTTAATTAATTAATTAATTCAATATTTTAACTATTTAAATAAGTGGCAGCAATATTATTAAATATTAATTAAATTTTTAATAAACTAATTAATAAACTAATTATTAGTTATATTATTTAATAGTTGAAATATTTATTAAATTAATTATTAGTTGAAATATATAGGTTGGTTTAGTAATATATTAGTTATATCATTTATGTAATATATAAATTTGTTGCAATGAATTAATCAAATATGTAGGTTGGTGTAGTTGTTATGTAGCATGTGAACCCAATGGTCTTGAGCTCAACTCTTCATGGGATCATTTTTAAACTTTGCATTTTAGCCTTTAAATCAACACAAAACATAAAAATAAAAAAATAATGCTGACGAGAAATTTTAAAAAAAAAAAAAAAAAAAAAACACCTTGTCACGTCAGCGGTAGGAACCACATCATCACTGTTAGTCCAGTCAGCTTTTTGTTAACAGATTTCTGATGTCAAGGACTAAAGGCAACACAAAAGTGAGATATAAAGACTCCGACTAAAAAAAAGAGATACAGGGACTAAATTCAAAAACTCGCTAACTTACAGGGACCAAAAGACTATTTAAGCATTTTTTTTATCAATTAAGCTTTATTTTGAAACAACTCTTCTAATTTTAATTTTAATAGTACAATTTCAAATAACTCGTTAAATTCCACAATTTTATCTCACATATTAGTATTTTGTTTATATCAAATTTTAATTTTAATTTATGCTATTTAAATTAAATTTAATATAAAATAAAATATGTTCAATTTAAGAACAAAAAATGGATGTAGTTGGATAATTGATGATCTTGAACGGTGATTTTGATCTTCCTGCAGCGCAGGATGGACCTATATGGTTAGCACTCCAAAGTCCAAGTCACTTTAAGATTCAAGATGAATGTAGTAAAAAGTGGAAATCAAAGAATCTACCTTACTCAATGCGTGTAAACTAATTTTATATCTTGGATCAAATGGAGACGATTTGAGATGAATTGACCTTAGTCATTTGGGCCTTTGGCCTATCCATAACAATTTCTCGCAAGGATTTTTCGGGCACTAAGCAGCCGGGAGAAGCCTTAAGTGATGCGGACAGGCCTCATGGACATTGTTCGATGTGAAATAGAACTGAAACGTCTGTAATCAATTGAAATAGTAGTGGTGAATAAACGCGTTAAATATGGTCTCATCATTAAAATGTTTTGTAGCTCTCTTCTCACACGTGTGCTGACGTGACTAGTTAGGGCACGACACAAATTACAGTAGACTTCAATTGGCGTGCATCCAAAATGGAGATCTAGTCATTGATCCTATGACTTCTCTCTCTAATTGGTCAGAATCCTGCAGATGTCATTGCTCAAAATAGGAGGAATTGAGTGTGTGGAAGTTTTTGCATCCATTGATTCAAACTTATTATTTTTTTTAGAAAATGTCTTCATTCATTCTTCCTTGAGTACTAATAGAAGCGTTTTTCGGTTTGTTCAAAGCCTTTGCCTTTCTTCCTTTTCTCCCACTTCATCAATTTCAAATAACTGTGTACCATCCTAAATTCAATCTTTTATCCTCGGCATTTCATGTTTTCTGATTAGGATGAGTGATAATACAGTTAACCTAGTGGGCAATTTTGAGGATGAAACTTCGTATACCCCGAGGATGAGACATCCCCTCATTCTCATCTTCTTTCTCCTGGTCGCAATCCTCTGGACCCAGAAATCATATCTCTATTTGATGACTCTAATTTAGAAAAGTATATGGGAATTCCTTGGAGGAAGGGACTTCTTCATCCAGCTTATTAGAAGCATTTTTATCAAATTTTGGTGGAGAAGTTACTCGCACCGAGGTCCCTATGCCCCCTTGCATCTTATCCTATGAGTAGATACAAGCCAATCGGCAGAGGATAGAATGTGCTAAGGGGCTATATTCATCTTCGTCTTAGGACCGATAATTGTGAGCCCAGCGACACTGAATTGAAAGCTCATTTGAATTTTTCGAGACCAATAAGATGTGGTGGAGTATGACTGGGTGGATACAAGAATAGTGGGCATTTCATCGGTTCTAAGTACTGAGGCTGCAACAAATGTGGCTGGAGTTATGGTCGGCAATCCCTCATAATGGTCGACTTTTCCATTGGAGCTGAAAAAGAAGATATACATTTCCTTTGACAACTGTGTGATTTTGCTTTATAAGTGACTGTTCACACGAACTGGAATGTGGTTACCATGGCGAGGTACACAAAGGAACATGCAATAATCACATTGGCGGAAAATCCCTCGCCCACAAGCTATTAATGGTAGGATATTATTGGCCTACTTTGATGAAGGATAACAACACCTTCATCAAGAAGTGAGACTAGTGTTAGAGACACACTGACCTTTACCACGTCCAAGATGAACTTCTTCAATAAATGAAAACACCCTGGCCTTTCTGCCAGTGGGGTGGACATTTTGGGGTACATTTCCCTTGGCACTAGGTCAACTTAATTTCTTGATAGCGGGAGTCAATTACTTCACAAAGTGGGTAGAGGTTGAAGTCGTCACCAATATCACAGAAGAAAGAGTTTTGTGTTTCTATTGGCACAAAATTATATGGAGGTTTAGGCTTTCTGGGGCAATTGTATCCAACAACGAAACACAGTTCGCCAGTGTTATGGTTACAAATTTTTGTCAAGATCTAAGAGTGTAGACAAAATTCATATCCATGGTACACCCTTGGGCCAATGGGCAAGATGAATTGATGAACAAGGTAATCCTGAAGGGGCTCAAGAAGAAGCTTTATGATGTCAAAGGCTTATGGACATAATTACTCCATGTGATATTGTGGCCATACAACACCACCCCACACTCCACCACCAAGGAAACTCCATTTTCCATGGTATATGGAGCAGAAGACGTGCTGACTTTAGAGATTGAAACTCCCTCTAGCGACAATCCCAATTGGATTAAGAAGCAAACAAGGTCGGATTAGAATGTGTGGTGAACCTGGTCGATGAATTAAGAGAAGTCGCTCATGTCCGAGACTTTGCCACCAAACATAGAGCCGCCAGAAGATATAACTCCAAAGTCAAGCCAAGACAAATACAAGAGAGTGACCTAGTCTTAAAGCAAGTGGTTCTATCCCCACAACAGGTAAAACTACAACCCAACTAGGAGGGGCCATATCGCATATTCCAGAAGTTACCTCATAGGGCGTACTCGTTGCAGAAAGTTGAAGGATAACTTTTTCCCAAAACTTGGAATGCTCTCCATCTTAAGCATTATTATAGTTAAGATATTGTAATTTCTTAAGAAACATAATCATTTATTTATGAACAATTTCATTAATATTTATGACCAAGTTGAGTGCTAAATTATTGTTAATTTGAGTGTGAATAATAAGCACTCAACGGTTTCATTCGTTTGTTTTCCGTTAATAATCACCAGTTTTTGTGTATATTTTGTATAGTTTACATACCATTGTATATATTGAGTTATCGTATACATATCATTGAGTTTGATAGTTTTTCATCCATTTTTATAAGTAATAATGCATGGTTAAAGTATGGACCCATTTGAGCCAAAAGGAATGCTTCAAGATGCCAATTTTGCAACAAAAGCCTATTATTCACGCTTAGCAAAAAGTGGAGCGCGCTAGACGGTTCCTAGATAGAGGCTGGGACTTTTAGTTTTCCAGACCGCTCTTAGCGCATTTTATGTCGGTTTGATAGTTCTTTAAGTGGGATCGAACTTAGCGCGATCTGAGTGCGCTTAGCGGGGCCTGCGAAATTCAGTTTGTATAAATACATTCCATTTAAATTTTTAGGGTA
Source organism: Lathyrus tuberosus (assembly GCA_022829125.1). NCBI lineage: Eukaryota > Viridiplantae > Streptophyta > Magnoliopsida > Fabales > Fabaceae > Lathyrus > Lathyrus tuberosus. The sequence continues at coordinate 6,249,318 of JALAZF010000087.1, read as the reverse complement.
TGTGATCGGAAAAATAGCAAGTGCACTATTTTAACGATGTAGTAATAAGTGGGGTTAACCCCAGAATCGATCTCTCGAGGATTGCGTATAATTTGTAAGTGCAGATGTTATTTCAATTAGACAAAAGTTCCTTTTGGGAGTTTTGATTTTCAAACTAATTCTAATGACAAAAAGAAATAAGCAAAATAATAAAATGACTTTAACAATTATGAGAAATTATGCTAGGAAAAGTGTATGAATTGCTCAGCAAGAACCCTAAATTATCCTCAAAGAGATATTCCTCCAAACCTTAATTTTACTGACCCTCAAATATTTTTCTTAAATTCCTTAACCGAAAAACCTTTTATATTTCCCCCTGGCCCTAATTCCTTAGCAGTCAAGAGAGAACATCAATCAATAGTTCTGACAAGGTCTTTGAGTCACTACGGGGTATCCTTATTCCTAGGCAATATCTACCGTAATGTATTATGCAAAAACAATAGATTGGTTTTTCAGGCCAAATCCCTAACCGTAAATCGTTCCCAATTTGTACGATCGAAAAAAGTATAAATTTATTTGTATAACAAAAGATTAAGGTAAGAAAGCATAAACTCATCAAATAATTCAACAACGGTTCATTACATCACAATTCAGGGACACCCCCTAGCATTGGGGGGTTTAGATACTCATAATATTCGAAGAAAACAAAATACAAAATAAAGACATTACAAGAATTGGTGATAAAAGTTGATCTTCAATTTCTTCCGATCATGAAAATATCCTCCTTTCCCAATCCTCCAGAGCTCTATTCTTTCTTCTGTAATTCTTTCGTACGATCCAAAAGTGTCTATTTTTCTCTCTCCACACAGCCTAAGTAGTTCCAAATCACTAAAACAGTACGAAATTCCCAGAATACCCTCAGAGGACACTTAAATGGAATAAATACAAAAATCACAAAATTCCCCTCCAGTGGCCCTGACACGGACCATGTCCCATGACACGGCCAGCCGTGTCAGGCTCCTAACTCTCATGCGCCAAGCCAACTTCTACAGGGGCCCTGACACGGGCCGTGTCCTGTGACACTGGCAGCCGTGTCAGGCTTCTGGTTGATCTTTTCCTTCCACATTTTTGTGCTCCACCTTCCACTTTCCCAGGCCTCCTGACACGGGGCGTGTCAGGTGACACGGGCACCCGTGTCAGCCCACTGTCCTCATTCCAATTTCATTCCAAATTTTGCGATTTTTCTCGATGTTTTGCTCCGATTCTTCCTGAATGTTTATGTGATCCTGAAAACACTAAAGAACACAACCAAGGCATAAAATGCGGTAAAAGAGATGTAAAACAAATAAACAATATAAAATGGTAATTAAAACAAATAGCGAAATAACGTATGAAAACCACTGATCAAACTCCCCCAAACTTAAACCGTTGCTTGACCTCAAGCAACAAGCTTGCATAAAACTTTTCAGATCAAACGATACAAATCCAATGAAAGACTTGAGAAGATAAGGTGTGTCGATACTCATACGTGAGCCTTTGTTCCGATCGGTTAAAACTAGTTCTCTTGGTAATCGTCCATTAACTAAGGTATTCCACAAACACAAACCGCGATACAACCATGGACCTACATCCCCCTTTTCGGTTACCTCTCCAACTATGCTTTGGGCTTAAGTCTTTTCTTCGATTCCCTACCCCTTTCATTCGGATAATCAGATTAAGGCATTTTTTCGTTTTCCCTCACATGTACAAAATTGATCGAAAGTTTTTCTAGGCACCATTATCTCTTTTTCTCGCTCATTTGCGTTTATTAGTCCACTTTGGGACGACAATTGAGACTCAACCGCCGTTAGGCTAAGTAACCGGGTAAGGGTTACCCAACTTAGAAGGACAAGTTGTCTTTATCGCCATTATTCATTTTTTTCGGTGCCTTAGGTCATTCTCTCAATCAACCCTGTACATGCAATTCTTTTTAGTTATGTCGGACTATCACTATGAACTAATCGGGGAATACTTCTCAAATCCAAGTACTATGGCACAAATCTACACGTTGGACTCGTTTCCTTACTCCAGGGAATCTAGGGTGTTCGAGTCATTCCTAAGTTTTCAAACTTTCCCAATGTCCCTAATTCTAACTCCTCTTCCCTCAAACTCTATATACTTTCTTGACCACCTCAAAATCACAGATTCACAAGAAAAATTTTAACGGTTCAAATTCAGGGAGAATTCAGAATGGTTTTCAACATACAAAACAGACATGACCCGTACAAAAAGGAAAAACTAAAAGCAGTAAATCCTCCCCCAAACTTGAACTACACATTGGCCTCAATGTGTTAGAACAAGAGCGAGAGAGGTCACTCACAGAGATCTTTCTCAGGATGCTGACGGTAATGCAACACCACTGCTACATCATCGTTTGCACATGTAGGATCCAGATTATTTCCTGCATCCAAAACAAAACAAACAGCAAAAAGAAAGAAATTAATCAGACAAGCATGGGTTGCCTCCCACGTAGCGCTTCGTTTAACGTCGCATGGCTCGACGGTCCACTCCCCATAGTTATGGGGGATACTTCAGCTTCCCCATCTTGTTGCGTGACCTTTCCGCTACCAAGAACTGACTTGATGTAGAGATACGAGATACTTGTTGCCTCAAGTCAACACCCACTTCCATATCCTTCCTTCGAAGTTTCTTTTTCTTTCTTTTCTTGATTTCATGAGTGGACCTTGGCGTATTGTTGCCATGTGCAATAGATTATTGAGACTCTGCATTCTTGGAGATTATGCCCGAGACTTTTTCAGGAGGTGGTCTTGCACTTCTTCTTTTTTCCACCATTCCGATCATTCCAATCGAAGCTTTCTTACCCTCACCTTCATTTTGCTTCTTGATATCCAAAACATTCAAAGTGATTTCCTCATCAAAAGATTTAAAAGTCACAGTGCCTTTGTCAATATTGAGATTGCACCGACTAGTGAGCAGGAAAGGTCTACCGAGGATGACAGAGGTGTCTTCATCTTCTGGAATATCCATGATCTCAAAGTCAACTGGAAAAACCAATTCACCGATCGTCACTAACACATCCTCAGCTACCCCATAAGATTTCTCAGTTGTGTGGTTCGCAAATTTTAAATTTGTTCCCGTATCGCTCACCCTTGTAATTCCCAACTTTTTATAAATGGACAATGGCATTTTTATCTACTTTTCTAGAGCTTGCTTTATTTTCTCATAATTAAAATCAAAAAGTTAATTGGGTAATTTGGGATAGATGTCATGTACTGCATGTCCTACTTTGCTTTATATTGTTAATTTTATTCCATTCGCACTGAATCTCTGATTATTCTATCACTTTAGCTACACACCATTAGGATAAAAATTAGTACTTAAAATCAGCTCCCTGTGGGTTCAATCTTATTATATTACTTTGCATTGTCGTCCATTTGCGGCCCTGTAACCCGACAACTTACGTGAAATAACCAATATAAGACCACAAGCTCTCTATCTACCTTTGAACAATCCCGCTCAAGGAGAATATAGTCATTGGTTGTCTCTTCCAGGACAATAAAGTACGAGAAAAACTGCTCACAAAAATCAGTCCATGATTAATTGCTCCCGCTCAGTAGCCCATTGAACCATAGTCTATCCGGTCTAACCAGGGTTAAGGCAAAAAAACTTGCACTTAGAGGCTTCATCCGCACTGAAGTAGTTCAGCAGGTTATTGATGAGTTGCACGTGCTCGTATGGATCTCCTTTTCCATCGTACTCACCTACCTTGGGCGGCTTCTCTATGGATTTTGGTATTTTTCTCTCCAAAATCCTGGTGCAGAAAGGATGCTTTTGTTGAACCTCCAACGACCGATTTTCTGCCTGGTCTGGGGGAGGATCATGTTTACCTCTGTCTCCCTCGGAACTTTGGGGAGGAATTTGATGTTTATTGCTCCTATGTTGATTTCTTAGTTTAAGAGCTTTGTCTTTCTTTTTAGAGGTCTGCTTTGGACCAACAATGTGAGTCTTTATGGATATAACCTCTTGGACGGTGATCTCTCGCTGAGGTGTGTCGTGGAGTATTTCTTCTAAGCAAAACAACATATCTTCTATCTCTTGGGAGTTTTGATGTTGAACGATGTTATACATGTTGTTCAGTAGTTCGTTAGTGCCTTGCAGTCCAAGGTTACCTCGTAGTAGCTGGAAGCCAGGTAAGGCTTTAAGTTGTGAGACTGAAGGTGGAATCGGAAGTGCAATCGAAGGAACTTTGATAGATCTAGCTATCTGAGGATTCTGGATTAGATATGGGTGTAACATAACTTCTTCTTCAGGATTTGTAATGTTTTGAAGAGGATGTGGAGGCTATTGATTTATTGCTACTTAAACAACGACAACAAAATCAACTTCTTGTGCAGTAAAATAACGAGTGTCTTTGGATCCGACCATTACTTGGAAGTGTAGGAGTCGGAAATCTAGGAATTCGAGGATTTAAAGTTGAAATGATGCTTGATTGGATATAATGCGATGGATTTTAGTGTTCGATTTCAGAGGATCTTGATTCAGTGAGTTGAGAAGGTTTTGAACTAGTGAATTGAAGAAGAATATGTAATTATGGAGAACGCATGAATTAGAAGTCGATTCTCACAGACGACGCCATTCTTCCGTTCTAGAACTAGAAAAAGAGTGAAGATCGAGAGTAATGGTGAATTTGAGCTTTCCCTGCAACAATGATGAGGTTTACCTGCAAGGTTAGCACTCCAACGCTCAAGTCAGTATATGAGGGAGAAGAGTTAATTAAAATTGAATTTGAAACTTATTATCTGAATTGGTGTATTCTGTATATCTAGAAGATAGAGAATAATTCATTTACTATTAATTATGAGGATATTGCGGAGAGCCATTGGATACACTTGAGATTTAGATCTCATGTGCATTCTAGTAGGATGATTCTTATATGTTGAGAAGATTCCAGAATGATTGCGGTTCCTCCATGGTAGTAGACTGAGATCTATATGATTGGTCTTGAACAAATATATATTTTAAAACAGATTGTCATCAACATGTCAAACCCAACATTTGTTTTGAGGTAAGTGGCTATGTCTCAGTGTTTGAATGCGATGTTTTCTGATTTGTTATTGTTAGTTTATTGTTAGGTTATCGTGGTCCCAAAAGAACTGATATGTTATTTGATCGTGAAGGCTTGATCAAATCCTGTGATGTGGGCCACCAAGTACGTCTGAGATGTTGGGCGGATGAAGAGGAGGGGTGTACCTGCAAGGCACTCCGACGCTCAAGTAAGTAAAGGTCAGAGAAAAGGGGCAAGTACAAAGTATGAGTTCTTAGGGTGATTATTGGATACCTGACCCTCTCAAGTGAGAGGATTTATATAGTGCCCCCAGCGCGTGGCCAACGGTCCTATTTTCGGGGCGAAATAACTGTTTTCCCAAAGAATAGGTAACTGTCCAAAACTAGCAGTTATGTCGGGCAGGGTGCCCAAAACTAGCCGTTATGCCGGGCATAGGCATAGTTTCGGGCACATGCCCTCAGCTGTTCGGGGACAGAAGAAGTCATGTGGAACGGGCAGCGGTTTCGGGGAGGAGTGATGCAGTCCTTGTCCGGTTGGAGGGGCAGAAAGGTAACTTTTTCCCCTTTGCAGATTGGACTTAGGCAATTGGGTCGTTTTGGGAGCAGAAGTGGATTGGGCCATGCCTAGCCATTGGTCCACTCCAGAACAGGAGCCCCCCAAGTCGTTGCTCCCGAGAGTGATGACTTAAGGACAGCTCGTAGTCCCGGGGAACTAGTGTGGAGTCGTCGTTTGGTGACGGAGGAAGTTATCTCGTGGTGCTCATGACCCCTGGTGTTCGTAAGATCTATGTCCGTGTCTGGATTGGCCGTCGTACGGGGAGACCAACGGTTAGGAAGAATTGAAACGTTAGGGCGCTACGTGTGCCTCGAGCCTTGTGCCGCAGTACTAGGCAATGATGGCTAGTTGATAGCCATTATGACCTACGAGGGTGTGCTACTGCGCGTGCCCTTCAGTATAAAAGGAGATAGACTCAGGCCATTTGGAACTTTCACTTTTCTCTCTTCTTCTTTGTCTTCCTCAGAGCATTTGCCCGCCGCCATCGTCCGCTGCTTCAACCGCCGCCGTCAGTTCCGAGCAACCGTTTTTCACCCTTTTCAACCAAGTATGTCAACTGATCAAGTGTTCCTTTACCCTTTTTATGGTTGTTTGTAGATTGCATGTGGCTAGGTTTAGGGTTAGAATACGAATTGCTGCTTTTCCCGGTGGTTGTTGGTGGTGGACGGTGGCTAAGCCATCTTCTGCCACCGACGAAGCTGCTGGAGCCCCTTAGATATTTCGCGAGTAGGGCGGTATCCGGCGTCGTCGCGATGATGATGCATGTGTAGCCGTCGTAGTTACTCAGATTCCGGTGCTTTAATGAAGTTTTCGGCGAACGTTTACAGTTTCCGGTGAAGCTTTGCAGTTTTCGGTGAAGCTTCAAACGGAAACTAGGGAGTGGCTCGAGGAAGTTCCTCGTGCGGGAGTGGTTTGTCCCGAGCGTCTCCTCGTGGGAGGCTCTTGAGTTTTTTGTTTGATGTTAGGGCTTAGGCCAGGGACGTCGTCCTCAGCCCTTTGTGCGCCCTTTCACTTGACTAGCGGTGGAAGGGTGGATTTGATTCTTCGTCGAATTCACTTTTTTCTCTGCTTTTCAGGTGATCGATATGGTGACAAGGCATGACGAAGAGATCGTAATAGACTCGTCCGAGGAGAGCTCCTCAGAGAGCAGCAGTACTGAAGCTTTAACCATCCCCAGCGAAGTCGGGGAGGAGGTTGTTGAAGATTCAACGGAGGAGTGGTCGGTGGCTAAGCCTGCTGAGCACGTATCTACTTTTGCGACATATCTGGGGGATGTCTTCACGGTCATTGGGCCAGAGGGGGCGTGGAAGGTGCACTTCCCCTCCGAGGATGATAGGGTCTGCGACAACTTCGGGGAGCGTTTTGCCATGTACGAGTACACGTTCAAAGAGTTGGGATTGAGACTACCCTTCACCGATTTTTAGCAGTCAGTCTTCGTGCACCTGGACCTGGCTCCGTCGCAGCTGCACCCCAATTCACTGGCGTTCATTCGTGCCTTCGAGTTGACGTGCGAATTCTTGCAGATAGGAGCTACTCTTCCTCTATTTTTCACCATCTTTCATCTCTAGCGGCAGTTGACAGGGAAGAGATACGGCTGAGTGTCGTTGAAACAACCCCGTAAGTTGTTCAAGCCCTTTTCGGAGTCAATCCGGACGTTCAAAGAAAGGTTCTACATCATAGAGTTGGTGTCGGAGAGGGCCCAAGACAGTACGTACGTTTGGGCGGTGTCCGTTGACGAGGACGGTAATGATATGCGCGACAAAAACGGGAAGGTGGTCGGGGATAGAGAATTCAAGTTTCCCTTCCACTGGAGTGCTGCCCAATTTTCCAAGGAGCCTAACGAGTATGTTGCTCAACCGCACATGCTGGACGAGCAGGATGCAGTTGACTATGAGAAACTGGTGAAGTATGTTAACTCTTTCCGGCTTGCTGAATGCTGGACGAAGAAGGGGTCCCCGATTTTCGAGGAGGACGGCAGCCAGCGGGTGGAGAATCGTTTCATCAATACCAAGGCGCTTTTGGAGTGCAAGACTCCCGCGGAAGTTCATAAGATGCTTGGTAGTTTTAGTCATTTTAACTTGCCCGAATTATGTTTTCTTCCTCGTCAAACATGTTTGTTTTGTTTTTGCAGGTGAGATGCCTTCCGCTCATGGAAGAATGGTAAAGAATGCTATCGCGAGGAACAAGCCCGGGACGGCTGCTCCCAAGTCTCGATTCGCCCAGCGTGCTCCTACTCCTCCTCAACCTGCTGCGGGGACCTCCTCGCCTACTCCTCCCCAGGGGTCTCCCTTGCCTCTGGCCTCACGGTCCAAGCGAATCAGGGCCCCTGAAGGGGGTAGATCTCACACGGGCGCCAGAAAAAGGGAAGTTCGAACTTCCTCCATGTATTCTTGACAGACGGTTCTTCGAGGGGACGTCGTTGGTCGTGCCGCGGGCAGAGTCTCTCCAGCTGGAGGGCATGGATTGCCCAAGCAAGAGGACGCTGGTGGCCCAAAATGCCTCTGCACTGGTCAGAGTTTTGGAGATGGCGGCCATCTATACTGAAGGGGACTCTGCAACTGAGTCTGAACTCAGAGCTGCCCGGGCTACCATGGAATCTCTTGAAGAGATGGCGAGGAAAGCCAAGGAGGAGGCTAAGAGTGCTGATGATGCCTGAAAGAAGGCGGACAAGGAGGTGACCATGCTAAAGAGGGAGAACTCTACGCTGGCCGCGGAGAAGAAGGCAGCTGAGGAGCTGGTCGAGCAGGTGAGGTTGGCAAGCGCTTCGGGCGAGGATGAACCTGGGGATGTCTTGGAAATGAAGACTAGGGCCGAGCTGGTTGCTCATCTGCTGAAGGCCGAGGATGACAACATTGTCATTGGGGACGAGTCTTTTAAGAACGTCGTGGCCAAACTGCGGGTGGTCAACCCCGGGGTTGAGTTCTCCATCGAGGGTATCCACTACCTGGCTCATGTCGAGGATGTTAGGATAGTCAGTCCGAACTCCCTCCTTGGTGGTGACGAGCATGTCGAAGTTTTGAACGAGGAGACCCAGGGGCCTGAGCTCAACCTCGAGCAACCTGACCGGATGGAGGAGGAGTGATGAGGTTTTTATTCTTCTTGTAATTTATCTGGCCTACGTGTCGTGTATCTTTGTAACTTATTTTGAATGGGGGCGTGGCCCTTGGTTTATGTAACAAGCACAATTGTGGTCCTTATGGCCACGTATTTCTTCTAATTATGTATGTGTCCTGTCCTCGTGGCCGATTTTATGATTTGGATGGTTTTATCTACTTTAAATTCTGCTAAGTGTTGTACTTTTGCTCGATATGCATGTGTGCCCTAATAGGGATTATTTGATTTGTTTTAAGTTTTAGGGAATTGCTCGTTGTAGATGTGTTCGGCAGTGAGGGGTACTGGTCGAACGGCCAGGGAATTCCCGGGCGAGAGAGCGGAGCTCATGTCGCGTTTGAGGCCTGAGTTCGCGGCGTGTACCTCCCACCGTAAGCTGGGTGTTCTGCCTTTCGTGGTACTTCGACGACGGCGGTGCTCGATTGAGGGACCGCTGTTGAGCAGAGACCTGGCTCATTCCTGAGCGGGGTTCTGCTTTACTGGCATGCGACGCTTGTACCTAGGCGTGCATCGTGGTCGGTGGGCGATGCTCGTCGTTGTGACGGATCAAACCGACAATTAAGGCCTTAGCTGTAGTATTGCTTTAGCTTTTCGGCGTTCCATGGTCGAGCAAGTTCTTCCCCGTTGAGATGTTCTAGGTAATAGGCCTCATTCTCCGTTTTTTCCCGGACACGATAAGGTCCTTCCTAGTTAGCGGCCAGTTTACCTTCGCGAGAGTCCTTATGGTTTCTTCTTAGGACAAGGCTGCCCACGTCGAACTCTCGTCGTATGGCGTTGTGCCTGATGGTAATTTTTTGTTTTAACGAGGCTTCGCGGAGGGCTGCCCCTGATCGGACTTCCTCGACAAGGTCGAGTTCCTCCTTTAATGATTCGCCGTTCATCTCCTCGTCTAGGGGCGATTCTGTCTTCCTGGAGGGTACGTGAACTTCGATGGGGGTCACAACTTCGGTCCCGTAAGCCAGGCGAAAGGGTGTATCCCTGGTTGAAGAGTGTGGAGTTGTGTGGTATGCCCATAAGACGTTGTGCAGCTCCTCGACCCAAGCTTTCTTCGTTTCGTCTAGCCTTCGTTTGAGGCCTCGAAGGATGACTCGGTTCGCCGCTTCAGCTTACCCGTTTGTCTGGGGATGTTCAACGGATGTGAAGTGTTGCTTTGTGCCCAGCTGGGCGACGAAGTCCTGGAACTTCCTGTCCGTGAACTGTGTCCCATTATCCGTGACTATCGCCTGGGGGATGCCAAAACGTGTGAGGATGTTTCCTTGGTAGTTATCTTGGCCAGAGCCTCTGCTTCTATCCATTTTGTGAAATAATCTACGCCTACTATTAAGTATTTGTTTTGGTTTGATCCTACCACGAATAGCCCCAGGATGTCCAGGCCCCACCAGGCAAATGGCCACGGGGAGGACATGGCCTTGAGCTCTTTAGGTGGAGCTAGGTGCATGTCCCCGTGACGTTGGCATTTATCGCATTTCTTCACGTGTTCCTTAGCGTCTTGCTGCATGGTTGGCCAGTAGTATCCTGCTCGAAGGGCCTTCCGGGCAAGGGACCTTCCTCCGAGGTATTGGGTGTTGATTCCTTCGTGAATTTTGTGCAAGATGTGGGCGACCATTTCTTCCTCTACAAACTTGAGTAGTGGGATGGAGAACCCTCGTCCGTAGAGTTTATCTTCGACCAGGATGTAGGAGCAGGCTCTTCGTCTGACTACGCTGGCTTCTTTGGGGTCGGACGGAAGTTCGTCCTTAGCGAGATAGTTGTAAACGGGGGTCATCCAGCAGTTGCTGTCGCCGGTCATCTGTACGTCAACCGTCGGGGAAGTCTTCTCAATATTGGGTCGAGGAAGTACCTCCTGTATGACGGACTTATTTCCGCCTTTCTTCTTCGTGCTTGCCAGTTTGGACAAAACGTCTGCCCTGACATTGTGTTCGTGGGGAACATACTTCACCTCTACTGCTGCGAACTTCGTCATCTTCTTCTTGACCAGGGCTAAGTATTCGAACAGATTGTCATTTTTGGCTTGATATTCTCCTCGAACTTGGAGGGCCACGAGTTGTGAATCTGTGCAGATGACGACTTCTTCCGCGCCGAGATCTTCGGTCAGGCGTAAGCCTGCGAGGAAGGCTTCGTACTCAGCCTAGTTGTTAGTGGTGGGGAAGGACAGGGTGAGTGATACTTCAACGATGATTCCCTCGTCATTCTCCAATATGATGCCTGCCCCGCTTCCTGACGAGCTGGATGCTCCGTCTACGAAAATGGTCCATTTGCGCGCCCTGCAGGTCGGGGAATCTGCGAACGTCATTTCGGCGACGAAGTCAGCCAAAGCCTGGGCTTTGAGGGATTTTCTGCTTTCATACTGGATGTCAAATTCGGACAGCTCTAGCGACCATTTGAGCATTCTGCCGGCCATGTCTGGTCGTCCTAACAACGCCTTCACAAGTTGATCTGTCCGGACCATGATCGTGTGGGCCAGGAAGTAGTGTCTCAGTCTTCTAGCTGCGTTGATGAGGGTCAGTGCCACTTTTTCTATCTACTGGTACCTCAGCTCCGGTACCTGCAGTGCTTTGCTCGTGAAGTATATGGGCTTCTGCCCGTCAGGTGTCTCGCGGATAAGAGCAGCGCTCACTGCCTCGGTTGCTACGGCGAGATACATGTACAAAGTTTTGCCGTTTTCTGGGCGAGAGAGGACTGGCGGCTCTGAGAGTGATCGTTTCAGATGGAGGAGAGCCTGGTCACATTTCTCGGTCCATTCAAATGCTGCCTCCTTGCGGAGGAGTTTAAAGAATGGTAGTACGTGCTGGGCAGATTTGGCCACGAAACGGGACAATGATACGAGCATCCCGTTGAGGGACTGGATGTATTTCTTCGACTTGGGCGTTAGAAACTCGGAGAATGCCCGACACTTGTCGGGGTTGGCTTCTATTCCTCATTCTGTTAAGTAGAAAGCGAGGAATTTGTCTGCCCAGACACCGAACATGCACTTCTCCGGGTTGAAATGCATCTTGTACTTCCTGGCCTGTTCGAAGACCTTCCTTAAATGGGAAGTGTGATCGATTTCCTCGTGGGATTTTACGATCATATCATCCATATAGACTTTGAGCATGTTGCCTATCTCTTCCCGGGAGACCTTGTTCATCATCCTTTGATAGGTTGCGCCGGCGTTCTTGAGGCCGAAGGGCATTACGTTGTAGTAATAGTTGCCCGATTCGGTCATGAAGGCCGTGTATTTTTTATCGCTCATTGCCATTGGTATTTGATTATAGCCCGAGTAGGCGTCCATGAATGATAAAAGTTTAAAACCGGCAGAGTTATCAACAACTTTATCAATATTGGGGAGGGGGTAGGCATCCTTCGGGCATGCCTTATTAAGATCGGTATAGTCAATACACATTCGCCATTTGCCATTAGATTTTTTCACAAGTACAACGTTGGACAGCCAAGTGGTGTACTTGGCTTCCGAGATAAATTTGGCCTCGAGGAGGTCCTTTACAGCTCTTTCTGCAGCCTCCGTTTTCTCCAGAGACTGTTTTCTCCTACGTTGTGCTACTGCTTTGGCGGCTGGATCAATCGTGAGTTGATGGCAAGGGATGGATGGGTCCAAGCTGGGCATCTCGGCGGCGCTCCAGGCGAACAGATCGGCGTTCTCATGGAGGCAGGCTTTGAGTTGCTTCTTTGCGATGTCGGGGAGAACTGCTCCAATCTTTACTCCCCGCTGGGGGTCGTCGCCAAACAAGACGAGCTTGAAGTCGCCATTCGGGATAGGATGCATTGGATGGGAGTTGCTGCTGGTCGGGGCAGATGAGCTGCTCGAGGCTGCGTGGTCCTCCTTCTGGTCCTCTTCAGGGAAGCGGCTGTCAAGGTCGATGGTGTCGAATTGAGGCAGCGGCTTGGCTTCCTCGGAGCTGCTGGGCAAGGCTGGCTTGTTAGATACCTTCGGCTTGGACGCGATGGCGTTGAGTCCCTTTGTGGCTACTTCGAAGCATCGTCGTGCGGCTTCGATGTCGCCGTGGAGGGTGGCGACCATCCCCGTTGAAGTGTAGTACTTCATCTTGAGATGGACGGTTGACGGCACAACTACCAATTCGGCCAAGGTTGGTCTTTCGAAGATGCACTGATACAGAGATGGGCAATCGATTACCAGAAACTGTACTCTAACAGATCTGGCCGTCTCCACCGACCCAAAAGTCACAATCAGTTCTACGTATCCCCATGGTTTGGTCACTGACCGATTGAATCCTTGCAAGTCAGAACCCACATAGGGATTGAGGTGTGATTCATCCAGCTGGAGCGTTGAAAATAGCTAGGAGTACATAATGTCGACTGAGCTGCCTTGGTCGATGAGAATGCTGCGAACGTCGAAGTTCGCCATCCAAGCTCTGACGAGCAGGGAAATTCTCGAGTTTGGAGATCCTCCGAGGAGCTCTTCCCGGTAGAAGGAGATAGGGATAGAGCCCTTATGGGCTTGATCGAGTGTGGTCACCTTGCTAGAGCTTGTGCTGATCAGGTGCTCGAATTTCCTTTTCACGGAGCCAACCGTGACTTTATTGAAGCCTCCGCCCGAGATGACCATGGTGGAGGGGAACGTCTCCCACGGGCTGTGGGCCACGAAGTAGGCAGGAGCGCTGAGCTCATCTGGGATGTAGAAATCTTCTGGTCGCAATACGGACATGGCGACCTGGATGTTGGCCTTTTCCGAGGAAGGCACCTCTTCCTCTACCTTCTTCAACTCCTGGGCGTCTTGCCGGGGAGTATCTTTCTTTTTCGTGAACTGTTTCAGGTGGCCATCCCTGATCATTATTTCATAGCATCCTTCAAATGGATGCAATCTTCGGTGGTGTGGCTATGAATCTTATGGAAACGACAGTACTTTGATTTGTCGGTGTTGGGCTTGGCCGATATTTGTTTAAGGAAGCGGACCCCTGCTTGCTTGAATTCTAAATTTGTGCATTCGGACAGTATCTTTTCCCAGGAGACTGTCAGGGGGTGTAGTCGTGAAATCGTCCGGAAGGTCCCTTGCTATCCCGGGAATCCCGAGCGTTTCCTGGTGGCGGGAGGCTCGGGCGGAGTTGGCCGCTTCTTTTTCCTCGTACTGAATGTACGACTGCGCCTTGAGGAGGAAGGCGTCCAGGTTCCTCGGAGGTACGAGGCCGACAGTTTTAGAAAACTCTGAGCCTGGTCGGAGTCCCTGTTTGAGCATAAATTTTTTCATATCGTCCGTTGTAGGGACCTGCACCGCTTCTCTGTTAAACCTCTCGATGTATGCCCGAAGAGGTTCGACATTCCCTTGGATTATGGCCCCAAGGGAGGCTTCAGTCTTGGGGTGGCGGCGTGACACCGTGAAATACGGGGAGAACATTTTGCCTAGTTGCTTCCACGAAGTAATAGACTCTTCGGGCAGCTGCTTGTACCAAGTCATTGCTCCCTTTTGGAGTGTGGTCAGAAATATCCGGCACTTGATGGCGCCCCGGACGCCACGATAATCCAACAACGCATTGATGTTCTTGATGTGCTCGTCGGGGTCAGTTGTACCGTCGTACGTGCCTAGTGTTGGGGGCTTCTCCAGGCCCTTGGGGAGGCGTGTTGCCAAGATTTCTTAGGATAATGGGCCGTGAGGCTCATCATCGCTGCTGGAATTGGTTAGTGATGGGGATCAGACGACTCGCTTGTGGCGACGACTTCTTCAAGGGGAAGGTGTATGGGCCTGGCCCTTTGACCTGACCGAGGGTGACTATTTGTCCCTCCGGGTTCTCTTGTGACCGGGAGAGTTTTGGTTTTGTGGGGAAACATGGTCGCGTTTCCAGGCAGCATGAGATTCTGGTTCTTGGCCCAGCCTTCGGTCGACTTCCTGCTGGGCTTGCGGGCTCTTGGATTGTCGATGTCTTTTCCTCGGAGGGGGGGATCTTGGACGGACAGATTCTTCTAATGCCCCTATCCTTTCGTTCTGCTGAAGGATCAGGAGGTTGGTTTTGTTGATCGCCTCAAGAAGGGCCACCACGGCCGGATCGGTGTTGGGTGGAGCAGGAACGGGCTGGATGGCCAGCGAGGGCTGACCGTTGTCGCGGTCAGCAGGAGTAGGGGAAGGAGAGGTTGTGACCCCGTCTCTCAGAAAACGGGGGTCTTCGAGGAGGGATGAAGGACCGTCAATGTCAGTCTTGTTAACAGGGAGGACAGCTGACTGGAGAGCACCTTTGACGTGATCTTGAGCGGCCATGATGATAATCTTGGACGAGAGTGTTTTGGTCTTAGTATCGGAGGTGGATGTTAAGACGGGGAGAAAAAACTTCTCACAGGTGGCGCCACTGATCGTGAAGGCTTGATCAGATCCTGTGATGTGGGCCACCAAGTACGTCTGAGATGATGGGCATATGAAGAGGAGGGGGGTGTACCTGCAAGGCACTCCGACGCTCAAGTAAGTAAAGGTCAGAGAAAAGGGGCAAGTACAAAGTATGAGTTCTTAGGGTGATTACTAGATACCTGACCCTCTCAAGCGAGAGGGTTTATATAGTGCCCCCAGCGCGTGGTCAACGGTCCTATTTTCGGGACGAAATAATCGATTTCCCTAAGAATAGGTAACTGCCCAAAACTAGCAGTTATGTCGGGCAGGGTGCCCAAAACTAGCCGCTATGTCGGGCATAGGCATAGTTTCGGGCACATGCCCTCAGCTGTTCGGGGACAAAAGAAGTCGTGTGGAACGGGCAGCGGTTCCGGGGAGGAGCGATGCAGTCCTTTCCCGGTTGGAGGGACAGAAAGGTCAATTTTTCCCCTTTGCGGATTGGACTTAGGCAATTGGGCCGTTCTGGGAGTAGAAGTGGATTGGACCATGCCTAGCCATTGGTCCAGTCCAGAACATTATTCTTAGTTTATTGTTAGTGTTAGTTCTTGGATTGGCTGGAATTTTGGTAAAACAAAGTATATTCAATGTTGATGTCAAGGTGCTGATGTTGCAACATTGAGATTTAACACTGGGCTGTGTTAAGTATGTATTTGGTGATGTTGTAACATCAGATCTGCAGAATTAACAACAACAGGATGTGATGTTGTTAGGGTTGCGTGTTAGCTAGAATTGTGGAGAGCAAGCTGTCTCATTGGATGCGAATATCTTGGGATAGATATTTTCTGCTGCATAGGAGATCTGGTGCAGATTTGTAGGAGATTTAAAAGGTTGAAGATTTAAAAAGATTTTAGGAGAAAATCTGTTTTAAATATTCTGTTTTAAATAACAAATCTGGGAGATATTGTAGCAGGTCCAAGACCAATTTAAGGAGCTATATAAAGCGCACAAGACCAAAGGAAAAGGTACAGAAAACATTCAGAAGATCAGAAGTGGAGGCTTAGTATCTAGAGTTTGTTTAGAGTGCTTGTATTTACACTATTCTAGGGTTTGAATAGGTGTTGTGTTTCTGTCCTCTCTAGAAGCTGTGAAGCAATAGAGAGTGGTTGCTTGATCGAAGCTAGGAAGCAAGATCAAGGGTACTCAAAGTGGTTTCTTTGAGAGTTTGTAAGGGATTGAGTGGTTTTCTCATACCTAGGTGGTTTCTTAGGTAGGAAGTCATTAGTAGAGTATAAGTTTAGGAGATTGTCAACGGGTTGTTGAGTCTGTAAATTATATCTACAAGTAGTGAATTCCATCCCTGGCTTGGTAGCCCCCAGAGTAGGTTGGTTGTAACCGAACTGGGTCAACAATTCCTTGTGTTACTGTTATTGCTGTCCATTGTGCAGAGTGTGTTGTTGTGACATCGCACCTTAACATCACACGTCTGATACCAGAATTTCAATTGCTATCAGAGCAGGCATCTTGTCTGTCTCTGGGTGAGATCTAGGGAAGTTACTTTCTGGTGTAAAGATGGACAAAGAAGTTGGAGGATTCGTCAACAGACCCCCTATTTTGGATGGATCCAATTATGACTATTGGAAGCCAAGGATGACCACTTTCTTAAAATCCTTGGACAGTAGGGCTTGGAAGGCTGTTATTAAAGAGTGGAAAGCTCCTATCATGTGTGAGAAGGATGATGCTGGCAAAGATAAAGAAGGCACCTCTAAGCTAAAGCCAGAAGAAGAGTGGACCAAGGAGGAAGATGAGCTCGCCCTTGGAAATTCCAAAGCTCTAAATGCGATCTTCAATGGAGTGGATAAGAATATTTTCAGGTTAATTAATACCTATGAGGTTGCTAAGGAAGCATGGGATATTTTGAAGGCCACTCATGAGGGTACATCTAGAGTTAAGATGTCAAGACTTCAGATTTTAACATCAAAATTTGAAGGCCTGAAGATGAAGGAAGATGAGACTATTCATGACTTCCACATGAGTGTTCTTGAGCTGGCCAATGCATCTAGTGCTCTTGGAGAGAAAATGTCTGAAGAAAAGCTTGTAAGGAAGATTCTTAGGTCCCTTCCTAAGAAGTATAAGATGAAGGTAACTTCCATTGAAGAATCACAAGACATCAGCAAGATGAGAGTTGATGAGCTCATTGGATCTCTTCAAACGTTTGAGCTTGGGTTGAATGAGGAAGAACCAGAAAAGAAGCCAAAGAGTATAGCCTTGGTGTCAAATGATGCAGAAGAAAAAGGAAAGAGTTCTGAATCGCAGGAGGATCTATCTCAGGCCATAGTTATGTTGGGAAGACAGTTCACCAAAGTATTCAAGAGAATGAATAATAACTCCAGGCCTAATGTTAAGAACATATCTTCTGACATCAGCAGGTCAAAAGAGAAGGATGAAGAGAAAACTGCCCAAGATAAAGAAGTTCAGTGCTTTGAGTGTGAAGGGTATGGACATGTCAAGAAAGAATGTCCCACCTTCTTGAAAAAGCAGAAGAAGGGCATGACAGTTTCCTGGTCTGACTCAGATAGTGAAAGTGAAGGTGAGTCAGCAAAGCATGTTAGAGCTTTAACAGGAGCTGTTGTTTCTGATGATGATTCTAGTGATGGAGAAATAACCTATGAGGAGTTAGCATCTACCTATCAAGAGTTGTGTTTAAAAAGTGTTGAGATTTGTCAAGAAAACAAGTGCCACAAGCAACAGATTGCTCAGCTAGAGAATGAAAAGACTGATTTGGAAAATGAAGTTGTACTAGTTAGAGCTCACCTTGATCAAATGACCAAGTCTATTAGGATGCTGAGTTGTGGTACAGACACACTTGATAAGATCCTTCAGTCAGAAAAAGCTGCTGGAGACAAAGCTGGGATAGGTTATGTGGCTGAGGATAAGGGAACTTCAGAAGAAAGCACTTCAGGTTCAAAGAAGGAAGTCTCACAACTTTTGTCTCAACATCAGCCAAAGAAGCAGGATCCTACCCCTAAGAAAACTGATGTTTCACAACCTAAGAAGATTGAGAAGAAGACTGGTCGTATTCAGAAGAGAAAGCAGCCACAAGGAGCTAGTCAGTATATGCCTCCACAATACCACAAGAGCATGCAAGCTGCTCAGTTCAAACAGCACATGTCTCATCAGGTGTCTCAACATCAGGGGTATGGTTACACCAATATTGTTCCTCATATCTATGGAAGAAGAAAGCCACACCATCATGGGAGACAATCCAGGAAACAGCATTCTCATCCTTCTTATGGAAGAAGATACCAGCATAATAGAAGGCATGACAGTTATGGTAGGAGGAGACCACATTATGGATGGCAGCCTAAGCAATCTCATCATGGCAGAAGATTCAAAGATGAAAGGGTGAGATGCTTTTATTGTGGAAGGTTTGGACATATGCAGCACTCATGCTACAAACTGCACGGATACCCTCAGCCTCAAAACAGATGGAGAGAGTACAGGCCCAAAGTTGTTAAACAATGGGTACCTAAGGAGAAGGTGAAGTGCTTATTGACTCACATGGCTGACAAAGAGTTTAAAGAAGGAACATGGTATTTTGACAGTGGGTGTTCCAAACACATGTCTGGATGTAGATCCATGTTTGCTGAAGTCAGTCATTGTCCCTCTCATGAGGTTATTTTTGGCAATGGAGAAAAAGGTGTTGTTGCAGGAGTTGGGAAGGTGCAAGGTGATGGTAGACCAGAACTTGACAATGTTCTGTTTGTCAGTGGTTTAAATGCAAATTTGATCAGCATAAGCCAGTTGTGTGATGAAGGTTACAAGTTAAACTACACTAAGGATGAGTGTGTGGTTTCTGATGAGCATAATTAGATTGTTATGAAGGGTGTCAGAACCAGAGATAACTTCTATCAGTGGATTTCTTTTGAAAGTAGTTCAGCTAATGATGTTCAGGTCGATGTTAAAACATCAGACTATGATGTCATGATGCTGAAAGGTCACTCAGAGTTAATGAGTCCTGATGTGAATTTTTTAAAAGGAAAGTCTTTATGGAGGGAAAACATTAGTGATTGGCCTTTAAAAGGTACTCAAAATCAGGCACCTTACCATATTGATACTACATCAAGATTTACCAAAGCATTCTCATCGCAACGTTTCATCTCCCTAAATCGCAACAGAATAGAAAGTTCTTCTCTAAACCTAGTCTGTTACAAAGGAACGATGTCTTCCCCTTCCAAGTACTCTGAGTCTCAAAAACCTGAGCAGGTACAAACTAGGGTTTCTTTCGAAAAAGAACTAGTTAACGAAGAACACATTTCTATTGCTCTTCCCGAGCCAAGTAACCCTAAACCCTCTACCACGGTGAATAGTACTGAAGCTAAGTCATCATCCTCTCAAGCTGTTGAGGAGAAGTATGATGTAGAAATGAATTTGGAGCAGATTGCCACCAAAATCCTTGAGAAGGGAATACGTGTGAAAGGAATTTTTGTCCCTTTAAGGCAAATACCTGCTGAACAGGTCGACTCTCAAGGTGAGGACAAAAATCTTCAAAGACAGGCCCTGAGTCAAGAAGCTGAAGGAGAAGATCCTGATGATACTGATGTCATCTTTGATGTCAGAACATCGTCCCCTAGGAATGAAAGTCACAGGGGTAAAGAGAAGGATCGGGTTGAGGTTATAGAGATTAAGGACTTATCTGATGATGATAGAATTGGAAGAATGAAGGATAAGAAAAGGACTTCAGTTACAGACTCTCCCAAGTCGTGGAGCAAAGTTGCCAGGTCTGACAAGAAGAGGAGAATCAGGGAAGAGTCAGATTCTGAGTGTGATACTTATCAAGTGCATGATAACATTTCATCTCACTGTGACAGAAGTGCATCCATGTGGAATTGTGTGAGTTAAAGAAGGATAGCTCTGGAAAGAGAGGTAGTAGCAGAAGACTTAGAGTCTACTGAAATAGTAGACCTAATTAAGTTTGCTGGTCTCATAAGGACTATGTCAGGGTTGACTAATTGCTATGATAGATTGGTCAGAGAATTCATAGTTAATATCCCTGAATCTATAAATGACAGCAAGAGCCTAACCTTCAGAAGAGTTACCATCAGGGGTAAGTGTGTCTGGTTCTCTCCTAAAGTGATCAATGCCTACTTAGGAAGAAGTGAGGAAGATTATGGAGAATTAGAAGTCTCCAATAATGTTATATGCAAAGAAATCACTGGTGGTCAGGTAGATGTTTGGCCCGTAAAAGGAAAGATGTTAGCCAGTTTGTTGAGTGTCAAATATGTTGTTCTGCACAGAATAGGTGTTGTCAACTGGGTTCCTACTAGTCACAGGACCACAATTTCTGTTGGATTGGGGAAGATAATTTATGTAGTTGGGACCAAGCAAAGAATTGACTATGGCTCCTACATCTATGATCATACTATTAAGCATGCTGCTACAAATGCTGTGAAGATGCCCATTGCTTTTCCCTCTCTCATTTGTGGGATTATCTTGTCTCAACATCCTGGAATTCTACAGCATTCAGATGTTGCTTGCAAAAGAAAGCCTGTCTTGTCAGTCCATTACAATTTGGTTGAAGGGAAACATGTTCCTGATAGTGTCAAGACATCTGCTTCAACATCACAACAGTCACCAGCCAAGACTGGGTTGATTATAGAACTAGAGGAGGCTTGGTTAGATGAAGTCATAAGAGTTAGTACTGAGAGGAAACAAAAATTTGAAAGACTTGTCATGACTCTGAGATTGGCAGCAAAGGAAGGTGAAGCAGCCAACACAAGCAAGGATGTTGATTATGAACCTGGTGATGAAGAAGATAATGATGATCTCAGCTCAGAGGATTTAAGCTTTTAATGTTTGCCTTCTTATTTAGTAGTGTTAGCTTTATTTTCTGTCTTTGTGTCAGCACTTAATGTGCTTGGTTATGTAATTTGAATATTGTGCTGTTATATGCACCTGTTTATGTTTTTATGTTTCCCTCTATGATTTGTTTTGCCTGGTTGCTAACTGTGAGGCTAAAAATGAGAGCTAGGGTGTACTGACTGTAGTTCATAGGGCTTCTGATTGAAGCTTGTCTAATTGTGGCTAAAAAGGGGGAGATGGTAGCTGAGAGAGTCTAGAGTATCAAAAAATGCCAAATGCTGCGAATGTGATGCAGATATTAAGGGGGAGAAGTTGACTGCTGCCATGCTGGTTGTTGCATTGAGGGGGAACAACATTGCAAATTGTTAGATGGTGCTGAAGTAAAGATGCACTGCTGCAAGATGCTGAAGTAAATTGAAGAGTGCAGCCAAGCAGACATCAAGGGGGAGAAGGTGCTACACATTGTGAGCTACTGAACAGCTGTGATGCTGGTTCATATTTTTGAGGGGAGCACCAATTGGCTGTTGTCAATTATGAAGATGGTGCTGTAGCAGATCAAGTGATGAAGACTATGAAAATTGTCAAACTGCTGCTGATGAAGATTTCAAGACTATTGATTAAAGTTTTTCCGCTGCTGAAGTCTCTGAAGGTGCAGAGTGCAGAGATTGTTTTAGACAAAATTAGCCAAAGGGGGAGATTGTTAGTTCTTGGATTGGCTGGAATTTTGGTAAAACAAAGTATATTCAATGTTGATGTCAAGGTGGTGATGTTGCAACATTGAGATTTAACACTGGGTTGTGTTAAGTATGTATTTGCTGAAGTTGGATGTCTGATGTCACATAGGTGATGTTGTAACATCAGATCTGCAGAATTAACAACAGCAGGATGTGATGTTGTTAGGGTTGCGTGTTAGCTGGAATTGTGGAGAGCAAGCTGTCTCATTGGATGCGAATATCTTGGGATAGATATTTTCTGCTGCATAGGAGATCTGGTGCAGATTTGTAGGAGATTTAAAAGGTTGAAGATTTAAAAAGATTTTAGGAGAAAATCTGTTTTAAATATTCAGTTTTAAATAACAAATCTGGGAGATATTGTAGCAAGTCCAAGACCAATTCAAGGAGCTATATAAAGCGCACAAGACCAAAGGAAAAGGTACAGAAAACATTCAGAAGATCAGAAGCTGGAGGCTTAGTATCTAGAGTTTGTTTAGAGTGCTTGTATTTACACTATTCTAGGGTTTGAATAGGTGTTGTGTTTCCGTCCTCTCTAGAAGTTGTGAAGCAATAGATAGTGGTTGCTTGATCAAAGCTAGGAAGCAAGATCAAGGGTACTCAAAGTGGTTTCTTTGAGAGTTTGTAAGGGATTGAGTGGTGTTCTCATACCTAGGTGGTTTCTTAGGTAGGAAGTCATTAGTAGAGTATAAGGTTAGGAGATTGTCAACGGGTTGTTGAGTCTGTAAATTATATCTGCAAGTAGTGAATTCCATCCCTGGCTTGGTAGCCCCCAGAGTAGGTTGGTTGTAACCGAACTGGGTCAACAATTCCTTGTGTTACTATTATTGTTGTCCATTGTGCAGAGTGTGTTGTTGTGACGTCGCACCTTAACATCACACGTCTGATACCAGAATTTCAGTTAGTATAGTATTAGGTTATTGTGGTCCCAATAGTGCCAAAAAAATGTTGTTGTCTTAGTTTATTGTCAGTATATTCTTAGGTTATTGTAGTCCCAAAAGTGTCCCTAATGTCTGCAAGTATGTGTTTACATGTTTTGTGTATGTAGGCCACCAGAAAAACAAACTGTCAGACTTAGAATTCACCACAAGGGACAAATGGTTAATCATCCTGTAATGTTGTATGTTGGTGAAACAGTGGCTGAAATGAATTAGGATTGGGACGTGGACCTAATGTCCTACATGCAGATTGAATCTATGATAAAAAGTGAAGGCTATAGGAATATAAAATGTCTTTGGTATGTGAATCCTAGGTTTTCATTTTCTAGAGGGATTCGACTGTTGAATATGACAGAGATGTGTTAAACTTTATTGAAGATGTTAAAAGATTCCATCTCATCAATGTTTACGTTGAACACACGGTTGACATACCTGAATACATAAAAGCTGAGGAAGTTCAAGATAATGTGGATGTGGAGGAAGTTCAAGCTAATGTGAATGTGGAGAAAGTTCAAGAAAATGTGGATGTGGAGGATAATCAAGCTAATGTGGATGTGGAAGATCGGGCTAATGTGAATGTGGAAGATGTTAATGCTGATGAGAGTGAAACTGGTCCAGATTATGAGTTTAGTAAGAAGGATGATGAAGAAAGTGAGAGTGATATTGATTTAGTTCCGGAAGATAGGGTTGAAGCTAATGTAGACTGGACAACAGTTCTACCCAATATTGAAGGTACTTCCAATCATAATCATGTTTCTGATAATGAAAGTTGTGATTTAGATGAGCTTCATAGCCCTCCAGAAAGTGATGTTGAAGATGAGATGGAAAAGTTTCCAACTTTTAAGGGAAGTGCTAAGTTTGAGCTAGGCCTGATGTTCAAGGATAAGTTTCAAATTCGAGATGCCATAAAGGAATATGCAATGGATAACAAGAACAATATTGTCTTAAAGAAGAATGACAAGAAAAGAATGGTTGTAAGATGCATGGAAGGTTGTCCATTTTACATAAGATTTAGTATGAGAACCACCAATAAGTTTTGGCAAATTGTTAGCTTTGTTGAGGAACATAGTTGTCATAGGACAGCTAAGAATAGACAAGCCAAAACTGATTGGTTAGCTCGTCAATTTGTGTATACATTAAGACACAGTCTTGATATGAGATGTAAAGGTTTGATTGCAGAAGCCCTTCAAAAGTGGGGTGTGAAGTTGTCGATTAACCAAGCTTACAGAGCCAAGAGAAAAGCAATATACCTGATTCAAGGTGTCGGTCATGAACAGTTTACACATTTAAGAAGATATGCTGATGAATTGCTTAAGTTCAATCCTAACTCTACAATTAAGATTCAATGTGTGATTCTGAAGGTGGTCCTATTTTTGAGAGAGTTTATGTGTGCTTGGAAGCATGTAAGTCTGCATTTGCGACAACTTGTAGACCATTGATTGGGTTGGATGCTTGTTTTTTAAAAGGTGGCTTTGGAGGACAGTTGATAGCTACAGTTGGAAAAGATGGAAATAACACGATGATGCCCGTTGCATATGCCACTATGGAAGCCGAAACAAAGGACTCGTGGCAGTGGTTTATAAAGTTACTGCTTGATGATTTGTAATCTATTCAACACAAGGTCTATGCCTTTATCTCGGATCAACAAAAGGTTACTTCTTGACATTACCATTTGTACATTACCATTTATACTATTTGTACATTACAATTCTATTACTATTTGTACATTACCATTCTGTTATAACATTTATAATACTATTTGTACATTGTGTTTACATGTTTTGTACATTACCATTCTGTTATAACATTTATAATACTATTTGTACATTGTGTTTACATGTTTTGTACATTACCATTATGTTACTAATTTTACATTCTGTTATAATCATTATGATATTAATACATTCTGATACATTCTGTACATTCTGTTATTACATAGGGATTAGTACCGGCTATTCTAGAGATAAGTCAGTATGTAGAACATAGATTGTGTGTGAAACATCTTTATGGCAATCGGAGAAAGAAATATCCTAGGATAGAGATGAAGGAGGCTTTATGGATAGCAGCTAGAGCCACAACAGTCCCTACATGGGAGAGAGCAATGAATCTTATGAAAGACCTCAATGTGAAAGCTTGGAAAGATATGATGGATGTACCGGCTGCATGTTGGAGTAGATCACGTTTTAAGCTAGATACACAAAGTGACTTGCAAGTTAACAACATGTGTGAAGCCTTTAATCGCGCAATTTTGGAGTATAGGGACAAACCTATCATTACACTGCTAGAAGGAATCAAACACTATTTGACTTTAAGGATCGCAACTCATAAGGAAGCATTAGGTAGAGTGAAAGGCATCATATGTCCCAAAATAAAACAAGTTCTAGAAAAAACAAAGAGGGCGGCTGAAGGATGGAGTGCAACGTGGCATTCAGATTATGACTTTGCACTATTTGGAGTGTCAAATGGTATTGAGACATATGCTGTTAATTTATTGCAGAAAAAATGTGCTTGCAGGAAGTGGGATCTGATGGGGGTACCTTGTTGTCATGCAATCGCATGCATATGGTATAACAAGAAGGAACCAGAAGAGTATGTTTCGTCATACTATATGTAATTTACTTCATTTTCATCCTACTACATATATGATCATTCGTTAGCTTGTATGTTAGCTTATTTCAATTTTACTTTGAATAGGAGGTCTACCGTAATGGCTACTTACAGCTATATCATCAAACAAACAAATGGTCCACAACTATGGCCAACAAATGATATAACTGAACCAATCCAACCTTCGATCATGAGGAGAGCTATTGGTCTACCAAAAAAGAACCGTAACAAGACAAATGATGAGCCAAGAAACCCACACTCTTTACCAAGAAAACTTCAAACAGTGAAATGCCAAAAACGCGGGAAGTTGGGACACAACAAGTGCACGTGCAAAGGAAAAAGGGCAGCTGAGAGATCAATACCCAAAGGTGGCAATAAAAAGGCGAAGGCAAAGGCAAAGGATGATGGACAAACAATTATTGAAGTGGGATCTCAAGCTCCAAGACCAACTCAAGACTAGATGATTGTTTCTTATTCAGTGTTTATGTTACATACCTTGTATTTTGGTTAAACTAGACCAATGTGTTTTGAAACAGATCTTGTATTTTGCTGTTCAGTATTGTTACATATCTTGTATTTTGCTTTTGCTGTTTAGACCTTGTATTTTGAAACAGACCATGTATTTTGCTGTTCAGTCTTAATGTAGTGCAGTGTTTTTGCTTATTACATGATGTTTATTGAAGTATTGATGTTGGTTAAAATGCATTTGCAATATTGATGTATTACACTGATAATAGTCCAAAGGACAATGTATCATTAGTTGAAACTCATATGAATTGTGTTGTTCCTTTATATTTTTATGAGAATTGACTAACAAAATACCCAAAAGTTTGGTACTTGGGAATTTGTGTGGTTTTGCAGGTATTAAGTATGAAGAAAACCAGTTGAAACAAAGAGAAAAACCATGCCCTGCAACTTTCGCATCGCGACCAAAAGCTTTGCTACGCGAAGCATCGCTATGCGAAAGGAAGCGAGTACAGGCAGAACAAAATAGAATCAAATTGATCAAACTTCGATTGAAGCGACGTAAAGCGACAGGAAGCGACAGAGTTCGCGATGCGAACTATACTTCGCATAGCGAAGTTGTGTTTTGGTTTGTATAGTTTAGTTTAACATTTGGTTGCATTTTGTATAACCGTTTTTATGCTTAAACAAAACATAACAGACATGTAATACCAGACATGTGTTTTGGTTTGTATAGTTTAGTTTGGTTTAACATTTAGTTTTGGTTTATACAGTTATGTTAATGCAGTGCAAAATTATAACAGACATGTGTTTTGGTTTGTATAGTTTGGTTTAACATTTGGTTGCATTTCCCATAACACACAGCCAATTTAGTATACCAATTCCTATGCTTAAACAAAACATAACAGACATGTAAACATTCAATTGAACTTTCAATAATATTAGAACAAGTCACAATACATCACATAACCATTTGTTCACTACTAAAATTACCATATTCATTTTACACAATCATTTGAATACATGTGTTGCAACTAATGCAAACACAAGTAACAACACAAACACAAAAGATAAACCCAACAAATAACCCATAAACTTTATCTTCATCTTCAACAAATCTTCATTTTTCTTTGTATGCTTAATTAAATCCATAGCCATCATTCTTGTTTTTCAAAGATTTAATCACATATTTGGCATGGTTGTTCATCTCTTCATCAACCCATTCAAAATAGTTACATCCTTTTTTTCTCATCACCTTATAATTACCACAACCAAGAAATCTTCTTCCAGGATTCTCATAAGCCCATGATGTCATCAATGGTGACTCAAGCCCACACCAACATCTATTTCCTCTTCTTCGTAGACCAGACTGATTTGTTGAGGCAAATGAGAAGCTTGTTTCAGACATTGTTGGAGAAGAAAACGAGCTTGAAGACGAACTTGAAGACGACTTGAGAGGGTTTAATTGAAGACGAGCTTGCAGATCCGTGTGTTTATGAAGGAGGCGCTGATGTTGGAATGGAGGAACAAAAACATAAATTAGGGTTTTTAATATGATGATAGATTATTTATCATATTGATGTAAAATAAACATAAATGAATAATAATGTAAAAACAATTAGAATATTAAAATAATATAAAATTTATGAGTTGACACTGACATGTGGCAGTTCTGACAGCCATGTCATCAAAAATTGGCCTCAAATTGAATGGGGGACTAAGACCACCTCCAGTGGAGGTTCTTGGATTGGGTTTGCCAGCGTGGCACCCAGACTTTTTGCTTTTCCTTCTTCCAGCGTGGCCATCGATGAAACAACAAGCAACGACACAATTCATTTTTTTTTATTTTTTAAATTGAAAACTAGCCGTTCAACGGCTAGTTATTTTTTTTTCAACTTCTTTTTTATTATAAATATAATTTTGGTTTCAAAAAATTTACCAACACAAATTTCTCTCACTTTTATTTTCTCTTCAATTTGAAATTTCTCTCTCACAATTTCATCATTTTAATTTATATCAAATTTAATTTAAATAATTAAAATTATTATTTTAATTAATATAAAATTTAATATGAATAAAATATTAATATATAAAGTAAAGTTGTGGGACCCAATATGAGTTCTTCAGAGTTGCACTATTGGAATGAAAAACTAATTGAGTTGCTTCAAGCTGACGTGACTTAATAGGTCCCACAAAGAACCTAAAAATGGGTTCACGGTTGGAGATGCTCTAAAATCCTCATAAAATGAAATTTAAAGGACTAAAAACCAGGATTTGAAAATGAGAAGATCAAAACTGAAGAAAAACCATAATAGGAGGACTAAAACTGCAATTAAGAAAAAAAACATCACATATCATTTCTTATTATAAATTTAGGCGACAAAATACTTTACAATTCACAATTATGAAAAACTATATATTCTTAAAATAAAAATATAAGGACACGTATTGTATTCTCTTAAATACAAATACATTCGGAGCGCAATTTCTAGAAAGAACTTGATCTTCCTTTTTCCTTCTGCCAGCTTCAAGAAAGAACTGGCTATTTTTAAATAAAGTTCCTTTCGGTTGCACAGATAGTCAGAACGAAAAATAACAAGCGAAAATCGAAATCGAAACTCGACTCCCGCTCAATTCAATTCTCCACACTAACAACAATAGCAATGTCAGCATACCGATGGAAAAGCTTTGAGGAGAACGAGGATCGCCCCACCAAGCCTCGCCGCTAGGGGTGTGCAAAAAAACTGGTTTACAAGAACCAATTTTAAAAATATGGTGCACCGATTTTAAAAGTCCATATTATTTGGTTTAAAAACTAGTCCAGATCCATTTTACTAAAACCATAAAAAATCAGTGTCCACTTTTGAAAACCAATACATAAATGGTTAATCCACTTTTCAAACATAGTGTATTATTTGCTTTGTCTTGTTTCATGGTCATAAGTGACAAAATGAATTTTCAAATTAAATTCTATTCATTTTGTTTTTTCAACTGTTGAAGTATAACTTGTATTAAAACTTTGCTTCTGGAATTACTCAATTTTGTTTTTCTTGATTGAAAATTATTTTTTTTTCAATTTCTTAGTAGTTTTGTTTCATAATTATTACTTATTATTTCTATTCATTTTTATTGAGCTATGTAATTTTAGGAAATGTTTAGGTCGAGATTCAAGGATTCATCGCCGATGAATGGTTATTGATTTAAAAAACAGTTGGATGGAGTGAATAATAAGTTGTTGAATTGAAAATTGAGTTTTAGTTGAAACAAATTTGAGAAAAATTTGGTTTTAAAATTGCTCCAAATAAAAACTGGTTTGTTGGTGCAAACCGGTTATTAACCAAACCAATCCAAATATAAATCGGTTTTAGAAAAATAAACCAGTTTTGTCAAATTGGTTTTAAAAACCAAACTGATCCATATATTTGGTTCAATTTGGTTTGGTTTAAGAACCATGCACACCCCTACTCGCCACTACGGCGTCACCGAAATGCGAAGCCCTCTTTACACTCTCTTCAACCACAATGTTTTTCAGGTTCACCAATTTTCCTTTTCTTCACTCCATTGTGTTTAATTAGGTTAAGCTGAGCTGAAAGATTTTCATAATTGTTTATAGGAAATAGCTGTGTTGTGTTGTGTGCAGGATATTTTTGAATCAATGGGAGAGTATGTTGATGGTTTGAAATTCTCTGGAGGTTCTGATAGCTTGATGCCAAAAGCTTTTGTCAAACAAGTCATTGATACGGCTCACCAGTATGATGTGTATGTTAGCACGGGAGATTGGGCTGAACATATGATTCACAAAGGTCCATCAGGCTTCAAAGACTATGTAGAGGTTTAGCTCTAGCTACCTTTATTCTGTTTGTGTTTGAATTGTTTGTCTTTGTTGTTTATGAAGGGGGTAAACTTATAACAACACTGTAGTATTCAAGAAGAAAGTTTTGCCCCCGCTGTCCTCAACCAGGGCGCAGTTTTCCGAATTCTGTGATCAATTGTTGTGTTTTTTGTGCATTTATCTTCTTACTTTAGAATCATATCTACTATATTAACTGCTTTTATTCTTGGATTAGTGTTAAGTATGTCTCATCGACATGGAAGAGGGGCAGGGGAGCCTAGCTAGCGCCTCCCTCCACCCCTTGCATGTGTGTTAGGTCCAACTATTTGTTGTAGGGGGTGATAACTCCCGCGGTACGGTTCTAAAGGTATTATTGTAATTTGAATTGTAGTATTATATATATGATTTGTAATATTGAATTATTAATTCATTCGAATAATAATACGGGAATAATAATATGGAACTACAACTGATTGTTGTGATAGTTACTTGGTTAGCAAGTTAGTTGGTTTGTCAAGATTAATTACTTGAGTAACAAGTAACTTACTTGTATATATACATGTATAGTGTAATTCAATTTTAACGATTCAATACAATTATCTTTCATTCATTCTCTCTCTTCTCTCTCATTCCATCTTCACCCAAGCGCATTAACACTAACACTGATGTTGTATAGTTATAGTAGACACACTTGACCGGGCTACTATAATCAAATATAGTGTTAATTGTTTGCAATTCGCGTTTTTATTTTCTCTTTGTGTTAGTTTCTTGGATTTGCTGAAATTTTGGTAAAACAAAGGTTGTTCAATGTTGACGTCAAGGTGGTGATGTTGCAACATTGAGTCTTAACACTGGGCTGTGTTAAGTAGTGAAGTTGTTCAATATTTGATGTCATATGGGTGATGTCACAACATTGAGTCTTAACACTGGGCTGTGTTAAGTGGTTAAGTTACTGAAGTTGGATGTCTGATGTCACAGGCGATGTTGTGACATTAGATCTGCAGAATTAATAACATCAGGTTTTGTGATGTTGTTAGGGTTTGTGTGTTAGCTGGAATTGTGGAGAGCAGGTTGTCTCATTGGATGCGAATATCTTGGGATAGATATTTTCTGTTGCATAGAGATTTGATGCAGATTTGTAGGAGATTTAAAAGGTTGAAGATTTGAAAAGATTTTAGGAGAAAATCTGTTTTAAAGATTCAGTTTTAAATAACAAATCAAGTCAGATATTGTAGCAAGTCCAAGCCCAATTCAGGTTGCTATATAAAGCGCATCTGTAATGAAGGAAAAGTAACGAAGAGAGTGAGCTAAAGACTGAGTGTCGATTGTGTCTTCGTGCATGTTTTGTAAACCATTCTAGTGTGAATTGGTATTGTTGGTTTGAGTTGTTCTTGATCAAAGCTGTGAAGCAGAATCAAGCGGTGTGATTCAGAGTGTGTGATCTTTGAATTAAATCACTGAAGTGTTTTAGGGATTGAGTAGTGTTCTCATATCTAAGTGGTTTCTTAGGTAGGAAGTCACTAGTAGGAATTAAGATTAGGAGATTGTTAACTGGGTTGTTGAGTCTGTAATTTAATTCTACAAGTAGTGAATTTCATCCCTGGCTTGGTAGCCCCCAGACGTAGGTAGTTAGACCGAACTGGGTGAACAATTTGGTGTGTTATTCTGCTGTTTTATTTGTCTATTGTGCAGAGTTTGTTGTTGTGACATCGCACTTAACATCACACGTCTGATACCAAAATTTCACTTTGGTTACTAGATGCAGTTCTTACAATTAGTTAGTGTTTACATATTTCTCTTTTGTTACTAGTTGTTCTAACAATTAGTTAATGTTACATGATTAATACATGATCTTTTGTAATAGGAATGCAAGAAATTGGGATTTGATACAATTGAGCTGAATGTGGGTTCTCTTGGAGTTCCGGAAGAAACTCTTAAGATTTGTTCGCTTGGTCAAAACTGGTGGCATGAAAGCCAAGCCTCATTTTGAAGTTAAGTTTAATGAGTCTGAAATTCCCAGAGGTGGCAATAGTGCGTACGGCGCATATATTCCTCCAGCATCTAGATCATTTGGTAAAGATATTTGACTCCCTTTTTCTCTTCTTCATTTTTATGCATGTATACCCTAGCTCTCTTTAAAGGTGGAATTGAACATATTTAGGCTTTGTGATAGATACTATCTTTTGGATTGTACTACTAAAATATACAACACGTCACATGTCGTGGTCAAAGAATTGGTAATATGTGTTTATTGTTTAGACAAATCCTTGGTAAAAAGATATATTTTGATGATATGTTATTTGCTTCAAGCAATACTATAGCGGTATTGTAATCTTCATGAACGAAGATGATTTACTAATCTGTGAATATAATGAATGTATATGTACCCCTCCTTCCAGGGAATGTCAATGCAGATAACTTCAATCAAGTTTTAATTAAATGATAAAATTGAATGGAACTCTGAACCTTGGATCATACACTTAGCAACTCTCTTAATCTTCATACCCTACGATTTTTCTTTTTTAATTTTTAGCAAAAACATGAAGTTTCGAAGAAATGTTCCATCATAAATAGCTGTTCATAGGAAATGAGAATATTCAAATTAAAGATGCTGTAAGTGTTATGGTTTCAATTTGAATAAATTGCATAGTCGGATGGATTGTGCAGAAGATACGCCTGTTATGGATTTCTTCCCCTTTAATTTTCAGACAAATTTCTACATTGGTTGTTGAACATATTTTGAAATGCTACTATTTTCTGCGTCAAGCTGTTCTTAAGAAATATTAAGGTACTGGTTACTAGTAATAAGATATCAAATCTTTTGTTGTGAAGATTGGTCGCTTTGAACGATGTAGAATCAATTTAGTATTCTGGTTTGATCTTGTATTGAAACTTTTGCAACAGAATTAGTAGAAGATGTGGATCTCTTGATTAGGAGAGCTGAGAGGATTCTAGAAGCAGGTGCCGACATGATAATGATTGATGCTGATGATCTCTCCAAACACGCTGATAATATGCGAGCAGATGTTATTGCAAAGATCATAGGTCGCCTTGGTCTTGAGAAAACTATGTTTGAAGCATCAAATCAGAATGCATCTGAATGGTTTATCAAACAATATGGACCTTTTCCTCACTAAATAAGAACAAGAGATTAACAAGTTGTGCAGCAGATTTGATAACGTGTTATTTTTTCCAGGTGAACCTTTTCATCGATCACTCGCACTTGGTTGATGTGGAGGGCATCCGGGGACGCAACTTGGGTAGAAATCATGCTTCTGTCCTAGGTTCTTCATATTTCCTGTTCTAAAGTGATGGAAATTTGATTCCCACCCTGTGGGATTTCCTGTTCTAAAGTTATGGTTTATGTAAAAAATCTTATGTTGTCTATTGCATTGGGTGTTATGTATTTCCTTGCGTGTGAAGATGACTGACTTAAATGGAGATTGAAATAAATGAATATATTATTTTTAATTGAGTTTATTTTCTTTTTTAAATAAAATTGAAAGAAATAGTAATAAGTATAACACAAAATAAATTTAAATTAATGGGACATTAAGTATAGTAACTATTTTGGCCATATGCGATTTTTTAATGCTATTAAATGACATCAATGGTACCTATAAGAAACGCTCACATGTTAATATTACTAAATGCCAAACGCGCGCATTTCTCTCGAACTTTTCTAGGATCAAGATTGTGTGCATCATTGCTTCTTCTTCTTTTTCCCTTCACTGTCAAGGTAACTTTTCTCATTAAATACAATCACGTTGTTGTTTAATTATCATTATATATTTTTAAGTCAGATTTGTTGTGAATCCCCAATCCCCATGTGTGCATTTGCTTAATTTCCAGTTATTTTGTTTCATTGGAATAATGGGATAGTGAGATTAACATTCCTGCATTATTGTGTTTAATCTGCAACACTCAATGAATGTCACCATACTAGGAAGCGGCATTGGGTTCCAGATCTAAGATTCTTTTGTTTCAAACATAAGCAGCCAATTCTTATTCCATAAAGTAAGATCGGATATATGGATCACCTTCCATCATAATATTTTATCATGGACACATTATTTTGTAATTGATTCATGTCTTACAGATTCGACAGGGTTTTACGTTCGTTGTCGAAAGTTTAACATAACCCTCTCCTTTTATCTGCGCTTAGGACTGGCCATAGCAAAATGATTTTATTCAAGCTAACAAATGCTTAAAAGCATTGTTCAGAAAATTTATTTTAGAAATAAGGTGGAACATTGCTTGAGAATCAAAATAGTAAATGCATCATTTTGTCCTTGTACATCAAAAAGTCTCACATAATGTTGGAATCAAGGCTAAACATATTTCATATACAACACTCACATTTTGTAAACCTGTCTTTTTTGTGAAGGATTTTCACATTCACGGATAATACCTGTAGATGCAGTATACACATAATTTAACGGATTATCATAGCCAAGGCTGACAATACCTCATAGATGTGGTATATCGCGTTTTTTCTTGTTTGTTACCATCGTGGATTTTAATTGAGGATTGAATATGAATTCCGCAAAGAAACTGTTATACTCAGCAAAGTCTTACTAATTATTGACACATTGTATAGATTGAGGAGATCCAATGAGGTCATCATCATTTGCCAGGAGGCAGTTTACAAAGAATGAAGTGGGTAGTTGGTCAATACTCATCATGAGACACCGCTTTCTGTTATCTGTTTTAGCACTACTAACTATCTTATGTACAGTTTATCTTTACTTTGCTATTGCTTTTGGGTCCAGAGATTCATGTTCTGGATTGAGTGGTCCTAAGAAAGCATCCTGTCTTATGGAGCTTGTTAAGAGTGAGCTCAGAAGTTCTGCCACTAGACATTTCTGATTTTCAAATACATGCAAGTTTATGTTGGTGAGTCTATGTGAGGATTATTATATGTAGGTAGTTATGTATTATACAAATACTACTGTTAGATCATCTTGGCATGTATTTGTGAACCAAGAAATGGATAAGGTCTGAAGAAACCATTTCCTTCATTGCTAATTTTGGTGATTATTTTTCTTTGTAGCTTAGCTGTATAGAGAATCTTTAACGTTCTAGCAATTCATATCAAGTTATATTTTAAATATAAGTAAAATATCTATCTAATCTAAGAACAACGATGGTTACACTATATGTTATTGCTAAATAAATATTATATTTTAAAATATTTATGTAACTTATCTTGTAATATATAGTGTATTAGTATAACTAGGGTTGCTTTGCATGTGATGTGATGCACAAAAGTTTAATGTATTTTAATATGTAAAAAGTGAATGAACCATTCAATTGACACATTGAAGTATTTATAGATACGGTTATTTGATTCAGAAGTCTTTATGTATACCGATACTGATGTCCATGCATTTGGTCACACATATTTGGTTTTTACTTAATAATCATAGAAGTGAATGAGATGAGTCATCCTTAACATTAAAAGATTTGGTTATCCCATGAGATCGGTGATCTTTTATTTATTCTCTTAACATGTACTTTGACACATTCCCTCATAAGTTAAGACGAGAGAGAGTATTGGGTCGTGGCAAATTATATGCTCGCTACCTAACCTACCCTTTAGCATCCAAGTACCTTCCATGTCATTTACAGATTAAAGAGATGATGGGTCAGACTTTTTGGGCTTGAACGAAGTTATTTCAATTCTCTCTAACATAAAACATTGTAAGAAAGATGTGATTAAGGTAGGATGTTCCGGTCCATGTTATTATTAAGTTAGTCATGTACTGCATGTGAAAAAAAAAAAAGAATATAGATTTGTGTGTTATTCTAAGGTACATGCAAAAAAAAAAGGAGAATATAGATTTCTGTGTTATTCAAAATTAACAATAGGTTAGTGAGAAGAGAGAGACCAAACTTTTGAATTCTTTTAAAGGGAAAATCAAGAAACTTGATTTTTTTGAAAATTTATTGTAACTATTAAATTTCTCTTATTGGTATAAGTTTCTAACAGCCGGTATCAAAACACTTAAATTTTAAGGAAATTAATGGTGGTTATTCATGGAACTTTGAAATCACGCATTACTGCATTGAAACGTGACATTTGAAGATTTGTTAGAAATATGACAAATCATAAGAGAATAACATTGAGTGCATTGAAATTCGCAAGTAAATGAATGTTTTAATAAAAATTATGTGTGTATTGCGTAATAACTAAACTATCTATATAACATGATTCACTCATGGATTATGGTTCAACGATGTATGGATAGTGTCATAGTGTTTAACACAGAAAAACGTGTGAGGAAACTAGAAGTTTGAGAAAGATGCATTCGAATAATCCAATATAGTCAAGAGTTATTTTGAATTAAAAAAAATTAATGATGCAGAAACGTTGCAGACTATTATGGTAGCTAAGGAAGAGAGGTTCTAACTTTGTATCAATAGTGGGAATTTTGTGCATAAAATTTGACATGAAAAAACATCAAATCTATGGTAGTTCAAAGGTTTCAACCATCATTGTCGGAGAATTTCTTTAAATTATTGTGCAATTTCAAACAAGAGTAATGAAAGAACGGATAATATTTAGAATTAAATATAAATTCTCTTAAATTTTTTAAACTTGTCTATTTGAAGGGTATTTTAGGGGCCTTACAAAAATCACAATGATTGAATTAAAACTTCGTCTATTAAAAGAACTATCTAAAAAGGGGATTATGCAAGGATTGATGACATTTTTATGAATAAGGTAAGTGTTACACTAAGTTCTATTGGAAAATTCATCATAGTCTATTGTGATTCTTATATTTTTACTTGGGAGTTTGAAAATAGAAGCTGTGCATTATCAACCATCAATGGTTGCAAATGTCATTGTCAAGGTTAGTAATACAAAAGCAGCTAATTCTTTTAGAGCAATACTACAAAAACTATATCTCCACAGTTGAGAAAAAGATTCTACCGCGAACAATAGTATAGGGTAACAAATTGTGTGGTAGTATGTGTCATCTTTACAACCACGTGTTGATAACTGTGATAAAAATAAAGTAACGTGTAACATATTACTACGATTGTAGAAAATAATCGTAGTAAAAGATTGAGGTATGAGGTTTAATACCCAACGCCAATATTTTAGTAGATTTCTAAAATATTTCAGCACTATTGTTCCTTTCAATTGCAGTGAAATCGTAGCGCACAATATTTCACTACGGTTATAGATTCAATCTGTGGTGATATGTTCATTTGAGTATATTATAATTTATATGGAATAATTATTTCACCAATTATTCATTAAACATATAACCTTTCAATTTGA
The DNA here is from genome assembly GCA_022829125.1 of Lathyrus tuberosus. Lineage (NCBI taxonomy): Eukaryota > Viridiplantae > Streptophyta > Magnoliopsida > Fabales > Fabaceae > Lathyrus > Lathyrus tuberosus. Next base: position 6,212,620 of record JALAZF010000087.1, on the reverse strand, counting down.
TTTAGAAATCAATAATATGACAAATTAAGTTATATTAGAAGAACAAGTTACACTAATCAATGTTGTATGAACTTTATACAACCCATTATCCGAATTTTGCTTTTTAATAGCTAGAATTTGTTTCAATACTTTTAATTCTTCAACTAACAATTTCTTATCTTCCAGTTTATTCTGCAAAGTATTAATTACTTTGCAGAAAAAACTAGTTGTGACGGAAGTGATAGTAAAAGAACTAGAAGCATCGAATCAAGTTCTAACTGATAAAGAGCAAGATGCGAATATTGGACTCCAAAAAACTCATAAAACATTAATAAGTGTAAGTTATTTTCTAATATAACTTAATATCTCATATTATTATTTTCTAATTCAATTTGAGACGTTATATAGTTGGTGAAGGTCTGGTAAAACACTCAAACCACAAACAATATAATAAATCATCTTCTATGACATATTGATTGAGCGAAATTAAAGTTGCAATGTACAAGGAATAACATTAACAATAACACAAACAACAATATTTGTCAACAAAAACATCAACATACTTCAACAAAAGCGTGTAAAATAACACAAACAATAACATTTATCAACAAAATTCAACAATTCACCTTAACATAAATAACAACTTACCTTAACAAAACAACGACATACCTCCATAAAAACATCAACATACCTGATCTTACCGGATAAAAAAGTGGATCAGCACCCGGCCACACGTCGTGAGCTCCTAGTTCCCCGGTAGTAGAGAAGAGGGGGTGTACCTGCAAGATATTCTGATGCCTAAATGAGTCCAGAGTGCAAATAAGCAAGTACAAAAAAGGTGTGAGATTAGAATACCTGACCCACTTGCGAAAGAGAGTATTTATAATGTTCCCCCAATGGTGGGCCAACGGTTATCTGCATTGGGTTGGATCACTAGGCCCAATACGGATAAATGACAGAATCTACGTGGCGTAGAAAATACCAGCACGTGGTCTTTGGCCTGGGTCAACTACCACATGAATTTAGGCAGGTGGATGACTTGTTCTCTCGGACGCGGGTAGTTGGCTGATGATGTGTCCCTGCATGGGGACATACAGAGAGCGTGGGGGAAACGCGTGAGGAGTGATTCTCGCGCGAAGTGGTGGATTGGCCCTCGTTGGGCCATTCTCGACATGGACGTGGGTTGGGTTGTGCCCGACGGTGGGCCAGCCCCTGACCCAGTCCAGAACAGGAGCCCCCTAAGTCGTTGCTCTGAAGCATATGCGTAATGACTTAAGAGTCAACTCTTATGTTGGAGAGAGGCATATGGGACTTGCCCGAAGGGTATCGCGGGTGCTCGTGGCGACGAGCTCGCGAGTATATACGTGCGGCTGAACATAGAAGTCACTAGCGTGCTCGACTACGGGGTTTGCCCGTGGTCGACGCCAGGGCTCCCTCAAGCATTGTCCCAAGGACAGGTGCTTGCGGGGAGGCATGTCCCGTTGCGTGGACTCATTGTTTGTTTCCAACTTTTTTCGGGCATTGTGTTCGACGTAGTGGACGATGTGATGGAAGTGAAGGGGCGGACACATCATTCCCTCAAGTGGAGCGAGGGGCTTGAAGGGACGCGAGTGACGTCCTCTTGAGCCACGTGTCAGAAGCAATTAATGTCTATGACGACTATGCGTAAGGATGCTTGAGTGCCTAGGGGACGTTTTGCGTGCCAGAGGTTATAAATAGAGGGAGACTGGATCACTTGAACATTCACAGCAATCAAGTTCCCAAAGTCTCTCAAGCTCTCTTTGCTCTCCCATCTTCTATTCGTTATCGTCACCGTCGTCAGCCCCCTTGCTCAAACTTCCAGAATCTTCTTCGTACAAGTAAGCTCTTCTGTCTTTCTCTAGAATTTATGCATTTTATGGTGTTGTCAAGAATTTTTCGGCGAATTTCTTGAGTACCCGATGAAGTTTCTGGCGGACTCATGAAGTTTTCGACGACTTCATGAAGTTTTCGGCGGACTCATGAAGTTTTCGATGAAGATACCGGGGAACTCATGAGGATTCTGAGAAACTTCATGAAGTTTTCGATGAAGCTCTCGGGGACCCCATGGGGCTTTCGACTTCCTCGGTGGGCCGACGTCGGGGAGGCTTTCTCCCCGTAGAAGCATGAGCACTATGAGTCCCTTGCGATGAGGAGGATGTCTCCCTTTGTCGGTTACAATACAAAGTTTTATGTCGAGGAGGTCTCCCCCGCTTAATTCTAACGATGAACTGAAGTGTTGGTGAGTCCTCCCTCGCGCGAGGGAAGCGACGCGTCATTCGTCGAGGGGAATTTCCTCACGACCACGTGCTCGCCCGCAAGGGCTTTGGTCGAGGACGTGTCCTTGCACTTTCATTTCTCCCTTTCACTTGATCTGCGGTGGAAGGGTGGATTTTATCTTAATATCAAATTCACTGTTCCCTTCTGCTTTTCGGGTTAAATGGCGCCAAAGCCCGAGGATGCTGTCGTGAATATCGTCGACGTAAAGGACGTCGGTGCAGACGTCGAAGACAAACCCACCGACCAGAATGTTGAGTCCCCTTCCAACTCGGCCGGGCTAAATCCCCTAGCCTCCACTTCTCGATTCATTATCGACGACACGGACACCTTTGTTACGATCGAGAATCGGGCAGAAGGGGAGCCTAAAAACTGGCAGGTTTACAAGCCTAAAGAAATGGATAGAATCTGCTCTTCGTACCCGGGGAAGCGCTTCCCGATGTATGAGTTCGCTTTCTGGGGCGCGGGGCTCCGCCTGGCCTTCAGCGGTGTCCAAGCGGGGGTATTCCAATGGTTGTGGATGGCGCTCTTGCAACTTCACACTAATGCAATCACGTTCATGAGGGCGTTTGAGCTCGTATGCCAACATCTCCTCGTCGGCGCCACGCTCCCCATATTTTTCTGCCTCTTCCATCTCCAGCGGCTGACTCACCATGACCGACATAACTGGGTGTCTTTGAAATAGCCGAGGAATTTGTTCAAGACTTACTTGGATTCTGTCTGATCCTTCAAGGACAAATTCTACCTAGTGAAGCTTGTGACGCACTGTCGACTCCTTATACGAGCTCGTGGACAGGCGGAGAGAGGAGGCCCTGGAAGCAAAATTCCCCCTCGAGTGGAAAATGGGGCACTTTAAACGGGGGACGGAAAGCTACCTCAAGAAGTCCCATGAGCTGGACGAGGAGGACAAGCTTGCCTACAACAAGATTGTGGCCTTCGTTGACAGCTTCACCCCCACTAAGTGCGTGAATAAGGATGAGAGCTTTATCCGGGACCAAAACGGGGAGGTCGTTTTTTAGGCTCGCTTAATCAACACCAAGGCGCTCCTCGAGTGTGGTTCCGATGAGGAAGCCTTGCGGCTCCTAGGCATCGAGCATGTTCCTTACTCATGTACTCGATTATTTTTCTTTGTTATATTGACTCGTTCTTTTCTTTGTTCCAGGTCAGATGTCGAGCCTCCAAGAGCGCGTGCTCAAGCTCGCGATGGCCAAAGGTTCAAAGAAGGCGCCTAAGGGTCGCGTTTCCCAGGTCCAGCAGATGGCTAAGGTTGACCAGTAGGCCAGGGGTTCCTCCTTTCCCCAGGAAAGCCAGCCTCCTGTCTCTCAGGATCCTCCGGCCAAGAAACAGCGCCTCGAGGAGTCTGGTCCCGTCGATCTTCTGGAGGGCGCTGCTGGGGAGAGGTTCGTGCTACCTCTCTGTCATCGTACTCGGGGACTCTTCGGCGGGGGCAAATCCCTGATTGTGCCCGAGGCTGAATCCAAGGCGATCTTGGCGCTCGACAAGGGTACGAGAAGGAAGGCATAGTCCGAGGACGCGACCGCCATATTAAGGGTCCTTGAGACAACTTTGACTCTCAATGATGGAACCTGCCCTCTGGCTGAGCATAAGAAATTGCAGGTATAACACATGGCCCTCGCGATAGAGAAGGAGAAGGTAGATAATGACTTCCTCGACTACCGGGAGAGGTATAAGATCCAAATCAACCTTTATCATGAGATGGAGGAAATGGAGAAGAAGGTGGCCAAGGTCGACGAGGAGAAGAAACAGCTTCAGGCGAGGATCGCTGAGCTTGAGGCCGCCGCAAGGCCCGTCGAGGATAAAACCGCTAAGGAGAATCTCTTGGTAACCCGGAGCGATCTGGTTTCCCGAATCTGGGAGCTCGAATAGGACTATCTGGGTACCCTCGAGCTAGGTTTTAATAACGCAGTGGAGCAACTCCAAGTGGTCAATCATGAGCTTCAACTTGTCACTGATGGGATAGGACATTTCCACCAGGTGGTCGACGGCCAGGTGGTCGCTCCAGCTTGGTTTGGTGGGGGAACCAACCAAACCAAAGAGGAGATCCAGCCCAAGGAGAAAACTGATGTTTAGTTTGATTAGTTTGGTTTGCGTGCCGTATTTTGTAATTTTTTACTTTACCTATCTTGTGCGCCATGGTTTCTGATTTGCCTGGCCTGTACGCCATGAACTGTAATATTTGAACAATGGGCTTTGCCCGTCATTTGTAATATTATTTCTTTTAATTTTAGCATTTTTCTGCATTTTGTGTGTGCTATTTGTTGAGTATTTATTTTCCTCGTTGGCGTGTATCCAATATCGTGTTTGCTTATTTTTATGAAGTTATCGGTTCCTTTGCTTGACATAATTGATCCTCGACTATGCAAGGAACTGCCTATTTGGAATTCGCATTTAATGAATTTGTTGTCATGTCGCAAAATTATTTTTTGCTTGAGCGAGGCTTCGCGGAGGGCTGCCCCCGACCGGATTTCTTCGACCAGGTCGAGCTCCTCCCTCAGTGCCTCGTCGTTCATCTCCTCGTCGAGGGGAGATTCGGTCCGCCTAGAGGGTTCTCTTATTTCTACATGTATAACTGTCTCGGTTCCGTACGTTTGTCAGAATGGGGTCTCCCCGGTGGTCGAGTGTGGGGTCGTCGTATAGGCCTAGAGCACGTTGTGTAGATCCTCGACCCACCTCTTTTTAGCTTTGCCTAGTCTTCGTTTTAGGCCTCGAAAGATCACTTTATTCGTGGCTTCAGCCTGCCCGTTTGTCTGCGGGTGCTCGACAGACGTGAAATATTGTTTTGTGCCCAGCTTGGTGACGAAGTCCTGGAAGTTCTTGTCGGTGAACTGCGTCCCATTGTTGATGACGATGGCATGGGGTACGCCGAACCAGGCGAGTAGGTTCCTTTTGTAGAAACGAAGTATGTTGTGCGCCGTGATTTTGGAAATGGCTTCAGTCTCTATCCACTTCGTGAAGTAGTCGACGACGACTATTAAATATTTGTTCTGGTACGACCCTATGGTGAAGGGGCAGAGGATATCCATCCCCCACCAGGCGAAAGGCCACGGGGACGAGAGCATTTTGAGCTCGTTGGGCGGGGCCAGGTGCATGTCCTCGTGTCACTGGCACTTGTCGCACTTCTTGACGTGCTCTTTCGCGTCCTGCTGTATGGTGGGCCAATAGTAACCTGCTCGCAGAACCTTTCGAGCGAGGGATCGTCCTCCAAGGTGTTGGGCATTGATCCCCTCATGGATCTCTTGAAGTATGTGAGGGACCCTAGACTCCTCGACATACTTGAGGAGAGTGATGGAAAATCCCCACCTGTACAGCTTGTCCTCGATCAAGACGTATGAGCAAGTGCGGCACCAGACTATGCTAACCTCCTTTGAGTCGTCGAGTAGCTCCTGTGTGCTGAGGTACTTGTATATTGGGATCATCCAGCAGATGTTGTCGCCGATGGCATTCACGTCGACGGTCAAGGTGGGTTTCTCGATGCTTGGTCGGGAGAGTACCTCCTGGATGACGGACTTGTTTCCGCCTTCTTCTTTGTGCTTGCGAGCTTTGACGGGATGTCTGCCCAGGTGTTATGCTCGCAGGGAATATGTTTTACCTCTGCGGAGTCGAACAACTTCATCTTCTCTTTCACCAGGGCTAAGTATTCGACAAGGTTGTCGTTTTTGGCCTGGTACTCTCCCCGGACCTGAGAGGCGACGAGCTGGGAATCGGTAAATATCTCTACCTCCTTCACTCCAAGGTCCTTGGCTAGGCGCAGTCCAGCGAGGAAGTCCTCATACTCGGTTTGGTTGTTCTAAGTTGGGAAAGACAGAGCGAGGGAGACCTCAATCAAAATGCCTTCTTCGTTCTCAAGAATGATGCCTTCTCCACTTCCTGTCGAGCAGGATGCTCCGTCGACATAGATGGTCCACCTGCGGGCTCTGTCGGTCGGGGAGATCGGGACGGTCATTTCCGCGACGAAGTCCTGCTCTTGTACTGGACATTGAACTCCGAGAGCTCGAGCAACCATTTGAATATCCTACCCGCCATGTCGGGACGGCCGAGCAGCTGCTTTACGGGCTGGTCCATCCTAACCATGATCGTGTGGGCCAGGAAGTAGTGCCGCAATCTTTTGGCTGCGTTGATGAGGACCAGAGCGACCTTTTCGATTTGCTAGTACCTGAGCTCAGGGACCTGGAGGGATTTGTTGGTGAAGTAAATTGGTTTTTGCCCCTCGGGGGTTTTGCGAATGAGAGATGCGCTGACAACCTCAATTGCAACGACAAGGTATAAATATAATGTCTCCCTGTTTTCCGGCCGTGATAGAACTGGGGGTTGCAAAAGAGCTTATTTGAGGTGGAGGAAAGCTTGCTCACACTCCTCGGTCCACTCGAACGTGGCTTTCTTACGCAAAAGTTTGAAAAATGGGAGTGCGTGTTGGGCAGACTTGGCCACGAAGCGAGACAGTGAGGCGAGCATCCCATTTAGAGAATGGATTTATTTCTTCGATTTCAGCATTGGAAACTCGGAGAAAGCCCATCACTTGTCGGGGTTCGCCTCAATTCCCCACTCCGTCAAATAGAAGCCGAGGAACTTTCCTGCTCGGACGCTGAAGGTGCACTTCTCCGGATTAAATCTCATCTTGCATCTCCTTGCTGTGTCGAAGACTCTTCTGAGATGAGTCGTGTGGTCGGTTTCTTCTCGTGATTTCACGATCATGTCATCTATGTAAACCTTGAGCATGTCCCCCGATCTTGCCTCAGAAGACTTTGTTCATCATCTTTTGGTAAGTAGTACTGGAGCATTCCAGGCCGAAAGGCATTATGTTGTATTAGTAATTGTCCGACTCGGTCATGAAAGTCGTGTATTGCTTGTTGGCTTTCGCCATGGGGATCTGGTTGTATCCCGAGTATGCGTCCATGAACAACAATAGTTTAAAACCTGCAGAATTGTTGACCAACTTGTCGATGTTAGGCAATGGATATGCATCTTTGGGGCATGCCCTATTAAGATCGGTATAATCAACACACATACACCATTTTCCATTAGATTTTATTACAAGTACAACATTTGACAGCCAGGTTGTGTATTGGGCTTCACTAATAAAATTTGCCTATAGGAGGTATTTTACAGCTAACTCAGCAGCCTTCGCTTTTTACGGAGACTGCCTACGCCTACGTTGTACTATGACCGTAGCGGCCAAATTTATGGTGAACTAGTGGCAGGCCACTTCGGGGTCGAGCTCGGGCATCTCTGTAGCGCTCCATGCAAATAGGTCAGCATTCTCCCTGAGGCAGGCTTTCAGCTGCTTCCTCGCCAAGTCAGGGAGCCCTGTGCCGATCTTCACGCTCTTTTGGGGTCGTCATCGAGGGTGATGAGCTCGAAGTCACCATCAAGAATAGAGCGCACGGGATGGAGAAGCTGCCCTTCGCCATCATTTGTTGGAGGTGCGTCAGCTGCTGCTTCATTTTGTTCCTGCTTGTTGGGGAGGCGACTGTTGAGGTCGACCGAGTTAACGCGTGGCAATGGTTTCTGCTCCTCGGTGCGGGCAGTCTTGCTGGCAGTCTTGAGGTTGATGTTGATTGAGTTCAGCCCCTTGGTGGCCGCCTTAAAACACCTTCTAGCAGCTTCGATGTCCCCGTGGAGGGTGACGACGCGACCCCTGGCCGTATAGTACTTCATCTTCAAGTGGACTGTGGATGGTACTGCAGTCAACTCAGCCAGGGTCGGCCTTCCCAGAATGCACTGGTATAGAGAGGAGCACTATATCACTAGGAAACGAACTTTGACCTGCCTGGTTGTCTCCTCGGACCCGAAAGTGATAAGCAGCTCAACATAGCCTCATGGCCGCGTGGTGGTGTCATTGAAGCCTTGCAAGTCGGAGCCTACGTAAGGAGTCAGATGCCTCTCGTCGAGCTGGAGAGTGGTGAACATGTAAGCATACATTATGTCGACCGAGCTCCCCTAGTCGACGAGGATACGGCAGACGCCGAAGTTCGTCATCTGGGCTCTGATCAGCAGAGGGATGCTGGAATTGGGGGTGCCACCCAATACCTCCTCGAGGTAGAAAGTGATGGGGTTTGACCTCCCCTGGATTTTGTCGAATGTGGCATTCTGCATCGAGCTTGCTTCGATCAGCTCGTCAAAATTTCGCTTCACCGACTCCGTGGAGAGCTTGTTGAACCCTCCGCCGGATATGAATATGGCGGCGAGGAAGCTCTTCCACGGGCTATGAGCGGACAACGGCGTGTCGGCCTCTTAGGGGAGGTAGAAGTCCTCCGGTCGGGAGACGCACAAAGCGACCTGAATCCCAGTGTCTTCGGAGGGTGGTGTTACCTCCTCGACCTTCTTTGCCTCGCGGGCTTCTTGTCGAGGAGCTGCATTTCTCCTAGTGTACTGCTTTAGGTGCCCTTCCTTTATCTGGATTTCGATGGCATCCTTGAGCTGGACGCAATCTTCTATGACGTGTTTGTGGCTCCTGTGGAACTGGCAGTACTTGGACTTGTCGACGTTGGGCTTGGGGCGTGTCGGCTTCAGAAATCGGACCCCACCTCTTTAGAATTCTGAGTTAATGCAGTCGGCCAAAATGCGCTCGCGGGGAGCAGTGAGCAGCGTGTACTCTATGAAACGGCCTGCTGAACCCCGGTGTTCTCGGGAGTCGCGAGGCCTATTTTCTCTTCTTTTCTCCCTGCCTCGTCGGGGAGTGACAGAGTCTTCATGCCTGGAGACTTTGGCACTCTCCTGGTTCAGTGACTCGCGGGCGCAGTTGGCAGCCTCCTTTTCCTCGTATTGGATATAGGCCTGGGCCTTGTGGAGGAGTTTGTCCAGCGTGCTGAGCCTTTCGATACCAACCGTCTTGGTGAAATCGCTGCGAGGTCGCAACCCCCACTCGATCAAGTATATCTTTATACCATCCGTAGTAGATACTGAAATTCTGGTATGACAGATCCCAGATGTCCTACAGGATGTCGAGACATCTGGTCTGTTACAGAAAACATGGCAAGGTATAACCAATAACAGTACTAAAAAGCATAAACTTCACACAGAATTTGTTCACCCAGTTCGGTTTAACAACCTACATCTGGGGGCATACCAAGCCAGGAAGGAAGTCCACTATTAGCAGTATCAAATTACAGACTCAACAAACCCAGTTGACAATCTCCTAACTTAATAACTACCCAATGACCCTTCTACCTAAGTCCTCCCTAGGTAAGAGACTCCACCTAACTTCCAATCATCGCAATGATGTCTAGCAGTCAACACCTCAGCCACTGCATCAACAGCTTGATTTCCAACAGCTTTTTAATCACAAAAAAGTAGAAGACATACTTCAATACCAATACCTAGACATGACTAAGAACAATACTCAGAGTTGCTTAACAGCTTCCTCCAAGAACAACACTCACTCTTGCTTAAAAGCTTCAAGGAGTACAGTGACCATCTCACAATCCGAGTGGTTCACAAGAACGAAACCCTAATAATTTTACATCTTGGAATCGTTGCCAAATCAGGTTACAAACACTCCTATTTATAACCTACATCCCAACTGGATTTGGGCTTCAAATCACAGCATATCAGCTGCTACAAATCAGCAGAAACTTCTGCTATATAATAGGTCTTCAATCAAATATTTCCTAATATGTCTCCATATTTAGAAAGTAGTGAACATCTGAAAACCAACACAAAATCTCAACTCAATTACTTTGGACGCCACATAGGATAACTAAATATTCACAGAATATTCAGTAACAAATAACACCAAACAAAATCTTCCTTTTAAACCAATAACAGACGCGATGTCCTATGATCCAGGATGTGACATCTTTATCCGACATGTTGAATGCAGTAAACAAGAACATCTTGTTTCAACATCTTGATTAACCATCACATGACAGCAAAATTGTAGCCAATTACAAGAACTAACAATCTCCCCCTTTGGCTAATTTTGGCTAATACAATCTCAGCCAACATCAGAAAAACTTGCAGCGGATAAACACCAAAACCCCAAACAACTACTAACATTCATTACACAACCAGCATCAGCAACACCAAAAACAAACTCAAACAGCATAACAGCTGCACAAAATAGAATCACACCAGATAACTAGACAATACCTAGGCTAACTCTCCCCCTTTTTAGCCACAATTGGACAACCTCTTAACCTACCAAGGCAGCAAACACGAAGTTCTGACATCCAATTTGACAAGGTCCCAAGAAAAACAAGTTCCCTAGAAAAACAAGTTCCCAAACCAAAGACCACTTTGACTGGTCAGGCGATACAAACAAAGACTCTTTATGCAGTATAAAAACCAAGCCTCCTTGCTTCTAACAGCATATCACAGATAGAACCATGAGTCAGTCTAATAAAGATGCAGGAAAGAGACACATGCAGGAAGTCAAGAAACCAGATCCACAGAAGTTGAAGAACAAAACATTGTCTACAGCTGGGACAACTCCAGGAGCCACAAGAACAAGAAAAACATTAGAGATAAGGATGAAAACCATCAAAAAACCTCCAGTGCAACATCATGCTTCTGATGATGAATAGGATGAAGATTGGAAAACTTTTCTTGATTCAGGGGGTTGGGATAATCTTTAGACCCTTTGTTTGTTGCTTTTGATGTACTAAAATCTAATCTTGTATGCTTTCAGCAGTGGAATAAAATTCTGTTTCAATTCTGTTTCCTTTAAACTAAACATATGCAATAAAGATCACAATTGAACAAGACACATCCCAACATACTCAAGATAAAACAGACTATTCTACATCCTTGAGAAACTGGTTTAAACACAAGATCCAGACTATACTGAACAAACCTACTCTCCCTTTTTGGCAAACAAGGCAACTATGCAATAAGGGAAAACAACCAGTAGCAAAACACATCCAACTCAGAAGCTTGTACAACTTTGATTTAATACATTGACAACCCAATGACATGAGCAAGATCAACCAGTCAAGTCCACCCAGAACTAAACCAGTCACACAATGTCATGACATCTTGTCTGACATTACACCCTCACCAAAGGTACACTATCATAGATTTTTGCAACCACAAACAATCTTGATAACCAACTGTACTACTGCAGTAACAAATCCCAAAGCAAAAGTCCAACTCCCCCTATCTAAGATAACCAGTGCTCATTTGCAAGAAGAACGCCTTCAATGAATGGAAAACATAAGACTCATCTATATGTCTTCAAGAGTGCTCCCTCTGTTCAACATACCTGCTGAACGCATTCACTTAATGCTCGATCCTCAAGCAAACCAAGTACCACGCTAGTATAATTAACAGATAGAAGTTCTCCCCCTATATTTCACGAATGATGCTCCAAAAAAATTCAGCACCAAACTGATCCACTTCTAACATGTCATATTCACATCAGACATCCAAGACAGTCCTTAACTCATCATTCTCCCGTATGATAAGATAAACACCTCTTAGACAAAAAGTGATCTCAGAATCCTACTCCAAGGATAACTAACCCAAAGATGTTCTAACATTGGTTAGGACATCTTCCACACATCATAGACACCACACATCATGGTTCTGGATATGCTCCACCACTGGTCTTACTATCTGCATAGTAATCCAACTGAAGATCTTCAAACAACACTGCGCCACCAGCTTGAACAAAGAAAACTTCAGAAACCCAGAGAGAAATAAACTCTCATTCACCAAAAGAAGGTATGCTTCAACCCAGAACTTCTGCCACAAGCTCCCAGAGAACCAGAACCTCCTTACAATTTCAACTAACTCCTCTTCTACACAAGAGCAATCAGTTTCAATCATCCTCAAGTTCTAAAGCATAAACACAATGCCTTCCACTGAACTCTAAGTAAACTCCTCTTACTTAGAATTAATAACACACACCGAGACAAGTGTGATATCTCCAAAATCTGCAGAGAAAAATGAATTCTCCCAGACACAACCAAAGCGGTCCTTCACACTTCTCCTCAGAAGCATGTGCACACATGATTCAAACAAATAGCTTCACACACCAAAACACCATCCAGCAGCCTAATCTCATAGCATGTTATCTGACATTATATCCTCATAAGAGGCAACCAATCTCCACAAGCATGCAAGCTTCACAATATATGCACCTTTGCAGCAAAAACCATAGACAAGTACTCCCCCTGTCATGGATAACCAATGCTCTAGATGAAGATTAACATTTGAGCACCAGATCTTCACACAATTGCTGAGCACATTCACATACTGTACTCTCACTCCTAGAGAACACTGACACTACTCACAAACTCCACGAATTCTCAGCTTACTTACAAGCTTTACTGAGATCTAATCTCTTTAAGAGAAAGAACAACTCTTAAACAAACCTTCCTGATCAAATCACCTCATCTAAAAAAAAACTTGAGCATCCAACTCCACATGCATAGTCTCAATCATATTCCAAATATAACCATCAACAATCATGGTGTTACAACATCATTTGGGACATCAGCTTCCCATCACCATTCAAAGGACTCATTGCGCATAGAAGTCCTTCAAGAAGCTCCCAATAAAACACAGCCAGGGCAGCTTATTTAGGTTAACATAAACACCTGAACACCATAGAGAGAAATAAACTCGCACACCCTCTCAGAAGCAAAGAGTTCTGACTGCAGAATTGCATACTCACATCAGACAAATACTTAGCTCCCATCAAAGTATCTATCATTAGTCAGATAAGACTACCTTCTCACACAATTGGTATGAAATTCTTCTTTCGCACACATCAGGCATCTGCTGATCCTTCTTCACGACAACCTATCATGGCAATCATTCAAAACCAGATCATACACACCTGCAGGAACCTGCATACTCTACATCTCAAGAATCTTATTTTCAAACTTCTCATGCAGATACCAGGGAACTATAATCCTTTGGTCCAAAAAAAACACCAACTCCTTGTTCCAAACACAAATCTGAAATGCTCATCCTATATGGTTTGGATGACAACCCAACAATGAAGACACCAGCCACCCAGTTAGGTTAATATATCTCCTCTGTGCACAGCCCTTTGAGTTTCTCTTCCACTAGAACAAGAGTTCCACGCTCTCACAGACTTGATAGTGATACCAAGTTTGAGTAAACAACCCTCATCCTGTTTTTGAGAAACACCACCAGACGTATTGAGAAAAATAAATTCTCAATACAAAGATGTCAAGACATTATGTCTAACATTTTACGAGTTCTTCCATCATCAGATTAAGGACTCTCCTTTATTAACTGCTAAGAACTCCTAAGGCCATTATTCATTCTCTCATCCAATAGCTGCACATCCTTTGGTTGATACACACATATAACTCAAATAGAATCTGCTCCATGGCCATAACCAAGATTCCATACATCTGGCCCATTAGATCAGAAGGAACTTCCAGATTTCAAAGAGAATGTCCTTGACATTTGAGCTTGACCTCCACACAAAACAAACAGCCTTTGTACTCCTACTTACTTGGATCAGAAATACACTAATCCAACACACTTATCTAAGACATGTTTCTTGAAAGAAACTTCTTAGACAGCCAACCCAGATGCCTCCTCTTCCAAGCCAGGAGTAGGTTCCAAACAGATGTGATCAATACACATTTGTTTAGCCCCCCAAGCATCTGCTATGCCATACCTTTATCCAACAAGATTCTGCACAATCTGCTGGTTTGATGTTCCAACATCTGGTAGGACATTAGTTCCCTTATCAAGAAACACACCAAGAGATCTTTTATCAAAGCCCAGAGACTGGCCTTTTAGGGTTGGAAGTAAGACTAAATTGCTTCTAGATCTCTTTTCAACAACCTCATATAAAAGTGCCTTTATGAGTGGACTTGGGATGAACCTCAAGTATCTCTGGCAACTCTAACAAGCTAGTTGAATCTATCCTCAAGTATCACCACACCATGTGATACACCTTCAAAGGAGAACAGAGTGTTGCAACCAAAACATCAGGAGTTTTCTAACAGATACATAAGCAGCGGAACACAGAAGAAGAAAACCCCTCAACAACCTTCAGGAAAAACTTAATACCTTTGCACAAACACCACAATCCATAGGTTTGAAAATAAATCAAACCACACAGCAGCTCACCACCAAAGCTACAGACACACCATGTCATGAACAGTCCATCCTCCACTTCTAGGGACCATTCAAACAACAATATGAACTTCTCCAAGTTTAAACAACTTTTCAGTAGGTACCACCTACCTTGCCCATAACCAGAAAGTATCTTCCCTAGGATCTCACCCAGAAAAACAAACAGGATGCCTGCTCTGATACCAATTGAAATTCTGGTATGACAGATCCCAGATGTCCTACAGGATGTCGAGACATCTGGTCTATTACAGAAAACATGGCAATGTATAACCAATAACAGTTGTTGCGGTGAGAATTGAATACCATAGTTATTAATGAACTAGGATCACGTTTCTTTAAATGTTCACCACCGACTTTGATTTATCCAAAGGAAAGGTTCAAAAGCGAAAAAACCTAGAGATCTAAGGTTCGGGGGTAGGTTACGCCTAGGGAAGGTATTAGCATCCTAAACGTCCGTAGTACTCTACGGGAACCTCTTGTTAGTATTTATGTTATCTCTCACTCGCTTGCTAAAGTTCTATGCTAAAGGCTGAAAACCCTAGGGGTTAGTATCTAAGTATACTCAACAAGGTATCGCACCTTGTGCCTACGTATCCTCGGGAGTAGAATCAGAGTATGCGTAGTTCTGAAAAGAGGAACTTCTTGACGGGGTCAAGGTTCCAAGGGGAAGTAAAGTCTTGGGCAAGACCTTACATAGAGTGCGGCGACTCTAAAGTTGTAGGTTGGTTTAAGAGGGGTAGGATTGTAAATGTTCGCGACGGAGCATTTACTTGGAGTGCGGCGACTCCGATCCTAAGGCTAAGATTCTAAATGTCTACGGCGAGACGTGGAGTACGGCGACTCTAAATCCTAAGGCCAAGGTGCTAAGGGTTAGTCCTATGACATGGCAATCAATATAAGGTGAACCTTCCTTTGGAATGGTGAGGGGGCTAACTTAATGATTATTTGTGCGCACTAGCAAAGTGGGCTAGCTTTAGTGTACAGTGACCGAAAAGGTTGAATGCGATGCCCAAAGGCGATCGACTTACATGGGTAGAAAATGGGCTCGACGTTGGATCGAGAAATTTTTTATGTTTTGAAAGGTTTGAAAAATAATAACGTAGACATCCAGATAAACATATAAAGGCAAACAATCAAGTAGCATAAACAAGGCATGATCATAAACAAGATAATAGAAGAACACACAGGCGGACACTCAAGGATCTAATGGGGAATGAGTTATTAGAAAAAATGTTTGATTTTAAGGTTTATTGATAAAAGGTTTATTTTTTTTAATTAGAATCATGCTTAAAGACTATTCTTAAATTGAAAACAAGTAAAGGTTTCTTGATAAACGTTTTATTTATTAAAAAGAAAAGTTATCATTATTTTTTTCTAGAGATATTATATTAAAGATTATTTTAAAAAGGTTTTAATTATTTAGTTATAAAATTATTAAAAGGTTTTCTTATTATAGAAAAGGTTTTAATTTAATATTTTTTTTAAGAAATGATTTTTATTATAAAAGTTTTAGAGGGAAAAGCTAACCAAAGTTTTAATTAATTTAAATATATTTACTAAGAGTAATATTTGGAAATATAGTATTGAAAGGTTAAAAAAAGTTTAATAGTTTACCAATTCCAATTATAAAAAAGAAGGATGAATTTTAAATTATAAAAAAGAGTTACGTTAAATAAGATAACTATATTAATTAAACGGAGGGATCTAGCGTGGTCATGGAGAGAGGGTCCATGATGGACCCTCTAATCTCTACCGTGTGATGTGAAGTGGTTGTGATCAAATGGATAAGAAAGTTGGTGTACGGTGTGTGTTATGTGTGCGTATATGCGGAATCAAAACAATAAAAGAAAAAAGGAAAAAAAAAAAAGGCACACGGACTCTCATTCTCTCCATCCTCTCCCTTTCACTCAGAAATTAGGGTTGTTTGAACCCTAGCCGCCACCATTCTCATCTCTCATCGCTCATCTCTCATTCTCTTCTCTCTCGATCAAAATCAAGTAAACAAAACCCTAACCCCCTGACTCCCGTCCCCGATTTCATTATGTTATTGTTGATTACAAATTACAAAATGATAAGCAGAGGAAATGCGAGAATAATACAAAAGGGAGCCAGGTCGTTGACTATGGATGCGTTCGAATCAGGTACAGCTTTCTCGAATCTTCTTCTCCTTGGTACATGTTGCAATTGTTCTGAGTTGGTGTGTTTGGGTGTGAAATGGGATACTTTCTACAATTTGTGATGACTTCTTCTTGTGTGCGTTGGATCGCCCTTCTCCTTTCCTGAAATGCGTATCGGTGTGAATGTGTGTTAATGTATGGCCTTTGTGGATGATTTCCTGGTGTATGTATGTGAATTTGTCGTAGATTGATTAAATATAGTGAATTTCTCTGTAGATGCGTGTGTCCTTGTTTGTGAAAATTTCTGTCCAATTTATAGACCATGAGAATATTGAAGCATTGACTTTGGAGTTAAATGTGCCAGATTATTGTTGTTTTTGGTTTTGGAAAGGAGATATGAGTTTGGTGATTTTGTTTCCCCCCTTGAACCTGAATACGTGTGCTGATTTATTCTCACCTCATGATTCTATATTGATGCCTCATAAAAAATTTTCCAAAATCGTCTTGGCACATTTGATTGTATTTAGGAAACTTTTGGGAACTGTCTAAATTATGTCTTCTGTGTTAAACAAAAGTTCCTAATCTTATTCAAATCTGAGACCATGTTCATTAAGGCTCATAACTTGGTGATGATAATGGTGTAAATGTTTTCCTTTCTCACTTGAACATGTTTGAGACACGCCTTAATTGTCCTTAATCCTTTTCTTTTCAAATTCTGCCTTATTGGAATATCCTTTTCTGAATGAGTTTCCACGTATCTGACCCTTTCCTCTTTCGTGTTGTTAGGTTTAACACGATTTTAAAGTGCCAGGCTGGGTAAATTCCTTCTTGACCTTATATGGCTTAAGTACCATTGATGATTAATGCTTGGAAGTGATGTTTCTCATGAATTGAATCAGATATGACAAATATTTTAATCATGCTAATATTGTCAAGTTTCTTGGAATTTCCTGTACACTTGTTTTGTCTGCTGTCTGGATTAGGTTTAGTACTGCTGATTAATTCTCAGATTCTTGCAAGACATAATTAAACTTGTGATTTTGAGTTTGAACGAATCAGCACGCCCATTTATGATTATGTCTACTTTCCTCATGTGGAAATCGATGGCTTTACTGCAGTCACAACACCTTGAACACACAAAACAATATTGCCTTGAACCGATTATCGAACCACTCCACTATCCTTTCAATATCACCCTTATTGAATGTCTCAAAACAAATATTGCTTGTATCTCCTATTTGGAAAATCCATCAGCTCGTCAAGGGAAGTTGACCCAATTCCATTTTTATTGCAGGTTATGGAATGCATCATGAGGGATTGATGCCATGGAGTATATGGTCACATCCTCCCAAACTGATTCCGGAACCAAAAGCGATTGTTGCGAACCTGTCGGAACTCGCGTTGAGTATTTGATTTGTCGGCATTGAAACACGAATCCTCTTTTAGTAAGGCAGCGACTGTAGTATGGTTAGGGTGGTTTTTGTTCTTGTTATGTAGGAAATAGTATGACATTGGCTTTGAACTCGTATGAACGGGATCACAAGTATTGATGAACGTGAATGTCGTGAAAGAGAAAGAAAGAGCTAGCAATGAGCACTTGGAAATTGCCGGCAGTTGCAACAGTTGCGCATGGCCAAGATGCTTATTAGGGGGTTTAAGTATTGTAGAATCAAGCATGTAGTTCTCATAGACTTGGAATCTTGACATAGGATCTTGTGGGGTGAAATTTGAATCGCCTTGTCCTTAGAAGTGAAAATGCTTTAATTGTTTTCCTCAATTATTCCTGGCTTGAACGTTCAAACTTTCTTCAATTAGATTGGAACTTGCTTTCCTCAACTATTATAGGGACGCATAGACTTTTGCTTGGACACATGAATAATGAGTCTTGAGTTTGGTATGTAAACGGTGATGGGATGGCTGCAGCCCAATTGCTTTTTTTTTTTAATCAAAAACTTGTATTTGCTTTTGTATACAAAATCCAATTGATTCATCGTGTAACTCGGCTTTAGTATACTTGAACAAACATGGAAGATGCATGTTGACTGGTAATTAGTCTCAATGATATCAATTTGGAGTAAGAAGTCCAACCATTGCATTCAAATGACTTGTGATTGGGATAATAACATTTTAATGTTTCACTGATAATTCCAAGATTGTGCTGCTAAAGGCCTTGGATTTTAATTGAATTTGTACTAAGGATTATTTCCAATTCTTTCAAAAAAAAGTACCTTTTGAAACCGAATGAGAATTCACTTGAAACTTGAATAAATGATTTGAAGTTAAATGAATGGTCTTGAGATCTTGGAAATGGAAGATATTATAATGTGAATTTGAATTTTGACTTGTTTCGCTTTATAAAATTCTTTAATCTTGTATTCGCCTTAAATTGAAATTTGCTTTTCCTGAATTTTGAATAGTGAACTCAAGTGAATCATCTCTTGTCAATACTCAATTCAAATCCTCCCCTAAACTTCACCATTTCGGAACAAAGAAATCCAAGCCTTTTCTCTTAAAATCCAAACGCAAATGAACTATGATCCAACTCCACAAATAGGACTAAACTATGCCCTGAGAAATCAATGGAAGGTGAGGAATACAACTTGTCATGCAACACACCAAGAAATTCAAACAATTCTCTCATGGTCACAACCCACTGGACATAACACCTAAATCTCCATGAATCTCTGAGAAATCTTGAGAACGGTTGACCTTGTAGTGGCTAAGGGACCGTAAGAAAGAGGGCACATTCCCACAGGATATCAAAACAACTTGCAAGAACCAGTATCTCCACAAGCGCATACACACAGCCTTCGAGATCTTGAACCTTCTGCAGCAGCACCTGTATTCATAAAATGAAACAAACAGACAAAACTAGATAAAGTTGTTAGTTATGCACGAATGATTGACCTAAGATGTTATGCAGTCGCATCAATGTATCTAAGGGAAAAATTTGGGGTACAAAAACAGTACTAAAAAGCATAAACCACACACAGAATTTTTTCACCCAGTTCGGTCTAACAACCTACATCTGGGGGCATACCAAGCCGGGAAGGAAGTCCACTATTAGCAGTACCAAATTACAGACTCAACAAACCCAGTTGACAATCTCCTAACTTAATAACTACCCAATGACCCTTCTACCTAAGTCCTCCCTAGGTAAGAGACTCCACCTCACTTCCAATCATCGCAATGATGTCTAGCAGTCAACACCTCAGCCACTGCATCAACAGCTTGATTTCCAACAGCTTTTCAATCACAGAAAAGTAAAAGACATACTTCAATAACAATACCTAGACATGACACACATGACTAAGAACAATACTCAGAGTTGCTTAACAGCTTCCTCCAAGAATAACACTCACTCTTGCTTAAAAGCTTCGAGGAGTACAGTGACCATCTCACAATTCGAGTGGTTCACAAGAACGAAACCCTAATAATTTTACATCTTGGAATCGTTGCCAAATCAGGTTACAAACACTCCTATTTATAACCTACACCCCAACTGGATTTGGGCTTCAAATCACAGCATATCAGCTGCTACAAATCAGCAGAAACTTCTGCTATATAATAGGTCTTTAATCAAATATTTCCTAATATGTCTCCATATTTAGAAAGTAGTGAAAATCCGAAAGCCAACACAAAATCTCAACTCAATTACTTTGGACGCCACATAGGATAACTAAATATTCACAGAATATTCAGTAACAAATAACACCAAACAAAATCTTCCTTTAAAACCAATAACAGACGCGATGTCCTATGATCCAGGATGGGACATCTTTATCCGACATGTTGAATGCAGTAAACAAGAACATCTTGTTTCAACATCTTGATTAACCATCACATGACAGCAACATTGTTTTACCAAAATTGTAGCCAATTACAAGAACTAACAGATACTTGGACAGCCTCTCGATTGAGTCTCTCTATATAGTCCCGGTGAGATTCGTCCTTCCCCTGAATAATAGCCTCCAAGGACACCTCCGTCTTTGGGTGTCTTCGGGAGGTGGTGAAGTGCCTGGAGAACAATCTCTTCAGCTTTTTCCAAGAGGTGATGGATTCGGGGTCGAGGCTCTTGTACCACGCCATTGCGCCCTTCCTTAGGGTCGTAGGGAAGAGTCTGCACTTTATGGCTCCCCGGACGTAGCAGTAGTCGAGAATCGAGTCGATGCTCTCAATGTAGTCGTCCGGGTCGGTCGTTCCATCACAGGTCACCAGACTCGAGGGTTTCTCCATCTCGACGGGAATGGTAGCATCCATGATTGCTCTAGATAGTGGACCTTGGGGGTCATCTTCATCACTTCGGATTGGTAACTGTGACGAGGAAGGGTCGTACCGAGGGCTTCTGCCGCGGCGTGGAGAGCCCCTTGGTCGACTCTTCTGTTTCTTCGTTGGCCCCTCAGCTTTGTTTCTCTTGGGAGCCAGGGAGCGTTGCTCTTTCTGGGGAGGAGTGCGGTCACGTTTCTGCGTAGCCACGAGCTAAGGCCTTTCCAATCATGGATGTCGTCCACGTTACCGCTGGGAGGGGCTCCGTGACTCATCCCGTTGAAGTCTCTGTGGAGGAGAGGGATGACAGGTTTCTCGTCGTCGCGGGGACGGGCTGCAAGAAACCGGGCGCCAATGTCTCCGTAGGGGAGAGCGCGATTGTCGTTCTTTTTCCAGCATCCTGATCCACTCGTTCTGCTGGAAAATCATCAGGTTCGTCTGGTTGATCGCCACGAATAGGGCCACCGTGGTCGGGTCAGCATTGGGCGACACGGGAATTAGCTGGAAAATAGTTGGGCTGTCGAAGCATTGGGCGGTGTTGAAGGTCGCATCGTCGAGGGAGGGAGAGGCGGTGCGTCCGTCCCTCGGGTCACCGTCCTCGACGGGTACAGCCATGTTGGGATCGTGGTCATCGTCGTTGGTGAAGGTGGTGAAAACAGTTTCATGGACGTTATCCTCAACGTGCGGGCTGGCCATGATCGATGGAAGTTGAGATATGCTTTGGTTCTTTGATTTTTGAGGAAGAAAGGATGGGGAAGCAAGAAG
Organism: Lathyrus tuberosus; assembly: GCA_022829125.1. Lineage (NCBI taxonomy): Eukaryota > Viridiplantae > Streptophyta > Magnoliopsida > Fabales > Fabaceae > Lathyrus > Lathyrus tuberosus. Next base: position 6,191,114 of record JALAZF010000087.1, on the reverse strand, counting down.
TTCCCATAGACGGCACCACTGATCTTACCGGATCAGAAAGTGGATCAGCAGCTGCCCACACGTCGTGAGCTTCTAGTTTGCCGGTAGTAGAGAAGAAGGGGGTGTACCTGCAAGGTACTTCAATGCCTAAATGAGTTTAGAGTGAAAGTAAGTAAGTACATAAAAGGTGTGAGATTAGAATACCTGGCCCTCTTGCGAAAGAGGGTATTTATAATGTGCCCCCAACGCTGGGCCAATGGTTATCTGTATTGGGTTCAATCACTAGGCCCAATACGGATAACTTCCAGGATCTACGTGGCGTAGGGAAGACCAGCACGTGCTCTTCGTCCTGGGTCAACTGCCCGATGAACTTCGGGAGGTGGAGGACTTATTTTCTCAGATACATGTAGTTGATTTCTGAGGAAAAAAGAACGGGGAAGCAAGAAGTTTCCACAAACGACGCCACTGATCTTACCGAATCAGAAAGTGGATCAGCAGCCGACCACACGCCGTGAGCTCCTAGTTCGCCGGTAGTGGAGAAGAGGGGGTGTACCTACAAGATACTCTGATGTCTAAATAAGTTCGTAGTGCAAGTAAGTAAGTACAAAAAAGGTGTGAGATTAGAATACCTGGCCCTCTTGCGAAATAGGGTATTTATAATGTGTCCCCAGCGCTGAGCCAACGATTATCTGCATTGGGTTGGATCACTAGGCTCAATATGGATAACTGCCAAGATCTACGTGGGTAGGGAAGACTAGCATGCGGTCTTTGTCCTGGGTTAACTTCCCGTGAACTTCGGGAGGTGGAGGACATGTTCTCTCGGATGCGGGTAGTTGGCTGATGACGTGTTCCCGCGTGGGGGACATGTGGAGAGCGTGGGGGAAACGCGTGAGGAACGTTCCCCGTGCGAGGTGGTGGATTAGGCCTCGTTGGGCCCTTCTCGACATGGACGTGGGTTGGGTCGTACCCGACAGTGGGCCAGCCCCTGGCCCAGTCCAGAACAATACCTAATAAAGAAACATATACAATAACACAAACAACAATATTTATCAACAAAAACTACAACTTACCTGAACATAAACAACAACTTACTTTAACAAAACAACAATATACCTCCACAAAAATATCAACATACCTAATAAAAAAACATCTACCATAACAAAAACAACAACATTTATCAACAAAAATAACAACTTACCTTAACAAAAACAATAAATTACATTAACAAAATATCAACATACCTCAACAAACATATCAACAAACCTAATAAAAACATCTACTAATACAAACAACAACATTTATCAACAAAAATAACAATTTATCTTAACATAAATAAAAAATTACCTTTAAAACAACAACACATCTCAACAATAACGTAAACCCTTTATTTATCTCAATAACAAAAATATATAAAAAAACTATAATCTCATCTTAACAACAAAAAATAATAATAAACTCTATGTTTCAAGTATATTTTGAACAAGAAAAACAAGATAAATATTTTGAACAACAACAACATCAACTCATAAAATATTTCATGAATGCACCTTTTATTGAAAAGATTCGTGGAGAATGAAGAAAAAAAATGAGCTACTTAGTTTGTCTTGCAAAGATTCACAAAATTTTCCTTAGTTCATACTAATTGGAGAAGTTATGTTGGAGTTTTGAGAGATTGAGATAAGGCGAGAGAAGTTAGGTTTTCCTTTTAGCGCAATTTGTTTTGAACTGATATAAATTAGTTTTTATAGATGATATGCTTACCACGGTTGATAAAAAGAATCGTGGAGAATTGTCAATATATTTAACTACGGTTGTTAAAGTGGATTGTGGTGAAAAATGTTTAATTTTTATTTAAAATAGAAATCAAGGGAACACACTCTTTTTTTAACGAAAAAAAAAGAGTAAAATTGCAGGTGTGGGGATTCAAATTGTGCCACTGTTTTACATATCACAACGTTTGGTTAAATAAACCGGAGTTATATGTGATTTACAAATAAAAAAATAAAATGCGTCTAATCAACATATATTATTTTGGTTGGTTAAATGGTTGTAGTAAGAATTTGTTACTAAATATGTTTTGTAGTAGTGGAGAAAAATGGTTTAGAGTATTATGTGATGTAAAAAAAAAACACTTATCATTATCACAACATTGAAGATGAAGTAAGAGAAACATGAATACCTAAGATATTGCAATAATAATGATGCAATTATTATTGCACTTTAGCAAAAAATTCATGTCTAAAACCTTTCTACGACATGTTCATCTTGAGAATAAGGTGTAATTCAAAAGAGAAGTATTGTTACACTATATATTAATATTAAATAAATATTACATTTTTAAAATAAGAGCTATGACAATTATTATGTAAGATATTATATAATTAGTGAGTACTAAGTTAGTTATGTATTGTGTGTATATAAAAGAGAAACTACATGTTGGTTTGGGTTATATGAAAGATTATAAAGTGATTATTTTAGAACTCTTGAATTCTTGAAATGAATATGTTTTCACCTTAAGTCCATAAGACTTTGTTTACGAAGTATTGTCCACTTTGCCTTTTTATGTGAGTTTTCACTGTTGTTTTTTTAATTAAAAAAAAAGACATCTTGTTGAGTTAAGAAATGTGAGTGTTGTTTATAAACTATCATTGGTTTTGTTTCTTAAGTAATGTGGATTTGTTGGCGTACCAAAATAATAGCCCTAAAATCAAGGCTAAAGGGTTTCGCTCAAGCGTGATGCTGGTTCGACCCTTATCTGATGCACCAGTGGCCTAAGTTAGAAATTCAAGTTGGATCCAAAAGTGTGGGGTGCAAACTGGAGAATTCTTTGGAGTACAACTCATATGGAGTAGTGCTTGCAAACACTCCAACGTCAAAGTAAGTAAATGAGAGTGAAGTGATAAATATTGGGATATAAGTTATGTATTTTAAGTTATGGATTATATGTTTTATATAATTATAAAGATAAGACCAGATTTATGAGGGACATTATGATCACTGATAGTTTATGAGATTCTTTACTTTGTAGGAGCCGTTATCTTTGCAGTAGCCTAATACTGAAAGTGTTAGATCTATAGGCAAATTTTGAGGGGTTCCAAAAATTAAAGTGTGTGTGTGTACGTGCGTGCGTATGTTTGTGTGTGTGTGCGTGTGCTCGTGTGGGTGTGCGTGTGTGTGTGTACGTGCGTGCGTATGTGTGTGTGTGTGTGCTCGTGTGGGTGTGCGTGTGTGTGTGTGTGTATGCGCGCGCGTGTATGTGTGTGTGTGTGCGTATGCATGTGCATGTGTGCATGTGTTTGAGCGTGTGCGTGTGCGTGTGTGCATGTTCCCTCTACGAGAGCAGGGAGACTCAAGACCTTAGTAGGTTTATGACACAATTTGGAGGTGAGGACTTGCACGTGACGACGAGAAGTCCTATATGGTGGTGTTTTGAGGTGATTTAAGGGAACATCTTACGTGAGGTTAGAGGCCCTGCTAATGACAGTTGATGCTTGATAGCAAGTCCGTAATCACTGGAGGTCGTGTGCTAAGACGGTAGTGAGCATTGTGCTCTTTAGGGTGTTAAGAATGTGTGTTACATGGGTGTTATCCTTCTCCTTAATAAGAGAAGTATTTATAGAGATCTCTAGGTCATAGGGTTTCCTCGGAAAGAGCCACCTCCTACTTAGTTAATAGTGGACAATTGAATCTTATTTTCATGGAGTTATGGGTCAGTTAATGACCTTGACTTCTCTCTTCCTCAAAAACGTCTTATCCCACGTTTTCCACATAGAGGAGAGGGAAGACTATAGGGTAACACGATACTTCCCTTTAGCAGACCTTTCATAGTCTTTGCTTCTAGGGCAGTCCAAGGGCATCTCCTTAGGTGATGCCTTTTGCATATATAACACCACATAGTTTATTGGGCACGAGGTCTTTGGTAGAAGAAGAAGTGTATTTTCACTCACAGTTGATGGGAGTGTCATGAGAACTAGAGGCTCTCTCTCTCGAGGTTTTTAGCTAACCTTCTCAGGATAGAGTATAATGAACTTGGGGAATCTGAGTCCTTTAGGCAGAATTACACATGGCCCAACATATGAGACTACTAGTCCCTCTGGCGAGGCGTTTGACCCACTTGGATGACACTTTCATCGAGTTTTGAGACAAGACTTGTTATAGAATCTCTCAGGCTGGATATCCTTTGCGGATTTTTAGGCGTGACCCTTGAGTTTTGTCTTGCCTGAGGAGACACTAAGTCCCTTAGGAAAGAATATATTATCATGGGGAATCTAAGTCCCCAGGCAGAATTGCACCTAGCCCAACTGATGAGACTACCAGTCCCTAAGGCGAGGCGTTTGACCTACTTGGGCAGGACTTCCATCGAGCCCTCGGGCAATACTTATTATCAAGTCTCTCGTGTTGTATATCTGTCATTCCTCTTTAGGCTTGACCCTTGAGTTTTTTCACGCCCGAGGAGACACTAAGTCCCTTAGGAGAGAAGATAATTATCCTGGGGAATCTGAGCCCCTCAGGCAGAATTGCACATAGCCTAACTGATGAGACTATTAGTTCCTCAGGCGAGGAGTTTGACCCACTTAGGCGGGACTTCCATCGACCCCCCAGGAAAAACTTGTTATCAAGTCTCTCAGGCTGGATATCTGTTGCGCCTCTTTAGGCGTGACCCTTGAGTTTTGTCACGCCCGAGGAAACATTAAGTCCCTTAGGAGAGAAGCCAAATAACTTACTTTTATTTCCCTGAGGAGCGGCAATGATCTTTGCTATGAAGTCCAGCAATGAGGCATTGCCTTGGGGGCGATAATGATCTTCACTATGAAGTCCAACAATGAGACATTACCCTAATTTCGAAAAGGATCTTCGCTATGAAGTCCAACAATGAGACGTTGCCCTGAGGGCAACAAGGGTTTCCACTATAAAGTCCAACAATGAGACTTTGCCCTAAGGGGCGGCAAGGATCTTCACTATGTTGTCCAACAATGATATGTTTCCCTGAAGGGCAACAAGGATATTTTCTATGAAGTCTAGTAATGAGACGTTGCCTTGAAGGGTGGCAAGGATCTTTGCTATAAAGTCCAACAATGAGACATCTCCCCGAGGGGCGGGAAAAATATTTGCTATGAAGTCCAACATATAACATTTTCAGGAAAGAACATTCCTGTTAGAAATAAATCGCTTAACCATTGTTCAGAGGTACATAGCCATGATGTTTAACAGAGGGTTATAAATAATTCTAACTGTAATAGTATTGAATATAGTTCTAGGTTCTGGGAAAAAGCGGCTCCTCGTGTTCCTGCAACTTGTATGCTCTATGTGGGAGCTTGTGATATATATTGTATGGTCCTTCCCAATTAGGTTGTAACTTTCCATGTTGTGCATGTCGAACTACTTTTTTCAAAACTAGGTCGCCCTCTTACATCTTTCTTGGTTTAACTTTGGAGTTATATCTCCTTGCAACCCTATGTTTGACAAAGAACTATCGAACATAGGCGGCTTCCCTTACTTTGTTGATCAGGTCTATTGTGCACTTTAAGCCTATCTCGTTCGCCTCCTCACTGAACTGGGATCATCGCCATGAGGGAGTTTCAATCTACACAGGAATCATGACATCCTCTCCGTAGACCATGGAAAACGGGGTTTCCTTGGTGGTGGAATGTTGAGTGGTGTAATACGACCATAGTATCTCGGGGAGCAGTTTTGTTTTTAAGCCTTTAGTATCTTCAAACTTCTTCTTTAGTCCTTTAAGGATTACTTTGTTCACCGACTCGTCTTGAGCTTTGGCTTAAAGGTGTACAACGGATACGAATTTTATTTGTACTCTCAAATATTTACAGAAATCGGTGACAATAGTGCTGGAGAACTGGGTTCCATTATTAGAAACGATCATTCCCAGGAGCCCATATTTGCACATAATTTTATGCAATTGGAAACGACCCACTCTTTCTATCGTAATCTTGGCCATTGCCTCTGTTTCTATCCATTTGGAAAAGTAGTCAATTCCTACTATTAGGAACTTCATTTAACCTAATGATAAGAGGAAATGATCCAGATCCCATTGGTAAAAAGGCCAGGGCAAAGTCATCGACTGGAGAAGTTCTGTTGGGGTGTGGTGAAGGCTATCATGTCTTTGACATTGATCAAATTTCTTGATAAAGGTGATGTTATCCTTCATTAGGGTAGGCCATTAATACCATCCCTCAACAATTTGTGTGTAAGAGCCGTGTCAGTTTTGTGCTCGCTTATGTGGCTACTGCAGGCGCCCTTGTGCACCTCCACGAGAACCAGATCCATTTCGTGCTCGCCTAGACATTGTAACACAGGAGAAGTTCTCCCCATTTAATTTAGTTCTCCCCACTTTATGTTAGTAGTTTGATTATGTTTTCTTTTGGAATATTGTAAACAATAAATAACTTAAATCATTTAATAGACATATGATTTATGTTTTATTTTAATTTTGGAAATTAAGAATCAACTCTCTTTCTTCTATAAATGTTTTGATGCTTAGAAACTAATAGTCATCTCTCTCTTATATTTAAAAGAACAATAATATATATATATATATATATATATATATATATATATAGAGAGAGAGAGAGAGAGAGAGAGAGAGAGAGAGAGGCTTTAAAAAATTTATTTTAAAAATAGAATATACACATAATTTTTTCAAATTTTTATTCTTTCTTAAATAAATATATATTTTAAAGCAAAATATATACTATTTTATTTAATATATATTGTTTTAAATAAAATCCAAAATATATTTTATTTTAGTAAAAAAAAAATTAAGACAAAAAATGATTGAAAGAACTGGTTTGTATGAGATGAACAACAGTGGGGATTACTACACTTGGAAACAAACAAAACAATTATGCCATTTATTCCAGAATTGACAGGTTGCTTGGTAACTTAGAGTGGCTTGAGGATAACAATGAGTATAAACTCACTGTTATGCACCCTAGTGTATCAAATCATGTTATGATATGCTTGAAAATATATGATAGTTCCTTTAGAAAAGGAAGTAACTAAAAGTTTATTAACAATGTAGATGATTTATAGGGTTTTATGAGTGTTGTTGATAGAAGTTGAAATGCTTATATTAATGGGAGACCTATGTATGTTCTTTGGAAGAAATTAAAAAGGTTACAACCTATTTTGAAGACAATGTGTAAGCCTATTACTAATGATAAAACAAAATATTGTTAAAGCTAGGACAAATCTTCAAATAACTCAGATAGAGCTTTGCAATGACATAATGAATGTTAGCAAGATTGAACTGGTTAGGAAGTACACTGAAGATCTTATCAACTAGCTGGAGTTTGAGGAAAATGTGCTTAAGAAAAAGGCTAAGATGGATTGGCTCGAGCTGGGCATGGGAATAATAAATACTTCCTTGCCTCCATTAAAGCTAGACACAAGTTTAAAAGTATGAATACCCCGCAGTAGGATGATGGTACACTTCTGACTACTAAGGATGATATTCAAAGGGAGGTTATGGATTTCTATACAAATTTGATGGGCAAGGCTAATAAGTTATTGGATGGCATTGACATCAATGCCATGAGAAATGGCCTCAATTGAATAATGATCAAAGGGAGATGTTGATTCCTCTAGTTTCTAAATAGGAGATAGTCATGGATCTTAAAGGTATTGGTGATTTGAAGTCCCCAGTGTTGTATGGGTATGAGGCTTACTTCTTTAAAAATGCTTGAAATATTGTGAAAAATGATGTGCTTAATGCAGTCCAGGATTATTTTAACAATGGCAAAATCTACAAGGCCTTTAACTACACTTTGGTGACCCTTATTCCTAAGAATATGGAGGCCAAAATAATTAGGGAGTATATACCTATTTCCTGTTGTAGTACCATCTATAAGATTATCTCTAAATTCCTAACTTCTAGAATGAGTAAGGTAATGTGGAGTATTGTTGGAAAGAACCAGGCTGCCTTTGTCCCCGATCAAGTTATTCATAACCACATCCTCCTGCTTATGAACTTATAAAGGACTACTCTAGGAAGGGAGGTACTCCTAGATATATGATGTAGGTGGATATCCAAAAAGCTTATGATACAGTTGATTGGAATGCCATGAAGTGTATTCTTAATAAGATTGGGTTCTCTGGACAGTTCACCAAATGGATTATGATTGTTGTTTCCTCTGTGTCTTATAGGTTCAATATCAATGGAGATTACTCTGACATTATGTAGGCTAAAAGAGGGTTGAAGCAGGGGTGATCTCATCTCACCTTTTCTCTTTTTCATTGTGATGGAATACTTGAGCAAAAGTTTACGAAAAATGCAGAGAAACAATAACTTCAATTTCCAAGCCAAGTGTGATATGTCAGGCCTCACCAACTTATGCTTTGCTGATGACCCATTGTTGTTTACTAGAGGGGACAATATGTTAGTTGAGATCATGATGAACACTTTCAAGAGTTTCTCCAATTCTACTGGCCTCAGAGTTAACCCTGCGAAATTTCGTATTTTCTTTGGTGGTGTGGATCACAGCACAAGAGATGACATTATGTAGATTACCTACTTTAAAGAAGGAACTCTCCCCTTCATGTATTTGGGTGAGCCAATGACAAGTAAGAAGCTTTCTATTCATCACTACATGAATCTAATTGATAGAATAATAGAGAGAATAACACATTGAAGTGCTAGATTATTGAGTTATGCTGAAAAAATGCAACTCCTAAAAAATGTCACTTTTGCTATAATGAACTATTGGATGCAATGTTTCCTGTTCCCCAAGTATGTGATCCATAAAATAGATGCAATTTGTAGAACCTTCATGTGGACAGGTGGTACTAAATTGAGTAAGAAATCCCCTATTGCGTGGAAAATAATGTGTAGGCCTAGAAGTCAAGGTGGGCTCAATGTGATCGATCTCGAAGTGTGGAATAGAACTAACTTGGTGAAGCTTTTAGGGAATCTTAGTGGTAAAGCTGATAGTCTTTGGGTTAAGTGGATTCCTATGTACTACCTAAAAAAGCAACAATTGATGGAAGTTGGAGTGAGGAATAATTCCTCATGGATGATTAAAGCCATCCTGAAACAGCAGAACAATATTCAACACTTACAAATATGGAATAAGATGCAGCAGACCCAACAATTCAGCATGAGAAAAATGTATAATGCCTTTCATGAAGACACTCAAAAGGTTGATTGAAGATCTTTGTTTTATGGGAATTCGGCACGCCCTAAAGCTCTAATTACTCTTTGGCTTGCATGGCATGAAAGACTTGAAAAAAAAGATAGTTTGTTTAGATTTGGCATGATTGACAATATAAAGTATTGTTTTTGTACTGCAGAGGAAACTTAGCACCATCTCCTCTTTGATTACTCGGAAACGAAGGCCATTTGGGAGAAGATTGTCGATTGGACTCAAGTGCATCATACTCATACTGGTTGGGGACATGAGATAAGTTGGATTACCCAGCTTAGTAAATGCAAATGATATAGAGCTACCATGCTGAAACTTGCAGCTGTGAAAACTATCTATGCAGTTTGGCGCTACAGAAATGAAAAATTTTATGATAATGATGTGAATATTACCAATATAGTAGACAATATCATCAATACAATAGTTTATAGAGGGTGGATCAATATTAAGACAAAAAATATTTTATTAAGACGAAAAATGTTAATACAAGAAAGTTGAAATATTTTATTTTAAAATATATGTTTATATTAATTACATAATAATATATTAATGGCTTAATTGCAATTATGGTTCTCCTATTTTTATTTTATTTTTAGTTTTGATCTCCCTGTTTTAAAATCCGAAATTTCTGTCCCTCTATTTTTAGTTTTTTTTAGTTTTGGTCCCCCTATTTTAAAATCCGAAATTTGTATCCCTCCATTTTTATTTTTTTGAGTTTTGGTCCCCTTATTTTCATTTTTTTTAACTTTTGGTCCCCTTATTAAATTAGTTCCAAATTGGAAAGGGGGACTAAAATCCAAAACAAAACTTAAAATAGGGGAACAAAACTAAACAAAAATGAAAATAGAGAGGCCAAAATTCTGGATTTTAAAATAGGGGGACCAAAACTCAAAAAAAGTAAAAATGGAGGGACAAAAATTCCGGATTTTAAAATAGAGGGATCAAAACTCAAAAAAAATGAAAACAGAGGGACCAAAATTGCAATTAAACCTTGTTTGTTTAAAGAGTTGTTGTTGGTTGAGGAGAGTGATTATGATGAGGGTGTTATTGTGGATTCGGTTCTTTTGGGTTGTGTTATTTAGGCTTGTGCTCGGGTGTGTTTGAAAAGTGTGACTGAATGTGTTAATGGATTCATGATCAAGAAGGGGTTTGAAGGGTGTTTGCCAGTTGGGAATACGTTGATGGATGTGTATGCTAAGTGTGGGGAGATAGGTGGGTCTAGTAAAGTGTTTGATGGGATGAAGGAGAGTGGTGTTTGTTCTAAGAACTCTTTGATTGCTATATATGCGCGTGATGGATTGTCAGCAGAGGCTTTAAGTGTGTTTAGTGATATGGTGAAGAGGGGTGAGGTAAGATATAATGTTGTCACGTTGTCTACGGTGTTGTTAGCTTGTGCTAGTTCTGGAGCTCCGCAGATAGGGAAATGCATACATGATCAAGTATTATTAGCTAGCTTCATTGTTTTAGTTGATAATCATACAAATGTTGGATTTAATTATTTATAGTATTTTTGGATCTGTGCATAAATGTGCATATGCTTCATTACATAGTAGCTCTAAGTTTACCGAAGATTTGAGGGTTGTATATAGTAGTTGACAGCCAAGGTAGAATTTTGTTTAATTCTCATGACATGGATCGACCAAATTATTTTGATCAACAACAACATCCAACTCATAAATAAGCTTATATTTCAAGCTTAGGGGTACGGAATGGAGGTAATGGGGGAATGTTTGGGAGATGTGGATATGGGTTTTGCTAAAAAATATGAAGGTTATAATTAGGGTTGTGTGTGAAAACAAGTTGGGTGGCTACATAAGGTGAAAAATGGGGTTGTGGTTGAGTAGTAGTTGGACGCATAGTGGTGGTAATATGAGGTTGTGTGGGTGAATGTGTGAAAGGTGTTGAATGTCTTAAAGGAGTATTTGTGGGGGAGGTAATAGGAATAACAGGGGTAGGAATCATGGGTGTAAATGAAATGTGGTGAGTAATACCTGAAGAACTTGTTGTTGAATGAACAATAGCAGGTTGTTGTTGTTCTTTTTGTGAGAGGAGCTTATGGAGTGTGGACATGATGGATTCATGGTGAGAATCAGAAATTTGTTTTTCGTTATCCAACCGTGTGTGAATCTAACCCATAGTTTGTTCTAGATTTGCATTCACCCTGTTAAACATTTCATCCATTTGTTACTGCACTTGTGCCATAACATTGTCAAGATGAAGGTGGACTGTTTGGACAACCTCCTCCACAAGGTCTCTTGAAGGGGGATTGTTTGGTTTGGGGGAGCCATGAGAACATAGAATGAAAGCACCAAATTGATATACTACACTAAGCTACACTAGATCTAGGGTTGCATAAGAGAACTAAACATAAAACAACTTGTAATAATTTTCATTAAAAATCTGACTCTTACATAATACCCTTTATATAGTTAGGGTTTAAAAGAGAAATGGGCCTAAGCCTTTAACAGATAATTTAGTAAAACATGATAAAAAGATAAAAGGAAACAAAATACTAGAAATGCTAAAAACACCCCATCTAATTAATGTAAAAATCTTTAAACCATGTTGGCCTTTTTACCACTCTTTTAAAACTGATATTGGGCTGCTTAACATTTTAACCGCAACAAAATGGCAAAAACTATCAAAACTTCTGAACTAGTGGCGGTTTATTACCGTATCGTGTTCTTAAAAAAAAAACTTTTTTAATCCAAACTTTAACGAAAGAGAAAAAAAAATATTGTAAAATATTTTTACACTATTAATTAATAATAATAACAAATTTGTATTTCAATCAATCACATTTTTATTTTTAAAATATTATAATATGATAAATTTATAAATTTTGATTAATTATATGTGTAAAATTATTTTATATTGTCTAAACACTACTATCTAATCTCAAATTGAAATGTGAATTTGCTGGAACACCTCCTTTATATTTATAAGATTAAGAGAATTTAGTTTTTATTACGTGAGCGATGTGAAAATTAATACAAAATCTAAAACAAATATACCTGATATATAAGAAAATTTTGGCGTTGTAAGGGGTTTAACCCCTAAAAAAACAAGTTTGCATATATAACACTCATTTCTCTTTCTTCCTCATTTGCAATTTAGATTTTTTTTTTCTTTTCCTCCATACCTTCTGCAACTCTATTTCTCTCTTTCATTTTTCATTTTGGTCCTCAAATCTTCATCAATTATTCTCATTTTTCTGTCTTCTCATATCAACTTTCTACTTCGAGTACATATCTAATTGCTTTCATTTTTTAAATTAATTTTTTATATAAATACATAATAATGTAGGTTGGTAGTAAAAATGTGGTTAATAGTATTAGTTGCCAATGAATATGCTTAAGGACGTGTTATTAGTTAATTAATTGCTTTAAATATATTAATATAGACAAACTGCTTCACGAGCATACTCATTTTGAACATAACCCGTAATCATGTTAGTCCAAGAAATAACAATACAAATAAGGGTTAAAAAAACTACAAATAAGCTTATATTTCAACATATGTGTACAAATAAGCTTCAGCAAATAAGTTTAAAAGTAAAAAAAACAATAAATATTTTGTCATCAAAATGAAGAAGAAGATAACAGAATACTACAACAGTACACTAAAGCAGCCATAAGTTTTCATCAAATGTATGAAATTCACTTTCTACGAAATTGCATCAACAAAAAAATTATATTTTTAAAATTTTTTGACACACAACATAGGATCCTGGTATATATTCCACCTCACAGGATGACAATGCCACCACAGGTTGCTTTCTCGAGCACTATGAAATTGAGACACTAAATACTTGAAAGAAATAATCAGTTGTGCTTCTTCGATCTTCCCTATCTCCACACTAATCAGCATCTGAAAAATAAGTAATCACAACTTCTTTGCTTTCAGAATCTCTTCGAAATAGAATTTTATAGTTTATCGATCCTTTTAAGTATCTCAGGATTCTTCTTGTAGCCTTCATGTGTGACACCCTTGATTCGGTCATGTATCTACTCACTAATCCGACTGAAAAAACTTATATCAGGTCGGGTTATATTATATCTCAATAATAAAAACATCTATTAACACAAACAACACCATTTATCAACAAAAACAACAACTTGCCTTAACATAAACAACAAATTACCTTTAAAAAACAACATATCTCAACAATAACTTAAACCTTTTATTTATCTCAGCAAAAACAAAAATATAAAATCTATAATCTCATCTTAACAACAAGAAAATAATAAACCCTATATTTCACGTACATTTTGACGAGAAAAACAAGACAAATATTTTGAACAACAACAACATCCAACTCATAAAACGTTTCATGAATGCACCTTTCATTGAAAAGATTCGTGGAGAATGAAGAAAAATAAATGAGCTACTTGTTTTGTCTTGCAAAGATTCATGAAACTTTTCCTTAACATAAAAGTTGGAGAAGTTATGTTAGAGTTTTAAGAGATTGAGATAAGGCGAGAGAAGTTAGGTTTTCCTTTTAGCGCAATCTGTTCTAAACTGATATAAGTTAGTTTTTATAGATAGTATATTTACCACGATTGATAAAAAGAACTGTGGTGAAATGTCAATATATTTAACTATGGTTGTTAAAGTGGACCGTACTGAAAAGTGTTTAATTATTATTTAAAAATAGAAATTAAGGGAACGCATCCTTTTTAACGGAAAAAACCTAAAATTACAGGTGTGGGGATTTAAATCTTACCACTGCTTCACATATCAAATGTTTATTGAATTAAATTGTGGTTATATGTGATTTACAAATACAAAAAATTAATTCATTCGGATGAGATTATAACTTGTGCTAATTCCATTTTGCTTCCTCAAAATTCTTTAAAATAGGGAGAAATGGTGTTGGTTGATGTCGTGCCTAGGTCTGGTTCTCTTATTCGATGATAATTAAGAGTAAATTGTTGAGAATTTTTTTAAAGGAAATTTTTAGGGACCATATTTTTTTAAGTTTAATATATTTTATTGGAAAAGATTATTAAAACTTATAAATATAAAAATTCATATACAAATACACAAAAAAAGTTATGTTTGGTAAAAATATCATTCATTTAGTAAAATGGCATGTGGACAAATACATGACTAATTTTATTCGTTCACCTACAAATGATATCCAGGGCCGGTCATATATTGGGGCCTAAGGCAAATTCTATAATAATTTTTTATTTAATAATTAAATTTTTATTTTATATATTTGTTATGATGCACAATATTTATTAAATTATTTTAATCATTATATAAAATCAATTAATTTAGTTTTTATTGTCATATTGTTATTAAAATAAAATTTTATTAATTTCAATTTTTTAAAAAAAATTTTGACATACACAAAAGATATAAGAATTATTAATATTATTGTATAAGTAACATATAGATTAAATTTATTTATATAATTAAATATATTAATTGATGTGTTATTTTTAATACAATTAATAATATGAACTCTTAAAGATGAATAAAAAAAAGTTAAAATAAGGACAAAACATTAAATGGTGCAGGTTTTTACGTAGGTAGTTAAAAAACTTAAGCTACATTAAAATAATAATTAAGTAAAATATGTGATGTTATACTAAATGCCAGATGCATATTGTAATAAGTATCTTTAGTACAATTATCTTATAGGAAAGAAGCATAAATATGACCGACTTATGAAGCATTAATATTACACTATTTCCTATGAAACTTGGTATAAAGAATTGAGGCCCTAGGCAATTGCCTAGCTTGCCTCCCCTTTGGGCCGGGGCTGATGATATCTATATTTAAATAATTAATATTAATATTTTTTCAAGACATATCTTGTATTTGAAGTTTATTTTGACTGTTCCTTGCATCACACTCCTCAATTCGTTCTCTAGGTGCCATGTTTTTGTATAAGGGGAAATTCGCTTGCGTAACAAGTATTTCTTGATCTTGTTGCTGAACTCTCAGTCCTACCAAAAGTTTAGGAAAAGAGAGGCCCGCCGGCTCTTTATCTTTGACCTTCTATGTGCGCCTTAGCTTCATATCATTCTTCCCATTGATTAACATGATTTGCAGCAAATCCTAGGTTTGGGAGTCTCACGAGACCCCTTACGCGCTAAATCTTAAAGTAGATGAATTTTTAGCTTAGAAATTTATCTAAAATACAAAAAGATATTGCACTATAAGAAATTTCATTTTTTTGCCAAAGCATAAATTTGTGAGGGGTTAACCATCCGCACTACAGACGTCATTGCAACTTTTTTTAGCCGATCGTAAGTTTTTTTTGCCGAGGGATTAACCCGTCTTCTGAGAATTAATCCCTCACAAAATACTATAGGCTAGCAAACTAGTTAACTAACATGTAGAGAAACATGTAGTAGTCATTAGTGCAACAGATTGGTGATGTCAAATATTTTGCTAAGAATTAAACTCTTGGCAAACTAGTAAAACTTTTAATTAGGTGCTAAAGCCTTCGCAAATAGTAAAAAAATATATTAAAAAAAGGTATTATAATTATATTTTAATAAAAATAAAAATAAATTTATTTTAAATTTTTATGTTAATATAATTATCATAAATAAATATTATAATTAATATTATAATAATATAATTACTAATATTTTTCACATTTTTTAATTATTAATGATAAATAAATAAATTTGTATACTAAAATAGTAACTTAAACTTTTTTATTCTTGTTAAGTTTTTACTTACTAACTTATATTAGAACAAAATAATAATTTATTTTCTTAAACATACACTAATTTATTTAAAAAATTATTTTATAATTCAATATATATATATATATATATATATATATATATATATATATATATATATATATATATATATATATATATATATATATATTCAAAAAATATTTATTAATACAAAAAATGTTAATACAAAAAAGTTGAAATATTTTATTTAAAAATATATTTTTATATTAATTACATAATAATATATTATTACATTTAAAGCAATAAATTAATTAATTAACAACTCGTCATCAAGCATATTCATCGACAACTAATAATATTAATCATATTATCACTACCAATCTATATTATTATGTATTTATACAGAAAATTAATTTAAAAAATAAAAGCAATTAAATATGTACATGAGTTGATATGAAAGATAAAAAAAAAAAAAAAGAATAATTAATGAAGATTTGAGGACCAAAACCAAGAAATGAAATACAGAAATAGAGATGTAGAAGGTATGGCAGAATAGAAAAAAAATTTAAATTGCAAATGAGAAAGAATGAGAAATGAGTGTTGCATATGTAAATTCATTTTCTTAAGGGATTAAACCCCTCTTAACACCAAAATTTTGTTTGAGGTTACCTCTCGCAAAAAATTTATCTCGCCTGTCACACTAATCATTTAATGAAATACTGGAACTCTGGAAAAACATGTTTTCTGTTTTATTTTTTATTTTTTCTCTTTTACAGAGACACCCTTCCCTAACGCAAACGTAACAGTTTGCTTTGGGCTACCCCTTGTAAAACATCACAATTTTTTTTATATATTTTTTTTGTTTTCCTTCCTCAAGTATTGCGAGGGTAATCCATCGTACATTTTTGTTGATATTTATTTTTTGCTCTTTTGTCAAGAAAAATATAAAAATAATATTTTCTTATAAGTTTTATTTTTCTTATATATCGCTCATGGTTGTTTTAGATTTTGTATTAATAAAAACTAAATTTGGATCTTATCTATAATCTTCTATAATATATATATATATATATATATATATATATATATATATATATATATATATATATATATATATATGGTAAAATTTAGTTTTGGTGTAATCTATTTTTGTTTCAATTATACTCTTTTTAATTTTTATTTTAAACTTCAACTTCTCTTTTACTAGCTATTATATGACGTTTTGCACACCTCTTTTATTCAAAAAAAAATATTTTCTAAATAATTTAAATGAAAATAAAAAACAAACAAACACAAAAATACCATTTATATTTTTTACCTGCCTGCACATTAAAGAAAACGGACAGATGTAAAGTTATGATGTATGCATGAGAAAATAGAAAATGGAGATTTCATGCAAATAAGAATAGTGGAAGCAATGACATTAATCACAACTGAATAATACCATGCAGAGATCATGCTATATATAGTTAGTTACATGGATTTCAGTTGACAACAAACTCTAATTATCAAGTGTAACAAACTAAAAAACTGTTATAGCACTAGTAACTTTCACTCTAAGTAAGCTCATTATTCCTTATGTTTAACACCCCCCTCAAGCTGGAATAGATGTTAATCATGCCAAGTTTGCCTTGAAGGTTGTTGAAAGGTCCCACATGTAAAGACTTTGTCAATATGTCAGCCACTTGATCCTTAGAGCCAATAGGAAGTAAGTGAAGGATACCAGCTTGGATTTTATCTCTAACAACATGACAATCGATCTCAATGTGCTTAGTCCTTTCATGAAAGACAAGATTAACAGCTATGTGTAATGCTGATTTATCGTCACAATAAATCACAAAAGGAGTGGTGTGGTGAATCATGAAGTCTTGCAACAGATATAGAAGCCATTGTCCTTCACAAGTAGCTTGTGCCAATGCTCTATATTCTGCTTCAGATGATAATCTAGATACTATGGTATACTTCTTACTCTTCCAGCTTATGAGTGAGTTACTGTAACGCCCTGTATAATATATATATCTAGAATAATATCATACAAGTGTTTTATTTGGTACGGACACCATCATAAGTGCCTATTGGCATAATTCACATTCTTGTCCATTTCTAATACATAACACAATCTATGGTACAAGCTATGAAAACTAGCCAAAACAAAAATCTAAGAATAATATACAATATCCTCAAGTGTATACTACAAATACACAGCGGAAAATAAGCTCAACTAAGCTTCTCTTGAAACATCCAAGCATAGCTCCACTTGTAAATTAAACCTGCAAATACCTCCTGAAAATAATCAACAATAGTGGGGTGAGATACATCAAATCTCAGTGAGTTCCCTATCTTATGGATTCTCTCGGTTTTACAGGGATCTATCTTAGCCTAACTCAGGTCAAGGGAAAGGGAACTAGACCTTGAGTTCAAACATTTCTGACTAGAAAACAATCATACAATTTACAAAACGAAAAAAACTAGTTAAGGAATTTTCTCTCCGGCCATCCCGCACAAGGAGATTAAACACGGGTCACGGTTATCTACAAATGCAAAACGACAAACTAGTTAAGGAATCTTCTCCCCGACCATCCCGTACAAGGAGATTAAACACGGGTCACGGATCATTAACGTATATAACTTCTCCCCGGCCATCCCGCACAAGGAGATTAAACACGGGTCACGGATCCTTAACGTAGATAACTTCTCCCCGGTCATCCCGCACAAGGAGATTAAACACGGGTCACGGTTATCTACAAATGCAAAACGACAAGCTAGTTAAGGAATCTTCTCCCCGGCCATCTGTAGCGAGCGATTTTGGACGCGGTTCTTAAGCGCTGGTCGCTCTCTGCGGTTTGAGCTTTGACTACAGGTCGATTCATTTTTTATCCTATTGTGAGCTGAATAAGGAAGGGAAATAGATGTCTCCAATTAACCCTGCTTTGCATACTGAGTTTAAACAGCGGTCTGTTAGGTTACGGATGCTATCAATGTGGGGGGGCCTTTGTACTGGTTATTTGTATTTTCGCCAATACGGTTCTTCTTTCTTTTAATCTAGGCAAAGGGTTTCTGACGGGGAACAAGGATTAGGATATTAGGACTTATGCTTTTGAAATACTGCTTTTGATTGACTGAGATATGGGATTTGGGTTTTTTGTTGATTGCGCTCGCTAAGATCTTTTCTTTCGATCTTATGCCTACGTATTCCCGTTTACCGAAACAGGGAAATCAGAGCGTTCGTAGTTCCTCCTATTCTATGGGAGGAAATTGGTTTTTGGTGTCTTGTTCAAAGCCCAAGACGTGAAGCGAAAGGTAGTTTGTATCTTGTTCAAAGCCCAAGATGTGAAGCTAAAAGGTCTATTTGTGTCTTGTTCAAAGCCCAAGACGTGAAGCTGAAAGACCTCGACTTTAGAGAGAATTTGTCATCTCTAAAGAGGGGAGAAGGAGAATTACTTTAACTGGGATACGCGGATCCGAACAATGCCATAATTTCCGAAGAAAGGGTTTTAACCTGAAGGAGAAGACTTTAACTCAGTGTAGAGCAATGTCATCTTTCCTTAGGAATTTCTCATGCTAAAAGAGGGACAGTGGCATGGATGTAGATGATCCAGAGGCTTGCCGCTTACAGCGATTAGATGAAGGAGAAAAGGAGTTGTTGATGTTTGTATGCTGTGAACGAGGCACAGCTTTGATGCTAAAAGGTTAATTGGATTAACCAGTGGTTTTCTTATACAAAGCCTAAGAGGAGGCTAATTTGTGTCCCGTACAAAGCCCGAGAGAGAGGCTAAAAGGTTTTGACTCAACGGTGGAATCTTTTGGTATCTCGTATAAAGCCCGAGATGGAGGCTAAAAAATGTTTGACTCAACAAAGGGAGTTTTTTGTATCTCGTATGAAGCCCGAGATGGAGGCGATTATTTGTTTGGCTCAATGAGAACCTTTTTGTATCTCGTACAAAGCCCGAGATGGAGGCGAAAGGGGGATTGACTCAATGAGGGAGTCTCTTATGTGTCTCGTACGAAGCCCGAGAGAGAGGCTAAACATTGTTTGACTCCCCTGGGGAGAATTTTGGTATCTCGTACGAAGCCCGAGATGGAGGCTATTGTAACTGTTTCAGTTGAGTGACAGATCCAATATACTGATTTTAAAAGAGAAAATTAGTTCTTATATGAGCAACACTGTACTCAGGGATTTGATTTGAGGATCAGGGATATTTCCTTCTCTTTGAGGAAACGGGAAATCCAAAGGGTATTGAGACTGTCCGAGTCTGCGGGTTTCCTTCCTATTTAACGAAGGGGGTCACTTGAGAATGTCTTTGAGACTCAAGGAAGTTAGACTGTCCAAGTCTAGAGTTTTATCTTTTGTACTATGCTTTGAGAAACAGTAGTAGACTCTATGAAAGGACTGTTCTATGAAGATGACTAGGTTCTGTTCCTATACCTCTAGGAGGTCGTCGGGATAATTTGTACGAAGCCCAAGAGGAGGCTGGAAACTTTTAAGAAGCCGACGGGTCCTTGTACGAAGCCCAAGAGGAGGCTATCATTCCCGGAGGAAGAGATCATTATACGAAGCCCAAGAGGAGGCTGTGAATACTTCTAAGAAGCCGTAGGGTCCTTGAATAATGCCCCAGAGGAGGCCGATACTTTTAAGAAGCCCGTGGGTCTATCATCTCCTTTCCATTAGGAGAGATAACTCTTTTAAAGATAAAAACCACTGGTAAACGTGCGAGGTTTACTATCCAGCGACTTCTAGCTTTTAAAGAGGGTTCCTTAGTTAAGGTCCAAGATTATGACCGTAGTGGGTACCCAAACCCCGAGACATTCAAGGCAAGCTATCCACGAGGAATAGATCAAGTCAGGAAAGTTCGAGAATTGGGAAGAAACTCAAAGATGCCATTCACGGAGAATACATTCATCTTGGGGAGTAGAGCTTCTTGACGATTCCTAAGGAGGACAGCCGAAGAGAAGACTGTATCTGGTGCTCCTATTGGGGATCTAGGCGTCTATTTCTACGAATAAATGAAACGGCGTCACCTAGTTCTAGACGTAGTAGCCGGGGAAACTCGAAATATCTATACTATTATTACACAGTAGATATGAGTTTATGAAAGGAGACTTACAGTGAGCAGCCCCACAATACAGTTTATAATAGGAAAGCAGTAAATGAAAGCGATAACCACTTACTCGGTTGTAGAGCTTCCATGCTGTTTGGTTAGTTGTTCAACAAAGAAAGATTGAAAGCAACAGTATATTCAAAATCAAAGGAGAAAGTGCTTTGAAAAAGAAAGATTTGGGGCTTACAGCTCAAGGAGAGGCCCAGGGTTTTATCAGTGAGCGCACTGTTTGACTTTGTACAGCGGGACTTATACAAGTGACTGGGGCCCAAAAAAGGTTTTCTGTACAAAGAGATGGGTCTTACACTCTCTCAAGAGGCCCTAAAAGGTTTAAAGAAAAAGAGTGGGGCTTATAACACGAGGGTAGGCCCAAATGATTTTTCGTTTAAAAATGGCGGTCGCGCCGAAGTTTTCTTTTAACGCAGAGGGACTTATACAATAAGTGAGGCCCAAAATGTTTTGGTTAAAAGGGGGGTTGGGTCTCACACTCTCTCAAGAGGCCCAAAAAGTTTTAAGAGAAATAAATGGGTCTTACTACTCGAGGGTAGGCCCAGATGGTTTTTATTTTTAAACGGGCGACGATCGCGCCGTTTACTTGTACAGAGGGACTTATACAATGAATGAGGCCCAAAAAGTTTTTGTACAAGGGGGGATGGGTCTTACACTCTCTCAAGAGGCCCAAAAAAGTTTTGAAAATGATTTATGAGGGTTGAATTAATCCAAAACCCTAATTTGTTTTCAAAATGTGTTTTAATTGAATAAAATATTCAATTAAAATGATCAAAAATTGTTTAACACATGGAAACAAATTGTGATCTTGGATTAATGCTTCAAAAATTAAGTATTGACCTACAAAATAATTAGAAAGCATTAAAAGTTGCAAAATCAATGTAGAAAAAATATTTAAAATGCCAAAAACAATCAAAACATTAATTCTTTACAAAAAATATCAATTATATGAAATAAATAATATTTTTGGGATTTTTTTATAAAATAAAATATTTTAACATTTTTGTGAATTATTAAAAAAAGAATCAACTCAAAATCATTAAAACTCAGAGAGAAATTAATTTTTGAATTAATTAAACAAAATCACAAAAATTCAAATATTTGAATTTGGAAAAATGGCGCCAAGAACAGCTGAAGAACACGCGCGTGTTCTTGGTTTCTCAGATTTGCATTTTCTATCCAATCTCCATGAATACGTAATCATATCATGCAATCCACATATCATTATGCGCGCCTCAACCTCACGATCATGTCTATGTACTTTAATTTCATTTAAATTAAACATACAACAAGAAATCACGAAGAGACCTCAAGAACCCTAATTTCTGCATGAAGGCTAGGATTTTTGATACACGATTCAAACAATGCAATTAATTGAGGGAAAACATTCCATGCATGATTATGAACATATGGCCAAATTATTGTGCGAGGAAATATGCATAGATTAAGAGATGACCAAGTATGTGCTTACCTCCAAGTCGTGACAGCAAGAGCAGATGTGATTTTGAGTTGGAGGTGTTACAGACAAGTTGTGATGATCTGGACAGCTTCCCTACACCATATGGAGTGTGTTTGAACACTTGGATTGAATTGAAATGGGCTGGATCAGTTTATGGCATCTCAGCTGCAACTTCACTTCAAACTTGTGTGGATGGCAAATGATTTTGAGATTTTGATGTTCCAGATGTTATGTGAGTGTTTGATCAGCTCATATGTGATGTATATGAGGTGTGTGAGTGATTGGTTTGATTGGAATTGCTCTCAAACTCAAAACCCGATAGCTACCTTGCTAAGAAAGGCATTTTTGCCAAGAGAAAGAGATTTTGAGGAAAGCATCTGTTAGATGGCTTTGGTGTACCCAAACTGACCACAATTGAGCTCTATTTATAGTAGAGCAAGTTTGTTTTGCAAGAAATAGTGCATGGCAGCTGGTAAGTAGGTTTGGCCAATGTTGGCAAATGAAAATCCAAGTCTCCTCTAGCCATTGACTAGAGGTTAGGGCACAGAGCTTTGGTCCCCTTGGTCTTGGATAAGTCTTGACTGATTTCAGATGAGAATGGCTCATTCCATGCCACCTTGATGGTTCCATTGAATGCCTCATTCCAAATTTGAAGTCTTGTCCCTATTTTGGCCATTCTAGGTTCAACATGCTATTTTTTGTTCCATGGACTTTGGAGGCTTGGCTCAGTGATTGTCCCCTTTAGATTCAATCCTCTGAGGTGTCCAAGTGGATAGGAGCAATTGAATTTGGCTGATTTTGGCAAATCGACCAAAGTTGCAAATTCTGCCTTGCTTTGACAGATTTCAGCAAGGCAACTTGGCAATGTTGTATCTCATGGTGTAGGTTGAATTTGGCAATGTTTTTGGCCATTTTGGAAAGCTCTTACATGATACAACAACTGTTTGAACAATTTTGGTTTTGATCTATTTTGATTCCAAGTGAAAAATCCCCCTACATTTGGCAAAAAGTGAGGCATAATCTGACTTAGTGAAAATTTCACTAAGTGTTGGAAAAAGTGACATTTTCACTTTTCAGCCACTTTGATCACTCCATAACTCAAAATCCTTAATGAATTGGAATGACTTGTAGTTGAAGTTTTTGTAGGTGATAATGAGGGCTACAAATCCATCTTTGGATGAGAAAAAATGGCCTTGTGGTTTAGGAGTTATGGTCCTCCAAAGTTGGTACCCTTGCCACTTTATTTTTAACTTAGAAAAATTTCTAAGTTTTATGGTTACCCCTTTTACAAGTTATCTCACTTTTCTTGATTTTTCTTGATGAATGATGATTCAAATCATACATTAACATCATTTTAGGGTTAAAAATCCATTTTGGTGAAAAATCTCAAAAAGTCAAAGTTGACTTTTGTGCACAGTTGACTTTTTATCAGATGAATTCCAAATTGTGCAATTCTTCAGGAAATCATGTCCTTGACCTAAATCAAACTTGATGGACATGTTCCATGGGTGTTATAGGGTATATTCAATCATGTATTAGGGTTTGGGAGCATGTCCTGGCCAAAAGTCAAAGTTACAGTTGACTTTTCCCTTAAAACCCTAATTGTGGTGCAGATGAAATTGAGACTTGTTGCTCAAACTTCTTGGATCAATCCATTGTTCCAAATGGATCAATATGGTATATTAGAGACCCTCAAATCATCTCTTGAGGTCTTGGTTCATGGTTTGTCCCAAAAGTCAACTTAGGGGTGAATTAGGTCAAGAAACCCTAATTCCTGATTTTTTATTAATGCATCCCCTGAGGCAAAATTAACTTGATGCATGGGTTCATGAGGTTCCATGAAGTATATTAGATCATGTTTTGGATCATTGCCTTGTGCCCAGATGAAAATTTCCATCTGGAGGCCCTGGTCAACCAAAACCCTAATTTGGTGACACTGTCGATCTTGAGACTTGATCCACCTAGAAGGGAGCAGCCTTGTGCTTAATCCTTGAAGTGGGAGTCCTTTTTGATTCATTGTGGATGTTTAAGAGATTAGACAAGTTGAAGATCATGTTATTTCTTGATTGAACCTTTGTCTAAGCACTCAGAGAGGGCTTGAAACCCTAATTTTGATTGTA
Organism: Lathyrus tuberosus; assembly: GCA_022829125.1. NCBI lineage: Eukaryota > Viridiplantae > Streptophyta > Magnoliopsida > Fabales > Fabaceae > Lathyrus > Lathyrus tuberosus. Next base: position 6,166,619 of record JALAZF010000087.1, on the reverse strand, counting down.
TTGGATGCTCACCCATCTTTGGGGAGACTGATGAAGCATGATGGTTTATCCATATTGTGATGATGATTTTCACAATGATGGGAAATCTAAGTGGTCAAAATTTGGGGTATTACACCATCCCGCACAAGGAGATTAAACACGGGTCACGGATCCTTAACGTAGATGACTTCTCCCCGGTCATCCTGCACAAGGAGATTAAACACGGGTCACGATTATCTATAAATGGTACTTCTCCACGGCCATCCTACACACTAGGATTTCGACACGGGTCACGGTACCAACCACTAAGTAACTTCTCCCAGGCTATCCTACACAAGAGGATCTCGACACGGGTCACGATTACTTACTTTATAAATACTTCTCCCCGGCCATCCCACACAAGGGGCTCTTCAACACGGGTCACGGTATTTATTAAGGGATAACAACAAACCAGAGGAATTACAATCCTCGACCAATAACTACTTAACAAAGACACTCTTCTAGTATCGATGTCTAAGCATTGTCATCTAAGTTTTTCTATCACAATTCTATTCACAACCTAGAATCATATCATTAGGTTTGGGGTAAGGTTTCTCACTATTCCTAATTCATTTTAAGCATGTCATTTTCTCAATTATGTTCAACAACAATATTAGACAAGCATATTACAACATCAATCATAAAACACACAAGATAACATAACATATCAAACATAATCCACCTAGTGGTTCACACACATTTTTAAGGCATACAAGCCACTACTACCCTCTACCAAGCATCCTTAGTTAAATTATTGTCTCACACCATTTAATAGCACATTGGATTCTCTTTCCAAGGCTTCAAGTCCCATAACAATCGGCTTCCTGATTCATGAATTTTGGTAGAAACGAGGGCTACCATATTCACATATACATTACTTTCCATATTTATCTTATCAATCCATAGAATATAACTATGTTTCTACCTCACCATCACATAGAGCATTGAAATAGCTTTCCAACGCTTCCGACCGTGCGTCAATCCGAATTACGAATAAAAAGTTATGAAGCAAACAACATAGAAAAATCTGTCACGTTCGCTACTGTATTCGCTAGGCGAATCACTCAGCGAACCAAGTCAGAGAGAAAATAGCATAAAGTTCGCTAAGCAAACCCTGGGTGAACTTTCGCCATCCATTTGCTTTGTTGTTCGCTAGGCGAACCCCCGATGGTCATTCGCTTTGCTCTTCGCTAAGGGTTCGCTAGGCGAACCCTGCAGAACTCAAAATTTCTCAGCAGCGTAATTATAGGTCAAATGGCCAAACTCTACCATTTCTTCACCAAAAACACTTCCAATTCATTCCCTATCAATCCCAAATTATGACCTAACTATATTACACAGTTCTATCACATTCCATTAGCTAGATTTCATTGATTTATCCGTTTAATCATTTTCTCTCAAATCTAACCTAAGTCCAAAACTTATATTTCTAGAACTTAGAGTGTCTAACTAGAACCCACCTGATAAACAAAGAGGAGTTTGAAGAAGATGATGAACAATGGTGGTGATCCAAGCTTCTTCCTTCTTCTTCTCTTCCTTTCCCTTCTTTCCATTTCTCTTCCTCTTCTTTCTCTGTTTTCTTCTTTTCTTCTTCTTACTACTTCTTTTCTTTCTTTTCTCTTATATAAATATAATCATTATTATATAATATAAATCCAACAGGGTAAAATACCTCCTATTGATATTTAATCATCTCAAACCAATTGATCATACTTAAAACACTTAGAGGATTTCTATTAATCCAATTTACCAAAGATGGAGCACATAGATACTCATTTGATATCCAACTGAGCATTTATATAATACGGGGTATTACACTCTCTCCCCCTTAAATTGAAATTCGCCCCCAAATTTCCTCTACTCAACTATAACCGCAACTTGTATCACTGTCTTAGATCCGCACTTAATCTTTACTTTCGTTCAAATTTCTGACGTATTCCAATTCCATCTCGACTTCACAGACCAAAAATCTTATTTTCACAAATTAACAAACTTCACGTCCTTAATCATACTCTTGTTCCAATATTGAGTTAACTTCTAACTTTGCCTTTTCCGTAATTCATCTGTTGTTTCTTACTAAAACACTTGATCGCATTCTACCTTCAGCAAGAATGTACCATTCTATACTCCTGTACTGAGTCACAACAAAACCGTAACACCTTATCTCAAATTAGGACAACAACACTCAACACATCTTCGCAATGTAATTCAGTGATTTATTATCTTTATACAATTACTGATAACTATTATTTCGTAAATCCTTAACACTTGAACCACTTCATAGATTGTCAAACAACTCCTTTACTAGTTCCACTTAATCTGATGTTATACATTGTAACCATTAAGCCCGATATTTCATCTCTTTCGTATCACACCAAAAGGTAATACACTTAAAACAAGATCTCCTTATTTCCATACTTACATTCAATAATCTTTCTAGATTCTTATTATTCTGACTGAACTCTTTCATCTGTCACCTTCCACCGTGCAACTCAATTTCTAACAGTGGAACACCACAGATTCTCAATCACTACTAGGTAGCTAACAATTTACGGAGAAACACTTGTCCACTGGGGTCCTTACTAACCAATGGTACAAAAAACTTATTAACATCCTATGGTAGAATAATTTCTTTGCCAACACACAATATCATAACATCTGTCCAATACTTTTCAGACGATAAAAGTTCAGGAGTTACACTGTCGCAACCATAACATAAACAACTCTGAAATTCACTCTAACTCGAAATGATACATCCAAAATAGCTTAACAACTTTCGTTTCTAGTTACTACATTCCATATCAATTCTTCTTACAGGTTTTCCGACTTACTCAAGATTCCTTGTTGACACGAGATCTCAACCAATAACACGTAACACCGTCACAGAACTTCAATCATATGCGAGTCACCACTTATCAAAACTTAAACCATTCAAAGTGAAATTGTGAGTTTCCATACTACTCACCAATTCATATACAACACTCCACATACACCTATACTTTTGAAGGCTATGCCATGTTTCTTAATTGAATCCACTTTTCCCATTTGTTAGGTTCCATAAACGACTCCAAGCTACATGCTTTACTTCGGAACGTCCAATTCTCACTCTTACTTGGAAAGATAACTTTCAAATTCCTACTTCTGATTAAAGTACAACTGTACACACCTGGTACTACTCTCGCAGAGTCTAAATCTGATTCCATGAACTCGCGGAAAATAACAAATACTAAACTCTAATCAACTGCTCAAACCTTAATAACGCCAATTACGCACCGAACTATTCCTTGCGAGATCAATACTTCGTGAGTATTCTCTAACTTCGTCCTTAAGACTCACAACGGTAATAATAACAATACACTTAAGACTTTCTCACATTCAACACAATACTCTCCAATCGGAGCAACATAAGGTAATAAAACACAGATGATGGTTCCTAAGGGATTTCACAATTTACACACATGTTAATCCATTAACCTTCTGAGATAATCGGTTAACTCCTCAAAATTCAGTGCAAAGCATCATTCTTGCACATGTTAATCGATTAACACTGTTGCAGAAACTGAAAACCAATTCCTTTTTGTTCAAAAGCCCTCCCTACTCAAAACCATCAATCCGTCTTGTTCTAACTTGAAATATCATTCTTAACTCGCGGCTTCTTGACTTATATTTTATTCACTAACCATGATCCACTCAAGGTAATACAGAACAAAGTTAAACATGCAGATGACACACTCCAATCAGTGACAAGGCAAAATTCTAAATTTTGACGCGGTCACACGACAAAACTTTAGCGGGATAGTTCATTCTCTGCTCATACAACTACGCTAGCGGGAAGTCAATAATGACGACATTCTAAGGTTTTAGCCACAACTCAACTTAATCCGTCCACAAGAAAAACCCAACAGACAACCATTATACGGTACCACAAAATTGATGGACATCTCATAACAAGCATACCACCTTATTCTCTCACTTGAACTCCTTAGTGAGAAATAAAACAACAACATTCTTAGTCCAACAAAAGGTAGATTCCAAATATTCTAATTATTCACAAATACAGAAGTTTCTCTATACTTGAAAATAAATCGGGGCAATGCATCCTCTTGAAGAACTTTTCCATCCCTTCGTACACATTAACCGGAATTTCTTACCTTCCACTATCCATTGCACATTCCACTTACCAAATCACTTAATGGAAGATTCACAACCGACAATTCTCATCAACTATTTACAAAACTCTCCCGATATAAATCGTTCCATGATTTACACTTAGTCCGTAATAAGTCCTGATTCGTTTCTCATTGTTTTACCACAATCTTACTTCTTAAAATACAATATTCACTACACTTTCTGTTACTAAATGAAGCTTATTCTTTCTCCAACACAACACCTTATATTGTCCCTCAGGTAATTTAACATTTCCAAATTCCAAATTGGTCTCTCATCGAATACAGAAAATCCCGATGTAATATCTCGAACCTAATCTCTTTTCATAACTGAAGATACACAATTCATCTCCTACTCTTCGTCCGGTGCGCACTTGTTTCACTTGAAGTGTGTAAACACATCTTGTCTTCCTTCACACACTTCTCTACTACTTTAGGTTCCCATAGAAACCGAAATTCCTTAACTCTCCACTTTTAACCAATTGGAAGATATTGTTCCGAACACATTCCTTAAGGTACTCTCATCCATTCAAGATACCGTAGCGACCTTAGAACTGAAGAACCAATACTTATCTCACTTCTGGACCTTACGTCACACGTTCCACAAAACAACTTTCTTTTTCACGGAATGAGATTACTTGAAATTTTGTCTATACTAGTGGTCAATCCAGCTCCACTAGCGATTTTACATATTCTTCAATATCTTAATCAATTGTCCGATAGAGATCCTTAACTTTCAGACTCTACTCATCCCAAGGATTTGCTTGAACAACACAACACTCTTTAATTCCATGCTACACAAATCACAACTTCTACTAATACCTCACTGAGCTGACCAAAACTCCACACTACTAACTCTTGGCTTGAGCCACCTCTCACAGCACAAGTTCTGACAACACTTCGGAGTCCTCGTGGTCGCTCAACCATGATTACATACATAGCATTAGGTTGATCAGGCCCAACACTACATAGTATGATATTAAGATTCATGCTGGCAAGACACACTTAAGAGGTAGGAATAGATTTACTTATGATGTTTCAAGGCTAGGTCAAGAACACGACCTACTCTGATACCAACTGTAACGCCCTGTATAATATATATCTAGAATAATACCATACAAGTGTTTTATTTGGTACTGACACCATCATAAGTGCCTATTGGCATAATTCACATTCTTGTCCATTTCTAATACATAACACAATCTATAGTACAAGCTATGGAAACTAGCCAAAACAAAAATCTAAGAATAATATACAATATCCTCAATTGTATACTACAAATACACAGCGGAAAATAAGCTCAACTAAGCTTCTCTTGACACATCCAAGCATAGCTCCACTTGTAAATCAAACCTACAAATACCTCCTGAAAATAATCAACAATAGTGGGGTTAGATACATCAAATCTCAGAGAGTTCCCTATCTTATGGATTCTCTCGGCTTTACAGGGTTCTTTCTTAGCCTAACTCAGGTCAAGGGGAAGGGAACTAGACCTTGAGTTCAAACATTTATGACTAGAAAACAATCATACAATTCACAAAATGAAAAAAACTAGTTAAGGAATCTTCTCCCCGGCCATCCCGCACAAGGAGATTAAACACGGGTCACGGATCCTTAACGTAGATAACTTCTCCCCGGCCATCCCGCACAAGGAGATTAAACACGGGTCACGGTTATCTACAAATGCAAAACGACAAACTAGTTAAGGAATCTTCTCCCCGGCCATCCCGCACAAGGAGATTAAACACAGGTCACGGGTCCTTAACGTAGATAACTTCTCCCTGGCCATCCCGCACAAGGAGATTAAACACAGGTCACGGTTATCTACAAATGAAAAACGACAAACTAGTTAAGGAATCTTCTCCCCGGTCATCCCGCACAAAGAGATTAAAAACGAGTCACGGATCCTTAACGTAGATAACTTCTCCCCGGCCATCCTACACACTAGGATCTCTCGACACGGGTCACGGTACCAACCACTAAGTAACTTTTCCCCGTCCATCCTACACAAGAGGATCTCGACACGGGTCACGGTTACTTACTTAATAAATACTTCTCCCCGACCATCTCGCACAAGGGGATCTTCAACACGGGTCACGGTATTTATTAAGGGATAACAACAAACCGAAGTAATTACAATCCTCGACCAACAACTACTTAACAAAGACACTCTTCTAGTATCGATGTCTAAGCATTGTCATCTAAGTTTTTCTATCACAATTCTATTCACAACCTAGAATCATATCATTAGGTTTGGGGTAAGGTTTCTCACTCTTCCTAACTCATTTTAAGCATGTCATTTTCTCAATTATGTTCAACAACAATATTAGACAAGCATATTACAACAATAATCATAAAACACACAAGATAACATAACATATCAAACATAATCCACCTAGTGGTTCACACACATTTTTAAGGCATACAAGCCACTACTACCCTCTACCAAGCATCCTTGGTTAAATCATGGTCTCGCACCATTTAATAGCACATTTGATTCTCTTTCCAAGGCTTCAAGTCCCGTAACAATCGGCTTCCCGATTCATGAATTTTGGTAGAAACGAGGACTACCATATTCACACATACATTACTTTCCATATTTATCTTATCAATCCATAGCATATAACTATGTTTATACCTCACCATCACATAGAGCATTGAAATAGCTTTCCAACGCTTCCGACCATGCGTCAATCCGAATTACGGATCTAAAGTTATGAAGGAAACAACATAGAAAAATCTGTCACGTTTGCTACTGTATTCGCTAGGCGAATCACTCAGTGAACCAAGTCAGAGAGAAAATAGCATAAAGTTTGCTAAGTGAACCCTGGGCGAACGTTCTCCGTCCATTCGCTTTGCTGTTCGCTAAGAGAACCCTCAATGGTCATTCGCACTCAGAATTTCTCAGCAGCGTAATTATAGGTCAAATGGCCAAACTCTACCATTTCTTCACCAAAAACACTTCCAATTCATTCCCTATCAATCCCAAATTATGACCCAACTATATTACACAGTTCTATCAGATTCCATCCATTAGATTTCATTGATTTATCTGTTTAATCATTTTCTCTCAAATCTAACCTAAGTCCAAAACTTATATTTCTACAACTTAGAGTATCTAACTAGAACCCACCTGATAAACGAAGAGGAGTTTGAAGAAGATGATGAACAATGGTGGTGATCCAAGCTTCTTCCTTCTTCTTCTCTTCCTTTCCCTTCTTTCCATTTCTCTTCCTCTTCTTTCTCTGTTTTCTTCTTTTCTTCTTCTTACTACTTCTTTTCTTTCTTTTCTCTTATATAAATATAATCATTATTATATAATATAAATCCAACAGGGTAAAATACCTCCAATTGATATTTAATCATCTCAAACCAATTGATCATACTTAAAACACTTAGAGGATTTCCATTAATCCAATTTACCAAAGATGGAGCACATAGATACTCATCTGATATCCAAGTGAGCAATTAGATAATACGAGGTATTATAGTTACCAAGAAAGAAACAAAAGCCAATTGTTGATATTCTAGTATCAGGGCAAGCTCCCCAATCAGAATCTGAAAAACCCTTAAGAGTGAGATCTGATGATGAACTGAAGAATAAGCCATTACCAGGACTACCTTTAAGGAACTTCAAGACATGTATGCCTGCCAACATGTGATTAGTATGTGGAGCACTCAAAAATTAGCTGAGTTTACTTACAGCATAAGCTATTTCAGGCCTTGAGTGTGTAAGATACAAGAGTCTTCCAATCAGTCTTCTGAACTCAGTAGGATCAGAAAAAGGATCATCAGAATCTTTGTGCAGTTGTTGATGAGGTTACATAGGAGTGCTACATGGCTTTACTCCATTCAGTCATGCATCCTGCAATAAGTCTAAAATGTATTTTCTTTGACATAGACGGATGCCTTCTTTGGATCTGCTTACTTCAAATCCAAGAAAATACTTAAGTGTGCCCAATTCCTTGATGCTTAACTTTGTGTGTAGAAGTGTCTTAATGTTGTTAATTTCATCAACATCAGTCCCTCCTAAGACTAGATCATCAACAGAAACAAGGATAACAGTAAAATATTGGGCCTTGCATTTGGTGAATAGAGAGTAGTCAGACTTGGATTGAATGAAGTCTGACTGTAACAATGTTTTAGTCAATTTAGTATTCCACTGCCTACTTGCTTGCTTAAGGTCATATAGAGACTTGTTGAGTTTGCAAACAAGAGTTGAATCAGTGAGGGAAAGTCCAGGAGGAGGTTGCATATAAACCTCTTCAGATAAATCACCATGGAGAAAGGATGTGTTAACATCCAGCTGGAAAAGAGGCTAGTTATTTGCAGCAGCAATAGCCAAGTACACTCTAATAGTAGTCATCTTAACTACAAGGCTGAAAGTGTCCATGTAATCTAATCCCTCAATTTGAGGAAATCCCTTTGCCACTAGCCGTACCTTATACCTCTCTACAGAACCATCAGCATGCATTTTAAGTTTGAAAACCCATCTGCATCCAATAACTTTCTTGTGCTGAGGTAATTTGACTAAATCCCATGTATGAGTCTTCATAAGAGCAGCTAGTTCTGACTGAATAGCATTGTCATACCCCAAATTTTTACCACTAATATTTCCCATCATTGTGTAAATTATTATCACAATATGGATGAACCTTTATGCCTCATCAATCTCCCCAAAGATGGTTGAGCATTCACTACAATCAGAATTAGGGTTTCAAGCCCTCTCTGAGCCTTAGACAAAGGATCAATCAAGAAATGACATGATCTTCAACTTTTCTACACCTCTCAACATCCACAATGGATCAAGAGGACTCTCACATCAAGGATCAAGCACAAGGCTGCAACATTCCAAGTGGATTAAGCCTCAAGATCGCCAGTGTCACCAAATTAGCGTTTTGGTCGACCAGGGCCTCCAGATGAAAATTTTCATCTGGGCATGAGCAAATGCTCCAAAGCATAACCCAAAATACTCCAAGGGACCTCATGTACCCAATCTTCAAGTCAATTTAGCCTCAGGGGATGCATTCACCAAAAATCAGGAATTAGGGTTTCTTGACCTAATTCACCCCTAAGTTGACTTTTGGGACAAAGCATGAGCCAAAACCTCAAGACATGGTTTAAGGGTCTCTAATAAACTACATTGATCCATTTACAACAATGGATTGAACCAAGAAACTTGATGCACAAGTTTCAAGTTCATCAAAACCACAGTTAGGGTTTTTGAAGAAAAAATCAACTGTACCTTTGACTTTTGACCAGGACATGCTCCCAAACCTTGGGACATGATTCAATACACCCTATAACACCTATTAAATAAATCCATCAAGTTTGATTTAGGTCAAGGACTTGATTTCATAAAGGATCACACCGTTTGGAATTCATTTGATAAAAAGTCAACTGTGCCCAAAAGTCAAAGTTTGACTTTTTAATTTTTTGATCAATTATGGTTTCCTAACCCTAAAATGATGTTAATGTGTGAATGGAATCATAATTCATCAAGAAAAATCAAGAAAAGTGGGATAACTTGTAAAAGGGGTAACCATAAAAAACTTAGAAATTTTCTAAGTTATGGAACAAAGTGGCTAGGGTACCAACTTCCAAGGATCCTAACTTGTGATCCAAGCAACCATTTTGGCTGATCCAAAGATGGATTTATAGCTCTCATGGCATACTTTAAAAGTGTCAACTACACCTCATTCCAATTCCCCATGGATTTTATGTTATGGAGTGATCAAAATGGCTGAAAACATGAAATGACATTTTTTCCAACACTTAGTGAAATTTTCACTAAGTCAGAATCTGTTTACCTTTTTTTTTAAATGTAGGGGGATTTTTCACTTGGATCCAAAAAGTGTCAAGACAAACTATGATCACACATATGTTGTATCATATGAGAGTTTTCCAAAATGGCCAAGAACTCCATCCAATTCCATTTGAGCGAAGAGTTATGACAGTGGCAATATGCCTTACTGCAACTGTCATGGCAAGGAAGATTTATGCATTTTGCTCGATTTGATCAAATTATGCAAATGACAAACAAGTTTATCCATCTGAACACCTCAGGGGGAGACCAAGGAGGAACAAACACAGATCCATAAGCCTCCCAAGTCTTTGGAACTAAAAGTAGCATTCCAAACCTAAAAATGCCTAAAAAAGGGACAAGACTCCAATTTTGTTTTGGAGCATTCAATGGATGCTCCAAGGTGGCATGAACTGAGCCTTTTCCAACTGAATGAGTCAAGGATGATCTCTGAACTAGGGAACCAAAGGCCTGTGCTCTAACCTCTAGTCAATGGCTAGAGGAGACTAAAGATTCCAAAGTGATCCCATTGGCCAACAGCCTGCTGCAGTTGCCATTCACTATTACTTGCAAAACAGACTTGCTCTACTATAAATAGAGCTCATTTGTTCTCAGTTTAAGTACACCAAAGCACTACAACACTTGCTTTCCTCAAAATCTCTTTCTCTAGGCAAAAATACCTTCTTTAGCAAGGTAACTCTGAGTTTTTGAGTTAGAGAGCATTTCCACCACAGCTCATGATCCAAACACATCCATATGTTATATCTAAGCTGCCCAAACTCTCACATGTGACCTGTAACACCAAAATCACAAAGTCCCCTCTCAAAACCTCAAAATTGGACTTTTTTGCATTTTTCAAGCCATATTTTGATTCAGTCACTTTCAAAACCAGATAAAACCTCAAACGCACTCTAATTATCATCCTTGAACTGTCTCAAATGGTTCCACACATCTGGAACACCATTTCAGAGAGTTGCTATATTGGTCACTTTTGCCCCTTTTGCAAGAAAGAGCTCAAACTTGTTCCTGAGGATTCCATTTGTTTCCAATCATCCTAAAAGCTTCTACGTGATCATTTGAGGGTGTCCAAAGCATCAAATTGTTTCTGGAACAAAGCACTTGGCAGATTGCACAAAAAGCTCATAAAAAGGTAAGCCTCACAACTTGAACTCTTTGAAATATGCATTGCTTTGAAGTCCACTAATCATGCACATCTTATATATGTTATATATGTTGTGTTTGAACCAATTCATCATGTAATTTATGCATATAACAAGAGGTAGCATGGAAAATGCAAATCATGGCCTATTTCAAAACCACTATCGGGTTTTTCAATAGGAGCCTCATCTGAAAAAACCACCACCACCATTGGATTCCTTGTGAAATTCTAGGCAGGATAGACCTAAATTTTGTCACAATCCATGGAGAAATGAGAAAGTTACAAGCCTCACGTTTTTTGCCAAAATCTTGCCTTGCCTTGCCTTGGCCAGACCAAAAGCAAGGCAACCCTCATATATCCATGGGGTGGTTTTGATATACGGATGTATCACCACCCAGTGGTAGAGGGTGCGCGCTGCACACAATAGGTCTGGGGTTCGAATCCCCCTCGCCCCAGATCCTCTTTTTATCATTTTCCCCACTTTTTGTTATTTTTCATATTATTTTTAAATGATTTGGAAAATTAATAACTTTCTCAATTTTAATGATTTTTTATTGGTTCGTTTTGCAAAAAATCATAAAAATGTTAAAATATTTTATTCCACAAAAAAATCAGATTTATATTAATTATTTAATATAGTTGATATTTTTGTAAAAAAATTCATTTTTATTATTTTTAGACCTTTTAAAAATGAATATCCACCTTGAAAAATCAAGACCAAATGAGTTTTAATTCACCTTGTGATTAAAACATCATTTTTCAAACCTTAACCAAAAATCACAAGTTGTTCATTCAAACTTATTTGGTTTTTTTTATCATTTTAACTAATTTTCTTTGGAAATTACTTTAAAAAATGATAAAATTAGGGTTTCTTTGATTTTCACCCTAACAAATCTTTTTCAAAAACACTTGTGGGCCTCTAATAGAGTGTAAGACCCAATCCCTCTTTGAAACCAAAATAGTTTGGGCCTCAGTCATTGTATAAGACCCACGGTGTTTTCAAAAAACTCGGTGTGATCGCCAGTTTAAAATAAAATCATTTGGGCCTACCCTCGTGTTAGAAGTCCCATTTCTTTTCTTTAAAATACTTTTTGGGCCTCTAATAGAGTGTAAGACCCAACCCCCTTTTTTTTATGAAACCAAAATGATTTGGGCCTCAAATGTTGTATAAGACCCACTGTGTTTTCAAAAACCTCGGGGCGATCGCCGTTTTCAAACAAATAACCCTGGGCCTCTCCTTGAGCTGTAAGTCCCATCTCTTGTACAAAAATAAATCTTTGGGCTCTAATAGAGTGTAAGACCCATCTCCTTGTACATAAAAACTTTTTGGGCCTCATATATTCTATAAGTCTCTCTGTACAGTTTTTAAAACAACAGTGCGATCATCGTTAAAACTTGGGCCTCTCCTTGAGCTGTAAGCCCCAACAATCTTTTCAAAGAACTCTCTCCTTTGATTTTGAATTCAAATATATGTTGTTATCAAAACTTTCTTTAGTTTCTTTGTTGAACAACTAACAAAACAGCATGGAAGCTCTACAACGGGTAAGTGTTTAACCGCTTTCATATATATATATAACTGTATTGTGGGACTGTTTCACTGTAAGTCTTCTTTCACATCCTTTTAAATACTCATCATATATCAACTGTATATATACTAGTATAGTTATTTAGAGTTTTCCCCGGCAACTACGTCTAGAACTAGGTAAAGCCTATTGGTCACTCTCGAATACAAACAAAACTAGATCCCCATAGGATTCCAGATACAGTCTTCCCTTCTCTTGGGGTTAAACAATATAGAACAAAAAGAAAGGTAGTATTCTCGGTGAACCTTTTCTCAGACTGTCACCCTTAGAAACTGTCAAAGAAACTCTACTCCCCAGAGTTGATCTATTTTCCATGAATAGCATCTCTTGAGTTTCTTCCAAATTCTCAAACTTTCCTGGAATGATCTCTTCTCTATGAATTGCATTTCTTGAACTTCTCTTGGTTTAGGGACCCACGGGCTTCCTAAAAGCATCCCCGCCTCCTCTTGGGTGTTGTACAAGGACCCTTCAGCTTCTTAAAAGCTCTCATGCCTTCTCTTGGGCTTAATACAAGGACCCTTAACGAAGGTATAAGACAGAACTTAGTCATCCTTTGCTAGAGCAGTCTTTCCAGTGTCAAACCTATGGCCACCTCAGGGTTGACCCTCATCCCTTAAGGCCCTTGCCCTCTTTTGGGTATCCTACAAAAGATAAAACTCTACCAGTAGACTTGGACAGTCTAATTCCCTTTAAGTCTCAAAGACATTCTCAAGCACCTTTCAAACATAGGAGAAACCCCGGATTCTGGATTAATCTCCAGCCGAGTTAAAACTTGTGGGTTCTAAAACCCCGTCCTTCTCCCAAAATTCCCCAATCCGGGTCAGACAACACTATCTCAAACCAGAGCCTCAAGGTTTCTGATCTATCAATTCCTTTTGCATTTCCCTGCAAGGATTGATTCCCTTCTTGGACCTGCCTCGGGATCTCAAGAATCCCCGGCAGAAAGATAACCTCCTCTTAGGCTTTGTATAATGAACCTTCCTCAGCGAAGTCAGCCTCCTCTTAGGCTTTGTATAATGATTTCCCCTAGCGGATTTAATCTTTTCAGACTCTCTTATTGAGTCCATCACTTTTCAAGACTCTCTTGTTGAGTCACTTTCCTTTTAGCCTCTATCTCGGGCTTTGTACGAGACAACAAATCACTCTCTTGTTGAGTATTAAAGACTCTCTTTTTGAGTCAACCTTTTTTAGCCTCCATCTTGGGCTTCGTATAAGACAGATAAAAGTACTCTCTTGTTGAGTCAAACCTTTTTAGCCTCCGTCTTGGGCTTCGTACAGGACATATAAACGCACTCTCTTGTTGAGTCAGTCACTTATTAGTACTCTCTTGTTGAGTCAACCCTTTTAGCCTCTATCTCGGGCTTCGTACAAGACAAATAATAAACACCCTCTTGTTGGGTCAATAGCCTCCTCTTAGGATTTGTATAGAGAAACCCCCGTGTTGCGGTGAAAATCGGATAACAAGCTATTAATTAACTTGCATCATTTTCTTTTACAACCGACTTTAATTTATCCAAAGGAAAGGTTCAAGATCGTTAGAAAAACCTAAATGGGGGAGATCTAAGGTTCGGGGGTTGGTTATACAAAGGGAATGTATTAGCACCCTTAATATCTATAGTATTCTACAGGAACCTCTTGCTTTGTTTATGTTATATTATGTTTGTTTGCTAAGGCTAAGGTAAAGATATCACTAATGACTATGAGGTCAAAGGCTAGGTGGCTATGAGACCAAGGTGATAATGAGCTATCTATGACTATGAGGTCAATAGAGAGTCTTTGTGACTATGAGGTCAATGTTGGAAGGTGGCTATGAGGCCAATGGAGAGGGCTATGACTATGAGGTCAAAGTTTTGTTTATGACTATGAGGTCGAAGGTAAGATGGCTCTATGACTATGAGGTCAAGAGAGAGAGTCCTATGACTATGAGGTCAAAGGATGGTAAATGAGCATTCTATGACTATGAGGTCAATAGAGAGACTTTAACTATGAGGTCAAAATTAGATTACTATGAGGCCAAAGTTTTGATTATGACTATGAGGTCAATGGTTGAATAAATTGCTCTATGACTATGAGGTCAAGATGGGTCCTATTGACTATGAGGTCAATGAGGGAAGGTTGCCTAAGACTACGAGGTCCAAGGTAGTAATGAGCTTTCTATGATCTTGAAATCAATAGAAAAACTTTTCCTTTGGAAGGAAGGGGGAAATAACATCTTATAAATAAGAGTTACAAATAGTTGAAATATGATGGAACATAAGTTCAATAATTCCAAGCAGTAAGCAGTAATTAACATATGAAATGGAATTCCAAATATGAACATGGTAAACAACAATGATATGTGGTCAAATAAATGTGACATGCATGGCAAAGAGAACATTCACAATTTAAACCAAATGCATATGCAATTTATCATCAAAGAGCAAAACAAAAAAGCATTGCATAGTAGGATTTTGTTAAAGTTAAGAACAGAACTTTACAAATCAAGCACATTTCATAGCAAACTCAATTCAAGATCAGTAGTCACATGATTATATCAAGCATGGCATGGAAACATCAGAAACAAATGGATTTTAGTCATGTGATTTCAGAGAACAAAAACAAGCAATATTCTTGTGGTAGGGTTTAGTTAAAGTCAGGAACAGAACTTTACACATCAAACATATTTCATAGAAAACTCAAGCCAGAATCAGTAGTCACATGATTATATCAAGCATGGCATAGAAACATCAGAAACAAATGGATTTGAGTCATGTGATTTCAGAGAACAAAAACAAGCAATATTCTTGTGGTAGGGTTTAGTTAAAGTCAGGAACAGAACTTTACACATCAAACATATTTCATAGAAAACTCAAGCCAGAATCAGTAGTCATATGATTATATCAAGCATGGTATGGAGAGCACCAGAAACAAATGGATTCAAGTTATATGATTTCAAATAGAGAACAAAAACAAGTGACATTCTCATGGTAGGGTTTATTAAAATCAGGAAAACAAAGTTTCATGAAGGATAACCTATAACTCATTTAAAATCAGTGGTCACATGCATACACCAAGTGTAGAGAAAAGGTATTCTTTCGGTTTGAAAACGGATGCATTTGGGATCATGTAACTTAACAACCAGAAACCAAAGCAATTTGCAACCAAAACTCACAAGTTACAGGACATTCCAAACAGAGAATCGCTTAACATTTTAGAAAATAACTGATTTTAATCACAAAAGAAAATATAAAAATAAAAATAAGAGAAATGAAGTGATGAATATTTAATGTTCTTTTTTGAGGAAAAGAAAAAAAACACATAACATTATAACATAAACAAAAAACAAAAAAACAAAATGCTAAGTGGCTCTCGCCACATGCACACATGGCTGGCGCCATGAAGAATCCCCATGGTGGCTTGCGCCACCTTTAGGCATGGCTGGTCCCATGGGGTCTTGATTTCTCTTTTCTTTTATGTTATTTTATTATTATGGTGGTGTGTGTTGTGTGAGTGAGGGTGTGGCTTGCGCCACCCCTTGTGTGTGGGTGAAGGTGGCTTGCGCCACCTGTGTTTTTATTTTTGTTTTTTACGTGGTGTTTTCTTTTATCTTATTTGCATGGCCATATTATTATATTATATTTTTCTCTTTAAAACAAGATGGCGGACGCCGCATTTTTCACGTGGCGAGAGCCACCAAACCTCTTATTTATTTTTCAGTTTTCTTTCAAACGACACGAATACGAACCAGTTAGATCAACAAAACAAAATCAGTTATGATTAAAAGAATGAAACTAAACATGTTAATGATTTATTTTCACATAAACAAACAATAATCAGATGATAATAAGATCACGACATGATAACAGCATGAAACAGAATGACCATGGATTCAGACAAACATGATGATGACTATAATGACAACATGGTGCAAACATGAAATGAAAACAGAATGAGGTAGGGTGATACCTAGTGGATAACGTCCACTGCTTCTTCACAGGTGTTTCTAGAGACGATGGATAAGCTTCCTTCCTTCAGCCGCTACAGAACCAACTTCTCAGCAAGAAAAGAAAGAGCTTTTGATGGTTATAGTGTTGGAGGTTTGGAGCGTTTACGGGAAGGAATAAGTTCTTGCAAGGCTTGAAGGTGACTTGTAAAACTTAACAAAAATGGAAAGGTGAAAAGGTTTTGATAAGTTTCTGGATATTTTCTCGGAGTGTTGGTGGTGATGTTTCTGTGTTACAGAGGAAATGAAAACTAGTGAATTTCTTGCAAGTTTTGGAGTGTTACTTGCAAGATTATGTAGGGAGAAATAGAGAGAAATTCTTGGAAATTTCTGGTGTCTTAACAAGGAGGAAATGAGCTCCTTTTATAGGCCAAGCGAGTGGATCCGGGTCTTGGAAATATAGTGGGTAGTTGGTTTGTCCAAGGGATAAAAAATTAGGGTTTGTGTATCACTCTCCTCAGCCGTTGATATTGGTCAATCCTTGAAGATCACCATGCTGGACAAGTGCAGCGGAGGAGGTGGTGGATTCAGTCTGTTACTTTCACTCTTTAGTGGTTATTCCAAAACCACTTTTTGATGTGCCATGAGAGAGAAAGTAAAAAAGAGTAATAATTTGAATTTTGAATACGAACTCTCTGCTCATGCATGCAGACCTCTTGTGCTGAGCCTCCTTATTTCACTAATTCAACATGAAATCTCAGTGTCCTTTTGGTTTCAACAGTAATGGGTGAGCTTAGAAGGGTAATGTGTAGTGATTCCACGAGACTTGTTTTTGAAGCAAAGCATCTTCAGATTTTTCAACCAACAAATGGCAAATGGGCTAGCTATATACACAAGGCCTTGTTATTTAATCCATACGGGAACAAAACTTGGACTTTTCAACAACTTAGAGCCTTTGATCCAAATAATATCCTTTGGGCCCAAAAGAAAATTGAGACAACCATATGTCCACGACCCCAAAAGAAAAGTTACGGGACAAACTTAGGACATTGCAAAATTAAATCCTCTCATGACACCATTTGGATATGTCACACCTTGATGAATATTTATCTTTATGAAAAATTCTTGCACTTGAGAGAAAAAAACCTTTAAGGCCCAAAAATGGATTCTAAGGATGTTTGTTATCACAAGGCATAATTTCTCAAGATTTGGAATCACACTTTGCTTGACATGAAAGGCCATGGTTGACTTGTCTTGGTGAAACATTTGATTTCTTGTTGAAAAAGTCTTCTTGGATACATGTAGATTCAAATGGTTGCATTTGGCCAAAAAGATGTCTTAGGGAGACTTTGTCGTCTTTGTGTAAATCCTATCTTTCACCAATAAAAAGTAACAACTTGCAACAAGAAATGGTTAATTAACAATGCATACATGCTTGAGGTCTAAATGCGGATGCAAGAAAAATATGACATCTAAGGGGTAAAATTTGGGGTACAACAGTTGCCCCTATTTAAATAGCTTCACCGGATGGCACGAGGAATGGAAATCCTCGGGACGTCGAGGTGGAAGATATTTATATATAGCAAACCAAAAATTTTGCCCTTAGATGGAATGCAGATGCTAAAGACAAACAACAAACATGCATATGCTGACATGCCATGAACTCTAATATAATGATATAATGATATGATAGTGTGACAATACAGACAAACAAGACACCAAAGAGCTACCCAACACAGGTGAGCTTTACTGGGGAAGGATGAAGGAAGTATCCACCAGAAAGACTCACTGGGGATGCAAACTAATCGGCGAAAGAGACTCACTGGGGGGACTCAAAGGAAACACTAGGGATAGAGAAATAAAGGGGAAAACCCTGTAGATCCTCATTGGAAAATAGGAGCCAAAGAAGGGATTCTCCACTGGGGAAAGATCCAGGGAGATGGACGACAAGTGTAAAAATGACCGGACGACACTGGGGAAATAAAAATCAATCTTACTAGGCCTGAAACCAGAAAGAAGACATGATCTCCACTAGGGATCAGTTTGGAACAAAAGGACAGACACTCACTAAAAGATCGTCTGGGGATTTCTTATACTGAAGAGTTCAAACGGGATCTTCAAGAAAAACCAGAAATAACATAAACAAACTCTGTGCGCCAAATGCAAAGATGACTGGAAGTAAGGCTAATGCACCATTATTGATTGAATTCGGGTACTGATATAAGTTGGGACGACATCAGTTTTAGGGTTACAGTTTGACTACCAGTATGAGCTAAATTTGGGATACCAACATGAATTGGATTTTGAATACCAGCATGAACTGGATTTGGGAGACCAACATGAATTGGACTTTGGATACCAGCGTGAACTGGATTTTGAATACCAGCATGAACTGGATTTTGAATACCAGCATGAACTGGATTTTTGGATACCAGCATGAACTGGATTTTAAATGCCAACATGAATTGGACTTTTGGATACCAGCATGAACTGGATTTTGGGATACCAGCATGAACTGGATTTTGGATACCAGCGTGAACTGGATTTTGAATACCAGCATGAACTGGATTTTGGATACCAGCGTAAACTGGATTTTGAATACCAGCATGAACTGGATTTTGAATACCAGCATGAACTGGATTTTTGGATACCAGCATGAACTGGATTTTAAATGCCAACATGAATTGGACTTTTGGATACCAGCATGAACTGGATTTTGGGATACCAGCATGAACTGGATTTTGGATACCAGCATGAACTGGATTTTGAATACCAGCATGAACTGGATTTTTGGATACCAGCATGAACTGGATTTTAAATGCCAACATGAATTGGACTTTTGGATACAAGCATGAACTGGATTTTGGGATACCAGCATGAACTGGATTTTGGATACCAGCATGAACTGGATTTTAAATGCAAACATGAATTGGACTTAAATGCCAACATGAATTGGACTTTTGGATACCAGCATGAACTGGATTTTGGGATACCAACATGAACTGGATTTTTGGATACCAGCATGAACTGGCAAGTTAAAACCGGGGTTGCAAATTAGACTTTCCTGGGAATAATGCACAGAGAAATGGAATCTGGCGCTTGAAGACCGAACCTAAGCCTAGCCCGAACAAAGCTTTTGGAGATAATCCGGGAATGTCTTCACTTCACTGGTGAAATAAGCTTTTCACATTTTCCACAAACATCTATGGAGGTACTGGGTAATAAGACGTATTCTTGCTGGGCATGAAACCAATAAGAAACCATTGATCTGGATAAAAAGATAGGCATTAACCAAAGATTTTCTGGGATTTTCTTATGCTGAAGAGTTCAAACGGGATCTTCAAGAAAAACCAGAACAGACAGAGATAAACCTTAGGTACCAGTATGAGCTGGATTTGAAGTGCCAGTATGAGATGGACTTATGAAGGAATCTTATGACTATGAGGTCAAAGGGGAAATGGCTATGGCTATGAGGCCAAAGCTTACCCATGACTATGAGGTTAAAGGTGAAAGAAGGCTATGACTATGAGGTCAAAGCTTACCCATGACTATGAGGTCAAAGGTGAAATAGATGGCTTTGAGGCCAAGATGATATTGATGACAAAGAATAAGACATATCTGAAGGTACTGAACCTGAGCTCGGAACGCATCAACAAACATATCCGAAGGTACGGAACCTGAGCTCAAAAGACATCAACAACAAAGTTGATGGTAAGAAATAAGACTCGAAACACATCAACAAACAGAGTGATAGGAAGAAGCCAAACATATCCGGAGGTACGAAACCTGAGCTCGGAACACCTCAAATAGGGATCGTATCAAACAGGTTGATGCAAAGTGACTGGTTGAAGATAACGCCGATGGTAACTGTAAAACCAAGGATGGATAAGCCTTTTAGGAGAGATCGTCACTTATCGTAGTAGAAAAACAAGCTTCTCCAGGATATTGCTACTTGTTATTGTTTATGAATTCCAAGGAGATGTTTATATCACCACACTACTGGAGAACTGATTTTGTCTTCAACGAGGATCTGTAAAAGATTCCTTTTGCGAGATACAATGCAAAATAAATGCACGCTCAAACTAGGTTCAACAACCACACCTACTAGGGACCAAAGTTCGATCTAGGGACAAGCTAGAAAGAAACGGTCAAACAAGACTCCAATTGAGGGATGAACTCAAATGAGGACTTATCTTATCCACATATGGAAAAGATAACTAAACCAACCATCATCCACGAGAAATCAAACTCTGTGGGGAATTTAGAAAGGATGGGCACTTTATGCCTAGGGCTGACTTTCTATTGGAGTGAATAGATAAACCCAGTCACTTGGGGAGATAAACGCCAAAGTGAACAAAACAGGTAAGCACCAGGAAGATAGCAAAATTCTAAGATGCTATGCATATGAGTGCTTATGCCATGCTCATGCCATGCTTATGCTTATGATGACAAAACAGACAAAATGAAGCAAGACTGGAGATGAAATAAACATCTCGACAAGGATACCCAGCCGACCTCAACAGATTGGGCCATTACTAGGGGTGAAGAAGAAGAATCGTCATCTTCACTAGGGAAAAGAGTATTCCACCTGAGGTATATCTTGACTTCACTAGGATTGCCATCATGAGCTTGATTTCCTTACTGGACGAGGAAGATCCATGGACATTGGCCAAGCTCAACCGAAGTAACAATTTACAAGAACAGTGTAATTCTGCATCCTGAATTGCATGATGATCACCATAATGAACAACAGCTCTTGCAACAAGTAATCTTTAAATCTTCTCTGCCCCGGATTGCACGGTCCTTTGGGAGAAAATACAAGAGGATTTTACAGAAGAATCAGCATACAAAATGCTTTAATAACTTCAAACTCTCGAAGAGATTCATGGATCTCGGCATAACTGCCCCAAATTAACTATGCTTGCACCATAAGGTCTTTGAACTTGTTCTTCAGACGACGGGAAAACAAACTTGTCCCATGCTAAGTAGATGCCCCAGACTAACTGACCTTTGAGAGATTTGTCTAATCTCGACCTGACTGCTTCTGATTAACTGGTCTGTGAGGATAAGTCATCAAAAGGATTTTACAGAAGAATTGGTATACCAGATGCTCCAATATCTTCAAACTCTTGAAGAGATTCATGGATCTTGACATATCTACCCCAGTTTTACTGTATTTATACAACAAGGTCCTTGAACTTGTTCTTCAGACAGGTTGATCCGTGAAGGAGGTGCCCCAGACTAATTGACTTTTTTAGAGATTTACCGAATCTCGACCTGATTGCCTCTGATTAACGGTATTCGCGATACAATGTCCTCAGACTGCGGTAGAAACAACTCGGGAACACACTTGCCCATGTTGGTAGGTTATTGGAGTCTAAACTTGTCATAATATAACCTCAAGAAGGCTTGCCCCAATATCCTGAATCTTGAAGCGTTTCTGCCCCTGATTCAGTAGCTCTTGAGATGCTGGATCTATGGGGAAGATGCCCCAGATTGAGCCCTTTATCAAGTCAAATTCCTTAGCTGGCTGTATTTGTTGGGATTCTTTTGACATTGAATTCATTTTGCAGGCAAGTATTGTTCATTTAAAATTGGCAATTTCAATGCAAAATTCATGCAAGCTTTTGAAATCAAAGTTTATTGATGAAACACACACGGTGGAATCATTAAATCAAAACAGAGGGGATCTAGTCAAAATGACAGATGAAATGGTGAACACACGCAATAAGCAAAGATCATTAGGAGTCAGGTTAATCAACCTTGTGTAGTATGCTTTCAAAACACCCTTACCTCAATTAGGTCTTTTAAGGGTTGTAACGTGGCATGGTTCACGGTTTATGAAACAAAAGATAAAGGCTCAAAGTTTATTTGTACCCACCCCATCTTCGTGATGAACTCCAATCCTACACTCAGTTAACTCAAGCTATACATTCAGGTTCCTCTAGGTTAGGAATGAATTGTTGATAGTTGACGATGATTCAGACACCTTTGTAGTCATTACTCCCTTACAACATTGGTTATCCTTTATTGATGAGGTTTTGAGACTTCTTCTTTATCTTCGCTGAGGTTTTGAGACTTCTTCTTTATCTTCGCTGAGGTTTTGAGACCTCTTGTCTGGATTGAGGTTTTAAGACCTCTTTTTGTCTTTACTGAGGTTTTGATACCTCTTGTCTTTGTTGGACAAGCCTTCTTATATAAGGCAAAGTTTGGGTTTTCCACCTTTCTCAACTCTTGCCTTAAAAGGGACTCGGTTCATTCTTTGATTAAGGATTTCTTAACGATCCTTCCTTGTTTGTCGCTTCGGGAACAACTTGTACAACATTTATTCACTTGATTGGAGAGAGCTGACTGGCGTCTTGCGTGAAGCGCTTTCATTCGAATGCATAACCAAGCTAAACTGAGAACTACCCTTCCCCAAGGTTGAGATTTAAGGGTTTTTTGTGTAAGAAAAGAAAACTCCTACTTCTAGGCTCAAAGGGGTTAGCGAGGGATTATCTTCCTTATTTCTCCAGTGTTTAGGAATTGAAACAATGCCTTACATCCTCGGTAACGTTTAATTGAAAGCATACCACAATAGTTAAGGATTTTTCATCATCCTCCCCAATCTTTGCTTAAACAAACAGTTTGATAAAGGGAGTGGAACAAGATATATCTTTTTGCTTTTATGAAAATAACAGTAAATGAGTGAAACGAATGGATTTAATCAAAAGATGCATAAACATTTCATTAATGCTGTCAATTTGAAAGTATAACAATGCTTATAAGCAAATATAAATTCAAAGTGAAGGAAATACAATTGAAAATACTGAAATGAACAAAATACAGCCAGCTTTGGCGAATTGTTTTCAAAAGATTTTAGTTTCCGGGCCCAAGCGTGGGAACACCTTCGTCACTAATCACTAGTTCCTTGTGGTACAGAATCTTGAGAGGCCCCTCAAGTCTTTTGCCTTTTGCTTCAGAAATTGAGACATTGACATCTGGTGTACCTTCTTGAGGTTGCAGTGTTCTTAGCAGGTTTAGCAGTCTCGTTTCGAACTCTTTACATTCTTCAATGGGGTGCCCCATTGTCCCAGTATGGAATTTGCATTCAATCTCTGGATGATCCTCCTCGAAGATCAAATCCTTGTTGTGGATCAGATTTTGCACAGTGGCTTCTAAAACCAGGAAACCATCCAAATTATGTCCTCCCGCCCCTTCATGAAAGTCGCAAGTCAGATTTGCATCGTGCCAAGGTCCTGGCACAGGGTTGTAAGGTCGGGGAGTCACCAACTTGTTTTGAATTAGCAGTGGGAACAGTTTTCTTAGTGGCACCGGGATAGGCGTGTAGTGAACTTTGCCCCTTTTGATAGAGAACCTCTTTTTACCTTGGTGAGGAGAAACAGCAGTTGGAGGTTGAAACACCCTTTCGGTAGACACCTGATGAAGATTACATTCCGGTGCAGGACCAAGCCAAAGATTGGTTGGCGTGAAGTTTCTCCCAAGGCCAATCCTTGATATGGGAGACCCACAGGAGATGGCAAAGGATTGTTGATTTGAATGCCTTAAGGCGTGAATGAGATCCTCTCAGAGTCTAACAGGTTCTGAACCTTACTCGGGAGCACCTTACAGTCTTCAGTTGAATGCCCCTGCGCCCCAGCATGGTAGTCACATCGAGCATTGGTATCAAAGCCTGGCGGGTATGGAAATGGTACTGGCTTTAATTCTTTTGGCACTACCAATCCTGCTTTGATCAAAACTGGCAGTAATTGACTGTATGTCATTGGCAGCTGAGTGTAATTTCTTTCTGGCTTTCTTGGCCTTGGTCGTACATGCTGACGCGGCTGACGGTGGTCTAGTCCTTGATACTGAGGAGGTCCTCGAGTTGGAGGATCCACAAGAGGTGATGAACTGACAACCTCTCTAGGAGTGACAGGGTGAGCGCACTCTTCTTTCTTCATCAGGGCTTGCAAAGTTTTGAGAACCCAATTCATCTGGCACTTGAGGATTCTGATCTCCTCTTTCAACTCCTCCTGGTTCTTCAGAATTTCATTCATTGTTACCATTGTCTTGAATAGGTGCTGGGTATCCTTCAGACATAGAGGAAGAGACTCAAGACCGAGAAATGCAAATGAGATGCGAATGCGCATGGAATGCAAATACAAGCCACGTGGTTTCAAAGAACTCAAAGGACAGTTGCAAAAAATTTTGTGGAAAAACTGAAGAAGTTTATATGTAGGATCCAAGCTCTATGAATATCTGAATTCCTTGAAACCAACAATGGATGCAATGAGGTGTATGCAATGCGCAAACATGGGCAAACATATAAACATATGTACACAATCATAGCACGCAAGCCTTAGGTTTTGAGGTCTCATGAATGGAGTCATGGTCTACCCATCCCAACAAGGTGTTGACTATAGGTTCATCAATTGTGGAACAGGGTTCTAAAAGTTCCCAAAGTCTACGTAAATCCTTCGGATATTATCGGCCCATGTAACTACTTACACGGGTTAATAATATTCTCAAGATAAACTCGTATGAGTGTAGTATCGCGTGACAACTACTCGGGACTGGCTCCCTCATAGCCACTGCACTACATCTTAAAAGGCCAAGTGGGGTAAAGGTAACTACGGTCCTCAGAATCCCTGGCTCCCATTTGAAAAAGTAATATCAATGTGACTGCTCACATCAGACATCAACAATCCCAAACGGCCTTATCTGAGTGTGGTCATCATATGCCATAGATTGTTAGTACTACTGCCAACAACCGACTATTGATTACACCACGATTTTATCACATTTGTGCACTCAAGTCCGGGTTAGGACTTATCTCACCACTCAATAGTTCCATGCCCAAAGGATCTCAACCAAGGCATGTATACAAGGGATATGTACAAATATAGCAAACAAGCATGAATAGCACAAACAAAAGCAAGGTGGGTTTAACCCTCAAAATTATGTCCCCAGTGAAGTCGCCATTTCTGTTGCGGTGAAAATCGGATAACAAGCTATTAATTAACTTGCATCATTTTCTTTTACAACCGACTTTGATTTATCCAAAGGAAAGGTTCAAGATCGTTAGAAAAACCTAAAGGGGGGAGATCTAAGGTTCGGGGGTTGGTTATACTATGGGAAGGTATTAGCACCCTCAATATCTGTAGTATTCTACAGGAACCTCTTGCTTTGTTTATGTTATATTATGTTTGTTTGCTAAGGGTAAGGTAAAGGTATCACTAATGACTATGAGGTCAAAGGCTAGGTGGCTATGAGACCAAGGTGATAATGAGCTATCTATGACTATGAGGTCAATAGAGAGTCTTTGTGACTATGAGGTCAATGTTGGAAGGTGGCTATGAGGCCAATGGAGAGGGCTATGACTATGAGGTCAAAGTTTTGTTTATGACTATGAGGTCGAAGGTAAGATGGCTCTATGACTATGAGGTCAAGAGAGAGAGTCCTATGACTATGAGGTCAAAGGATAGTAAATGAGCTTTCTATGACTATGAGGTCAATAGAGAGACTTTGACTATGAGGTCAAAATTAGATGACCATGAGGCCAAAGTTTGGATTATGACTATGAGGTCAATGGTTGAATAAATTGCTCTATGACTATGAGGTCAAGATGGGTCCTATTGACTATGAGGTCAATGAGGGAAGGTTGCCTAAGACTATGAGGTCCAAGGTAGTAATGAGCTTTCTATGATCTTGAAATCAATAGAAAAACTTTTCCTTGGAAGGAAGGGGGAAATAACATCTTATAAATAAGAGTTACAAATAGTTGAATTATGATGGAACATAAGTTCAATAATTCCAAGCAGTAAGCAGTAATTAACATATGAAATGGAATTCCAAATATGAACATGGTAAACAACAATGATATGTGGTCAAATAAATGTGGCATGCATGGCAAAGAGAACATTCACAATTTAAACCAAATGCATATGCAATTTATCATCAAAGAGCAAAACAAAAAAGCATTGCATAGTAGGATTTTGTTAAAGTCAGGAACAGAACTTTACAAATCAAGCACATTTCATAGCAAACTCAATTCAGGATCAGTAGTCACATGATTATATCAAGCATGGCATGGAAACATCAGAAACAAATGGATTTGAGTCATGTGATTTCAGAGAACAAAAACAAGCAATATTCTTGTGGTAGGGTTTAGTTAAAGTCAGGAACAGAACTTTACACATCAAACATATTTCATAGAAAACTCAAGCCAGAATCAGTAGTCACATGATTATATCAAGCATGGCATGGAAACATCAGAAACAAATGGATTTGAGTCATGTGATTTCAGAGAACAAAAACAAGCAATATTCTTGTGGTAGGGTTTAGTTAAAGTCAGGAACAGAACTTTACACATCAAACATATTTCATAGAAAACTCAAGCCAGAATCAGTAGTCACATGATTATATCAAGCATGGTATGGAGAGCACCAGAAACAAATGGATTCAAGTTATATGATTTCAAACAGAGAACAAAAACAAGTGACATTCTCATGGTAGGGTTTATTAAAATCAGGAAAACAAAGTTTCATGAAGGACAACCTATAACTCATTTAAAATCAGTGGTCACATGCATACACCAAGTGTAGAGAAAAGGTATTCTTTCGGTTTGAAAACGGATGCATTTGGGATCATGTAACTTAACAACCAGAAACCAAAGCAATTTGCAACCAAAACTCACAAGTTACAGGACATTCCAAACAGAGAACCGCTTAACATTTTAGAAAATAACTTATTTTAATCACAAAAGAAAATATAAAAATAAAAATAAGAGAAATGAAGTGATGAATATTTAATGTTCTTTTTTTAG
The DNA here is from genome assembly GCA_022829125.1 of Lathyrus tuberosus. Classification (NCBI taxonomy): domain Eukaryota; kingdom Viridiplantae; phylum Streptophyta; class Magnoliopsida; order Fabales; family Fabaceae; genus Lathyrus; species Lathyrus tuberosus. The sequence goes on along the minus strand of JALAZF010000087.1, from coordinate 6,139,164 downwards.
GAAAATAAAAAAAGCACATAACATTATAACATAAACAAAAAACAAAAAAACAAAATGCTAAGTGGCTCTCGCCACATGCACACATGGTTGGCGCCATGGGGTCTTGATTTCTCTTTTTTTTTATGTTATTTTATTATTATGGTGGTATGTGTTGTGTGAGTGAGGGTATGGCTTGCGCCACCCCTTGTGTGTGGGTGAAGGTGGCTTGCGCCACCTGTGTTTTTATTTTTGTTTTTTACGTGGTGTTTTCTTTTATCTTATTTGCATGGCCGTATTATTATATTATATTTTTCTCTTTAAAACAAGATGGCGGACGCCACATTTTCACCTCTTATTTATTTTTCAGTTTTCTTTCAAACGACACAAATACGAACCAGTTAGATCAACAAAACAAAATCAGTTATGATTAAAAGAATGAAACTAAACATGTTAATGATTTATTTTCACATAAACAAACAATAATCAGATGATAATAAGATCACGACATGATAACAGCATGAAACAAAATGACCATGGATTCAGACAAACATGATGATGACTATAATGAGAACATGGTGCAAACATGAAATGAAAATAGAATGAGGTAGGGTAATACCTAGTGGAGAACGTCCACTGCTTCTTCACAGGTGTTTCTAGAGATGATGGATAAGCTTCCTTCCTTCAGCCGCTACAGAACCAGCTTCTCAGCAAGAAAAGAAAGAGCTTTTGGTGGTTATAGTGTTGGAGGTTTGGAGCGTTTACGGGAAGGAATAAGTTCTTGCAAGGCTTGAAGGTGACTTGTAAAACTTAACAAAAATGGAAAGGTGAAAAGGTTTTGATAAGTTTCTGGATATTTTCTCGGAGTTTTGGTGGTGATGTTTCTGTGTTACAGAGGAAATGAAAACTAGTGAATTTCTTGCAAGTTTTGGAGTGTTACTTGCAAGATTATGTAGGGAGAAATAGAGAGAAATTCTTGGCAATTTCTGGTGTCTTAACAAGGAGGAAATGAGCTCCTTTTATAGGCCAAGCGAGTGGATCCGGGTCTTGGAAATATAGTGGGTAGTTGGTTTGTCCAAGGGATAAAAAATTAGGGTTTGTGTATCACTCTCCTCAGCCGTTGATCTTGGCCAATCCTTGAAGATCATCATGTTGGACAAGTGCAGCGGAGAAGGTGGTGGATTCAGTCTGTTACTTTCACTCTTTAGTGGTTATTCCAAAACCAATTTTTGATGTGCCATGAGAGAGAAAGTAAAAAAGAGTAATAATTTGAATTTTGAATACGAACTCTCTGCTCATGCATACAGACCTCTTGTGCTGAGCCTCCTTATTTCACTAATTCAACATGAAATCTCAGTGTCCTTTTGGTTTCAACAGTAATGGGTGAGCTTAGAAGGGTAATGTGTAGTGATTCCACGAGACTTGTTTTTGAAGCAAAGCATCTTCAGATTTTTCAACCAACAAATGGCAAATGGGCTAGCTAGATACACAATGCCTTGTTATTTAATCCATACGGGAACAAAACTTGGACTTTTCAACAACTTAGAGTCTTTGATCCAAATAATATCCTTTGGACCCAAAAGAAAATTGAGACAATCATATGTCCATGACCCCAAAAGAAAAGTTACGGGACAAACTTAGGACAATGCAAAATTAAATCCTCTCATGGCACCATTTGGATATGTCACACCTTGATGAATATTTATCTTTATGAAAAATTCTTGCACTTGAGAGAAAAAAACCTTTAAGGCCCAAAAATGGATTCTAAGGATGTTTGTTATCACAAGGCATAATTTCTCAAGATTTGGAATCACACTTTGCTTGACATGAAAGGCCATGGTTGACTTGTCTTGGTGAAACATTTGATTTCTTGTTGAAAAAGTCTTCTTGGATGCATGTAGATTCAAATGGTTGCATTTGGCCAAAAAGATGTCTTAGGGAGACCTTGTCGTCTTTGTGTAAATCCTATCTTTCACCAATAAAAAGAAACAACTTGCAACAAGAAATTGTTAGTTAACAATGCATACATGCTTGAGGTCTAAATGCGGATGCAAGAAAAATATGACATCTAAGGGGTAAAATTTGGGGTACAACACCCCGGTTGAGTCAATCAACCTTTTAGCATCAAACTTGTGCTTTAATCAAGGCACACGCACATCAACAGTTCCTCTTTAGAGATGACAAATTCTCTCTCAGTCGAACCCTTCAGCTTCATATCTTGGGATTTGAACAAGATACAAATCACTTTTTGCTTCAATCTTGGGCTTTGAACAAGACACCAAAACATCTTTTTCCTCCCGTAAAATAGGAGGGAACTATGATCTCTCTGATTTCCCTGTTTTGTTAAACGGGAATACGTAGGCATAATATTGTGAAATCTTAGCGAGCATACTAATCAAAAACTCAAAATCCAGTACCTCCGTCAATCAACCAAAAGCATTAGATCTAACACTTTACCAGAAGCCTCGTAAATAGCTCAAGACACCCTATTCTCAAGCGAAATAAACCTAAGACAAAACCCCCCAATTTGAATAGCATCTGTAAACCAACAGTCATCTGTTTAAACTCAGTATGTAAGCAAGGCTAATTGGAGACATTTATTTCCCTTCCTTAATCAGTTTCACAGGATAAAAAAAGAATCAAATTGTAGTACCAAAGCGATAGTGATTCGAAGCCACAAAAATCGCGCTACAGAAAAAATGGCGACCACAGTGGGAGGCATTCTTTCTTAGAGTCTTAGGTGGAAAACCTTAAGTACCACAGAAATGGCGACTTTGCTCGGGAGTCATTGTCTTTATAGGATCATAGGATTATAGAGGTCTAGGATATTAGGACAAATATATATATTGTTTTTCCTAATTGATATCCGTGTTTATTTTTCCGCTACTGGGAATGCGTGTGATGCCGCATCTGGAAAGATTGAGTATACACCTTGTTGCTCCCAAGATTTTCATCTAAGTACAAACGCGAGAGTGGCGCGGAAAACAGAGTCGTCAACCGTGTAAATTTATCCCAAGAGGGGGAAAGGGAACACCGCATAAACCTGAGGAAGAGGGAAAGGAATGGTCATCGTAACCATAGCCTGGGTTCGGGAGTCGGTTATGCGAGGGGAAGGTGCTAGCACCCCACGCGTCCATCGTACGCGATGGGATCCACGCTTGTTGTCTAATCTAAGGGTGAGTTATCCTAAAATCTATGGCTGCACTAGAACGGGGAAGGGGAAGACAAAGACAGACTCGGTAGGACGTCGACGTCTTAGGCCTACGTACTCCCTTTGTGCAATGGGAAATTCAGAGTCAACGTAGTTCGGACCAAGTTCTTTTTGTGTTTTTTATGAGCGACGTTAAGTTCGCATCCGGCAGTTAGGGTCGATGTCTGTTTGCGACTCAGACGGAAAGTAACATGCCCTTTTTGAAAATAGCCTTTAGTTTGACAATCCCGAAGGACAAAAAGTTTTGAAGTTTGTTTGTATTTTTTAAGACAGAAGTGACTTGAGTTAGTTCATAACTTGCATTGCACCAAAGTCTAGGGCACAGGGACGAATACTTAACGAATCGTCCCAAGACAGGACACTCGCTAAGCACTCTAGAAAGATGAGAGGAAACCCCTCATTTCTCATTCCCCACGCTTAAGGCTCGTGCGCAATACACTTTATCCTTATTAAGTGTTTTCAAGAAGTTTTGAGATGAGAAGAGAGAAGACACAAAGGAAACTCTAAAGGGAAACTAAGAGTCCTAATGTTATCATGCATGGGTGACCTACGGTTAGTGAGGTTTGACGACAACCTAAGCCTAAAGAAAAGAAAAGATGAGAGACAGAAAGAGTGAGAGTGGACATGGATAACTATCCACACCCTCAAATAACTTACCTCAGCCTCTGCATAAAAGGTTAGTACAAAACAGACATACGTAAAAGAAATGAGATCAATGAAATCCAGGCAATGACATATAATGGCAATCAAGTGATCTATAACAATCTAAACATGGTTTATGAAGTCAAAGACACAATCCCAAAACAATGGCACAAGTGCCTTTTCAAACAGATAACCAGACATGATCAGAGATATGCATACAAGAAGACCTCAAATAAAAGCAATCAAATAATTAGCAAAACATCTTCTAAAATCACCAAATTAATTATCAACATATCTCAACCAGAAGCAAACAACATGTCCAAAATTCATGTCAAAATTCAGGGTATAAGTCACTCAATAATAATGCAAAGTTCAGACAAGAAACATGGCTCAATATGCAAAAGGAAATGACTAAAATGCAATAGAAAATGATTTTAAAAATGAGATAAAAATATTTTAATGCAATTCAATGTGTTGGTGAATAAATGCAAAAAGAATGAGTTCAAAATGTTTTATGGATGATGAGAAATAAAATAAACAAATTAAAGTATGCATGTAAGGGATAGATTCAAAAAGAAAATAAACAAATGATTATTTCAGATGCCAAAAATAAAATAAAATAATAAAATAAAATTTGGTAAAATTTTATAAAATGCCAAATGTGATTCATGAATTTTTTGGTAATTTTTTAATGCAATTAACTATTTTTAAAATGATTAAAATGAACATAATACAATTAATAAAAATAAAATTGAAGAAAACAAGTGGGGGTGCGTTCAGTAATACAAACACGTTGATAATGAACCTGGGATGGAAGGAGGGTGTGAAAATAGCAGGCCCAAACGTTAAATCCATCAGAAAAAAAAATAAAACAAAAAAAAGGGTTCACGCGTGGTCTCAGTCAACCCAATTGACTCACTTCTCACCATCAGATTGATCATGCACTTCACGTTAAGTCAACACAAACACAAAGTAACCAAGATCAAAGGCCATGATCACACGGTACACCACAACCAACATGCACACACACACACCAAAGTATTCAGACTATCCTACACTCCCACGTGCTAGGTACATGCACATTTTAATGTGCTGTCATAATCTCAGCCATGTGATTCATCAAACGCACACGATTAAGTCAATAATATAGTAAGTAAGCATGATAAGAGAACACGATCTGATGGTACACGATATTACACATGGGAGAGCACACAAGAAATCCTTAAATAAAAAGACAAAGAAATAAAAACGTAGCAATGCATGAACCGTACGATCAAAGCCACCAACGACCATGATTTCGTCTTCCCCAACCAAACCCTAATCTCGACGGAACCCTCACCAGCCGCCGGAGCTAGGGTTCCGGCCACCTGCAACTAAAAAGAACCCAGAAAACACACGCGAATACACTATCTTGTCCAGAATTCCACGAGGATTAATAATATCACATCAAAAATCGCAAACCAGCAATGCATAAGGAAACACGAATGAAAAAAGGTTTGGTTCAAAAACTTGAAACTCACGAAACAACCAATATACACGTCCAATCTCAAAAATAAATACATCAGAATCATCACCAATAATCACAGATCATTATGCAAGTCAAAAGTTTGAGTTCTATGATCATGAAAAAAACCACTAACCTGAGATTGTGCAACCTGTACCCTTGCTCTTAGCTTCAAGTGATGGTTGGTTTGTGTTCTATGGACACCAAGGATGAAGAATGTGAAAGAACTTTGCCCAAAGCCTTTGTAGATCGTGAGATTCGAAGGAATGAATTTTTAGGGCTCACACTTGAATTCTTCTCAAAAGCACGTGTCCTCCCCCCCAACCAGTGCATGAGTTAGCTTAAATACTTAGGGTTAGTCCACTGATCAGCATTTGGGCCTTGGTAATTCCCCACTTGATGAGTTTTGGGTGATTTTGGAAAATTACATAATGTGAAATACACCCTCCTCCATGCATGCATATCCAAACCCTTGATGATGGATCACTTATTTAACAATTGCTAATCACACCTGAATTTGATTTGGGCCTTGAGATGTATTGGTTCATGAGTTTTCAATAATTTGGCAATTTTGCCCCATGTGAAATAAGTAATGAATAAGTCATGAAATTTCTTGGTTCAAAGGCCCAAAATGATCCTTAAGGAGTGTTCTTTGATGTTAGAATGTGACATGAAGCAATGGAATCAATTATAGGTCACTATGTCCCAAAATGCAAATGGAACCATGAGAAAACCCTAAAAAACCACTTTGCCTTCTTTTGATCATAACTTGAGTTTCACAAATGATATGGAGACCATCTAGTACTTGTTGGAAAGGGGAGAAAAAGATATTCAACTTTCATGTTTGAGGAAAATTCATTTGAAGCTTTCTTGATGATGAAAAGTCAAGTTGAATGTAGTGTAAGAACTTGCCCAAAAAGGAAACTTTCAAATTATAGGTCATTTCCATATTTAGTAACTTTTGTACCAACCCTTGATTCTTGATAAATGGTGTGAAAATTGACTCTTGAAGACCATATGAGGATGTGAGACCTTGAAAACCTTGAAGAGAACCTCAAGCTTTCATAGTTGACTCCCCTCTCACTGTTGACTTTTCTCCTGATTCTCCTGATTCCCAATCCATTGGCCAATTGAACTTCTCCTGAACCAAACTGATGGACAATCTTCCATTCCTAGATACTTAGGGACCCAAGGAATACCATGGAATCAAGTCTTGCCCAAAAAATCAGAAATAAACTGACTTTATAGCAAACCCTAATTTTGGTACCCTCAGTCTAGGAGGAAATAGCACAGTCTCCAAATCCAAATTCCTCTGAATATGATGTGTATCCTCTCCAACAAAGATAAGATATGCCATTTGGTGATGATAAAAACCCAAGAAACTTGCCCATTGGAGCAATAAACCCAAGAATCTCAAAACCCTAGTTTCTGCACTGGTTAGGAGAGAGTGATCCACTTGAACTCTCTTGCTTGACCCTTTGAAGAACATCTTCTCCTCTTGAACTTGCCTCAGGCACCTTGACCCCATGCTAAGAACCAATGATATGCAGAATGAAATGAAACATAAGCCAGTTGGTACTAAAGGTAGGAGAGCAAATTTTGGGGTGCTACACACCTAAGATAGGTGATGGCATGAGACGGGTAATCTTATTGGGAGTGAATCCCAAATAAGAGGTCCTGATAGACCATCGAATCAGTGGAGATGCCCTTTGCGGATTCAATGCCTATACGACTTCGGTTGTTAAAAGCAGATTGTTCGATTGGGATATCTGAGAAGCTGGGGATTTTAGTAGACTGAAACCATTTTGTAGTGCGGAAGCTATCAGAAATAGTTGTCACGCGATACTACCCTCATTTGAGATTACTCTAAGATGAACCAGCTCGCTTGGTGATCCGCTTGCTGTCGTCATCCCAAGAGGGGTCAGTGATTTTGAGGACAGGTACAAAAATCACCAGTATAAACCTTTGGGGATGGGTAGAGCCTTGACTTCATGACACCGACCCTTTGACCCCATGTTTTTTCTATGTTTTTGTGTGCTGCATTCATACATTCATTTAAAAAAAACATTAAAACAAAGAAAAATTTTCTCTTCTAGTCTCTCCTTTTTCAAATTAAACTAAGACAATGATTGCAAATGTCAGAGAGAGAAAGATTGCGTTATGGATTTCGGTAGAAGAAAGACTCACAAGTACACCTTCAAAGTTCCAAAACTAGAGGATTTAAGAGGGTTGGCAAGGATGATCACCAACCCTGAGGCTTTCAGAGCTAAGTATGGAGGACCGTTGTCTCTGTTAAGGGTCCATGTAATTAAGGGAATCCTGTCCACGTTAATCCAGTTCTACGATTCGGTTTATCACTGTTTCACATTCCCGGATTATCAGCTAGCACCGACACTGGAGGAGTACTCTCACCTGACTGATTTAGCTATCACTGATCAAGCTCCCTTTTCTGGACTGGAAGAAATTCCAAAAGATTAAACCATTGCAAGGGCAATTTATTTGGACTAGTCGGAAGTCAGGACTCACATGATTATTAAGGGTAGTATCCACGGTTTGCCAGCCTAGTTCTTGATAAAGAAAGCTCTGTACTTTGCTAGTATAGGGAACGTGGCCGCTTTCGAAAGCATATTTGTTTTGCTCAGCTACGGGTTATTTCTGTTTCCCAACATTGATAGCTTTGTTGATATCAATGCCATTAAGATTTTTCTAATTGGAAACCATGTACCGACCTTGCTCGCAGATGCTTATCATCCTGTACACTTAAGGAATTTGTACGGTGGAGGAATGATCACATGTTGTGTACCCCTGCTATACAAATGATTTATTTCCCACTTGCCCAAGTCTGCTGCATTTTGGGATCAAAAGAATACTTTACGTTGGTCGCAGAGAATCATGTCTCTTATCAGCTCTGACATCGATTAGTACAATCGAATCTATAACGGGATCAGAATCATTGGCCGTTGTGGAAACTTCCCAAATGTACCCCTCATAGGAATTAAAGGAGGAATCAACTATCATCCAATTTTAGTTCATCGTCAATTCGGATACCCGATGAGGCATGTCCCACGTAATGCTCATCTGGAAGGTCTTTTCTGCAAGGAAGGAGAAAATGACAGGGCACTAAAAACAGAAATAGTGCATGCTTGGAAACATGTTCACAGGAAAGGACGAGAGTCTTTAGGAAAATCGGACTGTGTCTCGGTGGAGCCTTATCTCCACTGGGTACAAACTAGAGCTCTCAAGCTGAGGATGCCTTACCCTCGTCAAGAAGTTCTTCCGTTAAGGGAATCTGCCATTTAATTTATGTCGGATACGGAAAAGCTTCAGGTTACTCTCAACAAAGTTCAACAGGAGAAGAAGTCTTGGAAGAACAAGTACCATACTCTCAATGTGGAGTGTAAGAAACTACAGCAACTATTGAAAGATAAAGATGCTCTGGTTGAGATTTTAGAGCAACATACTGTAGAGAATCAAGGAGACCAAAGGAATTCACTCGCTCCTTTCACTTGGCAAATGAATGACAACCCGACAACGGCTCAAGGGCCCCGGTCAAAGAAGAGGAAAGTACTAGAACCAACACCTGAGCTCTCCTCAGGGAGGACTCAGGATCCATTAGCTTAGAGATTTCCTTTTACATCACTATGTAAATTACTGTATTTCTATTTCCACAATCTTTGAATTCAATAAAACGGGGTTTCCCCACTGTTTGATATTTGCAATCCAAATTGTCGAAGTTTATTTTTTTTTTGAAAATCTTGGTATTCGGCCTTGCGACCGTTGTCGAAGTTTATTTTGATTAAACAAAAATAATAATTAATATAATCATTGCATATCATTCATCATTCTCGCGTAACACATTCTTCTTACCTACAAATCTCACGTTTGTGTCTCGATTCTAGAGTCAAACTGTCTCATTCGTACAATACTCGGGCCAACATTCAGAAGAAAATAGATAATCTCGAGGAAGAGAACAGAGAGCTGAGAGAAGAAATCGACGCTCTTAGAGAGGATCTGAGGAAACTTCACAATGACATGCAAGTTCTGGCAGTAACCCAGATGTAACAACAACGGACTGTGATTTCAGAGATCACATCTACGCCTATAGTGGAAAAGATTGATCCTCGGTATACCATGCCTAAAGATCGTCCCTGGGGCATGCCACTCAACTATATCCCGGAAGGATATATTTCGCCGATCATGGAAGATCTGGAAACTGCAGCAGGAACCGCTGGGCCTGAAGGTTACAAACTTCGGGAAAGAAAAGATGCCAGGGGCATGACAACAACTCCTGAAGGTTACAAACTTCGGGAGGCGCCAAGAGTCACAGCCATGATGACTATACCACCACCCATGGTACACACTATCCCGGAAGGACAGATTGCACAGATACCTTCTGGTAGAAACGAAAGTATGGATAACTGAATGAAAGAGTTCCAAGAACAATTTCTGGAAATACAGAAAGAACTGCAAGCCATTCGCGGTCAGGATCTATTTGGAAAGGACGCCGCAGACCTTTGTTTGGTCCCCAATGTGAAAGTCCTGCACAAGTTCAAAGTGCCTGAATTTGAAAAATACAAGGGTAACTCTTGCCCTCAAAGTCACTTGGTGATGTACGCTCGGAGGATGTCAACTCAGACAGAGAACCACCAGCTACTGATCCATTACTTCCAGGATAGTTTATTCGGTGCCGCACTCAAATGGTATATGGGTTTAAACTGCACTAAGATCTCTACTTTCAGAGATCTCGGTGCTGCCTTCGTTCAACAATATAAGTATAACCTGGACATGGCACCGGATAGAGATCAACTCAGAGCCATGTCGCAGAAGGACAAGAAAACCTTTAAGGAGTATGCTCAGAGATGGCGTGAAATTGCCGCCCAGATTTGTCCACCTCTTGAGGAAAAAAAGATGACAAAGATCTTCTTGAAAACCTTGAGCTCATTTTACTACGACAGAATGGTCGCCAGTGCGCCCAGTGACTTCACCGAGATGGTGGGCATGGGAGTTCGTCTTGAGGAAGCCGTCCGAGAAGGACGTTTAGTTAGAGACGTTGGATCATCAAGTAGTACAAAACGATACGGTAGTGCTCTCCCTAAGAAAAAAGAGTAGGATATTGGGAATATCTCTCTCGGAAAGCAAAGGCGAAGATACCAACCAGTAGCAGTTGTAACTCCTGTTATCAACCCTGCGCCTGTTCCAACGTTTCAACCTCAGGTTGCGCAAAGCCAACCAATTTAACAGCAATATCAACAAAGGACAGAACCACCTCTTCATCAGACTCGTCCTCAGTACAACAAAAATTGTACAACGCGACCGCCAAGGATCGACCCTATACCGATGTTGTACGCAGAATTGTGTCGCATCTGCGAAAATTAACCGGCGAAAAAGAATAGAAGAGTCGCCACCAAACGTTATTTATCCTGGCGCAGGGAAAGGAAATGATTGAAGAAAACCTCAACAAAGGGAAAGGAATGGTCGTCGCAACCATAACCTGGGTTCGGGAGTTGGTTACGCGAGAGGAATGTATTAGCACCCCCTCGCGTCCATCGTACTCGATGGGATCCATGCTTGTTGTTATCGATCAAATGGTGTAGGTTATGTGAAGCTCAACTGCTAACTGGAAACTGGAAACAAAAGGTGAGATGGAGAAACGGGGGAAAAAGAGAAAAAAAAAACACAAAGGACTCGCAAGGATCGTCGCAATCCTATGTCTGTGTATCCTCATTAATCAATGAAGAATCAGAGTCAACGTAGTTCGGACTACGGATTGGTGATGGGTGAAAGGATTGTGCTCGGAGAGATCTCGCACGATCTCCTACCTACGTATCCCGCTCGCACGCAAGAATCAGAGCGACGTAGTTCCCCTCACTAGGGATGGCTTTGCTTTGTTTGTGTTTTTTAACGGAAGACGCCAAGGTTCGCGTTCCAGTAGTTAGGTGTCGCAGCTCGTTGTACGAAGTCTTAGGCATTTACCTGTTTGCGGTAGAACGGAAGTGACGCATCCTTTACGAATGGAGTGAGGAAGATAATAAAAGAATTGTGGTTTGTTTTTGTCTTTTAAGAAGAAGTGTTTTGATTGTTTTGTCTTTGTAACACATATTGCACTAAAGTCTATGACATAGGATCAAATGCCTCGCGTATCGAGCCAAGACGGGACGTATGCTAAACACTCTAGGAAAGTGAAAGAAAATCCACCACTCTCCACTTCCCATGTACTTCATGGCGTACAATACGGGTTGCCTTTATTACATGTTTTTAATTTTTTTGCTTTTGAGATGAGAAAAGAGAGACTCGAGGGTGTAAGAGAAAATGGAAGGCAGTCGTTAGTGTGCTAGGTGATTTATCTCGATCGCACGGGTGCGAGAGAAAAGGGAAGTTAGTTGTTTGTGTGCCCACTGAGATATCGCATCTCATGCCTACGTATCCTCAATCTGAAAAGAAAGGGAATCAGAGTATTCGTAGTTCACGGTACTACGGAACACAGGGAACAAACTCGATCACATGGGTGCCAGAGAAAGGTGAGACTCACGAAGGTCACATAGATAGTCTAAGGGGGAAACTCGGTCCTACAAGTCAGCATGCATCAATGGTCCTAAGGTCATGATCAAGAGGGAAGTCTAACTAATGTTGTCATGCATGGATTGCTATCCTAATGTCTCTCCTACCTCCGACTTAATAAAAAATTAAGTGGAGCGAGGAATCCTACGGGATCATGTCATCAGACAAGTAAACACAGGATAAATCAATCAAAAAATGAACTAAAAGCAAACGAAAGAATAAAAAGTGTCAGTCAACAATAATGTCACATAATCAAAATAAGAAAAGGGGGAGCTTTAGCCAAGGGGTCATATCAACCGAGGCAAATAAGCTAGTTGGAGGAAATAAGGGTACTCATCCAATAGTGTCGAGAACCACGGAGAGCAGAAAAAAAGGGGGAAGATGTGAATCAGATCACATAAGCATCAACATTGGTCAATGCAAGCTAAAGACAAAGCGTGGGGGTTGGTTAGGAACCCTATCTTCCACTTGACCGACTCGATAACAAGAGTGAGTTATGTTCAAAGCTTCAATCATGTAATGAGAGCTAAGAACGACCTGGGACTAGAAATGGCGGGAGTCGATTGCGGACTCTCATTCCGCCTGATGCCTTCTTTGAGGTCTTACAAGGGGATATGGGAATGGGATGCCTCTTTGGAGGTCTTAGGCACAAAATGTAAACAATCACAAACAGAGCCTCCTTTGAGGACTTCCAGCATTGCCGGCCAAGTGGCACAGACTCCCAATCCTACTTCTCATGGCATAAAAAACGGAAAAATGCGGAATTAGTAAAAGAGAAGAGAAGTAATACCGAAAGGATAGCAATCCGTAGCAACGTAAGCAAAATATAAGCAAACCGACAAGCTTCTAGTAACCTAGCATAAATGAACAAGAGTGTTAGAAAGTGAAACGGATCCGTGAGAGGCATGGAACCCAATGCTCTTCATTCTTCATGAATAACAATAATAAAATAAGGCAATAAGCCACAAACAGCAACAACAACAGCGCTCCAGCACCTGCATAGCTGTAAAAACCAGTAACAAGTAAAAACAGCCTATAACAGCTACTATTTCCAGAACAGGACAGGTGTATATGCAGCCAGCTAGAATATCAATATTTTACAGCACACTTTGTTCACTACAGCAGTGTATGTAGCAGCAACTTCTACATTTAACCACTTATCAAATCAAATGAGAATCACTACAAAACAAACTCAAAAGTTAGTCAAAATTCAAATGGAAATTGCCAACAAGAAGTAAGTGAAACCACTACTAAAATATAAACAACAATTAGTCAAAAACTAACGTGTAACAAGTATTAAGGACTATTAACAAAACTAACTAATGAAACCGCTACGGAAATTAATCGAAGTTAGCATTAAAGTCTATGTATAGTCAGTGTTACAATTAAGTCAATGTCAATTAGTTCAAAATTCTAATTCTAAAACTAGTCAGTGGACAATTAAGCCAAAAACAATTATTAAGCAATTAAGCTAACAAATGATTAGTGAGCAAAAAACAATTAGTGCCATTAGGCAAAAACAAAATCAATTAGGATATGATAAACCAAAAAACAATTATTGAACAATTAATCTAACAAATGATTAGTGCGATTAAACTAAAGGCAATTAGTGCGATTAAGCAAAAAACAATTATTGAACAATTAAGCTAACAAATCAATTAGGATATGATTAAACCAAAAAAATAATCGTCCGAAAACAATTATCGAAATCCAATCCCAAGTAGTAGAATTAAAACTAATCAACCATTAATCAATTACTAATCAATATTAAACCAATTAAAATTAAACTATTAAACCTAATTATCTAAAATATCTAAAAAAAACTAAAAACCAATGTAACAAGGGGTGAAATTAGAAAAACATGAGGTGTGCAAAGAAATTCCATGGGGGAGGCCCGGTCCATATTGAATTCCTAATAACCCTAGGAACAAACTTTCTGTATCACTCTTCAAAAGCAACGTCGTCCTCCCTCAACCTTCTTAATGTTCTTCTTCCATTTTTGTCGATTAAGCGTATGCAATTGTTACGCACTACAATTTTGCTTGAATCTGGTTTCTGGTACCGACTTCCAATTCTATTGTTACTGAATTCAACGGTTCTTGATTGTCACTGGTCGTAAGGAAATGAAGAATAAGATGAAATTGTTGAAGATTCCATGATGTTGAGTTGGTAATGAAGGTTTTCAGCTGTGGATTGAAGAAGATGAAGACCTCAGAAGGTTGAGATGGAATTGAAGATGGAAGAAGGAAAAATGAGGGAGAGAGTTTGGTCTAGTTTTGTTAGAGTTTTGGAGGTTAGGTTTTTCTGTTAGTCAGTTAGGTTCTGTTGGTTTTTTCAGTTAGAAGGTTTTTTGTTAGAATCAATTGGAAATTCTGTTATGAAGCCATTGTGATTTTAATTGAGAAAATGTTATGTTTCCATTGTGAATTCTATTGAGGATTGAAAATTTTGTTAAACTGAACTGCTATTATCAATTGCCTCATCCGCATTTTCCTGATATGCACCTTTTGAATTGAAAAATTCTGCTAGGATTTCTTTTCTGGTGTCATTCCTAAATCGATGGTAGTGTGTCCAATTTTTCCATAAAGCCACGCTTTGTATGAAAGTAGGTATGGCATATATCAGATCATTAGGTACACAGGGAAAGATGTCCTGATAACTTGCAGTATCTTTATTTGCTATTGCCATCCAAATATCCTTGTATGTAGTCATGTATTCTTGAACCAAGAAGCTGATAAAGTTTATGTATGATAGAATTTTGCCCTCTGCCAATAGATGTTCTCTTTCAGCCCACGAAGGATGCTAATAATATCAGGCACACGGTTCAGTCACACGAACCTGTTGAAACCTCCGTTCAAATGCTGCATCCTTTTCAACATTTTATTGTACTCATCAAGTGTTGTAGCACCAATGCATCTCAACTGTCCACGAGCAAGCATAGGTTTGAAAAGATTAGCAGCATCCGTTGATCCTTCCGCTCGCCTGACACCAAGAACAAGATGAATTTCATCAAATGAATTTGATAATGGAATATAGATAAAGATGGACATTTGCAATTTGATATAGAATAGGACGGAATAGGTTTTAGGTGGTTTTTAGAGATGGTTTAGAAATTGGATTTGGACTTAGAATAGAATGAATAGGATGTGATTTATTAATGTACATGGTTTATGAATTAAGAATGACATGGCTTAAAATGGTCCTTGATATGGAGTGGATATGAATATGGAACTTTTGGATATGGAGACATGGATAGAAAAGAATGCGTTTGATAAATTGGATGTAAATGTGAATTTTGGATATTGAAAATGGTTTATTTGGATTGAACTTGAAAATGATTAAGAATGACTATTGAAATTAATTAGAAAAATGGTTAAGATAGGTTTAAATTTTGAGAAATGATTTGTAAGAGTGGAATGGTTTAAAATGCATATGGATGTTGTATTTAAAATGGAATGGAAAAACGATCAACGGTTATTGAAAGAAAAAGTTAATTGTATTGGAAGAATATGGACTTGAAAATGGATATGGCTATGGAATGAGAAAGGATGGATAATAAGGTATAACCTTGAATTCCAAAACATTCGCCTGGCAGTTCTTAACACATTCAATCCACATCAAACTTCAAACCTCGAGTAAGCGTGTACTCAATTAACAACTATCAATGACGACCTTGATCACAACATGAATCCACAACTGAATATTATGCCCCGTGAATATCAAGATGCTTTCGTCATGAACCTTAACCACCATCTCCAGTTGATGAATATCAACCAATTTGCACAAAAGATGAGAAAACTTGAAGGAGATACACTTGATGAGAATTCAACCTTGAATGAAGATGAGAGTCTCACAACAAGAGAGAATCCGAGCCTGCACATGAAACCTTGATCCCACGCCTTATGAGCCCAATGCAACTGAATGATTAATGCAGTTATGACCTAGTGAAGATGCAAATGAAAGCGAACATAAGCCAGAAAAAGTTGAAAAAGTTATGGCAAATTTTGGGGTGCTACAGCTGCCCCTATTCAATCAACTTGGACCTGAAAGGATGATAGCAACGACTTTCAGACATTCAAGGTAGAAGGTGATTGAATACAAAAAGAACCGCAAAATTTGCTAGCCGCAAGGAGTGAAAATGTAAATGGAGCCCAATCACACTTCGTCAAAGAAATTTGACGGGAAGACAACATACCCAGAGAACCACATCATCAAAGTAATTTGACGGCAAGAAGACTCGACCAAAGGAAACACATTGTCATAGGGATGACAGAAAGAAGCCCTGACCGAAGGACACACATTGTAATAGGGATGACAGAAAGAAGACCTAACCGAAGGAAACACATTGTCATGGGGATGACAGAAAGAAAACCTGAACAAAGAGGACACATTGTCATGGGGATGATAGAAAGAAGACTCGACCAAAGGAAACACATTGTCATAGGGATGGCAGAAAGAAGCCCTGACCGAAGGAAACACATCGTCATAAGGATGACAGAAAGAAGACCTAACCGAAGGAAACACATCGTCAAAGGGGTTTGACGAAAGAAAACCTGACCGAGGGACCACATTGTCATAAGGATGACAGAAAGAAGACTAAACGAAGATAACACATTGTCAGAAAGAAAACTCCACCGTAGGGGCACATCGTCATGGGGATGACGGAAAGAAAATCTGACCACAGTTAACACATTGTCATAGGGATGACAGAAAGGAAACCTGAACGGATAGAACACATTGTCATAGGGATGACAGAAAGGAAACGTCCGAAGAAACACATCGTCATGGAAATGACGGAAAGGAAACTTGTTTTTGGAATGTCGTCATCAAAGGGTTGATGAACAAGGATATGAGAATATCTGAAGGTACAAAACTTGAGCTCGGAACACATCGTCAAGGGGTTGACGGGAAGAAAAACATATCCGAAGGTATAAAACCTGAGCTCGGAACACTTCGTCAAGGGGTTGATGGGAAGAAAAACATATCCGAAGGTACAAAACCTGAGCTTGGAACACTTCGTCAAGGGGTTGACGGGAAGGAAACCTGGCCGAAATGTCGTCATCAAGGGGTTGATGGACAATGACTGGTCGAGGGTAAGATCGACGTATGATCTACGACCCAAAAGAAAGGTAAGCAGAGGGGTTGATTGTAATTTCTGCTGGGGATATGTCACCGTCTTGATTGGGAGTTGATTCAGGCTTTCGCGCAGGAACCAAATCCGGCTTATGCTTCGCATGCATATGTTTGGATTTTCTTTCTATGGCGTAATGCTCCATATCAAAATGGAAATGCTACGCGATTTAAGGATGCAATGATTACTATATGCTAAAAGCCGATGTATGCTCAGACTGTCGGGGAAAGAAGAGTGTGCCAAGTATGATTGAATTTTGCTGGCAAGGACAGGTGAAACCTGATGGTGATTGTTTTTTCGAAGGTGAAAATTTTTCGGGTACCAATGGGGATTGGATTTTGAATAGAGTGCCAATAGGGATTGGATTTTTGGTTTTAAAGGGGACGCCAATATGGATAGGGCTTCAAGTTTTTGAAAGATGCCAGCAAAGTGGGTTGTGGAAGGATGTCGAGCAAGGTTGGGCTATGGATTTTCTGTTTGATTTTACACAGCTTCATGCAATGCTATGCAGATGATTATGCAATGATGTGACTATGCAATGATATGCAACAGGACCACTCCAGAAAAATGAATGCTGAAGAGACGAGGCCAACTCTGCTGGGGATAACAAACTGAACAGCCTTCAGTGTCATAACTGCTCGAGATCCTGACTAAACTTCCATTCCGCAGGAAAGTATGAATAACAAATATCTGCTGGAGAAACATCCCAGGAATTTGTTGAAGAAAAGTGCTAATGACAATCGGACTTGGACTTGCTGGGGAAAGCTAACCACCATCCAAAAATATGCTCAGGGAACAATGGTTGATGATATCAACTCTGCTAGGGGACAAGATCATACTTACTCCTCTGCTGGGAATCTACCTTCTACCCTTACCCTGTTGGGGAGACGGAAACAACTTTACCGAAAACTAGGGAAGTACAAACCCAACATTCCTATCCTGTATGGGAATAATAACTCTTGCTGAAGAGCAACAAACTTCACCAAGCTGGCTAGGGAAGAGCGAACTTCTAAACCCTTGCTGGGGAGAATAATCATGATCTCCATGATGCTCTGCTGAGTGATAAAACTTCAGCTATCTCTGCCGAGGAGAGAAACTCTACTGGGGACATCACGTGATGGCTATCAACATGAACCCTGCAGATGTGATATGACCAAAAGAGGTGCCCCGATGCAGCATAACCTGTAAATGAACATGTCTTCAAGAAGAGTCATGAAGATCTGACATATCTTGCCTCAGTATCTTTGATTAACGTCCTCCGAAGAGAATAACTTCTTGTGCTCTTTGGGTGGCCTGCCCCTGCCTTGAAATTATTTATGCCCCTGTCTGTCTGATCTGTGAAGGAATACCTATAACTAACCTTTGAGAGATTTGTTGAATCTCGAATTAATTTCCCCATATTAACTGAATCTTGGAATGGATCGCCCATTTGATATGACTTGCCCCGGCTCAACAGAGTACTCGGGCACTTTGCACCTTAGATTAATCAATCTTTCCATTGTAGAAACTTTCCTGATGTCAAGTACTAACTCGCAAGTAAAACAATTCGTTTTGAAAATATAATTTTGATGCAATGCATATGACAGTTTTGAAATCCAAGTTTGTTCACTGGAAAAATGTTATGACGTGTAGTGAACGAATCACTTATTAGAATGTCACATCGATACCAACATGAATGGTAAGAAAGTCCTTTTGGGAGTCAGAACTGACGTGACTTTAACCGAAGTATGCTTTCAAAACATCCCTACTTCAATTAGGTTTTTCGAAGGTTGTAACGTGGTTTGGTTCACAGTTTAAGAAAGAAAGGATATAAGGCTCAAAGTTTTATTTTAACCCGCCCATTCTCCTTGATGTTCTCCAATCCTATGTTCAGTTAACTTGACACATATGCTCACCTTTCAAAATGTTAATGAATAATATGAGGATAGAAGGAACCCACACGGTTTTCGGAGTGACAGTCACACCTTTTGTCTTTGGTGTCTGTGATCACACGACTCGTTCTTTGCTTGAGGATTTTTCTTTTGTCATCCTTTTCGCTTTTCATTCTTTTGTTTTTGATATCCCTGATTTTTGCCTGGACTTATTCCTTTGAATTTTTCGATTTTGAAGTCCAGCGGGATGCCCTAACTTTTGCCTAAGTCACTTGTTTTCAAGTCTTGACTTAGCGGGCTTTTTCTTTTTTCTTTTTTTTTGAACTAATCGTGTGACACAGGTTTATCTTGACTTGTAAAGGGTTGCAACCGTCTCACTATTCGGTTGGTGAGGGATAACCGTAGATGTAATTGATCCTCGAACGAAACACTCCTTTTGAAATTTGAACGCACGGTCAAATTAGCTGACACCTATCCTGCCCCAGGTTAAGATTGAGGGTTTTTCATTTTCAGAAATAAACTCCTACTACTAGGCTCAACGGGGTTGACAAAGGTTACACTCCCTTATATCTCCAGTGTTTGGGGTTTTAAACAATGCTTGTACATCATTAGCAGGGTTTTGTTCAAAAGCATACAATCAGAAGTTTTTGCGTCTTCGATTTCATCACCCTCCCTAGGATCTTACTTAAACAAGCATATGATATCAATAAAAAAGTATAAGTGAACACGAATGATTTAATCAAAACATGCATATCCATTTCATTATGATTATCATTTCAAAACAACAAGTTTTACAAATGAGTTTGTACATTTTAACAGAAAAGAAACTACAAATGCAAAGAAATGACATGATCTAAATGGTCGCCAGCTTCGAGGAACAGGGCTTTCCAAACTTGATTTGCAAATGCTAGCCATCTTCAGAATTGCTCGTCAAAGTCATCCTAATACTCATCTGCACAACTACTCTCGGTGACTTCTTCCATAACCTGGATGGATGAACCCACCTGACTGGATGAAGGAGAATTGTGATCTGAATACCCTGAGGCATGAATGAGAACATGTTGGAGTCAAGCAGCGTCTGAATCTTGCTCCTCAGCATCTTACAGTCTTCAATTGAATGCCCCTGTGCCCCAGCATGATAGTCACAACAGGCATTGGCATCAAAATCTGGTGGATATGGAAAAGGAACTGGCTTCAATTACTTCGACACTATAAGTCCACCTCTGATTAAATCTGGCAACATCTGACTGTACGACATTGGCAACTGAGCGAAATGCCTCTCTGCTTCCTTGGTCTTTGTCGGGCATGCTGACTCGGCTGACGACGATATGACCGTTGGTTCTTAGGAATACCTTGATTTGCAGAAGAATATTGTCCCTGATATAAAGACCCATAAGATTGTTGACTCTGAACAGTTGATATGTCTGAACGTTGAGAACAAGGTGGTGAAGATTCCTGAATGGAACTATTTTCTTCCTCGAATTCTTCTTGAGAACTGACAACTGATTCATTTTCATTTGCTTGGAAGTTTGAGACGTCTTGGATCTTTCCACATTTGAGCAGGCTCTCAATGCATTCTCCTACCATCACTAGGTCAGAAAATTTGGCTGCCCCATTGACAATCATCTTTTCCAGGTACGGACCTTGCAAGGTATCCATGAACAAATCAACCAATTCTCTATTCGAAAGTGGCGTTTGAACACGAGTAGCTAACTCTCTCCATCTCTGAGCATACTCTCAGAATGATTCATTATCTACTTGAGACAAGTCTTGCAAATGCATGCGGCTGGGAGCCAAGTCAAGATTATAGTGGTATTGCTTCACAAAGGCGTGGGCTATATCTGACCATGATCGGATGCTACCACTTTCTAACTGCATATACCAACTCAGTGATGCCCCACTCAGACTGTCTTGGAAACAGTGGATCATGAGATTGTCATTGTGGGTGTGTGAAGTCATTTTTCGGCAAAACATCACCAAATGTAGCTTCAGACAGCTATCCCCTTTATACTTTTCGAATTTTGGCATCTTAAACTTTGGAGGCATTACAAGGCCAGGTACCAGACACATGCTCGAAGCATTCAAATCGAGCGTATCACGCCTCTCCAGGGCTTTAAGCTTTTCCTCCAACGCACGATATTTTTCATCATCGACAGATCGTGGGTACTTAGGCTTCATCTTTGGAACTACCCCTTGGACATCTGGCACAGAGAAGGCAAAGCTCTGATAGTCTGTGGCATCAAGAGAAGAAGAATGTCCATCTCGGACAATGGGATGTTCTTGCATAACAGGATCCTCAACAGGAATCCGTACCGGCTGAGCTTGGCCAACATTGTTCACCGAAGGTGGATTACATTCTCATTTATTTGAACATTGGCCTCTCCCCTTGTCATGGCGGCCATAGCTTCCATTAGTTGATTCAAATGAGTTTTCATCAATTCAACATCGGCCCGAGTCACAATCTGATTCTGGTCCCCTGAGTTCATCATTCTTCAAGAAGCTGATTCAAGTCCAATACAAAAGTCGGGAAATCAACTGCAGGTCAGACAAAGGATGGATGAGCTCACTGGTCTGGCCTGGAGAAAGATATGCAAAATGATGCAAGAAGCAAATGCAATGCAATAATATGAATGCAATAAGACATGGGATCAAAACTTCCATATAGTCTGAATAAGTGTTGTGCGGATGACTGAATAAGTTCATAGGTCTGCTCTGAAGAGAATACCGGAATACCAGAATATCTGAATAATAAGAATACCAGAATGCCAGAATATTGGCATAATCACAATACCAGAATGCCAGAATATCGGCATAATCAGAATACCGACCCAATCAGAATACCGGGATGGTCAGAATGTCAGAATACCATAATACCAGGCTGATGAGTCCACACTGATAGGAAAACCAGAATACCGGGTAGGTTGAAGGTCAAGGTTGCCTGCAAACCTGTAAACAACCCGCCCATCTCACATGTGGGTACTAGAAAGGCGAGGATCCTTAATATCACAGACTCTCAGGTCGAGAAATGATGATACGTTCACCATTTCTGGTTTGGCATCATCATCAATCGAGGAGGCCTCAGCTGATTCCCCTAAAAAAGGTCATCCTATATGAGTTCCCAGCATTGGGTCCTCGGATCAAGAATGCGTAATGGGTTTGCCATTTTTGGTCTGCCATTATCACATCTCGGGAGGAGTGCCGCAACTGAGTCCTCGGGAATGGTCACCAGAGTCGACAGCTTTCTAGGTTAACACCCTGAAATGTACAAGACGCGCAAATCAGAACATCTCCCAAGGAAACCTCGTCTGGGCGTGGATTTCATGTAAACCATACGTACCAAGACGCTACGTAAGCCACACTACTTTCCACTCTAGTCCTATATGTGCACTCAAGCCTGTGTAATAGGCTTATCTCTCAGATCACCCATCCCTCCAAACAGAAAAATCCAGCACATTCTAGCATAGAATATATGGAAATAGTGAAATGAAAAGCAAGTAAATGTAATAAAACAGTAAATATGCAACAATGCCATAAATAAAGCGAGTAAAGTGTACAGATAAACACCCTAAAATCGAAAAATAAACAGGCGCTAGGATTGACTCGCTTAGGGATGGAAAAGTCCCCAGCAGAGTCGCCAGATGTCGCATCTGTGAAAATCAACCGACGGAAAAGAACAGAAGAGTAGCCACCGAACGTTATTTATCCCGACGCATGGAAAGGAAACGATCGAAGAAAACCTCAACAAAGGGAAAGGAATGGTCGTCGCAACCATCGTACTCAATGGGATCCACGCTTGTTGTTATCGATCAAAGGGTGTAGGTTATCTGAAGCTCAACTGCTAACTGGAAATTGGAAACAAAAGGTGAGATGGAGAAACGGGAGAAAAAGAGAAAAAAAAACACAAAGGACTCGCAAGGATCGTCATAATCTTATGCCTACGTATCTTCATTAACCAATGAAGAATCAGAGTCAACGTAGTTCGGACTACGGATTAGGGAAGGGTGAAAGGATTGTGCTCGAAGAGATCTCGCACGATCTCCTGCCTACGTATCCCGCTCGCACGCGAGAATCAGAGCGACGTAGTTCCCGTCACTAGGGATGGATTTACTTTGTTTGTGTTTTTTAACGAAAGACGCCAAGGTTCGCGTTCCATCAGTTAGGTGTCGCAGCTTATTGTACAGAGTCTTACGCATTTACCTGTTTGCGGTAGAATGGAAGCGACGCATCCTTTACGAATGGAGTGAGGAAGATAAGAAGAGAATTGTGGTTTGTTTTTGTCTTTTAAGAAGAAGTGTTTTGATTGTTTTGTCTTTGTAACGCATATTGCACTAAAGTCTATGACATAGGATCGAATGCCTCGCGTATCGACCCAAGACGGGACGTATGCTAAACACTCTAGGAAAGTGAAAGAAAATCCACCACTCTCCACTTCCCATATACTTAAGGCTCATGGCGTACAATACGGGTTGCCTTTATTACATGTTTTTGATTTTTTTGCTTTTGAGATGAGAAAAGAGAGACTCAAGGGTGTAAGAGAAAATGGAAGTCAGTCGTTAGTGTGCTAGGTGATCCATCTTGATCGCACGGGTGCGAGAGAAAAGGGAAGTTAGTTGTTAGTGTGCTCGCTGAGATATCGCATCTCATGCCTATGTATCCTCAATCTGAAAAGAAAGGGAATCAGAGCATCCGTAGTTCACGGTACTACGGAACACAGGGAAAAAACTCGATCCCATGGATGCGAGAGAAAGATGAGACTCATGAAGGTCACACAGATACCCTAAGGGGCAAACTCGGTCCTACGAGTCAGCATGCATCAATGGTCCTAAGTTCAGGATCAAGAGGGAAGTCTACCTAATGTTGTCATGCATGGATTGTTATCCTAATGTCTCTCCTACCTCTGACTTAATCAAAAATTAAGTGGAGCGAGGAATCCTACGGGATCATGTCATCAGACAAGTAAACACAGGATAAATCAATCACAAAATGAACTAAAAGCAAACGAAAGAATAAACAGTGTCAGTCAACAATAATGTCACATAATCAAAATAAGAAAAGGGGGAGCTTTAGCCAAGGGGTCATATCAACCGAGGCAAACAAGATAGCTGGAGGAAATAAGGGTACTCATCCAATGGTATCGAGAAGCACGGAGAGCAGAAAAAAAGGGGGAAGATGTGAATCAGATCACATAAGCATCAGCATTGGTTAATGCGAGCTAAAGACAAAGAGTGGGGGTTGGTTACGAACCATATCTTCCACTTGACCGACTCGATAACAAGAGTGAGTTATGCTCAAAGCTTCAATCATGTAATGAGAGATAAGAACGACCTGGGACTAGAAATGGCGGGAGTCGATTGTGGACTCTTATTCCGCCTGATGCCTTCTTTGAGGTCTTACAAGGGGATATGGGAATGGGATGCCTCTTTGGAGGTCTTAGGCACAAAATGTAAACAATCACAAACAGAGCCTCCTTTGAGGACTTCCAGCATTGCCGGCCAAGTGGCACGGACTCCCAATCATACTTCTCATGGCATAAAAAAGGAAAAATGCGGAATTAGTAAAAGAGAAGAGAAGTAATACCGAACGGATAGCAATCCGTAGCAACGTAAGCAAAATATAAGCAAACCAACAAGCTTCTAGTAACCTAGCATAAATGAACAAGAGTGTTAGAAAGTGAAATGGATCCGTGAGAGGCATGGAACCCAATGCTCTTCATTCTTCATGAATAACAATAATAAAACAAGGCAATAAGCCACAAACAGCAGCAACAACAGCGCTCCAGCACCTGCATAGCTGTAAAAACCAGCAACAAGTAAAAACAGCCTATAACAGCTACTATTTCCAGAACAGGACAGGTGTATGTGCAGCCAGCCAGAATATCAACATTTTACAACACACTTTGTTCACTACAGCAGTGTATGTAGTAGCAACTTCTACATTTAAACCACTTATCAAATCAAATGAGAATCACTACAAAACGAACTCAAAAGTTAGTCAAAATTCAAATGGAAATTGCCAACAAGAAGTAAGTGAAACCACTACTAAAATATAAACAACAATTAGTCAAAAACTAACATGTAACAAGTATTAAGGACTATTAACAAAGCTAACTAATGAAACCGCTACGGAAATTAATCGAAGTTAGCATTAAAGTCTATGTATAGTCAATGTTAGAATTAAGTCAATGTCAATTAGTTCAAAATTCTAATTCTAAAACTAGTTAGTGGACAATTAAGCCAAAAACAATGATTAAGCAATTAAGCTAACAAATGATTAGTGAGCAAAAAACAATTAGTGCCATTAGGCAAAAACAAAATCAATTAGGATATGATAAACCAAAAAACAATTATTGAACAATTAATCTAACAAATGATTAGTGCGATTAAACTAAAGGCAATTAGTGCGATTAAGCAAAAAACAATTATTGAACAATTAAGCTAACAAATCAATTAGGATATGATTAAACCAAAAAAACAATCGTTCGAAAACAATTATCGAAATCCAATCCCAAGTAGTAGAATTGAAACTAATCAACTACTAAACAAAGCCACAAGTCAATGTTAATCCAATTAAAAATGTTAATTAAAGTCAATATTAACACTTAATTCAAAATAAATTCTAAATTGCAAATTAATTCTAAAATTCAATTCTAAGATTAATACCTAATCAATTAACTAAAACCATTAATCAATTACTAATCAATATTAAACCAATTAAAATCAAACTATTAAACCTAATTATCTAAAATATCTAAAAAAACTAAAAACCAATGTAACAGGGGGTGCAATTAGAAAAACATGAGGTGTGCAAAGAAATTCCATGGGGGAGGTCCGGTCCATATTGAATTCCTAATAACCCTAGGAAAAAAATTTATGTATCACTCTTCAAAAGCAATGTCGTCCTCTCTCAACCTTCTTAATGTTCTTCTTCCATTTCTGTCGATTAAGCGTATGCAATTGTTACGCACTGCAATTTTGCTTGAATCTGGTTTCTCGTACCGACTTCCAATTCTGTTGTTACTGAATTCAACGGTTCTTGATTATCACAGGTCGTAAGGAAATGAAGAATAAGATGAAATTGTTGAAGATTCCATGATGTTGAATTGGTGATGAAGGTTTTCAGCTGTGGATTGAAGAAGATGAAGACCTCAGAAGGTTGAGATGGAATTGAAAATGGAAGAAGGAAAAATGAGGGAGAGAGAGAGTTTGGTCTAGTTCTGTTAGAGTTTTGGAGGTTAGGTTTTTCTGTTAGTCAGTTAGGTTCTGTTGGTTTTTTCAGTTAGAAGGTTTTTTGTTAGAATCAATTAGAAATTCTGTTATGAAGCTATTGTGATTTTAATTGAGAAAATGTTATGTTTCCGTTGTGAATTCTATCGAGGATA
The DNA here is from genome assembly GCA_022829125.1 of Lathyrus tuberosus. NCBI lineage: Eukaryota > Viridiplantae > Streptophyta > Magnoliopsida > Fabales > Fabaceae > Lathyrus > Lathyrus tuberosus. The sequence goes on along the minus strand of JALAZF010000087.1, from coordinate 6,112,893 downwards.
GAAAAGTTTGTTAAACTAAACTGCTATTATCAATTTCCTCATCCACATTTTCCTGATATGCACCTTTTGAATTGAAAAATTCTGCTAGGATTTCTTTTCTGGTGTCATTCCTAAATCGATGGTAGTGTGTCCAATTTTTCCATAAAGCCACGCTTTGTCTGAAAGCAGGTATGGCATATATCAGATCATTAGGTACATAGGGAAAGACATCCTGATAACTTGCAGTATCTTTATTTGCTATTGCCATCCAAATATCCTTGTATGTAGTCATGTATTCTTGAACCAAGAAGATGATAAAGGTTATGTATGATAGAATTTTGCCCTCTGCCAATAGATGTTCTCTTTCAGCCCACGAAGGATACTAATAATATCAGGCACACGGTTCAGTCACACGAACCTGTTGAAACCTCATTTCAAATGCTGCATCCTTTTCAACATTTTCTTGTACTCATCAAGTGTTATAGCACCAATGCATCTCAACTGTCCACGAGCAAGCATAGGTTTAAAAAGGTTAGCAGCATCCGTTGATCCTTCTGCTCGCCCGACAACAAGAACAAGATGAATTTCATCAAATGAATTTGATAATGGAATGTGGATAAAGATGGACATTTGCAATTTCATATAGAATAGGACGGAACAGGTTTAAGGTGGTTTTTAGAGATGGTTTAGAAATTGGATTTGGACTTAGTATAGAATGAATCGGATGTGATTTATAAATGTACATGGTTTATGAATTAAGAATGACATGGCTTAAAATGGTCCTTGATATGGAGTGGATATGAATATGGAACTTTTGGATATGGAGACATGGATAGAAAAGAATGCGTTTGATAAATTGGATGTAAATGTGAATTTTGTATATTGAAAATGGTTAATTTGGATTGGACTTGAAAATGATTAAGAATGGCTATTGAAATTAATTGGAAAAATGGTTAAGATGGGTTTAAATTTTGAGAAATGATTTGTAAGAGTGGAATGGTTTAAAATGCATATGGATGTTGTATTTAAAATGGAATGGAAAATGACCAACGGTTATTGAAAGAAAAAGTTAATTGTATTGGAAGAATATGGACTTGAAAATGGATATGGCTATGAAATGAGAAAGGATGGATAATAAGGTATAACCTTGAATTCCAAAACATTCGCCTGACAATTCTTAACACATTCAATCCACATCAAACTTCAAACCCCGAGTAAGCGTGTACTCAATTAACAACTATCAATGACGGCCTTGATCACAACATGAATCCATAACTGAATATTATGCCCCGTGAATATCAAGATGCTTTCGTCATGAACCTTAACCATCATCTCCAGTTGATGAATATCAACCAATTCGCACAAAATATGAGAAAACTTGAAGGAGATACACTTGATGAGAATTCAACCTTGAATGAAGATGAGAGTCTCACAACAAGAGAGAATCCGAGCTTGCACATGAAACCTTGATCCCACGCCTTATGAACCCAATGCAACTGAATGATTAATGCAGTTATGACCTAGTGAAGATGAAGATGAAAGCGAACATAAGCCAGAAAAAGTTGACAAAGTTATGGCAAATTTTAGGGTGCTACAAATTGTTTCCACTCTTACTGTTCAAGGGGCACGTCCAAACTAGGTCTCCTCTTACAGTACCAGAGAATTCGCCTTTTTGGTTCAAAGTGGATCAAACTTGTCCTTACCATCAAGGAGGACCAGGGCATAACATAGAAAATTATCTCAGTTTCAAATCCGACGTACAAAAGCTTGTTAGGAGCGGGGTCTTATCTTTCAAATATACGAATCCGAATGTTCTCACGAACCCGTTGCCTCCACATGAGAAAGCTGCAGTAAATTTGATAGAAGGAGAGTCTAATAACAGCTATCAAATTCATGATGCACTCTTATTAAGGACCAATCTGGTCAAGATGCATCGCAGACAGAGCGGGTATGGCCATATACCACCTCACAATTATCACCAGTGTGATGTCTGCTCTAAAGGCAATCAAGGATGTTTCATGGTGCAATCAGCTCTACAGGAACAATTGGATCTCGGGTGGATCCAAGAGTATCGAGTTTGTGGAGTTAACATGACTTATACGAATTCCAACATCATTCAGAACCACGACATCCGTGCAATGAATGTCAACTTAGTGGCAATGTACTCAAGGTAAAGCTAGTATCATAATCTGCCGCGACACGATTACAATTCTTGTCTGATTTGCTCGGTAAACAATCAGGGATGCTCTTTTATACAAGAGGCCCTCCAGCGTCAGATGGATCTTGGGTGGATCTAGGACTACCATGATAGAAATCCTTATCAGATCAACATGATTCAAATCTTCGATATTCGCTTAATGAATACCAGCTTGGTAGAATTACACGCTAAGCAAGTCCAGCTCGATTTTCTAACTTCGCATGAGTATCGGAACTGTACAGTATGCCGTGAGAGTGACCAAGGATGTACTCTCGTTCAGAGAACTTTTCAACACTTGTTGAATCACTAGTGGCTTTCGATCTATCTAGATGAAAACACACAACAAGTCAGTATGACTGATGGTAACCCTACTAGGCATCAGAGTCAAGATGTTTGATCTATGGAAGCGGACCTAGTAAGGTTACACTGCATTCAAAGCGGACGTGGCTGGGTGCCACCACATAACTACGAGCAATGTAGAGTCTGCTCGGAGAATAACCAAGGATGCTACCTCGTGCGAGCAGCCCTTCAGAGTCAGTTGGACCGCGAAAAGATTTAACCATGTCCAGTTTCGGGGTCCATCAACTTGATGCCTGACTACTTCGCTGATCAAATCAAAGATGTTGTTGTAGTCTCTAATCCTGAAAGGATCAAGGATGTTTGTACCATCATCCCTCTACTCAACGAATCAAAAGTTCTTAACCAGGAACTGATTGAAGTTACTTACGACAGTCAAAGAAATCATAAGGCTCATGTAGTTATCTATCTGCCGGGACCAGTGCCGTACAAATCTGATAAGGCTATCCCTTACAAATACGGTGCAATAATAGTTAAGAATGGAAAAGAAACTCCATTACCCTCCGTCGTGAATATTGCAGACATCAGTCGAGTAACACGAAGTGGTCGAATCTTCAACCGAGCAGTTGGAGAACCTAACAGAGAAAAGGAACTTCGGACAGAAGCTCCCAATTCACCAGTCGGTTAATCCAGTGATCCCGATATTTCAAAGAATGATGATGAGATGCTAAAGCTCATCCAAAGGAGTGAATACGACATTGTTGATCAGCTGTTACAAACTCCTTCAAAGATCTCTGTGTTATCTCTTTAGCTTAGTTCTAAAGCCCACAGAGAGGCTCTACAGAAAGTCTTAGAACAGGCCTTTGTGGAACAGGATGTGTCAATAAGACAATTTGACAGCATCATCTCCAACATCACTTCCTGCAACAACTTGGGGTTTAGTGATGAGGAATTGCCAGAAGAAGGAAAATGTCACAACATGGCGCTCAATATCACAGTTAACTGCTAGGACGATGCTTTAGTCGACGTACTGGTTGACACAAGATCGACTCTCAACGTTATGCCGAAGTCCACTTTAATGCGACTATCATTTAAAATATCCCCGATAAGGGGCAGTGAGGTCATCGTCAAAGCATTTGACGGGTCTCAGAAAGTAGTTATTAGCGAAGTCGGCCTTCCCATAACTATCTGTCCTCACACTTTCCTGGTCACTTTCCAGGTCATGGATGTCTGGGCAGTGTACAGATGTTTATTAGGAAGACCTTGGATACACCAGGCTGGGGCAGTCACTTCAACACTGCACCAAAAACTGAAGTTCATCAAGAACGATCAACTCGTCACAGTCTCTGGAGAACAAGCCTTGATCGTGAGTAACTTATCATCGTCTACTTGTGTAGAATTAGAGGAGGTTGTTGGAACTCAGTTCCAGGCACTTTAGGTGAGCAATGAAAATCAGTCAGAGAAAGGAACCTCTATTTCCTCATACAGAGATGCCCTCGAAGTGATCAAAAGTAACAATGCCAAGGGATGGGGACAGCTTGTCATTCCTGCTAACAATAAAACAAAGAAGGGTCTTGGTTTTTCTGCAACCTGTACCCAGACTGCTACTAACGATGAAAGTTTTCATCCTATTCAGGACTTCTTCCATAGTGGAGGTTTCCTTCACCCAGTGTTTCAAGAAGTACATACCATCAACGAGAGTGACTCCTTCGATACGGATGAAAAATGGAAGTCATATCTTAACGAGGACGATTATATATCTTAGGAAGAGGTGCCTACGCCATTTTGCTATCCCACACAAAGTCCGAGATTTATACCCAGGTCAGATATCAAAATGATATATGGAGACTGTGATCCGGAAGGATGTCATGCTCCACCAAACTCATTAGAGGAGGACACTCTGATGAAAGACAGCTTTGACCAGGACTATTATGGCTCGATGGATGGTCTGCCTATTTGGCAGCCGTACCCAGGAGACTTGGGGCAAGAGAATCAGCCCAACGACGCTTATCAACTGAGCATTATCGAAAAGAATACCTGCGTCCCCACCATGTCATGGGATCAACACTCAGGGTATTCAGAAAACATCCAGCACGACGATGAATTTGCAAAGCTTGCAGGGCTAGAATTCATCAACTATGCTTTTCCCGAGATCAACGTCATCGAGAGAGATGACTCCTCTAGTTCCACAGAAGTGTGGGACACCATAGGACAACCGAGTGGCAAATTCGACTACTTGGTCAAATACACTGCTCCTGAGAGCTCTCGTATCAGGCTCGAAGACATCCAGCCGACTGGATGGGGAGATCTGCCTGAGAGTACAAATACTATGCAAAATATAACAGAGGAATCCTCCTACAACAACTCTGCCTGGGAGACAGATTCCAATGATCCTGCTCCACTAGAAATCGGCGTTATTTCTGAAGACAAATCAAAGAAGGTACCAGACTTTGTGATTCACCAACGAGTTCGCCGCCAATGGGTTATAGTCGATGTTCTGAAAGTCGTTCATAAGTCTAAGTAATGGTCGTCTTTGTTTTAACCTTTCACCCTGCCCAGGTGAAACGGCTGTTTTGATAGGGCCCACTTTCTGTAAATATACCTCTTCGCTTCGCCCAAAGCGACAGAGTTTTGTTTTATAGGGCTGTAGTTTCAAGAATTGACAAGATCATAAATAAAATAAACGTTGTTCTGTAATTTCCGCATTTATTGTTGTTTTCTCTTCTCGCTTTTTCAGAAAATGGTAATCCTAAAAAACAACTCAAATAATAAAAAACGAGCAGTTTTCCAAAGAAAATACACTACACACACTCTTCTATTCTCTTTATCTCTTCTAAAAACAAATCATCACATCATGCAGATTGCTTGTTTTAAACCCCATTGAAACATACAATCCAATGCTTTCTCTCAACTTTGAATTCCCGGTATTTGGGGCTGAAGAAGAAGATGGCAACGAAATTCCAGAAGAGATCTCCCGATTACTCAGATAAGAGGAGAGGTCCATTGAACCTCACAAAGAGTCGTTGGAAACGGTCAACTTTGGTTCAGAAGAAGAGAGAAAAGAAGTCAAGATTGGGGCACTGCTCAGTTTAACTGTCAAAGAAAGTTTGATGAGGCTTCTCAAAGAATTCCCCGATGTGTTTGCTTGGTCCTATCAGGACATGCAAGGGTTGGATACCAGCATCGTGGAACATCATTTACCATTAAGATCGGAATGTCCGCCAGTAAAACAGAGGTTGAGACGGACTCACCCAGACATGGCCATCAAAATCAAAGAGGAAGTACAACAACAGATTGACGCAGGTTTCCTCGCCACATCAGAGTATCCTCAATGGTTAGCCAACATCGTACCCATTCCGAAAAAGGACGGAAAGGTCAGAATGTGTGTGGATTACAGATATCTAAACAAGGCTAGTCCAAAGGAGGACTTTCCTTTACCACACATTGACATGCTGGTTGACAGTACAACAAAGTACAAGGTTTTCTCCTTCATGGATGGATTCTCGGGCTATAATCAGATAAAAATGGCGCCGAGAGACATGGAGAAAACTTCGTTCATCACCCCATGGGGTACTTTTTGTTACAAGGTAATGTCGTTCGGTTTGAAGAACGCCGGGGCAACCTATCAAAGGACCATGACTACTCTGTTTCATGACATGATACACAAAGAAATCGAGGTATATGTCGATGATAAGATTGCTAAATCTAAGACAGAAGAGGAGCATGTGACCCACCTGTTAAAGCTATTCGAGCGGTTGAGAAAGTACAAACTCCGCTTGAATCCCAATAAGTGCACATTCGGTGTCTGTTCAGGAAAGCTTTTAGGGTTCATCGTCAGCCAGAAAGGAATTGAGGTTGATCCTGACAAGGTCAAGGCCATTCAAGAAATGCCTTCATCGAGAACTGAAAAACAAGTCAGGGGATTCCTGGGACGTTTGAACTATATTTCCAGATTTATATTCCTCATGACCGCGACATGCGCGCCAATCTTCAAATTACTCAAAAAGAACCAGGACTACGTTTGGACAAAAGACTGCCAAACCGCTTCGACAGTATTAAGGAATACCTGTTGAACCCACCGATTCTATCACCTCCAGTGGAAGGAAGACCACTGATCATCTACTTAACAGTCTTGGAAGACTCCATGGGCTGTGTGCTTGGTCAACAAGATGAAACAAAAAGGAAAGAGTCAGCCATCTACTACCTAAGCAAGAAATTCACTGACTGCAAGACTCGGTACACTGTGCTTGAGAAAACCTGTTGCGTTTTGGCTTGGGCGGCCAAACGTCTTCGCCAGTATATGATTTGTCACACTACTTGGTTAATCTTAGAAATGGATCCAATCAAGTACGTCTTTGAAAAGCCTGCTCTCACGGGAAGGATTGCCCGTTGGCAGATGTTATTATCAGAATATGACATAGAATACCACGCTCAGAAAGCTGTTAAAGGAAGTGTTTTAGCCGATCATTTGGCTCATCAACCGATTGACGATCAGGAATTAATCGGGTTTGACTTTCCAGACGAAGATGTCATGTATTTGAAAATGAAAGATTGCGATGAACCGCTACCCAGTAAATGGCCAGACCAGGTTCCCAATGGGGACTAATCTTTGACGGAGCTGTAAATCATTACGGAAACGGAATTGGGGAAATCATCATAACACCTCAGGGTACCCACATTCCTTTCACCGCCCGACTTACGTTCAAGTGTACAAATAACGAGGCCAAATACGAAGCTTGTATCATGGGTCTCGAAGAAGCGATCGACTTAAGGATTAAGAACTTGGATGTATATGGTGACTCAGCTCTGGTCGTCAATCAAATCAAAAGAGATTAGAACACATACCAATCAGGATTGATTCCTTACAAAGATTACGCGAGAAGGTTGTTACCATTCTTCAACAGAATCGAGTTTCATCATATCCCTCGCGAGGAGAATCACATGGCTGATGCATTAGCCACTCTCTCTTCCATGATTAGTGTAGGTCAATGGAACGACGTACCTAAGATTGACATAATGCGCCTTGAATGGCCCGCTTATATCTTCATGATTGAAGCAGTCATTGACGACAAACCTTGGTATCACGATATCCAATGCTTCCTTCAAACACAAGAGTACCCACCTGGGGCACTAAGGAAGGACAGAAAAACCCTCATAAGGCTGGCATGCAGTTTCTTTCTGAGTGGTGATACACTCTATAAGAGAAATTTTGACATGGTCTTGCTCCGATGCGTAGACAGGCCATAATCAAACATGCTGATAAAAGCAATTCACGAAGGGTCCTTTGGAACTCATGCCAATGGACACACAATGGCAAGAAAAATTCTGAGAGAAGGGTACTACTGGTTGACCATGGAATCCGATTGCTACAAGTACATGAGGAGGTGTCACAAGTGTCAGATATACTCAGACAAAATCCATGTACCGCCAACACATCTCAAAGTTCTTTCTTCCCCATAGCCTTTTTCCATATGGGGAATTGACATGATTGGCATGATTGAACCCAAGGCTTCGAACGGACATCGGTTTATCCTGGTAGCCATTGACTATTTCACCAAGTGGGTTGAAGAAGCATCATACACCAATGTAACTCGAGAAGTGGTGGTCCGATTTATCAAGAACAATCTCATCTACCATTATGGTGTTCCAAGCTAGATCATTACTAATAATAGATCTAACTTGAACAATAAGATGATGAAAGAGTTGTGCGCTGAGTTCAAAATCAAACACCATAACTCATCTCCCTACCGACCCAAGATGAACGGAGCGGTAGAAGCGGCTAACAAGAACATCAAGAGGATTGTTCAAAAGATGGTTATAACCTACAAAGACTGGCACGAAATGCTGCCTTTTGCTCTTCACGGTTATCGCACATCTGCCCGCACTTCAACAGGGGCAACCCTTTTCTCTCTAGTATATGGCATGGAAGCAGTGCTCCCCATAGAAGTAGAGATCCCATCAATAATATTATTGATGGAAGCCAAGCTAACAGAGGCTGAATGGTGTCAAAGTCGACACGATGAACTGAATCTGATAGAGGAAAAGCAAATAACAGCTCTATGTCACGGTCAGTTGTATCAGCAAAGAATGAAGAGGGTGTTTGACAAAAAGGTTCGACCTCGTGTCTTCAGAAAAGGAGACCTCGTGCTCAAGAAGATACAAACTTTTCTCACTGATCCCCGGGGCAAATAGACCCCGAACTATGACGGCCCCTATGTGGTCAAGAAAGCTTTCTCAGGCGGTGCCTTGAGACTTGCAACCATGGATGGAAAAGAGTTTGCCTACCCCACGAATGTTGACGTAGTCAAGAAATACTTCGCCTAAATAAAAAAAAAAGAGACAAAAAAACGTCTCGGTGGATTGAAAACCCGAAAGGGCGGTCCAGGAAAAAATTAGAGACACAAGCAAAAATCATCCCGATGGATTGGAAATCTCAAAGTACAATCCAGGCAAAAATTAGGGATTAATGGCAAGTAACTACGTCCAATAGGGGTAAATCCCCCAGTAGCGGTAATGCCATCCATCAGAAAACTCCAGTCAAGGTCATCTTCGACAGAAGCTCAGGATGTCCCGAATTCAAAGTTGGTAAAAGGATAGTGGTCGTCATGTTTCAATGTAGTCCTTTTCCCTTAAATTACCATTTTTTAAACTTTGTAAATACTCCATGGAATCACGCGTTTAGCTGATTTCCATCCTATCAATAAAATTTGAGCCCTTGTGCTTTTGTTTGCAATTCTTATTTGTTTTAGCTTTACATAACGACGTTTTAACAAGATTAGCGATTCTTGAAATAAAACAAAAATGAATTTACTTGTCCAATTTTTCTGCTTTTAAAAACAAAGATGGCAATTTCTTTTAACTGTTGAACATCGAAAGAACATCGTTTGCTTCTCCAAAAGTGTTTGAGCTTCAAAGTGCAGAATCAAAGTATTCCTTCTAAACCAGTGCGCCTGAATGAAGGATCAGCTATGTCAGATGCGAATATCCTGTCTGACATCCTCGGCAGAGTTCTTACCTCCTAAGCCCGACCAATGTTTTTCCCCGTGGGAACTACTTTCTCCTAAGCAAGGCAGAATTGCTATCATGAACCAATGGTGCTTCTTCGTCCCCTGCAGTGGTCGAGTATCTAGTCGTGTTCATCCACTAGTCTGTATGTCGCGTCAGTTTTGTCAGCATATACATACATACATCATGCATTATTGCTTTACATTCACATTCATATTGTATCATTATCACTCTAGTCAGTCTTATCCCCTAGTGATAAAAGTCCTCTCAATCGAGTTGTCAGTTCTTTCCTCGTCAGGAAATGTTGCGTCTGAACAATCTCTCTCCTCCAGTTTATTTTTGGGATGAAGTTGGTCCTCGACCACTTTGATAACTTGAACCTCTGAAAGACAAGAAGACCGTCGACGAACGTCAATCTTCACCATTGGAGATAATATCTTCGCTTTCCCGGATTAAGGAAAATCCCCAGAGAAAGCCTCACAGCTAAAAGACTCTCAGGAACACATTGGTTATTCTCTCCAGAAAATCAATGTCACTAAAGTCATCAGCACCTCAAAATTAGGAGACATTGTATGGCATTTCTCCGAGAAGATCTCGAAGAAAAGTATGATGTAATATCCCCAAGCCAAAAGCAGTCTCTCAAGAGACTCGTTTTCCCCCAGTAGAGTCGACAAATGGCATCTTCAAACAGAGAAGTTTGTGCACCTCTACAGCTCGGACGAATGGGTTCCCCAGCAAGTCTGACATCAAAAATTTTTCCCATCAAATGGCATCTCCCCAAGAAAATTCGGCGAGAAGTTTGAGGAAAACCACTACACATAGCGTCCCTTGTCAAGAAAGTTTATTGACAAAAGAAACTGAGATCAGTTCCTTGGAAGGAAACCAAGATCGAGAGGAAGTTTATTTCAGAAACTTAGACCAGTTCCTTGGTAGGAAACCAGGATCGAGGGGAAGTTTATTTCAGAAACTAAGACCAGTTCCTTGGTAGGAAACCAGGATCGAGAGGAAGTTTATTTCATAAACTGAGACCAGTTCCTTGGTAGGAAACCAGGATCAATGGGAAGTTTATTTCAAAAGAAAACTATGACCAATTCCTTGGTTAAAGACCAGGATCGAGGGGAAGTTTCACCCTTTTCTAAGCGTCACCACTTAGCAAAAGAAGATGGATGAGCAAACTGCCATTCATAACCACCGTCAAAATTTCGCGTATTCCGATATTTAATCATCTTGCACCCCGAATGCCCGAATACCTTCGCCATTCACACCTTCGGGTCCAAGAAGATTAAATAGGGGCATCTGTCATACCCCAAATTTTGACCACTAAGATTTCCCATCATTGTGTAAATTATCATCACAATATGGATGAACCTTTATGCCTCATCAATCTCCCCAAAGATGGTTGAGCATTCACTACAATCAGAATTAGGGTTTCAAGCCCTCTCTGAGCCTTAGACAAAGGATCAATCAAGAAATGACATGATCTTCAACTTGTATACACCTCTAAAACATCCACAATGGATCAAGAGGACTCCCACATCAAGGATCAAGCACAAGGCTGCAACATTCCAAGTAGATTAAGCCTCAAGATCGCCAGTGTCACCAAATTAGGGTTTTGGTCGACCAGGGCCTCCAGATGAAAATTTTCATCTGGGCATGAGCCAATGCTCCAAAGCATAACCCAAAATACTCCAAGGGACCTCATGGACCCAATCATCAAGTCAATTTAGCCTCAGGGGATGCACTCACCAAAAATCAGGAATTAGGGTTTCTTGACCTAATGCACCCCTAAGTTGACTTTTGGGACAAAGCATGAGCCAAAACCTCAAGACATGGTTTGAGGGTCTCTAATAAACTACATTGATCCATTTACAAAAATGGATTGATCCAAGAAGCTTGATGCACAAGTTTCAAGTTCATCAGAACCACAGTTAGGGTTTTTGAAGAAAAAGTCAATTGTACCTTTGACTTTTGACCAGGACATGCTCCCAAACCTTGGGACATGATTCAATACACCATATAACACCTATTAAATCAATACATCAAGATTTATTTAGGTCAAGAACTTGATTTCATAAAGGATCGCACCGTTTGGAATTCATTTGATAAAAAGTCAACTGTGCCCAAAAGTCAAAGTTTGACTTTTTGATTTTTTTGATCAATTATGGTTCCCTAACCCTAAAATGATGTTAATGTGTGATTGGAATCATCATTCATCAAGAAAAATCAAGAAAAGTGGGATAACTTGTAAAAGGGGTAACCATTAAAAACTTAGAAATTTTCTAAGTTATGGAACAAAATGGCTAGGGTACCAACTTCCAAGGATCATAACTTGTGATCCAAGCAACCATTTTGGCTGATCCAAAGATGGATTTGTAGCTCGCATGGCATACTTTAAAAGTGTCAACTACACCTCATTCCAATTCCCCATGGATTTTAAGTTATGGAGTGATCAAAATGGCTGAAAACATGAAATGACATTTTTTCCAACACTTAGTGAAATTTTCACTAAGTCAGAATCTGTTTCACTTTTTTCAAAATGTAGGGGGATTTTTCACTTGGATCCAAAAAGTGTCAAGACAAACTATGATCACACATATGTTGTATCATATGAGAGCTTTCCAAAATGACCAAGAACTCCATCCAATTCCATTTGAGCTAAGAGTTATGACAGTGGCAATATGCCTTGCTGCAACTGTCATGGCAAGGCAGATTTGTGCATTTTGCTCGATTTGATCAAATTGTTCAAATGACAAATAAGTTCATCCATCTGAACACCTCAGGGAGAGACCAAGAAGGAACAAACACTGATCCATAAGCCTCCCAAGTCTTTGGAACTAAAAGTAGCATGCCAAACCTAAAAATGCCTAAAAAGGGGACAAGACTCCAATTTTGTTTTAGAGCATTCAATGGATGCACCAAGGTGGCATGAACTGACCCTTTTCCAACTGAATGAGTCAAGGATGATCTCTGAACTAGGGAACCAAAGTCCTGTGCTCTAACCTCTAGTCAATGGCTAGAGGAGACTAAAGATTCCAAAGTGATCTCATTGGCCAACAGCCTGCTGCAGTTGCCATTCACTATTACTTGCAAAACAAACTTGCTCTACTATAAATATAGCTCATTTGTGCTCAGTTTAAGTAGACCAAAGCACTACAACACTTGCTTTCCGCAAAATCTCTTTCTCTAGGCAAAAATACCTTCTTTAGCAGGGTAACTCTGAGTTTTTGAGTTAGAGAGCATTTCCACCACAGCTCGTGATCCAAACACATCCAATATGTCATATATAAGCTGTCCAAACTCTCACAAGTGACCTGTAACACCAAAATCACAAAGTCCCCTCTCAAAACCTCAAAATTGGATTTTTTTGTATTTTTTAAGCCATGTCTTGATTCAGTCACTTTTAAAACCAGATAAAACTCAAACACACTCCAAATATCATCCTTGAAATGTCCCAAATGGTTCCATACATCTGGAACACCATTTAAGAGAGTTGCTATATTGGTCACTTTTTCCCCTTTTGCAAGAAAGAGCTCAAACTTGTTCCTGAGGATTCCATTTGAGGGTGTCCAAAGCATCAAATTGTTTCTGGAACAAAGCATTTGGCAGATTGCATAAAAAGCTCATAAAGAGGTAAGCATCACAACTTGAACTCTTTGAAATATGCATTGCTTTGAAGTCCACTGATCATGCACATCTTATACATGTTATATATGTTGTGTTTGAACCAATTCATCATGTAATTCATGCCTGTAACAAGAGGTAGCATGGAAAATGCAAATCATGGCCTATTTCAAAACCACTATAGAGTTTTTCAATAGGAGCCTCATATGAAAAAACCACCACCACCATTGGATTCCTTGTGAAATTTTAGGCAGGATAGACCTAAATTTTGTCCCAATCCATGGAAAAATGAGAAAGTTACAAGCCTCACGTTTTTGGCCAAAATCTTGCCTTGCCTTGCCTTGGCCAGGCCAAAAACAAGGCAACCCTCATATATCCATGGGGTGGTTTTGATACACGGATGTATCACCACCCCAGTGGTAGAGGGCGCACGTTGCACACAAGAGGTCTGGGGTTCAAATCCCCCTCGCCCCAGATCCTCTTTTTATCATTTTCCCCACTTTTTGTTATTTTTCATATTATTTTTAAATGATTTCGAAAATTAATAACTCTCTCAATTTTAGTGATTTTTGATTGGTTCTTTTTTCAAAAAATCACAAAAATGTTAAAATATTTTATTATACAAAAAAATCATATTTATATTAATTAATTAATATATTTGATATTTTTGTAAATAAATTCATTTTTATTATTTTTAAACCTTTTAAAAATGAATATCCACCTTGAAAAATCAAGACCAAATGAGTTTTAATTCATCTTGTGATTAAAACATAATTTTTCAAACCTTAACCAAAAATCACAAGTTGTTCATTCAAACTTATTTGGTATTTTTATCATTTTAACTAATTTTCTTTGGAAATTACTTTAAAAAATGATAAAATTAGGGTTTCTTTGATTTTCACCCTAACAAATCTTTTTCAAAAACACTTTTGGCCCTCTAATAGAGTATAAGACCCAATCCCTCTTTGAAACCAAAATATTTTGGGCCTCAGTCATTGTATAAGAACCACGGTGTTTTCAAAAAACTCGGCGCGATCGCCATTTTAAAATAAAATCATTTGGGCCTACCCACGTGTTATAAGTCCCATTTATTTTATTTAAAATACTTTTTGGGACTCTAATAGAGTGTAAGACCCAACCCTTTTTTTTGAAACCAAAATGATTTGGGCCTCAGATGTTGTATAAGACCCACAGTGTTTTCAAAAACCTCGGCGCGATTGTCGTTTTCAAACAAATAACCCTGGGCCTCTCCTTGAGCTGTAAGTCTCATCTCTTGTACAAAAATAAATCTTTGGGTCTCTAATAGAGTGTAAGACCCATCCCCTTGAACATAAAAACTTTTTGGGCCTAACATATTGTATAAGTCCCTCTGTACAGTTTTCAAAACAATGGTGCGATAATCGTTAAAACTTGGGCCTCTCCTTGAGCTGTAAGCCCCAACAATCTTTTAAAAGCACTCTCTCCTTTGATTTTGAATTCAAATATATGTTTTTATCAAAACTTTCTTTAGTTTCTTTGTTGAACAACTAACAAAACAGCATGGAAGCTCTACAACGGGTAAGTGTTTATCCGCTTTCATTTACCGCTTTCATATATATATATATATATATATATATATATATATATATATAACTGTATTGTGGGGCTGTTTCACTGTAAGTCTTCTTTCACATCCTTTTAAATACTCGTCATATATCAACTGTATATATACTAGTATAGTTATTTAGAGTTTTCCCCGGCAACTACGTCTAGAACTAGGTAAAGCCTGTTGGTCACTCTCGAATACAAACAAAACTAGATCCCCATAGGATTCCAGATACAGTCTTTCCTTCTCTTGGGGTTAAATAATATGGAACAAAGAGAAAGACAGTATTCTCGGTGAACCTTTTCTCAGACTGTCACCCTTAGAAATTGTCAAAGAAACTCTACTCCCCAGAGTTGATCTATTCTCCGTGAAGAACATCTCTTGAGTTTCTTCCAAATTCTCGAACTTTCCTGGAATGACCTCTTCTCTATGAATTGCATTTCTTGAACTTCTCTTGGTTTGGGGACCCATGGGATTCCTAAAAGCATCCCCGCCTCCTCTTGGGCGTTGTACAAGGACCCTTCGGCTTCTTAAAAGCTCTCGTGTCTTCTCTTGGGCTTAGTACAAGGACCCTTAACGAAGGTATAAGACAGAACTTAGTCATCTTTTGCTAGAGCAGTCTTTCCAGTGTCAAACCTATGGCCACCTCAGGGTTGACCCTTATCCCTTAAGGCCCTTGCCCTCTTTTGGGCATCCTACAAAAGATAAAACTCTACCAGTAGACTTGGACAGTCTAATTCCCTTTAAGTCTCAAAGACACTCTCAAGCACCTTTCAAATATAGGAGAAACCCCGGATTCTGGATTAATCTCCAGCCGAGTTAAAACTTGTGGGTTCTAAAACCCCGTCCTTCTCCCAAAATTCCCCAACCCGGGTCAGACAACACTATCTCAAACCAGAGCCTTAAGGTTTCTGATCTATCAATTCCTTTTGCATTCCCCTACAAGGATTGATTCCCTTCTTGGACCTGCCTCGGGATCTCAAGAATCCCCAGCAGAAGGATAGCCTCCTCTTAGGCTTTGTATAATGATCCTTCCTCAGCGAATTCAGCCTCCTCTTGGGCTTTGTATAATGATTTCCCCTAGCGGATTTAACCTTTTTAGACTCTCTTGTTGAGTCCATCACTTTTCAAGACTCTCTTGTTGAGCCACTTTCCTTTTAGCCTCTATCTCGTGCTTTGTACGAGACAGCAAATCACTCTCTTGTTGAGTGTAAAATACTCTCTTATTGAGTCAACCTTTTTTAGCCTCCGTCTTGGGCTTCGTATAAGACAGATAAAAGTACTCTCTTGTTGAGTCAAACCTTTTTAGCCTCCGTTTTGGGCTTCGTACAAGACATATAAACGCACTCTCTTGTTGAGTTAATCACTTATTAGTACTCTCTTGTTGAGTCAACCCTTTTATCCTCTATCTCGGGCTTCGTACGAGACAAATAATAAACACCCTCTTGTTGGGTCAATAGCCTCCTCTTAGGCTTTGTATAGAGAAACCCCTGGTTGAGTCAATTGATCGCGAATTTCTGAGTCTAACGGTTACTAACTGCAAGCGCACAGCCTATCGCGTAGTAATAAAGATCTCGATCCCACAGGGACTTGATAATCAACCTAGTGCTACGGTTTGCTACTGTGTTTAGCTAAGGCGAAGATGTTCAAGTTTTAAGTTCAAAAAGGGAAACTACAGGGAATCTATTTTTTTTTAGAATAAACTAGTTGATATTAGGATATCGGTACATAACTTAGTATACCATCGTGGATTCTATAAAACCTAAGCGTATAAAAATAAGTCACATTATATTTATGTAGAAAATATGAGTTTAAAAGCCCTTACCTCACACTCTCGTGGTTATTGCTTCGGACTATACTCCTAAATCATAACGTCTGCTCTCGCTAGCCCATCAGAGTTTAAAAATACTTTTTGAAAACTAATACAGTCTAATTAACTTTAAAGCGTTCTCGCTGTTTTTAAAACCAATGCCCAATTTCAGCTATCCGGTTAAAATCTCACACTCTCGTGGTCTTAATCCTAACCTTTGCTACCTTTTTACTCTCGTAATAAAAGTCTAGTTTTAATAAAGAAATCGCGGCCAGAAATTAAGTTGTTTATGGTTTTAGGTTGGAATTATCGAATCCATTCCGGTTACTTCATTACATACCGATAAATCGGATTTAGCTAGACATATTACTTAAAACAAACATGCATAAATATAAATTACAAAATAGTAAATTAAACATGGCAATGAGAAAACGATAATGCTATTATTAAGATAATGAATAAAAACCTGATAAATATGCAATAAGTTGGTTCTCGCAATTCCTCCACAAGTCGGTAGGCTTTTGCTCGATCGTATCGGAATAACGAATGATGAAGGCAAGATTGAAAATAAATCCTAGCTATGGTGCAATATCTCCTCAATGTGAGAAACTATCACTATTTCAAGTAATGGTAAACAAGGAATGGGAAACGGGAAACAAACAAGGAATGCAAGGAAAGTAAAAATTCGGAAATAAATTATGCAGCAATTCGGGGTGAAATTCTCTAGGTCTTTGGCTTTCCAATCCATGCTGTATTTATAGCTCCACCATTGCCTTAACGTTAGAGAAATAGTAGGAGCATAACCCTTGGTGGTTGAGAAGTCTAAGGGAGACTGGCTCACATGCAGTTGAAGTTGAGGGAGAGAATCTAGGAGAAACTGCTCAACGTGCGTGTGCATTGGGCTTCTTTTTTCCACGTCTGCGTTCTGAACATAATAACCATCTTTGAGCGTGTGACGGTCGTGATGAGTGCATGACGGTCGTGGCAAGCTTTGGGAGCGTGACGGTCGTGGTAGGTGTGTGACGGTCGTCACACACACCACTTTCCATTTTCTGCTCTTTTTCTTATTAATTCTTCCTGTTTTCTTCTCATTTCTTCATGTTTTCTCTACTTTGCTCCTTTCAGCTTGGACAATGAAATACCTGCGAAAATACTAGAATACTCGCGGAATAATCGGAACTTGGGCTGAAATAACGTAATTATTAGTCGTAAATCAAGGCAAATATATGATACATTTTCGTGTTATCAAACTCCCCTACACTTGAATCTTTGCTTGTCCTCAAGCAATTAGTCAGCAAGAACGTCGGACAAGTTTTATCAACCACACACACATGACATACCTTTTGTTTTGAAAATGTTTTGTAAGGTATTTTGTTAAGATGACGGATACTCAAGTAAAACAATAAAGATACATTAGTGACACAAGCAACAAGCATAATCATAGACCTCCCCTCTACACAAGCCAGTTCTAATCATTCTATTATGGCTCAACCTAAATTTTCTCGTATCTATTTCACCCGGTTTCATTCTAGCGCAATCACATTAAGCCCTTTGCCTTTACACGTACGTAGTGGAGTAGCTGGTTAGTGACTTTGATCCTTTTTAGCACGGGGTCTGGTACACAAGTGTGGTAACCCTTTATATATATCCTAATCGTAGGTTGTGAGGGATCGAACCGTAGTTTGCCCTACCGAGTTCAGAACCAGGTTCCTCTGAACCAACCAACAATGGATTCTTTATTTTCTTTTGTAATACTTTTGCAACCGTAGGTTTGGTGCATTTTTCAATTTTTCACAACAGCGAAGAATACGAAAGCTATTTAATGATTCGGCATCAAACACTTATCTTCATCGGCTCTCCACGTGGTTTGTGTTTAAGACGATGCTGACTGCTAATATAAACTACTTGGGGTTACTTTAGAACTAGAACTGAGGGTATCGGTATAATGGGTATTGAAACTGATCTCACATATGCAAGAGGTTTAAGGTGTCAAGACGGTATCAATCTTGTTAAATTTTTCTCGATTTCCTAACATAGCCTATGTTTCGGTATGTTAAGTTGTGCAATGATCATAAATTTTTTTTGTTATAGCTGAATAAAGTGGGGAAATTTTGAAATGTACGAAAATTTCATATAAATGCTTCTTTATTCGAAAGGAAATACGGAAAGGGAATACATAAGGGAAAATAAAAGGTACCTCTCCCACACTATATCGGACATTGTCCTCAATGTTTTGATATAAACGCAGAAAGAAACTACAAAAAGAGATAAAACTAAAACAAAAATAAAATCTAAATCTAATGAGGTCCACGTCCTCTGCCTCGGGTACGAGTGCGTCCATTCTGGGCCACATGATCTGGAATGCCTACGTGATGGATATAATCATGTAGGTCTTGCACGCGTAGCATCAGGGCACCCATCTCTTCTATCACACCGTCGATCCATTGTCCTTGGTGGACTTGCCCCTGTTGGATTTGTCGCATTAGGCTCGTCATCTCATTGTATTACCTCTGTTGTTGTTCCTCTCTTTGGGCAGCTAATTGGTTTTGTTGCCATATGCCCCTTAAGATTTCTTCATTAGTGACGGGATATTATTCTGGAGCGGCGCGACGACGACGTCCGGTGGATGTTGAGGCATCTTGGGCAGGAGGTGGTGGGTTCTCAGCAGGCGGCTGATCCATCTCTTGCTCCATTTCATCGACTGCTTCATTATTTTAGTTTTCTTGAGCAACCACATTAGGCTCAGGAGCGCAGAGATCAAAAAGCCAATTTGCCTATTTTTGAGGGTCGATGCGGTCTCTGCATGGCATGATGATGCTCCTGATTATTCCGGTACGGACCACTGGATGGTATCTTCCATCCGCCCTTGCTTTAATAAGGTGGGAGGAGCGACAATACTCGGTATCCAGGGACTCAGGTGGTATGAAAGGTAAATTAGTGAGGTTGTCTCCCAGACCAAGGCCGCGTGCGATAGAAGTTACAATACCTCCGAAGTAGAAAGGTTTAGAACCTCTAGCACAGTTGGTGTGGATGTGAGACAGTAGGAACGGGGCTGCATTGATTGGTTCGGGGAGGAGTACACAACGAAGGAAAAAGAGCTCCTTGGAGTTAACTCTGTGGTTGTTGTCCCTCGCGAAGATTGTGTGTCCTAAAACTCTGTGAAAATATCGTATCGTTGGGTTATGAATGTAGGTTGCGTTGAGGCTGTCCCAGCTTGAAGCAGCTACACCTGTAAGTCGATTCCAAAGGTCGAAAGGTTCCTGGAACCAGGCATCGTTAGGCAAGTGGCAATGAACATTCTCGCCATGATGGAATCCAAGCATTTGGGCAAGTCGGTTTTGGCCCACCGAATACTCAGAGCCAAACATGCGGAATGTAGCTACACCAGAAAGTTGGTTTGTATCTCCCGGAGGTGTAACATAAGCAAATGAGCTCAGAAATTCCAGAGTCAGAGCTTCGTAGGTAGGCTGCCCTTGTGTACAGAGCTGCCATAAACCAGCATTTTGAAGCATCCAACGTACACCTTCTAGCGTACCCAACTCTTCAAGGCTGGCAATGTGGACGTACCGCGTCAGTTGGAAAGAGCGTTGGTAGAAGCTGACGTAAGTCGCCCTTTAGCGGTCACCGGCTTCTCCCTCTCTGAATCTAATAGTGGAAAGGTCAGAAGCTTGTCTGGTGTGTCTAGCCATGGTGCATGCAAAGTGAAATAGGTTTAATGGAGGAAGTGGGTGTGAGTAAGGGTTGTTATGTGAGAATGAGAGTGTTTCGTGAGGTTTAAATAAGAGGGTTTGGAAATATGAAGTGTTGAAGAGAAATTTAGATTCAATGTGAGGGGTTTATGGAGAGTAATGGGTCGGTTAAGGAGAGTAATGTGAGTGGGGCAGTTAAGGAGAGTGAAAAGAGAGTGGGTCGTTTGAAAAGAGATTGAAAGGAAAGGAAGATGAAGAGGAAGGGTCTCTGTTATAAACAAAGAGCGCGTTAAAACAAGTATGACGCTCGTCACGGATCCGTCACGGTCGTAAGCCGTGTGACAGTCGTGACAGGGGCGTTACGCCCGTCATGCTCACAAAGTCTGCATTCTCACAGAAGCTAAATAAAAGCTGGCACATTATATATATATATATATATATTGGAACATGGCAATTATCAAATAGCAATAAAATACGAGATAATTAGAATGCATATAAAATGACAGAAATAAATTAAAATAAGTAGGAACATTATATCATCAACTCAACCACTAGCAATAAATACGAATTGAATACTTTATTAAAATTGGAAAATCATAGCAGTGTACTCAAAGTAAAATTGCAATAGAGTATTAAAGTTGAAATTGAACTGAAATAAACTTGTTCCTTGACATTAAAAAGAAAATGACAGTAAAGTAAATGGTTCTAAAACATTAAAAGAAAAGCAATTAAATGGAAAAATGCAGTGTGACAGTATTAGCCACGTTGCTTCTTCAAAGATTCCACAGCTTGGTTCAGATGATCAAATTCTTCGACAGCGGTATCCATTAGACCGACAACGTCAAGACGGATAAGTTGAAGTTCATCTCTCATATCTTGAAGTACAGTGCGGAAGGCTTCGAGTGTGGCATGGATGTTAGCAGGGGGACAGTATCAGTATTGTTCATGGGATGCTCAGGGTAATCATGATAGTGAGGAGGAGTTTCAGGGTCAATCTCAATGTCAGACACATGACTACCAAAATCTCTTTCAGGCAGGGGCTCATCTAAATCATACAGCCAGTTGTGGCGGTTATGCACACTAGTTCGCTCATGATCAGGTAGTGTAAAATGTGGAACAACTTCATTATTGATCAGGAGTTGAAGCGGGGGTGGTCCAAGATTCCTAATGAATCCTCGGTTAAAACAGAAAGTTATGTTCATTGGCCTATATCCGCCTAGAGGGTTCACTCGGGAAAGTCGTGTTCTAAATCCCATGGCATCAGCAATTTTTGTTACGAGGCCACCTATCAAAATGGGACCGTGATCAGCTTGAGCAATCCTGCGGAGATTGTCAAGCATAAAAGTAGCTCCATTAACGGGTCGGGATTGAAACACACAAAACATGATAAACAGCTCGTCTCTAGAGATTAGGGTGTCATTCTCGGCTTTTCCAAAAAGGGTGAAGGCTAAAATCATATGAAAATATCTAATGGTCGGGTTGTGAATTTCAGTGGACACCATAGGATGCGGGTCATGATGAGGTTGTCCTAAAATACTACTCCAGAAAAGGTTCAGTTCATCTTCCATTACCAAATCTTCCTGTGCCATAGTAAAAACGTCGGGTCCATTGGGGAAATCCAACAAGTCCGCAATCTCTCTAATGTTGAAGCGGCATGTGTATCCAAATAGCCTAAAGGTTATGTTACCCTTATTAAATCCTATGCCATAGTTAGGGTTGTAGGACAATGAGCTTAGGAATTCTAGGGTCAGCCTGTGGTAAGTTGGATACTTCTTTCTAGCAAAACCTTCCCATCCTATCTGGCTAAACATAAAGTATATGCCTAAGGCAGTCATGGTAGGTCCATGGACAAATTTGGTTAAGGCCATAGGTCTGCGAGAGAGAACCTCATAGCGGTGCCATTGGATAGCGTCCCTGAATAACACAACCATGGTGTCTTCATTATCCATCTTAACAGTTAGTCGGAAAAGTAAAGCAGATGTAGAAGGAAGAAGGTAGAAAGACTTTTAAAAATCCTGTAGCATGTAATTATAAGATCAGCACAGCAGTTTCCATAAAATTTTTAAATTTTTGAGAAAAGAAAATAAATAAAAATGAAAAAGTAATGAAAATAAGATTAAGAAAGTAAAGGGAAACGAAAAGAAATAAAAATAGACTTAAGAAAAATGTAAAGAAATTTAAAAAATTGAAAATAAAAGAAAGTTAAAAGGAAAGAAAAACAATCTCGTGGGTTGCCTCCCACTAAGCGTTGTTTTTAACGTCGTAAGTCTGACGAAAGCTTAGTGATAATTCAGTTATAGGGATGAGCGGGCAGCTCTAAAAGTCTTAGACTATTCAAATAGTCTCTGTTCGCAATATTATGATAATGTTTTAATCGTTGCCTGTTTACTATGAATGGTTCACTATTTCTTCCTGTTATTTCTATCGCTCCACTTTGAAAAACTTTAGAAATTGGACCACCTAGATCTAAGTTTTCCTGGAAAAAGCTTAAGTCTCGAATTAAATAGGAGCACGACGTCTCCCACATTAAATTCTTTTCTAGATAAGCGCTTATCGTGCCATCTTTTAGTTCTTTCTTTATATATGCGGGCGTTCTCATAAGCATCTAGTCTTAGTTCTTCTAATTCGTGCAAATCTAAGATTCGTTTTTCTCCTGCGGCAGTTTAATTTAAATTGAGGGTTTTAATAGCCCAATAGGCTTTGTGCTCTATTTCTACCGGCAGATGACAAGATTTTCCACAGACTAACTTAAATGGAGTGGTTCCTATGGGGGTTTTGTAAGCGGTTTTGTAAGCCCATAAAGCTTCATTAAGTTTAGTTGACCAATCCTTCCTAGAGGTAGCGACAGTCTTTTCTAAAATTTGTTTTATTTCTCTATTCGAAACCTTGACTTGTCCACTGGTTTGTGGATGATATGGTGTTGCCACACGATGTTTGACTCCGTATTTTGATAACAGTTTATCGAATATTTTAGATATGAAATGGGAGCCACCGTCACTAATGACAAGTCTTGGCACACCAAATCTAGGAAAGATTATGTTCTTAAAGAGCTTTATCACTACTCGCGTGTCATTTGTAGGAGAAGCTACAACCTCGATCCATTTGTAAACGTAATCGACAGCGACGAGTATGTACTGGTTACCAAAAGAAGGCGGAAATGGTCCCATGAAATCTATTCCCCACACGTCAAAGACTTCTACTTCTAGAATGCCCTTTTGAGGCATTTCATCACGTCTAGAGACGTTACCAGTGCGTTGACACCGGTCGCAATTTATAACCGCGATATGGACATCTTTCCATAGAGTAGGCCAAAAGAGGCCAGCTTGCAAAATCTTAGCACAAGTCTTTGAAGTGCTCGCATGCCCACCATAGGGCGCGGAATGACAATGAGAAATTATGTCTTCCACCTCATCTTTGGGTACACAACGACGGAAAATACCATTGGCGCCCCTCTTGAAGAGAAGTGGTTCGTCCCAATAATAGTGTTTAAGGTCGTGGAAGAATTTCTTCTTTTGTTGATAGGTTAGATCAGGTGGCAGTACTCCAGCTGCTAGATAGTTGACAAAGTCAGCATACCATGGCAGCGTGGTCTTAGTGTAAACATATTCTACCACTTCATTAGTTTCTGTATCAGTATAAGTTAAGGATTATTCTATTGTATTGCTTTCTAACTGGGCTAAGAGTCTTTCATAAGGGAAATCGTCATTAATAAGTACTTGGTCTGGTTGGATGTTTTCCATTCTCGACAGGTGGTCAGCTACTACATTTTCAGTGCCTTTCTTGTCCTTGATTTCCAAGTCGAATTCTTGTAGGAGTAGAATTCACCTCAGAAGCCTCAGTTTGGCGTCCTTTTTGCTTAATAGGTACCTGATTACGGCGTGATCGGTGTAGATGATTATTTTTGCTCCTACTAGGTAGGAACGAAATTTATCTAATGCGAACACGACAGCCAAGAGTTCCTTTTCTGTGGTAGCGTAGTTCATTTGTGCATGATCCAAGGTTCTACTGGCATAGTAGATTGCGTAAAGCTTTTTGTCCTTTCTTTGTCCTAGGACTGCACCTACAGCATAGTCACTCGCGTCGCACATGATTTCGAATGGTTTATTCCAATCTGGGAGTTGCATAATGGGTGCTGATATTAAAGCTTGCTTGAGTGTTTGAAATGTGTCCAAGCATTTGTCATCAAAGGCGAATTTAGCGTCTTTCATTAACAGTTAAGTTAGGGTTTGGTTATCTTAGAGAAATCTTTAATGAAACATCGGTAAAAAC
Source organism: Lathyrus tuberosus (assembly GCA_022829125.1). Classification (NCBI taxonomy): domain Eukaryota; kingdom Viridiplantae; phylum Streptophyta; class Magnoliopsida; order Fabales; family Fabaceae; genus Lathyrus; species Lathyrus tuberosus. Next base: position 6,088,441 of record JALAZF010000087.1, on the reverse strand, counting down.
CGGCGTGTCCTAAGAAACTTCTTATTTCTCTGACAGTTTTCGGTGGCTGGAGATTTTCTATTACTTCTATTTTTGCTTTGTCGACTTCGATTCCTCTGTCGGATACTATATGTCCTAGCACGATTCCTTGTCAGACCATGAAATGGTATTTTTCCCAATTCAGCACTAGGTTGACTTTTACACATCGTTCGAGTACCATTTCGAGGTTTGATAGACATCCTTCAAAACTTTCCCCACAGACAAAGAAATCGTCCATAAAAACTTCCATTATACCGTCTAAGAAGTCAGAGAAGATGAACATCATACATCTCTGAAATGTTGCGGGTGCGTTACATAATCCGAAAGGCATTCGCCGGTAGGCAAAGGTTCCATAGGGACATGTGAAAGTAGTCTTTTCTTGGTCGTCAGGATGGATAGGAATTTGGAAAAATCCTGAATATTCGTCTAAATAGCAAAAATGGGAGTGTTTAGCCAGACGTTCAAGCATTTGATCTATGAATGGTAAAGGGAAATGATCTTTACGAGTGGCTTTGTTTAGTTTTCTATAATCGATACACATTCTCCATCCGGTTTGAGTACGTTGTGCTACATATTCGCCTTTTTCATTATTGATGACTGTAACACCTCCTTTCTTGGGTACCACGTGAACTGGGCTAACCCATTCACTATCTGATATTGGGTATATGATTCTTGCTTCTAACAGCTTTTGTACTTCTTTCTTAACGACATCACTCAGAATGGGATTGATTCTCCTTTGATGTTCTCTAGAGGTTTTACAGTCTTCCTCAAGCATGATGCGATGCATACAGATAGAGGGACTTATTCCTTTCAAGTTTGAGATGTTATAGCCTAAGGCAGTCGGGTACTTTCTCAGGACATGCAATAATTTCTCGGTTTCTATTTATCCTAAGTCTGCGTTGACTATAATTGGTCGTTCGAGTTCTGTATCAGGGAATTCGTACCTTAGATCTTTGGGTAATGTTTTCAGTTCTACAGCTGGTTTCTTTGGGCAAGGCATAGGGTCAGGAGTGAGTGCGAGACATTCACTTAGATTATTATCTTGGTATTCACCATGCCAATTATCATCTTCAAAAATTGGTGGCATCGGAATTCTCAGCACTTCATAACACTTGTTTTGGTGTTTTTCCATTTCTTTAACGCATTCGTCAATTACATCTAGGAAGAAGCACGAATCTTCTATAGCAGGTGCTTTGAAAATTTTTGAGAGGATGAATTCTACTTTTTCCTCACCAACCTCGAAAGTCAGTTTTCCTTTTTTCACATCTATGATGGCTCCGACAGTAGCTAGGAATGGTCTTCCTAAAATGATAGGGATGTTTGAGTCTTCCTGGATGTCCATGATTATGAAATCTGTAGTAATATAGAATTGTCCTATACGTACTAGAACGTTTTCTAGCATTCCTAGAGGAAATTTCACTAATCTATCAGCTAGTTGTACAGACATTCTTGTTGGTCTCAGTTCTCCCATGTTGAGCCTTTTACAAATAGACAAGGGCATTAAACTGATGCTGGCTCCTAAATCACACAGGTCTTTGTCTATGACAAACTTTCCAATCACACATGGTATAGAGAAACTACCAGGATCTTTTAGCTTAGGAGGCATGTTGTTTTGGATTATAGCGCTACACTCTGCAGTAAGCATAACAATTTCAGTATCCTCGAGCTTTTTCTTATTAGTTAATATTTCTTTTAGGAACTTAGCGTATGAGGGCATTTGTGTGATTGCTTCTGTAAAAGGTATTGTGACATTTAATTATTTCAGAAGTTCAAAAAATTTCTTAAATTGGCCTATGTTTTTAGATTTAGCGAATCTTTGGGGATACGGGATAGGCGGTTTATAAGGCCGCGGAGGCACATATGGTTCTTCTTTCTCTTCGGCCTCTTTGCCATTATCTTCCTTCTCGTTTTCTTTTGGTTCGCCTTCCTTTTCAGACTCCTTACTAGGCTTTTGGTACATGGCTAGATTTTTTATTCTTGGGTCAGTGGGTCCTTCTAGTTCTGTTCCACTCCGAAGTGTTATAGCGTTTGCATGTCCCTTCGGATTAATTTGAGTTTGACCTGGAAGGGCCCCAGCTGGGGCAGCGGTAACTGCTTGTTGTTGAGCCACTTGCGAGATTTGTGTTTCTAACATTTTGTTGTGAGTGGTTAAAGCGTCAACCTTGTTGGCTAATTGTTTGATTTGCTCACCGGTGTGAACATTCTGGTTAAGGAACTCCTTGTTTTGTTGAGCTTGTGCAGCAATGAAGTTCTCCATCATAATTTCAAGGTTTGACTTCCTAGGAACATTGGGAACATTAGTAGCAGGTTTTTGATATCCTGGTGGCACAACAGGCGTTTGTCCAGGTGCATACAGAGCGTTATTATTCTTGTACGAAAAGTTTGGATGGTTCTTCCAACCAGGATTGTAGGTATTTGCATATGGGTTTCCTTGAGCATAATTCACTTGATCAGCGGAGACTCCTACTAAAATTTGGCATTCGGGGGCAGCATGTCTAGGTACTCCGCATAATTCGCAGTTTGGAGCTACGGCAACCACGGTGGCTGCGGGTGTTATGGTCAAGTTGTCTATCTTTTGAGCAAGGGCATCTACCTTAGCATGGACATGATCAAGACTACTAACTTCGTACATCCCACCTTTCGTTTGAGCTTTTTCCACTGGCGTTCTCTCACCTCCCCATTGGTAATGGTTTTGAGCCATGCTTTCGATGAGTTGATAGGCTTCGGTATAAGGTTTGTCCATAAGTGTACCACCAGCGGCGGCATCTATTGTCATTCTTGTATTGTACAAGAGACCATTGTAAAATGTATGGATGACTAACCAATCTTCAAGACCGTGATGCAGACACATCCTCATCATGTCTTTGTATCTCTCTCATGCATCGTAAAGAGACTCAGTATCTTTTTGTCGAAATCCATTAATTTGGGCTCTCAGCATAGCTATTTTGCTTGGTGGGAAATATTGTGCTAATAACACCTTTTTCAACTCATCCCACGTAGTGACGGAATTTGATGGCAAGGATTACAACAAAGCCCAAGCTCTGTCTCTTAATGAGAAAGGAAAAAGCCATAGTCTTATTGCGTCTGCAGTCACACCATTTGCCTTCACTGTGTCTGCGTACTGCACAAATTTGGTCAAATGTTCATTAGGATCGTCCGTAGGATTTCCAGAAAATTGATGTTGTTGTACGGCTGACAGCAATGAGGGTTTCAACTCGAAATCGTTCCGGTTGATAGTGGAGGTAGCAATGCTATTGTGTGGTTCTTGCTCAGATGGGGTAGCATAATACTTAAGAGGACGGTTCTGTGGTCCATCAGCCATGTTTCGTTCTTTGACTGGTTCAGGAGTATGAGCGAGAAGATCGGGAATATTATACTTGTGTTGATACTCAAGTATTTTGCGTCTTAAATGTAAGAAACGCTCTAATTCGGCGATTGGTGGTTGCAAGTCTTCGCTTTGTGAGCGAGTACTTGGCATACAATTGAGAAAAAGAAAAGGAAAATTTGTTGCCTTAGTCTATATTGCGCAACAAAGAATCGCAATATTGACTAAATCAAAGTCCCCGGCAGCGGCGCCAAAAACTTGATCGCGACTTTCTGAGTCTAACGGTTACTAACTGCAAGCGCACAGCCTATCGCATAGTAATAAAGATATCGATCCCACAGGGACTTGATAATCAACCTAGTGCTACGGTTTGCTACTGTGTTTAGCTAAGGCGAAGATGTTCTAGTTTTAAGTTCAAAAAGGGAAACTAAAGGGAATCTAATTTTTTTTAGAGTAAACTAGTTGATATTAGGATATCGGTACATAACTTAGTATACCATCGTGGATTCTATAAAACCTAAGCGTATAAAAATAAGTCACATTATATTTCTGTAGAAAATATTAGTTTAAAAGCTCTCGCCTCACACTCTCGTGGTTATTGCTTTGGACTATACTCCTAAATCATAACGTCTGCTCTCGCTAGCCCATCAGAGTTTAAAAATACTTTTTGAAAACTAATACAGTCTAATTAACTTTAAAGCGCTCTTGCTGTTTTTAAAACCAATGCCCGATTTCAGCTATCCGGTTAAAATCTCACACTCTCGTGGTCTTAATCCTAACCTTTGCTACCTTTTTACTCACGTAATAAAAGTCCAGTTTTAATAAAGAAATCGCGGCCATAAATTAAGTTGTTTATGGTTGTAGCTTGGAATTATCGAATCCATTCTGGTTACTTCATTACATACCGATAAATCGGATTTAGCTAGACATATAACTTAAAACAAACATGCATAAATATAAATTACAAAACAGTAAATTAAACATGGCAATGAGAAAACGATAATGCTATTATTAAGATAATGAATAAAAACCTGATAAATATGCAATCAGTTGGTTCTTGCAACCCTATGCCTACGTACCCTCAATTTGAAGGATCAGAGTAACCGTAGTTCACCTCCCCTATTCCTACCCCCTAATCCTATTCCCATTCCTAATCCTAAACCCAATCCACTATTTATACTCTTGGATAAAGAGTTCTATCCCTTAAATCTAGTGTTTATACTCCTAGATAAGGAGTTATATCCCTTAAATCCCTATCCATTATTTAGACTCTCAGAGGAAGAGTTTTATCCCTTAATCCTTTTATTTATACTCTCGGATATCAAGAGTGTTATCCCTAAATCCTTATCTCCTATCCCTTATTTAGGCTCTCGGACCAAGAGCTTTATCCCTTAATCCTTTTATTTATACTCTCGGATATCAAGAGTTCTATCCCTTATCCCATCCTTTATTTAGACTCTCGGACCAAGAGCTTTATCCCAAGTTAAAATCCCTTAAAGAAAAATTCCTTAAATATCCTTTTATCCCTAAAATTTGTAAAAATAAAAATCTTAAATTAATTAAAAAAAACTTATTCTAAATTGTAATTAAACCCTTTAAACCCTAATAAACTATCCCTTATCCCTTGTTTAATTGTTCCAACTTATCCCCTCACTAGATTATTATAGACTAATTAAAAATTAACCTAATTAATTGATAAACCAAAAAAAAATTTAATAATTAAATATTGATAGATAAATAAACCAACAAAATAATAATGACCCTAATTGATTTATCTAAATAGCAAATAGATAGATTAAACCCAAAAGTTGAAGTTGATCCAAAAATTAAGTAAATCAGAATGATTAAACTTAATCTAATAACCCTTTATAAAATCCTAATTATTAATTATAAATTTTATTGAACCCTAATTATCAAATAGATAAAATCAAAATTATCATTCAATTTAATTAAATAACTTCCCTAAAACCCTTAATCGTCATTTAGTTAATTAAATAAATAAAATCCAAATTAATTAATTAAAATAAAATCCAAATTAATATTATTAAGCTAACCCCCAATTTATTTAATTATCAAGAATAATTAAATTAAACTAAAAAAAATAAAGCTGGACCCCTTTGTTAAATAAACTCAATCATTTCTAAGAGACTTAGTTAGATAAAATAAACCCTTTCATTATTTTCAAGCAAGGCAAATATACAATAATTAAGCTCTAATTTTAATTATAAAGTTAATATTAAAAGCTAAGTATTTAAGATAAATGGACTCAAATTACCCCCCTAATTTAATTAAATAAATAAAACCTAATCATTATTGTAAAAATTTTGATTAGCCCTAATTACTTCAATGTTAACTTAATTAAATAAATTTAAATAAAACTCCAATTAAACAAATTATCACAGGAACCCTAATTACTTAAATTAATCCTAATTATTCCAAATTAAACCCTAATATAATTTTTTGTACAATTATCTAATATCTTGAGTTTTTCATTATCATCCAATTTTATATACTAATAAATTCTTATTTTAGCATAACCTATATAAATACTGCCAACAAATTATTATTATCTTTTTTATTTATAAATTGTTTACTAGTTTTAGTGACTACATAAATTAATCCATCTTAACCCCAAAAAAGAATTAATTTGAAACCCAAATGGAATAACAAGTGACATTTTTGTGTGTGTATTTTATATTAATTGATGAATGGTATTACTTGACTTTTCAACCAACCTAATGTGTTATTACCCTTTTTTATTAAAAAAAGAAAAAGTTGTGCATCAGACTCTATCTCTCTAAAGGTAAAGAATAGCAAGCATATAAAAACAACAACAATTCCAAGCAGCATGAATAAATTAAACAACGAAGCCAACATAAAAGTTACCGGATCTGGAGCCGATTTCGCGCGATGGTTGTTGCGATTGAAGGAGATGATGAGGTGAATTGCATCCAGTGGTGGCGATGTCTCTGACGGTGTGGCGTCGTCGGATTTTGGTGCTGGGCCAATCGGTCGTGTCGGTTATGTTGTGGAGATCGCGCGAGTTTTCGAAGCTTCATATTTTTCCCTTTCTTCTTCCGATTATCAGTGCTTTGTTTTTTTTATAGTTAGTTTTGTGGAATATGGTTATTGTTAGAAGCGGGTGGTTTGGCTTAAAATTATGTTGTTGAAATTGTGAAGGCTTGTTAGTGGCATGGTAGATTGAAGATGGTGGTGGTATGAGAGCAGAATTTCCTTCGGCAAAAATTCGTGAGAGAGGTTATTTGTGTGAGGGATGAACTATGTACGTGGTGTAGTGTGGATTAGGATTAGTTGTATGTACGACCCCCCTCTCACCAAATTTTTATCTCTATTTATAACCTAAAAAATAGGTTAGGAGAAATAAATTGGAATTATTTGAAATTTATGAGGATTTGATTTATTATTGATTTGAGATTTAACTTTTTTATTGTGATTGATATTTGGCTCAAATTTGTTTGTGATTCACGGTTAATTTCAGCAAGTTTGGATGGGATTGAAGTTAAGAAACTTGATTGCATACGGAAAGTTTATTATTTAATAATTCTTAATAATTCCCAATGCTAAAATGAGTTTATTAGAAATAAAATATTTTCAACCTAGAATGCACCATGGATATGTAATTAACTTTGGATGGATTTAGTGAATATTTTCTATGATATTTCCTATAACTCACGTACATTCTAGAATGAAGTTATAAGGGAGTTAAATTTTTTAATAATTACTTCTTAATAATTAATTCCTAATAATTAAAACTTAATAACTTAAATAAAAACCTTAAATAACAATTATACACTAATACTAATAATAATAATATTACTAATTTAAAATAAAGGTCACTCTAAAAATGAACAAAACTCACCCCTAATATACTTAAACTCTTATTTAAATTAGATAAGTTAAATCTATTAACAATAAACCCCATTTAAAATATGTAAAATATTTTAAATGACTTGATTCTCCAATAATCCTAATGCACTAATATACCCCAACTAAAAAAATGGATTAGAACTCAATCTCCCCAAAAAAATACTACTAAAATGACAGAATTATTAATTAGGTTAAATAAATAAAACCAGCTAAGTACATTAATCATGAAAATACACCCCCTCGTATATTCTAAAATTAATCTAGAAGTACCAATGTCCTAAAAGCCCGTAATGATATGTGTTATAGAAACCCAAAAATTCAAGCAATACCCCTAATAGCATGAAATCCTAAAATAGTAATAGTTTTAAACCCTGTAAACTGCTGGTCAAAATTTAGGGTACTACAGTTGCCCCTATTTAATCGTCTTCGAATCAGAAAGATGATGTCGATGAGCCTTCCTCCTTTTGAGGAGGAGACGATTAAATACAAAAAGAACCTTAATTTTGACTGCAGAGTCTAATAGGTGCTACGTCGATATCCCAAAATCCCTGGTTAAACCCTTGGCGAAATACCCGGTTAAACCCCTTGATAAGTACCTTTTCGAGAAACCCCTTTTTGATAAAACCTATTGACACAACAGTGACACCCCTAGGTAGAATCCTTTGATGACAAACCCAATAAACCCTCCTTTCTTTTTTAATTATGAACAAAAACCCTTTTGGATGAAAAATCCTTAGATAGAATTTTTTGTAGAACCCCTGATAAATCCCTGAATTTGATAGAACCCCTGTAACGTTTCTCGATGGAACCCCTAAAAATCTGGTAGACCCCTTTTGGTAAATCCCTGTGTAGAATGTTCGATGTAAACCCTTTGATAGAACCCCTTGATGAAATCCCTAGATGATGAAAAATCCCTGGATAGGAATTTTTGTAGAACCCCTGATAAATTCCTTGATGAAATCCCTTGATGATGAAAAATCCCTGTATAGGAATTTTTGTAGAACCCCTGATAAATTCCTTGGAAAAAAATTAAAAATTCTTTGATAAAATCCCATGAGGAAAAAGAACCTCGATAAACCCTTGATAAAACCCTTAGAGGAAACCTTTAAATGAAACCCTGGATATAATCCCTCTGATAAAAACTAATGAAAAATCCTATTGAAACCCTCGACAAAACCCTTAATGGAACCCTAGATAAAAACCCTTAGATAATTGAAGAAACACGATACCTTATGAAAGCCATGTTGCCAAGTTGGGGATTAAACCCCTAAGAGTAGTTATGCACCTTATGTATGTATGCATGAGTGCATGTATGTATGTTCATGCATGTATGCTCATGTATGTATGTGATGTTATGTTATATATGCATGATTAGATGCTAGAGCGTAGCGACATAATTAATGCATGACAATGATTTGAATGTTTCCATAAGTGCCCCAGTGCTGAGTGTCCCCATGATATTTGTTAATTGATATGGTAGGGTGTGTTGAGCTAGCCTGATATCCCAATACTCGTTTTGAACCCTAGCGATTGTTGATGTAGGACAGAGCTTGCATGTGCCTCTTGGAAGTATGAAGAGGGTTTGCCCTTGATTGTTTGAGTTTCACAGGATTACGCCTGAAAAGGACCTCAGATCCCACCATGCCTTGATACGACCTTGAGATGAACTGTCCTAATATTTCAACCTTGGAAAATATGCCCCAGATTTTGAATCCTCAAAAGGTATGCCCCTTAATTAATTGGGTATGGAGGAGTGGCTTGAAAAGGAACTTGGATCCTGCCATGCTATGATATGACCTTAATATGAACTGCCCCATTATCATGTCTTCTTCCCTGATTAGATGACTCCTAGAGTGATTGGCCTCAATGCACCCTTGAGTTGGCGTGCCCCAGCGTGAACCTCTTGAAAAGTCCACCCCTTATCATTAGAGTCGTGGAGGTGACTCAGCATCAGTGTGTCAAGTCTTGGGATGCTTTGCTCCTAGTTAGTAGGATCTCCAGATAATATGCTCCTATGATCATTAGGATTTGCCCCTTGATTGGGAGGATCCTTATGTGACTTGCCCCTAGTCCGAAATTCCTTGAAATGATATGCCCCTGATTAGACCATTATTGATATTTCCTTGGTGCTAAGTATTGATTTGCGAATAAAATTATTCCCTTTGAAAAGTAATTCTAACTCAATGCTCATGCAAGTTTTGAAATCGAGAAAATAATTTAAGGCGTATACAGATGATATTTGTTCATAAGGCTGGCACAAATGAAGATGTGAGAATATGGTTAGCGATGTTCCAACAAACATTCGGATTCGGAGTCAGTTTAACAACGACTTTGCCGAGTATGCTTTTATAGTGCCCCTAGCTTCAATTAGGACTTTTATATGTTGTAACGTGGTCTGGTTCACGGTTTAAGAAACAAAGGATACAAGGCTCAAAATTTGAAATTTAACCCACCCCATTCTCCTTGATGTTCTCCATTCCTAAATCCAATTAACCCAACAGACGCGTTCTTCCTGCAAAAGAACCTTTTCAGTCACGGTGATTAAAAGGTATACTGGTTTAAGCACCCGATGAGATTTTTTTTGGTGCAGTCACTCACTCCTGTTTATAAGATTGTTCCATATTTTCCTTTTTCTTTGCTTTTAATCCCTTATTTTTGCATGGACCAATTCTTTTGAGTTTGTGGTCCATCGGGATACCCTAATTTTTGCCTAAGTCAAAGTCCACTGTTTTTCAGTTTTTTCCTTTTCCTCTTGACTTAGCGGGCTTTTTCCCCTTTTTTTTTGGAACAATTCTTGAGTGATTTGCTTTTGACTTAGAAATGGTGTGACTGTCATATTAGATATTATAAGCTATTATCCCTTTTGCTTCCTCAATGTTGGATGGTGTGAGGAAGAAGATGTGCTTTAAACCCTTTGTTTGGATTGACTGATTCTCTTGAGATCAGAATGCATCGTTGAGTAAATTGAAATCTACCCTGCCCCTGGTTAATATTAAAGTTTTTTTTTTAAATAGAAAGAACGCCAACTTCTGGCTCGAGGGGGTTGACTACGGATTAACTCCTTATTCCTCCAGTGTTTGGGAAGTGAAACAATGCCTTACATCGTCAGCCGGGTCTTACTATTAAAGCATACATCAGCAAATTCGTTTGTTTATTACATCCTTCTCCTCCTAAGTTTGTTAATGGTGAAGAAGTGAAATGGAAAAGCTTTGATTTTTTTTTTTTGCAAATGATGGCATAGAAGAGAGTGTAAACGAATGGATTGATTCCAAAAATATGCATGCTCGTTTTATTAAAATTACTTATCAAAGAGTACAACTTTTAGGTACAAGCAACACTTAGCAAAAAAGGAAATTACAACTGGAAATGATAAAGGCTATTGATCCTAGGGATGAGCTTCCTTGTTGATCCACCGAATTTAGGAGACACTTCTTGAAGTCCTTGCACTTTGTCAACATAAGGGTGACCTCTCACCAATGGGGACTCCTCCTTTGAAAGTCGACTGCATGTTCCTCCATAACTTCCTGAGATATCCTTTGATTTTGTTTTGTAAGTATCGAGAAACCTTTTAGCTCTTGGTAATTGGATAAGGGCGAAAGCGGAAAGGATATGCATATGTATGTGTATGTATGCAAATGCATAAAAATGCATGAGATATGCAAAAAGACTTTTTTTTATGCAATGCAAGTGTCACATTAGGATGGTGACAGATGAAAAGGAACCCTTACGGGTTTAGAGGTAGTTATGTACATAGGGAACCTTTATCTAGGAAGGTTCCCTAGGGATAATGATTGGTAAGGGAAACTTAAACTGATTTGAGATGCGTAAGGTAAAATGCAAGCATGACCTAGCTTAGGTAGGTTCCCTATAATTTGGTTAGATCTAAGTTTAGACTACCCAATCCCCTCACATGTGGGTCAAAAAATTGGACAGCATAACGACCCCAAAATGTGTAGACTATACCCTTGTTTTACCATGAGAAGGAGCAAGCCTTCCTACGGCAATCCTTCGGGATAAGTCTTATTTGGGGTAGGAGCCTAGTAACAACCCTTGAGGGTTGAATGCATAGGGTCTCCATAATTGGTGTGGGGTAGGTTAAGGTTCTCAGAGTCACGGACCACATCCAAATCATTCCACTACGAGAGGGGCTAGCCCTTTCGTGAGGACGACTTTGGAAGGATCTACTCTGAGTGTGGCATCAATGCATTTTAGGGGACGTTGCGTCCCCCGCAAAAACATTTCCGTTCCACTTTAGGTTCTAGGGTTATCCTCCAAGCTTTGGGTTTTAGCTTCACTCCCTTTTTTTTATGTCCCAATCCCTTGCATGATAATACAAAAAACAAAATGTTAAATAAATAAATATATGAAATAAAAATAAATAAATAACAATAAAAAAATAAAAAAACCAAAATAACATCCAAGACAAACAAATCCCTAAATCCTAAGGCTAGGATTGACTCTCGCTAGGAAGGAATCCCCAGCAGAGTCGCCAGCTGTCGCGGCCGGCAAAAATTTTCGAGTCGCCACCATATTTTTTAAGGAAAATAATGATAAACCTACAAAATCCTTAATCCTAAGGTAGAAATTCCTACGGTTCGGGAGTCGGTTAAGTGAAGGGAAGGTGTTAGGCACCTCTCACTTCCATTGTACTCAATGGGATCCACCTTTGAATTTAGGGTATATTTGTTTGTCTAAGTTATTGGAAAACCTACGTTTTTTATTAATTATACTCGCTAGGGTTGGTTTGCAACCCTATGCCTACGTACCCTCAATTTGAAGGATCAGAGTAACCGTAGTTCACGTCCCCTATTCCTACCCCCTAATCCTATTCCCATTCCTAATCCTAAACCCAATCCACTATTTATACTCTTGGATAAAGAGTTCTATCCCTTAAATCTAGTGTTTATACTCCTAGATAAGGAGTTATATCCCTTAAATCCCTTAAATCCCTATCCATTATTTAGACTCTCGGAGGAAGAGTTTTATCCCTTAATCCTTTTATTTATACTCTTGGATATCAAGAGTGTTATCCCTAAATCCTTATCCCCTATCCCTTATTTAGGCTCTCGGACCAAGAGCTTTATCCCTTAATCCTTTTATTTATACTCTCGGATATCAAGAGTTCTATCTCTTATCCCATCCTTTATTTAGGCTCTCGGACCAAGAGCTTTATCCCAAGTTAAAATCCCTTAAAGAAAAATTCCTTAAATATCCTTTTATCCCTAAAATTTGTAAAAATAAAAATCTTAAATTAATTAAAAAAACTTATTCTAAATTGTAATTAAACCCTTTAAACCCTAATAAACTATCCCTTATCCCTTGTTTAATTGCTCCAACTTATCCCCTCACTAGATTATTATAGACTAATTAAAAATTAACCTAATTAATTGATAAACTAAAAAAAAATCAATAATTAAATATTGATAGATAAATAAACCAACAAAATAATAATGACCCTAATTGATTTATCTAAATAGCAAATAGATAGATTAAACCCAAAAGTTGAAGTTGATCCAAAAATTAAGTAAATCAGAATGATTAAACTTAATCTAATAACCCTTTATAAAATCCTAATTATTAATTATAAATTTTATTGAACCCTAATTATCAAATAGATAAAATCAAAATTATTATTCAATTTAATTAAATAACTTACCTAAAACCCTTGATTGTCATTTAGTTAATTAAATAAATAAAATCCAAATTAATTAATTAAAATAAAATCCAAATTAATATTATTAAGCTAACCCCCAATTTATTTAAGTATCAAGAATAATTAAATTAAACTAAAAAAAATAAAGCTGGACCCCTTTGTTAAATAAACTCAATCATTTCTAAGAGACTTAGTTAGATAAAATAAACCCTTTCATTATTTTCAAGCAAGGCAAATATACAATAATTAAGCTCTAATTTTAATTATAAAGTTAATATTAAAAGCTAAGTATTTAAGATAAATGAACTCAAATTATCCCCCTAATTTAATTAAATAAATAAAACCCAATGATTATTGTAAAAAATTTGATTAGCCCTAATTACTTCAATGTTAACTTAATTAAATAAATTTAAATAAAATTCCAATTAAACAAATTATCACAGGAACCCTAATTACTTAAATTAATCCTAATTATTCCAAATTAAACCCTAATATAATTGTTTGTACAATTATCTAATATCTTAAGTTTTTCATTATCATCCAATTTTATATACAAATAAATTCTTATTTTAGCATAACCTATATAAATACTGCCAACAAATTATTATTATCTTTTTTATTTATAAATTGTTTACTAGTTTTAGTGACTACATAAATTAATCCATCTTAACCCCAAAAAAGAATTAATTTGAAACCCAAATGGAATAACAAGTGACATTTTTGTGTGTGTATTTTATATTAATTGATGAATGGTATTACTTGACTTTTCAACCAACCTAATGTGTTATTACCCTTTTTTATTAAAAAAAGAAAAAGTTGTGCATCAGACTCTATCTCTCTAAAGGTAAAGAATAGCAAGCATATAAAAACAACAACAATTCCAAGCAGCATGAATAAATTAAACAACGAAGCCAACATAAAAGTTACCGGATCTGGAGCCGATTTCGCGCGATGGTTGTTGCGATTGAAGGAGATGATGAGGTGAATTGCATCCAGTGGTGGCGATGTCTCTGACGGTGTGGCGTCGTCGGATTTTGGTGCTGGGCCAATCGGTCGTGTCGGTTATGTTGTGGAGATCGCGCGAGTTTTCGAAGCTTCATATTTTTCCCTTTCTTCTTCCGATTATCAGTGCTTTGTTTTTTTTATAGTTAGTTTTGTGGAATATGGTTATTGTTAGAAGCGGGTGGTTTGGCTTAAAATTATGTTGTTGAAATTGTGAAGGCTTGTTAGTGGCATGGTAGATTAAAGATGGTGGTGGTATGAGAGCAGAATTTCCTTCGGCAAAAATTCGTGAGAGAGGTTATTTGTGTGAGGGATGAACTATGTACGTGGTGTAGTGTGGATTAGGATTAGTTGTATGTACGACCCCCCTCTCACCAAATTTTTATCTCTATTTATAACCTAAAAAATAGGTTAGGAGAAATAAATTGGAATTATTTGAAATTTATGAGGATTTGATTTATTATTGATTTGAGATTTAACTTTTTTATTGTGATTGATATTTGGCTCAAATTTGTTTGTGATTCACGGTTAATTTCAGCAAGTTTGGATGGGATTGAAGTTAAGAAACTTGATTGCATACGGAAAGTTTATTATTTAATAATTCTTAATAATTCCCAATGCTAAAATGAGTTTATTAGAAATAAAATATTTTCAACCTAGAATGCACCATGGATATGTAATTAACTTTGGATGGATTTAGTGAATATTTTCTATGATATTTCCTATAACTCACGTACATTCTAGAATGAAGTTATAAGGGAGTTAAATTTTTTAATAATTACTTCTTAATAATTAATTCCTAATAATTAAAACTTAATAACTTAAATAAAAACCTTAAATAACAATTATACACTAATACTAATAATAATAATATTACTAATTTAAAATAAAGGTCACTCTAAAAATGAACAAAACTCACCCCTAATATACTTAAACTCTTATTTAAATTAGATAAGTTAAATCTATTAACAATAAACCCCATTTAAAATATGTAAAATATTTTAAATGACTTGATTCTCCAATAATCCTAATGCACTAATATACCCCAACTAAAAAAATGGATTAGAACTCAATCTCCCCAAAAAAATACTACTAAAATGACAGAATTATTAATTAGGTTAAATAAATAAAACCAGCTAAGTACATTAATCATGAAAATACACCCCCTCGTATATTCTAAAATTAATCTAGAAGTACCAATGTCCTAAAAGCCCGTAATGATATGTGTTATAGAAACCCAAAAATTCAAGCAATACCCCTAATAGCATGAAATCCTAAAATAGTAATAGTTTTAAACCCTGTAAACTGCTGGTCAAAATTTAGGGTACTACAGTTGCCCCTATTTAATCGTCTTCGAATCAGAAAGATGATGTCGATGAGCCTTCCTCCTTTTGAGGAGGAGACGATTAAATACAAAAAGAACCTTAATTTTGACTGCAGAGTCTAATAGGTGCTACGTCGATATCCCAAAATCCCTGGTTAAACCCTTGGCGAAATACCCGGTTAAACCCCTTGATAAGTACCTTTTCGAGAAACCCCTTTTTGATAAAACCTATTGACACAACAGTGACACCCCTAGGTAGAATCCTTTGATGACAAACCCAATAAACCCTCCTTTCTTTTTTAATTATGAACAAAAACCCTTTTGGATGAAAAATCCTTAGATAGAATTTTTTGTAGAACCCCTGATAAATCCCTGAATTTGATAGAACCCCTGTAACGTTTCTCGATGGAACCCCTAAAAATCTGGTAGACCCCTTTTGGTAAATCCCTGTGTAGAATGTTCGATGTAAACCCTTTGATAGAACCCCTTGATGAAATCCCTAGATGATGAAAAATCCCTGGATAGGAATTTTTGTAGAACCCCTGATAAATTCCTTGATGAAATCCCTTGATGATGAAAAATCCCTGTATAGGAATTTTTGTAGAACCCCTGATAAATTCCTTGGAAAAAAATTAAAAATTCTTTGATAAAATCCCATGAGGAAAAAGAACCTCGATAAACCCTTGATAAAACCCTTAGAGGAAACCTTTAAATGAAACCCTGGATATAATCCCTCTGATAAAAACTAATGAAAAATCCTATTGAAACCCTCGACAAAACCCTTAATGGAACCCTAGATAAAAACCCTTAGATAATTGAAGAAACACGATACCTTATGAAAGCCATGTTGCCAAGTTGGGGATTAAACCCCTAAGAGTAGTTATGCACCTTATGTATGTATGCATGAGTGCATGTATGTATGTTCATGCATGTATGCTCATGTATGTATGTGATGTTATGTTATATATGCATGATTAGATGCTAGAGCGTAGCGACATAATTAATGCATGACAATGATTTGAATGTTTCCATAAGTGCCCCAGTGCTGAGTGTCCCCATGATATTTGTTAATTGATATGGTAGGGTGTGTTGAGCTAGCCTGATATCCCAATACTCGTTTTGAACCCTAGCGATTGTTGATGTAGGACAGAGCTTGCATGTGCCTCTTGGAAGTATGAAGAGGGTTTGCCCTTGATTGTTTGAGTTTCACAGGATTACGCCTGAAAAGGACCTCAGATCCCACCATGCCTTGATACGACCTTGAGATGAACTGTCCTAATATTTCAACCTTGGAAAATATGCCCCAGATTTTGAATCCTCAAAAGGTATGCCCCTTAATTAATTGGGTATGGAGGAGGGGCTTGAAAAGGAACTTGGATCCTGCCATGCTATGATATGACCTTAATATGAACTGCCCCATTATCATGTCTTCTCCCCTGATTAGATGACTCCTAGAGTGATTGGCCTCAATGCACCCTTGAGTTGGCGTGCCCCAGCGTGAACCTCTTGAAAAGTCCACCCCTTATCATTAGAGTCGTGGAGGTGACTCAGCATCAGTGTGTCAAGTCTTGGGATGCTTTGCTCCTAGTTAGTAGGATCTCCAGATAATATGCTCCTATGATCATTAGGATTTGCCCCTTGATTGGGAGGATCCTTATGTGACTTGCCCCTAGTCCGAAATTCCTTGAAATGATATGCCCCTGATTAGACCATTATTGATATTTCCTTGGTGCTAAGTATTGATTTGCGAATAAAATTATTCCCTTTGAAAAGTAATTCTAACTCAATGCTCATGCAAGTTTTGAAATCGAGAAAATAATTTAAGGCGTATACAGATGATATTTGTTCATAAGGCTGGCACAAATGAAGATGTGAGAATATGGTTAGCGATGTTCCAACAAACATTCGGATTCGGAGTCAGTTTAACAACGACTTTGCCGAGTATGCTTTTATAGTGCCCCTAGCTTCAATTAGGACTTTTATATGTTGTAACGTGGTCTGGTTCACGGTTTAAGAAACAAAGGATACAAGGCTCAAAATTTGAAATTTAACCCACCCAATTCTCCTTGATGTTCTCCATTCCTAAATCCAATTAACCCAACAGACGCGTTCTTCCTGCAAAAGAACCTTTTCAGTCACGGTGATTAAAAGGTATACTGGTTTAAGCACCCGATGAGATTTTTTTTGGTGCAGTCACTCACTCCTGTTTATAAGATTGTTCCATATTTTCCTTTTTCTTTGCTTTTAATCCCTTATTTTTTGCATGGACCAATTCTTTTGAGTTTGTGGTCCATCGGGATACCCTAATTTTTGCCTAAGTCAAAGTCCACTGTTTTTCAGTTTTTTCCTTTTCCTCTTGACTTAGCGGGCTTTTTCCCCTTTTTTTTTGGAACAATTCTTGAGTGATTTGCTTTTGACTTAGAAATGGTGTGACTGCCATATTAGATATTATAAGCTATTATCCCTTTTGCTTCCTCAATGTTGGATGGTGTGAGGAAGAAGATGTGCTTTAAACCCTTTGTTTGGATTAACTGATTCTCTTGAGATCAGAATGCATCGTTGAGTAAATTGAAATCTACCCTGCCCCTGGTTAATATTAAGGTTTTTTTTTTAAATAGAAAGAACGCCAACTTCTGGCTCGAGGGGGTTGACTACGGATTAACTCCTTATTCCTCCAGTGTTTGGGAAGTGAAACAATGCCTTACATCGTCAGCCGGGTCTTACTATTAAAGCATACATCAGCAAATTCGTTTGTTTATTACATCCTTCTCCTCCTAAGTTTGTTAATGGTGAAGAAGTGAAATGGAAAAGCTTTGATTTTTTTTTTTTGCAAATGATGGCATAGAAGAGAGTGTAAACGAATGGATTGATTCCAAAAATATGCATGCTCGTTTTATTAAAATTACTTATCAAAGAGTACAACTTTTAGGTACAAGCAACACTTAGCAAAAAAGGAAATTACAACTGGAAATGATAAAGGCTATTGATCCTAGGGATGAGCTTCCTTGTTGATCCACCGAATTTAGGAGACACTTCTTGAAGTCCTTGCACTTTGTCAACATAAGGGTGACCTCTCACCAATGGGGACTCCTCCTTTGAAAGTCGACTGCATGTTCCTCCATAACTTCCTGAGATATCCTTTGATTTTGTTTTGTAAGTATCGAGAAACCTTTTAGCTCTTGGTAATTGGATAAGGGCGAAAGCGGAAAGGATATGCATATGTATGTGTATGTATGCAAATGCATAAAAATTCATGAGATATGCAAAAAGACTTTTTTTTATGCAATGCAAGTGTCACATTAGGATGGTGACAGATGAAAAGGAACCCTTACGGGTTTAGAGGTAGTTATGTACATAGGGAACCTTTATCTAGGAAGGTTCCCTAGGGATAATGATTGGTAAGGGAAACTTAAACTGATTTGAGATGCGTAAGGTAAAATGCAAGCATGACCTAGCTTAGGTAGGTTCCCTATAATTTGGTTAGATCTAAGTTTAGACTACCCAATCCCCTCACATGTGGGTCAAAAAATTGGACAGCATAACGACCCCAAAATGTGTAGACTATACCCTTGTTTTACCATGAGAAGGAGCAAGCCTTCCTACGGCAATCCTTCGGGATAAGTCTTATTTGGGGTAGGAGCCTAGTAACAACCCTTGAGGGTTGAATGCATAGGGTCTCCATAATTGGTGTGGGGTAGGTTAAGGTTCTCAGAGTCACGGACCACATCCAAATCATTCCACTACGAGAGGGGCTAGCCCTTTCGTGAGGACGACTTTGGAAGGATCTACTCTGAGTGTGGCATCAATGCATTTTAGGGGACGTTGCGTCCCCCGCAAAAACATTTCCGTTCCACTTTAGGTTCTAGGGTTATCCTCCAAGCTTTGGGTTTTAGCTTCACTCCCTTTTTTTTATGTCCCAATCCCTTGCATGATAATACAAAAAACAAAATGTTAAATAAATAAATATATGAAATAAAAATAAATAAATAACAATAAAAAAATAAAAAAACCAAAATAACATCCAAGACAAACAAATCCCTAAATCCTAAGGCTAGGATTGACTCTCGCTAGGAAGGAATCCCCAGCAGAGTCGCCAGCTGTCGCGGCCGGCAAAAATTTTCGAGTCGCCACCATATTTTTTAAGGAAAATAATGATAAACCTACAAAATCCTTAATCCTAAGGTAGAAATTCCTACGGTTCGGGAGTCGGTTAAGTGAAGGGAAGGTGTTAGGCACCTCTCACTTCCATTGTACTCAATGGGATCCACCTTTGAATTTAGGGTATATTTGTTTGTCTAAGTTATTGGAAAACCTACGTTTTTTATTAATTATACTCGCTAGGGTTGGTTTGCAACCCTATGCCTACGTACCCTCAATTTGAAGGATCAGAGTAACCGTAGTTCACGTCCCCTATTCCTACCCCCTAATCCTATTCCCATTCCTAATCCTAAACCCAATCCACTATTTATACTCTTGGATAAAGAGTTCTATCCCTTAAATCTAGTGTTTATACTCCTAGATAAGGAGTTATATCCCTTAAATCCCTATCCATTATTTAGACTCTCGGAGGAAGAGTTTTATCCCTTAATCCTTTTATTTATACTCTTGGATATCAAGAGTGTTATCCCTAAATCCTTATCCCCTATCCCTTATTTAGGCTCTCGGACCAAGAGCTTTATCCTTTAATCCTTTTATTTATACTCTCGGATATCAAGAGTTCTATCTCTTATCCCATCCTTTATTTAGGCTCTCGGACCAAGAGCTTTATCCCAAGTTAAAATCCCTTAAAGAAAAATTCCTTAAATATCCTTTTATCCCTAAAATTTGTAAAAATAAAAATCTTAAATTAATTAAAAAAACTTATTCTAAATTGTAATTAAACCCTTTAAACCCTAATAAACTATCCCTTATCCCTTGTTTAATTGTTCCAACTTATCCCCTCACTAGATTATTATAGACTAATTAAAAATTAACCTAATTAATTGATAAACTAAAAAAAATCAATAATTAAATATTGATAGATAAATAAACCAACAAAATAATAATGACCCTAATTGATTTATCTAAATAGCAAATAGATAGATTAAACCCAAAAGTTGAAGTTGATCCAAAAATTAAGTAAATCAGAATGATTAAACTTAATCTAATAACCCTTTATAAAATCCTAATTATTAATTATAAATTTTATTGAACCCTAATTATCAAATAGATAAAATCAAAATTATCATTCAATTTAATTAAATAACTTACCTAAAACCCTTAATCGTCATTTAGTTAATTAAATAAATAAAATCCAAATTAATTAATTAAAATAAAATCCAAATTAATATTATTAAGCTAACCCCCAATTTATTTAATTATCAAGAATAATTAAATTAAACTAAAAAAAATAAAGCTGGACCCCTTTGTTAAATAAACTCAATCATTTCTAAGAGACTTAGTTAGATAAAATAAACCCTTTCATTATTTTCAAGCAAGGCAAATATACAATAATTAAGCTCTAATTTTAATTATAAAGTTAATATTAAAAGCTAAGTATTTAAGATAAATGAACTCAAATTATCCCCCTAATTTAATTAAATAAATAAAACCCAATGATTATTGTAAAAAATTTGATTAGCCCTAATTACTTCAATGTTAACTTAATTAAATAAATTTAAATAAAATTCCAATTAAACAAATTATCACAGGAACCCTAATTACTTAAATTAATCCTAATTATTCCAAATTAAACCCTAATATAATTGTTTGTACAATTATCTAATATCTTAAGTTTTTCATTATCATCCAATTTTATATACAAATAAATTCTTATTTTAGCATAACCTATATAAATACTGCCAACAAATTATTATTATCTTTTTTATTTATAAATTGTTTACTAGTTTTAGTGACTACATAAATTAATCCATCTTAACCCCAAAAAAGAATTAATTTGAAACCCAAATGGAATAACAAGTGACATTTTTGTGTGTGTATTTTATATTAATTGATGAATGGTATTACTTGACTTTTCAACCAACCTAATGTGTTATTACCCTTTTTTATTAAAAAAAGAAAAAGTTGTGCATCAGACTCTATCTCTCTAAAGGTAAAGAATAGCAAGCATATAAAAACAACAACAATTCCAAGCAGCATGAATAAATTAAACAACGAAGCCAACATAAAAGTTACCGGATCTGGAGCCGATTTCGCGCGATGGTTGTTGCGATTGAAGGAGATGATGAGGTGAATTGCATCCAGTGGTGGCGATGTCTCTGACGGTGTGGCGTCGTCGGATTTTGGTGCTGGGCCAATCGGTCGTGTCGGTTATGTTGTGGAGATCGCGCGAGTTTTCGAAGCTTCATATTTTTCCCTTTCTTCTTCCGATTATCAGTGCTTTGTTTTTTTTATAGTTAGTTTTGTGGAATATGGTTATTGTTAGAAGCGGGTGGTTTGGCTTAAAATTATGTTGTTGAAATTGTGAAGGCTTGTTAGTGGCATGGTAGATTAAAGATGGTGGTGGTATGAGAGCAGAATTTCCTTCGGCAAAAATTCGTGAGAGAGGTTATTTGTGTGAGGGATGAACTATGTACGTGGTGTAGTGTGGATTAGGATTAGTTGTATGTACGACCCCCCTCTCACCAAATTTTTATCTCTATTTATAACCTAAAAAATAGGTTAGGAGAAATAAATTGGAATTATTTGAAATTTATGAGGATTTGATTTATTATTGATTTGAGATTTAACTTTTTTATTGTGATTGATATTTGGCTCAAATTTGTTTGTGATTCACGGTTAATTTCAGCAAGTTTGGATGGGATTGAAGTTAAGAAACTTGATTGCATACGGAAAGTTTATTATTTAATAATTCTTAATAATTCCCAATGCTAAAATGAGTTTATTAGAAATAAAATATTTTCAACCTAGAATGCACCATGGATATGTAATTAACTTTGGATGGATTTAGTGAATATTTTCTATGATATTTCCTATAACTCACGTACATTCTAGAATGAAGTTATAAGGGAGTTAAATTTTTTAATAATTACTTCTTAATAATTAATTCCTAATAATTAAAACTTAATACCTTAAATAAAAACCTTAAATAACAATTATACACTAATACTAATAATAATAATATTACTAATTTAAAATAAAGGTCACTCTAAAAATGAACAAAACTCACCCCTAATATACTTAAACTCTTATTTAAATTAGATAAGTTAAATCTATTAACAATAAACCCCATTTAAAATATGTAAAATATTTTAAATGACTTAATCCTCCAATAATCCTAATGCACTAATATACCCCAACTAAAAAAATGGATTAGAACTCAATCTCCCCAAAAAAATACTACTAAAATGACAGAATTATTAATTACGTTAAATAAATAAAACCAGCTAAGTACATTAATCCTGAAAATACACCCCCTCGTACATTCTAAAATTAATCTAGAAGTACCAATGTCCTAAAAGCCCATAATGATATGTGTTATAGAAACCCAAAAATTCAAGCAATACCCCTAATAGCATGAAATCCTAAAATAGTAATAGTTTTAAACCCTGTAAACTGCTGGTCAAAATTTAGGGTACTACAGGAGGGTCAGGTTGAGGTATGGTGGGAGAATTAGAAGGAAGAGAGGAAGAGCTAGTAGAGGTAGGCTGGTCATTATCAGTATTAGGATCAAGATTGATTGTGGATGAGCTAGAAGAGATAGGATGAGTTGAATCAGAAATGTAAGGGAAATCAAATTTAGATGTAGGTTGAGAAAGAGGTTGAGGGGTAGAAGTAGAAGAAGAGGAATGACTTTGCTGGTAAGGAAACATAGTTCAAAAAATGTAACATCTCTTGACAGGAAAATTTCTTTGAAATGTAAATAAAAAAGGATGTAACCCTTAACTCCAATTTTGAATCCTAGATAGATACATTTTCTAGACCTGGAATCAAGCTTCTTTCTATGAGTGTGTAATGTGGAGGCAAAGCACAAAGAACCAAAAACTCTAAGAGAAGTAAATTCAGGTTGCTGACCATTCAAAACAAGATATGGTGACTTGTTGTGTATGAAAGGTGTGGGGAGTCTATTAATAAGGTGAATGGCATGGCTGACAGCAAATGACAAAAAAAGTTTAGGAAGATGAGCCGGAAAAATAATAGCCCTAGTAATGGCAAGAATATGTTGATGCTTCCTCTCAACAATACCATTTTGTTGAGGGGTAGCAACACAAGAAGTGTGGTGAAGTATGCCATGAACCTGATAATAATCTTTAAGCATGAACTCACAACCATTATCAGTTCTAATGCACTTAACAGATTTGTTGTATTGAGTAAGAGCCATGGAAACAAAGTTTTTAATAAGGGAAGAAGTTTCAGCTTTAGTGTGCATGAGGAATATCCAAGTGAAATGACTTTTATCATCTACTACAGTTAGAAAGTATTTGTGACCTTGAATAGAAGGAACAGATAGTGGACCTCAAATATCCATGTGAACCAGATCAAAAATGTCAGTGGAATGATGAGTACTATCAGAAAAGGGTAATCTCTTTTGTTTGGCATAAAAGCAAGTGTCACATGGTACATTGGATGATGGTAGAGTAATAAAAGGAAAAACTTTCTGTAGTTCAACTAATTTGGCATTGGATGGATGTCCTAATCTCCAATGCCAAAGATTACAATTATTCTTAGAGCTAGAAACTACATCAGATACAACATTGATGTGATGTGAAGAAGGGATAGAAACTTGTGGTTGATTGAGAATGTACAACCCTCATTTCAATTCAGTTGCACCAATCATCTTCTTGGAGTAAGAATTATGTATGAAACAAGTGGAATTGTTAAAAATCAAATGGCAATCAAGATGAAAGGTAAGTTTAGGGACAGAAATGAGATTGAATGAAAATTGAGGCATATACAAGACATTGGTTAGCACAAATTGCTCATCAAAATAGATGATTCCTGCATAATTTGAAGTGACTAAAGAACTATTTGGCAATTTGACAGTAATGGGATGGATTCTTTTCAAATAAGAAAACAATTTTCTTGAGAAACACACATGATCTGTGGCACCAGTATCAAGGATAAAAGATTCATGAATATCTTGAGATGGTATTGTGCAAATAATACCTGAATGGGAATCATTTTGGGTTACAATTTGATTGACACTATGAGGAGTGAAAGATTGGTTCAGCAGAGCCAAAAGAGCCTTGTGTTAAGCAGGTGTAAAACTAATCAATCCTTGGTTAGAATCAACAGGTGGTGTTGTAGATGATTCATTCTGAGCCTCATTATCTTCCTCATGCTCAGTAGAAACATTGTTGACTTGACTTTGGTGTTGCCAATGAGGGGGATATCCATGCTTTTTGAAGCATGTATCTATAGTATGGTTAGTCATACCATAATGAATACATACCCTCATGCCTCTACCACGACCATTGTTGTATCTGCCACCTTTTTGACCTCTGCCTCTAGCTGGAGTTTGGCCTCTACCTTGAGATGAATTATTAGGAAAAGTCAAAACTTTGGATTCATCAGTAATCACAGCCAATTTTCTTTCTTACTGCACAAGTAAAGAATAAACCTTGCAAATGTTGGGAAGTGGATCCATTAACATAATCTGAGATCTCACTGCTGAATAACCATCACTCAATCCCTTAAGAAATCTGATAACTTTATCAGAATCTTGGTAGCTGTGAATCTTGTTGATAGTAGAGCAAGTAACATCACATTCACAAGAAGGAATTAGACGAAAATTGTCCAACTCTTGCCATAACATTTTCAACTTGGTATACTAAGATGAGATAGAAGAATCACCTTGCCTAAGGGTGCAAATTTCTTCTTGAATTTCAGAGATTCTGAACACATCGCCATGATAAAATCGATCCTTCAATTCTCTCCATATGCCTGAAGCTATCTCTATCCAAAGAACACTCTGTGAGATTTCAGATTCAACTGAGTTGTTAAGCCATGACATAATCATTGTGTTGCATCAATCCCATGCAATGGAGTCACGATCATCATTTGGAGGTCACGGTAAAGCACCATTGATGAAGTGTAATTTGTTCTTCGACCTTAACGCCTTTGTCATTGATCTTGACCAAGAATGATAATTGCCAGCATTCAAGAGAGGAGTGACAAGAACCAATGCAAGATTTTCGTTTGGATGCATGAAGTATGGATTGAGAGTATCATTTTGATACCCTTTATTCGCTGAGCTAGCGAAGTTATTGCCATTATTGCCATTGATGGAGCTTGAAGAGCTTTCAGCAGACATGATGGAGAAAGATGCGCAGAAAGGAAGAAGAATGAATTGTGAAAAAGGAAGTTAGCCACAGGTCGATGATACCATGTAAAGTTATGATGTATGCATGAGAAAATAGAAAATGGAGATTTCATGCAAGCAAGAATAGTGGAAGCAATTGCATTATTCACAACTGAATAATACCATGCAGAGATCATGCTATATATTGTTAGTTACATGGAATTCAGTTTACAAGAAACTCTAACTACCAAGTGTAACAAACTAAAAAATAGTTATAACACTAGTAACTTTCACTCTAAGTAAGCTCATTATTCCTTATGTTTAACAACAGACGAGTACGGGAAGTGCCCGTAGTAAATAAAAAGGAAATGGTATTATAATTTCACCTTTCTAACTTTAGATTAAATATAATAACAATTTTATATATACAATTAAATCAAAATCCTTAAATCTATTCTATTATATTGATTTTTAAAAATAAAAATGTGATTTATTAAAATATGCGTCTGTCATTATTATTAGTTAAAAATGTAAAAATTTACATTGTCAATACGTATTCCTTTTCCTATTTTGTAAAGTTTGGATTAAAAGAATTTTAACACTATACGGTTTTTAATAAACCACCATTGGTTCAGCAGGTTTGACAGTTTTTGCTGCTGCGATTTCAACGGGTTTTTCCTGATCTTCAATTTTTCAACATTGAACCAAACAGTTAAGTAGTGAGGTTTAAGGTTGAATCGGTTAGACCATCAGACCCGACTCGGTTTAAATAACATTAACTCTAACTGAGCCCTAGTCCTCCCCTCCCCAGAATTGGTGAAATCCTCTCTGTCGCCGTCTCCTCGGAATTTCACTGCCTCGCCTTCTTCAGCTCCTCAAATCCATTCTCAAATTGTTCTCGGTCGAGGTATGATTGTTACACTTGATTTTCTTTAGTTTTTACTTGTAGTTTGAAAAGATGATGTTCTTTGAAACTTGTAGATTTATTATTATCACTACTGAGAAAAAAATCGTAAAATTAGTCTTTAGTCTTTATTTATAGTTGGAACTCAGTCATCGCCGATTTCGCTTGAACTGACGACTCTTTACAAGCTCTCTACGCCTTATCTTCACTAGGCAAACTCTCTCTTCACCTAAATCGTTCTTCTTTCCCTTGCACCATCAAATCATGTTCCTCTTTGTCCGACCTCCGCACCGGGAAACAGACCCACCAACAAGCTTTTGTCTTTGGATACGCCTCTGATATCTTTGTTGCATCTGCTCTCATTGATATGTGCTCTAAATGTGTTGCATTTGAATGATGCCCGAAAACCGTTTGATGAAATTCTTAACACATGTTATTTCTTGGACTAACATGATTACGGGGTATGTTCAAAATGAGTATGCCTGTGAAGCAGTTTTGATAGTTTTTGCCATTTTTTTGCGGTTAAAACAGGTTTTTCCCGATCTTCGATTTTTAACATTGGACCAAATAGTTAAGTAGTGTGGTTTAAGGTTGAACTGGTTAGACCACCTGATCCGGCTCGGATTAGAAAACATTAACTCTAACTAAGTAGTGTGGTTTAAGGTAGTACTCAGTATTTTATTAATGTAGGAATCAAACTATGACGAAACCCTATTAAATGTTTAATAGATACAGGAGCAGGAACTAGTCGTATAACAATTGATTTAATACAAGGCATCGGAGTACCTATAAAAAAATTAGAAAATAAATATTATTATCTAGATTACTATAATAACAAACACCATATAACCCATAAGGCCGAAATTGTTATATTAGTAAAAGAATTTGAAATCCCTATAAATTTAGAAGTAGAAGATAGCGTTAGTACATAATTTCTACTAGGAATGGACTTTTTAGGTAGTTTTGAAGATTATACGATAAAAGATACACATATAGAATTATGTTATAATGGAAAGACAATCGAAATTAGTAGAGTGTAAGAAGATCACTAAGAGACCAAATTCTATTATAATCCAAGTAATATACGAAAGGAAAATATATCATGCTTTAATTTATTCAGGATCAGGTTTTAGTCTTACGGGTCATCAATTTGGTAATACAAAACAAATAGATAAGATTATAGGAAGGGATATACATAATAATGAAACAGTATTTAATCAAGGATATGAAATTTTTTGGATTATTATTGGAAATTTAAAAGTAAGATTCGATAAAATATATTACTATCCTAAGATAGTGTATGATTTCTTATTAGGACAAGATTTTATAAATAGAAATGTACCATTTATATTAGATACAATGAAAGTATACTTTACAAGCCCATGTGGAACTCAATTCTCAGAAAAACTATTAGAACAACCCTATCGACATACTTATACGCACAACCAGCGTGGTGAAATACTACCAATTTATTTAAATCAAAATCAATAAATTTTTTATGTTAAATCAAAGATTTTGAATCTATTGGAACAATGTTATTCAGATGACCCACAAGCTTTCTCTAGGAGAAAACAATATTACGCTACTATTGAATTACTGACAGAAAAACCTATATGTGAAAAACCTATGTTATATACTAAAGAGGATGAAAAGGATTATGAAGATATTATATAAAAGCATTTAAAATATAATTTAATTCGAAATACGAAGAGTAGTTATAATTCTGCAAGTTTTCTAGTAAGAAACCATAATGAAATAAAAAGAGGAGAACCGAGAATGGTAATAAATTATAAACCCTTAAACAAGATTGTAAAAGATTACCCCTATCCATTATCAAGAAAATATATGATTTATGAAAAGATTAAAGATGGAAAGATATTTTCAAAAATTGATCTAAAATCAGGATTTTATCAGATATTATTAAATGAGGATAGTAAAAATTGTACAGCGTTTAGTACACCCCAAGGAAGATACGAATGGAATGTATTACCTATGGGATTAAAGACAAGTCTCGGAATATTTCAAGAAAGATTGGATAAAATATATAAAGATTGTTATTCTTTTATAATTATTTATATTGACGATATATTGATATTTAGTCAAAATATTAATGACCATAATAAACACTTATTTATATTTGTTACAAGAGCATACGAGAATGGATTAGTATTAAGCAAAAAGAAAGCCGAATTGGCCAAGGAGAAAATTAGTTATCTAGGACTAATAATTGATAAGGGCATCATAGAGTTACAACCTCATATATCTGAAAAATTTTTAGAATTTCCGGATAAACTAGATAATATTAAACAAGTTCAATCCTTTTTAGGACATATTAATTATGCCTCACAATTTATTAAAGATTGTGCTAAATTAAAGAGTAGATTGCAAGCCAAGATCCGAAAGGATAAAAAATTCGAATGGAATGAAGAAGATACTAATTGGGTAAGAACTATAAAAGAAAAGGTAAGACATTTAGAGAAACTTCCCCTACCCAAGGAAGAAGATAATTTATATATTGAGACTGATGCCTCAGACAAATTTTGGGGTGCAGTGTTACGACGCCAAGAAGATAATTTAATTCTTAGATACACCTCAGGAATGTTTAGAGGTGCTGAATTAAACTATGATTTAAACGAAAAAGAGGTTTTAGCAGTAATTAGAACCATTGAATCCTTTAAGATCTGGTTAGCGAAAAAAGAATTCAGTATCAAAACAGATAACACACAGGTTAAGTCGTTTCTCGAAAACAAGATTAAAGACAACATTGTTAATAGAAGAAGAATTAGATGGCAAATGAGGATTAGTCCGTTCACATTTAAAATTATTTATATAAAAGGGATTGACAATTGTTTTGCAGATCATTTGTCCAGACCCAATGGATAATTTACTCCAAGAAGATAAAACCAAGGTTATCAAATCTAAGATTGAGGAAATCAAGAAACAATTTTTCGATATGGCTGCTGAAATTGATAGTCATATGGCTATAATTGATAGCAAGCTGGAAGTATTTTCTAAATATATGGATACAATTAAATAAGAGATTCTCTGAACTCTTGAAATTAAAACCTATCCAGATTCGCCAAGAGATAGACCAAGCTCATCTAATTTTTTAGGAAGAGAAAAAGATCCCCCTAAAAAATTAAGATTTATAAATTCTACGTTTAAAGACAAGCTAATTAATTCCCCCACCAAGGAACCAGTTGATAAATTTATTACAATTTATCAAAGCATGGTTGACTTCATGTATAAAGGAAATCCAAGAGAAATTGAAAGTTATATCATTGAATATAAGGGAATATATCCAAGAATTCTGATAATCTTAGATGATTGGGAAGATGTTAATCTTCTTACTGGTCTCTTAAGATTTGGATTTATTGATTCTATTCACATTGATCCAAGTAACGATTTATCCAAGTTAAAGTTTTTTCCGGAATCAATCATAAATGGGATACGAGGGTATATCAAGGGAGTAAATCCTCAAAAAACCATATTTGTAAAAATATACACCGCCAACCCTGATGAAGAAGGCGAGGCAGTTTATTTTGTCAAGATTGGAACTATGAATGATGAATCAATACAATCCCGGCAGGTGATCAACAAGGAAGAAAAGCCAACGGTTGACAAAGCATGGATCACTAGAAGAAGAGCTTTAGGTTTCCATGTAGTTCTTATGATGATGAAGCAGACCTATGATCAAGCCAAGTTTTGGAGCTACTCTATGAGTGATAAAGCAATAGTCATTTGCAAAAAGGATAAAGATCAGCAACCAGGAATTCTAAGAACTCTGCAGATTTTTACCCAGAAAATTGAACGCAATAGTTTCCAAGGACAGCTGGAGACACATCAAGAATTCTGTCGGATAGTGAAAAGTAGTGGAGACCACAAGTGCCATTATTGCAAGGAAAATTGACAAAGAATAGTAAAAATAAGAAACGACAAGAAAAAGATAAAGCCGACAAGCACTCTGGCCGACAAAGAAAAGAAAAGAAGAGATAAGGATGCAGCGTAGATCATGATAGAAACAAGCAATAATGTAACTCTAGTTAAATAATGATTGTAACCATAGTTAAGTTCACTTTTGTGTATCTATAAAAGCTCATCTATGTATCATTTGTAAGCACGAGCTCTCAAAAATAAAAGAAATCTTCGCATGTACAATATTCTTATGTTCTAATAAAGTTCTTTGTTTCTGAAATCTGATTTTAGTTTTAGTATTTCCTCATGTTTACTTAGCTAAGATAAGGATTTAGTAAATAACCCAGAAGGCTGAGCATTTTTCTATGCTTTAAGAACGATCGGAGCCCGAGGTCCACTTATCCACCATTGAAGCCGGGTAGGCATTGTTGAGGTGTTGAAGGACGACAAGCTCAATTAATCTCTCAAGAAGCGCGGTAAGGCCCATTAACCTTCTAAATTTACTATTTATCGTTGTCCTAGGTAAGAAACCTCTGTAAAAGAAGTATTAATAACTAAATCAGAAAGTAGGAAATAATCTTATAATGAGTTCGTTAACCCAAACAGAATTTGAGGATATTATGGATCAAGCGAATTTATTAAATCAAGATGAGATTGATAATTTATATAATGAAATAAATGAAGACTATGAGATAGAGAATTATAGTAACTATTATAGAACCTTTGATAGTTATGATGAAATTATAAATATGATAACATATCTACATCTAGATTTTGACTTTATCCAAGAACGAACAAAAGATCTTATTGAAGCATTAGAAAGAATAATAACTAGAAAAGAACAAATTAGAAGTAATAAATGCCTAGGATGTGGTTACTGTTCAACCCATCAATGTTTAAAACTTAGATGCGGATGCTCTTGTATCTGCCAGATCAATGAAATAGAAAGAGCACCCAATATATCACCCCACTTAGTGGTATCAAAGCCAAACAAGATTCATAAAGAAATACAAGATATTGAAAATTAAGCAAGTAGTTCTAGTAATTATGATAGGTTGCAAGGAATAAATTTACCAATTATAACCGCGGAAGGAAAAGACATATACAACTTTACCTCTGAAGGAATATTACAACTAGAAATTTGTTTAATACATTACAAAACTCAAATAGAAACAAGTATTATGAAATGTATTGAGAAGGAAACTGATGAATCCCGGAAAGAGATATGGGAACAGATCTATACAATGTTACAAAAGGTTTAATATGGATAAAATAAAGGTATTGCGTGAAGAAATAGAAAACCTAGAGCAAGATAAAACTAAGCAAAACTTTCTAAAATTAATTAATCATGAAAAACTAGAATTTTTTAATGATCAGTTAGAAATAATAAAGAAACGATTAGAGATTACTAATATTTTACTAGAAAATGAATTAGACAAGAAATTTATTTAAGATATAATAGGAAGACCGCCTAAAACCGATAAAGAAAAACAAAAATCTATTATTGATAAGTTATTAGAAAACAAAGATCAGATGTCACCCACAATTTTAGGATTATACGGAAGTGAGATTAAAGAGTTAAATCCTGAAATAGAAATAGATAGTAGCTCAAGTAATGAAGAGGGTTCTAAAGAAGCAAATATGAAAGTAAATATTGATCAGTATCTAGAAATGGAGAATGACAACGATTATGAAAATGAATTAA
Source organism: Lathyrus tuberosus (assembly GCA_022829125.1). NCBI lineage: Eukaryota > Viridiplantae > Streptophyta > Magnoliopsida > Fabales > Fabaceae > Lathyrus > Lathyrus tuberosus. The sequence continues at coordinate 6,056,467 of JALAZF010000087.1, read as the reverse complement.
TAGATAAGTTAAAAACTTTAGAGATAGGCGAAGATGATAAAAACATTCGTGTAGACATTAAACCTAATACCAAAGATCCGAATACACCAGTAGTAGTAAATCCAGGACAAGTCTCAAGTTCAGCAAGTAATGTGTCCGATAATCAATGGAGAGTAAATGAGGAAGAACAAGAATCCCCAAATATATTGATAGAATACAATACTATAATATAAGAAAACCAAATAATTATATCCCTATAAAAGATGTACCTGTTGTACCCCAAATTTTACCCCTTAGATGTCATATTTTTCTTGCATCCGCATTTAGACCTCAAGCATGTATGCATTATTAACTAACCATTTCTTATTGCAAGTTGTTTCTTTTTATTGGTGAAAGATAGGATTTACACAAAGACGGCAAGGTCTCCCTAAGACATCTTTTTGGCCAAATGCAACCATTTGAATCTACATGCATCCAAGAAGACTTTTTCAACAAGAAATCAAATGTTTCACCAAGACAAGTCAACCATGGCCTTTCATGTCAAGCAAAGTGTGATTCCAAATCTTGAGAAATTATGCCTTGTGATAACAAACATCCTTAGAATCCATTTTTGGGCCTTAAAGGTTTTTTTCTCTCAAGTGCAAGAATTTTTCATAAAGATAAATATTCATCAGGGTGTGACATATCCAAATGGTGCCATGAGAAGATTTAATTTTGCAATGTCCTAAGTTTGTCCCGTAACTTTTCTTTTGGGGTCATGGACATATGGTTGTCTCAATTTTCTTTTGGGCCCAAAGGATATTATTTGGATCAAAGGCTCTAAGTTGTTGAAGAGTCTAAGTTTTGTTCCCGTATGGATTAAATAACAAGGCCTTGTGTATCTAGCTAGCCCATTTGCCATTTGTTGGTTGAAAAATCTGAAGATGCTTTGCTTCAAAAACAAGTCTTGTGGAATCACTACACATTACCCTTCTAAGCTCACCCATTACTGTTGAAACCAAAAGGACACTGAGATTTCATGTTGAATTAGTGAAATAAGGAGGCTCAGCATAAGAGGTCTGCATGCATGAGCAGAGAGTTCGTATTCAAAATTCAAATTATTTCTCTTTTTTACTTTCTCTCTCATGGCACATCAAAAAGTGGTTTTGGAATAACCACTAAAGAGTGAAAGTAACAGACTGAATCCACCACCTCCTCCGCTGCACTTGTCCAGCATGGTGATCTTCAAGGATTGACCAAGATCAATGGCTGAGGAGAGTGATACATAAACCCTAATTTTTTATCCCTTGGACAAACCAACTACCCACTATATTTCCAAGACCCGGATCCACTCGCTTGGCCTATAAAAGGAGCTCATTTCCTCCTTGTTAAGACACTAGAAGTTGCCAAGAATTTCTCTCTATTTCTCCCTACATAATCTTGCAAGTAACACTCCAAAACTTGCAAGAAATTCACTAGTTTTCATTTCCTCTGTAACACAGAAACATCACCACCAACACTCCGAGAAAATATCCAGAAACTTATCAAAACCTTTTCACCTTTCCATTTTTGTTAAGTTTTACAAGTCACCTTCAAGCCTTGCAAGAACTTATTCCTTCCCGTAAACGCTCCAAACCTCCAACACTATAACCACCAAAAGCCCTTTCTTTTCTTGCTGAGAAGCTGGTTTTGTAGCGGCTGAAGGAAGGAAGCTTATCCATCGTCTCTAGAAACACCTGTGAAGAAGCAGTGGACGTTCTCCACTAGGTATTACCCTACCTCATTCTGTTTTCATTTCATGTTTGCACCATGTTGTCATTATAGTCATCATCATGTTTGTCTGAATCCATGGTCATTCTGTTTCATGATGTTATCATGTCGTGATCTTATTATCATCTGATTATTGTTTGTTTCTGTGAAAATAAATCATTAAAATGTTTAGTTTCATTCTTTTAATCATAACTGATTTTGTTTTGTTGATCTAACTGGTTCGTATTCGTGTCGTTTGAAAGAAAACTGAAAAATAAATAAGAGGTTTGGTGGCTCTCGCCACGTGAAAATGTGGCGTCCGCCATCTTGTTTTAAAGAGAAAAATATAATATAATTACGTCCATGCAAATAAGATAAAAGAAAACACCACGTAAAAAACAAAAATAAAAACACAGGTGGCGCAAGCCACCTTCACCCACACACAAGGGGTGGCGCAAGCCACACCCTCACTCACACAATACACACCACCATAATAATAAAAGAACATAAAAAAAAAGAGAAATCAAGACCCCATGGCGCCAGCCATGCCTAAAGGTGGCGCAAGCCACCATGGGGATTCTTCATGGCACCAGCCATGTGTGCATGTGGCGAGAGCCACTTAGCATTTTGTTTTTTTGTTTTTTGTTTATGTTATAATATTATGTGCTTTTTTTCTTTTCCTCAAAAAAGGACATTAAATATTCATCACTTCATTTCTCTTATTTTTATTTTTATATTTTCTTTTGTGATTAAAATCAGCTATTTTCTAAAATGTTAAGCGATTCTCTATTTGGAATGTCCTGTAACTTGTGAGTTTTGGTTGCAAATTGCTTTGGTTTCTGGTTGTTAAGTTACATGATCCCAAATGCATCCATTTTCAAACTGAAAGAATACCTTTTCTCTACACTTGGTGTATGCATGTGACCACTGATTTTAAATGAGTTATAGGTTGTCCTTCATGAAACTTTGTTTTCCTGATTTTAATAAACCCTACCATGAGAATGTCACTTATTTTTGTTCTCTGTTTGAAATCATATAACTTGAATCCATTTGTTTCTGGTGCTCTCCATACCATGCTTGATATAATCATGTGACTACTGATTCTGGCTTGAGTTTTCTATGAAATATGTTTGATGTGTAAAGTTCTGTTCCTGAATTTAACTAAACCCTACCACAAGAATAGTGCTTGTTTTTGTTCTCTGAAATCACATGACTCAAATCCATTTGTTTCTGATGTTTCCATGTCATGCTTGATATAATCATGTGGCTACTGATTCTGGCTTGAGTTTTCTATGAAATATGTTTGATGTGTAAAGTTCTGTTCCTGACTTTAACTAACCCTACCACAAGAATATTGCTTGTTTTTGTTCTCTAAAATCACATGACTCAAATCCATTTGTTTCTGATGTTTCCATGCCATGCTTGATATAATCATGTGACTACTGATCCTGAATTGAGTTTGCTATGAAATGTGCTTGATTTGTAAAGTTCTGTTCCTGACTTTAACAAAATCCTACTATGCAATGCTTTTTTGTTTTGCTCTTTGATGATAAATTGCATATGCATTTGGTTTAAATTGTGAATGTTCTCTTTGCCATGCATGTCACATTTATTTGACCGCATATCATTGTTGTTTACCATGTTCATATTTGGAATTCCATTTCATATGTTAATTACTGCTTACTGCTTAGAATTATTGAACTTATGTTCCATCATATTTTAACTATTTGTAACTCTTATTTATAAGATGTTATTTCCCCCCTTCCTTCCAAAGGAAAAGTTTTTCTATTGATTTCAAGATCATAGAAAGCTCATTACTACCTTGGACCTCGTAGTCTTAGGCAACCTTCCCTCATTGACCTCATAGTCAATAAGACCCATCTTGACCTCATAGTCATAGAGCAATTTATTCAACCATTGACCTCATAGTCATAATCAAAACTTTGGCCTCAAGTCATCTAATTTTGACCTCATAGTCAAAGTCTCTCTATTGACCTCATAGTCATAGAAAGCTCATTTACCATCCTTTGACCTCATAGTCATAGGACTCTCTCTCTTGACCTCATAGTCATAGAGCCATCTTACCTTCGACCTCATAGTCATAAACAAAACTTTGACCTCATAGTCATAGCCCTCTCCATTGGCCTCATAGCCGCCTTCCAACATTGACCTCATAGTCACAAAGACTCTCTATTGAACTCACAGTCATAGATAACTCATTATCACCTTGGTCTCATAGCCACCTAGCCTTTGACCTCATAGTCATTAGTGATATCTTTACCTTACCCTTAGCAAACAAACATAATATAACATAAACAAAGCAAGAGGTTCCTGTAGAATACTACAGATATTAAGGGTGCTAATACCTTCCCTTAGTATAACCAACCCCCGAACCTTAGATCTCCCCCCTTTAGGTTCCTATAACGATCTTGAACCTTTCCTTTGGATAAATCAAAGTCGGTTGTAAAAGAAAATGATGCAAGTTAATTAATAACTTGTTATCCGATTTTCACCGCAACAGTACCATATGACAAAGAACCTCAAGCGTTAACCCAACTGGAATTTACCTAGATCTAGATTGTGTTGAAGATAGAGAAAAAATGCTTACTATGTGGATAAAAGAAAATGGAGCAGTAATAAATAAAGAGGGAATGACTAAAGAACAAGGTATAGAATTCTTAAGAAGAACCATGCGAGGAAGTGTATACCGATATATTGAAAGTCTAGGAGCTAATTACGAGATATTAAAGAATGAATCAGCAACTTTAGTAATATTTCTCAGTAATCTTGAAAAACTAATTAGAGGAGAATTTTTAGGATACTATCAAGATACCACTCAGCTATGGCAAATAGATAGGGAAAAAGCAATAAGAGGTATGATGAATATAAGCATTTGTAACATGTGCTATTTTGACCAATATACTTGTGAATATACAGACTGGTTCTATAAAGCAAGGTTTAAAGACTCGTCACCAGAGTATGAACTCTATAGTAAAATATATTATGAAAAATTACCAGAACCATTTAGGACTAGATTGATAAATGATTACATGGAGCAAATGAAGCAACAAAATGTAGAAAAGACTACCCTAGGAGCAAAAACATGGTTCGCCAAGAAAAAGATAATTGATTATTGCATAGAAGCTAGAAACCAAAACAAAATCTATAAATTTCAAAAACGACAACTATGTTGTACAAAGAATAATGAAGTAGGACAATATGGATGTTATAATAAACCCTATAAGAAAAAGAAATGGAAGTTTAAGAGAACTAATTATAAAGGTAATAATAAAAATCGATATTTTAGAAAAAGAAGGTCCGATAGAATTAAAAATAGTTATAATAGTTATAATAAGGATAAAAATAGCGTGAATAAACCTAATACTTATTCAAGAAAACCCAAGACATGTACTTGTTTTATTTGTAAACAAGAAAGGCACTACGCTAACCAATGTCCAAAGAGAAATAAACAAAATATAAAAATTTTAGATGAAATCTACGACTATGGTTTTGAACCTATAGAATCTGATATTGAATCGGACGATAGTTTATATAGAGTTAGTATTAACTCCGAAGATAAAAGTGATGATGAATAAAACAGAAGAAGACATTAGTGAAGAGATAATAGAATTCTCTGATATACGAGAATATGAGAAATTAGAAGAAATTAAACAGTTAGATTTAGATATAGTACCAACAAGAACCTTAATAGAAAAATATGGAAAGTATATAGGACAGACAGTTCGAGTACAAAAAATCCATGAATCAAGTGTAGAAATAGGAGTGGCAAAAAAGAAAGGAAGAATTCCATTATTAACCAAGGAAATTATAAACTCAACATTAAAAACTATGGATGAGAATAAAAAGAAGAAAATGAAAGTAGTTGATTTAATTAGAGTCCAAGTTATGATAAAAGGATATTTTCAGGAAAGATTAGATTCACCAATAGCAATGTATCTAATTGATGAAAGGATAAAGCATAACATACAAGACGCTCTATTTGGAGCGGTAATGGGAAATCTATATTTTGGGAAAATAATATTTGAATATGAGCCTAATTTTAGTATTTCGATAAATGATGGAAATTTAGATAAAGCCCTAGTCTTATATCATAAATTAGAAAATTTTGAGATGCCTCAAGGAAGTCATTGTTATTCGATAACTTACAGAACAATCTTTGGTATTAGTCCAAGTCATCATACAATGAAATTTAAATCGGAAAAAATGAAGTTTAAGGAGATCTTTGATGGATTAATAGAATGGATACCACCAAGAAGGGTTAGACCTGATCAGTTAACCTATATATAGGAAATAAGAACCGAAGAATTACCTAATAATATAGATAGATCAGGAGAAATAATAGGAGATAAAAACCTAGCAATAAGGAAAATCCCCAGAGAAAGCCTCACAGCTAAAAGACTCTCAGGAACACATTGGTTCTTCTCTCCAGAAAATCAATGTCACTAAAGTCATCAGCACCTCAAAATTAGGAGACATTGTATGGCATTTCTCCGAGAAGATCTCGAAGAAAAGTATGATGTAATATCCCCAAGCCAAAAGCAGTTTCTCAAGAGACTCGTTTTCCCCAGTAGAGTCAACAAATGGCGTCTCCAAACAGAGAAGTTTGTGCACCTCTACAGCTCGGACGAATGGGTTCCCCAACAAGTCTGACATCAAAAGTTTTTCCCATCAAATGGCATCTCCCCAGGAAAATTCGGCGAGAAGTTTGAGGAAAACCACTACACATAGTGTCCCTTGTCAAGAAAGTTTATTGACAAAAGAAACAGAGACCAGTTCCTTGGAAGGAAACCAAGATCGAGAGGAAGTTTATTTCAGAAACTTAGACCAGTTCCTTGGTAGGAAACCAGGATCGAGGGGAAGTTTATTTCAGAAACTAAGACCAGTTCCTTGGTAGGAAACCAGGATCGAGAGGAAGTTTATTTCAGAAACTGAGACCAGTTCCTTGGTAGGAAACCAGGATCGAGGGGAAGTTTATTTCAAAAGAAAACTATGACCAGTTCCTTGGCTGAAGACCAGGATCGAGGGGAAGTTTCACCCTTTTCTAAGCGTCATCACTTAGAAAAAGAAGATGGATGAGCAAACTGTCATTCATAACCACCGTCAAAATTTTGCGTATTCCGATATTTAATCATCTTGCACCCCGAATGCTCGAATACCTTCGCCATTCACACCTTCGGGTCCAAGAAGATTAAATAGGGGCATTTGTCATACCCCAAATTTTGACCACTAAGATTTCCCATCATTGTGTAAATTATCATCACAATATGGATGAACCTTTATGCCTCATCAATCTCCCCAAAGATGGTTGAGCATTCACTACAATCAGAATTAGGGTTTCAAGCTCTCTCTGAGCCTTAGACAAAGGATCAATCAAGAAATGACATGATCTTCAACTTGTATACACCTATAAAACATCCACAATGGATCAAGAGGACTCCCACATCAAGGATCAAGCACAAGGCTGCAACATTCCAAGTAGATTAAGCCTCAAGATCGCCAGTGTCACCAAATTAGGGTTTTGGTCGACCAGGGCCTCCAGATGAAAATTTTCATCTGGGAATGAGCCAATGCTCCAAAGCATAACCCAAAATACTCCAAGGGACCTCATGGACCCAATCATCAAGTCAATTTAGCCTCAGGGGATGCACTCACCAAAAATCAGGAATTAGGGTTTCTTGACCTAATTCACCCCTAAGTTGACTTTTAGGACAAAGCATGAGCCAAAACCTCAAGACATGGTTTGAGAGTCTCTAATAAACTACATTGATCCATTTACAACAATGGATTGATCCAAGAAGCTTGATGCACAAGTTTCAAGTTCATCAGAACCACAGTTAGGGTTTTTGAAGAAAAAGTCAATTGTACCTTTGACTTTTGACCAGGACATGCTCCCAAACCTTGGGACATGATTAAATACACTATCTAACACCTATGAAATCAAAACATTAAGTTTTATTTAGGTCAAGAACTTGATTTCATAAAGGATCGCACCGTTTGGAATTCATTTGATAAAAAGTCAACTGTGCCCAAAAGTCAAAGTTTGACTTTTTGATTTTTTGATCAATTATGGTTCCCTAACCCTAAAATGATGTTAATTAGAATCATCATTCATCAAGAAAAATCAAGAAAAGTGGGATAACTTGTAAAAGGGGTAACCATTAAAAACTTAGAAATTTGCTAAGTTATGGAACAAAGTGGCTAGGGTACCAACTTCCAAGGATCATAACTTGTGATCCAAGTAACCATTTTGGCTGATCCAAAGATGAATTTGTAGCTCGCATGGCATACTTTAAAAGTGTCAACTACACCTCATTCCAATTCCCCATAGATTTTAAGTTATGGAGTGATCAAAATGGCTGAAAACATAAAATGACATTTTTTCCAACACTTAGTGAAATTTTCATTAAGTCAGAATCTGTTGCACTTTTTTCAAAATGTAGGAGGATTTTTCACTTGGATCCAAAAAGTGTCAAGACAAACTATGATCACACATATGTTGTATCATATGAGAGCTTTCCAAAATGGCCAAGAACTCCATCCAATTCCATTTGAGCTAAGAGTTATGACAGTGGCAATATGCCTTGTTGCAACTGTCATGGCAAGGCAGATTTGTGCATTTTGCTCGATTTGATCAAATTGTGCAAATGACAAACAAGTTTATCCATATTAACACCTCAGGGGGAGACCAAGGAGGAACAAACACTGATCCATAAGACTCCCAAGTCTTTGGAACTAAAAGTAGCATGTCAAACCTAAAAATGCCTAAAAAGGGGACAAGACTCCAATTTTGTTTTGGAGCATTCAATGGATGCACCAAGGTGGCATGAACTGATCCTTTTCCAACTGAATGAGTTAATGATGATCTCTGAACTAGGGAACCAAAGGCCTGTGCTCTAACCTCTAGTCAATGGCTAGAGGAGACTAAAGATTCCAAAGTGATCCCATTGGTCAACAGTCTGCTGCAGTTGCCATTCACTATTACTTGCAAAACAAACTTGCTCTACTATAAATATAGCTCATTTGTGCTCAGTTTAAGTACACCAAAGCACTACAACACTTGCTTTCCGCAAAATCTCTTTCTCTAGGAAAAAAATACCTTCTTTAGCAGGGTAACTCTGAGTTTTTGAGTTAGAGAGCATTTCCACCATAGCTCGTGATCCAAACACATCCAATATGTCATATCTAAGCTGACTAAACTCTCACAAGTGACCTGTAACCCAAAATCACAAAGTCCCATCTCAAAACCTCAAAATTGGACTTTTTTGCATTTTTCAAGCCATGTCTTGATTCAGTCACTTTTAAAACCAGATAAAACCTCAAAACACACTCCAAATATCATCCTTGAACTGTCCCAAATGGTTCCATACATCTGGAACACCATTTGAGAGAGTTGCTATATTGGTCACTTTTACCCCTTTTGTAAGAAAGAGCTCAAACTTGTTCCTGAGGATTCCATTTGAGGGTGTCCAAAGCATTAAATTGCTTCTGGAACAAAGCACTTGGCAGATTGCACAAAAAGCTCATAAAGAGGTAAGCATCACAACTTGAACTATTTGAAATATGCATTGCTTTGAAGTCCACTGATCATGCACATCTTATACATGTTATATATGTTGTGTTTGAACCAATTCATCATGTAATTCATGCCTGTAACAAGAGGTAGCATGGAAAATGCAAATCATGGCCTATTTCAAAACCACTATCGAGTTTTTCAATAGGAGCCTCATCTGAAAAAACCACCACCATCATTGGATTCCTTGTGAAAATATAGGCAGGATAGACCTAAATTTTGTCCCAATCCATGGAAAAATGAGAAAGTTACAAGCCTCACATTTTTGGCCAAAATCTTGCCTTGCCTTGCCTTGGCCAGGCCAAAAACAAGGCAACCCTCATATATCCATGGGGTGGTTTTGATACACGGATGTATCACTACCCCAGTGGTAGAGGGTGCGCGCTACACACAAGAGGTCTGGGGTTCGAATCCCCCTCGCCCTAGATCCTCTTTTTATCATTTTCCCCACTTTTTGTTATTTTTCATATTATTTTTAAATGATTTGGAAAATTAATAACTCTCTCAATTTTAGTGATTTTTGATTGGTTCTTTTTGCAAAAAATCACAAAAATGGTAAAATATTTTATTATACAAAAAAATCAGATTTATATTAATTATTTAATATAGTTGATATTTTTGTAAATAAATTTATTTTTATTATTTTTAAACCTTTTAAAAATGAATATCCACCTTGAAAAATCAAGACCAAATGAGTTTTAATTCATCTTGTGATTAAAACATAATTTTCCAAACCTTAACTAAAAATCACAAGTTGTTCATTCAAACTCTTGGTATTTTTATCATTTTAACTAATTTTCTTTGGAAATTACTTTAAAAAATGATAAAATTAGGGTTTATTTGATTTTCACCCTAACAAATCTTTTTCAAAAACACTTTTGGGTCTCTAATAGAGTGTAAGACCCAATCCCTCTTTGAAACCAAAATATTTTGGGCCTCAGTCATTGTATAGGACCCATGGTGTTTTCAAAAAACTCGGCGCGATCGCCAGTTTAAAATAAAATCATTTGGGGCTACCCTCGTGTTATAAGCCACATTTCTTTTCTTTAAAATACTTTTTGGGACTCTAATAGAGTGTAAGACCCAACCCTTTTTTTTAACCAAAATGATTTGGGCCTCAGATGTTGTATAAGACCCACAGTGTTTTCAAAAACCTCGGTGCGATCGCCGTTTTCAAAAAAATAACCCTGGGCCTCTCCTTGAGCTGTAAGTCTCATCTCTTGTACAAAAATAAATCTTTGGGCCTCTAATAGAGTGTAAGACCCATCCCCTTGTACATAAAAATTTTTTGGGCCTCACATATTGTATAAGTCCCTTTGTACAGTTTTCAAAACAATGGTGCGATCATCATTAAAACTTGGACCTCTCCTTGAACTGTAAGTCCCAACAATCTTTTCAAAGCACTCTCTCCTTTGATTTTGAATTCAAATATATGTTGTTATCAAAACTTTCTTTAGTTTCTTTGTTGAACAACTAACAAAACAACATGGAAGCTCTACAACGGGTAAGTGTTTATCCGCTTTCATTTACCACTTTCATATATATATATATATATATATAACTGTATTATGGGGCTGTTTCACTGTAAGTATTCTTTCACATCCTTTTAAATACTCGTCATATATCAACTGTATATATACTAGTATAGTTATTTAGAGTTTTCCCCGGCAACTACGTCTAGAACTAGGTAAAGCCTGTTGGTCACTCTCGAATACAAACAAAACTAAATCCCCATAGGATTCCAGATACAGTCTTCCATTCTCTTGGGGTTAAACAATATGGAACAAAGAGAAAGGCAGTATTCTCGGTGAACCTTTTCTCAAACTGTCACCTTAAACAATATGGAACAAAGAGAAAGGCAGTATTCTCGGTGAACCTTTTCTCAAACTGTCACCCTTAGAAATTGCCAAAGAAACTCTACTCCCCAGAGTTGATATATTCTCCGTGAATAGCATCTCTTGAGTTTCTTCCAAATTCTCGAACTTTCCTGGAATGATCTCTTCTCTATGAATTGCATTTCTTGAACTTCTCTTGGTTTGGGGACCCACGAGCTTCCTAAAAGCATCCCCGCCTCCTCTTGGACGTTGTACAAGGACCCTTCGGTTTCTTAAAAGCTTGTATGCCTTCTCTTGGGCTTAATACAAGGACCCTTAACGAAGGTATAAGACATAACTTAGTAATCCTTTGGTAGAGCAGTCTTTCCAGTGTCAAACCTATGGCCACCTCAGGGTTGACCCTCATCCCTTAAGGCCCTTGTCCTCTTTTGGGTATCCTACAAAAGATAAAACTCTACCAGTATACTTGGACAGTCTAATTCCCTTTAAGTCTCAAAGACATTCTCAAGCACTTTTCAAACATAGGAGAAACCCCAGATTCTGGATTAATCTCCAGCCGAGTTAAAACTTGTGGGTTCTAAAACTCCGTCCTTCTCCCAAAATTCCCCAACCCGGGTCAGACAACACTATCTCAAACCAGAGCCTTAAGGTTTCTGATCTATTAATTCCTTTTGCATTCCCCTGCAAGGATTGATTCCCTTCTTGGACCTGCCTCGGGATCTCAAGAATCCCCGACAGAAGGATAGCCTCTTCTCAGGCTTTGTATAATGATCCTTCCTCAGCGAAGTCAGCCTCCTCTTGGGCTTTGTATAATGATTTCCCCTAACGGATTTAACATTTTTAGACTCTCTTGTTGAGTCCATCACTTTTCAAGACTCTCTTGTTGAGCCACTTTCCTTTTAGCCTCTATCTCGTGCTTTGTACGAGACAACAAATCACTCTTTTGTTGAGTATAAAAGACTCTCTTGTTGAGTCAACCTTTTTTAGCCTTCGTCTTGGGCTTCGTATAAGATAGATAAAAGTACTCTCTTGTTGAGTCAAACCTTTTTAGCCTCCGTCCTGGGCTTCGTACAAGACATATAAACGCACTCTCTTGTTGAGTCAGTCACTTGTTAGTACTCTCTTGTTGAGTCAACCCTTTTTGCCTCTATCTCGGGCTTCGTACGAGACAAATAATAAATACCCTCTTGTTGGGTCAATAGCCTCCTCTTTGGCTTTGTATAGAGAAACCCCCGGTTGAGTCAATCAACCTTTTAGCATCAAACTTGTGCTTTAATCAAGGCATACGTACATCAACAGTTTCTCTTTAGAGATGACAAATTCTCTCTCAGTCGAACCCTTCAGCTTCATATCTTGGGCTTTGTTTTGAACAAGACACCAAAACATCTTTTTCCTCCCTTAAAATATGAGGGAACTACGATCGCTCTAATTTCCCTGTTTTAAAGGGGAATACGTAGGCATAAGATTGCGAAATCTTAGCGAGCATACTAATCAAAAACTCAAAATCCACTACCTCCGTCAATCAACCAAAAACATTAGATCTAACACTTTACCAAAAGCCTCGCAAATAGCTCAAGACACCCTATTCTCAAGCGAATTAAACCTAAGACATAACCCCCCTATTTTGATAGCATCTGTAAACCAACAGTCATCTGTTTAAACTCAGTATGCAAGCAGGGTTAATTGGAGACATCTATTTCCCTTCCTTAATCAGCTTCACGGGATAAAAAAATGAATTGAACTGTAGTACCAAAGCGATAGTGATTCGAAACCACAAAAATCGTGCTACAGGCATCACTCCATTATGGATTAGTAATGGCTTCTTTATAAGAATTTGGCTCAGAAATAGACGACATGTTTAGAATATACTGGTTATGTTTATGGGAAATATTGTGATAAAAAAGAAAATGAGACAAAGGATACTTACATTGAGAAGAAGGTTGTGTGACAGTTGAATCATCAAGTTGAACTGCATTCTATTTCAAGTTACAATGATAATTTTGAAGGTAAGTGGGAGGATGTATAGCTCTTAGAGTTCTTCTTATGGGAGGGTCAGGTTGAGGTATGGTGGGAGAATTAGAAGGAATAGAGGAAGAGCTAGTATAGGTAGGCTGGTCATTATCAGTATTATGATCAATATTGATTGTGGATGAGCTAGAAGGGATAGGATGAGTTGAATCAGAAATGTAAGGGAAATCAAATTCAGATGTGGGTTGAGAAAGAGGTTGAGGGGTAGAAGTAGAAGAAGAGGAATGACTTTGCTGGTAAGGAAACATAGTTCAAAAAATGTAACATCTCTTGACAGGAAAATTTCTTTGGAATGTAAATAAAAAAGGATGTAACCCTTAACTCCAATTTTGAATCCTAGATAGATACATTTTCTAGACCTGGAATCAAGCTTCTTTCTATGAGTGTGTAATGTGGAGGCAACGCACAAAGAACCAAAAACTCTAAGAGAAGTAAATTCAGGTTGCTGACCATTCAAAACAAGATATGGTGACTTGTTGTGTATGAAAGGTGTGGGGAGTCTATTAATAAGGTGAATGGCATGGCTGACAGCAAATGACAAAAAAAGTTTAGGAAGATGAGCCTGAAAAATAATAGCCCTAGTAATGGCAAGAATATGTTGATGCTTCCTCTCAACAATGCCATTTTGTTGAGGGGTAGCAACACAAGAAGTGTGGTGAAGTATGCCATGAACCTGATAATAATCTTTAAGCATGAACTCACAACCATTATCAGTTCTAATGCACTTAACATATTTGTTGTATTGAGTAAGAGCCATGGAAACAAAGTTTTTAATAAGGGAAGAAGTTTCAGCTTTAGTGTGCATGAGGAATATCCAAGTGAAACGACTTTTGTCATCTACTACAATTAGAAAGTATTTGTGACCTTGAATATAAGGAACAGATAGTTGACCCCAAATATCCATGTGAACCAGATAAAAAATGTCAGTGGAATGATGAGTGCTATCAGAAAAGGGTAATCTCTTTTGTTTGGCATAAAAGCAAGTGTCACATGGTACATTGGATGATGGTAGTGTAATAAAAGGAAAAACTTTCTGTAGTTCAACTAATTTGGCATTGGATGGATGTCCTAATCTCCAATGCCAAAGATTACAATTATTCTTAGAGCTATAAACTACATCAGATACAACATTGATGTGATGCGAAGAAGGGATAGAAACTTGTGGTTGATTGAGAATGTACAACCCTCCTTTCAATTCAGCTACACCAATCATCTTCTTGGAGTAAGAATTCTGTATGAAACAAGTGGAATTGTTAAAAATCAAATGGCAATCAAGATGAAAGGTAAGTTTAGGGACAGAAATGAGATTGAATGAAAATTGAGGCATATACAAGACATTGGTTAGCACAAATTGCTCATCAAAATAGATGATTCCTGCATAATTTGAAGTGACTAAAGAACCATTTGGCAATTTGACAGTAATAGGATGGATTCTTTTCAAACAAGAAAACAATTTTCTTGAGAAACACACATGATCTGTGGCACCAGTATCAAGGATAAAAGGTTCATGAATATCTTGAGTTGGTATTGTGCAAATAATACCTGAATGGGAATCATTTTGGGTTACAATTTGATTGACACTATGAGGAGTGAAAGATTGGTTCAGCAGAGCCAAAAGAGCCTTGTGTTAAGCAGGTGTAAAACTAATCAATCCTTGGTTAGAATCAACAGGTGGTGCTGTAGATGATTCATTCTGAGCCTCATTATCTTCCTCATGCTCAGTAGAAACATTGTTGACTTGACTTTGGTGTTGCCAATGAGGGGGATATCCATGCTTTTTGAAGCATGTATCTATAGTATGGTTAGTCATACCACAATGAGTACATACCCTCATGCCTCTACCACGACCATTGTTGTATCTACCACCTCTTTGACCTCTGCCTCTAGCTGGAGTTTGGCCTCTACCTTGAGATGAATTATTAGGAAAAGTCAAAACTTTGGATTCATCAGTAATCACAACCAATTGTCTTTCTTACTGCACAAGTAAAGAATAAACCTTGCAAATGTTGGGAAGTGGATCCATTAACATAATCTGAGATCTCACTGCTGAATAACCATCACTCAATCCCTTAAGAAATCTGATAACTTGATCAGAATCTTGGAAGCTGTGAATCTTGCTGATAGCATAGCAAGTAACATCACATTCACAAGAAGGAATTGGACGAAAATTGTCCAACTCTTGCCATAACATTTTCAACTTGGTATACTAAGATGAGATAGAAGAATCACCTTGCCTAAGGGTGCAAATTTCTTCTTGAATTTCAGAGATTCTGAACACATCGCCATGATAAAACCGATCCTTCAATTCTCTCCATATCCCTGAAGCTATCTCCATCCAAAGAACACTCTGTGAGATTTCAGATTCAACTGAGTTGTTAAGCCATGACATAATCATTGTGTTGCATCGATCCCATGCAATGGAGTCACGATCATCATCTGGAGGTCGCGACAAAGCACCATTGATGAAGTGTAATTTGTTCTTCGACCTTAACGCCATTGTCATTGATCTTGACCAAGAA
This sequence comes from Lathyrus tuberosus, assembly GCA_022829125.1. Classification (NCBI taxonomy): domain Eukaryota; kingdom Viridiplantae; phylum Streptophyta; class Magnoliopsida; order Fabales; family Fabaceae; genus Lathyrus; species Lathyrus tuberosus. The sequence continues at coordinate 6,040,787 of JALAZF010000087.1, read as the reverse complement.
TGATAATTGCCAGCATTCAAGAGAGGAGTGACAAGAACCAATGCAAGATTTTCGTTTGGATGCATGAAGTATGGATTGAGAGTATCATTTTGATACCCTTTATTCGCTGAGCTAGCGAAGTTATTGCCATTGTTGCTATTGATGGAGCTTGAAGAGCTTTCAGCAGACATGATGGAGAAAGATGCGCAGAAAGGAAGAAGAATGAGTTGTGAAAAAGGAAGTTAGCCACAGGTCGATGATACCATGTAAAGTTATGATGTATGCATGTGAAAATAGAAAATGGAGATTTCATGCAAGCAAGAATAGTGGAAGCAATGACATTATTCACAACTGAATAATACCATGCAGAGATCATGCTATATATAGTTAGTTACATGGAATTCAGTTTACAACAAACTCTAACTACCAAGTGTAACAAACTAAAAAACAGTTATAGCACTAGTAACTTTCACTCTAAGTAAACTCATTATTCCTTATGTTTAACAACAGACGAGTACGGGAAATTCCCGTAGTAAATAACAAGGAAATGGTATTATAATTTCACCTTTCTAACTTGAGATTAAATATAATAACAATTTTATATATACAATTAAATCAAAATCCTTAAATTTATTACATTTCAATATGTATTCCTTTTCCTATTTTGTAAAGTTTGGATTAAAAGAATTTTAACACTATACATTTTTTAATAAACCACCATTGGTTCAGCAGTTTTGACAGTTTTTGCTGCTGCGATTTAAACGGATTTTTCCTGATCTTCAATTTTTTAACATTGAACCAAACAGTTAAGTAGTGAGGTTTAAGGTTGAATTGGTTAGACCATCAGACCCGGCTCGGTTTAAATAACATTAACTCTAACTGAGCCCTAGTCATCCCCTCCCTAGAATTGGCGAAATCCTCTCCGTCGCCGTCTCCTCGGAATTTCACTGCCTCGCCTTCTTCAGCTGCCCAAATCCATTCTCAAATTGTTCTCGGTCGAGGTATGATTGTTACACTTGATTTTCTTTAGTTTTTACTTTTAGGTTGAAAAGATGATGTTCTTTGAAACTTGTAGATTTATTATTATCACTACTGAGAAAAAAAATCGTAAAATTAGTCTTTAGTCTTTATTTATAGTTGGAACTCAGTCATCGCCGATTTCGCTTGAACTGGCGACTCTTTACAAGCTCTCTACGCCTTATCTTCACTGGGCAAACTCTCTCTTCACCTAAATCGTTCTTCTTTCCCTTGCACCATCAAATCACGTTCCTCCTTGTTCGACCTCCGCGCCGGGAAACAGACCCACCAACAAGCTTTTGTCTTTGGATACGCCTCTGATATCTTTGTTGCATCTGCTCTCATTGATATGTGCTTTAAATGTGTTGCATTTGAATGATGCCCGGATACTGTTTGATGAAATTCTTAACACATGTTATTTCTTGGACTAACATGATTAGGGGGTATGTTCAAAATGAGTATGCTTGTGAATAGAGCTGTCAATTTAAGGGGCCGGGGACTAACTTTTGAGGCCCCAAAAATATAGGGGGCCCAAAATTTTAAAAATAAATGAGCCATAAAATATGTAGGCCCTCTAGAGTGAAGACCCTTAAAATTCAAGAAAGGCCTCAAGGCCCCAATATTTTCAAATATTGATTTTTTTTTCAATTTTTTTTTGAAAAAAATTGATTTTTTTAAATTAAAAAAAAAATCGATTAATTTTTTATTTTCAAAGAAAATTGACTTTTTTATTTTTGAAAAAAATCAAATTTTTTTTTAATATTTGGAAAAATTCAACTTTTTTTTTTATATTTGAAAAAAATAAACTTTTTAATTTCTAAAAAAATCCTAATTTAATTTAAAAGTTTAAGAATGTACTGTACTATCGTCATCGTATTTGAAAACATAGTCACAGTATTTAAGTTTAGGAATGTACTTAACTATCGTCACATTATTTGAAAATATAGTATGGAGTTTTTATTTTTGAAAAAAATCACTTTTTTAATTATTGAAAAAATTAACTTTTTATTTTATTTTTAAAAAAATTTGACTGTTTTTTATTTTAAAATGGGCTTTTTTGACCGCTATAAATATAAGTTCTTATCGGTAAATTATGTTTTAATCCTTTTTTTCTTTGTTGAGAAAAAGTAACATATATGATCATTACAAAGTTGACATAAATGTGTGAGGCAGTGTTTATTACACACAACTTTAGTGAAAAAAGTTACATGAAGATAAATTGCATATTTAAATACATATATTCAAATAAGAATAAGTAAATCTACCTAGATCTAATTGAAAAATCAAAAGAAAACAAAAAACTAAATAATAATATTGAAACATAGTATGAACTGTTTCTTATTTTAATTTTCGAAAAAAAATTAATTATTTTATTTACAAAAATCAAATTTTTTATTTTTGAAAAAAATCTTTAACTTTTTATTTTCCAAACAAATTAGATTTTGAACCCCTCACTTAAGTCCCATATAACACAAAAATATGAGTGGACTTAAAAATAAGGACCTCAAAAAATATTTATTTAATAAGAGATCTAAAAAATAAGGACTACGTAGGGTACCTAATTATTAGAGCTTTGTCAAATAGGATTTTTTCGACAACTCTACCTGTAAAGCAGTTTTGATAGTTTTTGCCATTTTGTTACGGTTAAAACGGGTTTTTCCTGATCTTCGATTTTTAACATTGGACCAAACAGTTAAGTAGTGTGGTTTAAGGTTGAACCGGTTAGACCACTTGATCCGGCTCGGATTAGAAAACATTAACTCTAACTAAGCTCAGAATTGGTGAAATCCTCTCCGTGGCCGTCTCCTCGGAATTTCACCGCCTCGCCATCTTCAGCTCCCCCAAATACATGCTCAAACTGTTCTCGGTCGAGGTATGGTTGTTACACTTGTTTTTCTTTCGTCTTTACTTGTAGGCTGAAAAGATGATGTTCTTTGAAACGTATAGATTTATTATTGTCATTACTGAGAAAAAAATCGTAAAATTAGTCTTTAGTCTTTATTTATAGTTGGAACTCAGTCATCGCCGATTTCGCTTGAACTGACGACTCTTTACAAGCTCTCTACGCCTTCTCTTCACTGGGAAAACTCTCTCTTCACCCAAATCGTGCTTCTTTTCCTTGCACCATCAAATCATGTTCCTCCTTGTCCGACCTCCGTGCCGGGAAACAAACCCACCAACAAGCTTTTGTCTATGGATACGCCTCTGATATCTTTGTTGCATCTGCTCTCATTGATATGTATTCTAAATGTGGTCATTTGAATGATATCTGGAAACTGTTCGATGAAATTCCTAACAGAAATGTTGTTTCTTGGACTTCCATGATTACTGGGTATGTTCAAAATGAGTATGCCCGTGAAGCAGTTTGTTTGTTTAAAGAGTTTTTGTTGGTTGAGGAGAGTGATTATGAAGAGGGTGTTAGTGTGGATTCGGTTCTTTTGGGTTGTGTTATTTTGGCTTGTGCTCGGGTGTGTTTGAAAAGTTTGACTGAATGTGTTCATGGATTTGTGATCAAGAGGGGTTTGAAGGGTGTTTTCCAGTTGGGAATACGTTGGTGGATGCTTATGCTAAGTGTGGGGAGATAGGTGGGTCTAGGAAAGTGTTTGATGGGATGGAGGAGAGTGGTGTTTGATCTTGGAACTCTTTGATTGCTATATATGCGCGTGATGTATTGTCAGCAGAGGCTTTAAGTGTGTTTAGTGATATGGTGAAGACTGAAGAGGGGTGAGGTAAGATATAATGTTGTCCCGTTGTCTATGGTGTTGTTAGCTTGTGCTAGTTCTGGAGATCCGCAGATAGGGAAATGCATACATGATCAAGTATTACTAGCTAGCTTCATTGTTTTAGTTGATAATCATACAAATGTTAGATTTAATTATTTATAGTATTTTTGGGTCTGTGCATAAATGTGCCTATGCATCATTACATAGTAGTTCTGAGTTTACCGAAGATGTGAGGGTTGTATATAGTAGCTGACAGCCAAGGTAGAATTTTGTTCAATTCTCATGACATGGATCGACCAAATTATTTTGATATAACATTATGGCATCATTTGAACCGTGAAGTCAGTTCCACACAATCGAAAAACTTTTGTTTTTGTTGTAATTGTATTTTTGTACAGAATATTTGGCCAAGACCTAGGTGAGAACTGAGAATTGTTGGTTTCGCTGACGTAACTGTTTTCTTTTACTATAGGTTGTCAAGATGGAATTGGAGGATAACGTGTTTGTAGGCACTTCTATAGGTGATATGTACTGCAAATGTGGGAGAGTTGAGATGGTAAGGTAGGCATTTTATTGCATGAAAAACAAAAATTTTAAGTCGTGGAGTGTTATGGTTGCGGGTTATGGAATGCATAGACGTGGAAAAGAGGCTATGGAAGTCTTCTACGAGATGTAATATCCGTAATAAGGTGTATCACCCAGACATGAGTGGAACCAAGCCTGTTTGCCCAGTGATTGTAAGGCCAACCCTAGAATACTATGTAAATGATTGGGTGCTCCTAAATTCCAATTGCATAAGTTTAAAAAAAACGTTTAGCCAGCTGCTGCCATGCACTGCTATTGTGGTAAGTCATTGTTTGAAAGCTATGAGTGGGTTGGATCGGGTAGAAGTCCTAATAACCGGGTTTCAACCCAATCCCAACTTAAAAATAATTCATTGTATCTTCAAGTTAGCGAACTGGCTCTCATCGGCATTCACCACCCACAGACGCTCTCACTGTGTGTGAGTCATTTTGTTTTGTTTTTGGTTCATTGTTCTACTGCATATTGCTCTCTCAAGTCTTAACTGCTCTGTGTTTGACTGTTTGTGTTCCAATCGTGTTTACCATTATTTCATGCCATCTATTTCTCTCTCTTAAATTCTAATAAGCTATTGAATGCTTCAATTTTCAGATAGTTGCAGTTATGTCATCAGAGAAGGAAGCTTCAAGCTCCAAAGAGAAACGCAGACTATCGTGCACTGCTCACTTTGATGCCCTCTAGTTCTGCTACTGTAAGGGCCATTCACCCAAAACTTAAAAAATGCCTCTTTTTCAAATGGGCCATCCATCCCAGTACTGAGAAAATTTGTGTGTTTAATGTGTGCAGCCCCGGTTCATCAAATGCAGCAGTATTACAGGCTTGGTGTTCTTGATAACTGTTCTGGTAAATGGAAAGCAATGGTTGACTGCTTAATGCTCAAGACCAAACCCAGTTCTCAAGTCGAGGTTGGTTCTTATTTCTTCCTCATTAATGTGTAATTGATATATGTTGAAAATCTTTAAATACATTGGGTTAAATATTTTTTAACATGGTCATATTTGCTGTATTTGATTTTGAGAGCACTTTTGGCTGTGTTTGGGAAAATTGAAGAGTATAGGTGGTTTTGCTATTTTTATTTTACAACTTTAATTGTATGGATATTATAGCCACAGCATTTTTTTTTATGTGGCCTTGGAGGATTTTTTACGACATATTTGCCACCTTGCTGCTGCACACAACGTCCAGGTACCACCCCATTGCATGGTCTTGACTCATGATTATGCCCATTATTCTGCTGTTTGATTACCTCAATAAAACAATTGATATGTTGTGTGATTGCATCCTTCATGTATTGGATACCTCAACATATTTCCCATCGAGTGAATGTGTGTGTTCTTGTGGCCTGAAAGAGCAAAACCGAGATCGTCTAATGGATATTTGATAGTGTAATGCTTAAAATTATCAATATGGGGGTGCCTTGCTGGTTATACTAAAATTTTGGCATTTTGTTATTTCATGTGTGTTGCTAGAAGAGAGTTAAGAAACTACCCTTTCAACTCTGTCTTGTTACAAAGTCTCTTCATTTTTATTTGTCTTTCTATATGATGCTCCTATTGCTCTTCTGTGAATGATGAAAGCACCATGAAATTGACAACATCAATTTAATGTTGCTCTTGTTTTTATATCCATCATTTTACTATGCACCAGTAACATGGTTTAACTGATCAGGCATGGTAGTTTATCTATGTTTTTATTGCAAATCATAATAAAGGTTAATTTCTTTGATTATAGTTATGTTAGTTATCAGGTAGTTGTTAGCGGCAGTTAATTTTTTTTTTGTTGCTAGTTACTATATGTTAAGAGTTCCACATCAGACAATATATATATATATATATATATATATATATATATATATATATATATTTTAATAAAGAACTTAACAAACCACTGGACAAAGGGAATAATGGTTTGGGTTTTTGTTAAATCTTCATAGAAGAGTTTTTTGAATTCTTGGATTTCTGTTTTGGAGAATTTTCCAAAGTACCATATATATATAGGCCCAATCACAATTCTAAAACTATAGTTAATCAATTTCAGAACTACATATAAATGTAATATGAATCCTAATGTACAAGTAGTTGAATGAGAACTTCTCTCTTCATTTTCTTCCGCCGTTCATCTTAATGCAATGATTTGCAATCAACTGGTGATGCTTTCAGTTCTACTACCTTCATTCTTTTATGATAAACCAAGCCTACTCTTGGTTTCTCAGCCATTGACTAGTGTGAATTTTAGATCATGGAGTCAGGCCAGGGAAATGACTTTGTTGGCCAAAAGCAAAAATATGCCTTTGTTGATGGCTCAATTCCACAGCAGCCAAAGTAATTTGATCTTCAGTTGTATCTGCTTTGTAGATCAATAATGACCTGTTTCTTCCCTCGGTTATTAAATTCCATTGCCAAATACATCACTTCAAGTGTCATCTATTGAACACTATAGCAGAAACATGATGTTTTACTTAGGCATTTTAACAACAGAATGAACCTTGGATCTTTCAACTGATTTTTTTTAAGAGTCTCAATCAACCTTCCCACAAGTCAGCATTTTGTAGAAAGTGTTTAAGTATTTGGGAGAGGATAGAAAACATTTGGAAAAGGGAAGACTACTTGTATTATTGAGGGTTTATAACTTTGGCTTTATACTAACTCAAGTACATCACCTCTATTTATATTAGTGGCATTCCTAAATTAACGATTAGAATTTTTCCACCACAAACTTAATCTAATGACTATAAATCACTTTCTAGAATTTTCTCTACTATTTAACAAAAATCCTAACTTATCCTTATATTCTAAAGAGCTCCATGAATCTCTCTAGAATAGGCTTCTAGAAGTTAGACCTACTATAATACAAACTTTGACTTAAAATTCATAAGGTCAAAATACTAACAAACTCAAAATCAATTTAAATATTCAACAACCCCCTTATACTAAGTCTCTCAAGCATGAAGACTTTGTCAATTTAAGATATTTACTTGGATTAATAAAATCAAATTAAGAGGGGGTGTTATATATAAATTTATTTTTGGGTTGGTTAGTTTTAGGGCCTTAAGAATTTTAAGGCTAAACTTGTGTTATAGTAGGTCCAACTTCTAGAAATCTATTCTAGAGAGATCCATGGTGCTCTCTAGAAGATAACGATAAATTAGGATTTTTGTAGAATAGTAGAGAAAATTTTAAAGAGTGATTTATAGTCATTAGATTAAGTTTGTGGTGACAAAATCCTAGTTGTTGATTTAAGAATGTCACTAGTATAAATAAAGGTGATGTACTTGAGTTTGTATTAAATTAAACCAAAATTATAAACATTCAATAATTAAAGTAGCCTTCCCTTTTAAGAGGTTTGAAGCTTCTCCCATGCTTCTTTGGCCGTCTTTGCTCCCGGGACCTTCTCGAATGTGTCTTTATCTATTCCTGGATAGATTAGACAGAGAGTTTTCTTGTCTCTCTTCTTTCAGTCTCTCAAACTATGCTTTTGAGTTTGAGATGGAACACCTTCATTCTCCGGGTCGACAATGGCTTTCTCAAGTGTCTCCCACACGTCGTGTGCGCCAAGGAGAGCCACCATTATTAGACTCTAATTGTTGTAGTTGCTCTTTGTGAGCATCGGGACTTGGAAAGAAACACTGCTATTCGCCGTCTTTTGGAGGATCTTCTAACTTTGATGCCACTTCGTTAGAAGGAAGTTTTGGTTAGGTGCAGAAAGTGTGCAAGTATTTGGGAGAGGATAGGATAGGTGCAGAAAGTATGTAAGTATTTGGGAGAGGATATGAAACTTTTGAGAAAGGAAATGTTACGTATTATTGAGTGTTTATAATTTTGGCTTTATACTAACTCAATCACCTCTATTTATACTAGTTGCATTCCTAAATTAACGACTAGGATTTTGCCACCATAATCTTAATCTAATGACTACAAATCACTTTCTAGAATTTTCTCTATTATTCTACAAAAATCTTAACTTATCCTTATAGATCTCTCTAGAATAGGCTTCTAGAAGGTGGATCTATTACAACACAAATTTGGGCTTAAAATTACGAAGGCCCAAAAATTAACAAACCCAAAAATCAATGTAAATATTCAACAAATTTCATCTCACTTCATGGCCATTATTAGAAGGAAATCAAGTGAATATCCATGGTTCTCAAGATCTCGATCTAGATCTTAAAATCTTAAGATTTTACGATCTTAATTACTCCGATCCCGATTTTAAGTAGAATCTTGTGTTATAGCCAAATTGTGAAAAAAAAATCATAAAATCATTGATTGTGTTCGATCTTTGCCAGTTTTGGCCATGATTGACCATATTCTGGACACCACCATTAATTGTGAGAAGGATGACAAGATGCAGAGGCGCAACAGTTACAAATGCTCGCCTTTTCAAATGAAGCTTTAGATTTAAGTAGAATCTTGTGTTATAGCCAAATTGTGAAAAAAATCATGAAATCATTGATTTTGTTCGATCTTTGCCAGTTTCGACCATGATTGACCGTTTTTCGGACACCACCATTAATTGTGAGAAGGATGACAAGACGCAGAGGCGCAACAGTTACAATGTCTGCCTTTTGAAATGAAGCTTTAGATTTAGGGTTTGGAGAATAAACATTTCGCTTGTAGGTTTGTTTTAACTAATTGATTTATGATAATCCTAGTAGTTGATCAAATATGTCCCTAATGTCAAAAAATGGTTAAATGTGGTAGTAATCCTAGTAGTTGAGATGGAATAACAAAATCATAAAATTAGGGACATATTTGATCAAATATGTCCCTAATTTCTCAACCTTTCTCTCTCCCTTAGAACTCTTAGAAAGCAATCCTTTAGCAAACATCCTAACACATAGACAAGCGAATGGTTCCCATCGAGTACGATGGATGTGGGGGGTGCTAATACCTTCCCTTCGCATAACCGGCTTCCGAACCCATAATTTGGTTGCGAGACCATTTTATCCTTTCTTCTTGGGGTTTTCTCGATGTTTTCCCTTCCCCTCATGGGATAAATAAAATTCGATGGCGACTTTTCTGTTTCTTTCTCTTTTACCTCTACGTCGTTTATTTTTCGAATAGCGACAATAGTTATGATAACAAATTAAGCTAACACAAATAATGTTTATGAAAAGTTCTAGAATGCTAAAAAAACTAACTTACTATCATTTCATATGAAACCTAAACTTTAATTAGATATATAAGATATCAAAGATTCTTCTACACATATTCAGAAAATTTTAATTCATTTACTCTACATAGGTCTTCTTTGTTGATTATCAATAGAGATGATAGGAAAGAGGGAAAGAGGAAAGAAGGAAACGGGCCTGTTAAAGTTATTGGGCTTTTATTTTGTAAGGCCCAGTTGAATCTAAGTGCTTTCTGCATTCAAGTGTGGACGACATTGAATCCAAGGGCCCGGTTGTTCTACAGATTGTGCACGACGTTAAACCTAGTATAACCTTAACTGCCCTCGCCGGACCACCGTGAGCACCGCAGCCAGTGCTACCATTTTCACCGTCACTCCCTTTCGCTCCTCAATCCGCGGAAACTTCAATTCACAATAGCATCACTTTTACTTCCACTTTTTTTATTCACTTCAATTACTCCACTATCTAATAAACTGAGGTAAAAGCGTCAAACTCAAATTCGTTCTATTCAAATATCAATATCAATTTCTTGATTAGTTTTGTTTATTTATACAATACATAAGAGTTGATTTGCTATTAAAAGATTTGGTTAGGTTAGGTAGATTTTTTTTTCAGTGCATAGAGTTCAAATAGCACATTAACCAGAAGGCATGCTTATACTGTTTCTATTATACTTATGATTGCTTATAACTTATATGCAGTTACTTGCTTCTCTTTTAACTAGTGGTTGTTAAGTTATGTTTGATATTGAGAAATTGGAGACTAATTTGGGGTTTTTGATTCCAATTTGGTACTGACTTATAAGAGAAAGTATAAACAAGGATCTTAAGATTATTAAGAAGGATCTAGTGTTGTTGTAGCAGCAGCTGAACTCTAGTGCTGTTGTTACTATGATTTAGGGTTAGGGTTGATTGAACTCTTTAAGGAGGAATTTATTCAAAATTCATTCAACTATTGAAATATGAAGCAGTGGCACAAGTGTATTAGGGTTGTTGTTGGTATAATTTGCATATCCTGAGTATTAAGGTACAGCCTAAGAATTTAAGTTGGCTATTGTCCATTAATTTGCTGTCATTCTTGTTCAACAAAAACATTGGATGTGGGGTTTTGGGGGAGATTGTTCTGTAAATCCCAAAATCTAATAAGCTATTGGATGCTTCAATTTTCAGATAGTTGCAGTTATGTCATCAGAGAAGGAAGCTTCAAGCTCCAATGAGAAACGCAGACTATCGTGCACAGCTCACTTTGATGCCCTCTGGTTCTGCTACTGTAATGGCCATTCACCCAAAACTTAAAAAAAAATGTCTCTTTTTCTAACAGGTCATCCATCCCAGTACTGATAAAGTTTGCGTGTTTAATGTGTACAGCCCCGGTTCATCAAATGCAGCAGTATTATAGGCTTGGTGTTCTTGATAACTGTTCTAGTAAATGGAAAGCAATGTTTGACTGCTTAATGCTCAAGACCAAACCCAGTTCTCAAGTCGAGGTTGGTTCCTATTTCTTCCTCATTAATGTGTAATTGATGTATGTTGTAAATCTTTAAATACATTGGGTTAAATATTCTTTGAACATGGTCATATTTGCTGTATTTGATTTTGAGAGCACCTTTAGTTGTGTTTGGGAAAATTGAAGGGAATAGGTGGTTTTGCTATTTTTGTTTTCCAACTCTATTTGTATGGATATTATAGCCACAGTGCATTTTTTTTATGTGGGCTTGGAGGATTTTTTACAATTCTAAAATTCTAAGGTTGAGTTAGGCCCAACCATAATTCTAAAACTATAGTTAGTCAATTTCAGAACTACATATAAATGTAATATGAATCATAATGTACAAGTAGTTGAATGGGAACATCTCTCTTCATTTTCTTCCGCCATTCACCTTAACGCGGTGATTTGAGCTTATTCTCTCTGTGAGCTGGTGCCAGTTTTTTATGCCTTTCTTGAGCCTTTTTTTTTTGTATAAGTATTCATTTCAGTCCATGGCTTTGCAATCAACTGGTGATGCTTTTAGTTCTACTATCTTCATTCTTATATGATAAACCAAGCCTACTCTTGGTTTCTCAGCCATTGACTAATGCAAAGTATAGCTCATGGAGTCAGGCCAGGGAAATGGCTTTGTTGGCCAAAAGCAAAAATATGGCTTTGTTGATGGCTCAATTCCACAGCAGCCAAAGTAATTTGATCTTCAGTTGTATCTACTTTGTAGATGAATAATGACCTGTTTCTTCCCTCTTTATTAAATTCCATTGCCAAATACACCACTTCAAGTGTCATCTACCGAACACTGCAGAAGAAACATGATGTTTTATTTGGGCATTTTTAACAACAGAACGAACCTTGGATCTTTCAACTGATTTTTTTTTAAGAGTCTCAATCAACCTTCCCATAAGTCAGCATTTTTTTGGAAGGAAGTTTTTGGTAACTGGAGAAAGTATTTTGTTGGAAGGAAGTTTTAGGTAAGTAGAGAAAGTGTTTTAAGTATTTGGAAGAGGATAGGAAACTTTTAGGAAAGGGAAGACTAGTTGTATTATTGAGGGTATATAATTTTGGCTTTATACAAACTCAAGTACATCACTTTTATTTATACCAGTGACATTCCTAAATCAAAGACTAGAATTTTACCACCACAAATTTAATCTAATGGCTATAAATCACTCTAGAATTTTCTCTACTATTTTACAAAAATCTTAATTTATCATTATCTTCTAAAAAGCTTCATGGATCTCTTGAGAATAGATTTCTAGAAGTTGGACCTACTACAACACAAATTTTGGCTTAAAATTTATAAGGTCCAAAAACGAACAAACCCAAAATCAATTTAAAAATTTAACAGCCCCCTTAAACTTGATTTTGCTACTCCAAGCAAATATCATAACTTGACAAAGTCTTCACGTTTGAGAAGCTGTTGAAGATATCAGCTGCTTGGTCATGTGTTTTCACGTACTCCAAATTGCACATCGTTGTTAGAAAGACACTCTCTAATATAGTGAGAGCATGTGTCAATGTGATTACTTCGATCATGGAAGACTGGATTCTTTGCCAAAGCTATTGCTAACTTGTTCTCCATGAATATCTTGGTCGACTCCTATTGTGGTAAACTTAACTCCTTTAACAGGTTTCGTAACCAGATTACATGACAAACACATGATATCTTCACCAAGCCTCTCAAGTGTGAAGACTTTGTCAAGTTAAGATATTTACCTGGAGTAGTAAAATCAAATTTAAGAGGGGTGTTATATTTAAATTGATTTTGGGTTGGCTAGTTTTTGGGCCTTAGGATTTTAAACTCAAACTTGTGTGGTAGTAGGTACAATTTCTAGAAGCCTATTTTAAAGAGATTCATGGTGCTCTCTAGAAGAAAAGGATAAGTTAGGATTTTTGTAGAATAGTAGAGAAAATTTTAAAGAGTGATTTATAACCTTTAGATTAAGTTTGTGGTGGCAAAATCCTAGGCGTTGATTTAGGAATGACACTAGTATAAATAGAGGTGATGTACTTGAGTTTGTATTAAATTAAACTAAAATTATAAGCATTCAATAATTAAAATAGCCTTCCCTTTTAAGAGGTTCGAAGATTCTCCCATGCTTCTTTGGCCATCATTGCTCCCGAGACCTTCTCGAACGTGTCTTCATCTATTCGTTGATAGATTAGACAGAGAGTCTTCTTGTCTCTCTTCCTTGAGTCTCTCAAACTATGCTTTTAAGTTTGAGATGAAGCACCTTAATTCTTCAGGTCGACAAGGCCTTTCCCGGTTGTCTCCCACACGTCGTGTGTACCTAGGAGAGCCACCATTTTTATATTTCAATTGTCGTAGTTGCTCTTTGTGAGCATGAGGACTTGGAAAGGAACACCGCTATTCGCCAGTTTTAGGAGGACCTTCAAGCTCTCTGATGCCACTTAGTTGGAAGTTTTGGATAGGTGCAGAAAGTGTGTAAGTATTTGGGAGTGGATAGGAAACTTTTGAGAAAGGAAATGTTACTTGTATTATTGAGTGTTTATAATTTTGACTACATCACCTCTATTTATACTAGTGACATTCCTAAATCAACGACTAGGATTTTACCACCACAAACTTAATCTAATGACTATAAATCACTCTCTAGAATTTTCTCCACTATATTACAAAAATCTTTACTTATCCTTATCTTCTAGAGAGCTCCATGGATCTCTCTAGAATAGGCTTCTAGAAGTTGGACCTATTACAACACAAATTTGGGCTTAAAATTACTAAGGTCCAAAAATTAACAAACCCAAAATCAATGTAAATATTCAACACATTTTACCTCACTTCATGGTCATTAGAAAGAAATCAAGTGAATATCCATGGTTGTCAAGATCTCGATCTAGATCTTAAAATCGTAAGGTTTTACGTTCTTAATCACCCAAACGATCGTGATCTTAAGTAGAATCTTGTGTTATAGCCAAATTGTGAAAAAAATCGTAAAAGCATTGATGTTGTTTGATCTTTGCCAATTTCGGCCATGATTGACCGTATTCCGGACACCACCATTAAAAGGTGAGAAGGATGACAAGATGCAGAGGCGCGACGGTTACAAATGCCTTCAAATGCCTACCTTTTGAAATTAAGCTTTAAATTTAGGGTTTAGAAAATAAACATCATATCATGTAATTGACTTATGATAATCCTAATAATTGACCAAATATGTCCCTAATGTCTAACAAATGTTCCATGTGTGGTAGTAATAAATTATAAAAACTCATTCATACATGTCTAAAGAATATGAAAATGTCATTTTCTCACAAATACACTTGCCTACTTACATATATCATGTAAAAATATTTTAAATATATACCATTATTTTTTCATTTTAGTTGGATCATACGATTTTTATTGCAATCTTATGTTTTACAATCTTGTTAGCCCCTTTCAATCTTGCAATAATAATTAGGCAGTCTCTTCGGATCTTAACTATGATTTTATATTTTACGATCTTACTATTCTCTCGTGATCTTATGTAAGATCTTGATCTTGACAACCTTGTGAATATCATTCAATAGACCATTGTTTCTATAGCAAAACACAACCAGTTCTTGAAGACTATCTTGCAGTACAAGATGTGTGTTCTCACAGGCTATAATGATCCCGATTCACTAATCAAAGATCAAATCCTATCAGTAATCCTGTTCCTCCCATAAACAAATTATTCTCCTCCAGTATTCAGAAGGAAAAACAATGTGAAGTTGGTTCCTTCACATCTTAGTCTGGTTCTACAGTTTTTTAATTCGTTTTTAATTCATTTGGTCTCTAGTCCAACATTTCACGAGGGATCCAAATATTGACTGTCATTCATCCAAGATCACGTCTCCTCAGATTAGGGGTGTGCATGGTTCTAAAACCAAACCAAATTGAACCAAATATATGGATCAGTTTGGTTTTTAAAACCACTTTGACAAAACTGGTTTATTTTTGTAAAACCGGTTTATGTTTGGATCAGTTTGGTTAATAACCGGTTTGCACAAAAAAACCAGTTTTTGTTTGGACCAATTTTAAAACCAAATTTCCCTCAAATTTGTTTTGACTAAAACTTAATTCTCAATTTAACAACTTATTCTTAACTCCATCTAACCATTTTTGAAATTAACAACCATTCATTGACAATAAAATTGAATTGAATTAAAAAAGTAATTAATGTATATTTATTTATGTTCTAATTTTTTCTTCTGTTGTGTTTAGTTCACATTGTGGAACTGTGAATCTAAGACTTGTACTTTGTATCATTTTGATTTAACCATTCCTTATACCTAATTTTAATCTAATAAATTTTTTGCCTTACAAAAACAATTAAACAAAAAAGTATGAAAGAATAATATATATATATATATATATATATATATATATATATATATATATATAAATTGCATGATACCTATATGCACCGATACTGTAGCTGGTTTTAAGAATTGATTCTAAAATCATAATTGGAATATATATGTTTCTAAGAATAGATTTCCAATTGAGTATTACTATTAAGTGCTCTTCCGTGAGAACTTTTATACTGAATGGAGATAATAAATTTAGATCAAGTCCTGTTATATAATGATAAGCTTTGAGTTATCCTATAAAAAAATATATTTATAAAATGCATCATAATCTGTTATACCAAATTGCTATTTGAGATAGATTAGTTGGTGTTTTTAATACTGAAAAGAGGTAGTTATGTCTCTGAAACAACTATGTCTTATTAAGTAGCCACCACCAAGTTGCTCCACCACCACCAATGGGTTACCCTACAAAAGATGATCCCCAACAAACTCTTCCAGTCAAAACAACCAGTAGGGGTGATGGTTTCTGGAAAGGATGATGAGTTTAATCATATCTTATGGCTACTTATTTTATTGACTATCTTTTTAATTCATATATATATATATATATATATATATATATATATATATATATATATATTAAATTCACATTACCTTAATTGGTACTATGACTATGAAACAAAAACAAGACAAAAAACAAATTATGTTTAAAAAGTAGACTAACCATTTATGTATTGGTTTTAAAAAGTGGACATTGGTTTTTTATGGTTTTAGTAAAATGAATTTGGATTAGTTTTAAACCAAATAATATGGCCTTTTGAAATTGGTGCACCATATTTTTAAATTTGGTTCTTGTGAACCAGTTTTTTTGCACACCCCTACCTCAGATGCAGTCCCAACATCAGCTGGCAGAATCACTCGCCAAGCTTCTTCCTTCCAGCTACTGAGTTTCTGCTCTTAGCTTCGTACTGTCTAAGCCGAGAATTTCAGACACTCATTTCCCAACATGAGAAGTATTCTGGATTAATATATATTATTTTGTTTAATTACTGTTATGTTAGTTATTAGTTGATATTAGTGGCAGTTACGATTACCGTTGATTAGTCTGTTTCAGAATTACACTATATATTTGCATCACAAGTAGTTGAATGAAAACAACACTCTTGAATTGTGTATTTCCTCAAACAACTAACACATTTTCTTGGAGTAACAAGTTGTATGTCTGCATGCAGGAAATCCTCGGAGCTCAAGAGAAATCAAAGCCACACATGGAATTTCAGAACACGATATGAAGCTTCACAATACTGGCGAAGACGATATGGTCATTTAGACAGGCCTGAATGAGGAAAATCCTTGTGTGCAGATGAATGCGTTTTGCATTCTGATTTTATTCGTTTTGCATTCTGATTTTATTCTGATTTTATTCGTGTTTTAGAGAAAGAGACTTTTAGTGACCAAATAACGTTTATATCAAATTGAATGACTCTATGGTATCATATTTTTTGACCGCTAAAATATTGACCACATGTGGTTAAGGTAAATGACTCTATCAAATTGAATGACTATAGTTTCAAATGTTTATGAAGTGTTTTAAAATTTACCATGATAGATAAAATTTTAATTATAAGTTTGTGCATTTCGAACTGGATCAATCCATTAGAGCTGGAGTTGGTTTAAATAACTATGACACATCAAATAATGGTGAAACAAACAGTACCACTGGATGAAGCATCAAGACGAAAATAAATTTATTTCTTCATGATAGCAGGAGGGGTATCTTTTAAAAGAATTTGGTTGGGGAGTCCAGTGTAACGAATACCTAAGTTGCAATACATATTTTCAATCAACAAACACTTTTTCTCTATATTCAAATGTCAACACAACAGAAAGGTATTCTCTCCATTCTAGTAAATTTTGACTTTTTAAATTCATTAAATAAACAATGTATCTGGATTATATATAATGTATTTAAATTGTTAAAATTTGCTTATAAATAAGAATGGAGAGAGCATAACATAAAAGAGTATCCGCTAGTGTAGTTTAGCCAAACAACCTATATCGGGTGTATAATAAAATGCAACTAAAATTAAGTGTACTGAGTCAAACATATAGTTACACTACATAAAATCACATTTATGAGTTGTGTAACTAACTTTTTCATTTGAAAATTATGTAACTATATAAAATCACATTTATGAGTTGTGTAACTAATTTTTTCATTTGAAAATTATCAACTCATAGAAATGCAAACATTCTCTCTTTCTTTGATTTTTCTTTGTAATATGGTATGATCCTTAACCATGTTTGAAGACGGTTTTTCATTGATATATAGTAAATCCAACAATTCTTCTGCAGAAGATTGCAAGAGTGAAGTAATTTTTTTTTACATATGTCACGTGATTCGTTTCTCTTCACATTGCTTCTCACGACATTGTCCAACATCATGCTTCCTCACGTCATTAGCTGCGTTCATTTACACTAAGTGTCAGATGAAATTCACAAATTTATTTTTGTGCACACCAATGAGAATTACCAGATGATTATAGTGCTCTTGCATTTATTAATCAATACAGTGTTGTCATGTGTCCAATAATTGAAGTTGAGTCAATGTTATTCTCACATAAGTCTAAACTTGACATGCTGAAGCAAATCATGTTTACTGAACCTCAACAAATATACTTCAACCACATCTCATAATAATATTGCATCAACTAGGGGACATTCTCTATATAATGTGTAACATAATACTTAAATCAGAATTTCTTCTTTTATTATATATATATATATATATATATATATATTGGCGGAGCCAGAAAAATTATGAAGTCTGGACAAAAATTTAAAAACCGCAAACTTACTTTGTATAAATATATAAATAGTCATTAATCAAAATAAAAGAGACTTGTCATTTTATCAACAAAAGTATAGTATAAAATAAAAGAGATAAAACATAACATTACAATAGTCTGTTAAATAAAATCATGAGGCAAATGTCCTTTCCGAGACTTCTTTACAGTCAATGTTCGAATAATATCAATATCATCAAGTGATTTGAATATCTCCCGTTCGATGTAACATACCATCAAGTCATTGAACCAATTGATCTTATTGCGCAATATAGGCTTAACAATCTTCATTGTTGAAAAAACTCTTTCAACGGATGCCGTCAACACCGACAGTATCAAAGCTAACTCAATAAGTTTGTAGACTAATGAAAATACCAAATGTTTCTCAATACATATTTTGTCAATAGTCACATAAAAAAATCTCTATACGGTACTGATGAAAATTAGTGATAACCCTCCTTTCTACCCGTGAACGACTCCGAACCGGTATTTCGTCTTCCATATTTGGCACCATAATACGTTTAGCAACACATAATTCTTAGGTTAAACTCATTAACCGCATTAGGCGGCAGTTCTAGTTCGGCTTCCAGTTGCACAAACTATAATTGAACCACAAATCTAATTCCTGTTACAACACAATTCCTTACAATCTAATTCCTACATCTGTAGTAAAATAGGGAACTCTTAAACCTATATTATTTTCTTTGGGATTATTAACAGATAAGCAAGTATTGCATATTGAGAATATTCTATGATTAATTGAATGGGTAAAAATAAAACCATTGGATTACAAGAGTTTGATACAACGCTATATATAGCCAATGAAACTCCTAAAAAAGGGGAAAGTCAGTAATTGAAAAAGGAACGGGTTAATAACTAAAAAAAGGAAATAAAACTAATTATATTTTAATAGCCTCCCTCAAACTAGAATGTATATTAATCATTCCTAGTTTGCTAACATAGCTGGAAAAAGGTCCTAAATGAAGGGGCTTAGTAAATATGTCTGCCACTTGATTGACCGAGTCGATTGGCATTAAGTGAATGGTGTTGTCCTGCATTTTGTTGCGAACCACATAGCAGTCGAGTTCTATGTGCTTTGTGCGTTCATGGAAGACGAGGTTGGTGGCAATTTGAAGAGTACTTCTATTGTCGTAGTAGATTGTGATAGCTTTGGTTATTGGAATGTGAAAATCATGTAGTAGATATTTGATCCATATAGCCTCACAAGTAGTGTTGGCGAGAGTGCGATATTCTGCTTCGGAGGAAAAGCGAGAGACGGTTTGTTGTTTCTTGCATTTCCATGAAACAAGAGATGTGCCTAGAAAACAACAGAAGCTAGTTGTGGGGCGTCGGTGATGGGACAGGCTCCCCAATCAGAATCAGAGAAGCCAGTCAGTGTCAGTGTAGCTTTGTTGTTGAAGAAAAGTCCTAGCGCAGGTGCATTTTTGATGTATCGCAGGATCCTGAAGGCAGCTTGTAAATGTGTTTCCGTTGGTGCAGTGAGATGTTGGCTGAGTCTGCAAATGGAAAAGCTGATGTTAGGACGAGAATGCGTTAAATAAAGGAGCTTACCAATTAGACTACGAAATCTAGTAGGATCGGGAAGAGCAGGATCTGTAGTGGAAGATAAGTTATGGCTGGGATCCATAGGTGTGGATGCAGATTTTGAGGCAAGAAGACCAGTAGTTTGTAACAAATCAAGACTGTATTTGCATTGGCAGAGAGAAATTCCATTGTTGTTCCTTGCAATCTCAAATCCCAGGAAATACTTTAGAGTACCTAAGTCTTTAATACTGAAGGTTTTGTCCAAAACAGATTTGATGTGATTAATTTCATTGAGATCATTTCCTTCAAGAACTAAATCATCAACATAAACCAATATAGCTGTAAAGGAAATGTCAGTTTTCTTAGTAAATAAAGAATAGTCAAATTTCGATTGACAATAATGCAAAGCAATTAAAGTATTTGTCGACTTGTGATTCCATTGCCTGCTAGCCCGTTTAAGGTCGTAAATAGACCTGTTAAGTTTACAGACAAGAGACTTGTTAGACACTTTGAGTCCAGGTGGTAATTTCATGTATACTTCTTCGTCCAAGTTGCCATGAAGAAAAGCAGTGTTGATGTCAAGCTGGTGTAGAAACCAATTCTGACTAGCAGCTATGGAGAGAAGAATACGAATGGTGGTCATCTTAATGACAGGACTGAAAATGTCGTGATAATCTAAGCCCTCAATTTGGTTAAAGCCTTTGGCAACCAAACGGGCTTTGTACCTCTCAATAGCACCATTGGCTTGGAATTTTAGCTTGAATATCCATTTGCAGCCAATGGGACGTTTGTTATGAGGAAGAGTAATGAGATCCCAGGTTTTATTAGTTATGAGAGAGTGAAGCTCATTGTTAATGGCTTCTTTCCAATTAGAGTCCAAAATGGCTTGAGATCAGTAGGATGTAGGTTTAATAATAGAAGATAGTTTGAGATTAAAAAATTTATGAGTGTTAGATAAAGCAGAATAATTGATAAATTCATAGATAGGATAAGAAGAGTTACCTTTGTTGGCATTAGGGGAGGAATGTGTACCTTGTAACATGCCACAGTGATAGTCTTGGAGATAAGTGAGAGGTCTATAAATTCTAGTTGATTGTTGCGTAGGAGGATTGATAGAAGTAGAATCTAAGGGCTGTTGGACAGGGTCAGGAGTAGTTTGAACAGATGCAGGGGGAATAGGTGTGTTGACAGGGATATGAGAGTGTTCAGTAGTAATAGCAGGAGGGGAATAGTGTGTAGGAGTGGGAAAATGTGTGAGAGTATTATTGTCACTATCTTCTATAAAGGGTTAGTAAGGGTTTTGATAATGGGGCACTATAGGAACAGAGGTAGGAGTAGTAATATGGGAGGTACTGTAGGGAAAAGTTATTTCATAAAAGATAGTGTCCCTAGATAAAAACAGTTGCTTACTATGTAAATCAAACAGAATATGGCCTTTTGTGCCATGTTTATTACCAAGACATATGCACTTTCTTGATATACTCTCAAGTTTGGTGCGGTTTCTTTTGGAACTTGTGGCATAAGCCAAGCAACCAAAAGTTCTAAGAGCTGCATAATCAGGGTTAGTGGCATAAAGCAAATAATAAGGTGTGTTGTGATTTAAAAGTTTTGAGGGCATACGGTTAATAAGAAAAACAGCATGTGCAAGAGCATGAGCCCAAAAAATTTTTGGTAAATTGGATTGAAAGAGAAGAGCACGTGTGACACCTAAGAGGTGTTGGTGCTTTCTTTCCACAATGCCATTTTGTTGTGGTGTGTCAACACAGGATGTTTGATGAAGAATTCCTTGAGTAAGATAAAAATCTCTTAAAGTAAATCCAGGTCCATTATCAGACCTGAGAGTTTTGATATTAGTGTTAAATTGAGTTTTTACAAAAGTAATAAAAGATTTGACTAAGAAGGGAGTTTCAGATTTATTTTGCATTAAGTAAATCCAACAGAAACGACTATAATCATCAACCACAGTGAGAAAATATTTGTGACCTTGCATAGAAGGGGTAGAGATAGGGCCCTATATATCCATGTGAATAAGTTCAAAATAGTTATTAGTGAAAGTAGTACTATTAGGAAAAGGAAGCTGTTTTTTCTTAGCATATAAACAAGTATCACAAGGGGTGGGGGATGAGATTTATAAGGGATAGGAAAGACTTTATTGATTTGTGAAAGGGTTTCATTACAAGGATGGCCCAACTTTGGTGCCATAAGAATTAACAGTAGTAGTCTTATGCAAAGTATTGTCAAGAACAGGTTGAGTTGACACATATAGCCCATGAATGAGTTCAGCTACACCAATCTTCTTCAGGGTATGGATGCCCTGTATGAAGCATTGGTGGGAGTTAAAAAGGGTAGCACAGTTTAAAGTTTTGGTGAGCTTAGGAACAAATATCAAGTTAGTGCAAAAATCAGGAATGTAAAGGACATTAGTGAGGTAAAAATCATTATTGAATATGACAGTACCAGCATGATTGGTTTTAATGACATTATCATTGGGAAGTCTCACAGATATAGGTTTAATATTAATAAAATGTGTGAACATGGTTTTTGAGTGACAAACGTGATCAGTGGCGCCCGTATCTACAATCCAATTGTAATCTATACTAATCGTCGAATGAAGGGAAGATTTACCTGATGAAGCAGAAGAGGATGTGTGAATCTGATGAACTGTGGAATTAGGTGCAATAGCATTCTGGTTGAGCAGAGCGAAAAGGGCTTGTTGCTGCTCGAGTGTGAACTCTATGGTAGTGGTTTCAGAATTAGATTGCACAGATTGCTGATTGCATTCTTCAGCAAAGTCTTCAGCAGATGCAGACTGAGCCATGTTGGCTTTCTTTAGGTATGGTGGTAAACCGTGTTTTTTGAAGCAAACATCGATGGTGTGGCCAGGTTTTTGACTGTAGGAACATATCTTGATGCCACAGCCACGTCCTGTAGGGGTGGATTTGTTATTGGAATCCCAGTTTCTTCCTTTTGAGGGAGGTTTTGTAACCTGAGCGACAAATTTTTCTTCTTCAGTGGGTGTTGTAAACTGTCTTTTTTGTTGAATGAGAAGTGAAAAAACTCTGTTGATAGAAAGTAAAGGATGCATCAACATGATGTTGGACCTAACAGTGGAGTATTGATCATTCAATCCTTTTAAGAATCTGATGACATAATCATTTTCACGATAATATTTGATGGATTGTGAAAGCGTGCAAGAACATTTGACAGGGCAAATGCATGTAGGTATGGGGCGAAAGTTCTCTAATTCCTACCAAACTTTCTTCAGAGATGTGAAATACTGAGTGATGTTAGAGTCACCTTGTTTGAGAGTAAAGATCTCTTCTTGCATGTCAGAGACTCTGAAGATATCTCTTTGGTGGTAGCAATCGTGTAATTCTTGACATATCTCGTGTGCGGTGTCCACTCAAAGAATGCTTTCTGCAATTTCTGGTTTGATCGAATTAGTGAGCCACACCATAACCATAATGTTGCATCTGTCCCAAGCTAGGGCTTAGCGATCTGTTGAAGGAGGATGAAGAAGGGAACCATCAAGAAGACCTAATTTGTTCTTCGATCGAATAGCAACCTTGATGGATCTTGACCAAGAGTGAAAGTTTTTGTTGTTCAGAGATGGTGAGACGAGTTCGGTGCCAAGATTATCGCTTGGATACATATAGAAGGGATCAAGCATGTCCGATTGATATGAATGATTGTTGTGATCATTTTTGGGTGGTGAATTCTTTAGAGAGTTTTTAGGGGTGGGAGTTTCAGAATGGTCGGAATTATTATCCGCCATGGATGCAAATCAAAGAAGAAGATAACAACGAAAAAAAAGAATATCGAAGGGAGAAGAGAAAGCGATACGGGTACGAAAGAATCTGAAAAAATGGGGAAGAAGATGAGTTTTGCAGATAAAGGTGGGTGAGGCCTACACAGAAAGGGACAAAAGATGAACCAATATTGGAACACTTAGAAAGAGAAAAGGATCAGAGCATTATTTTCTGATACCATATTACAGATAAGCAAGTATTGCATATTGAGAATATTCTATGATTAATTGAAGAGGTAAAAATAAAACCATTGGATTACAAGAGGTTGATACAACGTTATATATAGCCAATGAAACTCCTAAAAAAAGGGAAAGTCAGTAACTGAAAAAGGAATGGGTCAATAACTAAAAAAAGGAAATAAAACTAATTATATTTTAATAGGGATTTCAATTAGTGACTTGTTTCTCAAAATGTTCAAATTTCCAAGCTACAAAAATGATGCTAAAGTAAAAACCACTCCAATACTAAAAATCATTGACAATAGTAGTACTATATTCTTGTCACATGCTTCTTATCTACAATACATGGATCACAGGTGATCATGAAGGCTGGATCAGATCTTGTAGAATCAGGCCGCCAAGTGCGTCAGGGATGCTGGTCGTATGGAGAGGAGGGGGGTGTACCTGCAAGGCACTCCGACGCTCAAGTGAGAAAGGGTCAGAGAAAAGGGGCAAGTACAAAGTATGAATTCTTAGGGTGAATATTGGATACCTGACCCTCTCAAACGAGAGGGTTTATATAGAGCACCCAGCGCGTGGCCAACGGTCCTATTTTTCGGGGCGAAATAACTGTTTTCCCCAAAGAATAGGTAACTTCCCAAACTAGCCGTTATGCCCGGCAGAGTGCCCGAAACTAGACGTTATGTCGGGCATAAACGCAGTTCCAGGCACCTGTCCTTTGCTGTTCGGGCAGCGAGAAATCCGTGCGTAACGAGCATCAACGTCGGGGAGGAACGTTGCATTCCTTGCCCAGTTGGAGGGGCAGAAAGGTCACTTTTGCCCCTCTGTGGGTTGGACTTAGGCCATATGGGCCGCTCTGGAGCAGAGGTGGATTGGGCCAATTCTAGCCATTGGTCCAGTCCAGAACAGGAGCCCTTCAAGTCGTTGCTCCCGAGCATGGGAGTGATGACTTAAGGACTGCTCGTTGCTCCGGGGAGCTAGCATAGAGTCATCGTTTGAAGACGAGGAGGGTTGTTTCAGAGTGCTCGTGACCCCAGGTGTTCGCGAGATTCTTGGTTGTGACCTTGTTGCCCGGTATTCGGGGAGATCAAGTGTCATACAGAATTGGAAACGTTGGGTTGCCACGTGTGCCTCGAGCTCCGTGTAGCAGTTAATAGGCAATGATGGCTAGTAGGTAGTCATTATGGCCTACGGGCGCGTGTGTGCACGTGCCCCTTTGTATAAAAGGGGGAAGATTGTCCCATTTTGCACTTTTTCTTTCTGATTCTTCTTCGCCTCTTCTAAGCTTTTGCCCGTCACCGTCTTCAGTGCTTCCGACCACCGTGTCAAGCTTCGAGCAACCTCTTTCTTCTACTCAAACCAAGTAATTTTTCTGATCTGGGACTTGTTTTACTCCTTTTCGTTGTTAGTGGTAGATTTGCATGCGGTTAGGGCTAGTTTAGAGGACGAAATGCGTGATTTTCCGGCGATTATTGGTGGTGGACGGTGGTTACACCATTTTCACGCTTCCAATATGTCGCCGGACTTGTCAGTGCGTTTGGTGAGGAGGGTGGTTCACGGCGAGGTTGCATGTGTGACCACCGCGTTTGTCCATCTTTTGACAGAGCGATGAGTTTTCCGGTGGATCATTTCCAGGTTCCCGTGAAGCTTCGCGATTTCCGGTGGAGCTTCACGGAAACTGGGTGAGAGCGCGGGGAAGCTCCTCGTTCTAGGATGACAGTCTCGAGCGTCTCCTCGCGGGGAGGTTTCAGCTTTCCCTTTGATGTTAGGGCTTAGGCCGGGGACGTTGTCCTCAGCCCTTTGCGCGCCCTTTCACTTGGCTTAGCAGTGGAAGGGTGGATTTGATTTGCTGTCGAATTCACTATCTTCTCTGCTTTTCAGGTGATCGTAATGGCAACGGGGCCAGACAGAGAAGTTATTCTAGATACGTCCGAGGAGGAAACCGGCTCCGAGGAGAGGAGTAGCTCGACGGCTTCGAGCTCGGCGACATCGAGTTCCTCGAGCAATGTCGGGGAGGAGGAAGAGCTGGACGTCATGGAGGAAGACGTCGAAGGGTTCTCCGCAGAAGAATGGGAGGTGGATGAACCTTCCGAGCATGTATCCACGTTTGCAAAGTCCTTGGTGGACGTCTTCACGGAGGTAGGACCGAGAGGAGAATGGAGGGTGCACTTTCCTTCTTTAGACGAGCGGGTCTGTACGGACTTCGGGGACCGCTTCACAATGTATGAGTACGCCTTCAAAGAGCTGGGCCTGAAGCTGCCTTTTACCGATTTCCAGCGGTCAGTGTTCGAGCATTTGAGGTTGGCCCCTACACAACTGCACCCTAACTCGTTGGCCTTCATCCGGGCTTTCGAGTTGGTGTGCGAGCATCTTTCCTTGGGGGTCACTCTCCCTCTGTTCTTCGTTGTTTTCCATCTACAAAGGCAGCTGGCGGGGAAGAAGTATGGTTGGGTTTCTCTGAAGCAGCCTCTCAAGCTGTTCAAACCGTTTTCGGAGTCAATCTGGACATTCAAGGAGACGTACTTCGCCATTGAGCCCGTGTCTGAGGTTGCCCAGGACAGTAAGTACGTCTGGGAGATTGAGGTTGACGAGGATGGAAACGAGCTGCATAACGAGGAGGGGAAGTACATTGGGCGGAGGTTCTACAGGTTCCCCATCCACTGGGCACCCGACCACTTTTCCAAGAAGCCCAGCGACTACGTTTTTCAGCCGAGCGACCTGCGCGGGCAATATGTCGTGGCTTACGAGGCACTGGAGAAGTGGGTTAACTCCTTCAGCCTTGCTGAGTGTTTCACGAGCAAGGGCGATCCGATCTTCGAGGAAGATGGGAGTCAGAGGGTCAAACGGAGGTTTATCAATGTTAAGGCACTGCTGGAGTCTAAGACTCCTGCAGATGCTGAGAAACTGCTCGGTAGTCTTTAGTTATTTAGATTTTGTTCATGTTATTTTTTTTCTTTGTATCTAACATGCTCGTGTTTTGTTTGTGCAGGTGAGATGCCTCAGGCTCATGATCGGGTTGTGAGGAATGCTCTAGCGAGGAACAAAGCTGGAACGGCTCCTCCGAAATCTCAGTTCGCTGGTACTCGTGCTCCTCCTCCCGTTCAAGCTGTTGTGGGGGCCTCCACTTCTCCGACTCCTGCTCCCCGGGGATCTCCTCTGACGTTGGCCTGGCGACCCAAGCGGCCAAGGACCGTTGATTCCGTGGACCTTACTCGAGTAGCAGAGAAGGGGAAGTTTGAGCTTCCTCCTTGCATCTTCGATAGGAGGTTTTTTTAGGGCAACTCTCTGGTCATTCCCCGGGCGGAATCTCTTCGCTTGGAAGGCATGGACCGCCCGAGCAAGAGGGCGCTGGTGGCCCAAGACGCTTCAGCCTTGGTCCGGATGCTGGAGATGGCGGCAGTTTATGCTGAAGGAGACTCTACAACTGAGTCCGAACTCAACGCTGCCCGTGCTTCTGTGGCATCCCTCAAGGAAGAAGTCAAGGGTGCCGGCGAGGCTCGGAAGAAGGCGGAAGAGGAAGCGGCCAGGCTAAAAGAGGAGAACTCTAAGTTGTCGGTGGAGAAGAAAGCTTCTGAGGAGCTGATCGGGGAGCTGAGGGCGACCAATGCCCCGGGTGCCGATGAGCCGGACGATTTGAAAGATCTGAAGACTAGGTCCGAGTTGGTTTCCCGCATCCTGCTGGCCGAAGATGATGGCATCGCCGTGGCGGAGGAGTCTTTCAGAAACGCTGTGGCTCAGCTGCGCGTGGTAAACCCTGGGCTTGAAATCTCTGTCGAGGGCACTCACTATCTTACGCGTGTTGATGATGGTCGTATTGTCTTGCCCGAAGGTCTCCTTGTCGTTACCCCCGAGGATCAGCCCGCAGAGGAGCAGGGACCCGAGCCAGAGTCAACCGAGCACGCTGATGAATGAGGAATTTGTTTTTTTGTTTATGTCGTTGTAATTTGTCCGGCCTGCGTGCCGTTGTAATTTATATTTAGGGGGCATAGCCCCCGTTTTATGTAACAACGTACAATTGTGGTTTTTGCGGCCACTTGTTAAATGATCACATATTTAGTTCTCTCGTTTGCATGATTTTACTTGCTTTTATTTTTGCTAGGCATCATATTCATGCTCGCTGTGAACGTATGTCCGCACGTGATAGGGGGTGTCTGACTTGTGTGAATATTTTTTGGGGGAATTGCTCGTAATAGATGTGTTCGGCAGTGTGGGGAACTAGTTGAACTGCCAGGTAATGTCCTGGCGGGGAGCGGAGCTCAGGTCTCGTTTGAGGCCTGAGTTTGCGACGTGAACGTCCCATCGCGAGTTGGGGTTCTGCCAATCATGGTACTTTGACGACGGCGATGCTCGAGCGAGGACCGCTGTCGAGCACTTACCGGGCTCATTACTGAGTGGGGTTATGCTTTAATCGTATGCGACGCTTGTACCTAGACGCGCATAGTGGTCGGTAGCTGACGTTCGTCATTGCGACGACTCGAACCGAGGATTTAGCTGTAGTATTGCTTTAGCTTTTCAGCGTTCCATGGCCGAGCAAGTTCTTCCCCAGTGAGATGTTCTAGGTAATAAGCCCCATTTTCCGTTTTTGCCCGGACGCGATAGGGTCCTTCCCAGTTGGCTGCTAGTTTGCCTTCGCGAGAGTCTTTGTGGTTTCTTCTTAGAACAAGGCTTCCCACGTCGAACTCTCACCGTATCACCTTGGCGTTGTGCCTGATGGTAATTTTTTGTTTTAGTGAAGCTTCGCGGAGGGCTGCTCCGGCTCTGATTTCCTCGACGAGGTCGAGCTCTTCTCTTAAAGACTCGTCGTTCATCTCCTCGTCTAGGGGCGACTCTGTCCGCCTAGAGGGTATGTGAACTTCGACGGGAATTATAGCCTCGATTCTGTATGCTAGACGGAAAGGTGTTTCCCTGGTCGTTGAGTGTGGAGTTGTACGGTATGCCCAGAGTACGCTGTGCAGTTCCTCGACCCATGCCTTCTTTGTTTCATCTAGCCTTCGCTTGAGGCCTCGAAGGATGACTCGGTTAGCTGCCTCAGCCTGCCCATTTGTTTGAGGGTGTTCGACGGATGCGAAGTGTTGCTTCGTGCCCAGTTGGGCGACGAAGTCTTGAAACTTCCTGTATGTGAACTGCGTCCCGTTGTTCGTTACTATCGCTTGGGGAATACCGAAACGTGCAAGGATGTTTCGTTTGTAGAAACGCAGGATGTTGAGGGCAGTTATTTTGGCTAGAGCTTCTGCTTCTATCCACTTTGTGAAATAATCTACGCCCACTATGAGGTACTTGTTATGACTTGATCCTACCACGAAGGGTCCTAGGATGTCTAGGCCCCACCCTGCGAATGGCCACGGGGAGGACATAGCCTTGAGCTCGTTAGGCGGAGCCAGGTGCATGTCCCCATGCTGTTGGCATTTGTCGCATTTCTTCACGTGTTCTTTCGCGTCGTTTTGCATGGTCGGCCAGTAGTATCCTGCGCGGAGAGCCTTGCGAGCAAGGGACCTTCCTCCGAGATGTTAGGCGTTGATTCCCTCGTGGATTTCGCGCAGTATGTGTGCGACCATCTCCTCCTCGACACATTTAAGCAGTGGAATGGAGAATCCCCGCCTGTATAGTTTACCTTCGACCAAGACATACGAGCAGGCTCTTCGCCTGATCGTGCTGGCCTCCTTTGCGTTGGACGGGAGTTCGTCTTTGGCGAGATAGTTGTAGACTGGGGTCATCTAGCAGTTGTAATCGCCGATCACCTGCACGTCGAGTGTCGGGGAGGTATTCTCGATGCTGGGTCGAGGAAGCACTTCCTGTATGACGAATTTATTTCCGCCTTTCTTCTTCGTGCTGGCCAGTTTAGACAACACGTCTGCTCGTACGTTATGTTCGCGGGGAACGTGTTTCACTTCCACTGTTGTGAATTTCGCCATTTCCTTCTTTACCAGGGCCAAGTATTCGGTCAGGTTGTCGTTTTTGGTTTGGTATTCACCCCGGACCTGGAGGACCACGAGTTATGAATCCGTGCAAATGACGACCTCTTGCGCGCCCAGATCCTCGGCAAGGTGTAGCCCAGCGAGGAAGGCTTCGTACTCCGCCTGGTTGTTGGAGGTTGGGAAAGACAGTGTGAGTGATACCTCGACGATAATTCCTTCATCGCTCTCCAGTATAATCCCTGCGCCGCTTTCCGCCGAGCTTGAGGCACCGTCGACGAATATGGTCCATTTACGTGCTTCGCTCGCGGGGGAGTCTGCGAATGTCATCTTCGCGACGAAATCGTCCAGAGCTTGGGCCTTTAGGGCTTTTCTGCCTTCTTATTGGATGTCAAATTCAGACAGCTCCAGCGACCATTTGAGCATTCGGCCGGCCATATCTGGTCGTCCGAGCAGCTGCTTTATGAGTTGGTCTGTTCGAACCACGATCGTGTGAGCCAGGAAGTAGTGTCTTAATCTTCTGGCTCCGTTGATGAGGGCCAATGCCACTTTCTCTATCTGTTGGTATCTTAACTCTGGTCCTTGCAACGCTTTGCTTGTGAAATAAATGGGTTTCTGCCCGTCAGGCGTCTCGCGGATGAGAGCGGTACTCACTGCTTCGGTCGCAACGACCATATATAAGTATAGCATTTCGCCGTTGTCCGGTCGAGAGAGGACCGGATGCTCTGAGAGTTCCCGTTTCAGATGGAGAAGGGCCTTGTCGCACTCCTCGGTCCATTCGAATGCTGCCTCTTTGCGGAAGAGTTTGAAGAATGGCAGGACGTGCTGGGCGGACTTGGCCACGAAACAAGATAGTGACGCGAGCATCCCGTTGAGGGACTGGATGGATTTTTTTGGACTTGGGCGTAGGAAACTCGGAGAATGCCTGACATTTGTCGGGGTTGGCCTTGATTCCTCGTTCTGTTAAGTAGAAGCCGAGGAACTTTCCTGCCCGGACGCCGAACGTGCACTTCTCCGGATTGAAACGCATTTTGTATTTCCTTGCCTGTTCGAAGACTTTTCGTAGGTGGGCGGTGTGATCGGTTTCCTCGTGGGATTTTATGATCATGTCATCCATGTAGACTTCGAGCATGTCGCCTATTTCTCCCCGGAACACTTTGTTCATCATTCGATGGTATGTTGCTCCGGCGTTCTTCAGGCCGAAGGGCATTACATTGTAGTAATAGTTGCCTGATTCGGTCATGAAGGTCATATATTTTTTGTCGGACATTGCCATTGGGATTTGATTGTAGCCCGAGTAGGCGTCCATGAATGATAAAAGTTTAAAACCAGTGGAATTATCAACAAGTTTATCAATATTGGGGAGGGGGTAGGCATCCTTCGGGCATGCCTTATTGAGATTGGTATAATCAATGCACATGCGTCATTTTCCATTAGATTTTTTCACCAATACAACGTTGGACAGCCAAGTGGTGTACTTGGCCTCCGAAATAAATTTGGCCTCTAGGAGGTCCTTTACAGCTTTTTCGGCAGCCTCCGTCTTCTCCGGAGAATGCTTCCTCTTACGTTGTGCTACAGCCTTGATGGTCGGGTCAATGGTCAGCTGGTGACATGCGACGGATGGATCCAAGCCGGGCATTTCTGCGGCGCTTCACGAGAAAAGGTCGGCATTCTTTCGGAGGCACGCTTTGAGCTACTTCCTCGCGATGTCAGGCAGGTCTGCTCCGATCTTCACTCCCCGTTGGGGGTCTTCGCCGAACAGGACTAGCTCAAAGTTACCATCCGGGATTGGGTGCATTGGATGGGAGCTGCTGCTGGATGACGCGGATGGGCCGGCTGAAGCTGCTCATTCCTCCTATTGGTCCTCGGGGAAGCGACTGTCGAGGTCGATAGATTCTACCTGGGGAGGAGGCTTGGCCTCCTCGGAGCTGCTCGGCAGTGCTGGCTTGCTCGACGCTTTAGGCTTGGGTGCAATGGCGTTGAGCCCCTTTGTACCTGCTTCAAAACACCGTCGGGCAGCTTCTATATCACCGTGGAGGGTGGCGACCATTCCTTTCGAAGTGTAGTACTTCATCTTCAGGTGTACGGTCGATGGCACTGCTACCAACTCGGCTAGAGTTGGCCTTCTGAAAATGCATTGGTAGAGTGACGGGCAAGGCACTCCGACGCATTGGCTATAGGGGGTGTACCTGCAAGGCACTCCGACGCTCAAGTGAGAAAGGGTCAGAGAAAAGGGGCAAGTACAAAGTATGAATTCTTAGGGTGAATATTGGATACCTGACCCTCTCAAGCGAGAGGGTTTATATAGAGCCCCCAGCGCGTGGCCAACGGTCCTATTTTCGGGGCGAAATAACTGTTTTCCCCAAAGAATAGGTAACTGCCCAAACTAGCCGTTATGCTGGGCAGGGTGCCCGAAACTAGCTGTTATGTCAGGCATAAACGCAGTTCCGGGCACCTGTCCTTTGCTGTTCGGGCAGCGAGGAAGCCGTGCGTAACGGGCATCAATGTCGGGGAGGAACGTTGCATTCCTTGCCTGGTTGGAGGGGCAGAAAGGTCATTTTTTCCACTCTGTGGATTGGACTTAGGCAATTTGGGCCGCTCTGGAGCAGAGGCGGATTGGTCCAATTCTAGCCATTGGTCCAGTCTAGAACAAATAATATCCTAAATAATATCCTAGTTGATACTACTAATAAAAACAATAAATACATAATAATAATAAAACAATATCTCAACACTGCCCCTCAAGGTGGTGTGTATACATCATAAGCATCCATCTTGTTATATATGTATGTAATTCGAGGTCTTCAAAGAGATTTTGTAAAGAGGTTAGCAAATTGATCCTTGGAATTAACAAATGAGGTTTTGATGGTCCCAGTGGTCATTTTCTGTCTAAGAAAGTGACAATCAAC
This sequence comes from Lathyrus tuberosus, assembly GCA_022829125.1. Taxonomy (NCBI): domain Eukaryota; kingdom Viridiplantae; phylum Streptophyta; class Magnoliopsida; order Fabales; family Fabaceae; genus Lathyrus; species Lathyrus tuberosus. Next base: position 6,008,371 of record JALAZF010000087.1, on the reverse strand, counting down.
TTATATATGCTTTGTTCTTTAATGAAAAACTGGATCGGAGGAGAGGTGCAAAGCTAATTGGTTGTCACATACAAGTTCTATAGGACTGACTTCACAAAGTGAAATTCTTGTGGTAAATACTTTAACCATAAGAGCTCACATGTGGCATGGGCCATGACTCGATACTCAGCTTTTGTACTTGACCGACTCAAAATAAGGAATAGGCAAAACTTGATCTAAATTAGTTTCAGGGACATCTGAGTTGGAAAAGTATGGCACGTCATCAAAGAATGTAACATTTGTAGACGTGTAGAAGGAGAGTAACACCGATATCCCTTTTGGACACGGGAGTAGCCCAAAAAAATACATTAAATGGATTGGCATTTAGCAAAAGGGTACAAGCAGTGCAATGTGTATGTTTTTTTTTTCCACCAACACCATTTTGTTGAGGCGTATAAGGACAACTCGATTGATGTATGATGCCTTTGAAATGCATGAAAGAGTTCAACCGATCAAAAAATATTCTTTTGCATTGTCACTGCGTAAAATGTGAATTGTTCTGCCAAACTGTGTCGAGATTTTAGAACAGAAATTCTTAAAAATATTTAACAACTCTGAACGATCTTTCATTAAAAACATCCATGTACATCTTGAGAAATCATCAATAAAAGTAACATAATACATATACCATAGAATAGAAGGAATCTGACTAGGACCTCACACATCAAAATGAACGATGTAAAAAAGAGACAAAGTTATGTTATTAATGCGTCTGGAAAAAGAAACTCTAACATGTTTTCCTAACTGACATGACTCAAATTGTAAGGAATCTAAATGAGGAAGACCAGACACCATTTTCTTCAATTTTGATAAACACGAATGACATAAGCGACAATGCAGAAGATCAGGAGATTCAATAGTAGCACATATAACAGAAGTGGGTGGTTGAAGATAATAAAGACCATTAGATTCAATTCCAACTCGAATCATTTGTCCAGTACATCGGTCATGTATCAAAAAAGAATAAGAGCGGAGCAATGGAAGCGTGGTGGACCCATAACCCACAGGTCCCTGGATCAAAACCAGGCTCTAATACCAACTTGAATCTGAATTTCTTGTTTTATTATGTGGATAAACACACACACACACACACACACACACATACATACACACACACGAACACACATGCACGCACGCACACGCACACACACGCACACGCACACACACGCACACACACGCACACACACACACACACACACACACACACACACATGCTCACACACACATGCACACATACACACACACGCACGCATGCACACACGTACACACACGCGCACACACACACACACACACAAACACACGCACACACACACACAAACACACACACACACACACACATATATATATATATATATATATATATATATATATATATATATATATATATATATATATATATATATATATGTCTAAGCCTCCTAATCAACCCTACTAATTAAGGAAAAGAGAAGGTTGTTTGGGTGGCCCTTAAGGGCAAGGAGGGTATGATCTTTATGTTAAAAACCTAATGTTAACTAATGCTAAACAATGGGATGCGCAAAAAATAAATTCTTTGTTTGATCATATTGTGGCTTAAGAGATCTCTAATGTCCCGTTGGTGGAAGATGTGATAGACGATGTTCTGGTTTGGTAAGAGGAATAAAATGGAGTGTACAGTTTCAAATTTGGGAATAGATTGTGGAGAAACTCCCAAACGAATTATTTGAATGGAAGGGTGGAGGGGAATTAGGAAAATCTTTGGAACATTTTCGCGCCCCCTATAGTGAAACACTTATTATGGAGAATTTGTTGGGGCTTCCTAGCGTCTCGATCTAGACTCCGTCATCATTATGTCCAATGTCCTTGTGTTTGTCAGCTTTGTGAGATTAAAGATGAGGATGGTTGGCATGTATTTTTTGGATGTACTACTATACTCTAATGTTGACGGGCAGCAGGTTTGTCTTCTATAATTGACCCTCGTGTTCATGTTTTTAATGATGTTGAAACCCTTATTCTTGATATTTGCAATAGAGAGGATACGAGGGATGCTGGTAGATTTGTTGTGATGATTGGCGTGCTATGGAAGAATGAAATAATGATGTTTGGAATAATGCTCGAGATGAGGTATCAAGAATTAGTTTGCAAGCATTTTTCAATTGGCAAGATTGGTTTTCAGCTCGAAAAGAGAGTTAGTCAGATATTGTCCCTCATCACCTAACAGTTTGGAGCCAACCTAACGAAGGAAGATTGAAGTGTAATGTAGACGTTGGATTCAATAGTGATAGATGCACAATAAATAGAGGTTGATGTGTGAGAGGGAGTTTGGATAGATTTATTACCGCAGGTGTGGCTTGGGATGTTGGCCTATTTTGCACCATTGAAGCAGAAGCCATGGACTTAAGAGAAGCTTTGCATGGTGTTATTCCTTACAATTGAATAATGTAACCTTTGAAAGCGATTACCAACTAGTAGTTCAAGCTATTCATTATAAGCAGTTAGGTAGGTCTTAATTCAGTCTTATCATCTTATCCATTAAGAGTTTGTTGCATCTTTTTCCGAACTTTGAGGTTAAGTTCATTAAGCGCCAAGCGAATTCGGTTTCCCATACATTAGCTAAGACAACTAATTATTGGATTAGACGTAGCTTTATTAATGTGATACCTCAAGAATAGTCTAAAAATAATGTTTTTTTTTCTTATATGTCGTATTTGGTTGTTTTAGATTTTGTATATATTTTCATATTGCTTACCTAATTTAAACTAAATTCTCTGGATCTTATATATAGAAAGGAAGTGGTATTGCAATTTCAAATTTTAATTTGAGATTAAAGATAGTAAAATAATTTTACCCATACAACCAATTAAAATTTGTTAATTTGTTATGTCATATTAATATTTTAAAAATAAAAGTGTGATTTAGAGGAATACACGTCTGTCATAGGTTTAGTTGACAGTGTAAAAATATTTTACATTATCAACACATATTCCTTTTTCTATTTCGTAAAAGTTTGGATTAAAAAAGTTAAAACATTTTTTATTTGAATGCTATACGGTTTTTAATAAAATGTTATTGGTTAGGCAGTTTTGACAGTTTTTACCGTTTTGCTACGGCTTAAACGGTTTTTTCTTGATCTCTGATTTTTAACATTAGACCAAACTGTTAAGTAGTGTGGTTTAAGGTTGAAACGATTAGACCATGCTCGGTTTTGAAAACATTAACTCTAATAAGCCCCAAAATCGGCGAAATCCTCTTTGTCGATGTCTCCTCGAAATCCATCATGTTGCCCCATTTCACCGCCTTGCCATCTTCAGCTCTCCCAAATCTATTCTCAAATTGTTCTCACTCGAGGTATGGTTGTTACACTTGTTTTTCTTCAGTCATTAATTATAGGTTGAAAATGTTAAGAATGTAATTCTTTGTGTCTAAATATCTATGTGTCGAGTTGTATTAGTGTGTCGAAGTGTCGAAGCAGGTTGCTTCACACAAGATTTCGACTTAGGCATATTTGAGTAATATTAACTGTTTTGGGCTTTTATAGTTTTGGGATTTGACTTAGGGTGCAAGCTAACCTAAATCTATAAATAGGGAGAAACCCTTATTTTGTAAAAAACTGATAACATTGTATTCACAGAATTTTCAGTTGCAAGTGAATAAAGAAGTTTTCCACAGGTTGTGGGCAGAGAGAAACTCTGCAGAAAACATTCTTCTTCTCCAACGTTATTTTCTTTATTTCTTTCTCAACTTTTTCTTTTCATTGTCATTGTGTGATTGAAAACAATCTTGTTCATTAAGATTGAGTGAAATTCTTCATAGGTTGTGGTTGAATTCCAACATCTGGTATCTAGAGCTCCGGTTGCGATTCAAGGAAGCAAAACCGTGATGGCGATGAATCATTCAAACAGGCACTTTTCGGCGAACCTTCTGATTCTCAAGAAATATTATTATGAGAATTGGTGCAAGAAGATTAAGGTAGTTTTCTGATATCAAGATCTTTGGGATCTTGTGAAGGAAGGAGTAACACCGCTTGTAGAAAATGCGACGGGTCAAGAAAAGGCTGCACACAAAGAATTGAAGAAGAAAGCTTATAAATCTCTCTTTATAATCCATAAATGTGTTGATCTAGATAATTTTGAAAAGGTTAGTGATGTAGAATCAGCAAAAGAAGCCTGGGAGATTCTTGAAAATTTGTTTGGAGGTGCAGAAAAGGTGAAAGATGTGAGTTTACAAACTCACAAAAGGACTTATGAATTGCTTCAGATGGAAGATAATGAAAGCAAAACAGATTTCTTCACTAGAGTTACAAAGTTGGTGAATCAAATCAAGGTATGTGGAGAAGTGTTAACATCAAGATTAGTTGTTGCAAAGATCTTGAGGTCATTGGCTCCAAAGTTCGACCACATTGTAGTAGCCATAGAAGATTCGAAAGACTTGTCAGCATTGACAAAGGAAGAGCTTCAAGGGATGCTTGAGTCTCATGAATAAAGGATGGATGAAAAAGTTACAGGAAAGTCAAAGAGTGATATGGCTTTGAAGACGCAGTCAGAAAAATAAAAAAAGGCAAAGGAAGCTGGAATGGAAACAAAGGCAGAGGAGGCTACAACAACTCAACTGGTCGAAATCAGCAGGAAAGAAACTGGTTGAATCAGAGAAAATCTTGGAACCAAGGCAACCAAAGAGGTGGTGCTGCAGGTAGAGGAAGAGGTGGTGGTTGAAAGCCTGACAAAAATCATATCCATTGTTTCAATTGTCAGAAGTATGGTCACTATTTTAGTGATTGTCCAGAAAAGAAGAAGAATCAAGAAACTGATGCAAAGTTGGCGAAACATGAAGAAGAAGAGATGTTCCTGATGGTTACAACAAGAGATGAAGAAAGATTCCAGGATCAGTGATACTTGGTGTCATACACCAAATTTTGACTACTAAGATTTCCCATCATTGGGCAAATCATCATCACAATATGGGTAAACTATCATACCTCATCAATCTCCCTAAAGATGGGTGAGCATTCACTACTATCAAAATTTAGGGTTTCAAGCCCTCTCTGAGCCTTAGACAAAGGATCAATCAAGAAATGACATGATCTTCAATTTTTCTAACCTCTCAAACATCCACAATGGATCAAGAGGACTCCCACATCAAGAATCAAGCACAATGTTGCAGCATTCCAGGTGGATTAAGCCTCAAGATCGCCAGTGTCACCAAATTAGGGTTTTGGTCGACCAGGGCCTCCAGATGGAAATTTTCCTCTGGGCATGAGCCAATGCTTCAAAGCATAACCTAAAATACTCCATGGAACCTCATGGACCCAATCATTAAGTCAATTTAGCCTCAGGGGTTACATTTATAAAAAATCAGGAATTAGGGTTTCTTAACCTAATTCACCCTTAAGTTGAATTTTGGGACAAAACATGAGCTAGGACCTCAAGAGAGGATTTTAGGATCCCTAATACACTACATGAGTCAGAATCTGTTTCACTTTTTCCAAAATGTAGGGGTATTTTTCATTTAGATCCAAAAAGTGTCAAGACAAACTATGATCACACATGTGTTGTATCATATGAGAGCTTTCCAAAATGGCCAAGAACTCCATGAAACTCCATTTAAACCATGAGATATGACAATGGCAATAAGCCTTGCTGCAAACTGTCATGGCAAGGCAGATTTATACATTTTGCTCGATTTGAGTAAATTTTACAAATGACAAACAAGTTTATCCATCTGAACACCTCAGGGGGAGACCAAGGAGGGACAAACACTGATCCATCAGCCTCCTAAGTCTTTTGAACCAAAAGTAGCATGCCAAACCTAGAAATGCCTAAAAGAGGGACAAGACTCCAATTTTGGTTTGGAGCATTTAATGGATGCACCAAGGTAGCACAGACTGATCCCTTTCCAACTGAATTCAGTCAAGACTTATCCAAGAACTAGGGAACCACAACTCTGTGCTCTAACCTCTAGTCCATGGCTAGAGGAGACTTGTATTCCCATTGATCAACATTGGCCAAACCTCTGCTGCAGTTGTCATTCACTATTGCAGCCAAAACAAGCTTGCTCTATTATAAATAGAGGTTATTTGTGATCAATTTGAGTACACCAAAGCCATCAAACAGATGCTTTCCTCAAAATCACCTTCTCACTTCCAAAATTGCCTTCCAAAGCAAGTCACTGTCGGGTTTTGAGTTTGAGAGTAATTCCAACCAAACCAATCACACACACACCTCATAAACATCATATAGAAGTGATCCAAACACTCACATAACATCTGTAACACCAAAATCACAAAGTCCCATCTCAAAACCTCAAAATAGGGCCTTTTGCATTTTTCAAGCCATGTCTTCATTCAGTCACATTCCAAACCAGATAAAACCTTAAACACACTCCAAATATCTTCCTTGAACTGTCCCAAATGGTTTCACACATCTGGAACACCATTTGAGAGAGTTGATATTTTGGCCACTTTTGCCCCTTTTGCAAGAAAGGGCCAGTTTCCATTCCTGAGGTTTCCAGCTAATTCCAATCATCCTAAAAGCTCCTAAGGTATCATTTGAGATTGTTCAAAGCATCAAAACATTTCTGGAACAAGGCACTTGACAGATTGCCCAAAAAGCTCCTAAAGAGGTAAGCATCTCAACTTGAACTCTTTAAAATATGCATTTCTTTGAGGTCCACTGATCATGCACATCTCATACATGTTATATTTGTTGTGTTTGAACCAATTCATCATGTAATTCATGCCTATAACAAGAGATAACACAGAAAATGCAAATCATGGCCTATTTCAAACCCACTATCGGGTTTTGAGGAGGATTTATTTTCTGGAAAAACCACCACCACCATTGGATTCCTTGGGAAATTCTAGGCCAGATACATATAAATTTTGTCTCCATCCATGGAGAAATGAGGAAGTTATGACCTTCACATTTCTGACCAAAAACCTTGCCTTGCCTTGCCTTGGCCAGGCCAAGAACAAGGAAAGCCTTGTATATTTGTGGTTGGGGTTTGATACACGGATATATCACCACCCCAGTGGTAAGGCGCGCGCCCTGCACACACAAGGTCTGGGGCTCGAATCCCCCTCGCCCCAGACCCCCTTTTTAATTTTTTTTCACTTTTCTTTATTATTTTTCATATTATTTTTAATGATTTGAAAAATTAATAACTCCCTCAATTTTAATTATTTTTTATTGGTTTTTTTTTTGCAAAAAATCACAAAAATGTTGAAATATTTTATTCCACAAAAAAATCAAATTTATATTATTTATTTAATATAATTGATATTTTTGTGAATAAATTCATTTTTAATTGTTTTTAAACATTTTAAAAGTGAATATTTACCTTGAAAATCAAAACCAAATGAGTTTTAATTCATCTTGTGATTAAAACCTCATTTTTCAAACCTTAAACAAAAATCACAAGTGGTTTATTCAAACTTATTTGGTATTTTTATCATTTTATTGATTTTCTTTAAATATTTACTTTTAAAAAAAAAAACAAAATTAGGGTTTCTTTGATTTCAACCCTCATCAAACTTTTTTAAAACACTTGGGCCTCTAATAGAGTGTAAGACCCAACCTCTTTGAAAACCAAAACATTTTTGGGCCTCAGTCATTGTATAAGACGCACAGCGTTTTCAAAAATCTCGGCGCGATCGCCATTTCAAAACGAAAAACTTTTGGGCCTACCCTCGTGTTATAAGTCCCATTTCCCTTTTCAAAAATACTTGGGCCTCTAATAGAGTGTAAGACCCAATCCCCTTGTACATAAAAGCTTTGTGGGCCTCACATATTATATAAGTCCCTCTGTACAGTTTTCAAAACAGCGATGCGATCTTCGTTAAAACATTGGGCCTCTCCTTGAGCTATAAGCCCCAACAATCTTTCCAAAGCACTTTCTCCTTTGATTTTTAATATAATATTGTTATCAAAGTTTTCTTTGTTGAACAACTAACAAAACAGCATGAAAGCTCTACAACGGGTAAGTGTTTATCCGCTTTCATTTATCGCTTTCATGTGTATATAACTGTATTGTGGGGCTGTTTCACTGTAAGTCTTCTTTCACATCCTTTTATATACTTGTCACATATCCACTGTGTAATACTAGTATAATTATTTAGAGTTTTCCCCGACAACTACGTCTAGAACTAGGTAAAGCCTGTTGGTCACTCTTAAATACAAACAAAACTAGATCCCCCGTAGGATTCCAGATACAGTCTTCCCTTCTCTTGGGGTTAAACAATATGGAACAAAGAGAAAGGCAGTATTCTCGGTGAAACTTTTCTCAGACTGTCACCCTTAGAAATTATCAAAGAAACTCTACTCCCCAGAGTTGATATATTCTCCGTGAATAGCATCTCTTGAGTTTCTTCCAAATTCTCGAACTTTCCTGGCTTGATCTATTCTCTGTGAATAGCATGTCTTGAAATTCTCTTGGTTTGGGGACCCACAGGCATCCTAAAAGCATCCCTGCCTCCTCTTGGGTGTTGTACAAGGACCCTTCGGCTTCTTAGAAGTTCTCATGCCTTCTCTTGGGCTTAATACAAAGACCCTGACGACCTCTTAAAGGTATAAGGCATAACTTAATCATCTTTTGCTAGACTAGTCTTTCCAATATCAAACCTCTGGCCATGTAAGGGTTGATACCCATCCCTTAATGCCCGTGCCTCCTCTTGGGCATTGTAAAATAGATAAAACTCTAGACTTGGACAGTCTAAGCCCCCTTGAGTCTCAAAGACATTCTCAAGTTCCTTTCTAACATAGGAAGAAACACTGATCACTCAGAAACCTGGCCTCTCTCATGAGGGCTCTCCCACTTGGACCCGCTTTGGGATCTTCACAATCCTCAGCAGTAAGATAGCCTCCTTTTGGGCTTTGTACAAATGATTCTCCCCAGCGGAGCTAACCTTTAAAGACTCTCTTGTTGAGTCAATCTCCTTTTAGCCTCCGTCTTGGGCTTCGTACAAGACACATACAAAACACTCTCTTGTTGAGTATAAAAGATTGAGTCACTTCCATTTTAGCCTCTATCTCGGGCTTCGTACGAGATACTAAAACACTCTCTTGTTGAGTATAAAATACTCTCTTTTTGAGTCAATCTCCTTTTAGCCTCTATCTCGGGCTTTGTACGAGACATCAAAACACTCTCTTGTTGAGTATAAAAGACTCTCTTGTTGATTCAAACCCTTTTTTAGCCTCCGTCTTAGGCTTCATATAAGACAGATAAAAGATTCTCTTGTTGAGTCAAACCTTTTAGCCTCCGTCTTGGGCTTCGTACAAGACACATAAAAGCACTCTCTTGTTGAGTCAGTCACTTGTTAGTACTCTCTTGTTGAGTCAACCCTTTTAGCCTCTATCTCGGGCTTCGTACGAGACAACAAATAAAAGGCACCCTCTTGTTGGGTTAATCGCCTCCTCTTAGGCTTTGTATAAGGAAACCTCGGTTGAGTCAATTAACCTTTTAGCATCAAACCTGTGTCTTGCCCACAACATACAAACATCAATAACTCCTCTTTAGAGATGATGAATTCTCTCTCATCCAAACCTTTTAGCTTCATATCTTGAGCTTTGAACAAGATACAAATAAACCCTTTAGCTTCATGTCTTGGGCTTTGAACAAGACACCAAAAAAACCTTTTTCCTCCCACAGAATAGGAGGAACTACGATCGCTCTGATTTCCCTGTTTCGTTAAACGGGAATACGTAGGCATAAGATTGCAAAAAAAAATCTTAGAGAGCATACTAATAAAAAAAACCCAAAATCCAGTATCTCCATCAAATCAACCCAAAAGCATCAAATTTAAACACATTACCAAAAACCTCACAAATAGTCCAGACGCTGTGTTCTTAACAAAATAACTGAAGAGTGGCCCACGTCTTAATAGCATATGTAAATCAACAGTTTTAACTATTTAACCTCAGTTTGCGAGCAGGGTTAATTGGAGACATCTATTTCCCTTCCTTAATCAACTTAACAGGATAAAAAATGAATCGAACTGTAGTACCCAAGCGATAGTGCTTCAAGACCACAAAAATCGCGCTACACTTAGACTCAGGATGCTCATCACACATGACTGGAAGAAAAGATTGGTTTGTCAACACAAAGCCCTCAATGAAGAACATGGTGAAATTTGTAAATGACGATACTCTAGTAGCTAAAGGTATTGGTGATGTTCTGATTATAAGGAAAGATGGCAAGAGGTCAATAATTTTCAATGTGTTGTACATGTCAGGCATGAAGAGTAATTTGCTCAGTATATGGCAGTTGTTTGAAAAGAACTATAAGGTATCAATCGAGGACAAGATGATGAGAATTCTCGACTCAGGTGGTAGGTTAATCTTGAAGGCTCTAATGTCTTAGAATAGAACCTTTAAGATTGAACTTAATTTGATGGAGCATAAGTGCCTTGCAACTGCAGCCAGCAGAGATGAATGGATATGGCATTATCGACTTGACCACCACAACTTCAAAGACATCAGAGAGTTGAAGAGAAGAAATATGGTTTTAGGATTACCAGAAATCAACATTCCAAGCGAAGTGTGTGAAGAATGTGTTTAGGCGAAACAACACAAGAATAACTTCAGCAAGGATGCAAGAAGCAAGTCGAAGGCAATTCTTGAAGTCATATACTCTGATGTATGTGATCCTATCCAGGTGGATTCAATTAGAGGTAACATATACTTTGTCATGTTCATAGATGATTTCAGTCGAAAATTATGGACTTACCTGATCAAGAAGAAAAGTGAAGTGATCGAGGTATTTACCAAATTTAAATCTATGGTCGAAAGATAAAGTGGTAGAAAGTTAAAGATTCTGAGGACTGGTGGTGGTGGAGAGTATGTGTCGAAAGATTTCGATACATTATGTGAGAAAGAAGGGATTATGCATGAGGTGGTGCCACCCTACACTCCAGAGCAGAATAGAATTGCGGAAAGGAAGAATAGAACCATCATGAACATGGTGAGGAGTATGTTAAAAGGCAAGCATATACCTAAAGAATCATGGGGAGAAGGTGTGTCGACAACAACATACATCTTGAATAGATGTCCGACGAATAATCTAGAAGGAATTACGCCAGAAGAATGTTGGTCTGGTGTCAAGCCTATCCTAAGTCATTTGATGGTGTTTGGATCTATAACTCATAGACATGTGCCAGATTAGTTAAGAAGAAAGCTTGATGACAAGTCGAGTCAAATGATCCTAATAGGATATCATTCGACTAGAGTATACAAGTTGTTCGACCCAGTGAACAAGTAAGTTATGATCAGCAGAAACGTGATCATAGATTAGCTTAAGGAATTGGATTGGATTGAAAATGTCAAGAAAGATTCAGTGAGAATCTCATGTGAAGAACTAGCTAGTGAAGTCGAAAGAGAAGTTCGACAAGAAGAAGTCAGAGGTGAAGCAGGCCCAAGCAGACCTCGACGAACAAGACTGTAACACCCCGATTTTTAACAGCGAGAGTGTATTTTCAAAAGGTACTAATTTCATCAATAACTTATTTAAAGATTTCCTTCGTATGAAAATAATGTCTTTTTTTAAAAACGATATCGCAAAAATTTATAGTTAGTAATGTTTCGAGAGCTCAACATGCTTTATAAAAGTGATTAGATTAACCATTTTTTTACGTAGATATACTATACAAACAGACGACCACGCGTCAAAGGATAGGAAGTGTAGTTAAGTCATAATACAATCCAAAAGCAACAGAATAAAAGTCCTCGGCAGACACTCACACAGGAGAGCTGCCCCAAGGAGAAAATTTCTAACCATGTAGTGAAAGTAATATGGCGCACGCCATCTAATACTAGAATACTCCTACCAGCCACACACTCCACTCCCTAAACTAAGCCTAACGACAACCGTAATAACCTCCTAGCCCAGCTCCACACAAACCACTACACGCACTCAACATGGTGTGATCTGAACCATCCTTGTCATCTCCACTCTCAAAGTCATGCTCAGAGGGATCCTTAGTGTCGTCGTCCCCTACCTCACCTATGACTGGTTCTAATGACGGAATGCGTACTGGGTCAATGAGAGGGAGTTCCTCTACGGTGAATATGTCACGAGTAAACGTCGAGTATGGTCCTACAGACATACCTAAATCTAAGGGAGGCGTAGATAAATCATGAAAGAAGGGCTCCCCTTCCCTGACCGAGGCATACGAGGGTATAGGTGGGGCTGAGAGGGAGGTTAACAAACCAAAATGATCTATTTCCCCTGAGAGGAAACTGTATATGATCTGGGAGGTCGGGATCTAGAAGTTCAGGGCTCGTCGAGAGTATGTGGTCTTGATATCTCTGCCAGCTACAATGGTGGTCTCCAATACGTTCCCGGTATATGAAATCTGTCCTAGGGCCGGGTTGAACCCCCAGGATGCCTCTGTCCAGTCTTTAGGGAAGGTGAAGTCTGTCGCCTTCAACGGTGGTATCTCCTCGTGTCCGGGGTGCGTCATAATCTATTGGCGTATTCGCCCACACGTCCACTAAAAGGGTCATCAATCCGAAAATAACAAACATATAAGAGCGGAGCAACAAGCATAAACAGAGAATACATTATACATGGCTATAGATCTTATTCTAACACATGTATATAATTATTTACAACAATAATACATATAGCATAATCAAAACTCATTCCTAATGCAATGTCTATATGTCGATGTACATGATTTCGGAATATCAATCCCTCCGCAAAGGGTCGTGGTATCGCATCAGGATTTAGTGCCACTAAGGTGATGGGTATCTACACCATCAATCAGACTCAATGATCCACGATGGGATAAGATCGTTCCCTCTTGGACACGCACCCCGTTCCACCTCTCCGGTGTGCACCTCGTGACTCCTCTCCGGTAGCCACGTAACCATGAAATGCATGAGCATATAATTCCCCATATATGCATTTTCACATATGGTTAACATAACCACATTTTATATGTAATAATTTATCTCATGCATCCAACTTTTGCACAAATATATTCATATATCATTTACTCACCTTCACAATTAGTCACCTTCAAAATAAACATGTAAGAAGATACGAGGCAAATATATATCTAAAATATATTTTTATTATTGAGAAAATGTATAAAAATAGAGAAATGCTCTTACGATCACAACAGTCGTGGGAAATGAGGTTTTGTTGAAGTTGGTCAGTCAGTTGTGCACCTTTATCCAAAACGAACTAAATTAGAACGAACTAATATAAAATAAACTCGTACGTTATAACTTCATTGTCATCCGGTTTATTATTTCTATTTTACTATTTATTCAATTTTTTTTTATATATTCCTAAACTTAACTTATATATTTACCTTAACTTATATAACAAACAAAAAAATTCACTTAACATATGACAGAAGTGTTTTAACTCCAATACTTACTATTAATAACCATTTTAATTAAAAGGAGTAATGTAAAACAAGATTACTTTCTACTATAGTTTATAACATATAGATCTTTAATATTTTCTTAACAGTACTAATGACAAAAATTCTAAAGATTTAAGCTTGAAAGAAAAAAATAAATTAATAATTTTCTGATAACTTTAGATTTAAAGGTTTTAAATTTAGTAAATTTTTAACTTTAATTTAAAGACTTTTTCATCAACCAACTCCAAAAAATTTTAATCTTATAAAAACAATTCAGTCATTTATGATAACTCTAAATTTAAGCACCCTCTTTTATTTAAAAAAAAAAAGTTATTTTTAATTTTTAATTTTTTTCAGAAAACTTTATCAATCCAAGATATATATTTAAAATACAATTTATTGATTAGGTAGAAATTAATGTTGGAATTTAGTTAACTTAATGTTATAGAAATTAGTTAAATCAAATATTATATATTATAGAAACTGATAGGATATATATTTAAATCATAACACAATTTTTTTAAAACATAGTTGTATGAACTTACAGTTAATCTCTTTTAAATTTTAAAATTTCATACGTGTAAACTGTACGTCTCAAAATATTAAATATAAATAACATTAGATCCTAAAACTTTTAAATATAATTTTATAATTGTTATTCATCGAAGAAATCTATTTAAAATATACCTCTCACAAATTTTCAATTCAAATTAACAACAAGTAATTCCACAACAAGGTTGTAAAGAACCTAAGCATGAGCCTTTTTTTTAAAAGAAATTAATTCAAATTAATAATTAACATTGTAGTAGCCTAGTAGGATTCTACAAAAACTAGTTAAGAAAACTCAAGGTTTACACAACTATGAAATGGTACAATATGTATAAACAATTTAAAAGTTAGAAAGTCTTACTTTAGCTAAGTATGGAGAATGGTTCTGATAATAATTTCTTTAAGAGAGTGAAGGAATAGTGAGAGAAGGTGGAGTGAAAATTTAGAGGATGTTCAGAATTAATTAATTTGTCTGTGTGTATCCAACAATAAGCGAGATAGTCTACTTATAGGCAAAGCACATGATCACTTTATGAAGGAGTTTACACGGTTTAGATACTATTCTTCCATTCCTGACTACTTGCTAGCTAAATTATCATCACCAGTCACTTCTAAATTAAATACCTTCATCATGAATAATCTTATCAAACCGTCCATATCTTCTTCAGTACCAAATTTTATCACACTAGTGCAATTTCCAGTGTTATGTGATTCTGATAAAAATGCCTGAAATAATTTTTGTCGATAATAAAACATTTTTTTCGATTATTCTATACAATAATAAAAAAAATCGGTCGAGAAAATAAAATTTATTATTTTTATTATATTTTTTTTATTACTCTATCGGAAATAATTTTGTGATTTTATTGATAAAATTTTCGTTAAGAACCGAGACTATTTTAAAATTTTAAGCGGTCAAAATTATCGTTTAATGGAGAGACCGGAAATTAGTTCAAACGGAGAAAATATTTTTATTTTACCATTCCATCATAAATAATTTTATTATTCTATCCTTAAATTTTCGTTTACAAAAATAGGTTGTTTCAAAAATTAAGGCGGCTAATTACCGGATACTAAAGAGACTGAAATCGATATTTTTTGAAAATTTCAATCGTGAACCATTAATGAAATAAAATTCCAAAAAAAAAACTCGAATTCACTTATATAAAAATTATTTAAATTTAATTTCGACCAAAATATATTATTGACGTGTGAATATACTATAATCTTAAAATATTTATTTATTTTAAAATTACGGGTCTTACAATACATCCCCCCTAAAAGAGTTTCGTCCTCGAAACTACGGGTCGGTAAATAAATCCGGGTATTTCTCTCGGATTGCACTCTCAAGTTCCCAAGTTGCATCACCAGTGGCTTGGTTCCAAATTATTTTAACCAACGGAATTTCCTTATTTCTCAACAGTTTTATCTTTCTATCTTCGATCCTAACGGGTATTACTTCAAATGATAAATTGTCTTTAAGCTGAATGGTGTCTGGTTTGATTACATGGGAAGGGTCCGGTATGTATTTTCGTAGTTGTGAGACATGAAAAACATCATGTATCTGAGATAGAAAGGGAGGTAATGCAATTCGGTAAGCCATGGGTCCAATTTTTGAAGTTATTTAATAGGGCCCAATAAACTTTGGAGTTAACTTCCGCGTCTTGATTGCTCTCCCCACCCCCGTGGTGGGTGTGACACGGAGGAACACATGGTCTCCATCTTTGAAATCTAATGGCCTACGTCTTTTGTCGGCGTAGCTTTTCTGACGATCTTGCGAAGCCTTCATCTTTTCCCTAATGCTTTTAACTTTCTCTGTAGTCTGTTGAACCATTTCTGAACCTACGATCATACTTTCACCATCTTGATACCAACATACCGGCGTTTGACATTTTCGTCCATATAGCGCCTCAAATGGAGCCATTCCGATACTAGTATGGAAATTGTTGTTGTAGGTGAATTTGATTAGCGGTAGTATATCGTTCCAACTCCCTCGATCATCCAGTACACATGTCCGAAGCAGATCCTCCAATGACTGATTTGTTCGTTCCGTCTGCCCATCTGTCTGTGGATGATATGTCGAACTTAGTCTCAGTTTTGTCCCAAGTGCTTCGTGTAACGAACCCCAAAAATGTGATGTGAATTTTGGGTCTCGGTCTGACACGATGCTAGAAGGTACCCCATGTAGTCTAACAATCTCGGAAATATAAATTTCTGTTAACTTGGCGACATTATAGGTTGTTCTCACAGGTAAGAAATAAGAAGACTTGGTCAGACGATCGACAATTACCCAAATTGAGTCATGCATCCTTCGAGTTTTAGGTAATCCAGTGATAAAATCCATTGAAATACTATCCCACTTCCATTCAGGAACATCTAAGGTTTGCAACATTCCTGCTGGCCTTTGGTGTTTTATCTTTGCTTTTTGGCAAGTCAAACATGATGCTACGTAATCTGCCACCTCTTTCTTCATTCATGACCACCAATAGTTTTGCCTCAAATCCGTATACATTTTTGTTGCTCCAGGGTGAATGCTTAATTTGCTCTTGTGGGCCTCCTCTAAAATTAGTTTCCTTATCTCTGCAACATCGGATACACAAATTCGTCTGTTGCACCTTAAGATATTATTTGGTCCTACTTTAAAACCAGGTGCCTTTCCTTGTACCATCAATTCCCTTTTCTCTTCTAAGAGTGGATTGTCTTGACAGTTTCAAATGTCTTCCAAAAGTCCATTAGAAATTCTGATCATTTTACATTGTAGAGTTCCTTGTCCTAGCTCTACATCTAGGTTCATCTCCCTAAATGTTTCCCATAGTTCTTGCTATTTGGCCATCAATGATGTTGTCGCATGGACACCCTTCCTACTCAACGCATCTGCCACGACGTTTGCTTTTCCTGGGTGATATTGTAATGTGAAATCGCAGTCCTTCAAGGTTTCCATCCATCTTCTTTGTCTCATGTTCAATTCCTTCTGATCAAACAAGTACTTCAAACTCTTGTGGTCGCTGAATATCGTGAACGTACATCCATAGAGATAATGACGCCAAATCTTTAGTGCAAAGACTACTGCTGTAAGCTCCAAGTCATGGGTATGATACTTTCTCTCGTGAATCTTTAATTGTCTCGAAGCATAAGCTACGGCCTTCCGGTGCTGCATCAATACACATCCTAATCCTTGATGAGATTCATCACAATAAACTTCGTATGGCTCCTCAGGTTGTGGCAGAATTAATATTGGCGACGTCGTAAGTTTCTTCTTCAACAATTGAAATTATCTTCACATTTCTCCGTCCAAGCAAAAGGTTGATCCTTCAGAGTTAGTTGAGTCAATGGAGCTACTATCTTGGTGAATCCTTCAATGAATCTTCGATAGTATGTGGATAATCCTACGAAACTCCGTATGTCAGTGATTGTCTGAGGCTGTTTCCATGCGAGCACACTCTCAATTTTTGCTGGATCGACAACAATGCCTTCCTTTGATATGACATGTCCCAAGAAATTTACTTTTTCTAGCCATAATTCACATTTGGATGGGTTAGCATACAACTTCTTTTCACGCAGAATTTGTAGCACTTGACGTAGATGTTCTTCATGTTCTGTTTTACTTTGGGAGTACACCAGAATATCATCAATAAAGACAACTACAAATTTATCCAGAAATGGGTGGAAAATTCGATTCATGTAATCCATGAAAATAGCAGGCGCATTAGTCACTCCAAATGGCATGACTAGGTACTTATAATGGCCGTAACGAGTCCTGAATGCAGTCTTTGGTATGTCTTCTTCTCTTACCCGAATCTGATGATAGCCGGACTTCATATCAATCTTAGAAAACACAGATGCTCCTTTAATTTGATCCATCAAGTCATCAATGCGAGGTAAGGGATATCGATTCTTCATAGTCGCTTTGTTAAGTTGCTTGTAGTCCACACATAGTCGAGAACGCCCGTCCTTCTTCTTTACCAAAAGTACTGGAGCTCCCCATGGTGAAACACTTTGCCTAATGAGTGCTTTCTCCAGCAAGTCTTCCAATTGTTCCTTAAGCTCTTGGAGTTCTTTTGGCGCCATCCAATATGGTGCAATGGAAATGGGTCCAGTTCCCGGGTGTAAGTCAATGAAGAATTCCATGTCTCTTACAAGTGGTAAACCGGGAATCTCATTGTGAAACATGTAACACCCTTTTCTACCCCAATAATGTTGCAGCAGAAACAACTTAAATAATCAGAGTAAGGCATACAAATTTTCCCTCAAAAGGGTGCACATTTCTCATTAAATCAAAATAACATAAATTACCCCATAAACAAAAGGGTTTCCTCAAAGTTTCAAAAAAATCCTTCAATGGCAGCGGAACTCAAATTTTCAAATAAAAGGTTTTCAACAAACATCATAATAATCAAAATAAAACCATATAGTCAAATGACAACGAAAATAAGGAAACAACATAGTTCGACTCAAAGGACCCCAACCCGATGTTACACTATCAGAGCAAGACCCTCTAAATCGACCAAAAGCAAATAATCTTCAAGGTCCTCGAAAGCATCCACGGCTAAACCTGATCACCTGCATGTTACCCACGTGGAGGCAACATTCAAACAGGCAGGGTGAGTCATCACAATTCATAATAATTATTATAAAACAAGATATACATAAAATGGCTTTAACTTCATAAACAACATCATCAAGGAAAACATCAGGAAGCACCATATCACAATTTCATCAATGCCACATAAGATGCAATGCATAACAAGACTCATGCATGTGGTACCAATCGTTATAATAGATAGAAACTAGGCCATCAACCCTCCAAAGATCCCCGTCAATAGGATCGATCCCGCATTTGGAACCGGAGCACGTCATAATTACCTCATATCCGCACAATGGGAATGAAGCGTCTTCATAGAGTATGCATAGGAATGTATGATACACAACCTCACTAAACATCATCATCAAAATAAACTTCATAATGTGCACCATCATTCATCAAAATGTCATGTTAATCACGTCATCACATATTCATCAAACATCATAAATCATCATCATCAATACCATCAATAACATCAATAACATCATAGTAAATCATCAAAATATCACAGCACCAAAACCTCAGAACATCACAACATCATAAACAAATTTCACAAAACAGCAGCAGTTCGCTGTGCGAACACATTCGCTGGGACCTTCGCCTTGCGAAGTCTAGCGAATCCCTACAAAGCCCCCATTCTGCCTCTCTTCGCCACTTCATTCGCTTTGCGAAGCCCTTCGCTGGGACATTCGTTGTGCGAACCCACGACACCACTTCTCAGAAATCAACCCAGAATCATCACATTTATCGCGCATTCGCTGCGCTACTCGCTTTACGAGCCTTGGCGAATGTTCGCCTTGCGAAGGATTGGTTCACTTTGCGAACCTGCGATTTCTGCAAATCGCTGCTATGCATCAGTAGCATAACAGTTCCAACAACCCTTACGATTCCAACCCCAATTAACCCAAAAACATCCTACAATATTCCTAAGGCATCACAGAAATTAAAGGCCCAAAACCTACGTCTATTAGGTCGATTCATGACACTATGGGGACCTCAAATCCCCTAAACCTTCACAAACTCTCAAGCTTTCCATAAACCCATAAATTCCTTTCATCACATGGTCGAAACAACATCGATAGGGAAAATCAGTCCCAAGGTTTATTTTATCCGATTCAATTCGACTCTTAGTAATCGATTCACAAAATGCCCTTAAATCATCAGTTTACCTCAAAACCTATAAACCCTCAAAAACCCCAAAATCCACTTCAATCAATCGAATCCTATAATGAAAACAATGAAAGGTAATTACTCCACATACCTTAGATTGTCGATCTGATGAGTTCTCTCTTGAGCCTTTGGAAACCTTCACAAAAATCCTCGCCTTTTCCTCTTTTCCTCAGAGCTCTCCTTCTTTCCTTCTTATTTTCACGATCTCCACAAATGAATCCTAATTCTCTCAATTCCTCCTTTTTGGTTAATTTAACTCTTGGGCCTCAAATATGAGCTTTCTCCATAATGCCCTCACTAATTCTCTTGAATTGTCCACTTTGCCCTTAATTCCTCTAATATTATTTTAAGTTAATAATAATACTAATATATTCATATTATATACTATTATTTAATTAAAATAACCAAAACCCCACAAAAACACCGACATCGACACGAAACACCAAAAATCACAGAAATTTACGAATATAATATTTAAATAAATTAAATAAATATTCTTACGAAATTTGGGATCTTACAACTCTCCCCCACTTAAAGAATTTTCGCCCTCGAAAATTACCTCAAGGAAATAGAGTCGGATACGACTCCCTCATCTGATCTTCACGTTCCCAAGTCCAACTTTTGCCAGCTGGTCCACCCCACAGCACATTCACCAAAGCTATGTCTTTACCCCGCAATTGCTTCATCTCTTGACCGTCGACACACACAGGCAATGCTTTCACAGACAAATTATCCCTCACTTGTACATCATCCATCTGAATCACATGCGATGGATCCGGAATGTACTTCCTCAATTGAGACACATGGAACACGTCATGCAAATTCGCAAGTGACCGCGGTAAAGCAATTCGATAGGCTACCTCTCCTATCCTTTGCAATATCTGATACGGACCAACAAAATATGGAGTGAGCTTCCTAGACTTCAAAGCTCGACCCACACCCGTCACTGGCGTCACCCTAAAAAATACGTGATCTCCCTCTTAGAATTCAAGTGCTTTCCTCCTCTTATTATGGTAGCTCTTCTGACGACTCTGCAAAGCTTTCATCCTCTCTTGGATCTTCTTAATCTTCTTAGTCGTCTCTTGCACAATTTCAGGTCCGAGTACAACAATCTCACCCGACTCATACCAACACAAATGAGTCCTACACCTTCTCCCATACAAAGCTTCGTAGGGCGTCATTCCAATACTAGCATGAAAACTATTATTTTACGTGAACTCAATCAACGGCAAATGGCTATCCCACGATCCTCCCTGATCCAACACACAAGCCCTCAACAATTCCTCTAAAGACTGGATCGTCCTTTCTGTCTGACCGTCCGTCTGCGGATGATAGGTAGCACTCATCCTCAACTTGGTACCCAACGCATCTTGCAAACTCTTCCAGAACCTCGATGTAAACCTCAGATATCTATCTGATACAATACTCGAAGGTACCCCATGTAACTTCACAATCTCCTCAATATACATCTCGGCTAGCTTCTGTATGGAATGATTAATCTTCATCGGTAAGAAATGAGCCGACTTAGTTAATCTATCCATGATCACCCAAATTGAATCATTTCCCTTAGCAGTCTTCGGCAACCCCACCACAAAATCCATGGAAATACTATCCCATTTCCATTCTGGAATCCTCGACAGCTGCATCATACCTAAAGGCTTCTGATGCTCGACCTTTGACTTCTGACTAGTCAAACCCGCATAAACAAACTCCGCAACATCCTTCTTCATACCTGGCCACCAAAACAACGTTTTTAAATCTTGGTACATCTTCGTAGCACCGGGATGAATACTCAACCTACTTCGATGTCCTTCTTCAAGAATGCTCTTCTTAATATCTGGAACATCTGGGACACATACTCTATCTCAAAACCTCATCACACCATCCTCGTCAATCCGAAAATCACCTCCGTTACCTTGGTTAATCAAAGTCAGTTGGTCAACCAACTTTAACTCATATTGCTGTCCCCCTCTAATTTCTTCCAGAATACTACTAGTCAACTTCAACATTCCCAACTTCACATTGTCAGGAGTCGCTTCACATACCAAACTCAAATCTCTGAATTGCTCAATCAACTCCAATTCTTTCACCATAAGCATCGACATATGCAATGACTTTCTGCTCAATGCATCGACCACTACATTTGCTTTGCTCGGATGATAACTCAAATCAAAATCGAAATCCTTCAATAGTTCTAACCACCTTCTCTGCCTCATATTCAATTCCTTCTAATTAAATAAGTACTTCAGAATTTTATGATCACTGAACACTTCAAATTTAGAGCCAAACAGATAATGTCTCCAAATTTTCAACACAAACACTACTGCGGCCAATTCCAAGTCATGTGTAGGATAATTCCTCTCATGCACTCGCAATTGTCTCGAGGCATAGGCAACAACTTGTCCATTCTGCATCAATACTCCACCAAGACCCATCTTCGACGCATCACAATACACCACAAAAGATTCGCTCGGATTAGGCAAAATCAACACTGGAGCAGTAGTCAATCTCTTCTTCAATTCCACAAAACTCTCTTCACAAGCTACATCCCACACAAAAGTCTGACCCCTTTCGAGTCAACTGAGTCAAAGGTAATGCCAACTTAGAAAAGCCTTCAATAAACTTGCGGTAGTAACCCGCTAATCCCAGAAAACTTCGTATCTCAGTAGCAGACTTCGGAGTCTCCCACTGTAATACCACGTCAATCTTAGAAGGATCAACAACAATCCCTCCACTCGAAATCACATGGCCAAGGAAACTCACTTCCTTCAACCAGAACTCACACTTCGACAGCTTTGCATACAACTTCTTCTCCTTCAAGACTTGCAACACAGTTCTCAAATGCTCGGCATGCTCTTCTTCGGATCTAGAATATATCAAGATATCATCGATAAACACCACCACAAACTTGTCCAAATACTCATGGAAAATCCGATTCATATACTCCATGAACACACCAGGTGTATTGGATACACCAAGCGGCATCACAATGTATTCATAGTGTCCATATCTCGTTCTGAAAGCCATATTCGGAATATCATCAGGCTTCACTCGAATCTGATAATAACCAGACCTCAAATCAATCTTGCTAAACACACAAGCACCTACTAACTGATCCATCAAATCGTTGATTCTCGAAAGTGGATACTTATTCTTGATCGTCACTTTATTCAGCTGCCTATAATCAACACACAACCTCATACTTCCATCTTTCTTCTTCACTAACAACACAGGAGCACCCCACGGAGAAACACTTGGTCGAACAAACCTCTTCTCAAGCAATTCTTCCAACTGTTTCTTCAATTCACTTAACTCAGAAGCTGACATCCGATAAGGAGCCATCGACACTGGACTCGTACCTGGTATTAAGTCCACTGCAAACTCTACCTCACGCTCTGGAGGCAAATCACTGATGTCATCTGGAAACACATATGGGAATTCACAGACAACAGGCAACTCCACACTCACAACTTCACGATCAATTTGCAATGATGCAAACATTGCAAACACCAAAGCTTCGTCTTCTTGAAGTTCCTCTACTTGCTTTGCAGACAAGAACATCAACTCCCCACTATCATCAATCTCAGGAAACTCTACAGTCTTGGTATAACAATTGATATAAACACGGTTAAACTCCAACCAGTTCATTCCAAAGATCACGTCAATTTGGTGCAAGGGTAGGCACACCAAATCCATCACAAAGCTCTTCTCAAAAATCGTCACAGGACATCTCAAACACACAAGGGTAGTAGTAACAGAATCATTAGCTGAAGTTTCTATTACCATATTACCATTCATCTCAGATAACTTCAAACCCAATCTATTAGCATATTCAAGCGAGATAAAAGAATGAGTAGCACCAGTATCAATAATAGCAACCAATTCGATATTATTAATAAAACAAGTACCTCGAAGCAGGTTGTCTTTCTCTGGCGCCTCTGCACCACTCAAAGCAAACACTCTGCCACTGGTCTGAGCGGCAGTTGCAGTCTTCTTCGGGTTCTAGCATTGAGTACTGATATGACCTTTCTCACCGCAATTGAAACAGGTCGGACCCTCATCTTTGCATTTGGTAGCTCTATGCCCCTTCTTACCACATCGATAGCACCTCACCGCATTATTGGTACACGCATCAGCACGGTGACCTTGCTTGCCACACTTATGACACTTTCCAGAAGCGGGAACTGCTCCCCCACTTGCATTTTTCCCATCTGAAGCCTTCTGCTTCCCTTTGTCAGCTGAAGTTGTATAAGGCTTACCCCTATACTGCCCTTTCTTCTCACTCAACTGCTTGTAGTGAGCAGATCGAGCTCGGCTGTCCTTATCATAGATTCTGCTCTTGTCCACCAACTCAGTATACCTGCGGATCTGCTGATGCCCAATACCATGCTTAATCTCTGGTCTCAGCCCATTCTCGAACTTGAGATATTTAGATATCTCCGCATCAGCACGATTGTAGTGCGGACAGAACTTCACTAGCTTCTCAAACTTTGCAGCATACTCTGCCACAGTCATGTCCCCTTGCTTTAGCTCAAGGAATTCAACTTCTCTCTTGCCACGAGCATCCTCTGGAAAATACTTTCCCAGAAAATCCTGCTTAAACACAGCCCAAGTTATCACAGTGCCAACATCCGTAAGCCTCTGACGGGTGTTATCCCACCAGTCCTCAGCTTCCTCTTCCAGCATATGCGTTCCGAACTGAACCTTTTGCTCATCAGAACACCCCATCACTCGGAAAATATTCTCGATTGCTTCAGCCACTTGTGTGCACTTACTAGATCATGCGTACCCACAAAGTCGGTGGATTATTCCTCTGGAACTTACCCAAAGCTCGAAACTCATCAAGAGCTCCACCATTTGGATTCAGCTGCGCCACCACATTAGCAACTGATTCCAACGCATCAGCAATTGCACGATCATTTCTTCCAGCCATCCTGCACACCACCAACAAGGTTAGAAGAACTAAACCATCGACAGTGTATACACACTCGTCGACTGACAGGGACAGACATCAAATAAAAACCTGGCCGGACAGACCGACCTGCTCTGATACCACTAATGTAACACCCTTTTCTGCCCCAATAATGTTGCAGCAGAAACAACTTAAAAAATCAGAGTAAGGCATAAAAGTTTTCCCTCAAAAGGGTGCACATTTCTCATTAAATCAAAATAACATAAATTACCCTATAAACAAAAGGGTTTCCTCAAAGTTTCACAAAAAGCCTTCAATGGCAGCGGAAATCAAATTTTCAAATAAAAGGTTTTCAACAAACATCATAATAATCAAAATAAAACCATATCGTCAAATGACAACGAAAATAAAGAAACAACATAGTTCGACTCAAAGGACCCCAACCCGATGTTACACTATCAGAGCAAGAACCTCTAAATCAAACAAAAGCAAATAAACTTCAAGGTCCTCGAAAGCATCCACGGCTAAACATGATCACCTGCACGTTACCCACGTGGAGACAACATTCAAACAGGTAGGGTGAGTAATCACAATTCATAATAATCATTATAAAACAAGATATACATAAAATGGCTTTAACTTCATAAACAACATCATCAAGGAAAACATCAGGAAGCACCATATCACAATTTCATCAATGCCACATAAGATGCAATGCATAACAAGACTCATGCATGTGGTACCAATCATCATAATAGATGGACACTAGGCCATCAACCCTCCAAAGATCCCCGTCAATAGGATCGATCCCACATTTGGAACCGGAGCACATCATAATTACCTCATATCTGCACAATGGGAATGAACCGTCGTCACAGAGTATGCATATGAATGTATGATACACAACCTCACTAAACATCATCATCAAAATAAACTTCATAATGTGCATCATCATTCATCAAAACGTCATGTTAATCACGTAAACACATATTCATCAAACATCACAAATCATCATCATCAATATCATCAATAACATCATAGTAAATCATCAAAATATCACAGCACCAAAACCTCAGAACATCACAGCATCATAAACAAATTTCACAAAACAACAACAGTTCGCTGCTGAGTTCGCTGTGCGAACACATTCACTGGGACCTTCGCCTTGCGAAGCTCTAGCGAATCCCAGAATACCAACAAAGCCCTTATTCTGCCTCTCTTCGCCACTTCATTCGCTTTACGAAGCCCTTCGCTGGGACATTCGTTGTGCGAACCCACGACACCACTTCTCAGAAATCAACCCAGAATTATCACATTTATCGCGCATTCGCTGCGCTACTCGCTTTGCGAGCCTTGGCGAATGTTCGCTTTGCAAAGGATTGGTTCGCTTTGCGAACCTGCGATTTCTGCAAATCGCTGCTATGCATCAGTAGCACAACAATTCCAACAACCCTTACAATTCCAACCCCAATTACCCCAAAAACATCCTACAACATTCCTAAGGCATCACATAAATTAAAGGCGCAAAACCTACGTCTATTAGGTCGATTCATGACACTATGGGGACCTCAAATCCCCTAAACCTTCACACACTCTCAAGCTTTCCATAAACCCATAAATTCCTTTCATCACATGGTCGAAACAACATTGATAGGGAAAATCAGTCCCAAGGTTTATTTTATCCGATTCAATTCAACTCTTAGTAATCGATTCACAAAATGCCCTTAAATCATCAGTTTACCTCAAAACCTATAAACCCTCAAAAACCCGAAAATCCACTTCAATCAATCGAATCCTATAATGAAAACAATGAAAGGTAATTACTCCCCATACCTTAGATTGTCGATCCGATGAGTTCTCTCTTGAGCCTTTGGAAACCTTCACAAAAATCATTGCCTTTTCCTCTTTTCCTCAGAGCTCTCCTTCTTTCCTTCTTATTTTCACGATCTCCACAAATGAATCCTAATTCTCTCCATTCCTCCTTTTTGGTTAATTTAACTCTTGGGCCTCAAATATGGGCTTTCTCCATAATGCACTCACTAATTCTCTTGAATTGTCCACTTTGCCCTTAATTCCTCTAATATTATTTTAAGTTAATAATAATACTAATATATTCATATTATATACTATTATTTAATTAAAATAACAAAAACCCCACAAAAACAACGACATCGACACGAAACACCAAAAATCACAGAAATTTACGAATATAATATTTAAATAAATTAAATAAATATTCTTACGAAATTTGGGATGTTACAAAACACATCCTGAAAGTCTTAAGTAACTAACATGTCTTCAATCTTGAATTCCGTATGTACCTCTACGCTAGCAAGTATCGAAAGGTCAAAGGCTCAATTCTTTAGAGAACCTTTGAGCTGGTTAGCTGATAGGTATTTAACAACCCCCGACTCAGGCAAAATAACCAACTTTCGAGAACAATCTAACATAACATAATGGAAGGACATCCAATCCATTCCGAGAATAATCTCTAGAGATTGTAGGGGTAAACATATTAGATTAACTAGAAATTCTCTCTCTTGAACGACTACTTTACATAATAAACATGCAGTGTTCACAGTTAGAGCCTTGGCAGGGGTAGACACTACCAAGTCAAAAGGTAGTGGGGTTACTACCATTTTCAATCTATCAACACAATCCTTAGATATGAATGAATGCGTTGCTCCAGAATCAAAAAGTGCAGTTAAAATTGTACCTCCAATTTCACAGCTCCCCTGAATCAAGTTGTTTGATTGAGACCCTCCTTCTGCACTCATGCAATGCACCCGTCCTTTAGTTGATGGTCGGACGGTTTTGGCAATATTAACAGCTAACTCTGCCTCTGGAGCCTTGCAATCTTTTGCCATATGCCCCTTTTTATTGCATTTGAAGCATGTAGGACCCTTATTAGGACATTCATTCGCATAATACCCTCCTTCACCACATTGGTAACAACGTACCCCTGAGGCAACTTGAGTTCCTCCTCCTCTGGTGTTATGGTTTTCTGTTCGTTGAGGTCCTCGATTATTATAGTGTGGTCGTTGGTATGGCCTTGCATGTTGTTTATTACGTCCATGATTATGAGAATTTGAACGATTAGGTCCCCCAGAGTTCTGGACCGCCCCACGATTTGCCCTCATAATTTTCATATCCTCCACCTCTCTGCATTTTTCCACTAATGGTTGAAAGCGTTGTATCCCTAAGGGTACCACCGAGTCTTGCAGTTCGTACTTGAGTCCTTCTTGGAAACGGTGACACATGTAACCTTCATCTACTCCTTCCCTGAAGAATCGAAAATACCTGGATAAGGTTTCAAATTTGGCGGCGTACTCACCTACAGTCATGGCCCCTTGTCGAAGTTTTAGAAAATCGTCTCCTAATTTGGTCCTCGCACTTATGGGAAAGTATTTATCTAAGAACTTTGTTTTAAAAGCTTCCCAATTTACTTCTTCTTGTGCGCCCTCCATCATCAAGCTAGTGTTTCTCCACCAATACTCTGCATCGCCTAAGAGAAGATACGGGGCATATAACACCTTTGTGCCTGGAGGACAATTGATTACCACAAAGATCTTCTCAATCTCTTGTAGCCATAAATCAGCCTTCTCGGGAGTAACATCCCCATGGAATTTAGGTGGATCGTGACGACGGAAATCAATCAATCCTTTTGATTCCCCAGCTCGTATTTCTCTGTCCCGCTTCTCCAAATCTCGAAGGTTCTTAGCGACAGTTTGGGCGGTGACAGCAGCTGCCATATTAGCCATAGCTTGGGCCATTTTATCCACCTGATGGTTTGTATTGTCACGTCTTGGAGGCATATCTTTCCTACAAAACCAACACCCAATTATAATCCTCATCACGTGTTTCAAGAGAATTTTCCAATATCTCACTTTCAAATCGTGAGTAGAGGTCATAATTTACGATCCTAAAACGTGGTTATAAGCTTTATTCTTTACTTAATCAGCTTAGAACACTAAACTCACAATCCCCTCCAGAAGATTAACCTGGGCTCTGATACCACAATGTAACACCCCGATTTTTAATAGCGAGAGTGTATTTTCAAAAGGTACTAATTTCATCAATAACTTATTTAAAGATTTCCTTCGTATGAAAATAATGTCTTTTTTTTAAACGATATCGCAAAAATTTATAGTTAGTAATGTTTCGAGAGCTAAACATGTTTTATAAAAGACATTAGCTTAACCATTTTTTTACGTAGATATACTATACAAACAGACGACCACGCGTCAAAGGATAGGAAGTGTAGATAAGTCATAATACAATCCAAAAGCAACAGAATAAAAGTCCTCGGCAGACACTCACACAAGAGAGCTGCCCCAAGGAGAAAATTTCTAACCATGTAGTGAAAGTCACATGGCACACGCCATCTAATACTAGAATACTCCTACCAACCACACACTTCACTCCCTAAACTAAGCCTAACGACAACCGCAATAACCTCCTGGCCCAGCTCTACACAAACCACTACACACACTCAACAGGGTGTGATCCGAACCATCCTCGTCATCTCCGCTCTCAAAGTCGTGCTCGGAGGGATCCTCAGTGTCGTCGTCCCCTACCTCACCTATAACTAGTTCTAATGACGGAATGCGTACTGGGTCAATGAGAAGGAGTTCCTCTACGGTGAAGATGTCACGAGTAAACGTCGAGTATGGTCCTATAGACATACCTAAATCTAAGGGAGGCGTAGATAAATCATGAAAGAAGGGCTTCCCTTCCCTGACTGAGGCATACGAGGGTATAGGTGGGACTGAGAGGGAGGTTAACAAACCAAAATGATCTATTTCCCCTGAGAGGAAACTGGAAATGATCTGGGAGGTCGGGATCCGGAAGGTCAGGGCTCGTCGAGAGTATGTGGTCTTGATATCTCTGCCAGCTACAATGGTGGTCTCCAATACGTTCCCGGTATAGGAAACCTGTCATAGGGCCGGGTTGAACCCCCAGGATGCCTCTGTCCAGTCTTCAGGGAAGGTGAAGTATGTCGCCTTCAACGATGGTATCTCCTCGTGTCCGGGGTGCGTCATAATCTATTGGCATATTCGCCGACACATCCACTGAAAGGGTCATCAATCCGAAAATAACAAATATACAAGAGCGGAGCAATAAGCATAAACAGAGAATACATTATACATGGCTAAAGATCTCATTCTAACACATGTATATAATTATTTACAACAATAATACATATAGCATAATCAAAACTCATTCTTAATACAATGTCTATATGTCGATGTACATGATTCTGAAATATCAATCCCTCCGCAAAGGGTCGTGGTATCGCATCAGGATTTAGCGCCACTAAGGTGATGGGTCTCTACACCATCAATCAGACTCAATGAACCACGACAGAATAAGGTGGTTCTCTCTTGGACACGCACCCCGTGCCACCTCTCCGGTGTGCACCTCGTGACTCCTCTCCGATAGCCACGTAACCATGAAATGCATGAGCATACAATTCCCCATATATGCATTTCCACATATGGTTAACATCACCACATTTTATATGTAATAATTTATCTCATGCATCCAACTTTTGCACAAATATATTCATATATCATTTACTCACCTTCACAATTAGTCACCTTCAAAATAAACACGTAAGAAGATACGAAGCAAATATATATACAAAATATATTTTTATTATTGAGAAAATATATAAAAATAGAGAGATGCCCTTACGATCACAACAGTCGTGGGAAATGAGGTTTTGTTGAAGTTGGTCAGTCAGTCGTGCACCTTTATCCAAAACGAACTAAATTAGAACGAACTAATATAGAATAAACTCGTACGTTATAACTCCGTAGTCATCCGGTTTATTATTTCTATTTTACTATTTATTCAATTTTTTTTATATATTCCTAAACTTAACTTATATATTTACCTTAACTTATATAACAAACAAACAAAATTCACTTAACATATGACAGAAGT
This sequence comes from Lathyrus tuberosus, assembly GCA_022829125.1. Classification (NCBI taxonomy): domain Eukaryota; kingdom Viridiplantae; phylum Streptophyta; class Magnoliopsida; order Fabales; family Fabaceae; genus Lathyrus; species Lathyrus tuberosus. The sequence goes on along the minus strand of JALAZF010000087.1, from coordinate 5,977,825 downwards.
GTTTTAACTCCAATACTTACTATTAATAACCATTTTAATTAAAAGGTGTAATGTAAAACAAGACTACTTTCTACTATAGTTTATAACATATAGATCTTTAATATTTTCTTAACAGTACTGATGACAAAAATTCTAAAGATTTAAGCTTGAAAGAAAAAAAATAAATTAATGATTTTCTGATAACTTTAGATTTAAAGGTTTTAAATTTAATAAATTTTTAACTTTAATTTAAAGACATTTTCATCAACCAACTCCAAAAAATTTTAATCTTATGAAAACAATTCAGTAATTTATGATAACTCTAAATTTAAGCACCCTCTTTTAGTTTTTTTAAAAATTTATTTTTAATTTTTAATTTTTTTTCAGGAAACTTTATCAATCCAAAATATATATTTAAAATACAATTTACTGATTAGGTAGAAATTAATGTTGGAATTTAGTTAACTTCATGTTATAGAAATTAGTTAAATCAAATATTATATATTATAGAAACTGATAGGATATATATTTAAATCATAACACAATTTTTTTAAAACATAGTTGTATGAACTTACAGTTAATCTCTTTTAAATTTTAAAATTTCATATGTGTCACGTCTCAAAATATTAAATATAAATAGCATTAGATCCTAAAACTTTTAAATATAATTTTATAATTGTTATTCATCGAATAAATCCTATTTAGAATATACCTCTCACAAATTTTCAATTCAAATTAACAACAAGTAATTCCACAACAAGGTTGTAAAGAACCCAAGCATGAGCCTTTTTTTTAAAAGAAATTAATTCAAATTAATAATTAACATTGTAGTAGCCTAGTAGGATTCTACAGAAACTAGTTAAGAAAACTCAAGGTTTACGCAACTATGAAATAGTGTAAAATACACAATTTGTATAAACAATTTAAAAGTTAGAAAGTCTTACTTTAACTAAGTATGGAGAATGGTTCTGATAATAATTTCTTTAAGAGAGTGAAGGAATACTGAGAGAATGTGGAGTGAAAATTTAGAGGATGTTCAGAATTAATTAATTTGTCTGTGTGTATCCAACAATAAGCGAGATAGTCTACTTATAGGCAAAGCACATGATCACTTTATGAAGGAGTTTACACTGTTTAGTTACTATTCTTCCATTCCTGACTACTTGTTAGCTAAATGATCATCACCAGTCACTTCTAAATTAAATACCTTCATCATTAATAATCTTATCAAACCGTCCATATCTTCTTCAGTACCAAATTTTATCGCACTAGTACAATTTTCGGTGTTATGTGATACTGATAAAAATGCCTGAAATAATTTTTGCTGTTAATAAAACATTTTTTTTTCGATTATTCTTTACTATAATAAAAAAAATCGGTCGAGAAAATAAAATTTATTATTTTTATTATTTTTTTATTACTCTATCGAAAATAATTTTGTGATTTTATTGATAAAATTTTTGTTAAGAACCGAGACTATTTTAAAATTTTAAGTGGTCAAAATTATCGTTTAATGGAGAGACCGGAAATTAGTTCAAACGGAGAAAATATTTTTATTTTACCATTCCATCATAAATAATTTTATTATTCTATCCTTAAGTTTTCATTTACAAAAATGGGTTGTTTCAAAAATTAAGGCGACTAATTGTCGGACACTAAAGAGACTGAAATCGATATTTTTAGAAAATTTCAATCGCAAACCATTAATGAAATAATATTCCAAAAAAAAACTCGAATTCACTTATATAAAAATTATTTAAATTTAATTTCGACCAAAATATATTATCGATGTGCGAATATACTGTAATCTTAAAATATTTATTTATTTTAAAATTACGGGTCTTACAAAGACATATGCCTGCAAGGTTGCAAGAATGTGTGATTATATCATATGATGTGGTCGATGAAGAATGTGAGATGGTACACTATGCTTTCTATGAAGATGTCGAACCAATCAATGTAGCTGAGGCATTGAAAGATTCAAAGTGGGTGAAAGCAATGAATGAGGAGTTATAGTCCATCGAAGTCAACAACACTTGGTCACTTGTCGAATTGCCTCAAGGCAAGAAGGCAGTTGATGTGAAATGGATTTACAAGGTGAAAATGAACCCTTAAGGAGAGGTAACTCGACACAAGGCAAGACTTGTAGCAAAAGGATTTCTAAAGAAGGAAGGAATCGACTTCGACGAAGTTTTTGCACCTGTTGCTAAGATCGAAACAATTAGGTTGGTTGTTGGTATAGCAAACATAAACAACTGGCAGATGTGTCAGATGGATGTGAAATGTGCCTTCTTGTGACCCCTTGGGCGAAGAAGTTTATATTGCACAACCAGCTGGATTTGTGAAACAAGGCGAAGAAAGAAAGGTGTACAGGTTGCATAAAGCCCTGTATGGACTTAAGCAAGCTCCAAGAGCTTGGAATAAGAAGATCAACAACTTTCTAAGGGAGAAGGAATTTGTGAAGTGCACAACTGAGCATGGAGTATATGTAAGAATAAGCAAGAGTGAATTGCTTATACTATGTCTCTATGTCGATGACTTGCTGATAACAGAAAGTTGCAAAAAGGAAATCGAAGATTTCAAACATGACCTAAGTGAGGAGTTTGAAATGTCCGACTCTGGAAATCTTTCATATTTACTTGACATCGAATTCTACAAGACTGGTAGAGGTTTGATGATGCACCAAAGAATATATGCATACAAAATACTAAAGAGATTTGAGATGCAAGATTGTAATCCAACTTCGACTCCAGTTGAGACCAGATTGCAACTGTCGAAAGATTAAGATTCAAATGATGCCGACCAAACCCAATATAGAAGACTTATTGGGTTACTTCGATACCTTTGTCACGCAAGGCCTGACTTAACATACAATGTGTGTATGGTAAGTAGATTCATGCAGAAGCCAAAGGTATCGTACCTAGCAGCGACAAAGAGGATATTGAGGTATCTGAAAGGAACTCTTGACTACGACATTTTGTTTCCTGCAGCTGATGAAGGAAAATAATGCAAGTTAGTGGGATACACTTCCTCAAGTTGGTGTAGTGATGCTGAGGATAGAAAATCCACAGCTGGCTATATGTTTATGCTAGGTGGTGCACCAGTTGCTTGGAGTTTGAGAAATGAGCCAGTAGTGGCATTGTCTTCATGCGAAGCAGAATACACAATTGCTTCTCTTTGTGCATGTCAAGCAACATGGATGGTGAACATGGTCGAAGAGATTACAAGGAAGAATCATGGAGCAATTACCATGAAGATCGACAGCATGTCAGCTATCAATCTGTCGAAGAATCCAATAGCACATGGTCGAAGCAAACACATCGAAATGAGGTTCCATTATCTTCGTGAGTAGGTATCAGAAGGGAAGATGGACTTGGAACACTGCAGAACTAAGAATCAGATTGCAGATATCATGACGAAGGGGGTGCAAGTCGAAGTTTTCAGAAGACTAAGAGCCACGATGAATATAGATAGTTTAGACACAATGAATTAGGAGGCGTGTTAAGAATGTAATTCTTTGTGTCGAAATATCTATGTGTCGAGTTGTATTAGTGTGTTGAAGTGTTGAAGCGGGTTGCTTCACACAGGATTTCGACTTAGGCCTATTTTAATAATGTTAACTATTTTGGGCTTTTATAGTTTTGCGCTTTAGCTTAGGGTGTAAGCTAACCTAAATCTATAAATAAGGGGTAATCCTTATTTTGTAAAAAACTGATAACATTGTATTCACAGAATTTGCAGTTGCAAGTGAATAAAGAAGTCTTCCACAGGTTGTGGGAAGATAGAAACTCTGTAAAAAATATTCTTTTTCTCCAACGTTATTTTCTTTCTTTCTTTCTCAACTTTTTCTTTTCATTGTCATTGCGTGATTAATAACAATCTTGTTCATCAAGATTGAGTGAAATTTTTCATAGGTTGTGGTGGAATTCCAACAGAAAAGAAGATAATCTTTGAAACTTGTACATTTATTATTATCACTACTGAGAGAAAAAAATTGTAAAACTAATATGTTTCTGAAGTGGAATCTTTTCATGGGTCTTGTATGTTGATTTTGTTTGCATTCTGTTAATGTTACATTTTGCTTATGTCTTTACCTTATGATTGATCATATAAGTAGTACTGAACTATTCGACATAACTAGGTCAATGTAATATGCTTTAGTGTGATTTGTGCTCATTTTGACATGTTTCATATAGAATTCCATAGCTCACAACAAATAACATGATTCATGAAACATATTCAACTTAATCTACAATAATGGTGAGAATTCCACAATTTTGTTGAAAATCTGTCAAAGAAACAACTACATCTTCCCCACCCTTTAAATAGTTCACAGACAAAATATTTTGAAGTTAAATTTCAAGAAAGCAATTCTATCCCGTATAGATTTGAAAGGAAATAACCCCTTATCTAAAGTACAGTCAAGATGTACATAATAAATGAGTAAGTTTCTACAAGCATAACTAATTAGCTAGAATGTTTTGAAATTGTGTTTTTGTAACTGAGCTAAAATGTTTATGAAATCCTATTTATCATAACAGTTTATTGTTGTCACACCCTCATTTTCACCATAACCCTAACCTTGCATATCACAATATTTCCATCATATAGGCATCCCTCTAGGTCATATTCATTCATGCTTTGCTTTAGTTCTAAGGCATCTTGGGGATTATCAATCAAGGAGGAAGGCTTGATCCTTCAAGGCAATGAACAAGAAAATATTTTCAAGGACATGGCTCTTTCAAGCTACAAGGTCCTCACACATCTCAAAGTATTTCAACAAGGTCACATGTGTGCCTAATAACAAGAGTTTCAAGAGATATGAGGATAATCAATGCTCCTATCTTATGGCTCTGGATTAGGGTTTTCTTGGCAAAGCCATACGTGGTGGAACGTTCAAGCAAGACATGTTTCCATGGTTTGTGGTACATCTCAAGGGCACCTTGTATTCCTCATGGATCATTGCGAATCATTTCAAGGGTGGTCTATCTGATTATTACGCTTGGGTGAAGGACAAGAGCATAGGTCCTCATAAAGGTTATCCGAAGGTGTCAGGTGCCAAAGCGTTGTTCTAATTTCCAACTCAGGGGATAAGTGATGAGGCCTTGTTGATCCTTTATGCCATAAGTTTTGTCAGCCTCATGTATTTCTCAAAGAGAGGACGGGGATTTGTTTCTCATCACGATGGAGTTTCTTTGATGTTTTCATCTACTAAGATTATTCTGAGGTCTTCATATCAAATTCCTTCCCCATGCTTCAAGCGTCTCTATTTTTCAAGTTACTTCGAGGTTATAAGGTATCTGGGAAGATCACTCATTAATACTCTTAAAAAAGGGTTTGAGATTTGAGTGGCAAAGAGCATGCCCTCGTGTGAAATGTGGACAATACAACTTCATGATCAAGGAAGGGTCATTATTTTCAAGTATTGGTTGCCCTCAAGTTGGTGTGAGTTGTTACTTGGGTTCATATTTTCATTTGAAGGTCGGAGAAGATCATGTGCTTTGAGAACAAGAAATTCTTGAGTTTGTTCATTGATGTATGCGAGTTTCTTAGAGCACGTGTGTCCTCAAATACGTCAATATACTTTCATTTTGAGCAAAGAACAATTTCCATCCAATATTATCCATTAAGGGACATAGTTTCATGATTCAATTTCAAGCGTATAAGTCCACCCAATATTATCCATCAAATGTCCCCTATACTTCATCCATGATTTCCAAAAGAATCAAGATGAGTTTTCGTTCTTTCAAAACTCAAGTCAAATAAATCAATTTGGAAGGGAAACATCTTTAAGAATACAAGTTAAGGCCACGTTTGATGTGAAAGAACACGAAATATCATGACAAGATTTTTGGGGTTACAAATGTGCATATCCAAAGATTGAGTACAAGTTCATGTATAGTGTAAGAGGCTCCAAATTATACTGTATTGCAATAAAAGAGATTACCCTCAACACTACACTAATGTATTACAATTGGACTCAAACTTGTTATTGCATCCAAAAGAATTCAAAGTTGATTCTTACATATTTTCTGTTCCTACAAAGTGAAAGCTAAAGTTACAAAAAAGTTAATAAAACCCGCTAAATCCCAAGTCAGGTGCAACAAGGGCAAAGGTCTTCATAATCCTTTTTCTCTTCAATGTTCCATCAGTAAGTATTGTATGGCCCTTATGGATACCCGGCTCCATGTTGTCTCCACGCCATGTCCATTACGCATCATCATGCACCTAGCCTTCCAATACATAACCTGCCATGAGAGTAAAAGGAAAGAAAGACTTAATGGATGTACAGGATTCTAAGGTGTTTCAAAGCAAAGTTGAAATTTAAAGATTGCATCATGCATTCAATTCATGACAGTAGAAAAAACAAGGGTGGAATCCATGTTGAGAACAACATTCAATTCATGACAGTAGAAAAACAAGGGTGGCATCCATGTTGAAAATAGTATTCAATTCATAACAGTATAAAAACAACAGCGAAATGCACCAAGCCATAACCGTCACATACGCATACCTGCATAAATGATCCACAGAAACATGTCACAATACAAACTCATACCAAATCAATCCATCCAAGAATCATTACATATTCAAATTCATTAACTCATACCAACTCACATCATAACACCAATTTCACTCATTTTTGCTAAGGCACACATGATCACAATCAAAAGTTCATCCTAGTTTGCATCCAATTCACTCAAACCTAGCATGTTGCCATCCTAACATTTCAAATAAAAAATTCATCAGTTTATTCATCACATCCTAAGTTACATATCATAATTCCAAACATGTTTTCAAAGACATACCAAAACACAATTATGGTACAAATTGAGCAAAGAAACTAAAGTTCAAATGACCAAAGATTCAACCATTTTCATACCAAGTCAAATTTCACCCATATGTTTACCTAAGTCAGAATTTTCCATGGCATACATATCTATTTTCGTGCAAAAGTTTTAAACACACATCCACAAGTTTACCCAAATTCAGAAGCAATGTTGAACAGAGAAAATAAGGACCATACAAATTCAACTTGACCAGAACAACAAAAAAAGCAGAGCAGCAGCAGAATTCAGAGTTTACAGACTTGACACCAAAATGGAAATGAGACAAATTCACAACAAACAATCAACTATCAAACAAGGACTCAAATTCAAAATTGGACAAAAGGCTATTCTTCATCAACAAGTTTTGATCGTACTAGCTTTCCAGCTCACCACCCCACAATTTCTCAGCATGAAAAACCCTAATTGAAACCCTATATATACTACTATTCATCTAAAGAAAAAGGGATGGAACTAGTGGTGTGCAAAATAACCAGTTTACCAAAACCATTTTAAAAAAACAGGGGCATTAAATTAAGAAACCAAAATATTTTAGGAAAGAACTGAACCATTACCATTTTTATTAAAAATTCAATAACCGATAACCATTTTTTATGAACCGGTAACCATTAAAGACCCATTTTCTCAAAAACGTGTGTCACTCTCTCATGCAATTATATCCCTCGTCGGCGGTGACAACTTCCTCTTTGGTACTTATAACAACGATTCATGGAAAAACACTCATATTCTCTGATAGACTTGACTGGAAAAACACTCCACAACGAAGACAAAGAAACGGCTGAATCATGGAAGTTGGAAAGTGAAAAAGTGTTAATCTTCATGAGACCTTGATTAGATTGAATATCTTACTAATGACAACAAAGATGAGGGTGTTGATGGCGACATTACGATTTTGATGAAGCCGATAGGAAAACTGTAACATGGGAAGATCTTGATTGATTTATTTCAGTGATTCAAAAAGTGAAGATCTTGGTTGATTTATTTTAGTGATTCAATTTATTTCCAATTTTATAAAAACTGGTTTTTAATGAAACCGGTTTAAAACTGATTTAAAAAAAACAGTTTTTTATTAAAAAATCGGTTTAAATTAAATCGGTCCACTTGTAAACTAGTTTTAAAAAAATAAGCCGATTTTATAAAAAAATTTCAAAATCCAAACCAAATCATATATCCTAGATGGAACATCAGAAACAGCTCTCAACCCCTAAACTAAGAAAACTTAAGTTTCTACCCACAAAGAAAACCCAAAAATTCCTACATACAAACCCTAACGGCTGTTGCAAGAAGAGGAGTGGTAAGGGAGGTGAGGAACAAGCGTTACCCGAGCTCGAGGTCTTCAAGAGTGAGTGCTCTTCCACGCTTTAATCTTTGTTTATGTCGTTCTTGTATTTGCTGTCTCATTGTTGTTGCCTTCTGCTTTGAAAATCCTCGTTCATTCATGTGTGGTCTTCTTTCTTCTCATTCTGGTCGTTTTAGCAAAGTTTTTTGGGGTTAGGGTTTTTGAAAAAGGAAGCTTCGATTTGGTTATTTGGTTAGGATTTTGACGAAATTGGTGGTAGATTCGTGTTAGGGTGGAAAATAGGTAGGGGTTGATGTTCGGCTCGAGTTGAGGAGAGGGACCCTCGCCGGAGAAGACGGCGGTTTCCGCCGTGCTTTGTCTTCACCGACGGCCTTTTTTTATTTTCCGGCAAGGATAATATTGTAGAGTGAGAGAGAACAGTGAGTGTGGTTGGGAAGAAAGCGTTTCACGCATTTTAAGTTTTAATTTCGTTTCTGTTTTTTTTTTAAGAAATGTTTGATGCCTTCTATGTTTGCCAGCATGTTGCCCTTTTTGAGTTGGCTTAAGGGACGGTGACACTTGTCACCGTCGTAGCACATATAGTCTTCATCATCAGCTATCTTGTAATCTCGCATGGTCTTCCCAACTTAATATTATACAGTACATTTTTTTTCAGTGCTTAGAGTTCAAATAGCACATTAACCATGAAGGCATGCTTATACTGTTTCTATTATACTTATGATTGCTTATAACTTATATGCAGATAGTTGCTTCTCTTTTAACTAGTGGTTGTTAAGTTATGTTTGACATTGAGAAATTGGAGACTAATTTGGGGTTTTTGATTCCAATTTGGTACTGACTTGTAAGAGAAAGTATAAACAAGAGAAAGTATAAACAAGGATCTTAAGATTATTAAGAAGGATCTAGTGTTGTTGTAGCAGCAGCTGAACTCTAGTGCTGTTGTTACTATGATTTAGGGTTAGGGTTGATTGAACTCTTTAAGGAGGAATTTATTCAAAATTCATTCAACTATTGAAATATGAAACAGTGGCACAAGTGTATTAGGGTGGTTGTTGGTATAATTTGCATATCCTGAGTATTAAGGTACAGCCTAAGAATTTAAGTTGGCTATTGTCCATTAATTTGCTGTCATTCTTGTTCAACAAAAACATTGGATGGGGGGTTTTTGGGGAGATTGTTTTGTAAAGCCCAAGATCTAATAAGCTATTGGATGCTTCAATTTTCAGATAGTTGCAGTTATGTCATCAGAGAAGGAGGCTTCAAGCTCCAAAGAGAAACGCAGACTATCGTGCACTGCTCACTTTGATGCCCTCTGGTTCTGCTACTGTAATGGCCATTCACGCAAAACTTAAAAAAATGCCTCTTTTTCAAATGGGTCATCCATCCCAGTACTGATAAAGTTTGTGTGTTTAATGTCTGCAGCCCCGGTTCATCAAATGCAGCAGTATTATAGGCTTGGGGTTCTTGATAACTGTTCTGGTAAATGGAAAGCAATGGTTGACTGCTTAATGCTCAAGACCAAACCCAGTTCTCAAGTCGAGGTTGGTTCCTATTTCTTCCTCATTAATGTGTAATTGATATATGTTGAAAATCTTTAAATACATTGGGTTAAATATTCTTTGAACATGGTCATACTTTAAATATATACCATTATTTTTTCATTTTAGTAGGATCTTACGATTTTCATTGTGATCTTATGTTTTACGATCTTGTTACCTCCTCTCTCAATCTTGCAAAAATGATTATGCAGTATTCTCCGATCTTAGCTATGATTTTATATTTTATGATCTTACTATTTTCTCCTGAACTTATGTAAGATCTTGATCTTGACAACCTTGTGAATATCATTCAATAGACAATTGTTTCTATAGCAAAACACAACCAGGTCTTGAAGACTATCTTGCAACACAAGATGTGTTTCCTCACGGACCATAACGACCCCGATTCACTAATCAAAGATCAAATCCTATCAATAATCTTGTTCCTCCCATAAACAAATTATTCTCCTCGAGTATTCAGAAGGAAAAACAATATGAAGTTGTTCCTTCACATCTTATCAATAATTTGTTTTTTTTTTTCTCTCCAAATCAAATCAATAATTATAAACGTTTTATAGTGTCAAAATTTAGATGTTCAAATAACAAAAAAAAAAAAAGCCCATAGTTTTAGATCTTCTGCTGAGACTGAATATCAGGCTATTGGCTACTGTTGTGGTGAATTAATTTGGCTCAAGCACTTGCTAACTTGTTTTGAGATTACTATTTATTCTGCTACCCTGTTCTGTGATAATCAACCCATTACTCATTTGGTCTCTAGTCCAACATTTCACGAGCGATCCGAATATTGACTGTCATTCATCCAAGATCACGTCTCCTCAGATGCAGTCTCAACATCAGCTGGAAGAATCACTCGCCCGGCTTCTTTCTTCCAGCTACTCAGTTTCTGCTCTTAGCTTCGTACTGTCTAAGCCAAGAATTTCAGACACTCATTTCCCAACATGAGAAGTATTCTGGATTAATATATATTATTTTGTTTAATTACTGTTATGTTAGTTATTAGTTGATATTAGTGGTAGTTACGATTACCGTTGATTAGTCTGTTTCAGAATTACACTATATATTTGCATCACAAGTAGTTGAATGAAAACAACACTCTTGAATTGTGTATTTCCGCAAACAACTCAAAACACATTTTCTTGTAGTAACAAGTTGTATGTCTGCATGCAGGAAATCCTCGGAGCTCAAGAGAAATCAAAGCCACACATATGGAATTTCAGAACACGATATGAAGCTTCACAATACTGGCGAAGACGATATGGTCATTTAGACAGGCCTGAATGAGGAAAATCCTTGTGTGCACAGATGAATGCGTTTTGCATTATGATTTTATTCCTGTTTTAGAGAGACTTTTAGTGACCAAATAAAGTTTATATCAAATTGAAGGATGCCAGAAAGCTAGATTTACATTATTTTTTGTGTGGAACTTTCACATTGAATTTTGCATTGAGAAGACTTAGTGCGGGTTTGGATTGACAGTGGACAAAATTGATTTTGATAATATTAACTACATGTGGTTAAGGTAAAGATTCAGACATTGTTTCAAATGCTTATAAAGTTTTTTAAAATTTACCATGTTAGATCAAATTTTAATTATAAGTTTGTGCATTTCAAACTGGATCAATCCATTAGAGCTGAAGTTGGTTTAAATAACTATGACACATCAAATAATGGTGAAACAAACAGTACCACTGGATGAAGCATCAAGACAAAAATAAATTTATTTCTTCATGATAGCAGGAGGGGTATCTTTTAAAAGAATTTGGTTGGGGGAGTCCAGTGTCTCGAATACCTAAGTTGCAATACAAATTTTCAACCAACAAACTTTTATTTTTCTCTATATTCAGATTAACTAGGACCTACCAAACTCTTTGAACTTTGTTCAAATGTCAACACAACAAAAAAGTATAACCTAAAAGAGTATCGGCTAGTGTAGTTTAGCCAAACAACCTATATCAGATTTATAACAAAGTGACCATTTTAGAAGATGATTGATCTTGAAATGCAATTAGTATCAACTTAAAGAACATCTTCAAGACATTTGCACAACAAATCTCGCTCAAACTAGATGAAATTTTTTTTCATTCCTAGAAGCAACAAATCAAAGGTATCTTACACATGTATAAACTCCATTGATATATAGTAAATCCATGCAAGAGTGAAGTAAAAAATCTAGCATATATCACATGGGAGCAACGTGATTCATTTCTCTTCACATTGCTTCTCACGACGTTGTCCAACAGGTCCCTTGATCAAAACCCAGTACATCGGTCATGTATCAAAAAAGAATAAGAGTGGAGCAATGGAAGCGTGGTGGACCCATAACCCACAGGTCCTTGGATCAAAACCAGGCTCTAATACCAACTTGAATCTGAATTTCTTATTTTATTATGTGGATAAACACACACACACACATGCACACGCACACACACACACGCATACGTACACACACACGAACGCACACGCACACGCACACACACACACACACACACGCACACACACGCACGCACGCACACACGCGCGAGCACACACATACGCGCGCGCGCGCACACACACACACATATATATATATATATATATATGTCTAAGCCTCCTAATCAACCCTACTAATTAAGGAAAAGAGAAGGTTGTTTGGGTGGCCCTTAAGGGCAAGGAGTGTATGATCTTTATGTTAAAATTAGGGGTGGCAAACGGGCATGCCCGCCTCGTTTAGGCCCGCCCCGCAAATGCCCGCAAAAAAATGGGCGGGGCGGGGCGGTCATAGTTGAGGATGCGGGCCTAAAACCTAAGCTCACTCCGCAAAAAAGTGAGGGCGGGGCGGGGAAAGCCCGCGGGCACTGTACCCTTTAAGCCTAAAAATGCAAAATTTTATGTAAATGCTTATGCCCGCAAAAGCCCGCGAAGAAAATGGGGTGGGGCGGGGCGGACACATTAGAGGGTGAGGGCCTAAATCCTTGGCCCACCCCGCACTAAAGTGCGGGTAAAACGGGCATGCCCAACGGGCCGGACCCGTTTTGCCACCCCTAGTTAAAATTCTAATGTTAACGAATGCTAAACAATGGGATGTGCAAAAAATAAATTATTTGTTTGATCATACAGTGGCTTAAGAGATCTCTAATGTCCCGTTGGTGGAAGATGTGATAGACGATGGTCTGATTTGGTAAGAGGAATAAAATGGAGTGTACAGTTTCAAATTTGGGAATAGATTGTGGAGAAACTCCCAAACGAATTATTTGAATAGAATGGTGGAGGGGAATTAGGGAAATCTTTGGAACATTTTCGCGCCCCCTATAGCCAAACACTTATTATGGAGAATTTGTTGGGGCTGCCTAGCGTCTCAATCTAGACTCCGTCATCATTATGTCCAATGTTCTTGTGTTTGTCAGCTTTGTGAGATTGAAGATGAGGATGATTGGCATGTGTTTTTTGGATGTACTACTATACTCTAATGTTAACAGGAAGCAGGTTTGTCTTCTATAATTGACCCTTGTGTTCATGTTTTTAATGATGTTAAAACCCTTATTCTTGATATTTGCAATATAGTGGATACGAGGGATGCTGGTAGATTTGTTGTGATGATTGACGTGCTATGGAAGAATAGAAATAATGTTGTTTGGAATAATGCTCGAGAGGAGGTATCGAGAATTGGTTTGCAGGCGTTTTTCAAGTGGTAAGATTGGTTTTCAGCTCGAAAAGAGAGTTAGTCAGATATTGCCCCTCATCACCTAATAGTTTGGAGCAAACCTAACGAAGGAAGATTGAAGTGTAACGTAGAAGTTGGATTCAATAGTGAAAGATGCACAACAAATAGAGGTTGGTGTGTGAGAGGGAGTTTGGGTAGATTTATTACCGCATGTGTGGCTTGGGATGTTGGCCTATTTTCCACCTTTGAAGCAGAAGCCATGGACTTAAGAGAAGCTTTGCATGGTGTTATTCCTTACAATTGAATAATGTAACCTTTGAAAGCGATTACCAACTAGTAGTTCAAGCTATTCATTATAAGCAGTTAGGTAGGTCTTAATTCAGTCTTATCATCTTATCCATTAAGAGTTTGTTGCATCTTTTTCCGAACTTTGAGGTTAAGTTCATTAAGCGCCAAGCGAATTTGGTTTCTCATACATTAGCTAAGACAACTAATTATTGGATTAGACGTGGCTTTATTAATGTGATACCTTAATGTATTGAACCTTTTTTAAGTAATGAAAGTTATTAAGTTTGTTTCTATAAAAAAAAACTTAGATAAATAAAAATTTAGATACCATTTAACATGACTTAAACATCCTTTGCATTTAACATCCATGAAAAAAGAGTTTGATAATTGAACAAGACAATTGAGCTTTTACTTTCTCTTCACAAGCTCGTCAGAAGAATTTAGTAAATCAATATCGTTTTGAAGAACTATTTTTGTAAAAGACATGATTTAAATACAATAACTTCCAATGCTTTCACCTATAAATGTGTTGTGCGACACATTTCAAGAATAGTCTAAAAATAATGTTTTTTTTTTGTTTTTTTTCTTCCTTATATGTCGTATTTGGTAGTTTTAGATTTTGTATATATTTTCACATTGCTTACCTAATTTAAACTAAATTCTCTGGATCTTATATATAGAAAGGAAGTGGTATTGCAATTTCAGATTTTAATTTGAGATTAAAGATAGTAAAATAATTTTACCCATACAACCAATTAAAATTTTTAAATTTGTTATGTCATATTAATATTTTAAAAATAAAAGTGTGATTTAGAGGAATACACGTCTGTCATAGGTTTAGTTGACAGTGGAAAAATATTTTACATTATCAACACATATTCCTTTTTCTATTTCGTAAAATTTTGGATTAAAAAAGTTAAAACATTTTTTATTTGAATGCTATACGGTTTTTAATAAAATGCTATTGGTTAGGCAGTTTTGATAGTTTTTACCATTTTGCTACGGCTTAAATGGTTTTTTCTTGATCTCTGATTTTTAACATTAGACCAAACTGTTAAGTAGTGTGGTTTAAGGTTGAAACGGTTAGACCATGCTCGGTTTTGAAAACATTAACTCTAATAAGCCCCAAAATCAGAGAAATCCTCTTTGTCGCTGTCTCCTCGGAATCCATCGTGTTGCCCCATTTCACCGCCTTGCCATCTTCAGCTCCCCCAAATCCATCCTCAAATTGTTCTCACTCGAGGTATGGTTGTTACACTTGCTTTTCTTCAGTCTTTACTTATAGGTTGAAAATGTTAAGAATGTAATTCTTTGTGTCTAAATATCCATGTGTCGAGTTATATTAGTGTGTCGAAGTGTCGAAGCAAGTTGCTTCACACAGGATTTCGACTTAGGCCTATTTGAGTAATATTAACTATTTTGGGCTTTTATAGTTTTGGGCTTTGACTTAAGGTGCAAGCTAACCTAAATCTATAAATAGGTAACAACCCTTATTTTGTAAAAAACAGATAACATTGTATTCACAAAATTTTCAGTTGCAAGTGAATAAAGAAGTTTTCCACAGGTTGTGGGCAGAGAGAAACTCTGCAGAAAATATTCTTCTTCTCCAACGTTATTTTCATTCTTTCTTTCTCAACTTTTTCTTTTCATTGTCATTGTGTGATTGATAACAATCTTGTTCATCAAGATTGAGTGAAATTCTTCATAGGTTGTGGTTGAATTCCAACATCTGGTATCTAGAGCTCCGGTTGCGATTCAAGGAAGTAAAACCGTGATGGCGATGAATCATTCAAACAGGCACTTTCCGGCGAACCTTCTGATTCTCAAGAAATATTTTATGAGAATTGGTGCAAGAAGATTAAGGTAGTTTTCAGTTATCAAGATCTTTGGGATCTTGTGAAGGAAGGAGTAACACCGCTTGTAGAAAGTGACGGATCAAGAAAAGGCTGCACACAAAGAATTGAAGAAGAAAGATTATAAATCTCTCTTTATAATCCATAAATGTGTTGATCTAGATAATTTTGAAAAGGTTAGTGATGTAGAATCAGCAAAAGAAGCTTGGGAGATTCTTGAAAATTCGTTTAGAGGTGTAGAAAAGGTGAAAGATGTGAGTTTACAAACTCACAAAAGGACTTATGAATTGCTTCAGATGGAAGATAATGAAAGCATAACATATTTCTTCACTAGAGTTACAAAGTTGGTGAATCAAATCAAGGTATGTGGAGAAGTGTTAATATCAAGATCAGTTGTTGCAAAGATCTTGAGGTCATTGGCTCCAAAGTTCGACCACATTGTAGTAGCCATAGAAGAGTCGAAAGACTTGTTAGCATTGACAAAGGAAGAGCTTCAAGGGATGCTTGAGTCTCATGAATAAATGATGGCTGAAAAAGTTGCAGGAAAGTCAAAGAGTGATATGGCTTTGCAGACGCAGTCAGAAAAATAAAAAAAAAGGCAAAGGAAGCTAGAATGGCAACAAAGGCAGATGAGGCTACAACAATTCAACTGGTCGAAATCAGCAGGAAGGAAACTGGTCAAATCAGAGGAAATCTTGGAACCAAGGCAACAAAAGAGGTGGTGCTGCAGGTAGAGGAAGAGGTGGTGGTTGAAAGCCTAACAAAAATCATATCCAGTGTTTCAATTGTCAGAAGTATGGTCACTATTTTAGTGATTGTCCAGAAAAGAAGAAGAATCAAGAAACTGATGCAAAACTGGCGAAACATGAAGAAGAAGAGATGTTGTTGATGGTCACAACAAGAGATGAAGAAAGATTCCAGGATCAGTGGTACTTGGACTCAGGATGCTCATCACACATGACTGGAAGGAAAGATTGGTTTGTCAACATAAAGCCCTCAATGAAGA
This sequence comes from Lathyrus tuberosus, assembly GCA_022829125.1. Classification (NCBI taxonomy): domain Eukaryota; kingdom Viridiplantae; phylum Streptophyta; class Magnoliopsida; order Fabales; family Fabaceae; genus Lathyrus; species Lathyrus tuberosus. The sequence continues at coordinate 5,961,352 of JALAZF010000087.1, read as the reverse complement.
ACATGGTGAAATTTGCAAATGACGATACTCTAGCAGCTGAAGGTATTGGTGATGTTCTGATTATGAGGAAAGATGGCAAGAGGTCAATAATTTTCAATGTGTTGTACATACCAGGCATGAAGAGTAATTTGCTCAGTATAGGGCAGCTGGTCGAAAAGAACTATAAGGTATCGATCGAAGACAAGATGATGAGAATTCTCGACTCGGGTGGTAGGTTAATCTTGAAGGCTCTAATGTCTCAGAATAGAACCTTCAAGATTGAACTTAATGTGATGGAGCATAAGTGCCTTGCAACTGCAGCCAGCAGAGATGAATGGATATGGCATTATCGACTTGACCACCACAACTTCAAAGACATCAGAGAGTTAAAGAGAAGAAATATGGTTTCAGGATTACCAGAAATCAACATTCCAAGCGAAGTGTGTGAAGAATGTGTTTAGGCAAAACAACACAAGTATAACTTTAGCAAGGATGCAAGAAGCAAGTCAAAGGCAATTCTTGAAGTCATATACTCTGATGTATGTGATCCTATCCAGGTGAATTCGATTAGAGGTAACTTATACTTTGTCATGTTCATAGATGATTTCAGTCGAAAATTGTGGACTTACCTGATCAAGAAGAAAAGTGAAGTGATAGAGGTATTTGCCAAATTTAAATCTATGGTCGAAAGACAAAGTGGTAGAAAGTTAAAGATTCTGAGGACTGATGGTGGTGGAGAGTATGTTGTCATACCCCAAATTTTGACCACTAATATTTCCCATCCTTGTCCCAATCATCATCACAAAATAGAGATACTTTTATGTCTCATCAATCTCCTCAAGGAATTGTTGAGCATTCACTACTAACAAGAATTAGGGTTTCAACCCCTCTTAGGGCCCTTAAAATAGAGATCAATCAAGAAATGACATGATCTTCAACTTGTATAGCCTCTCAAACACCCAAAAAGGATCAATAGGACTCCCACATCAAGAATCAAGCACAAAGTTGCAGCATTCCAAGTGGTTCAAGCCTCAAGATAGCCAGTGTCACCAAATTAGGGTTTTGGTCGACCAAGGCCTCCAGATGGAAATTTTCCTCTGGGAATGAGCCAATGCTTCAAATCACAACTTAAGATACTCCAAGGGACCTCATGGACCTAATCATCAAGTCAATTTAGCCTCAGGGGATGCATTTACCAAAAAAATTAGGAATTAGGTTTTCTTGACCTAATTCACCCCTAAGTTGACTTTTGGGAGAAAACATGAGCCAAGACCTCAAGGCATGACTTAAAGGTCTCTAACACACTATATTGATCCATTTGCAATAATGGATTGATCCAAGAAGCTTGACTAACAAGTTTCATTTTCATCAGGACCACAATTAGGGTTTCGAGGGAAAAGTCAACTGTACCTTTGACTTTTGACCCAGACATGCTCCCAAACCTTGGGACATGATTCAATACACCTTATAACATATATGGAACATATCCATTAGGTTTGATTTAGGTCAAGGACTTGATTTCAACAAGGATCGCACAGTTTGGAATTCATCCGATAAAAAGTCAACTGTGCACAAAAGTCAAGTTTGACTTTTTGAGATTTTTCACAATTATAGTTCCTTGACCCTAAAATGATGTTAATGTGTGATTTGAATCATCATTCATCAAGAAAAATCAAAGAAAGTGAGGTAACTTGAAAAAGGGGTAACCCTAAAAACTTATAATTTTTCTAAGTTATGGAACAAAATGGCTAGGGTACCAACTTCCAAGGATTATAACTTGAGATCTAAGCAACCATTTTAGATGGTCCAAAGATGGATTTGTAGATCTCATGGCATACTTTAAAAGTGTCAACTACAGCTCATTCCAATTCCTCATGGATTTTTAGTTACAGAGTGCTCAAAATGGCTGAAAACACAAAAGTGACATTTTTCCAACACTTAGTGAAATTTTCACTAAGTCAGAATCTCCTTTATTTTTTCCTAAATGTAGAGGCATTTTTCATTATAATTCAGGTTGACTCAAAACCAAAGTTTGACATCATGTTGAAATAGGATATGTCAGCTTTCCAAAATGTCCCAGAACTCCATCAAAATCCATCTGAGCTAGGAGTTATGACAGCTGCGACATGCCTTAGAGGTGGCATGTATCAGAGCAAAGATGAACACTTCAGTCAAGCCTTATCCTTGAATCATAGAACCATAGGCCTGTGCTCTAATCTCAAGTCAATGGCTAGAGGAGACTTGAGATTCCATTTGATCACCATTAGCCAAAGGCCTGCTGCAGTTGCCATTCCTTATTCCTTGCAAAACAAACTTGACACACTATAAATAGACCTTATTTCTGATCAGTTTGAGTACACCAAAGGCCTATAACACTTGCCTATCTCAAAATCACACTTTCACTTCCAAATTTGCCTTCCAAATTCACCAAAGGCTTAAACAATATGGAACAAAGAGAAAGGCAGTATTCTTCGTGAACCTTTTCTCAGGCTGTCACCCCTAGAAATTGTCAAAGAAATTCTACTCCACAGAGTTAATCTATTCTCGGTGAATAGCATCTCTTGAGTTTCTTCAAATCACCGAACTTTCACTAAATGATCTATTCTCGGTGAATAGAATTTCTTGAACTTTTCTTGGTTTGAGACCCACGAGCTTCCTACAAGCATCCCCGCCTCCTCTTGGGGTTTGTACAAGGACCCTCCGGCTTCTTAGAAGTTCTCATGCATTCTCTTGGGTTAATACAAGGACCGTGACGACCTCTTAAAGGTATAAGACAGAACTTAGTCATCCTTCATTAGAGCAGTCTTTCCAATGTCAAACCTCAAGCCACTTTAGGGTTAATTCTCATCCCTTAATGCCCGTGCCTCCTCTTGGCCATCATACAAAAGATAAAACTCTTTCACACCAGTAGACTTAGACAATCTAATCCCCTTGAGTCTCAAAGACATTCTTAAGTTCCTTACAAATATAGGAAGAAACCCCGGGCTCTCTGGATCAATCTCCAACAGAAAGCCAGCCTCTCTCTTGAGAGTTCCCCAACCAGGGTCAGCTTATCCCAAATCAGAACCTCAAGGTCTCTGATATCTCAACTCCTCTGTAATCCTCAGCAAGAGTTGATTCCCCATTTAGACCTGCCTCGGGATCTTAACAATCCCCGACAAAAGTTAGCCTCCTCTTAGGCTTTGTATAATGATCTTTTCCTCAGCACAGTCAGCCTCCTCTTGGGCTTTGTACAAAGATTCTCCCCAGCGGAGCTAACCTTTTCCGACTCTCTTGTTGAGTCCATCACTTTTCCAGACTCTCTTGTTGAGTCAATCAACTTTCAGACTTTCTTGTTGAGTCAATCACCTTTTCAGACTCTCTTGTTGAGTCAACCTTTTTTAGGCTCAATCTTGGGCTTTGTACAAGACAGATAAAAACACTATCTTGTTGAGTCAAACCCTTTCAGCCTCAATCTTGGGCTTTGTACAAGACATAAATCTCCCTCTCTTGAGCTTGGGCCAGATATCTTCCCTAGCAGAGTCGTTTCCTCCCAGCCTTCTTCTAGGCTTTGAGGAATGATTTTCCCCAAGAAGAGTCAAACTCATTTCAGCCTCAATCTTGGGCTTTGTACAAAACACATAAAAATATCCTCACTAGAGTCAGTTAAATTTTTTATTTCAGCCTCAATCTTGGGCTTTGTACAAGACAGATAATACTCTCCAGCAAGAGTCAAACTCGTTTCAGCCTCAATTTTGGGCTTTGTACAAGACACATACAAATCTCCCCGGCGGAGTCAAAATCTCTTTTAGCCTCAATCTTGGGCTTTGTACAAGACATTGTAGCGAGCTATTTTTGTCGGTGACGCGACCACCTTATCGCTGAAGTTTGGGTTTTCCTCCTTGAGGAGAAAGGTTGCTACTTTATGATTTCTTATTTATCCCGTGAAGTTGGAAGCGAAAGGGAAGCTATTTAAAACTAAACTTGCACGCGAATGTTTAACTGAACAAACACTTTAAAGAGATTGGGGGTCGGGGGTCAGGTTATACAATGGGTAGTTATCAATTACCCATCCTATATGTGGTTATCCACGGGATGTTAGCTTTTAGGTTTCGCTTAGTAATTGATAATGTTTATCTGCTGATGGGTTGGGAAAGTTTCTTGGGAAGTATGAGTGAGTGAGTGAGTTTTTGTTGATGTTCGGGTCTTTCCAATGTTTTTGGCAAGTTACTGGACCTAAATTTTGATTGATGTGTGAACGTACTGGACCTAGGGTTTTTGATTAGTATGCTCGCTAAGATTTTACAATCTTATGCCTACGTATTCCCGTTTAAACGAAACAGGGAAATCAGAGCAATCGTAGTTCCTCCTATTCTAAGGGAGAAAAAAGATGTTTTGGTGTCTTGTTCAAAGCCCAAGATTGAAGCTAAAAGGGTATTTGTGTCTTGTTCAAAGCCCAAGATTGAAGCTAAAAGGTCTGAGAGAGTACTTGTCATCTCCAAAGAGGGATTGGACTTCCTCTGAGGGGATTGTTGATTTTTTTGTACCTTGATCAAAGCCCAAGGTTGATGCTAAAAGGTTAATTGACTTCACTAGGGAAGTCCTTATACAAAGCCTAAGAGGAGGCTGGAGAAGACTGACTCAACAAGAGAGTGTATATATTGGTGTCTTGTACAAGGCCCAAGATTGAGGCAAAAAAGAGACTGACATTTTGGGGATATCATTATACAAAGCCTAAGAGGAGGCTAAAAAGGGTTTTGACTCCATCGGGGAGGTTTATATGTGTGTTGTACAAAGCCCACGATTGAAACTGAAATGGGACATTTAACTGACTCTGGTGAGGATATTTTGATGTGTCTTGTACAAAGCCCAAGATTGAGGCGACAATGAGTTTGAATCTGCTTGGAAAAAATCATTCCTCAAAGCCTGGGAGGAATGACTCGGTTGGGGAAGATATATGTCCTAAGCTCAAGAGAGGGAAATTTATGTCTTGTACAAAGCCCAAGATTGAGGCTAAAGGGGTTTGACTCAACAAGAGAGTGCTTTTATCTGTCCTGTATAAAGCCCAGGATTGTGGCTAAACAAGCTGGAGAAATCCTTCTGCACAGCTTGAGAGGAGGCTAAATCCTCCTAGGGGAAATCTTTATACCAAGTTTGGATAAAGATCGACTCAACGAGAGAGTACTGAAAGGTGATTGACTTAACAAGAGAGTCTGAAAGGTGATTGACTCAACAAGAGAGTCTGAAAGGTGATTGACTCAACAAGAGAGTCTGAAAGGTGATTGAATCAACAAGAAAGTCTTTTATACTCAACAAGAGAGTGATTTGATGTCTCGCACGAAGCCCGAGATTGAGGCTAAAAGGGGTATTGACTCAACAAGAAAGTTTGAAAAGGCTAGCTCCTTTGGGGAGTACAAAGCCCAAGAGGAGGCTGACTGTGTTTAAGGAAAGATCATTATACAAAGCCTAAGAGGAGGCTAACTTTTGCCGGGGATAATTGAGATCCTGAGGCCGGTCCAAGTGGGGAGTCAACTCTTGCTGAGGATTACATAAGAGTTGAGGTATCAGATACCTTGAGGTTCTGATTTGGGATAAGCTGACCCTGGTTGGGGAACTCTCATGAGAGAGACTGGGTTTTTGCTGGAGATTGATCCAGAGTGACCGAGGTTCTTCCTATATTTATAAGGAACTTGAGAATGTCTTTGAGACTCCAGGGGATTAGACTGTCCAAGTCTACTAGTATGGGAGAATTTTATCTTTTGTATGAGGCCTCCCGGAGGAGGCACGTTCATTAAGGGATGAGACCAACCCTAAAATGGTCGGAGTTTTGACACGGGAAAGACTGCTCTAGCAAAGGATGACTAAGTTCTATCTTACACCTTTAAGAGGTCACCTGGGTCCTTGTATTAAGCCCACGAGAAGGCATAAGAACTTCTAAGAAGCCGAAGGGTCCTTGTACAAAGCCCAAAAGGAGGCGGGGATGCTTTTAGGAATCCTGTGGGTCCCAAACCAAGAGAAATTCAAGAAATGCAATTCACAGAGAAGAGATCATTTAAGGAAAGTTCGAGGTTCGAAGAAACTCAAGAGATGTTATTCACAGAGAATAGATCAACTCCGGGGAGTAGAATTTCTTTGACAATTTCTAGGGGTGACAGTCTGAGAAAAGGTTCACCGAGAATACTGCCTTTCTCTTTGTTCCATATTGTTTAACCCCAAGAGAAGGGAAGACTGTATCTAGAAATCCTATGGGGGATCTAGTTTTGTTTGTATTTAAGAGTGACCAACAGGGCTTTACCTAGTTCTAGACCTAGTTGCCGGGGAAAACTCTAAATAACTATACTAATATATATACAGTTGATATATGACAAGTATTTAAAAGAGTATGAAAGAAGACTAACCATGCGCAGCTTCCCACAATACAGTTATATATATATATATATATATTTAAAAGAATGAAAGAAGACTAACCATGCGCCGCTTCCCACAATACAGTTATATATATTAAAGCAGGTAAATGAAAACGGGTAAAACTTATAGGTGAGCAAGCTTCCATGCTGTAATGTTAGTTGTTCAAAGAAATTAAAGAAATTTTTTATAACAATACATATATTTGAATCTAAATCAAAAGGGAATTGTTTTGAAAAGATTGTTAGGGCTTATACTCAAGGAGAGACCCAAGGTTAAACAGTGATTACTGCGTTGTTTTGAAAATCGTATCGGGACTTATACAACGATGGAGGCCCAACAAAGGTTTATTTACAAGAGGGTTGGGTCTTACAACTCAAGGATAATCCCAAATATTATTTTTGTACAAGTGGTGGGGCTTACAGCTCAATGAGAGGCCCAGATGATTTGTTTGAAAAACGGCGATCGTGCCGAGGTTTTTGAAAGCACAGTGGGTCTTATACAATGACTGAGGCCCAAATTATTTTGGTTTTCAAAAATGGGTTGGGTCTTACACTCTATTAGAGGCCCAAAGAGTTTGAAAATGAATAAAGATGGGTCTTATAACTCAAGGAGAAGCCCAAGGATTCGGTTTAAAAAGGCGACGATCGCGCCGAACTTTTGAAAATATACAGAGGGACTTATACAATGTGTGAGGCCCAAAATTGTTTATTTACAAAGGGTTGGGACTTACACTCTATCAAGAGGTCCATGAGTGTTTGAAAAATATTTGTCAGGGTGAAAGTCAAAGAAACCCTAATTTCATTTTCCTTTAAAAGTAATCCTTTTAATAAAAATGAATAAAATGACCAAAATGCCAAATAAGTCTAAATAAACTACTTGTGATTTTTGGTTAAGGTTTGAAAAATGAGTTTTTAATCACAAGATGATTTAGGACTCATTTGATTTTGATTTTTAAGATGAATATTCATTTTTGAAAAGATTTAAAAACAATAAAAATGAATTTATTTACAAAAATACCAACTATATTAAATAAATAATATAAATATGATTTTTTTGTGGAATAAAATATTTCAACATTTTTTTGATTTTTTGCAAAAAGAACCAATAAAAAATAATTAAAATTGAGAGAGTTATCAATTTTCCAAATCATTTAAAAAATAACATGAAAAATAATAAAAAGTGGAAAAAGTGATAAAAGAAAGGATCTGGGGCGAGGGGGATTCGAACCCCAGACCTCTAGGGTGCAGCGCACGCCCTCTACCACTGGGGTGGTGATACATCCGTGTATCAAAACCACCCCATGAATATATGAGGCATGCCTTGTTTTTGGCCTGGCCAAGGCAAGGCAAGACAAGGTTTTGGCCAAAAACGTGAAGCTTGTAACTTTCTCATTTCTCCATGGATTGGGACAAAATTTAGGTCTATCCTGCCTAGAATTTCACAAGGAATCCAATGATAGTGGTGGTTTTTTCAGATGAGGCTCCTATTTCAAAACCCGATAGTGTTCTTGAAATAGGCCTATAATTTCATTTTCTATGCTACCTCTTGTTACAGGCATGAATTACATGATGAATTGGTTCAAACATAACATATATAAGATGTATGAGATGTGCATGATCAGTGTACTTCAAAGAAATGCATATTGCAAAGAGTTCAACTTGTGAGGCTTACCTCTTTAGGAGCTTTTTGGGCTATCTGCCAAGTTTCTTGTGCCAGAAATAATTTGATGCTTTAGACACCCTCAAATGATCCCTTAGAAGCTTTTAGAATGATTGGAACCAACTGGAATCCTCAGGAACAACTTTGAGCTCTTTCTTGCAAAAGGGGCAAAAGTGACCAATATAACAACTCTCTCAAATGGTGTTCCAGATGTGGGGAACCATTTGGGACAGTTCAAGGATGATATTTGTATGTTTGAGGTCTTATCTGGTTTTGAAAGTGTCTGAATCAAGACATGGCTTGAAAAATGCAAAAAAGTCCAATTTAGAGGTTTTAAGAGAGGACTTTGTGATTTTGGTGTTACAGGTCACTTATGAGAGTTTGGACAGCTTAGATATGAAATATTGGATGTGTTTGGATCATGAGCTGTGATGGAAATGCTCTCTAACTCAAAAACTCAGAGTTACCTTGCAAAAGAAGGCATTTTTGCTTAGAAAAAGAGATTTTGAGGAAAGCAAGTGTTGTAGTGCTTTGGCGTACTTAAACTGAGCACAAATGAGCTCTATTTATAGTAGAGCAAGTTTGTTTTGCAAGCAATAGTGAATGGTGGCTGCAGCAGGCCTTTGGCCAATTGGATCACTTTGGAATCTTAAGTCTCCTCTAGCCATTTACTAGAGGTTAGAGCACATGTCTATGGTTCTTTGGTTCAGAGCTTATCCTTGACTTATTCAGCTGGAATAGGCTCAGTTCATGCCACCTTGGTGCATCCATTGAATGCTTGAAAACAAAATTGGAGTCTTGGCCTCTTTTAGGATTTTTAGGGTTTGGTATGCTACTTGGGGAATCTTGGACTTGGGAGGCTGATGAATCAGTGATTGTCCCTTGGTTGTTCCCCCTTGAGGTGTGCAGATGGATAAGCATGCTTGGAATTGCACAATTTGAGCAAATCGAGCCTTTATGCACAAATCTGCCTTGGCAAGACAGTTTGCAGCAAGGCATGTTGCAGCTGTCATAACTCCTAGCTCAGGTGGAGTTTGATGGAGTTCTTGTACATTTTGGAAAGCCCTCATGTGACACAACACATATGTGATCATAATTTGTCTTGAAACTTTTTGGATCTAAGTGAAAAATTCCCCTACATTTTGAAAAAAAGCAAGACAGATTCGGACTTAGTGAAAATTTCACTAAGTGTTGGAAAAAGTGACATTTCATGTTTTCAGCCATTTTGATCACTCCATAACTAAAAATCCTTGAAGAATTATGTTAGTCCTTGGATTGGCTAGAATTTTGGTAAAACAAAGTTGTTCAATGTTAATGTCACATGGGTGATGTCTTAACATTGAGTCTTAACATTGGATAATGTTAAGTGTTTAAGTTGTTGAAGTTTTGAAGTCTGATGTCACATGCGATGTCATGACATCATATATGCAGATCATTAAAACATCAGGTTTGAGATGTTTTTAGGGTTAAGCGTATTAGCTGGATTTTGGGAGAGCTGTTAGAGTTATTGGATGCGAATATCTTGGAGGAGATATTTTCTGTTGCAAACAGATTTGATGCAGATTTGTAGGAGTGTTTAAAGGCTGAAGATTTAAGAAGATTTTGAGAGAAAATCTGTTTTGAAGATTCAGTTTTAAATAACAAATGAGGTCAAATATTGTAGCAGGTCCTAGCCCAAATCAAATAGCTATATAAAGCGCATCAACCCTAAAGGAAAAGTACAGAAGATAGAGAGCATAGACTGAGTGTCAATCATTGTCTTTGTACGAGTATTTTGTAAACCATTCTAGGTTGAATTGGTGGGTTGTAAGGTGTACTCTCTTAGAGCTGTGAAGCAAGAGAGTGTTGTTACTTGATCAAAGCTTGTAAGCAGGATCAAGGTGTTTTTCAAAGTGTGATCTTTGAGGTGTTTTAGGAAGTGAGTAGTGTTCTCATACCTAAGTGGTCTCTTAGGTAGAAAGTTTATTAGGTAGAGATTAAGTTTAGGAGATGTCAACTGGGTTGTTGAGTTTGTAAATTAATTCTACTAATAGTGAAATTCCTTCCTGGCTTGGTAGCCTCCAGAGTAAGTTGTTTAACTGAACTGGGTGAACAATTCTTGGTGTACTCTTCTGTTGTTTTATATTGTCCATTGCAGAGTGTGTTGTTGTGACATCACACGTAACATCACATATCTGGTACCAGAATTTCAATTGGTATCAGAGCAGGCATCCTACTCTGCATCTGGGTGAGATCTAGGGCTGATACTTTCTGGTAAAGATGGACAAGGAAGTTGGTGGATTTGTGAATAGACCCCATATTTTGGATGGCTCTAATTATGATTATTGGAAACCAAGGATGATTACCTTTTTGAAATCCTTGGACAGCAGGGCTTGGAAGGCTATCATAAAAGAATGGAAAGCACCTGTTGTTGTTGAGAAAGATGATGCTGGGAAAGAAAAAGAAGGCAGCTCAAAACTGAAACCTGAAGAAGAATGGACCAAGGAAGAAGATGAGCTTTCCCTTGGTAATTCCAAAGCTTTAAATGCTATTTTCAATGGAGCTGATAAAAACATATCTAGGTTAATCAATACCTGTGAAGTTGCTAAGGAAGCTTGGGACATCTTGAAGACTACTCATGAAGGAACTTCAAAGGTTAAGATGTCAAGACTTCAACTTCTGACATTAAAGTTTGAAAGTCTAAAGATAAAGGAAGATGAAACTATTCATGACTTTCATATGAGTATTCTTGAGCTGTCTAATGCCTCTAGTGCTCTTGGAGAAAAGATGACTGAAGAAAAGCTGGTCAGGAAAATCCTTAGGTCCCTTCCCAAGAGATATAAGATGAAGGTGACAGCAATTGAAGAAGCTCAAGACATCAACAAAATGAGAGTTGATGAGCTAATTGGTTCTCTTCAAACTTTTGAGTTAGGGTTGAATGAAGAGGAACCTGAAAAGAAGACCAAGAGTATAACCTTGGTATCTAATACTCAAGAAGAGAAGAAAGGGAATGATGCTGAATCTCAGGAGGAGCTATCTCAGGCTATGGCTATACTGGGAAGACAGTTCAACAAGGTGTTCAAGAGAATGAATAGAAACTACAAACCTAATGTTAAGAACATCTCCTCTGACATCAGCAAGTCAAAAGAAAAGGATGAAGAGAAGACTGCTCAAGACAAAGGGATCTAATGCTTTGAGTGTGAAGGTTATGGGCATGTCAAGAAAGAATGTCCTATATTCCTTAAGAAGCAGAAGAAGGGCATGACTGTTTCCTGGTCTGATACTGATAGTGAAAGTGAAGAAGAGTCAGCCAAGCATGTCAGAGCATTGACAGGGACATGTGTGTCTGATGGAGAATCAAGTGATGAGGAACTGACTTTTGAGGAGTTAGCAGCCTCCTATCAAGAGTTATGTCTGAGGAGTGCAGAGGTTTGTCAAGAAAGTGAGAAACAAAAGAAACAAATTATTCAACTTGAGACTGTTAAAGCTGATCTTGAAAATGAAGTCTTGTTGGTTAAATCTCAACTTGATCAAATGACAAAATCTGTTAGAATGTTGAACAGTGGATCTGATACTCTTGATAAGATTCTTCAGGCAGAAAAGGTAGCAGGAGACAAATCTGGCTTAGGATTTGTTGAGGAGAAGGTTTCTGCTGAAGCTAGTACTTCAGGAACCAAAAAGGACATGTCTCAACCAATGTCTCAACATAACAAAAAGAGACATAATCCTAAACCCAAGCAGGTTGCTCACCAACAGCCTCAAAATGTTGGGAAAATGTATGCTCATGGTCCTCATCAAAAGAAGGTTCATACTTCTGGAGCCAGGCAGTATATGCCTCCTCAATACCATAGGAGTATGCAGGCTCATAGGTTTAACATGTTCCATCAGATGTCTCAACATCAGGGGAATATGTATGGCTTTGAATATAATAATGATATGCCTCATTATTATGGTAGAAGGAAGCCACATCATCATAGAAGACAGCCTAAGAGACAAAATCCTCACTATAGAAGACAGGCAAACTATGGAAGAAGATAGCACCGGTACTATGGATGGCAGCCACAGCAGTTTCATCATCAAGGTGGCAGGAAAGTTAACAACTTCAGAGAAGAGAGAGTAAGGTGCTTCTATTGTGGATGATTTGGTCATATACAGTTTTCTTGCTTTAAACTGCATGGATATCCCAAATCTGTCCCTCAACCTAGACAGAAGGAGAACATGACTAAGGTTGTTAAACAATGGGTTCCTAAAGCTGAGGTTACATGTCTATTGGCTCACACATCAGATAGACATTCTGCTAAGGATGGATGGTACTTTGACAGTGGATGTTCAAAGCATATGACTGGGTCCAAAAATCATTTGGTGGAGATCAATTCTTGCTCCTCAAATGATGTTACTTTTGGTAATAGAGAGAAAGGGGAGGTAAAAGGAGTTGGAAAATTGAAGTGTCATGATGGACCTGATCTTGACAATCTGCTTCTTGTTAAAGGTTTGAGTGCTAATTTAATTAGCATAAGTCAGCTTTGTGATGAAGGATACAAAGTCAGCTACACTAAAGATGAGTGTTTGGTGACTAATGAGAAGAATGAGGTTGTTATGAAAGGAGTCAGATCCAGAGATAATTGTTATCAATGGGTACCTCAAGAGGTCAGCTCATCTAATGATGTTAAGGTTGATGTTGTGACATCAGACTGTAACATTAAGTGTGAAAGTCTGAGCATGTTGAAAGGTCAATTAGGGTTAATAACTTATGGTGTGAATTCTTTTAAAATTTTAAAAGGAAAATTATTTGGAGGGAAAAACTCATTAATTGGATTTTAAGTGATCCACAAAATCAGGCTCCATACTTTAGGCCATCATTTCCTATTGTAGCTATCACACGCTTCATCAAACACCATACCCCTAGACTGTTCGTCTCCTTCTCCATCAACAAAAGTAGCAATCCTTCCCTGATCCTCAGTTGCTTCACTGGAACAATGTCAAAACAAGTATCATCCCCTTCAAAGAAGTCTGCTTCAAAAAGTTCTTCTCTTGAAAAAGCTAGGGTTTTGACAAATGAGGGTTCTGCTGAAGAAGCTTTGAATGTAGCACCCATCTCCATGATGGTTCCTGAATCTGGTAAGTCAAGACCTTCCAAACTTCAACCCAAAAGGCCTACACCTAAAATTGATGATAGTGAAACTAGGAGGTTAGTCACTAGCATTCTTTTTAAAGAGAAATATGCATCTGGGTCTTCCACCCCTCAAGCTGTTGAAGGGAGGTTTGATGTTGATCGCAGTCTTAATCAGATTGCCACCAAAATTTTGGATAAGGGTTTATCTGTAAAAGGCATTTCTATTCCCCTTAGACAAATGCCTGCTGAAAAGAAGGACATGCAAAGTGCTGATACAAATCTTCACAAACTGGCTATGTCTGTCATTGAAGATGCTGAAGTAGGTGTTGAAGAAGAAGGTGTTCATGAGGAAGCTGATGTTGAAACAAATGTCAGAACATCGCCTGATAGGGATGTTGAAACTAGCCCTGGTGGAAAGAAAATGAAGATGTGGTAAATGTTGTTGACCTGTCTGATGATGAAGTGATTGGAAATGTTGTACCTAGTCTTGCCAAAAAGACTTAAAACTAGAAAAGGAAAGAATGTGGAATCTTCTCCTAAGAAGTCAGCTGAAGGAAAGAAGAAAAAGACTTCTGTTGTTGGTCCAACAAAAACATGGAGTAAAGTTGCTGTGAATCCCAGAAAGAGGAAGCTGTTGGAAGAATCTGAATCAGATTATGATGTTGAGGATGATGTTCAAGACATCACTCCTGTGAGAAAGTCAATCTTGAAGAGAATTGCTGACAAGATACCTGATGTTCCTGTTGACAACATTTCATTCCATTATGCAAGCAGTGCTTCCATGTGGAAATTTGTTTGTCAAAGAAGACTTGCTCCTGAAAGAGAGATTGGCAAAGAGGCTATGGAAATTAAAGAAGTCATAGAGGTGATAAAGGTTGTTGGATTGATGAAGACTGTTTGTGGGTTCTCCAAGTGTTATGACAGTCTGGTTAAGGAATTTATGGTTAACATTCCTATGAATATTTCTGGAAAAAGAAGTGTGGATTTCATGAAAGTGTTTGTTAGAGGCAACTGTATTGAGTTCTCTCCTGAGGTTATCAATAATTACCTAGGAAGAAAAGAAGAAGAGTTTACAGAGTTAGAAGTTACTGATAATGATGTCTGCAAGGAGATAATTGCTGGTCAAGTAAAGGTGTGGCCCTTGAAAGGAAAATTGACAACTAGCAAACTTAGTGTTAAGTATGCTATCTTGCACAGAATTGGAGCTGCAAATTGGGTGCCTACTAATTATAAAACCACAACAGCTGTGGGATTAGGAAGGTTCATTTATGTTGTTGGCACTAAGAAGAAATTTGACTATGGGTCATATATTTTTGAACAGACTGTGAAACATGCCACCACTAATGCTATCAAAATGCCTATAGCATTTCCATCTCTCATTTGTGGGGTAATTCTGAAACAACATCCTGGCATATTGACAAGTTCAGACACAGCCTGCAAGAGGGAGTCTACATTATCTCTGCATCCAAAATTGTTTGTTGGGAGTCATGTTCCAGACATTGTCTCAACATCAGATGCTGGTGTCAAGAAGAAAAGTACCAAAGATGATTTGCTTGCAGAATTGAAGGCTACTTGCAAGGATCTGTATATTGTGATCAGTACCAGCATGACTAGAAAGAAGGAAATTGAGAAGCTGATCCAGTCCTTGGAACATGATGATAATGATGATGTTTATGTCAATGTTGAAGGTGTCAATTCTGAGGAAGATGATGAGGATGATGAAGATGGGCCTAGCTCTGATGAAGATTAAGTTTCTTTTGTTGTTTCTGCTAGACAGTATTTTTTATTGTTTGCTTTTGTTGTTTTGCACTTGATGTGTTTGTTTTGTAACCTGAATATTATGTTTTAAGCATTTTTTATGTTCTATGATTTGTCTTATCTTGAATGCTGACTTTAGACTGACAATGAGAGCTAGCTTAGGACTAACTGGTAGTTAGTAGGTGTTTTTCCAATTATGGCTAAAAAGGGGGAGAGTTAGCCACGCCAAGGTGTGGTTGTGAATCCTGTTTCTGATGTGGTGCAGAAGTTGAGGGGGAGAGTGTTTGTGCAGCTGTATGCTGGTTCTGGTTTTGAGGGGGAGCTTGACCCTTTGCTGAGCTGAAGGAGTATGTGCAGCATTTTGAAGTAGAAGCTGTTTTGAAGGAGTGCTGCTAGGAGTTTTTAACATTTTTCAATTTTTATCCGCTGCTGAAGTCTCTGATGTTGCAGAGATTGTTTTAGCCAAAATTAGCCAAAGGGGGAGATTGTTAGTTCTTGGATTGGCTAGAATTTTGGTAAAACAAAGTTGTTCAATGTTGATGTCACATGGGTGATGTCTTAACATTGAGTCTTAACATTGGATAATGTTAAGTGTTTAAGTTGTTGAAGTTTTGAAGTTTGATGTCACATGCGATGTCATGACATCAGATATGCAGATCATTAAAACATCAGGTTTGAGATGTTTTTAGGGTTAAGCGTATTAGCTGGATTTTGGGAGAGCTGTTAGAGTTATTGGATGCGAATAACTTGGAGGAGATATTTTTTGTTGCAAACAGATTTGATGCAGATTTGTAGGAGTGTTTAAAGGCTGAAGATTTAAGAAGATTTTGAGAGAAAATCTGTTTTGAAGATTCAGTTTTAAATAACAAATTAGGTCAGATATTGTAGCAGGTCCTAGCCCAAATCAAATAGCTATATAAAGCGCATCAATCCTAAAGGAAAAGTACAGAAGATAGAGAGCATAGACTGAGTGTCAATCATTGTCTTTGTACGAGTATTTTGTAAACCATTCTAGGTTGAATTGGTGGGTTGTAAGGTGTACTCTCTTAGAGCTGTGAAGCAAGAGAGTGTTGTTACTTGATCAAAGCTTGTAAGCAGGATCAAGGTGTTTCTCAAAGTGTGATCTTTGAGGTGTTTTAGGAAGTTAGTAGTGTTCTCATACCTAAGTGGTCTCTTAGTTAGAAAGTTCATTAGGTAGAGATTAAGTTTAGGAGATGTCAACTGGGTTGTTGAGTCTGTAAATTAATTCTACTAATAGTGAAATTCCTTCCTGGCTTGGTAGCCCCCAGAGTAAGTTGTTTAACTGAACTGGGTGAACAATTCTTGGTGTACTCTTCTGTTGTTTTATATTGTCCATTGCAGAGTGTGTTGTTGTGACATCACATGTAACATCACATATCTGGTACCAGAATTTCAAATTGGAATGAGGTGTAGTTGACACTTTTAAAGTATGCCATGTGAGCTACAAATCCATCTTTGGACCATCCAAAACGGTTGCTTGGATCTCAAGTTATGATCCTTGGAAGTTGATACCCTAGCCACTTTGTTCCATAACTTAGAAAAATTCTAAGTTTTTATGTTTACTCCTTTTACAAGTTATCCCACTTTCTTTGATTTTTCTTGATGAATGATGATTCAAATCACATATTAACATTGTTTTAGGGTTGAGGAACCATAATTATGAAAAATCTCAAAAAGTCAAACTTGACTTTTGTGCACAGCTGACTTTTTATCAGATGAATTCCAAACTATGTGATCCTTGGTAAAATCAAGTCCTTGACCTAAATCAAACCTAATAGATATGTTCCATAGGTGTTGTAGGGTGTATTGAATCATGTCCCAAGGTTTCAGAGCATGTCCTGATCAAAAGTCAAAGGTACAGTTGACTTTTTTCCGTGAAACCCTAACTGTGGTCCTGATGAAATTGAAACTTGTAGATCAAGCTTCTTGGATCAATCCATTGTTGTAAATGGATCAATGTGGTTTATTAGAGACCCTTAAATCATGTCTTGAGGTCTTGGCTGAATTAGGTCAAGAAACCCCTAATTCCTGATTTTTAGTGAGTGCATCCCCTGAGGTTAAATTGACTTGATGGTTGGGTCCATGAGGTCCCTTAGAGTATTTTGGGTTATGCTTTGAAGTATTGGCTCATGCTTGGAGGAAGATTTTCATCTGGAGGCCTTGGTCGACCAATTCCCTAATTTGGTGACACTGGCGATCTTGAGGCTTAATCCACTTGGAATGTTGCAATCTTGTGCTTGATTCTTGATATGGGAGTCCTCTTGATCCTTTGTGGGTGTTTGAGACGTTAGAAAAGTTGAAGATCATGTCATTTCTTGATTTATCCTTTGTCTAAGGCTCTAAGAGGGCTTAAAACCCTAATGCTTGATTGCAGGGAATGCTCAAACATCTCTGAGGAGATTGAAGAGGCATAAATGTACATTCATATTGTGATGATGATTTGCACAATGATGGGAAATCTTAGTGGTCAAAATTTGGGGTATGACAGACAGATAGAACATTTTCCCCCGGAAAAGTCAAACTTCTAGCCTCCTCTTAGGCTTTGTATAATGATATCCCCAAAGAGTCAGTCTCTTTTTTGCCTCAATCTTGGGCTTTGTACAAGACACCAATATATACCCTCTCTTGTTGAACCGATCTTATCCAGCCTCCTCTTAGGTTGTAGGTAAGGATTTCCCCAGTGGAGTCAATCACCTCTTAGCTTCAACCTTGGGCTTTGATCAAGGCACACAAAAATCAGCAATCCCTTTTTAGAGATGACAAATTCTCTCTCAGTCAAAACCTTTTAGCTTCAATCTTGGGCTTTGAACAAGACACCAAATATATTTTTCCTCCCTTAGAATAGGAGGAACTACGATTGCTCTGATTTCCCTGTTTCGTTTAAACGGGAATACGTAGGCATAAGATTGCGAAATCTTAGCGAGCATACTAATCAAAAACCCTAGGTCCAGTACATTCATACATCAACCAAAACTTAGGTCTAGTACCTTACCAAAAGCATCGGGAACACCCAAACATCAACATCAACTCACTCACTCATACTTCCCAAGAAACCTTCCCAACCCATTAACAGATAAACACCATCAATTATAAAGCAAAACCTAAAGCTAATATCCTGTGGATAACCACATATAGGATGGATAATTGATAACACCCCATTGTATAATCTGACCCCGGACCCCCCAATCTCTTTAAAAGCATTTTGTTCAGTTAAACATTTCGCGTGCAAGGTTAGTTTTAGATAGCTTCCCTTTCCCTTTCAGCTTCATGGGATAAATAAGAAATCAGAAAGTAACACCCCCTCCTACCATTGCGGTGAGGAAAACCCAGCGATAAGGTGGTCGCGTCACCGACAAAAATTGCTCGCTACAGTAAAATGGCGACTCTGCTGGGGAGTCCTTAGAATGATCCTTGGGGCATCGTACCCATTTTCCAACAGAAAAATGGCGACTCTACTGGGGAGCCATTGTCTGTATAGGACTAGGATTATAGCTCCTAAGAGGTCTAGGATGTTAGTTTTAGGAATGAATATATATATATATATATATATATATACATATATATATATATATGTATATCGCTTTTCCTAATTGATATCTGTGTTTACTTTTCTGCTAATGGGACTGCGGGTGATGCCGCATCTGGAAAGTTTAAGTGAACCCTAAGATAAGTGATGGCACTAGATGGGTAATCTTACAGGGAGTGACTCCCAAATAAGAGACCCTGGTCGACGATCAAATTAGTGGAGAGACCCTTTGCGGATTCAATGCCTATACGACTTCGGTTGTTGAAAGCAGATTGTTTGATTGTGGTATTCTATGAAATTGAGGATTTAGTAGGCTGAAACCATGTTACTATTTTGTAGTGCGGAAGCTATCAGAAATAGTTGTCACGTGATACTACCCTCATTTGAGATTACTCTAAGATACTGCAGCTCGCTCGGGTGAACCAGCCTGTTGTTGTTATCCCAAGAGGGGTTAATAATTTTAAGGACAGGTACAAAAAATCACCAGTACAACCTTTGGGGATGGATAGAGCCATGACTTCATGAAACCGAACCTTTGACCCCATGTTTTTTCTATGTTTTTGTGTGCTGCATTCATGCATTCATTTCATTAAAAAACATTAAAACAAAAAAAAATTCTCTTCTAGTCTCTCTTTTTCAAATTAAACTAAGACAATGATTGCAAATGTAAGAGAAAGATTGCGTTATGGATTCCGGTAGAAGGAAGACTCACAAGTACACCTTCAAGGTTTAAAAACTAGAGGATTTGAGAGGGTTGCAAGGATGATCACCAACCCTGATGCTTTCAGAGCTAAGTACGGAGGACTGCTGTCTCTGTTAAGGGTCCATGTAATCGAAGGAATCCTAGCTACACTCATTCAATTCTACGATCCGGTCTATCACTGTTTCACATTCCCGGATTATCAGCTCGCACCAACACTGGAGGAGTACTCTCACCTGACTGATTTACCCATCACTGACCAAGCTCCCTTTTCTAGACTGGAAGAAATTCCAAAGGATCTAACCATTGCAAGAGCAATTTATTTGGACGAGTCAGAAGTAAAGACTCACATGACCACTAAGGGTGGAATCTAGGGTTTGCCAGCCATGTTTTTGATAAAGAATGCTCTGTACTTTGCTAGTATAGGGAATGTTATCGCTTTCGAGAGCGTCTTTGTTTTGCTCACCTACAGGTTATTTATGTTTCCCAACATTGATGACTTCGTTGATATCAATTCCATTAAGGTTTTTCTGATTGGAAACCCTGTACCAACCTTGCTCGCAGATGCTTATCATTCTGTACACCTAAGGAATTTGTATAGCAGAGGAATGATCACATGCTGTGTACCCCTGCTATACAAATGGTTTACTTCCCATTTGCTTAAGTCTTCCGCTTTTTGGGATCATAAGAGTACTTTATGTTGGTCGCAGAGAATCATGTCTCTTACCAACTCTGACATAGATTGGTACAATCGAATCTATGACGGGATAAGAATCATTGACTATTGCAGAAATTTCCCCAATATACCCCTCATAGGAACTAAAGGAGAAATCAATTATCATCCAGTTTTAGTTCGTCGTCAATTTGGATACCCGATGAGACATGTCCCGCGTAATGTTCATCTGAAAGGTCTTTTCTTCAAGGAAGGAGAAAATGACAGGGCACTAAAGACAGAAATAGTGCATGCCTGGAAACATGTTCACAGGAAAGGAAGAGAGTCTCTAGGAAAACCAGATTATGTCTCTGCGGAACCTTATCTCCATTGGGTACAAACTAGAGCTCTCAAGTTGAGGATGCCTGACTCTCGTCAAGAAGTTCTTCCGTTAAAGGAATTTGTCCTTTATTTTATGTCTGATACAGAAAAGCTTCAGGTTACTCTCAACAAAGTTCAACAGGAGAAGAGGTCTTGGAAGAACAAGTATCGTATTCTCAATGTGGAGTGTAAGAAGATACAACAACTGTGGAGTGTAAGAAGACCAAAGGAATTTGCTCGCTCCTTTCACTTGGCAAAGGAATGACAACCCGACAACGGCTCGAGAGCCCTGGTCAAAGAAAAGGAAAGTACTAGAACCAGCACCTGAGCCCTCCTCAGAGAGGACTCCGGATCCATTAGCTTAGACATCTCCTTTTACAGCACTTTGTAAAATACTGTATTTCCATTTCCGCAATCTTTGAATTCAATAAAACGGGGTCTCCCCACTGTATGATATTTGCAATCCAATCGTTGAAGTTTATTTTGATTAAACAAAAAAATAAATATATAATATAATCATTGCATATCATTCATCATTCTCACATAACGCCTTCTTCTTACCTACGAATCTCACGTTTATGTCTCGATTCTAGAGTCAAACTGTCTCATTCATACAATACTCGGGCCAGTCAACAAAAGAAAATGGATAATCTCAAGGAAGATAACAGAGAGTTGAGAGAAGAACTCGACCCTCTAAAAGAAGATATGAGAAAGCTTCATAATGACATGCAAGCTCTGGCAGCAGCCCAGATGCAACAACAAAGGACTGTGATCTCAGAGATCACATCGACGCCCATAGTGGAGAAGTATGATCCTCGGTATAACATGCCTAAAGATCGTCCCTGGTGCATGCCCATTAACTATATCCCGGAAGGATATATTCCGCCTATCACTGAAGATCCGGAAACTGCAGCAGGAACCGCTGGGCCTGAAGGTTACAAACTTCGGGAAAGCGAAGATGCCAGGGGCATGACAATAACTCCTGAAGGTTACAAACTTCGGGAAGCACCAAGAGTCACTGCCGTAAGGACTATACCACCACCCGTGGTACACGCTGTCCCGGAAGGGTAGATTCCACAGATACCTTCTGGTGGAAACGAAATTATGGACGATAAAATGAGGGAATTCCAAGAACACTTCCTGGAGATGCAGAAAGAACTGTAAGCCATTCGCAGTCAGGATCTATTTGGAAAGGACGCCGCAGACCTTTGTCTGGTCCCCAATGTGAAAGTTCCGCACAAATTCAAGGTGCCCGAATTTGAAAAGTACAAGGGTAACTCTTGCCCTCAAAGTCATTTAGTGATGTACGCTCGGAGGATGTCAACTCAGACAGAGAACCAATAGCTATAGATCCACTGTTTCCAGGATAGTTTAACCGGTGTCGCGCTCAAATGGTACTTGGGATTAAACCTCACTAATATCGTCACTTTCAGAGATCTTGGCGCTGCCTTCGTTTAACAATATAAGTGTAACCCGAAATGGCACCGTACAGAGATCAACTCAGAGCCATGTCGCAGAAGGACAAGGAAACCTTTAAGGAATATGCTCAGAGATGGCGTGAAATTGTCGCCCAGATTTGTCCACCTCTTGAGGAAAAAGAGATGACAAGAATCTTTTTGAAAACCTTGAGCTCATTTTACTATGATAGAATGGTCGCCAGTGCGCCCAGTGACTTCACTGAGATGGTAGGCATGGGAGTTCGTCTTGAGGAAGCGTCCGAGAAGGACATTTAGTTAAAGAGGTCGGACCATCAAGCAGTACCAAAAGATACGGCAGTGCTTTCCCTAAGAAAAAAGAGCAAGATATTGGTAATATCTCTCTCGGAAAGCAAAGGTGAAGGTACCAACCAGTAGCAATTGTAACTCTTGCTATCAACCCTGCGCCTGTTCCTACGTATCAACCTCCGGTTGCTCAGAGCCAATCGATTCAACAACAATATCAGCAAAGGATACAACAGCCTCTTCAGCAGGTTCGTCCTCAATACAACAACAATCATACAACGCGACCACCAGGGTTCGACCCTATACCAATGTTGTACGCAGAACTATTCCCACTACTACTGGTCAAGGGGCACGTCCAAACCAGGTCTCCTCTTACAGTACCAGAGAATTTGCCTTTTTGGTTCAAAGCGGATCAGACTTGCCCTTATCATCAAGGAGGACCAGGGCATAACATAGAAAACTGTCTCAGTTTCAAATCCGACGTACAGAAGCTTGTTAGGAGCGGGGTCCTATCCTTCAAGGATACAAATCCTAATGTTTAAACAAACCCGTTGCCTCAACACGAGAAAGCTGCGGTAAATTTGATAGAAGAGGAGGCTAAGCATAGCTATCAAATTCACGATGTACTCTTATTGGGGACCAACCTAGTCAAGATACATTGCAAACAAAGCGGGTACGGTCACGTACCGCCTCATAACTATCACCAATGTGATATCTGCTCTAAAAATGATCAAGGATGTTCTGTGGTGCAATCAGCTCTATAGGAATAGATGGATCTCGGATGGATCCAAGATCACCGAATTCGTGAAGTCAACATGACTTATATAAATTCCAACATCATTCAGAACCAAAACATTCTAGCAATAAATGTCAACTTGGTGGCAATGCACTCAAGGGAAAGCCAACATCACAATCTGCCTTGGCACGATTACAATTCCTGTCTGGTCTACTCGGTAAATAAATAGAGATGCTCTTTTGTACAAGAGACCCTCCAGCATCAGATGTATCTTGGATGGATTCAGGATTACCGTGATAGAAGTCATTATCAAGTGAATATGATTGAAGTCTTTGGTATTAGTTTGATGAATACCAACTTAGTGGAGTTACACACTACACAAGTCCAGCTCGGTTTTCTGACTTCACATAATTATCAGAACTATACAGTATGCCGTGAGAGCGACCAAGGATGTGCTCTCGTTCAAAGAACTTTGCAACACTTGTTAAACCACTGGTGGCTTCCGATCTATATGGATGAAGACACACAACAAGTCAGCATGACTAACGGGAACCCTACTAGGCATCAAAGTTAGGATAATCAAGGATGTTACCTCGTGCAAGCAGCCCTTCAAAGTCAGTTGGACCACAAAGAGATTCGATTGTATCCATGTTCTGGGTCAATCAACTTGATGCCTGACTATTTCGCTGATCAGATCAAAGATGTTGTCGTAATCTCTGATCATAAGAGGACCAAAGATGTTTGTACCATAATCCCTCTACTTGACGAATCAAGAATTCCTTTGGACAGTAGAAAAGTTCCCAACCAGGAACTGATTGAAATTACTTACAATGGTCAGAAAAATCACAAGGCTCCTGTAGTTATCTATCTGCCGGGACTTCTACTGTATGAATCAGCTAAGGTTATCCCTTACAAATACAACACAACAACAATTGAGAATGGAAAGGAAATTCCATTACCCTCCATCGTGAATATTGCAGACATCAGTCGAGTAACACGGAGTGGTCGAATCTTCAACCGAGGAGTTGAAAAACCCATCAAAGAAAAGGAACCTTAGGCAGAAGTTCTTGATCAACCAGTCGGTCAGTCTAGTGATCCCGACCTTTCAAAGAATAATGATGAGATGCTGAAGCTCATCCAGAAGAGTGAATGCAACATAGTTGATCAACTGTTGCAAACTCCTTCGAAAATCTCAGTATTATCACTTCTACTCAGTTTCGAAGCTCATAGGGAAGCTTTACAGAAAGTCTTAGAGCAGACCTTTGTGGAACAGGATGTAAGAATAAGACAATTCGACAGCATCATCTTCAACATCACTTCCTGCAACAACTTAGGGTTTAGTGATGAGGAATTGCCGGAAGAAGGCAAAAGTCACAACATGACACTCAATATTACAGTCAACTATCAGGACGATGCATTACCCAGCGTACTGGTAGACACCGGATCAGCTCTAAATGTTATGCCGAAGTCCACTCTAATGCGACTATCATTTAATGGATCTCCGATGAGAGGGAGTGAGGTCATCGTCAAAGCATTTGAAGGATCTCGAAAAACAGTTATCGGCGAAGTCGGCCTTCCCATAACTATCGGTCCTCACACTTTCCAAGTCACTTTCTAGGTCATGGATATCCGGGCAGCATACAGCTGTTTGTTAGACCTTGGATATATGAGGTTGGGGCAGTCACTTCGACACTTCACCAGAAGCTGAAGTTCGTCAAGAACGGCCAACTAGTCATGGTCTGCGGAGAGCAAGCCTTGATCTTGAGTAACCTATCGTCATCCACTTATGTGGAACCAGAGGAGGTTGCTGGAACCCAGTTCCAAGCACTTTCGGTGAGCAACGACAACTAATCAGAAAGAGGAACGTCAATTTCCTAGTACAAAGATGCTATCGAAGTAGTCAACAGTAACAATGCAAAAGGATGGGGACAACTTGTCATTCCTACTGACAATAAGAAAAATAAAAGTCTTGGTTTTTCTTCAACCTGTACCCAGACTGCTATTAACGATGAAAATCTTCATCCCATTCAGAACTTCTTCCATAGTGGAGGTTTCCTTCACCTAGTGTCTCAAGAAGTACATACCATCAACGAGGGAGATTCCTCCGATACAGATGAAGAGTGGAAGTCCTATCTTAACGAGGATGGTTATACGTCTCAGGAAGAGGTGCCTACGCCATTTTTCTTTCCCACACAAAGTTCGAGATTTATACCGAGGTCAGATGTCAAGATGATATACGGAGATTATGATCCAGAAGGATGTCGTGCTCCACCAAACTCATTAAAGGAGGACACTCTGATGAAAGACAACTTTGACCACGACTATTATGGCCCAATGGATGGCCTGCCTCTCTGGCAGCCGTACCCAGGAGACTCGGGGCAAGAGAGTCAGCCCAACGATGCATATCAGCTGAGCATCATTGAAAAGAATTCCAGTCCCCATAGAATCATGGGATCATTGCTCAGGGCATTCAAAAGATATCCAGTACGACGATGAATTTGTAAAGATTGCAGGATAACAGTTCCTTAGCTATGCTTTTCCTGAGGTCAACGTCATCGAAAGGGATGACTCCTCCAGTTCCAAAGAAGTGTGGGACACCTTAGGACAACCGAGTGGCAAATACGACTTCATGGTCAAGTACACCGCTCTTGAAAGTTCTCGTATCAGGCTTGAAGACATCCAACCAACTGGATGGGGAGATTTACCTGAGAGTACAAACACTGTGCAAGATACAGCTGAAGAATCCTCCTACGACAACTCTGCCTAGGAGACAGATTCTAATGATCCTGCTCCACCAGAAATCAACGTTATTTCTGAAGACAGGCCAAGAAAGAAGGTACCATACTTTGTGATTCACCGAGGGGTTCGCCGCCAATGGGTTGCAGTCAACATCTGCAAGTTGTTCATAAGACGAAGTAATTGTCGTCTTTATTTTAACCTTTCACCCTGCCCAGGTGAAACAGATGTTTTGATAGGGCTCACTTTCTATAAATATATCTCTTCGCTTTTCCCGAAGCGACAGAGTTTTGTTTTATAGGGCTGTAGTTTCAAGAATCGACAAAATCATAAATAAAATAACGTCGTTCTATAATTTCCGCATTTATTGCTGTTATCTATTTTCGCTTTTTCAGAAAATGGTAATCCTAAAAACAACTCAAATAATAAAAACAAGCATTTTTCAGAAATTACACTGCACAACACTCTTGCATTCTCTCTATCTCTTCTAAAAACAATCATCACGTCGTGCAGATTGCTTGTTTTAAACCCCATTGAAACATACGATCTAATGCCTTCTCCTAACTTTGAATTCCCAGTATTTGAGGCTGAAGAAGAAAATGATGAAGAAATTCCAGAAGAGATCTCTCGATTACTCAGACAAGAGGAAATGTCCATTAAACCTTATAAAGAACCGTTGGAAATGGTCAACTTGGGTTCAGAAGAAGAGAGAAAAGAGGTTAAGATTGGGGCACTGCTCAGTCCAACTGTCAAAGAAGGTTTGATAAAGCTTCTCACAAAATTTCCCGATGTATTCGCTTGGTCATATCAGGATATGCCAGGGTTGGATACCAGCATCTTGGAACATCATCTACCGTTAAGATCAGAATGTCCGCCAGTAAAACAAAGGTTAAGACAGACTCATCCAGACATGGCCATCAAAATCAAAGAGCAAGTACAGAAACAGATTGACGCAGGTTTCCTCCCCACATCAGAATATCCTCAATGGCTAGCCAATATAGTACTAGTTCCAAAAAAGGACGGAAAGGTCAGAATGTGTGTAGACTACAGGGATCTGAACAAAGCAAGTCCAAAGGATGACTTTCCCTTACCGCACATTGACATGCTGGTAGACAATACAACAAAGTTCAAAGTTTTCTCCTTCATGGATGGATTCTCGGGCTATAATCAGATAAAAATGGTGCCGAAAGATATGGATTAAACTTCATTCATCACCCCATGGGGCACCTTTTGTTACAAGGTAATGTCGTTCGGTTTGAAGAACGTCGGGGCAACCTATCAAAGGGCCATGACTACTATGTTTCATGACATGATACACAAAGAAATAAAGGTATATGTCGATGATATGATTGCCAAATCTAAAACAGAGGAGGAGCATGTGACCCACCTGCCAAAGCTATTCGAGCGGTTGAGAAAGTACAAACTCTAGTTGAATCCCAATAAGTGCACGTTTAGTGTCCGCTTAGGAAAACTTTTAGGGTTCATCGTCATCCAGAAAGGAATTGAGGTTGATCCTGACAAAGTCATGGCCATCCAAGAAATGCCTTCTCCAAAGACTAAAAAATAAGTTAGGGGATTCTTGGGACGTGTGAACTACATTTCCAAATTTATATTCCTCATGACCACGACATGTGCGTCGATCTTCAAATTACTCAAAAAGAATCAGGATTGCATTTGGACAGAAGATTACCAAACCGCCTTCGACAGTATCAAGGAATACCTATTGAATCCACCAATTCTATCACCTCCGGTGGAAGAAAGACCACTGATCATCTACTTAACAGTCTTGGAAGACTTCATGGGTTGTGTACTTGGCCAACAAGACGAAACCAAAAGGAAAGAATCAGCCATCTACTATTTGAGCAAGAAGTTCACCGTCTGCGAGACTCGGTACACTCTGCTTGAGAAAACTTGTTGCGCTCTGGCTTGGGCAGCCAAACGTCTTCGCCAGTACATGATTCGTCACACTACTTGGTTAATCTTTGAGATGGATCCAATCAAGTACGTCTTTGAAAAGCCTGCTCTCACGGGAAGGATTGCCCGTTGGCAGATGTTGTTATCAGAATACGACATCGAGTACCACGCTCAAAAAGTCATTAAAGGGAGTATTTTAGTTGATCATTTGGCTCATCAACCGATTGGCGATCAAGAATAGGTCAGGTTTGACTTCCCAGACAAAGATGTCATGTATTTGAAAATGAAAGATTGCGATGAACCGCTACCCAGTGAAGGGCCAGAACCAGGTTCCCAATGGGGACTTATCTTTGACGGAGCTGTCAATCATTATGGAAATAGAATTGGGGCAATCATCATAACACCTCAGGGTACCCACAATCCTTTCACTGCCAGATTGACATTCAGGTGTACAAACAATGAGGCCGAATACGAAGCTTGTATCATGGGTCTCGAAGAAGCGATTGACTTAAGGATTAAGAACTTGGATGTATATAGAGACTCAACCCTGGTTATCAATCAGATCAAAGGAGATTGGAACACATTCCAATCAGGATTGATCCCTTACAAAGATTATGCAAGAAGGTCGTTACCCTTCTTCAACAGAATCGAGTTTCATCATATCCCTCGTGAAGAAAATCACATGGATGATGCATTGGCCACTCTCTTTTCCATGATTAGTGTAGGTCAATGGAATGACATACCTAAGATTGACATAATGCGCCTTGAACGGCCCGCTTACATCTTCACGATCGAAGCAGTCATAGACGACAAACCTTGGTATCATGATATCAAGTGCTTCCTTCAAAAACAAGAGTACCCACCTGGGGCATTAAGAAAGGACAGAAAGAACCTCAGGAGATTGGCAGGAAGCTTCTTTCTAAGCGGTGATACACTCTATAAGAGAAACTTTGACATGGTCTTGCTCCACTGCGTAGACAAACCAGAAGCAAACATGCTGATAAAAGAAATTCATGAAGGATCCTTTGGCACTCATGCCAACGGACACGCAATGGCGAGAAAAATTCTAAGAGCAGGGTACTATTGGTTAACAATGGAATCTGACTGCTACAAGTACATGAGGAGATGTCACAAGTGTCAGATATACTCAGATAAAATCCATGTACCGCCAACACATCTCAAAGTTCTTTATTCCCCATGGCCTTTTTCCATGTGGGGAATCGACATGATTCGCATGATTGAACCCAAGGCTTCGAACGAACATCGATTCATCCTAGTAGTCATTGACTACTTCACCAAGTGGGTCGAAGCAGTGTCATACACCAATGTAACCCGACAAGTGATGGTCCGATTTATCAAAAACAATCTCATATGTCGTTATGGTGTTCCAAGCTAGATCATTACCGATAATGGATCCAACTTGAATAATAAGATGATGAAGAAGTTGTGTGCTGAATTCAAAATCGAACACCATAACTCATCTCCCTACCGACCTAAGATGAATGGAGCGGTAGAAGCAGCTAATAAGATCATCAAGAAGATTGTTCAAAAGATGGTTGTAACCTACAAAGACTGGCACGAGATGCTACCCTTTACCCTTCATGGTTATTGCACATCTGTCCGCACTTCAACAGGGGCAACCCTTTTCTCTCTAGTATATGGCATGGAAGCAGTCCTTCCCATAGAAGTAGAGATCCCATCAATCTGGGTATTGATGGAAGCTAAACTAACAGAGGTTGAATAGTGTCAAAGTCGACATGACGAACTGAATCTGATCAAATAGAAGCGAATAACGGCTCTATACCATGGTCAGTTGTATCAGCAAAGGATGAAGAAGGCGTTTGATAAAAAGGTCTGACCTCGCGTCTTCAGAAAAGGAGACCTTGTGCTCAAGAAGATACAATCCTTTCTCACTGATTCCCGAGGCAAATGGACTCCGAATTATGATGGCCCATATGTGGTCAAGAAAGCTTTCTCAGGCGGTGCCTTGAGACTCGCAACCATGGACGGAGAGGAATTTGCCTATCCCATAAATGTTGACATAGTCAAGAAATACTTCGCCTAAATAAAAAAAATGTCTCGGTGGATTGAAAACCCGAAAGGGCGGTCCAGGCAAAAATTAGAGACATAATCAAAAATCATCCCGATGGATTGGAAATCTCAAAGTACAATCCAGGCAAAAATTAGGGATTAATGGCAAGTAACTACGTCCAGCAAAGGGGCAAATCCCTCAGCGGCAGTCATGCCATCTATTAGGAAAACTCCAGTCAAGGTCATCTTCGACAGAAGCTCAGGATGCCCAGAATTCAAAGTTGGTAGAAGGATAGCAGTCGTTATGTTTCAATGTAGCCCTCTTCCCTTAAATTATCATTTTCTAATCTTTGTAAATACTCTAGGGAATCACGCGTTTGGCTGATTTCCATCCTATCAATAAAATTTGAGCCTTAGTACTTTTGTTTGCAGTTCTTATTTATTTTAGCTTTACAGAACGACATTTTAACATGATTAATGATTCTTGAAATAAAACAAAAACGAATTTACTTGTCAAACTTTTTCTGCTTTTAAAGTAAAGATGACAATTTCTTTTGACTGTTGAACATCGAAAGAACATCGATCGCTTCTCCAGAAGTAAGCGAACCTCAAAGTGCAGAATCAAAGTACTCCTTCTAAAACTAATAGGCCCAAAGGAAGGATCAACTGTGGCAGAAACCATGTTTTATCTCACACCCTCGGCAGAGTTCTTATCTCCTAAGCCCGACCAACGATTTTCCCCATGGGGACTATCTCTCCTGAGCAAGGCAGAATTGCTATCTGGAACAAATGGTATTTCTTCGTCCCCTGCAGTGGCCGAGTATCCAGTCATGTTCATTTATTAGTCTGTATATCGCGTCAGTTTTGTCAGCATAAACATACATACATCATGCATAATGGATTTACATGCATATTCATATTGCATCACTATCACTCTGGTCAGTCTTATCCCCAAGTGATAAAAGTCCTCTTATCAATCGAGTTGTCAGTTCTTTCCTCGTCAGAAATTGTTGCGTCTGAACAATCTCTTCTCCAGTTTATTTCTGGATTGGAGCTGATCCTCGACCACTTTGATAACTTGAACCTCTGAAAAGCAAGAGGGTCGTCGACAAACGTCATTCTTCGCCATTGAAGATGATATCTTCGTTTTCCCGGATTAAGGAAAATCCCTAGAGAAAGCCTCTTAATCAAATATTCGGCAGTACAATAATTTTTCTCCAGAAAATTCGCTGACGAAAAGGCCGTTAGCACCTCAAAATTGGATTACATCACATGGCATTTCTCCGAGAAGATCTCGAGAAAAAGTATGATGTAATATCCCCAAACAGGAAGCAGTCTCTCAAGAGACTCGTTTTCCCCAGTAGAGTTGATAAATGGTGTCTCCAAAATAGAGAAGTTTGAACACCTCTACCGCTCAGACGGATGGGTTCCTCTGGCAAGTTTGACATCAAAACTTTTTCCCATAAAATGGCATCTTTCCAGGAAAATTCGGCAAGAAGTTTGAGGAAAACCGCTACAAATAGTGTCCCTTGTCAAGAAAGTTTATTGACAAAAGAAACTGAGACCAGTTCCTTGGTAGGAAACCAGGATCGACGGGAAGTTTATATCAGAAACTGAGACCAGTTCCTTGGTAAGAAACTGGGATCGAGGGGAAGTTTATATCAGAAGCTGAGACTAATTCCTTGGTAGAAAACCAGGATCGAGGGGGAGTTTATATCAGAAACTGAGACTAGTTCCTTGGTAGGAAACCAGGATCGAGGGGAAGTTTATTTCAAAATAAACTGAGACCAGTTCCTTGGCTAAAGACCAGGATTGACGGGAAGTTTTTACCCTTTTCTAAAGCATCATTGCTTAGTGAAAAAAGATGGATGAGCAAGCTGTCATTCATAACCACCATCAAAATTTCGGGTATTCCAATATTTAATCCTCTTGCACCCCGAATGCCCGAATAGCTTCGCCATTCACACCTTCGGGTCCAAGAAGATTAAATAGGGGCATCTGTCATACCCCAAATTTTGACCACTAAGATTTCCCATCATTGTTCCAATCATCATCACAAAATAGAGATACTTTCATGTCTCATCAATCTCCTAAAGGAATTGTTGAGCATTCACTACTAACAAGAATTAGGGTTTCAAGTCCTCTTAGGGCACTTAGACATGAGATCAATCAAGAAATGACATGATCTTCAAATTGTATAGCTTCTCAAACACCCACAATGGATCAAGAAGACTCCCACATCAAGAATCAAGCAAAAAGTTGCAGCTTTCCAAGTGGATCAAGCCTCAAGATCGCCAGTGTCACCAAATTAGGGTTTTGGTCGACCAAGGCCTCCAGATGGAAATTTTCCTTTGGGCATGAGCCAATGCTTCAAAGCACAACTTAAGATACTCCAAGGGACCTCATGGACCTAATCATTAAGTCAATTTAGCCTCAGGGGATGCATTTACCAAAAAAATTAGGAATTAGGGTTTCTTGACCTAATTCACCCCTAAGTTGACTTTTGGGAGAAAACATGAGCCAAGAACTCAAGGCATGACTTGAGGGTCTCTAACACACTATATTGATCCATTTGCAACAATGGATTGATCCAAGAAGCTTGACTCACAAGTTTCATTTTCATCAGGACCACAATTAGGGTTTCGAGGGAAAAGTCAACTGTACCTTTGACTTTTGACCCAGACATGCTCCCAAACCTTGGGAAATGATTCAATACACCTTATAACACATACGGAACATATCCATTAGGTTTGATTTAGGTCAAGGACTTGATTTCAACAAGGATCACACAGTTTGGAATTCATCCGATAAAAAGTCAACTGTGCACAAAAGTCAAGTTTGACTTTTTGAGATTTTTCACAATTATGGTTCCTTGACCCTAAAATGATGTTAATGTGTGATTGTAATCATCATTCATCAAGAAAAATCAAAGAAAGTTAGGTAACTTGAAAAAGGGGTAACCATAAAAACTTAGAATTTTTCTAAGTTATGGAACAAAATGGCTAGGGTACCAACTTCCAAGGATCATAACTTGAGATCTAAGCAACCATTTTGGATGGTCCAAAGATGGATTTGTAGATCTCATGGCATATTTTAAAAGTGTCAACTATAGCTCATTCCAATTCCTCATGGATTTTTAGTTATGGAGTGAATAAAATGGCTGAAAATACAAAAGTGACATTTTTCCAACACTTAGTGAAATTTTCACCAAGTCAGAATCTGCCTTATTTTTTCCCAAATGTAGAGGCATTTTTCATTATAATTCAGGTTGACTCAAAACCAAAGTTGGACATCATGTTTAAATAGGATACGTCAGCTTTCCAAAATGTCCCAGAACTCCATCAAAATCCACCTGAGCTAGGAGTTATGACAACTGCGACATGCCTTGCTACAAACTGTCTTGGCAAGGCAGATTTATGCATTAGTGCTCGAATTGCTCAAATTGTACAACTTCAAGCATGGTTATCAATCTGCACACCTCAAAGGGGAACAACCAAGGGACAAACACTGATCCATAAGCCTCCCAAGTCTTTGGAACTACATATAGGTTTGGCACCCCTAAAAGCTAAAGATGCCTCAAGACTCCAATTTTGTTTTGAGGCATTCAATGGATGCTTAGAGGTGGCATGTATCAGAGCAAAGATGAACACTTCAGTCAAGCCTTATCCTTGAATCACAGAACCATAGGCCTGTGCTCTAATCTCAAGTCAAGGGCTAGAGGAGACTTGAGATTCCATTTGATCACCATTGGCCAAAGGCCTGCTGCAGTTGCCATTCCCTATTCCTTGCAAAAACAAACTTGACACACTATAAATAGACCTCATTTCTGATCAATTTGAGTACACCAAAGGCCTATAACACTTGACTTTCTCAAAATCACATTTTCACTTCCAAATTTGCCTTCTAAAGCAAGTCACTATCGGGTTTTGAGTTTGAAAGCAATTCCAACCAAACCAATCACACACACATCTCACATATAACATGTAGAAGTGATCCAAACACTAAACCAACATCTGGAACATCAGATTCTCAAAATCACCAGCCACCTGCACAAGCCTTTGACAGATTTGCAATTGAGGTGCCAAATCAAGTTCCAGCTCAATTCAATCCACTCCAAGCATTCAGACACACTCCATAGCACCTAAGAAAGCTGTCCACGTCATTGGAACCAAGTTGTAACACCTCCAACCTAGACTCGATCACCAGCTGCAAGAGGTAAGCCTCAACTTGGTCATCTCATGATTCATGCATATTTCCTCGCACAATAATTTTGCCATATGTTCATAATCATGTATAGAGTGTTTCCCCTCCATCAATTGCTTTGTATGAGTCGTGTATCAAATTTCTCAGCCTTCATGCAGAAATTAGGGTTCTTGAGGTTTCTCTTTGATTTCTTATTCCATGCTTAAAATAAATGAAATTAAAGACCATAGACATGATCGTGAGATGAAAACGAGTAGATTGATATGTGGATTGTGTGATTTCATCAAGTATTCAGTGAGATTGATGAGAAAATGCACATCTGGGGAAAACAGAGCACGCGGGCAAAACCAAGGTGTTCTTGGCGCCCTTTTTCAAACTTTCAAATATATGAATTTTGTGATTTTATTAAATTGATTCAAAAATTAATTTCTATCTTAATTTTAATGATTTTGAGTTGATTCTTTTTTTAATAATTCACAAAAATGTTAAAATATTTTATTTTACAAAAATTTCCCAAAAAATATTATTTATTTCATATACTTGACATTTTTGCAAAGAATTCATTTTTATTTGTTTTTAACATTTAAAATATTTCTTCCTTCTTGATTTTCCAAACTTAAATGGTTTTCAATCATTTTGTGGATAAAAACATGGTTTTTGAAACATTGATCCAAGATCACCACTCATTTCTCACATGTTTTCAATGATTTTTTATTAATTTTTAATCAAAATTAATTCCATTTTTAACAAAATAAGGGTTTTGATTAATTCCACCCTCATCAATCTTTTTCAAACACTCATGGGCCTCTAATAGAGTGTAAGATCCAACCCCTTTGTAAATAAACAATTTTTGGGCCTCACACATTGTATAAGTCCCTCTGTATATTTTCAAAAGTTCGGCGCGATCGTCGCCTTTTTAACAAAATCAACTGGGCTTCTCCTTGAGCTATAAGACCCATATTTATTCATTTTCAAACTTTTTGGGCCTCTAATAGAGTGTAAGACCCAATCCTTTTTTAACCAAAACCATTTTGGGCCTCAGATATTGTATAAGTCCCTCTGCGTTAAAAAAATCTCGACGCGATCGCCAGTTCAAAATCAAATCATCTGGGCCTACCCTCGTGTTGTAAGTCCCATTTATTTTCTTTTAAAACACCTTTTGGGCCTCTCCTTGAGTTGTAAGACCCAACCCTATTGTAAAGAAACCTTTTTGGGCCTCAATCGTTGTATAAGTCCTGGTACGATAATCAAAACAACGGTGTGATCACTGTTAAACCTTGGGCCTCTTCTTGAGTATAAGCCCCACAAATCTTTTCAAAACAATTCCCTTTTGATTTAGATTCAATATACAGTTGTTATCAAAACTTTCTTTAATTTCTTTAAACAACTAACAATACAGCATGAAAGCTTGCTCACCTGTAAGTTTTATCCGCTTTCATTTACTTGCTTTAATATATATATATATATATTTGTATTGTGGGAAGCTACACACTTTGAGTCTTCTTTCATTCTTTTAAATACATGTCAAATATATATAATTGTATTGTGGGAAGCTGCACATGGTTAGTCTTCTTTCATATCCTTTTAAATACTTGTCATATATCAACTGTATATATACTAGTATAGTTATTTAGAGTTTTCCACGACAACTATGTCTAGAACTAGGTAAAGCCTTATTGGTCGCTCTTAAATACAAACAAAACTAGATCCCCATAGCATTTCCAGATACAGTCTTGCCTTCTCTTGGGCTTAAACAATATGGAACAAAGAGAAAGGCAGTATTCTTCGTGAACCTTTTCTCAGGCTGTCACCCCTAGAAGTTGTCAAAGAAATTCTACTCCCCAGAGTTGATCTATTCTCAGTGAATAGCATCTCTTGAGTTTCTTCAAATCACCGAACTTTCACTAAATGGTCTATTCTTGTTGAATAGAATTTCTTGAACTTTTCTTGGTTTGAGACCCACGGGCTTCCTACAAGCATCCCCGCCTCCTCTTGGGCTTTGTACAAGGACCCTCCGGCTTCTTAGAAGTTCTCATGCGTTCTCTTGGGCTTAATACAAGGACCCCGACGACCTCTTAAAGCTATAAGACATAACTTAGTCATCCTTCATTAGAGCGGTCTTTCCAATGTCAAACCTCAGGCCACTTTAGCGTTGATTCTCATCCCTTAATGCCCGTGCCTCCTCTTGGGCATCATACAAAAGATAAAACTCTTTCACACCAGTAGACTTGGACAATCTAATCCCCTTGAGTCTCAAAGACATTCTTAAGTTCCTTACAAATATAGGAAAAAACCCCGGGCTCTCTGGATCAATCTCCAACAGAAACCCAGCCTATCTCTTGAGAGTTCCCCAACCAGGGTCAGCTTATCCCAAATCAGAACCTCAAGGTCTCTGATATCTCAACTCTTTTGTAATCCTCAGCAAGAGTTGATTCCCCATTTAGACCTGCCTCGGGATCTTAACAATCCCTGACAAAAGTTAGCCTCCTCTTAAGCTTTGTATAATGATCTTTTTCTCAGCACAGTCAGCCTCCTCTAGGGCTTTGTACAAAGATTCTCCCCAGCGGAGCTAACCTTTTTCGACTCTCTTGTTGAGTCCATCACTTTTCCAGACTCTCTTGTTGAGTCAATCAACTTTCAGACTCTCTTGTTGAGTCAATCACCTTTTCAGACTCTCTTGTTGAGTCAACCTTTTTTATCCTCAATCTTGGGCTTTGTACAAGACAGATAAAAGCACTCTCTTGTCGAGTCAAACCCTTTCAGCCTCAATCTTAGGCTTTGTAAAAGACATAAATCTCCCTCTCTTGAGCTTGGGCCAGATATCTTCCCTAGCAGAATCGTTTCCTCCCAGACTTCTTCTAGGATTTGAGGAATGATTTTCCCCAAGAAGAGTCAAACTCATTTTAGCCTCAATCTTGGGCTTTGTACAAGACACATAAAAATATCCTCACCAGAGTCAGTTAAATTTCTTATTTCAGCCTCAATCTTGGGCTTTGTACAAGACAGATAATACTCTCTAGCAAGAGTCAAACTTGTTTCAGCCTTAATCTTGGGCTTTGTACAAGACACATGCAAATCTCCCCGGCGGAGTCAAAATCCCTTTTAGCCTCAATCTTAGGCTTTGTACAAGACAGATAGAACATTTTCCCCCAGAAAAGTCAAACTTCTAGCCTCCTCTTAGGCTTTGTATAATGATATCCCCAAAGAGTCGGTCTCTTTTTTGCTTCAATCTTGGGCTTTGTACAAGACACCAATATATACCCTCTCTTGTTGAGCCGGTCTTATCCAGCCTTCTCTTAGGCTGTGGGTAAGGATTTCCCCAGTCGAGTCAATCAACCTCTTAGCTTCAACCTTGGGCTTTGATCAAGGCACACAAAAATCAGCAATCCCATTTTAGAGATGACAAATTCTCTCTCAGTCAAAACCTTTTAGCTTCAATCTTGGGCTTTGAACAAGACACCAAATATATTTTTCCTCCCTTAGAATAGGAGGAACTACGATTGCTCTGATTTCCTTGTTTCGTTTAAACAGGAATACGTAGGCATAATATTGCGAAATCTTAGCGAGCATACCAATCAAAAACCCTAGGTCCAGTACCTTCATACATCAACCAAAACTTAGGTCTAGTACCTTACCAAAAGCATCGGGAACACCCGAACATCAACATCAACTCACTCACTCATACTTCCCAAGAAACTTTCCCAACCCATTAACAGATAAACACCATCAATTACAAAGTGAAACCTAAAGCTAATATCCTGTGGATAACCACATATAGGATGGGTAATTTACAACTCCTCATTGTATAACCTGACCCCGGACCCCCCAATCTCTTTAAAAGCGTTTTGTTCAATTAAACATTTCGCGTGCAAGGTTAGTTTTAGATAGCTTCCCTTTCCTTTTCAACTTCATGGGATAAATAAGAAATCAGAAAGTAGCACCTCCTCCTACCATTACGGTGAGGAAAACCCAGAGATAAGGTGGTCGCGTCACCGACAAAAATCGCTCGCTACATATGTGTCAAAAGATTTCGATACATTATGGGAGAAAGAAAGGATTGTGCATGAGGTGGTGCCACCCTACACTCCACAACAGAATGGAACTGCAGAAAGGAAGAATAGAACCATCATAAACATGGTGAAGAGTATGTTAAAAGGCAAGCATATACCCAAAGAATTAGGGGGAGAAGGTGTGTCGACAACAACATACATCTTGAATAGATGTCCGACGAAGAAGCTAGAAGGAATTATGCCAGAAGAATGTTGGTCTGGTGTCAAGCCTAGCCTAAGCCATTTGAAGGTGTTTGGATCTATAGCACATAGACATGTGCCAGATTAGTTGAGAAGAAAGCTTGATGACGAGTCGAGTCAAATGATCCTAATAGGATATCATTCGACTGGAGGATACAAGTTGTTCGACCCAGTGAACAAGCAAGTTATGATCAGCAGAGACGTGATCATAGATGAGCTTAAGGAATTAGATTGTACTAAAAATGTCAAGAAAGATTCAGTGAGAATCTCATGTGAAGAACTAGCTAGTGAAGTCGAAAGAGAAGTTCGACAAGAAGAAGTCAGAGGTGAAGCAGGCCCAAGCAGACCTCGACGAACAAGACACATGCCTGCAAGGTTGCAAGAATGTGTGATTACATCATATGATGTGGTCGATGAAGAATGTGAGATGATACACTATGCTTTCTATGCAGATGTCAAACCAATCAATGTAGCTAAGGCATTGAAAGATTCTAAGTGGGTGAAAGCAATGAATGAGGATTTATAGTCCATCGAAGTCAACAACACTTGGTCACTTGTCGAATTTCCTCAAGGCAAGAAGGCAATTGATGTGAAATGGGTTTACAAGGTGAAAATTAATCCTAAAGGAGAGGTAACTTGACACAAGGCAAGACTTGTAGCAAAAGGATTTCTACATAAGGAAGGAATCGACTTCGACGAAGTTTTTGCATCTGTTGCTAAGATCGAAACAATTAGGTTGGTTGTTGGTCTAGCAAACATGAACAACTTGCAGATGTGTCAGATGGATGTGAAATGTGCCTTCTTGAATGACCCCTTAGACGAAGAAGTTTATGTTGCACAACCAGCTGGATTTGTGAAACAAGGCGAAGAAAGAAAGGTCTACAGGTTGCATAAAGCCCTGTATGGACTTAAGCAAGCTCTAAGAGCTTGGAATAAGAAAATCGACAACTTTCTAATGGAGAAGGAATTTTTGAAGTGCACAACTGAGCATGGAGTATATGTAAGAATAAGCAAGAGTGAATTGCTTATACTATGTCTCTATGTCGATGACTTGCTGATGACAGGAAGTTGCAAAAAGGAGATTGAAGATTTCAAACATGACCTAAGTGAGGAGTTTGAAATGTCAGACTCTGGAAATCTTTCATATTTACTTGACATCGAATTCTAGAAGACTGGTAGAGGTTTGATGATGCACCAAAGAAGATATGCAGACGAAATACTCAAGAGATTTGAGATGCAAAATTGTAATCCAACTTCGACTCCAGTTGAGACTAGATTGCAACTGTCGAAAGATTCATATTCAAATGATGCCGACCCAACCCAATATAGAAGACTTATTGGGTCACTTCGATACCTTTGTCACACAAGGCTTGACTTAGCATACAGTGTGTGTATGGTAAGTAAATTTATTCAGAAGCCAAAGGTATTACACCTAGCAGCGACAAAGAGGATATTGAGGTATCTGAAAGGAACTCTTGACTACGGCATTTTGTTTCCTGCAGCTGATGAAGGAAAATAATGCAAGTTAGTGGGATACACTGACTCGAGTTGGTGTAGTGATGTTGAGGATAGAAAATCCACAGCTGGCTATGTGTTTATGCTAGGTGGTGCACCAGTTGCTTGGAGTTTGAGAAATGAGCCAGTAGTGGCATTGTCTTCATGCGAAGCAGAATACATAGTTGTTTCTCCTTGTGCATGTCAAACAACGTGGATGGTGAAGCTGGTCGAAGAGATTACAAGGAAGAATCATGGAGCAATTACCATGAAGATCGACAGCATATCAGCTATCAATCCGTCGAAGAATCCAATAGCACACGGTCTAAGCAAACACATTGAAATGAGGTTCCATTATCTTCGTGAGTAGGTATCAAAAGGGAAGATGAACTTGGAACACTGCAGAACTGAGAATCAGATTGGAGATATCATGACGAAGGGTGTGCAGGTCGAAGTTTTCAGAAGACTAAGAGCCATGATGAATATAGATAGTTTAGACACAATGAATTAGGAGGTGTGTTAAGAATGTAATTCTTTGTGTCGAAATATCTATGTGTCGAGTTGTATTAGTGTGTCGAAGTGTTGAAGCGGGTTGCTTCACACATGATTTCGACTTAGGCCTATTTTAATAATGTTAACTATTTTGGGCTTTTATAGTTTTGCGCTTTACAATTATCTCTTCCTGAATGTCTTCTTCCTCTTCTTCATCTTGATCATTACCCCCTTCGACGTTTTCATCGTCATCCATAAACTCCTCAATAGGCATTGATTGGTTAGGGAACATAAAATGGTTACCTCCTTCTTCCATAACATCATCTTGAACGACATTCAAGGTTTCAACTCTTGGGGACCTATCATCAGCTTCGTCTTTGACTTGCACCTCAGGGTTATCCACCTCCATGTCAGCCCCAGTTTTTTCAGCCTGTGTGTCTCTGTCTTGATCATTTTCGTGATCAGATTCACTGGTGTGAGAAGTTTGAGTGGTGGTCTTGGGTGAAGAAGTTTCACGTTGTTTCTCGACCACTTGGTTGATTTCGCTCAGTGAGCTCTTCTCAGAATCCTTTGCTGAAGTAGGGTGATATGTTGGTTCACCTTCACTATAGAGGATTGTTGGGTTGGTTGATTCGGCGGCTAGTTGAGTTGAAACTCCTGCGTCATCCTGAAAAGCATAAACAAAGTTAATAGTCGAATAGAAATACTAAGGGCAATGAGGTATATGTGTGAATCATTTTTGTACCTTAGGAGCTTCTGCCCCAGGACTTGAGTTGTCATTTTCAGGTTGCTCTGCAGCCTTTTTCGACATCTCCTCAGGTGTTGGCTCCAAGATGGTTAGTTTGGTGGGTTTCTTGATCAAGACCTTTGTAATGCCCTGTATAATATATATCTAGAATAATACAATACAAGCATTTTATTTGGTACTAACACAATCATAAGTGTCTAATGGCGTAATTCACATACTTGTCCATTTATAAATATAAATACAACATATGGCACAAGTTATCGAAACTAGCCAAAATGATAAAAACTAAGATCATTATACAATATTCCCCATTGTACAAGAAAATAATAATACACAACGGAATAAGCTCAACTAAGCTTCTCTTGAAACATCCAAGCATAGCTCCACTTGTAAACCAAACCTGCAAATACCTCCTGAAAATAATCAACAATAGTCGGATGAGATACATCAAATCTCAGTGAGTTACCTATCTTATGGATTCTCTCGGATTTACATGATTCTAGCCAATCCTAACTCAAGTCAAGGGGAAGGGAAAATGATCTTGAGTTCACAATCTCATAATCTCACACTATATGGAAACATGTTCATGAGTTCATCAACTTAAAATATATCACTAATCGATAACCGTACCAAGGCATCCCCTTTTCCCGTCCGCTTCTACGTCTAGAAGTCGACCCGAGTCATGGATCCTTGTAGTTACTTGGCATACGAAATGGATTCGGAATTAAGGGACGCATTATCTCCTTAATTCGTCACTTCACATGGCCTCTCATGCCATCACAAGTCTCTACCCGTAGGTTTCATTCGTACTATACGCAGGAATCAAACCCGCCAAGTAATTCTGCCTGCATTACAGAGGAGCTCGAGACTCATGAATGCCTCTCAAGGGCGATGGTTACGATTATGTGATCAAAATCACAACGCGATTGTATTCGACCATCACAAGGCCACGTTAGCCTTTAGTCCTCTCATGCCTTTAACAATAAAACATAACAATTACACATGTTCCATACTAGTGTCTTATTCTTTCTATATCACACGGTAATGGACACACGCCTCGACCTCTCATGCACGAGCATTGTCATTC
This sequence comes from Lathyrus tuberosus, assembly GCA_022829125.1. NCBI lineage: Eukaryota > Viridiplantae > Streptophyta > Magnoliopsida > Fabales > Fabaceae > Lathyrus > Lathyrus tuberosus. Next base: position 5,919,785 of record JALAZF010000087.1, on the reverse strand, counting down.
TGTCATACAACAATTTCCTAGCCGTTACTAGGTTCCACTATCTTAAACTGTATCATTTGTTTTGGGGGTAAAGTTTCCTCACTCTTCCTAATTCATATTTTAAGCATGCATATTCTCTTGATAATGTTTAACAACGATATTAGGCAAAGTATATTACAATTGCACATTTAAATTACATATCATAATTCTATCACAAGTTATACAAAAACATATTACAATTGCACAATGGAATCACATATAATGATTCTTCACATAAAACATCACTTTTGGGTTCCCTCCGATTCATTTAATCGGGTATCGAAATCAATACTTTTCACTTTTATCCCGTAGGATACTTTCACAGCTTTACATCGGCTATAATTATGCCTCGATCGGATTCACGATCCAAAAGATATGGATTTCAACATATCCCATAACATTATTATCATTCAAATGCCACTAATTAATTAATCCCACGTCATACACAATATTTCCAAGAACACCTTGATCCGAGTTACGGATCAAAAATTATGAATTTTTAAAGAAAATAATTTATTTGGAAAACTCCCAGGAGCGCCCGGCGGTCAAGGTTTCGCCCGGTGGTGCCCCTTCGCCTCTACTTCGCCCGGCGAAGCAGCGACGTCAATCCCATATCCAAAACTCAAAAGTTACAGAAAAGTTCCACGCTGCCCCCCTTGGCCATCACCCGGCGCAAGCCCGCATCGCCCGGCGCTCAAAGCGCCGACCGACAGTGCGCATCAGAAGCAGAATTTTCTGATGTGTTTTCCATGGTTCCCAAGGGTCCAAAACTCACCCTTTCCACACCAAATCAGCTCCAAACATCAAAACAAGTATTATTAAATGATTACATGCATAATACGACTACACCACACAATTTATATCGAATTTCATTCGTTAGATTTCATTGATTTATCTGTTAAATCATTTTCTATCAAATCTAACCTAAGTTCAAAACATATATTTCTAGAACTTAGAGTGTCTAACTAGAACCCACCTGATAAACGAAGAGGAGGATGGAGAAGATTATGAATCGACGAAGAGATGATGAAGATCCAAGCTCTTCCTTCTTTTCCATTTTCCTCTTTCTCTTCTTTCTCTCTTTCTCCTTCTCTTTTCCTTTTCTTCTTCCTACCATCTTTTTCTCTTCTTTCTCTTATATATATATATATATATATAAATATATATATAATCCTTATTATATAATATAATCCAACGGAGTAAAATATCTCCAATTGATATTTTTATTCGTCCAACACCAATTGATCAATTATTCGAGTTACCTTAATATACTCTCTTGAACTAATGATTATTAATCTGTCTCTTTCATAAAATAATTGATCTCCTTAGAGTTCACCAGTTGCTTTATTGATCCCAATTGATAATACTTAAAGCACTTAGACGATTCCATTAATCCAATTTACAAAAGACAGAGTACACAGATACTCATCTGATCTCATCTGATATCCAATTGAGCATTTAGATAATATAGGGTATTACAACCTTCACGCCTTTCGCCTGAGATTGAGCAATGGCTTCGTTTATCTTTGGTTGCCTTTTCTTTTTCTTTAGAGATTATTCAGCAGTTGGAGATAAGTCTTCATCATCAGATTCGACTATCACTAATGTGTCATCCTTGGCCTTCCTTTTCTGGGGAGTCGGAGGTTGCTTTCGAGCGCCCTAAAGAGGAAAATGTTAGAGAATAGTGAACATAAAGTAACAAACTTAATAAAGGGTGCGAAAATACATTTGTTGTTATTGTTGTTGTTGTCTTGCTCCCTTCCTCTTCCTTCACCTCTGGAAGCTTTCTATTTGGTGGTTTCTTCGGAGGAATCTTTACGACTAAAATAAACAAAAAATCAGTCATTATGTGTGAAAATAAATAGACAAGGAAATGTTGGGTCGAAATCCTCCAGTTCCACACCTTCATATATTTCAGATTCGATGCGAACATCTTCGATCCCAATATGAAGATGTCCTTTGAAACTGTCTAGTGTATGCTTGGCTGGAACCACCCGCTGCGCTTTCGGTTTTGATTGCTGGTGAAGGATTTTGATAGAATCCCCACAGACGAACCAGTCTAGAAATGGAGGGGCAAGGGCCACTCCAAAATCAGCGCTTGGCAGTCGAGGAAATTTGGGAGGAAACATATTGAAAGTCGTTTCGTATCGTTTCTCAGGAGGAACGTACGAAGGGATCTTTAAGTTCTCCATTTTCTTTAAAAAAAATTCCTTCAGAGTAACAGCAACGTCGCGGACAGTTCGACCAAGATCATCTGGTCGATAAATAGTTTAAAAGTATTTTTGGAAGGCCTGGATTTCTTTAATGTGCGTTGAAGTACCTTTCTTCACCCTTTCCTGCACAGAGAGGAAAGCCTTGTTAATATGGTGTGAAAATACAGCCACGTCGAAGAATTCCTCGGCATAATAAGCCTCCCACCAGTCATCGAATTTTTGGGTATAAAGGAAGCTTGGTTCAAAAGCTACTGGAAGAAGTTGCGTTCGACCAGCATATCATGCAATCTTCTTAATGGCCATTGCTTCACTATAATTGGCGTTGTAAAGAAGGAGAGCACTTTTCTTGTCATAGATCGGTCGGGGTAAGACTTAGACCAGTCCAAACTATCGAGCGACAAGATTTGGTTGGTAAGTAATCAGTGTGACTTGGCTTTTTGAGAGGTTAAATATGAGGGTTAAGACCTTAGGGGTTAAGAAGGCTTCCCAAAACGCAATGGATTCTGCTGCTTGTGCTTTTGGCGGCGCTGGGAATGGCCCGGTGAACCATTCAGGACCGCACTTCCTTGCAGCAAAAGGAGCCATGTTGGGTGTAAAATCATAACGTTTGGTGAACATCATGATGAAGTTGGTGAAAGGCTGTTGGACAGGCCAGCCATCATCAGCAGGTGTCATTTCGCCAAACGAGGACCTTCTACTCTTCGATTCTTCACATCATCGGCATTTTCATTAATCTGATTCTTAAGGGGGAAACAAGCTTCGAACAAAGCATTCAACCACAGTTGAAGCAGCCAGAAGGGTCCAGAAAGTAGTAAACTTCCCTTGTCAGCTAGGCTTTTGAGCTGAGTGACCCCTTCGCTCATGGACTCGTAGAGGCTGACTAAAATTAATTCACTCAAATATAAGTAATGGCCAGAATGTAATTGGTTCGCCATGGTCAGAAACTTTCTAGCAACTTGCAGTGACTTCGAGCAGAAGGCACAGCGTGACAGCCATAGAGCTAGGAAAGCTATATGTTCGACGTTCGACGCTTCCTCTCTGCTTTTATCGTGATAGTGAGCTATGTGGGTCGAATAAGCTGCCTTAGAGGTAGTAAAACCTATGATATCTTTAGCCATAAAGTCAAGATCATAAGTATTCCCAGTAGGTTTGAGCCCTGTGATAGCGGCTATGTCAAAAAGGGTGTGTGTCATCGTGCCACATGGGAGATGAAGGGTGTAGTGGGTGCTATCCCAGAAGTACAAGGACGAAATCAGCATATTTGAACAGTAATCAGGTCCTACTTTCGACAGCGTAATCAAATCATAAATACCCATTTTCTTCCAGACATCAGATTTCATTTTTTCTAATTTGTTCAACCACCCTAAATAATCAGAGGGATCCTTAAAGGTCGGGCTTGCTCTAAAAACCCTAAAATTATTCATGTATCTAAGGTCAATAGCCTCTTCAGTTGAAGGATCGTTTGGATCAGCAGGGTTTTCAATACTAGCCATAGGTTTCCTACATTGTCCTACAGGTTTGTATTTATGATAAAAGGGGAAATATTCCTTAAGTCTAGCAGGATCTATAGTTAAATCACCTAAAGGACCAAAAAAACCCAATGGCTTATCAGAAACGGTTAAAGGAATAAGTACCTGAGAAGCGTAAATTCTCCTCTTTTCTTCATCAAGAGGTTCAGGTAGATATTGTTGGTTCCCCACCATGGTAGGTCCAGAAACGGAGTCAAACGAAGCAAGTTGAGAGATCTTTTTTGGAGCTCTTGTAGGTTTTCCAGCATCCTTGGTGTCCTTGGCAACATTTTTAGTGGAGTGTGTGGAGGAAGCCATTTTTGAAGAAAAAATGAAGGAGATTGAGTTTTAGAGTGCAGAGTTGCTGGGAAATTTGAGAGGAAGAGAATGCAATTGTGGTAACAATTGTTGGAAAAAGTATTTATAAGTGGGGAAGTGGAAGCGGTTTGAAAAATTGTGAAATGTTGGGCCTGCTAGTGGGACACGTGTTTTCCACACGTTTCTTGATGAGGCGGTGGTAATAAGTGTGTACTTCCCCATGATCTCCTAGACCCTAGGGAAAGGTAATGATGATTGAGATTTTTGCGTGATTTGAAAAGATATGTCAGATTTAGCAATAATGGCTATGACGTCATAGGTCTGCTGAAAGGAAAGTGAACTGTTGGAACCACTAACAAGCGTCGAAGCCATACAAGGTCTAAATGAGGCGTCGAATTACATTCTTAAAAAATGCCTTTTTCTTCAATGATGTCAAAAATGACAATTTTGGGGGGAAATTTGTTAGCTCCTAATTTCGACGCCTGATGTTGGATTAAGAGTTTTATTCTAAGAGATGGGATTTCTGAAGTTCCAGGAGACTTCGACAGAAATGTTGTTGCCAGAAAGTCCAGTCGAAAAGTACCTTTATGCAGAGAAGATATGGTTTAGGGACTTAGAAATATTTCTAAGAGTTTGGAGATATTCTTCGACAGAAGGCTAATGAGCGTCATTCGATTTGGAGATTCAAATTTAAATAATGGAGGGAACTTTGTCCTTATCCATTTGAGAGAAAGGGCACGTGTTGAACATCTGGAGAATGAAGACATGCACGATGCCATGTGTTTCGCTCTAATTAATAGGCCATTAATGGGTAGTTATTTTTCACCATTATAAATAGCAAGTCTTAGCATTAGGATTTGTGTGTGTTAAAGTTGTACAAATTTCTCAAATCACTCAAAGTATCCGTGTGTAGAGAGAAACGAGTTGCTGAAGAAATGTACATGTTATGTAACACCATTTTTCTTATTCATTGCAATCCAATTAATTTTTATTCAAAAGTTTACCTTTTCTCATTTACTTTGTTAAGTTACTTTCCAATGTCCTTTTAATTATTTCTTCGTATTATCTTCTTTTCAAGTCTTGTCGAAATGCATGTGTTTTCAAATATAAACATAGTCGAAATGTTCAACATTTTTTCCTTATCTTTTTAAATCATTTTAGCACATGTCCTAGGATATAGTTTAGTCGATCCTGCAAGTTACTCATTTTTATATAAAATTGATAGACCAGGGGTTGTTTACTATTTTTCCCAGTGAACACTCATCATCTGAGGACCTCGAGCTAGAAGTCTTTAGAGCTATGGACTTCTTCCTTTCTTCTTTGTCTTTCCCTTTCTCCTTCTTCACTTTCTTTTCACATTCTTTTTCGTATTTTGCTAAGCAAGTGGGCTCTTACTCATGCTCTTCCAACTTACTAAACAAAGTCGTGAGATCAAGCGACTTAAGATCATTTTCCTCCTTGATGGCGGTGACATTGGGCTGTCATTATCTACTTAAACATCTCAAAACTTTATTAGTAGCAAGTTCACTAGAAACGGGATTACCTAGCGCATTTAATCAATTGATAAGTTATGTGATCCATTTTTGCATATCCGCAATGGTTTCACCATGCTCAATATGAAACAGCTCAAACTATTGATTTAATGTGTTGGTCCTAGCTTATTTGACATCATTAGTACCCTAATGGGAAATCTCTAATGCGTCCCACATTACCTTGGCGGTCTCACAATGAGAAACACAATAAAACTCATCAACGCCCAAAACGGATGTGAGAATATTTTTCGCTTTGCAATCATTTGACCATAATTTCCAATCATTAGCAGCCCATTGTGCTTACTGTTTAGGTACGGTAACACCTTCATTGGTCATGGTTATTTTATTCGGACCATTTTGAATAGTGTCCCATATACCTTTGTCAACGGGGTTGACGTGAATACGCATAAGAGCTTTCCAATAGCCATAATTTTTGTCGGTGAAAATTGGTGCTCTATTGTATGTTCCCTTAAGTTCGGTAGCCATTTTTCTAAGAAGTAAATCTCAAGCACATAATTAACCAGAGCTTTTAATACCACTTGTTAGACAATAAATTTCGATCTAGATGGGGGTGAATAGATCATAAATTTAAAAACAGAACTTTTGGCAAAAATAGATTTTCAAAAGTTTTATGGCACTGTGGAGACAACATGAATCAAATTGTCTAACTAAACCTACTATCAAAAAGCTCGGATATGTGTAATGTAAATCTATGGAATGATAATGAACACAAATTGTTCAACAACGATTAACTCACGAATCAATCAAATGCAAAGCTATTCGTAAAGCTTATTTCCAATGAACACAAAGCAATAAAAATACTCAAAGGCAATTTATCAAACACTTTGTGTGCAATCAATAACGTTTGTAAATTCAATTTGTTTTGTTGATGTTAAAAGCAAATCACAATCAAAGTGATTATGATTATATCAACAACATTACTTTGAAATATAGTTAAAAAATTTCCAATCCAATTAATCGAAACAACAAAAAAAATCGATAATTTGCAAGAAAAACAATTAAAGAGATAAATAGATAAAGAGAGAGAGACACAAAGAGTTGTTTAAGTAGTTCCCCAATCGGCCTCACTATGGGTACGTCTGCCCTCAATCCTAAATCGAATTGAGATATTTGCAATTAACCTTATCTTTGCGAAAATGTTTATACAAAAGGTGAAGAACTCTAACCCCACAACCTCGATGGTTTGTTGTTGATTCAACCACCTCCAAACCCTTGATCAAAGCTTGATCAAGTCACCAACAATGCTGCTATAATCCACCTGTTCTTGACTACTTGCTTGCAAGATCTCCTTGTCTTCAAGGTTTCGCTCGATCAGATTATCCCTAGCACGCACTTGTTAAACCCAAGATTCTCGTACACGATTCACTGTCTTGTGTTACTCCCTTGCAAGGAAACCACCTTGTCCCAAGGCCTTCACCCGGTCGAATCAGTGTTAACGTGATCTTGTCTGAATTCTTCAAATCCCAATGATCTTGAAAGAAAACTCCACATTGGTTTTCTTATTTGAAACACACAAAGATCCAAACCCAATATTATCGGTTACACCAACCTAATTGGATGTTATCAACCTTAATCTAGATGGTCACCCAATCAAAAAATGATTATGTGTAATTTGATTGTGTGTATGCATAGAAGAAAGGTTGAAGATGATGGAAAAGCTTTGTAATTCTTGTTTCATTTAGGTTTTACACTAGTACCTTACTAGTAAAAGGTGCATGTATGAGTATATATATGTGTGTGTAGAAATAGGTAAAAAGGATGCAAGAAAAAATAAGATGCAAAACAAGGTTTTAAGTTTTTGAAAGCTACGGGTCGGCCTATGAAAGCAATAGGTCAGCCTGTCAAGGAACTTAGGTTGACCTAAGTGACGCGACCTATGGACAGAGCCTACATGCTTTAATATTGATGCGTGGAGGTCGACATTTAAGAACTATGTGTCGACCTATACTGAAGCAAAAGCTTCTATAGGTCGACCTGAACTCGTATGTGTCAGCCTATGCAACAATGTTCACACATAAAATTTAGTTTTTGATGTATAAAGCGTGCCTAGACATTTTCAATCATTTTCAAAACCATTTGTATGCATCCTAAGGCTAAAATGACCAAGCACATCTAAATTTTGGTTGATATCTCCCAATATACAAAAACGCTAAAACACTCTCCTAGTTTTGACATCATTCAAAACATGACTAGATGGAAGAATTCACTCACAAATATTTGATTCCTTACCAATTGAAAGTTGATAAGGGGTATGTTTATGATTATCACTTGGCCTTAGACAGATGAGTGTTGCAACATGTAAATTGCATGTCCCCAAACAGTAACTAGTAGTTTAGTTTTCATTATTAATGGTCTGGCAATATATTGAATATGTTTGATTAATGACTCAGCTAAACCATTTTGTGTATGCACGTGAGGAACAGAATGTTCAACAGTAATTCTAATTGACATGCAATAATTATTAAATGATTCTGATGTAAATTCGCCAACATTATCAAGTCTTATTTTCTTTATAGTGTAATAAAAAAATTGAGCCCTTGGCTTAATTATTTGTGCAAGAAATTTTGCAAATGTCATATCTTGACTTGACAGTAAACATACATACAACCATCTACTAGATGCATCAATTACTTGAATGGTCTTGACAGTGGATGGATAGGTCCACATATATTGCCTTGAATTCTTTCAAGAAATGTAGGTGATTGTGTCGGAATCTTACCTGGTGAATGCTTTGTTATTAGTTTGCCAAGAGAGCAAGCTTCACATGGTTTATCTTCTTTTGTAAGTTTTAAACCTTTCAATGGATGACCATGGGTACTTTCAACTATTTTACGCATCACTGTTGAATCGGGGTGACCTATACGATCATGCCATAAAGTCATCTTTTTGGATATTCTTTTACTAACAAATAGCATTCAATTTTACGTATATAAGTATAATGTAATCTAGAAGGAAATTTTGGAAGTTTTTCTAAAGTTTTTTTCTTTCCCAAAACATTAGTAGTAATGTTAATATATTTCATATTACCTTCAGTTGCAGTTTCGGTATCATATCCTTGACGATATATGTCATTAAAACTCAACAAATTGATCTCTGATTTTGGAGAGTATAAAGCATTATTAATGACGATCTTTGTTCCATTTGGTAATATGAACATAGCATTACATGTTCCTTCAATCAAATCTGCAGGACCTGAGATTGTATTTATTAAACCTTTAGTAGGATTTATTTTAGTTTCTTACATTTGAGGATTATATGGGTAGTTTCATTGTCTGGAATGTAAATGTCTTCAACATGTTCCATGTCTAACCTTATTGAAATAGAAATAAGATTAAATAGAGAGTAAATCAACACAACATATTTAACATTATTATTTCATGGAAACATTGGATACACCAAACAACATACATATTCTTAAGTTTGTACATAGTTCAAATATAAATTTAATACAAGTTCATCACACATTATACAAAAAGTTACTTTATCTATTGTTCCTTCAACGAAATCAGCAACCTCGAGATATGTAGTATCATTTTTGGGTTCAATTTCATTAAAATTTACATCCTTCTCATTTCCCTATATATATGCCTTGTTTCTTTTACACAAATTTTTTGGCGTTCTACACGTCTTAGATCAATGACCTTTCTTTCCGCATCTATAGCACAAATCATCATGATCTGTCGAGGGACCCTCTTGGATATAAGTACCCCTACCTTGACGATTCCTATTAGTTTGGTCATATTTGTGAAATCTATAATTATTCACATAACCTCGTCCACGACCTCTACCACGAAAGTGATTTCGACCGTGATATCCGCCTCGACCAGGACCCTCAAAACGAGCATAACCTCCACGTCTTTTATTATGATTATAGCCATCACGCCTTTGATTAAATGTTGTGGCATTTATCTCGGGATATGTTATTGTTCATGTGGGACGTGACTGGTGGTTTTTGATAAGGAGCTCATTATTTTGTTCTGCTACTAGAAGGGCTGCAACTAAATCAGAATATTTAGAAAATTCCCTCATTCTGTATTGTTGTTGCAACAAGACTTGGGATGCATGAAAAGTTGATAAAATTTTTTCCAACTTTTCTTCTTCGGTTATAACTATGCCACAAAATTCTAATTGTGCTATAATTTGGTGCATGGCAGAGTTATATGCAATGACACTTTTATAATATTGGAATCTTAATTTGTTCCACTAATCCATCAATGAGGGCAACAAGACTTTCCTCTTATGTCCAAATCTTGCCTTAAGTTTGTTCCACAAAAACTTGGGATCTTTTGCATTTGAATATTCTGTTTGTAATCCATCATCAAAGTGGTGTTTGATTATTCAATTTACTTTTGATTTTTTTTCATTGCCATCTCTTCTGGGTCAACTATTGACTTTCCTGAATTTTCTTCTTCAAGTATTTTGTCGAGTCCTTCACATGCAAGGTACTAAATTAAGTTGTTATTCCATGTTATGTATTTGTTCCCAGTTATGCTTAAAATTTTGAACTGATGCTTAACGTTTGCCATGATAATATGTAGAATTCAGATGAACATAATCAATATTTAATACATAAACAAAAATAATGAAATATATATATATATATATATATATATATATATATATATATATATATATATATATATATATATATATATATATATATATATATCAATTTATTCAATAACAACGATTACAAAAAACATGACCATGTTTTATTCTAAACAATCTTTATCAATAAATCAAACTAAGACTAGTAATGATAAAACAATAAATATCATTAATGCTACATAATCTTTACCTAATTATTCATGCTTGATAGTACCGATAAGGAATAAAATAATGACAAGTATGGTGATGAACAAGAGAAAACATTTAGCCATTTGAAAGATATAGATAAATATTTGAGATAATTATAATGGTCAGAGATAATTATAAGATACTACCTCCGTCCCTAATTATAAGACTCATGAGTTTTTTTCTTGTCCTTTTTATAAGACCCTCTTTAACTTTCAAAGTGCATTAATTATTATTTTCCAAAAATATCCCTAATTATATTACATCTTTTTCTGCACTTTATAATAAATACAGTTACATACACATTAACTATTTCTCTCTCTTAAGGATAAACTTGTAAAATTATATAAAATAGTCAATAAATTTAATACTCTAACCAACTTTGTTCATTCCTGTGTTTTTCTCAACGAGGTTTTATATTTAGGAACGAAAGTAGTAACATATATTGTGAATGAACACATATGATAAAACACATTAGTAATTTTAATTGTTTCAATTGAATTTTTTTTCCATGAAGCAAAATTATAGATGAGGATGTTAGTCCTATATTAAATATAAAAGTTAGTATTTGTATGTGGGGTTTTAGACATCTAGTAAATATAAAAGTTAATATCTGCATATGAGATTTTAGACCTCTATTGAATATAAAAGTTAGTAATTGCATATGAGGTTTTAGACCTCCACTTAATATAAAAAATTAGTATTTGCATATGGGATTTTAGACCTCCATTGAATATAAAAGTTAGTAATTGCATATGAGATTTTAAACCTCCACTAAATATAAAAATTAGTAATTGCATATGGGGTTTTAAACCTCCACTGAATATAAAAAGTTAATATTTGCATATGTAATTTTAGACCTCCACTCAAAAATTATAAAAGCCACACTTATTATATAGCACTTGACAAGTTGGCAGTTTTCTATAACAAAGGGTAAAAAAAATAACGATAATAGATATTCTAGTTATAAATCACTTGACGGGTTGTCAGTTTTCTATAACTGTGGTAAATAATAATAATAATAATAATAATAATAATAATAATAATAATAATAATAGTAAGATTAAAGTGATAAGTATAGAAGATATACCTAATGTAGTAATAACTTCCGATAGAAACGATCATAACGTGTTGCGAAAAAAAACCGATTTTGAATATTTCCTTGTTAATATCTATGAACTAATATGATGATATAATTTACTAATCTAGTTATATAATATCAAGCTAATGAAAAAAACTGAAGAAAGTAGAATATGTCACATATATTTTTTAAAGGAAAGTGGTGTAATTTTACATTAAACAAATGGAGTATTTATACTACTAGAAATACAACTAGTACACTAATGTAATAATTGGTATTACTATTTTAACTTTGACAAATTATACATCTACATTCTCATAAAAAAAAATTATACATCTACAATAATTAATCATTACTATTAAAAATAGATATTTCTAACTAATAATAATATTATAACAATAATAATATTATAACAACTCCTATATTATAACACAATTTTGAATTTTGTCTTTCATATGAAACAACTTTAAAGTGGGTAGAACTAGACTTGAAAGTGGTTTAAAATAGTCAAAGCAAGATATTCTTTTCATACAAAAAGCAAGATATTCTCATTATTTTGTTCTGCTAGTAGAAGGGCTGCAACTAAATCAAAATATTTAGAAAATTCCCTCATTCTGTATTGTTGTTGCAACAAGACTTGGGATGCATGAAAAGTTGATAAAGTTTTTTCCTACTTTTCTTCTTCGGTTATAACTATGCCACAAAATTCTAATTGTGCTATAATTTGGTGCATGACAGAGTTTTATGCAATGACACTTTTATAATATTGGAATCTTAATTTGTTCCATTAATCCATTAATGAGGGCAACAAGACTTTCCTCTTATGTCCAAATCTTGCCTTAAGTTTGTTCCACAAAAAACTTGGAATCTTTTGCATTTGAATATTCTATTTGTAATCCATCATCAAAGTGGTGTTTGATTATTCAATTTACTTTTGATTTTTTTTCATTGCCATCTCTTCTGGGTCAACTATTGACTTTCCTGAGTTTTCTTCTTCAAGTATTTTGTCTAGTCCTTCACATGCAAGGTACTCAATTAAGTTGTTATTCCATGTTATGTAGTTGTCCTCAGTTATGCTTAAAATTTTGAACTGATGCTTAACGTTTGACATGATAATATCTAGAATTCAGATGAACATAATCAATATTTAATAGATAAACAAAAATAATGAAATATATATATATATATATATATATATATATATATATATATATATATATATCAATTTATTCAATAACAACGATTACAAAAACCATGACCATGTTTTATTCAAAACAATCTTTATCAATAAACCAAACTAAGACTAGTAATGGTAAAACAATAAATATCATTAATGCTACATAATCTTTACCTAATTATTCATGCTTGATAGTACCGATAAGGAATAAAATAATGACAAGTATGGTGATGAACAAGAGAAAACATTTAGCCATTTGAAAGATATAGATAAATATTTGAGATAATTATAATGGTCAGAGATAATTATAAGATACTACCTCCGTCCCTAATTATAAGACTCATGAGTTTTTTCTTGTCCTTTTTATAAGACCCTCTTCAACTTTCAAAGTGCATTAATTATTATTTTCCAAAAATTTCCCTAATTATATTACATCTTTTTCTGTACTTTGTAATAAATACAGTTACATACACATTAACTATTTCTCTATCCTAAGGATAAACTTGTAAAATTATATAAAATAGTCAATAAATTTAATACTCTAACCAACTTTGTTAATTCTTGTGTTTTTCTCAACGGGGTCTTATATTTAGGGACGAAGGTAGTAACATATATTGTGAATGAACACATATGATAAAACACATTAGTAATTTTAATTGTTTCAATTGATTTTTTTTTCCATGAAGCAAAATTATAGATGAGGATGTTAGTCCTATATTAAATATAAAAGTTAGTATTTGTATGTGGGGTTTTAGACATCCAGTAAATATAAAAGTTAATATCTGCATATGAGATTTTAGACCTCTATTGAATATAAAAGTTAGTAGTTGCATATGAGGTTTTAGACCTCCATTGAATATAAAAGTTAGTACTTGCATATGGGGTCTTAGACCTCCACTTAATATAAAAAGTTAGTATTTGCATATGGGATTTTAGACCTCCATTGAATATAAAAGTTAGTAATTGCATATTGAATTTTACACCTCCACTAAATATAAAAATTAGTAATTGCATATGGGGTTTTAAACCTCCACTGACTATAAAAAGTTAATATTTACATATGTAATTATAGACCTCCACTCAAAAATTATAAAAGCCACACTTATTATATAGCACTTGACAAGTTGGCAGTTTTCTATAACAAGGGGTAAAAAAAATAACGATAATAGATATTCTAGTTATCAATCACTTGACGGGTTGTCAGTTTTCTTTAACTGTGGTAAATAATAATAATAATAATAATAATAATAATAATAATAATAAAGTGATAAGTATAGAAAATATACCTAATGTAGTAATAACTTCCGATAGAAACGATCGTAACGTGTTGAGAAAAAAAACCGATTTTGAATATTTCCTTGTTAATATCTATGAACTAATATGATGATATAATTTACTAATCTAATTATATAATATCAAGCTAATGAAAAAGATTGAAGAAAGTAGAATATGTCACATATATTTTTTAAAGGAAACTGGTGTAATTTTACATTAAACAAATGGAGTATTTATACTACTAGAAATACAACTAGTACACTAATGTAATAATTGGTATTACTATTTTAACTTTGACAAATTATATATCTACATTCTCATAAAAAAAATTATACATCTACAATAATTAATCATTACTATTAAAAATAAATATTTCTAACTAATACTACCTCCGTCTCATAATAAATCTCTTGTTTGAGTTATGCGCGGTTCTTAAGAAAATGATTAGATATGTTGATTTTAATGATAAAATTAATATTGTTTACTAAAATACCCTTATTAAATATAGTTAGTGGAATAGTTGAAAAACGTGAAAGTTAATGAATAGGGGTATAGTAGTGGAAAAAAATAATAAATCTTGTATTGGTATTTTAAAAAGACATTTATTTTGAGACATGAAAAAAGTGCAAATGAGACACTTTTTATGAGACAGAGGGAGTAATAATATTATAACAATACTTCCTCCGTCTCATAGAAAATGTCCTATTTGAGCCATGCGCGGTTCTTAAGAAAATGATTAGATGCGTTGGGTTTAGGGAAAAATTAATACCATTTACTAGAATACACCTATTAAATGTAGTTAATAGAGTAGTTAAATAAAATGCAAGTTAATTAATAGGGATATAGTAGTGAAAAAATAGTAATAAATGTTGCATTGGTAATATAAATAGATAATTAATTTGAGACAATGCAAAAGTGTAAATAAAACACTTTTTATGAGACGGAAGGAGTAATAATATTATAACAACTCCTATATTATAACACAATTTTGAATTTTGTATTTCATATGAAACAACTTTAAAGTGGGTAGAACTAGGGACTAGACTTGAAAGTGGTTTAAAATAAAAATAGTCAAAGAAAGATATTCTTTTCATACAAAATGATTGGATACACTGAAAATAATGTTTTGATGTGCACAGGGTGAGTCTTATACCTGAATAATTACTTCCGACAATCTGTTCCTCCAATAATTTAGTTTTTACTTTTCACACACATTGAAAAGATACGAGAGAAATTAAAAGACTTAGCATTTTGATAGAAGAAATGCATAGAAAATGTGTCTTAAATTTATTATAAAAAATAAAATAAATAAAAAATAAAAACTTGAAAACTCATCAGAGACAAACAAATTTAATAGTCATATAGTCAAATAAAAAATGTGGAAAATAATAACTAGTTGATATATATTTCTCACCTAATATTTATATAAGATTGTCATTGTAGATACAAACAAATGAAGTATAGCAATTTAAGTGATCGTAGAAAAATAAGTTCTTAGAGTCAAAAGCGTTTTTAAGTTATTCCTTTCTAACGAGCTTTATATAGACTTGTAATTATGTTTAGGTCAAGATTGGAATACCTAATTCATAATTTTATTTCGAATAAGAAATTATGAGCGAGTTACTGCATATTTAACTTGTGACTCAGCATCTTAATTTAGTGGATTGATTAGATATACGAGTTTGAAATAATTTTAGGTAGGCATGGCATGGGATGAAACGTCGTATTTGATGTGGGTCCTGTTTTCCTTCAGTTGCATGTTACATCTTGTTGTTATTTTGGACAATAGTAGCAACTAGTAAACGAATAGTAGGTGAAGTCCAATGAGAGAGAAAAAGGAAAACACGTGGTGAAGTAGAGTTGACACAACCATTAATTTAATTTCATGAGAAAAAAACATACACTACTTTATAAACTAAAATTTCTCAACAAAAAAAACTATAATTTTTTAAGATAGGAATGATCACAAACTCTATGAATTTGAAAAGTATATGGATATAACTACCGATCTTAGGTCAATAAGATCTTAGCTATAGCGTCGTTAAAATGAACCAACTCGACAACCTTGATCAATTATATAACATGAGCCTATATATTTTTGGAGTTTTTATTAAGGAAATTGTTTTTTCCATCCTAAGCACTATTTCCGCACCTCAGTGAAAAAACAAATTATTTATAGAATCTAAAAATGCACTTCTAAACGTATCATAAATACATTGAATATACGCGTAAGTAAATTAATTATACATTATTTTGAAAGAAAAAAATAGTTTGAAAATATGAATTTTTTTTTAAAATAACACATTTTTTCAAAAAAAATTTCAAAAAAACTAATTTTTCAGATTAATTACAGAAATTGCAGGATTTGGAAACCCAGTACAAGGGTGGCGCCATATGAAATGACGCCTCAGTTGGAGGCCACAAGCCATTTCATATGGCGCCTCAGGCCATATGAATTTTAGAAAAAAGGCCTGAGGTCAAGCCATATGAAATGGCGCCTCAGGCCATTTCCTTTTTTTTTTTTAATATTTTTTTTATGTTTAATGTTTGTTTTTAATTTTGTGCAGAAGGTATGGGTAGGAACAGTAGAAAAAGAGTGTAGGCATGTATTGTTGAGTCATGCAGAGTGTGATCTTGTCAATAGTATAGACATGCAGAGTTGTGTGGTCTTGTCAAGCTTAGTGTAGGCATGCAGTCTTGTGTGGTCATGTCAAGGATAGTGTGTAGGCATGCAGAGCAGCACATGGCTCTTTGGCAATGCTTTTCTGAAGCAATTGACAATCAAATATTTTTCTGCCTATTAATACTTATGAATTATACATCCTATCATCAGTTACAATCTGCAAACTATTTTTCTTCCAAATTTTCAAATATGGCTCAAAGACCACAATACTTGATAACTGCACATATCCTTGGTGAGATATTTGATTGTCCAATGAGTGGTTTCAATTTTAGGGATACATAAGTGACTAGGTTTTTAATTGATAGAAGAACAAATTTCTATCATTTGAAAGCCCGGTTAGAGAAGAAATTGCAGTGCGGTCCAGTTGGGCAAATTATATACAAAAACCTATCTTTTTTTTAGGGGCATGATGTGTGCAAATTTTTTCAGATGAAAATACGGGATGATGAAGATGTGCGTAATATGTTTCTCAGCCATGAGCATTCCGGTTTCAATGAGGTTGAGTTATATGTTACGTTACAAAATCAACCATTGTCTCAACAACTTGAGGTATCGCAGGTTTTCAACGATTCTGACAACGAACAAGCTGAGGTGGATGCAGTTGACGAGGAGGAAGAAGAAGCGGAGGACGTTGTTGACGAAATGATAAACGGCGACGAGGCAGACCAATTGCCAGACAGTCATGTTTATCGCTCACCCCAACACATGACAACACTAAGCCTAGGCGACGATCAACCATCAACAGATATTTTTTACGACCCATACAAACAGACGGGTGAAGTACTAAAAGTTGGAGACAATTTTCGTACAAAAGAAGATTGTGTTCGAGCAATTAAACAATACCATAAGACTTTGGCTGCAGATTATAGAGTCGATCGAACAAATCCAACTCTATACAAGATCTACTGCCGCAACGAGGCCTGCCCTTTTAGACTAATGGCATCTCTCAACCAGCATCATTTTCCACTTTCCTCCAAGTCCGGGTGACTCAGTCTGGACCAGACTTCTCAACGTGCCTCTCTATCTTCCTGATCTTTTCACCTGCCTGAAATTCTTCTGGTAGCCAGCGGCGAAGTTCCCTGTGCAAATGCTCCAATGTCTGGGTGTTCCAGAGTAGCATCTCCAACGGAGGCTTGACAGCTGAATATATAACTAGGGCATTTCATTTCATCAGTGGAAACTCTATCCACTTTTCCTCCGTTACTGCTGACGACGAGGGCCGGCTATTTGAGGTTGAAGACATCGTATTGAGTAAGGGAGAGTTTGGGAGAGTTTGGGATATTAGTGAGGGAAGGGAGGCAATGAGGGCTTGGATGACATTTGCTGTGCAAAAACAAGTGAGGGAAAGCCCTTATTTATAGGCACAACATAACATATAAAATAATATAATTTTTATTATATTAAAAAAATATAAATTAAACATAAAAAAAAAATTAAAAAAAAAAAGGAAATGGCCTGAGGCGCCATTTCATATGGCTTGACCTCAGGCACATTTCTAGGGCAAAACAAAATGGCCTGAGGAGCCATTTGGAATGGCTTGTGGCCTCCAACTGAGGCGCCATTCCATATGGCGCCACCCTTATAGTTGGTTTTCAAACCCAGCTATTTCTGTAATTAATCTGAAAAATGGGTTTTTTTGGAATTTTTTTTGAAAATCTATGTTAGTTTAAAAAAAAATCCTTGAAAATATACTTTCAAAATGCAATAAGAATGTCTTGTCAATGCTTAGTGGTGCACTATTTGATGAATCATTCAAGCTTGGGTGGACCGCATTTAAAATTTTTCAAAACTCAATTGAAAGCTCGCTAATAATACTTATATTATTCTTCAATTTTAGTTGGCGCAATATCTAATTGAATTGAAAAGGAAACATCGTTAAATTTGCGAATTTCTTATCACACCACCCATGTTTTTTAGACACCACCTGAATTTTCGGTTTTGCCCCCTGATTTCGGATCTGCACATCCGGACGCACCAATTTTTTAAAAAGCATTGATGCATTCCGGAAGTGCACATCCGGAAACATTCCGGATCTGCAGATCCGAAAAACAGCAGAACTTTATTTTTTTTTAAATCGGTTTTGTCGCATATGTTAATATATCGTCGCAACTTAATATACATTTGACAACATCCATATATAAAATAAAATTATATATATATATATATATATATATATATATATATATAAAATAAACCTCTGTCAAAATACAGTGCATACATGTAATATAAATAGAATACATCAAACAAAAAACTACTGCGTATGGCGAAGGATCTCTCCTGTCTCCCCTGCTCCTTTGCCCCTACCCGCCATCCTGGCTCGATGTCTGCGGTACTGAAGCGCCCCCCCAGCAATCACAATAATCCTATCCACAACAAGTATGGCACCAGAGCCCTCAAGGAGGTGACCGTCTGCAATGGCCTGCTGCGCTATTTGCTCTATCTGACGACAGCGAGGTAGGACATCCTGAGTATGGTCCGGCTGAGACTGTCGCTCCTCTAATATCTCCTGATGAGCAGGTCTGGGTGGCGATCCCTCAGCAGTGGGCACCATGCATGGGTGTGAGACGATGTAGAACCACACGATGTACCCGGCAGCAACGCTCCAGTCTCTCTCCGCTATGGTCGCCCGAGCCTCTTCCGGTACCAAGTGGGACTGGTAGTCAGCATATATCTCATCTATCTGCCTGCGGGTCAAGCCTAGAGGAGCAGACTGATGAGGCATCCTGGGGATCGTCTGCGTGTAACCGAACTGACGCAAGATACGCTCCAGCAGGTATCGAGCAGTAATGGTCGAACTGCATGCCAACCATCCTGAGAACAAACAAACTTCATTGAACTAGCGCGTCACACTGTGATCGGCATAGGGGTGATACAAAACGTCCTCAGTAGCCATCCGATCAAGATACACTCTGAAGGGGTCCGGCATCTGGTTCCCTCTGAGCAGGAGAAATGCAGCAGCACGTGGCATATCCTCAGTGTACTCGTCGACACTCCCCCAACCAATAATGTTGGGAAAGTGCTGTAAAATCCACGCCTGAAATGGAAAACATAACATGGGTGTCAAACATTATAATGAATATAGAAAGAAAAGAAATGAAAAAATCACTTAGAATATTAGATTGTTACCACGTATAGCGTACAGCTGCCTGCCACAGTCTTGGCTGCCCAGAGGCAACCATCTGAGAGCCTAGCATAGATGTATGCCAGCGCAGCCGCCCCCCCAGTTGTACCCATGGATCTCTGTCTGGTCCGAAAGGTACCTGAGGTAGACGACATCAACATAATAGGCGTTGGTGTCCACAAAGACCTGCGTGCCGAGCAAAAACAAGTAGTAGCATCTCAAGGCACGCTGCCTGTGGATCTCCACCCCAGCTGCATCCCCTTCTGCCTGTCGTGCCTCGTCAAGCTCCTCACCAAATCTGTGTATCAGAAAGGAGAACAGGACGTGTGTGCCCCTCAACTGGGTCACCTCCGCAAGTGCGTCATTTGCGCTAGCCCCAAGCTCTGTAATCAGCATCTCTATGGCGTCCGCCTTCGACATCCTACCGTGACGGAGAAGGGTACCCGTGATCGGTAGATGTAAAAGGCACGAGATGTCGTCGAGTGTGATCGTGATCTCGTCGTACGGTAGATGAAATGAGGATGTCTCAGGGTGTCATCTTTCAACAAAGGCCATCAGCATACCGTACTGGATCTGGGAATACCCAATCCTAGACAGGCCTCCAAGACCAGAGGCAGTAACTGCAGAAGTGAACCACTCATCCTCTGGCAGCATCTCAAGCATGTCTATAACCTTGCCCCAATGGTTATAGAACTTTTGGGAATCCTTCGCCTGAAAATTTCTAAATAAAACAATGTTACAAATAAAAATATTTCCAACGTAAACAATTTTATAAATAAACCGAGAAAGGTTACCTGTCCTAGCCAGACATATCTGGCAGTATGCTCAGAGTACCCCACGAGTAGGGACATATCAGACGGTCCCCCGGGGTAATCGCCCAGCTCATCGAAATCGTCATCGGCGTCAACACCCTCATGTGCTGGGTGATCACCCTTTGGAACAAGAACAGGAACAGGGGAACGAGGAGGAGCAGCTGATGGAGCTGGAGTCTCCCGACGACACCTGCGTGCTTTTAATACGACCCTGATGAACTACCAGTAGAAACGTGACGCCTCCGAGATGTAGAATCGGAGGATGAAGGGGGAGTGGCCTGTACCTGAGATATGGAAGTGGCATGAACCTGTGATGTGGATGGCTGTGGTGTAGGATGTGGTGTAGGATGTCCCTCGCCTGTAGGGGCTACCCCAACTCCCTCTGCGCCGGAAGCCTCGGTTGTAGACTGCATCCGCTCACGTCGGACAGATGCGTGTTGCGCTATCCGTCCATGTATGATACGATCGTCTCTGCCAGCCATCTAATCTGCAAAGCATAATAAATAAATTAGAATTTTTTAAAAATAATTAAAAAAACAAACAAATAAACTAAAAAAAAAAACAAGTGTCTTCCGGATGTGCACATCCAGAAATATGCAAAATATTTAACATTGGATGTCTTCCGGATGTGCACATCTGGAAGGGCACAAAATTTTTAACGTTGGGTATTTTCAGATGTGCACGTCCGGAAACATTCAGAATACTAAACGTTACTATCTTTCCGAATCTGCACATCTGGTACGTATTTTGAAGTTTAAAAGTGGCAGCCATGGCTACTGTACCATGCAAAAGGGCATTTTAATGCCCTGATCGTCCGTTTGAAGCAGAAAACAAGACCTACATTGTCTCTAACCTATGTTATTCATACAACCTAACAATTTCTACACCTAAATGTCTACTCTAAATCGATTACTCGAAAATAACTCCAAAACTCTAAAATTTGAAAACTTACCGATTAAAATGAGATACGGAGGATTTGGAGTCTCTTGATCGTTGTAGATGTTGCTCTGCGCCGAACGCGAGTGGAAAAAATCGAGATTTGTGGTGATTGAAAATTTGAGAGTTTGAGAGAGTTTGGAAATGAAAAAGTGAAGAATGAGGGGGAGGAAGAAGGTCTGGCGCGAATTAATAAGAAATCCTTCCGGAAGTGCACATCAGAAATGTTTTCGGATATGCATATCCATAACACATCAGCATTTTTTTAAAAATTGGTGCGTCTGGATGTGCACATCCGAAAACAGGGGGCAAAAAAGAAATTTCACGTGGTGCCTAAGAAACTTAGGTGGTGTATTAAGAAATGCCCTTAAATTAACAATTAAAAGGAAATATGGAAGTACGCTTGTTTTTTGAATTTGGTAGCACCTTTTCATTTTGAAGTTCATCTAGATCAGATACTCCAATTTCTTTATTGTCAGATCACATTGATCAAGATCTTGATTCCTGGCATCTTTGGAGTATCCTATGAAAGTATACTTTCAGAAGTATATTTTTAGACAATTTTTTGGCAAAACGAATGTATGACTCCGTTAGGGATGTTTGGGCGCGTATATAGTGAATTCGGAAATACATCTCTGAATTAATTTTTTTTAGGAGAAGGGGAAAGGTGCGATAAGCAATTCCTTTTATAATACGACCCTAAAAAAATATGATACTCATTAGGCCGGCATAACCATAAATTTAATATATATATATATATATATATATATATATATATATATATATATATATATATATATATTTATATTTATATTATCTCACTCCAAAATAATTCATTAATTTTTCTCACCACACTAAATTTTATTTCTATTATATTCAATTTTTCACTTTAAAATATTATGCATTAACATAATCAAATTTAGTATATCTTATGATAAATATTTGAGTATTATTTTTTTTACAATATAGACATTATTGTATTTAAAAGTATATAATATTATTTTAAAATAATAATACAGTAGTTAAAAATTTATTATTTTTAAAATAATATAATTTTTTTATTGTATTTATAATAAATATTATGAGATTTTTGTTTTAATTTTTAAATAAAAATAATAGCAAAATAGCCTGTTTAGAACTAGTTAGTCCAAAGCTCATATAAGGTCGGGCTCGAGTAGTAATTTTTGAGTCCATATTATGACATGACTTTTTTGGTCCAAAACTAAAAAGCCCGAGACTCGTTAAGGAAGATCAGTTTAGGGTCAGACAGTCCGTTTTGACATTTCTACTCAGTTGTATGATAATATGCATTGATTCCCTTCATTGATAATTTATTAAGGATGTATATAAGTCTCGAGAAATCGTGTGGTTAAAGCATGTTAAGGGTATATATTGTCTAAATCTTTAAAGACCTTTAACATTTTATCTTATCCACGTCAATGTTATGCCAAGTGATCGAGTTAATCTCCCAACTCAAGGTGTATTGGTCTCTTTATGGTGAGCTCATCCGATCTCATTTCAAGTAGCCTAGAGTTTGATGCCACTATGTCTCTAAGTCCCAAGATATTTGTAAACTCTTATATGTGGGGTCTATCTCAATGGGTCTGGATGTCATTGTGTCAAAATAGACTTATCCATACACAGTCTCCTAAGCATAAAGTGTGTAGGGGCAAAGTGGTTTGAGTGGAACACTGTGATATTGCATAGTCCCTCAAACACGATGCGCTTGGGACAAAATGTTTTGTATTACATCATCCTTTAGAACTTTGTTGTGTGCAATAATTTTTTTAGCTCTAGTTAAACTGAAAAAAATTCGTTGTCATCTCATCTAAGCATTCTTGGATGTTTCTTAATATATCTTTATATAAAACTCATTATAAATTGAGGATTTTTTTAATAAATAAAATTTCTATGAATCTCAAATTTTAAAAATAGATTTTACACAAAATGGTAGAACTTATATGAGTTTTTTAGTAAAAGAGTGGACTTAGAGAGAATGTTAAAAATAAAATGTTCTTAACATAGTTTTCTAAAATACTTTATTTAATTTATTGTTGGAAACAACAACAATATCAATAATAATCAAATTTTATCCCACTAAATGAAGTCAACTACATGACTCAAATTTCGCCATAATGTTCTATTCAAGACCATATTTATATTTAATTCATTATTTAAAGATTTTTCTTAATAATTTCTCTTATAATTTTTCTAGGTCTTTCTCTACGTCTAGTTGTTTAAATCATCTTTATCTAATCTACTCTTTTTATTACAAAATTTACAAGTCTTCTCTCTACATGTTTGAACCACACAAGTCTATAGGTGCTACCATAACACTCTCTAAAAATTTCATTTCTAATGATATCACATTTAGTCTTACCACACATCCAACACAATATCATCATCTTTGCTACACTTACTTTAATCTCATCTTGATATTTGACCGTCCAACATTGTCCCCATACAACATTGCAGGGCTTACCATTGTTTGATAAAATTTCCTTCCAGCTTGAGCGGTACTTTTGTGTCATATAAAACCCTTCGAGGTCCTCCTCCATATCAGGCACATTGCTTGAGTTTGATGGTTTACATCATTTTCTATGCCTCTATTGTTATGTATTACATACCTAAGATATTTAAACCACATGACTTATGAAATGATATGGTCTTCAAATTTTACCTCTAAGTTAGAAGTGATTCTTCTTTTGCAGAATTTACATTCCATATTTTGCTTATGTGAAAGCCATTTATTTCTAAGGCCCGTATCCAACATCTCATTTAAATTCATATTTGACTCTCCAAGTGAACTATATCATCTAAAAAACATACATCTATGTACTAGCTTTTGGTTGTGTTCAGTGAGTACATTCAAAGTAAAAAGGTAGGGGCTTAATTTTTAATCATGGTGCAATCCTATTCTAATGGGAAAATCTTATGTCTCTTGTCCCTATGTCTACACGTAAGTCGATACCCTTCATACATATTTTGGATAACTCAAATATATGTAATCTAGACATTTTCTTCTCCATGGCTTTCTGCAAAATCTTTTTAGACACTTTAATATATGTGTTCTTCAATTCAATAAAAACAATGTGTAAGTCTTTTTGGTTCATCTGATACTGCTCCAAAACACATCTTAATAAATAAATTGTTTTCATGATCGACCTCCTAAGCATCGAACCAAATTAATTCTCAATATCTTGAATCTTTGTTTTCTTAGTCTCCTTAATTTATTATCGAAAACATTTTTTTCTTTTACAACATCTATAATTATATGAGTATATGTATAAAAGTAATATTCTCTTTTGTTAAAATGAGTAATTTGATTGACAATTTTTTTTTCAAATAAATAAAATTGTGTAAATGAAAGAAAAAGAATATATTTTTAATTAAAATGTCAACACATTTTTTATTCAAAAAATTGTGTAAATGACCCGTGCATTTTTTAGTCATAAAATTTTATATTAATGTTTACGTTTGTAAAATACCACAGAAAACGAGACAAACACAATAGAGGGTGAATTCCTAAACTTTTGGTACATTCCACACTAAAATGCGAGTAAAACAGATATGTCCAACAAATCGGACCCATTTTATCACCCCTAGATATAGCGTTGAAATGTTTATTGATATCATCTGCTCATCAACAAACACATATGTTTGTTCCCTCGTCATCTTTCAAAACCGTAGTTTTGATCCAAATTAAATTTTAATTTTTTAAGTTTATTAAAAAACCTATTAATTAATCTATATATAGATTAAAAATATTAATTATTTAATAAAAAACAATTATAGAAAGACTAGGAAAGAGTGTCATCAAATATCTAAAAATATTTAAATGAGATGATAAGAGTCTCTTTCACTTAATTAAAGTCTTAAGGTCTATTTGGTTAGAGATAAATGGAGGGGAGGGGAGGAAATATTAAATAGTTTATGTGTTTGGTTCAAATTTTAAGAGGTAGATGGAGGGTATGGCTGACAATGGACCAAACCAACTCGAAATAGTTCGAATTTTGATTTAACAATTAAATTGTTAAACTAGGTTCATGAATCAAATGAGACAAATATGAGCGAAAAACTAAGTTCGTTAACTAAATGAGTTGAACTTGAACTAAACATAGTTTGACTCGTTAGGTTAATAAGTCAACTCAATTATATATGAGAAGAATTATATTATCTTTAAGAGTGAATTTAAAGATTTACTCCAAATATTAGTCCTATATTTTAATAGATGTTCTTGCCATTCCAATATCTTATGTGGCTTCGGAGTCAACATTTACCTCCGGAGGAAGAGTTATTGATTCATTTTGAAAGCTGTGTAATTTTTGAATTAGTAGATTTTTGAGATAAAATTAAATTTCAATCTTATAATTTTTATTTTATTTCAATATTTTAAAAAAAATATATATTAATTTAAAATGTCAAATATATAAAAAATATATACTTTAAAAATAGTTTTTAAGTTCGTGAAGCAAGCGACTGAACCTAACGAGCTGAACCGAATTGTTCGTGAACTTATAATGAGTTGAGTTTGAACTATAAAAAAAGTTCGTGTCGAACTCGAACCGAGATTCGAGCCGAACGAATTCGTAATGAGTCGAGTCGAGCTGAATCGAGTTTGACTCGACTCGACTCATTTCCAACCTCAATGGAGGGGACCAAAATCCCTCCTGAACCACTTTTTACTTCTTCGAATTTGGAGAATTTGAATAGGAGGGGAAGTATTTCATTTTAAATTTACATATTTGTCCTTATTTATTTATTTAAATACAATTTTAATTTATTAAAACGTTAAAAGTTCTATTGTGAACAAATTTTATATTTCTTTTATATTTTTTGTATTTTTATATCTTCATATGTTTAAATTATTTTATTTTATTTTTTATATTTTAATGTTACTTTTTATTTATCATAATATTTTTGTTTATAATAATTTTTGTTAGTTCTTAATGTATTTGATAATCCTTTTAAAATTATATATTATATAATAATTACGTTTTTATAAAAATTTTCATGATTTTCTCTAATTGAATACTTATATTTCGTCAAAAAATTTGTATTTAAATTATAAACACAAAATATCATAAGTCTTATGGAAAAATTAAAAGGATAAAAAAAAATTATTTTTAAAACAACTCTCTTTCTCTTGTGAACTAAACATATTTGTAAATAAAATGTTTCACATTCTTTTTCCTTATAAATCAAACATATTTATAAATAAAATATTTTCCCTTAAAATCTCTCTTCTTCTCTCCTTTTTTCCTTCAATTGAAGGAAACAAATTCTTAAATTTAAACTCATTTATAAACATACAACAATATTAGTTACCCTAATTCGTATCCTAAGTAAATTATAGTAATTTTTATAATTGCGTGTAGAGAATACTACTAGAGGGGAGAACACCTCTAGAAGTTAGTCTAAAATCCTTATTAATCAACTCTAACAATTGGACCAACCTTCAAACACTAAATTTGAGACATTGATTGATACAAACATAAATAAGTTAAATGTCATATTCAAAATAATTCATATCACACGGTTCCTCTTCCTATTTTCACAACTGACACAGTCAAACTCAAACATTCAAACACGACCCTTTTCCATTTCCAGTACCCTCTTCTGCTCACTCTCTCTTATATCTTCCCTTTACTCAATTCACCCAAACAAAAACCAAATTTTCCTTTAACGTTACGTAACGTTAATCAACCTATCTTCTCCTTCCTCGAACTTTCATTTCGATTTCGTACAATCTCTCAACTGTTTCTGTTACCCTTTTCAACATAAACACCAAAGCTAACTACTTTTATTGACCCCTTTTTCAGTAAATTCACCCTTGACCCTGACTCAACAATCATGAACTAGGGTATACTCTATCTTTCTATATATATTTGTATTTTTTGTTCAGATTTTTTCATCTGGGTATGGAGGTGGAGAAGGGTATTGAGATGCTGGCATTGGAATCTTTGGGTAAAGGGTTTGATTTGGCTAGTGATTTTCGTTTGAGGTTTGCTAAGGGAATTCGTGAGGGGGGTGGTGATAGTAGGAAAAGGTTGGTGGTGCTTGATGAACAAAACAAGACTGATATTTTGATTCCTGGAGCTGGTGGAGCTACCATAATCAAAGGGGTTTCTGAGAATATTCGGTGTGATAAAGGGGATCGAATTCGCTTCAAGTCTGATGTACTTGAATTCAATCAGGTTCATTTTCTTTCTTCTTTCTGATAGTTTTTTTATAGGTAATGTTTTAAATTGCTACTGAGAATCACACTTAAATGTGGTTTATGCTCGATAGATGTTTGTATTAAGGTCGCAGAGATGTCAAAAATGAAAACTTTGAGAAGTTTGAAAGATAACAATGTTGAATTAAGATAACTTTGTATACGGTTTTAAATTACAATTGCGGTCGTTGTGACTGTTGTTGGTGCGACTACACTATTTACGCACCATATCAAAGTTTTAGTTTGCTTCATTATTAAATACTAATTGAGAGGTACTTGAGATGCACAATTAAGAGAAGGTTGAAGGTAAGACTTTTCATTAGGTTTGAAGCAGATTAGAATTTGGGGTTTTTAAATTTTAATTTTTGGTGAAATGATTTGATGTAACATGGTCGAAATCGTCTGTTGCGGTTAAGACGCGGCCATACACTGATACACATGATTAAAGATCACACCACAATTGCGGTGTGATGCCGTTGTAGAGGTTACCGTAAAACAACATTGTGGTTGCAATAGCGGATGTGAACCGCAATTTTAAACCATTTTTGTGTCTAATTTGATGTTTGTTTTTGTGTGTTGTTATATATCTCTCTTTTCTTTCCTTGCAGATGTCTGAGCTGCTAAATCAAAAATCAGCAGTACACGGAAAAATACCTTCCGGCTATTTTAATGCTCTTTTTGATTTGAGTGGTGATTGGCTTCGAGATGCTTCTGACATCAAATGTCTTGCTTTTGATGGGTATTTCATTTCTCTCTACTGTTTGCACTTGACTGCTTCTCCACTTGTACTGCAAGAAGAAGTCAAGAAGTCTGTTCCAGCTCAGTGGGATCCCGCTGCATTGTCTAGGTAAACAAACACTAAGCCGAAATATTTGATAGATGAACATAGCATGGGATATGTGTTTTCCTGGTGTAAATAACATGTCTCCACACTCCATTACTTATATTGATATTGTGTTGAATTTAATATGTTAAACTTGTTTTTGCTTTTGTGCTTCAATCATTTTAACCATCCCTACAAATTTTAGTATTTTCAATAACGAAAAAAGAATCAATTCATAAAAGAATGTGATATTTCGGTACAAGGCTCAAATTACCTTGTGGGCAGACTTTTAATCCTTTATGATCGTACCCGTTTGAGTCGATTTAAATTGTTGCGTTCTTGTTAGAATGCTTTGTGAGTGAAACATTCTTGCATAGTAATTGAAGTTAACGGTTTGAATGATGTGTAATTTTGGGTTGTTGAGTATATGATGCTGATTGAGTTTGTTAGGCAGGTTCATCCAAACATATGGTACTCACATAGTAGTAGGCATGGCTGTTGGAGGTCAAGATGTAATTTGTGTCAAACAAAAACATTCATCTAAGATTCCTCCGGGTGATATCAGAAGACATTTAGAGGATCTTGGAGATTTTTTATTTTCGGATGTAAGAAGCCCATCTTCACTGCAGAGGAAGACGGCAGATAGCAAACGGAAGGTATTGTGATTTATATTTTATTTTGTAACCTCAGCATGTATTTTTTTTTTCTGCTTAGTGCTAATGCAATCTCTCTGTTAATGCAGGTTCCCGAGGTCTTTAATCGTGTAATGCAATCAAACACAACGCAGTTTACCAGTATTTCAGAAACATCAAGCAAAGACGTAAGCCCCCAATGAGAAATATTTGTCATTAGGAATAATTGAAATTCCTAGCTTGAGAACGTAATATATTGCTTTATTTTGGAACAGGGCCTCACTATTATTTGCTCCAAAAGAGGAGGAGATGTGTACAAGCACAGTCACTCAAATTGGCTCCAGACAGTCCCTTCTAATCCTGAAGCGATCAAATTCAAGTTTGTTCCTATTTCATCACTTCTGGCCGGAATTCCTGGAAGTGGCTATCTTAGTCATGCAATCAATTTATATTTACGCTGTACGTTCTTTTCACACTATATATAGTCTACTGCATTTATCCATATCCGGTTTTGATCTGTTACAATTTATAAACGTTAGCCGCGGTGTAGATAGGCTCCAGATTTAAAACCAGTAACAGCAGTTCAACTTAATGTGTTCAGCTTAGTTCTTAAACATAAACATACAAGATTGTCATTTAACTTCTCAACGCGGACAAAATGCATGTCTTGACGAATGTTTTATTGAACAAATCACAGAAAACCTAATATACGGACTCCTAATTTATCCTTGTCACTTCTTGCAAAGTACTCCCTCCGTTTCAAAATGACTGTCGTTTTAGGGGAAAATTTTTGTTTCAAAATGAATGTCATTCTCACTTTTCAATGTAGTAATAATTACTATTTTTCCAATTGTGTCATATAATTATTACTCGGTACACTATTTCCAACACATTAATAAGACTAATTTAGTAAAAGTGCAATATCTTATAACAATATCATTGCATTCCTTATTCTGTGTGCAAAAACCTTAAACGACAGTCATTTTGAAACGGAGGGAGTATCATTTTTCGGTTCATTACTATTAAGGTTCGAAACACATCCTTGATTCTCTTGTTCTTTACAGATAAGCCTTCTCCCGAAGATTTACAGTATTTTTTGGAGTTTCAAATTCCAAGGCAATGGGCGCCTATGTTTTGCGAACTGCCACTCAGGCATCAGCGGAGAAAGACCTCTTCCCTTTCCCTGCAATTCTGTTTTTTCGGTCCAAAGCTTCAAATTAGCTCTACACAGGTACTGTTAACCAAATATCTTGTTTGAGTAAATAAGTATTCCATGTGTCGAACTGTGCTTAGTATTGACCGTATTATAGATGTCCTGCATGTGTGAAGGCAAAATACAAGATGGTTAATCACAGAGTGTCATAGTCATGCGTTTGTAGAAATACTTTTCAAGAATATGTATTTACAATATTTGTGTGCTTGTGGTTCTTCGAGAACGACTCTCTTTTTATCAAACTATCTGGTTAGTAATTGGTTAGATGTAACCGATTTTCTTAACACCCCTTCATGGATGATTTTGCGGTGTGATTTATTTGATGAGAGAGTTCAGAAACGTACCAAGTTCCAACATGCCATAATTCTAACATCTATGAGCCAAGAAGCTCATTCACACTCTGTTTTTTCATAATATATGCTGCATAACTTTGTAGGGATTTATCATTTGTGTTTTTATCCTCTTCCATTCATTTTATCTTCTTGGAAACTATTTAGGCTTAGCAACCTTTCATTCCGATAATAAAACCTTATATTATCTTCATAATTATGGTATTTTGCACAAAATGGCAGGTGGTAAGTGATCAGAAACCTGTGGTTGGCCTCCGCCTGTACTTGGAGGGCAAGAAAAGTGACAGACTTGCTTTACATATAAATCATCTTTCGAGCCTCCCAAACAAGATGATCCTCTCTTCAGATACCTCAACCCCGAGCGTACAATCAATGTGGCGAGGATCCAACGAAAATGAATCCAGTAACCAATTCCTGGAACCAATCAGATGGAAGAGATTCTCAAATATATGCACAGCTGTCGTCAAGCATGACCCCAACTGGTTGAATAATTGCGGAGGTGTTTACATCGTAACTGGTGCACAACTCATTACCAAAGGAAGTTGGCCAAGAAATGTGCTTCATCTATGTCTTCTCTTTACTCATATAACCAATTGCACCATACGAAAGTCAGAGTGGGGCGCTGCACCCGAGGCTTCAAGAAAATCGTCTTTCCTCACAAATTTGAGCACAACATTTTCATTCACACAGCAGAGTATCACTGCTGCCCCACCAAAGCAGCCTCCAACTTTGCTTAACTCTGGCATTTATCCAAATGGCCCACCCGTACCTGTTCGCTCGAGTAAGCTACTGAAATATGTTGAAACAGCTGAGGTTTTGCGAGGCCCTCATGATGCTCCTGGACATTGGATGGTTACAGCTGCTAAGCTTGTGACTGACGGTGGTAAGATTGGATTGCAAGTAAAGTTTGCATTGTTGGACTATTGGTGATTCTCCGTGGCTACTATATTCGAGAGTAGTAATATCAATGGTGATCATGTAGGGTTTGCTTCATTTTTTCTAAAAGAATCTACATATTACATGTACATACTATTTTTAAAGGCTTTGTACAGTACAGTATACAAAATGAGTGGCTAAATTTAGGATATACTGCTAGTTTTCGATAGATTTTAGTATTTGGATTAATGTAGTAATAATCATCGTTGACATAATGCGAACAAGTTAAGAAATCGGGCGAATCTGTTCATGTACATTGTTGTTACAATTTTTACTTATCTTTACCTCATTACTTATGCATGAAAGTTAATGCATTACTAATCATTTTAAGGAAAAGTAGAGAGGCGGTAGATGACAATGAATATGTTCATGTGATCATGATAACAGAAAAAAAATTTGGACCACCAAAGAATTGATGGAACTTTTGCCATCTGCTTCAGAAAGAACAAGCAGTAGTTGATGTTATCTATTTCTGTGTCTATCCACATGGGGTCCATTTCCACCCCATATTTCTTCACCCCTCACACTCCATACAAGATAATAATAACAATAGAAGCATCTTAGGTGGAATGAGTGCGATTGTCACGAGCATTTCCTTTATGTGAAAATTTTAGTCATTACAATACAAAAAATGAAACCATATAATAGAAGAAGAAAAATTTGCACTATCATTTAGCATGCATGTGCACAAGCACAACTCCACAAGCTCAATTTAATAATCAAACATAAAGTTGAATTTCAATCTGTCTTATTGGTGTGTAGGCCAATTCTTCTGAATCTCAAACCTATAACTAGCATCCAAGTAGCATTTTCGATCATCATCTACAAACTAAACCAACAAATATCAGTTAGTTTCACACAAACACGCGTCACACGTGACACTAACATATGTCAGACACCGATAACAATTTTCCAACATCAAAATATATTCAATCTAAAGTGTCATGCTATGTAGATGACAAAAAAATGGTGAATAAGTTTCCTAGATGTTGCACAATTTGGTAATTATTTTACCTTGGTTCTTGCTGAATAGGTCCCCCTTGCAAACAAGCCAGAAGGAGTAATTTCTTCTTCCAACTCATATGTATATGGTTCCTGCTGTGGGCTATAAGTTCCCAACATTTTCTTTGTGTTGTCCACTATTTCATGAAATCCACATAACAAAAACAATTAATCAAACATTGTTGCTTAATTAATCTAACTAAAACATAAAATGAAGTCTATGTGTCTCACCTCTAACACCAGTTTTCCAAACAACATTAGTATATTTGAGTCCAGAAACAATGTTGTTTGAGACAGTGAAGGAGAATTTTAGCCTGTAACGGCTTCCTTCTTTGAGAGTGAAAATACTCTTTTTGGAATCAGAACTAGTGAATGGAATTGGCAAGACGAGGTTAGGTCTTCCATGACATATAATAGTGAGGCTCGCTATCTTCACTTCTGGCTCAATTTTCTCTACATTACAACAAAGTCACTTTTACATTTTTCAAACTTAAACATGTTTAAAGATATTCTAGATGCTCTTTAGCCGTCTGGTCAATTCAGATAAATCTTGGCCGTTTCTAAAGGCCGAAATTTGACTGAACATCATCGACGGCTAAAAGATAAGTGGTAATAAAATTGGTACCTCCAACAGCAGACACATCAACATTCCCTAGAAGTTGCTCTTTCCATTTCCTCAAGCTTTCATCATCCTATAAAGTTCAAAACAAAAATTCAAATTCATCCAAAAAAAAAAAACTAGTGCGAGAATCCAAAATTCACAAACATTTGAAAAAAAAAACTTACTTTATCTTTCTCAAGCTGTTCCTTGAGAGAAAACTGAGGACCAAGATCCAACTCCACCTTGTGTTCTTCCTCTTCGTCTTCATCTAGCACAATTTCCTCAACATCATCATAGTTGACACCATCAACCTTGTTGGTTCCTTTGTTTTTGTGCTCTTCCTCCAAATGAACATTAAAAGAAACATCTTTGGTCGCTGACACAGCTCCTAAAGCAGCAGACATTGTCAACCAATCAAAACAAAATTAAACAAAAAAACCTCGAACTCCTCAAACTAGTAGCAAATATAGAACTCTTTAGGCTGAACTTTGCGAGATGAGTTAAGAGGTGTATATAATATGTATGGAACTATTTAAGATTAGATTTTGAAGAGAAGAGAAGAGAACAGTAGGGGAGGAATGTGAATGTGGGCCTAGAAATGAAATGGTAACGAAAAACGGTTGGAATAAAGTTGGTGGGAACCACTAGTGGTGGAGAAGGTGTTATATAACAAATAAACATTCTTAAACATCATTTATATTCTGTAATATGACAATTTCAAATGTCTTTGCCGTCCATAAATCAAAATTAATTGAAACTTTTTACTTTTAAGAAACTCATAATGTTTGTTGAAACTTGTGTCCTCCAAACTGAATTGAAGAGTCACCTATGTCATGCCAGCGTGAATGTTGCAAACTGTGCACTACATGCAATCCAATTTCTCTTGAGTAGGAGGGTGCAAAAAAAACTGGTTTAGGAGAACCACTTTTAAAAATATAGTGTATCGGTTTTAAAAGTCCATATTATTTGTTTTAAAAGTTAGTCCAGATCCATTTTACTAAAACCATAAAAATCAGTATTCATTTTTGAAAATCAGTACATAAATAATTAATTAACTTTTCAAACATAATATACTATTTGCCTTGTTTTGTTTCATGGTCATAAGTAACAAAATGAATTTTCAAATTAAATTCTATTCATTTTGTTTTTCTAACTGTTGGAGTATAATTTATATTAAAACTTTGTTTCGGCAATTACTCAATTTTGTTTTTCCTGATTGAAAATTAAAACTTTTTTTCCCATTTTTTAATAGTTTTGTTTCATAATTATTATTTATTAATTCTATTCATTTTTATTGAGCTATGTAATTTTTAAAAACCGTTTGATAGAGTGAATAATAAGTTGTAGGATTGAAAATTAAGTTTTAGTTGAAACAAATTTGAGGAAATTTTGGTTTTAAAATTATTTCAAATAAAAACTGGTTTGTTGGTGCTAACCTGTTATTAACCAAACCGATCCAAATATAAACCGGTTTTAAAAAAATAAACCAATTTTGTCAAAGTGATTTTAAAAACCAAATTGATTTATATATTTAATTCAATTTAATTTGATTTAAGAATCATGCACACCCCTACTCTGGAGTAATGGTCTACATGAGAATACCGCTAACATGTAATGCAATTGGTGAGTGTTAAACTGCGGGTAGTTTGTAGAATTATCAGCTCAAAACCCAATAGTCCTCATAGAAATATGAATACTCAAATCAGTTTTTTGTAGTTTTGAGAGATCATTATGCTAGTGGAGACTAAACTAAAGGGGTGTACTTATTTAAAGTTTAAAAAAAAATGTATGATTAAAAAGTCATGTGGAATTTCATTAAGTTTTTTTTGTTTAATTTAAAAAGTATATATTGATATAAAATTTAGAAATCTTGTGATATTCAATAAAAAATATTTTACAATCGACAAAAATTTATGCGGTTGTTGCACCTCGAAAAACTCGCTTGATCGAAGACACGACCCTCGTGCGAAAGGCGCGGAATGGTTCGACAGAGTCGCTGTAACGCCCCGATTTTGTCTTATTTATTTAGTCAAGTCGATTTAATTATTTTTATTATTATATTATTTTATTCTTGACTTTTATTTGAGAATATATTATTTTTCATCGTGATTATGTTTTATCGCGTTTTGAGAGCGTTTGCGAGATATTTGAGTGTAAGGGTATTTTGGTCTTTTTGGGTGGCTAGATATTTGTTTTATTAAAATAGAAAGTTAGAGGTGAGAAAGAGGGAAAAACAGAATTTTGAGAGAAAAAGAGAAGAAGAAGGAAAAGAGAAAGAAAAGAAGAAAAAGGGAGAAAACTTGGAGAGAAAGAAATTGATTCAACCGACTTTTCAAACACGATTTAATCGGGTAAGGGTGTGAAATATTGTTATTATAACTTTGTGTATGATTATGTATGTGTTTTGTGTGAATGTTTTGGTTGGTTTTCCATATGTTTCTGTTTATGTCGTATTGGACGAAATCGATAGAAACCGATGTTTCTACGGTCGGAAAGTTGTATAAATACATGTGTTGGTTGGTTATATGTATGTGAGCTGCTGTTTGAAGTTTCATGAAGTTTGGTTATGTTTCGGTTAGTTTTCGGTATGTTTCCGTTGTTGTTTCCGTTTAGGTCGAATTATAGGAAATTGATAGAAAACGATGTTTTCACGGTTAGAATTCGAAATAAATTACGTAGTTGTATCGAGGAAGGTTAGGTCGTCGTATAGCGTGCTTTTTATTCGATTTGGTGAAGTTTAAAAATTCTGGTTTTTGAAAGGTTGAAATTTAATCGAAAAATCGAACGTCGTAGAAATTTCGTTTATGTGTTCTAAATTGTTCTTATGTATTTGGTGGTTGGGAGTATATGTTTGTTTTGGTGAAAATGTTCGATTTAGTCGAGTTTCCGGGCATTTTGGAAATGGGACAGCAAAGGTGTATTTTGAGAAAATCTGGTTTTTGAGGAAAAACAGAGCATGAATCGATTCATAACAGCTATGTATCGATACGAAATGGTTTATGTATCGATACATAACCCTTATGTATCGATACATACTGTGAAAATTGGGAAAAATAGCATTTTCACTACAGCATGTGTCGACACATGCGAGTTATGAATCGATACATGAGGTCTTTATGTATCGATACATAAAGCCTATGTATCGATACATACTGTGCTGAAACAGAAAATCTGGTTTGTCGGGGAAACTTCGGAAATTCATATCTCTTGAACCGTAAGTCGGTTTTGATCCCCGTTCGAAGCGTTGGGAAGCTAACGAGATGTTCTTTATAGGAAAAATAGTTTTGGGGTCTGAACTTGGTCCAATCGGTACAGTTTTTACGAACCGTTTCGTAGTGTCGGGCGTCCGGTTTATGTTTTTGCGTTAGTTTGAAATATTCATAACTTGTTCGTTGTTTATCGGATTTGAGAGTTCTTTATATCGAATTGAAGGTATTGATATGTACTAATTGATGGTGATAAGAAATTATATTTTTAGCCGACTTTTGGCCGACTTTTCCGACTGTTTGTGAATAGTGATTTTGTAGAAAATGTTAAGTATGTTAATTATGAATGATATGAATGTGTTGTGGATATGTTTATAGAGCGAACCCTTGATTTGAGAATGCTTTGTGAATTGTGGATCTTGAGTGAATGTATGCATTATTTGAATTAAGTGATAATGCATGTTAAATGTGAATATGTGATGATTGTTGTGGTTGTTGATTTGTGGCCTAAGGGCAAGAATATGCAATGTGTGGTATTTGATTATATATATGCATGATTATGGTTGCATATATGTGTGAAGATGCATGTGATGTGTGTGAGTATACAATGTTAATGTCATGAGTCATTGTATGCCAAACATCATGAAATGCATTGTTTAAATTAAATGTAAATGCATGTTAATTGTGAAAGAGTTCGTTGCCGTTTGGGTGGTAAAGCGATGCTCGTTGCCGTTTGGTGTAATTAATGTGAATTGGTGTGAATGCATATGATAATATGCTTGTTGTTGTGATTTGTGGTTAATGATGAATGCATTGTTTGAATTGATTTTCAATGCATGATTATTGATGTTGAAATGGTTCACATGGTTGTGAATATGTATGCATGTCAAGAGTGTCATGAGTCATGTTGTATGTGAAGCATCATGATGTGCATTCTTGCATTGTGGGGTTCTAAGATGAACCCGTTGTAACGTCGTAAGCCTTTTGAGAGGTGGGAGCGATGATTACAAACGATCGTGAGCCTTATACAAAGAGGACCGAAAGCGATCGGATTGTGAGCCTTATACAAAGAGGACCGAAAGCAATCCATAAACATTGTAAGCCTTTTTAGAGGTGGTAGCAATGGGTGAACATCGTATGCCCGACGGGGAGTTACACTAAGTAACGAGCGATGGTTCCAATAAGTTCTTCAATTGAACTTGAGATGAAATGAGTCGGTACCGCATTGCATCTGCATAGAGTCGAGAGTCGGTCTCTATGAGTTGCATTTGTCATCATTGTAGTTGTGCATTGATGAATGAACATATATATATGTATATGTTGATGTGGAATGAACAGAATCGTGCAGGTGTGCATTGGAAGATAAACATAATATGTATGTTTATGTGAAATGATGATAATTGTATGTTTGTAATGATGCATCGGTGAATGAACATGAATATATGTGTTTATGTTAAATGCATCGATATGTATTAGGGATACATGTATTTGAGCATGAATGGTTATGCCTATGATATTTGATGTGTTAAATTACAGATTGTTATGCCGTGTAAATGACTTATGGAATATATTGATGTTATGTGTATAGATACGTGCATCGTGATAAGTCGTGGTGAGAATGTGGTATATGTGTATTATACGTTGATGTCTATATAATTATATGCAACGTTATTATGATAATATTTCTCACCCTTCTGCTGGAATATGCTTTTTATGGCATAGTGCAGATTGTCAGCTTTAGAGGCGTGGAGGCTTTTGTGAAGATTAGTCCTCCGTTCCGTTGTCGGTCTTGGTGTCTGCTCTGATACGTAGCACGGGAGTCGGGGAA
This sequence comes from Lathyrus tuberosus, assembly GCA_022829125.1. Taxonomy (NCBI): domain Eukaryota; kingdom Viridiplantae; phylum Streptophyta; class Magnoliopsida; order Fabales; family Fabaceae; genus Lathyrus; species Lathyrus tuberosus. Next base: position 5,881,488 of record JALAZF010000087.1, on the reverse strand, counting down.
CGATTATGTTTATATGTATATAATTGTTGAATATATTTGGTAGTACTTTTGTATATAGTAGAGGTTCTAAAACAGTTTATTTTGTAAAACAAGTCGGTTATGGATCTTTCCACTTTATTCCATAATTGACCATCCTTTTGTAAGGAAAAGTTTCCCTTTGTGTTATGTATCAAAAATGTTGAGCAGGGATTGTATTTTGTTCATTTAAGTGTGACATCCCTGTTTCCTGTCGGAAAAAAATAAATTTTTAGTTACTCTGATTTTATTAAGTGTTATTTATTCGCGATGGGAATTGGGGTGTTACAAAGTGGTATCAGAGCCGGTCGGTCCGTCCGGCCAAGTTGTTGAGTCAGTTGGTGTGACAGTTGAATACTGTCGTTGTTGTTTATCCCTTAGTACGTGATAGGTGTGTGGAACACTGTCAGTACTTTCTGGTTTTTCTAATCCTTTGTTTTCAGGATTGAGTTTGAGATAAGTGGGGGAGAAGTTGGTACTTCTCCATGTTGCTTCAGGTGTGGAGCGTTGGCTCAGTGTATTGTGAATTGCAAGATTGTAAGTGTTGTTCGGACAGTGTTGTTTTCAGTTACGAAGGGGATGCGGAGGTAAGGTTTATGTCAACTAAGGATTTGTGCCTTAGGTAGTTTTGTGTACAGGATGTAAGAAATATTATTATAGTTTGGTAAAGACGGTTTATGCCCCATCATGATTGTCAGCTGTCTATTGACAAATTGAGGAACTGATCACCCTTAATCTCTTGTTGATAGCAGACGAAAATTATGTTGGATGGAATAGACGTGTCTTTCCGGCTTTGATAGCGTGTGAAATGAGTGTTTGGAATTTAAGGAAACGATTACAGATTGTTTTGATGAGTCGATGAAGATGCTAATATCGGAAGATGAAATGGATTAGAGGTTTTGGTATGTTGGTCCAGTTGGGAAGTTTTGAGAGAGAATGATTGGGCATCGTTAATGGTTGTTCTCAGAGAGAAAAGTGTGAACTCAAATTGGACAAAGGTAAGGATTTTAGGTTTGGATCTGCTAAGTAAGCAGGAGAACTTATAGGAAGTGAAACTAAGATGTTGTTATGTTTGTGATGATAGTTTTCTAAAAATTGGCAGGGAGGACACAGTGATGAGCTACCGGTTGTGCGTGATTTTAAGATGTATTCCCAGATGGAATATTGGATGTTAGCGTTAGAGGTACCCGAACTGATAGAGCAGTTGGAAGATTTACTGGAAAGGAGAATTGTGAGGCCAAGTGTGTCGTCTTGGAGAGCTCCAGTATTGTCGGTAACAAAAGGAAGGATGATATAATGGAATAACAAGTATAATGGTATTGAGACTATGGGAAGCGAAACTTAGAGTTCCGAAGAGGGTTGGAGTTTTTGGAATTTTAGAGCATTAATGGAAATTTTGAGAAAACCTTAAGTGTGGATGTATTATTTAAGAGTTCTTTTTGGTTGATTGTTGCTACATGTTGGGATTTATAGAGTTTGGATTGTTAAGAGGAGAAATTGTGTATGGATTACTAACAGCGGATAAGGTGACGATTGAGAATAAGTGTTCACTTTCGGGAATAGATAATTGGAATGGTTTGGTTGAGTTTTAGTGAAATTGCAATTGTTTGAAATGTTTGATAAGAATGGTGAATTGTGTGAGTTAAGGCTTTGATCGATTTGATGTGACTAGTTATGTTGTTATCATCGGAATAGACTAGTAATTACTCGGTTAAGCTTGTGTGTGTGAGTAGCCAGTTACCCAGTGCAAGGTTTTGCAAAAGCTTTAAGAATTTATATCTTTTGGAATTTGGTTGGACATTGCAAAGTACGGTGATGTTGCTTGGTGCTAGTAATGTGTCCGTAATGTTTGTGAAGTATATGAATCGTATCTTCCATATTTAATTGGATAAGTTGTAGTGGTTTTAATTGAGGATATTCGAATCTGTTATAAACTCGGAAGAAGAACAGGTAGAGTGTTTGAGATTTGAATCACAAGTGTTGGAAAGAGACGAAGTTTTATGCTAAGTTATTCAAGTGAGAATTTGGGTTGGAAAAAGGTTAGTCTTCTTGGATATGTTATTTCAGGTAATGGTATTGTTATGGATCCATCGAAAGTAGATCTGGTTTTACAATGAGAGGTTCCGAAGTTGGTTAAGGAGATTAGAAACTTTTGGGCTCAGTTGGTTGTTACGAAAGGTTATGGAAGACATTGCTAAGTTCGTACTTCTGTTATTTCAGTTGGCTTGCCAAGGATGAGTCGTTTGTTTTGGATGTTCATTGTGAGGAAAGTTTCAGAAAGCTGAAGTAGAATTTGTCTACGGCTGCAGTTTTGAGTCTGTGTGATCCTGTTCAACCGTTTGTGAGGTATGAGGATGTGTTTTGATAAGTTTAGGCAGTGTGTTAGTGCAAGAAAGTAAATTTGTGGCTTATACTTTACGACCTTTGAGGATTCATAGAAGGATCTATACTATTCAGGATTTGGAATTAGTTACGGTTGTATTGTGTTGGAAAATTTGGAGGTATTATCTTTATGGTTTTGGGTTCGAAGTGTTTAGTAATCACAAGAATATTAAGTACCTGTTTGGTCAGAAGGAATATGGTATGAGACAGAGAGGATGGTTGGAATTTGTGATGAGTTATGACTTTAGTTGGAATTATCCCATTGGTGAGGTTAATGTCGTGCCTGATGAGTTAAGTCGAAAGTTGTTATGCATGTCTGTTCGGATGGATGAGAATTATTTGAGCAGTTCAGAGACTGGTGTCTGGTGTGTGAGATAACACATTAGAGTGCGAGGTTGGGTATATTAAAGGCGAACAATGATTTTTGGTGATTATGAGAAAGAGTTAGACCTTGGTCGTGAGATTGGTAGTTTTGATGGTTTCGGGTAATCAGAGTGCGCATCGGAAGCGTGATGTGGCACAATTCATATATGTGTGTGTGACTTGTAAGATTTCGTAGGTGGAACATTGGGAATATGTAGGACTGATGAGACCATTGGACGTTTCAAAATGGAAGTGATAAGTGAAAGGTTTAAATGTTATCCATGGGCTACTATGTAGATGGATGTTTCGGTTATATGTTCGATTGGTGAATCGTAGCATTGTTGTGGTATGATTGTGTGACAAGGATGTTAGTATTATGGTTGTGTGGAGGTTGTTTAATTGATGTTGTGTCGTGGAACTTGTATTCTTGATTGTGTTGTTGCCTCGTTTCCATGGTGATGGTTCGAGTGTGTGTAGCTAATTCCTATGATGGGGGATTAGGGGAGTGTTACCTACGGTGATGGTAACGATCCTGTTGTGTTTTGGGTTCAAGAGTGAACCTGTGAGTTGTGTTTTGTGTATTCCTTGAGTTGTGAGTTGGTCGTCAAGTGCATTGTATGGGCTTTGCATCTTGTCGTGGTTGTTGTCGTCGTTGTCGTGTCGTGTTGTTGTATCTGCTGTTAGCAAGGTGGTTTGTCAGTTTGTGTTATCCGTGGTGTGCCTTTTGTTGGCATGATAGTGGGTTGGTCGGATACTAGAGCCGTATCCGGGGTTGTTCGTGCTTAGTATATTTTCGAGGACGAAAATGTCTAAGTGGGGGAGAGTTGTAACGCCCCGATTTTGTCTTATTTATTTAGTCAAGTCGATTTAATTATTTTTATTATTATATTATTTTATTCTTGACTTTTATTTGAGAATATATTATTTTTCATCGTGATTATGTTTTATCGCGTTTTGAGAGCGTTTGCGAGATATTTGAGTGTAAGGGTATTTTGGTCTTTTTGGGTGGCTAGATATTTGTTTTATTAAAATAGAAAGTTAGAGGTGAGAAAGAGGGAAAAACAGAATTTTGAGAGAAAAAGAGAAGAAGAAGGAAAAGAGAAAGAAAAGAAGAAAAAGGGAGAAAACTTGGAGAGAAAGAAATTGATTCAACCGACTTTTCAAACACGATTTAATCGGGTAAAGGTGTGAAATATTGTTATTATAACTTTGTGTATGATTATGTATGTGTTTTGTGTGAATGTTTTGGTTGGTTTTCCATATGTTTCCGTTTATGTCGTATTGGACGAAATCGATAGAAACCGATGTTTCTACGGTCGGAAAGTTGTATAAATACATGTGTTGGTTGGTTATATGTATGTGAGCTGCTGTTTGAAGTTTCATGAAGTTTGGTTATGTTTCGGTTAGTTTTCGGTATGTTTCCGTTGTTGTTTCCGTTTAGGTCGAATTATAGGAAATTGATAGAAAACGATGTTTTCACGGTTAGAATTCGAAATAAATTACGTAGTTGTATCGAGGAAGGTTAGGTCGTCGTATAGCGTGCTTTTTATTCGATTTGGTGAAGTTTAAAAATTCTGGTTTTTGAAAGGTTGAAATTTAATCGAAAAATCGAACGTCGTAGAAATTTCGTTTATGTGTTCTAAATTGTTCTTATGTATTTGGTGGTTGGGAGTATATGTTTGTTTTGGTGAAAATGTTCGATTTAGTCGAGTTTCCGGGCATTTTGGAAATGGGACAGCAAAGGTGTATTTTGAGAAAATCTGGTTTTTGAGGAAAAACAGAGCATGAATCGATTCATAACAGCTATGTATCGATACGAAATGGTTTATGTATCGATACATAACCCTTATGTATCGATACATACTGTGAAAATTGGGAAAAATAGCATTTTCACTACAGCATGTGTCGACACATGCGAGTTATGAATCGATACATGAGGTCTTTATGTATCGATACATAAAGCCTATGTATCGATACATACTGTGCTGAAACAGAAAATCTGGTTTGTCGGGGAAACTTCGGAAATTCATATCTCTTGAACCGTAAATCGGTTTTGATCCCCGTTCGAAGCGTTGGGAAGCTAACGAGATGTTCTTTCTAGGAAAAATAGTTTTGGGGTCTGAACTTGGTCCAATCGGTACATTTTTTACGAACCGTTTCGTAGTGTCGGGCGTCCGGTTTATGTTTTTGCGTTAGTTTGAAATATTCATAACTTGTTCGTTGTTTATCGGATTTGAGAGTTCTTTATATCGAATTGAAGGTATTGATATGTACTAATTGATGGTGATAAGAAATTATATTTTTAGCCGACTTTTGGCCGACTTTTCCGACTGTTTGTGAATAGTGATTTTGTAGAAAATGTTAAGTATGTTAATTATGAATTATATGAATGTGTTGTGGATATGTTTGTAGAGCGAACCCTTGATTTGAGAATGCTTTGTGAATTGTGGATCTTGAGTGAATGTATGCATTATTTGAATTAAGTGATAATGCATGTTAAATGTGAATATGTGATGATTGTTGTGGTTGTTGATTTGTGGCCTAAGGGCAAGAATATGCAATGTGTGGTATTTGATTATATATATGCATGATTATGGTTGCATATATGTGTGAAGATGCATGTGATGTGTGTGAGTATACAATGTTAATGTCATGAGTCATTGTATGCCAAACATCATGAAATGCATTGTTTAAATTAAATGTAAATGCATGTTAATTGTGAAAGAGTTCGTTGCCGTTTGGGTGGTAAAGCGATGCTCGTTGCCGTTTGGTGTAATTAATGTGAATTGGTGTGAATGCATATGATAATATGCTTGTTGTTGTGATTTGTGGTTAATGATGAATGCATTGTTTGAATTGATTTTCAATGCATGATTATTGATGTTGAAATGGTTCACATGGTTGTGAATATGTATGCATGTCAAGAGTGTCATGAGTCATGTTGTATGTGAAGCATCATGATGTGCATTCTTGCATTGTGGGGTTCTAAGATGAACCCGTTGTAACGTCGTAAGCCTTTTGAGAGGTGGGAGCGATGATTATAAACGATCGTGAGCCTTATACAAAGAGGACCGAAAGCGATCGGATTGTGAGCCTTATACAAAGAGGACCGAAAGCAATCCATAAACATTGTAAGCCTTTTTAGAGGTGGTAGCAATGGGTGAACATCGTATGCCCGACGGGGAGTTACACTAAGTAACGAGCGATGGTTCCAATAAGTTCTTCAATTGAACTTGAGATGAAATGAGTCGGTACCGCATTGCATCTGCATAGAGTCGAGAGTCGGTCTCTATGAGTTGCATTTGTCATCATTGTAGTTGTGCATTGATGAATGAACATATATATATGTATATGTTGATGTGGAATGAACAGAATCGTGCAGGTGTGCATTGGAAGATAAACATAATATGTATGTTTATGTGAAATGATGATAATTGTATGTTTGTAATGATGCATCGGTGAATGAACATGAATATATGTGTTTATGTTAAATGCATCGATATGTATTAGGGATACATGTATTTGAGCATGAATGGTTATGCCTATGATATTTGATGTGTTAAATTACGGATTGTTATGCCGTGTAAATGACTTATGGAATATATTGATGTTATGTGTATAGATACGTGCATCGTGATAAGTCGTGGTGAGAATGTGGTATATGTGTATTATACGTTGATGTCTATATAATTATATGCAACGTTATTATGATAATATTTCTCACCCTTCTGCTGGAATATGCTTTTTATGGCATAGTGCAGATTGTCAGCTTTAGAGGCGTGGAGGCTTTTGTGAAGATTAGTCCTCCGTTCCGTTGTCGGTCTTGGTGTCTGCTCTGATACGTAGCACGGGAGTCGGGGAACGATTATGTTTATATGTATATAATTGTTGAATATATTTGGTAGTACTTTTGTATATAGTAGAGGTTCTAAAACAGTTTATTTTGTAAAACAAGTCGGTTATGGATCTTTCCGCTTTATTCCATAATTGACCATCCTTTTGTAAGGAAAAGTTTCCCTTTGTGTTATGTATCAAAAATGTTGAGCAGGGATTGTATTTTGTTCATTTAAGTGTGACATCCCTGTTTCCTGTCGGAAAAAAATAAATTTTTAGTTACTCTGATTTTATTAAGTGTTATTTATTCGCGATGGGAATTGGGGTGTTACAGTCGCCACCGAACTTTATTTATCCCAAAAGAGGGAAAGGAAAATATCGAGAAAACCTTTAAGGGAGAAAAAGAACATGGTCGTCGCAACCACATTTCGGGTTCGGGAGTTGGTTACGTGAGGGGAAGGTACGCGCACCCCCTCACGTCCGTTGTATTCAACGGGAACCTCTTGATTTGAATCACGATGCTCGTTAGCTAAGCTTGTTTGTTTTCTTCTAAAAAATAAATGCAAAACGGTAAGATAAAAGGAAACAATGCTAAGGGGAAAATGGGTGGTTTTAGGATAGAGTGCTCGTCTAGGATTGACGCCCTTGTGCCTACCTATGGTCATTCGGACGAGAATGAGACTACGGAGTTTGATGAAAAAAAAGGAAGTGTGGAAAAGGTAGAAAAAGAAAAAGTGTGGAAACGGGGGAAAAAGAAAAAGTGTGCTCGCCAAGATCATCACAATCTTGTGCCTACGTATCTTTACTCGGACGAGAATAAAGAATCAGAGCAGTCGTAGTTCGTGGTACGCCCACTAAAAAGAGGAGAGTTGAAGTGTTTTAGAGGCGTCAATTGCTCACACACGAGTAAGAGAACCCGTACCTAAACAACCGAAGAGAGATCAAAGACTTGAACCCCTATTTTTCACCTTGAAAAGTGTTTCGATAGTTGTTAGTCGTTTTGAAGTTTATTTATGAAAATCCATTTGACGTTGGATCAAGAGTTTATTTGTGTGCGCTTGGGTTAGTTTGAAATGAGTTTTGATTAGAGGTTAATTTTGAAAATGGGCTCGACAACGAGTCGAGAGTTTGGTTGAAAAGAGATTTGTTTTGAAAATGGCTCGACGACGAATCGAGGGTTTGTTTGAAAATTTGTGAGAATCGATCCTAGTCCCTAGGGGTGCTCCTAGTAACGAAACCACGATGAGGTGCAAGAGGTTGATGGTGAATGCTAATGATCAATCGACTTACAGGGGTGTTTTGAAAATGGGCTCGACGACGAATCAAGAATTAGTTTGAAAATGGTTTTGACTATGCTAGTCCCTAGGGGTGCTCCTAGTAAACAAACCACAATCAAAGAAACACGAATGCGTACATCAGAATGAGAGCGGGGTATATGTAAAGTACAAAAGATGACATAAAATAAAAGGTCTCATTGTAAGGTAGCCCAAGAGGAAGCCGTGTGTGTGCGGAGTGTCCTAAACTAAGCTTTGAGCAAGAGTCGGACAAAAGCTCCATTGTTTAGGGTTTCTGTACAAAGTCCAAGTTTCGTTGCTCAGAGAAGTAACCAACAGTTCACCAATTAATCTTTTATTGTTTTGATCGTTTTATTGTGTTTTGATTAAGGTATGAACAAGGAAATAGGAAGAGGGTTAGATGAACAAGTATGAATATGATATGAACAAATGTATAATATGATCAAGAATAGTAAATGAACAATAAAATCAGAATATATTGACTGAAATTAAAGTTAGTGGTTGGTTGATTAGTTGTTAGAGCAAATGATCCACGATGGTTAAAACCATCCTTGGGCTTGCAAACATAGGTTTGGGCCACGAAGAATCATTTTCCGATACGGGACATGTAGCGTAAAACCATCGTAGCATGATATATAACGAAGATCATATTATAGGAGGATGCGCAATTGATCTTTGTGCTAAAACACGATGGAGAAATGATATTGAGGATCATTTCTCCAATGAAATCGTGCCACACGAAAAGAAAAACTGACGATCTCGTCTTAATAAAAAACTTGCGTTAATTAATCGAAGGTAACCTATCACGATCCCAAAGTATAGAAAATGATCTCGATGATCAATCTCTACAGATTAGAAATAATGAAGGTTAACAACCTTGATAATACCATTCGTGAATAGAAAGACTTCATCAATCGAAAATGAAAAGAAAATAAAAGAAGAAGATGAAATGAAATAGAAATCGAAATAAAATCAAATGGTTTCGTCTTAATCAAGATTTTAAATCGATAAATCAATAATATTTGATTTTTGACTTTCATTGACCAATAAAAAAAATGGTCTTATATTGATCACGATTTAGTCGATTTGATTAAATCAACCAAATCATGATTTTTTGTTATATCATCGACCCAAAAATAAATCAAAAATAAAAACGAAAAGACAAAGCAACATGGAATAATGACTAAGTAACATATTAAACCAAGAGAAGATTTGAAGTAAACAAAATAAGTATATTAAAACTAGAAATAAAAGAAAGGAATGAATAAAAAAACATTAAAAAGCAATGGAGGGGAGGCGCAACTCTAGGGTGTGTGAACATGGGGATTGGACCGTGAAAGCAACATGGGCTATAGCCCATCGTTCCAAAAGATAACCACAACCCTACCTTTTTGAAAGAAAAAAAACCAAACCTAACAACCCTATTCATTTTCACGGGGCATAATCAAAAAGGCCAAATGAAAACTCTCAGCCTTTGCTTTTTCAAAACAAGTTAAAAAACTCAATCCTCCTACAGATGCGAACAGAAGAAATGACACAGAGAGCTCATCAACGAGAGAGAAAAAAGAAAGAAGAAAAAGGCGACCTTCAAACCCATTCGCGTCTCAATCCTTATCGGTTATTGCTTCGATTCTCTGCAACACTTTAATCTTTCGTGAATGATTTGCTTCGCGTTTGAGGTCTGTGCTTCGGTTTCGCTCAATCAAGCTCGGTTTTGTTCTCGTCTGGTTATCGCACGATTCGTCAGGTTTGTGAATTTGTTTGAGATTTGGTTTCGTTTTAGATTTGTGGTTTGATTTATGTTTCTTCTATCCTCTTCTCACTCATTTTCTTGTTCTGTTTTTGATTGGTTATTGTTGTTTGTGAGGTTTGGGTTGACGATAAAGATGGAGGGTTGAAGGTTTAAGAATGGAGGTTTGAAGTTGGTGAAGAGAATGAATTGAAGGTTTCGATTATGGTTGAGGGATTTGGGAAGAATTCTGACAGAGTATCTTTGGCTTTTTTGGAGCTTCCGCAATAGAATGAGAGAGGTCTTTATTTATAGAATGATTGAAGGGGTAAAAAGAATGTGAGCTGGAAATTGGTGAGGGTGTGTTGCGTTTTGTGAAGGTTTTTGTTTGCAGTTCGTGTTTTTGTGCGTGATGCGGGGGAGTATTTTGGTGGGGTCCTTTGTTGTGGTTGTGTTGATTTTGTGTCTCGTTTCACATTGTCGTGTGGGGTCAGCTGAAGCTTTAGGAATTCTCTTTGGAATTGGTCACGTGGGGTCATTTTGGAAAGCAAGAGGTTTTGCAGGTTGCTGTGTAGGGCTGGTTTGGAAAGATTATGTATGTGGTCTATGTTGTTGTGGAGTGGTGAATCGAAATGGTTATGTAAGGCTGCAGGTGATTTTGGTTTTGGATGAAATGGTGTGGGCCATGGTTAAATGTAGGGTTGGTAAAAAAATCCATGAATCGAACTGAACCGCCGAACTTGACCGAACTGGAGTTAAAATAACTGAACCATTATATTTGGTTAGTGAATTGAACCTGTATTTTACTAATGGTTCTATAACCGAACCAATAAGCAATGAATCAAACTCAAACTAATTCCGAACTAAACCGTGGTTAATAAACTAAAAACTATAGAACTGTCTAAACCAAATTCCAATTAAATTACATAAATACATAAAGCCAACTATCACAAACAGAATATAGGAACTTAAATCCTATAACCTATAACATCATTGAATGAGAAGCTTGATGTATTGGAGCATCGTATGAAATTATTTAAAGTTCAAATTCTTCAGTAAATCCTTCTGTTTTGCAACCTAATGTGTATAATGAATCATGTAATCCACCTATCTAGTAAGATCTCTTTACCACACTTATATAATGTATTTAAATATATAATGTATAATTTAAATGGAGTATTCTAAATCAAAAGTTTATGTTTGATTAGTGTAATCATGCTTCATTTGTTTAAATTTAGTTTTTGATGTGTAATTTATTGGGTTACGAATTTAAAATAGTTTTTATAAAAAAAAGCATAAATATGTATATCAATTTGGTTTTGTTAACAATTCTAATGGTTTGATACGGTTCGGAATTTCGAACCGGTATACCAAACCAAAAATTTTGGTTTAGTCTGGTTCTAAACAAATTGGAACGGTTTAGTTCGGTTCGGATAACCTTTTATTATGGTTCGGTTCAGTTTTCATTCAGAACTATACCATGAACAACTCTAGTTAAATGGTTGTTGATGAATGTGTTGCGAGGTTGTGATGGTCTTCAGCAGGTAGTGTCATGGCGTGGTAGTATGTAGTTTGGAAATGTAGTGGTTTCAATTGTGAATTACTCTTTTGCTTTTGTGCAGGATGTGGACCATGGAGTTAGTTTTATTGTTTGGCAGGTACAAAAGTGGTTGTACGCAGGAATGAATGGCACATCAAGCTCTTTGAAAATGCTTTTTGTGTGGTCTGTCTCATGTATTGACAAGGTAGTGGCATAGGCTGGTGGGTATGTGCGTGACGGTTGTTTGGGTTGCAACCTATAAATTTCTCACGGTTTGACAAATTATAGTACATGCTGGCGCGTGAGACTTTGACTCTAATATTGAATGTGTGCATACTATAAATGCACTTATTTCCCTTGTTTTTTTGTAATATAAAATTCTTGGAATCATGGGTTTTACAATTGATATGGGCTTTTAATTCCATAAACTTGTCTTCTTTTTTTTTGTGTGATAATTTGTAATTGGCTTTGATTGTAGTGTATGATGGGCCTATTATTTTGGAGAGTTCTCATGAGCATGGATTATGATAAAGTTGAAATGATAATGATTTTTTTGAAAAGTGAATTAAAGAATGGATTTGGATATATAAAATGGATAGGATAGTGGATAGTTTGGCTTATAATATGGGTATTTGAATGGAATTTGGAAATGGTTTAAAAATAATGGTTAAGAAAAAATGGATGATGATTATGAATTGCCCTTCCATTGATTTTTCAACAAAACATTTGCAATAAGCCTCTTGGACCTCTGATTAGCATTAGCACGACTTTGAACTTGTCTGACATGGGTTTCAATACATCGCACAACACCCTAATTGGAAATAGAATGGCCTTGGTGATTCTCAATCATGATGCATTAGGAATTCGACACAGCTTGATAACTTGAAAATGAAGCACACTTCTTGTTTGACCAAGATTATACCAAACTTCCACTTGAACTGAAACATCACTGCACACACACTTGACCTGATAGCCTTAACTGAAACTTGATTTAATTCAATCCAACCTCATGCTAAAAGTAACATATTTTTTGGATTTTCTGAATATAGTTAGTGGATGGATGTACAGATGAAGGTTATACACAGGTAGGACAAATTTGGGGCATGACAGCGGTATTAAAAAAAAACAAATTAATTTTATTAGTATTATGGTGTGGAATAGGAAATATAGTGAGGTGGTGATAAAGATCGTCATAAAAGCTCTGTGACACAACCGCAAGAATCTTTGGTGGGCGAAGAAGGGGTCTACATGTAAAGTTAGGACTTCAATGTTCAAGTTAGTGGTCACACTGGTGTAACTTACAACAATGAATAAAATTGTGTTTGTTATGGCGTGTAACTAAGCCTATATATGGTGAGTGGTTAAAACCGCTCTTGGAAGGCATGACGTGGATTTTGGGAGACTATTGGATTGGATTAGATGATAGTGTGGCTTGAATCTGGTGTGCGGTCTTATGGTGGGAGTCCACATGTTCGCCAATTTTGAATGAGAGTATTTAAGATTGGGCCATTTGTATTGGATGGGTATTGTTGGATCATAATATTCCAATAATTATTATGTTGACATATATATTTTAATTATATTAGTTATTTATCAAAATTAAGAGCCTTAATTGATTAAGTTGTCGAATAAATTTAAAAAACTAATTAGATTTTTTTAGTAATTAATTAATTAATTAGATATGTGATCAAATATGCGTGGATGTCAAGATGACCCATTTGAGAATAATGGAATCCCTAATTTGTCATCACGCTATATATAGACTATGGTCTCCAATATAGCGTGCACAACTAAATTATCTTTTCTCCCCATCTGAAGAGAATTAAGGCATTAGTGTAGCACGAATTTTTGCATGGTTGCGAAGCACTATCGCTTTGGGGTACTACAGTTCAATTCATTTTTTATCCTATTGAAGCTGATTAAGGAAGGGAAATAGATGTCTCCAATTAACCCTGCTTGCATACTGAGTGTAAACAGGTGACTGTTGGTTTACAGATGCTATTAAGATTGTGGGTCTCTCTTAGGTTATTTTGTTAAGAACACAGTGTCTGGACTATTTGTGAGGCTTTTGGTAATGTGTTTAGATTTGATGTGTTTGGGTTGATTTGATGGAGATATTGGATTTGGGGGTTTTGATTAGTGTGCTCGCTAAGATTTTTTTCAATCTTATGCCTACGTATTCCCGTTTAACGAAACAGGGAAATCAGAGCGATCGTAGTTCCTCCTATTCTATGGGAGGAAAAAGGTTGTTTTGGTGTCTTGTTCAAAGCCCAAGACATGAAGCTAAAGGTGGTTCGTATCTTGTTTAACGCCCAAGATGTGAAGCTAAAGGGTTTGGATGAGAGAGAATTTGTCATCTCTAAAGAGGAGTTGTTGATGTTTGTATGCTGTGAGCAAGGCACAAGTTTGATGCTAAAAGGTTGATTGACTCAACCGAGTTTTCCTTTATACAAAGCCTAAGAGGAGGCGATTGACCCAACAAGAGGGTGTCTTTTATTTGTTGTTTCGTATGAAGCCCGAGATAGAGGCTAAAAGGATTGACTCAACAAGAGAGTCTTTTTATCTGTCTTATACGAAGCCCAAGATTGAGGCTAAAAAGAGAGTTGACTCTTTTGGGGATATCATTATACAAAGCCTAAGAGGAGGCTAAAAAGGTTTGACTCAACAAGAGAGTCTTTTATACTCAACAAGAGAGTGATTTGATGTCTCGTACGAAGCCCGAGATAGAGGCTAAAAGGGAAACGACTCAACAAGAGAGTCTTTTATACTCAACAAGAGAGTGTTTTGTTGTCTTGTACGAAGCCCGAGATAGAGGCTAAAAGGGAAGTGACTCAACAAGACAGTCATTTATACTCAACAAGAGAGTGTTTTAGTATCTCGTACGAATCCCGAGATAGAGGCTAAAAGTTTAAATCAACAAGAGAGTCCTTTATACTCAACAAGAGAGTCTGAAAAGGTTAGCTCCATTGGGGAGAATCATTGTACAAAGCCCAAGAGAAGGCTATCTTTCCGCCGTGGATTCTGGAGATCCTGAAGCGAGTTCAAGTGTGGGGAACTCTCATGAGAGAGACCGGGTTTCTGCCTATGTTTGAAGGGAACTTGAGAATGTCTTTGAGACTCAAGGGTCTTAGACTGTCCAAGTCTAGAGTTTTATCTTTTGTACTATGCCCAAGAGGAGGCACGGGTATTAAGGGATGAGTATCAACCCTACAACGGCCGGAGTTTTGACGCTGGAAAAACTACTCTAGCAAAGGATGACTAAGTTCTGTCTTATACCTTTAAGAGGTCGTCAAGGTCCTTGTATTAAGCCCAAGAGAAGGCATGAGAACTTCTAAGAAGCCAAAGGGTCCTTGTACGACGCCCAAGAGGAGGCGGGGATGCTTTTAGGAAGCCTGTGGGTCCCCAAACCAAGAGAAGTTCAAGACATGCTATTCACAGAGAATAGATCAAGCCAGGAAAGTTCGAGAATTTGGAAGAAACTCAAGAGATGTTATTCACGGAGAATAGATCAACTCTGGGGAGTAGAGTTTCTTTGACAATTTCTAAGAGTGACAGTCTGAGAAAGGGTTCACTGAGAATGCTGTCTTTCACGTCTCCATATTGTTTAACCCCAAGAGGAGGGAAGACTGTATCTGGTAATCCTATGGGGGATCTAGTTTTGACTGCATTTAAGAGTGACCAACAAGGCTTTACCTAGTGCTAGACGTAGTTGCCGGGGAAAACTCTAAATAACTATACTAGTATTATACAGTGGATATTTGACAAGTATATAAAAAGGATGTGAAAGAAAACTTACAGTGAAGCATCCCCACAATACAGTTATATACATATGAAAGCGATAAATGAAAGCGGATAAATACTGACTCGTTGTAGAGCTTCCATGTTGTTTTGTTAGTTGTTCAACAAAGAAAACTTTGATAACAATATTATATTTAAAATCAAAGGAGAAAGTGCTTTGAAAAGTTTGTTGGGGCTTACAGCTCAAGGACAGGCCCAAGTTTTAACGATGATCGTACCGCTGTTTTGAAAACTGTACAGAGGGACTTATACAATATGTGAAGCCCAAAATTGTTTTTATGTACAAGGGAGTTGAGTCTTACACTCTATTAGAGGCCCAAGATTGTTTTTGTAGCAGTGATGGGGCTTACAGCTCAAGGAGAGGCCCAGGGTTTTTTGAACTGGCGATCGTGCCGAGGTTTTTTTCTTTTAACACAGGGGGACTTATACAATGTGTGAGGCCAAAAAAAAGGTTTTGGTTAAAAGGGGATTGGGTCTTACACTCTATTAGAGGCCCAAGATTATTTGTTTGAAAATGGCGATCGCGCCAAGATTTTGTATTGTGTCGGGACTTATACAATATCTGAGGCCCAAAATGGGTTTTGTACAAAAAGGAATGGGACTTACACTCTATTAGAGGCCCAAAGTGTTTGAAAAAAGTTTGATGAGGGTTGAATTAATCAAAACCCTAATTTGTTTTCAAAAATATATTTTAATTGAATAAAAATTCAATTAGAATGATCAAAATTGTTAAACATGTGTGAAAAACAAATTGTGATCTTGTATTAATGTTTAAAAAATCATGTTTATATCCACAAAATGATTGGAAATCAGTTAAGTTTGGAAAATCAAGGGAGACAAAATATTTCAAATGTTAAAAACAAATAAAACATTAATTCTTTGCAAAAATATCAAATATATAAAATAGATAAAAATTTTGGGATTTTTTTATAAAATAAAATATTTTAACATTTTTGTGAATTATTAAAAAAGGAATCAACTCAAAATCATTAAAACCCAGAGAGAAATTAATTTTTGAATCAATTAAATAAAATCACAAAAATTCAAATATTCAAATATTTGAAAAAGGGCGCCAAGAACATCTTGGTCTTGCCCGCGTGCTCTGTTTTGCCCAGATTTGCGTTTTCTCATCAATCTCACTGAATACTTGATGAAATCACACAATCCACATATCAATCTACTCGTTTTCACCTCACGATCATGTCTATGGTCTTCAATTTTATTTATTTTAAGCATGGAATAAGAAATTAAAGAGAAACCTCAAGAACCCTAAAATTTGCATGAAGGTTCAAAAATTCCATACACGATTCAAACAAAGCAATTGATTGAGGGAAAACACTCTATGCATGATTATGAACATATGGCCAAATTATTGTGCAGCAAAAAATGCATGGATCATAGAGTTAGAAGAGCTCGTGCTCACCTCTTGCAGCTGGTGATCGTGTTTTGGGTTAGGGGTGTTACAGCTAGGTTCCAATGATGTGGATAGCTTCCCTAGGTGCTAAGTGATGTGCCTGAGTGCTTGGAATGGTTTGAAACAAGCTGGAACTGAAGATGGTATCCCAACTGCAACTTGGTTAAAACCTTGAGCAGTTGGCTGGTGATTATGAGAAATCAGTGTTCCATATGTTATTTAAGTGTTTGGATCACTTTTATATGATGTTTATGAGGTGTGTGTGTGATTGGTTTGGTTGGAATTGCTCTCAAACTCAAAACCCGGTAGTGACTTGCCTTAGAAGGCAAAATTGGAAGTGAGAAGGAGATTTTGAGGAAAGCATCTGTTTGATGGTTTTGGTGTACTCAAACTGATCACAAATAAGCTCTATTTATAGTAGAGCAAGTTTTTTTTTGCTGTAATAGTGAATGGCAACTGCTGCAGAGGTTTGACCAATGTTGATCAATGGGAATCCAAGTCTCCTCTAGCCATTGACTAGAGGTTAGAGCACAGGCTGTTGGTTCCCTTGGTCTTGGATATGTCTTGACTAAATTCAGTTGGAAATGGCTCAGTCTATGTCACCTTGGTGCATCCATTGAATGTCCAAAACAAAATTGGAGTCTTGTCCCCTCTTTAGGGATTTCTAGGTTTGGCATGCTATTTTTAGTTCCAAGGACTTGGGAGGCTTATGGATCAGTGTTTATCCCTCCTTGGTCCCCCCCTGAGGTGTTCAGATGGATAAACTTGTTTGTCATTTGTAAAATTTGCTCAAATCGAGCAAGATGCACAAATCTGCCTTGCCATGACAGTTTGCAGCAAGGCATATTGCCATTGTCATATCTCATGGCTCAAGTGGATTTTCATGGAGTTCTTGGCCATTTTGGAAAGCTCTCATATGATACAATATATGTGTGATCATAGTTTGTTTTGATACCTTTTGGATCCAGGTGAAAAATGCCCCTATATTTGGAAAAAAGTGAAGGCAGATTCTGACTTAGTGAAAATTTCACTAAGTGTTGGAAAAAAGTTACATTTTCACTTTTTGTGATTTTGGTCATTCCATAACTTGAAATCCATGAGGAATTGGAATAAGGTGTAGTTGAAGCTTTTGTAGTATGCCATGAGAGCTACAAATCCATCTTTGGATCAGCCCAAATGGTTGCTTGGATCACAAGTTATGAACCTTGGAAGTTGGTACCCTAGCCACTTTGTTCCATAACTTAGAAAATTTCTAAGTTTTTTATGGTTACCCCTTTTACAAGTTATCCCACTTTTCTTGATTTTTCTTGATGAATGATGATTCCAATCACACATTAACATAATTTTAGGGTTAGGGAACCATAATTGAACAAAAAATCAAAAAGTCAAACTTTGACTTTTGGGCACAATTGACTTTTTATCAGATGAATTCCAAACTGTGCGATCCTTTATGAAATCAAGTTCTTGACCTAAATAAAACTTGATGGATTGATTTCATAGGTGTTATAGGGTGGATTGAATCATGTCCCAAGGTTTGGGAGCATGCCTGGGTCAAAAGTCAAAGGCACAGTTGACTTTTCCCGCGAAACCCTAATTGTGGTTCTGATGAATTTGAAACTTGTTGATCAAGCTTCTTGGATCAATCCATTGTTGCAAATGGATTAATGTAGTGTATTAGAGACCCTCAAATCATGTCTTGAGGGGCTCATGTTTTGGCCCAAAAGTCAACTTAGGGTGAATTAAGTCAAGAAACCCTAATTCTTGATTTTTTTATGAATGCATCCCCTGAGGCTAAATTAACTTGATGATTAGGTTTATGAGGTCCCATGGAGTATCTTAGGTTATGCTTTAAAGCATTGGCTCATGCCCAGAGGAAATTTTCCATCTGGAGGCCCTGGTCAACCAAACCCTAATTTGGTGACACTGACGATCTTGAGGCTTGATCCACTTAGAATGCTGCAACCTTGTGCTTTGATTCTTGCTGTGTGAGTCCTCTTTATACATTGTGGATGTTTGAGGGGTTAGACAAGTTGAAGATCATGTCAATTCTTGATTGACCCTTTGTCTAAGAACTCTGAGAGGGCTTGAAACCCTAATTATTATTTGTAGTGAATGCTCACCCATCTTTGGGGAGACTGATGAGGCATAATGATTCATCCATGTTGTGGTGATGATTTGACCAATGATGGGAAATCTTAGTGGTCAAAATTTGGGGTATGACAGATGCCCCTATTTAATCTTCTTGGACCCGAAGGTGTGAATGGCGAAGGTATTCGGGCATTCGGGGTGCAAGAGGATTAAATATCGGAATACCCGAAATTTTTATGGTGGTTAGAAATGGTAGTTCACGCATCCTTCTTCTTTTGCTAAGCAATGATGCTTAGAAAAGGTAAACTTCCCCTCGATCCTGGTCTTCAGTTAAGGAACCGGTCTCAGTTTTCTTTTGAAATAAACTTCCCCTCGATCCTGGTTTCCTACCAAGGAACTGGTCTAAGTTCTGATATAAACTTCCCCGCGATCCTGGTTTCCTACCAAGGAATTGGTCTCAGTTTCTGATGTAAACTTCCCCGCGATCCTGGTTTCCTACCAAGGAACTGGTCTCAATTTCTGAAATAAATTTCCCCGCGATCCTGGTTTCCTACCAAGGAACTAGTCTCAGTTTCTGATGTAAACTTCCCCGCGATCCTGGTTTCCTACCAAGGAACTGGTCTAAGTTTCTGAAATAAACTTCCCCGCGATCCTGGTTTCCTACCAAGGAACTAGTCTAAGTTTCTGAAATAAACTTCCCCGCGATCCTGGTTTCCTACCAAGGAACTGGTCTCAGTTTCTGATGTAAACTTCCCCTCGATCCTGGTTTCCTACCAAGGAACTGGTCTCAGTTTCTAATGTAAACTTCCCCGCGATCCTGGTTTCCTACCAAGGATCTGGTCTTAGTTTCTTTTGTCAATAAACTTCCTTGACAAGGGACGCTATGTGTAGCGGTTTTCCTCAAACTTCTCGCCGAATTTTTCTGGGGAGATGCCATTTGATAGAAAATTTTTTATGTCAGAGTTGCTGGGGAACCCAGTCATCTGAGTTGTAGAGGTGTACAAACTTCTCTGTTGGAGACACCATTTGCCGACTCTATCGGGGAAAACGAGTCTCTTGAGAGACTGTTTTCGCTTGGGGTATTACATCATACTTTTCTCGGGGATCTTCTCGGAGAAATGCCATATGATGTGATCCAATTTTGAGGTGCTGATGACCTTTTCGTCAGCGGATTTTTCTGAGAAAACTGTTGTATTATCGAATCTCTGATTAAGAGGCTTTCTCTGGGGATTTTCCTTAATCCGGGAAAGCGAAAATATCATCTTCAATGGAGAAGAGTGACATTTGTCGAACGTTTTCTGGTATTTCAGAGGTTCAAGTAATATCAAAGTGGCCGAGGACCAACTCTAATCCAGAAATAAATTGAAGGAGTGAGATAGTTTAGATGGTTCATTTCCTGACGAGGAAAGAACTGACAACTCGATTGAGAGGACTGTTACCACTTGGGGATATGACTGACCAAAGTGATGGTGATGCAATATGAATGTGAATGTGAATCAATAATGCATGATGTATGTATGTTTATGCTGACAAAACTGACGCGATATACAGACTAGTAGATGAACACGACTGGATACTCGGCCACTGCAGGAGACGAAGAAGTATCACTTGTTCACGATAGTAATTCTGCCTTGCTCAGGAGAAGTAGTCCCTGCGGGGAACAACCGTTGGTCGGGCTTAGGAGGCAAGAGCTCTGTCGGGGGTGTCAGATGGGAAAATCACATCTGATGCAGTTGATCCTTCATTCAGATGCTTTGGTTTAGAAGGAGTACTTTGATTCTGCACTTTGAAGCTCGAACACCTTTGGAGAAGCAATCGATGTTCTTTCGATGTTCAACAGTCAAAAGAAATTGCCATCTTTATTTTAAAAGCAGAAAAGTTTTTTACAAGTAAATTCATTTTTGTTTTATTTCAAGAATCACTGATCATGTTAAAATGTCGTTCTGTAAAGTTAAAACAAATAGGAATTACAAACAAAAGCACTAGGGCTCAAATTTTATTGATAGGATGGAAATCAGCCAAACGCGTGATTCCATGGAGTATTTACAAAGTTTAGAAAATGGTAATTTAAGGGAAGAGGGCTACTTTAAAACATGACGACCACTATCCTTCTACCAACTTTGAATTCTGGGCTTCCTGAGCCTCTGTCGAAGATGACCCTGACTGGAGTTTTCTTTCGATGAATGGTGTAACTGTTGTTGAGGGATTTGCTCCTGTTGAACATAGTTACTTGCCATTATCCCTAATTTTTTCCTGGATTGTACTTTGGGATTTCCAATCCACCGAGATGATTTTTGATCATGTCTCTAATTTTTGCCTGAACCGCCCTTTCGGGTTTTCAATCCACCGTGACGTTTTTTTTTTAGTTTAGGCGAAGTATTTCTTGACTACGTCAACATTTGTGGGGTAGGCAAATTCCTCTCCATCCATGGTTGCAAGTCTCAAGGCACCGCCTGAGAAAGATTTCTTGACCACATAGGGGCCGTCATAGTTCGGAGTCCATTTACCCCGAGAATCAGCGAGAAATGATTGTATCTTTTTTAGCACAAGGTCTCTTTTCCTGAAGATGCGAGGTCGAACCTTTTTGTCGAATGCCTTCTTCATTCTTTGCTGATACAACTGGCTGTGGCATAGTGCCGTTATTCATTTTTCTTCGAACAGATTCAGTTCGTCGTGCCGACTTTGACACCGTTCAGCTTCTATAAGCTTAGCTTCCATCAATACCCTAATTGATGGGATCTCTACTTCGATGGGGAGCACTGCTTCCATGCCATATACTAGAGAGAAAGGGGTTGCCCCTGTTGAAGTGCGGACACATGTGCGATAACCGTGAAGAGTAAAGGGTGGCATCTCGTGCCAGTCTTTGTAGGTTACGACCATCTTTTGAATGATCTTCTTGATGTTCTTGTTAGCCGCTTCTACCGTGCCGTTCATCTTGGTTCGGTAGGGAGATGAGTTATGGTGTTCGATCTTGAATTCAGCGCACAACTCTTCCATCATCTTGTTGTTCAAGTTAGATCCATTATCCGTAATGATCTGGCCTGGAACACCATAACGGTAGATGATATTATTTTTGATAAATCAGACCACCACTTGTCGGGTTACATTGGCGTATGATGCTGCTTCGACCCACTTGGTGAAGTAATCAATTGCTACCAGGATGAACCGATGTCCGTTCGAAGCTTTAGGTTCAACCATGCCGATCATGTCGATTCCCCATATGAAAAAAGGCCATGGGGAAGAGAGAACTTTGAGATGTGTTGGCGGTACATGGATTTTGTTGAAGTATATCTGACACTTGTGACACCTCCTCATGTACTTGTAGCAGTCGGATTCCATGGTCAACCAGTAGTACCCTGCTCTCAGAATTTTTCTCGCTATTATGTGTCCATTGGCATGAGTGCCAAAGGATCCTTCATGAATTTATTTTATCAGTATTTTTGCTTCTGGTCTGTCTACACATCGGAGCAAGACCATGTCGAAATTTCTCTTATAGAGTGTATCCCCGCTCAGGAAGAAGCTGCCTGCTAACCTTCTGAGGGTCTTTTTGTCCTTTCCGGATGCCCTAGGTGGGTACTCTTGTTTTTGAAGGAAGCATTTGATATCGTGATACCAAGGTTTGTCGTCTATGACTGCTTCAATCGTGAAGATGTAAGCGGGCCTTTCAAGGCGCATTATGTCGATTTTAGGTAGGTCGTTCCATTGATTCTCATCACGAGGGATATGATGAAACTCGATTATGTTGAAGAAGGGTAACAACCTTCTCGCGTAATCTTTGTAAGGAATCAATCCTGATTGGTATGTGTTCCAATCTCCTTTAATCTGATTGATAACCAGGGTTGAGTCGCTATATACATCCAAGTTCTTGATCCTTAAGTCGATCTCTTCTTCGAGACCCATGATACAAGCTTCATATTCGGCCTCGTTGTTTGTGCACTTGAACGTAAGTTTGGCAGTGAAAGGAATGTGGGTACCCTGAGGTGTTATGATGATTGCCCCAATTCCGTTTCCTTAATGATTGACAGCTCTGTCAAAGATTAATCCCCATTGGGAACCTGGTTCTGGCCCTTCACTGGGTAGCGGTTCATCGCAATCTTTCATTTTCAAATGCATGACATCTTCGTCTGGGAAGTCAAACCCGATTGATTCCTGATCGTCAATCGGTTGATGGGCCAAATGATCGGCTAAAATACTCCCTTTAACGGATTTTTGAGTGTGGTACTCTATGTCATATTCTGATAACAACATCTGTCAACGGGCAATTCTTCCCGTGAGAGCAGGCATTTCAAAGACATATTTGATTGGATCAATTTCTGAGATTAACCAAGTAGTGTGACGAATCATGTACTGGCGAAGACGTTTGGCTGCCCAAGCCAAAGCACAGTAAGTTTTCTCAAGCATAGTGTACCGAGTCTCGCAGTCGGTGAATTTCTTGCTCAGATAGTAGATGGCAGACTCTTTCCTGTTGGTTTCGTCTTGTTGGCCAAGTACACAGCCCATTGAGTCTTCCAAGACTGTTAAGTAGATGATCAGTGGTCTTCCTTGTACTGGAGATGATAGAATCGGTGGATTTAATAGATATTCCTTGATATTGTTGAAGGCGGTTTGGCAGTCTTCTGTCCAAACGCAATCCTGGTTCTTTTTGAGTAATTTGAAAATCGGCGCACATGTCGCAGTCATAAGGAATATATATCTGGAAATGTAATTCAAACGTCCCAGGAATCCTCTGACTTGCTTTTTAGTTTTTGGAGAAGGCATTTCTTGAATGGCCTTGACCTTGTCAGGATCAACCTCAATTCCTTTCTGGCTGACAATGAACCCTAAAAGTTTCCCTGAACAGACACCGAATGTGCACTTATTGGGATTCAAGCTGAGTTTGTACTTTCTCAACCGCTCGAATAGTTTTGATAGGTGGGCCACATGCTTCTCTTCTGTCTGATATTTTGCAATCATATCATCGACATATACCTCGATTTCCTTGTGTGTCATGTCATGAAAAAGAGTAGTCATGGCCCTTTGATAGGTTTCCCCGGCGTTCTTCAAGCCGAACGACATTACCTTGTAACAAAGGGTACCCCATGGGGTGATAAATGAAGTTTTCTCCATATCTTTCGGTGCCATTTTGATTTGATTATAGCCCGAGAATCCATCCATGAAGGAGAAAACTTTGAATTTTGTTGTACTGTCTACCAGCATGTCAATGTGTGGCAAAGGAAAGTCGTCCTTTGGACTAGCCTTGTTTAGATCTCTGTAATCCACACACATTCTGACTTTTCCGTCCTTTTTCGAAACGGGTACGATGTTGGCTAACCATTGAGGATATTCTGAAGTGGCGAGGAAACCCGCGTCAATCTGTTTCTGTACCTCCTCTTTGATTTTGATGGCCATGTCTGGGCGAGTCCGTCTCAACCTCTGTTTTACTGGCGGACATTCTGACCTTAATGGTAGATGATGTTCCACGATGCTGGTATCCAATCCTGGCATATCCTGATAGGACCAAGCGAATACATCGGGAAATTCTTTGAGAAGCTTTGTCAAACTCTTTTTGGCAATTGGACTGAGCAGTAGCCCAATCCTGAATTCTTTTCTTTCTTTTTCTGAACCCAAGTTTACTGTTTCCAACGACTCTTTGTGAGGTTCAATGGACCTTCCTCCTGTCTGAGTAATCGGGAGATCTCTTCTGGAATTTCGTCGTCAACTTCTTCTTCAGCCACAAATATCGGGAACTCAAAGTTGGGAGAAGGCATTGGATCATATGTTTCAATGGGGTTTAAAACAAGCAATCTGCATGACGTGATGATTTGTTTTTAGAAGAGATAGAGAAAATACAAGAGTGTGTGCAGTGTTTTTCTGAAAAACTGCTTGTTTTTATTATTTGAATTGTTTTTTAGGATTACCATTTTCTGAAAAAGCAAAAAAAGAAAACAGCAATTAATGCGGACATTACAGAACGACGTTATTTTATTTATGAACAAGTCAATTCTTAAAACTACAGCCCTATAAAACAAAACTCTGTCGCTTTGGGCAAAGCGAAGAGGGATAATTACAGAAAACGAGCCCTATCAAAACATCTGTTTCACCTGGGCAAGGTGAAAGGTTAAAGACGGTAATTACTTTGACTGATGAACAATCTTCGGAACACCGACAGCAACCCATTGGCGGCGAACTTCTTGGTGAATCACAAAGTCTGGTGCCTTCCTTGATTTGTCTTCAGAAATAACGCTGATTTCTGGTGGAGCAGTATCATTGGAGTCTGTCTCCCAGGCGGAGTTGTCGTAGGAGGATTCCTCTGTTGTATTTTGCATAGTATTTGTGCTCTCAGGTGAATCTCCCCATCCAGTTGGCTGGATGTCTTCGAGCCTGATACGAGAGCTTTCAGGAGCAGTGTACTTGACCATATAGTTGTATTTTCAACTTGGTTGTCCTAAGGTGTCCCACACTTCTTTGGAACTGGAGGAGTCATCCCTCTCGATGATGTTGACCTCGGGAAAAACGTAGTTGATGAATTCTAGTCCGGCAAGCTTTGCCAATTCATCGTCATACGAGATATTTTCTGGATGCCTTGAGTAATGATCCCTGACATGGTGGGGATGCAGGTATTCTGTTCAATGATGCTCAGCTGATTTTCATTGTTCGACTGATTTTCTTGCCCCGAGTTTCCTGGGTACGGCTGACAGATAGGCAGGTCATCCATTGGGCCATAATAGTCGTGGTCAAAGTTGTCTTTCATCAGAGTGTCTTCCTCTAATGAGTTTGGTGGAGCACGACATCCTTCCGGATCACAATCTCCGCAGACTGTGACTAGTTGGTCGTTCTTGACGAACTTCAGTTTCTGGTGCAGCGTCGAAGTGACTTCCCCAGCCTGATGTATCCAAGGACTTCCTAATAAACAGCTGCACGCTGCTCGAACGTCCATGACCTGGAAAGTGATTAGGAAAGTGTGAGGACTAATAGTTATGGGAAGGTCGACTTTGCCGATAACTGCTTTTCGAGATCCGTCAAAGGCTTTGACGATGACCTCACTGCCCCTCATCGGGGATCCTTTGAATGATAGTCGCATTAAAGTGGACTTTGGCATAACGTTGATGGGCGATCCTGTGTCTACCAGTACGCTGGCTAAAGCATCGTCCTAGCAGTTGACTGTGATATTGAGCGCCATGTTGTGACTTTTGCCCTCCTCTGGCAAATCCTTATCACTGAATCCTAAGTTGTTGCAGGAAGTGATGTTAGAGATGATGCTATCGAACTGTCGTATTGACACATCATGTTCCACAAAGGCATGTTCTAAGACTTTCTGTAGAGCTTCCCTGTGAGCTTCGGAACTGAGTAAAAGAGATAACACAGAGATCTTTGAAGGAGTTTGTAACAGCTGATCAACAATGTTGTATTCACTCCTCTGGATGAGCTTCAGCATCTCATCATTGTTTTTTGAAAGGTCGGGATCACTGGACTGACCGACCGGTGGATTGGGAGCTTCTGTCTGAAGTTCCTTTTCTTTGTTAGGTTCTCCGACTCCTCGGTTGAAGATTCGACCGCTCCGTGTTACTCGGCTAATGTCTGCAATATTCACGACGGAGGGTAATGGAATTTCCTTTCCATTCTCAATTATTGTTGCACCGTATTTGTAAGGGATAGCCTTATCAGACTTGTACGACACTGGTCCCGGCAGATAGATAACTACAGGAGCCTTCTGATTTCTCTGACTATCATAAGTAACTTCAATCAGTTCCTGGTTAAGAACTTTTGATTCGTCCAGTAGAGGGATGATGGCACAAACATCTTTGGTCCTCTTAGGATCAGAGATTACAACCACATCTTTGATTTGATCAGTGAAGTAATCTGGCGTCCAGTTAATGGACCCCGAAACTGGACATGGGTGAATCTCTTTGCGGTCCAACTGACCTTGAAGGGTTGCTCGCACGAGGCAACATCCTTGGTTATTTTCCGAGCAAACTCTACAGCGTCCATAGTTATGTGGTGGCACTTGGCCACGTCCGCTTTGAATACAGCGTAACCTCACTAGGTCTGTTTCCATTGATCGAGCATCCTGGCTTTGATGCCTAGTAGGGTTCCCATCGATCATACTGACTTGTTGCGTGTCTTCGTCCATATAGATCGGAAGCCACCAGTGGTTTAACAAGTGTTGTAATGTTCTTTGAACGAGAGCACACCCCTGGTCATTCTCACAATATCCCTTACAGCTCTGGTAACTATGCGAAGTCATAAAATCGAGATGGACTTGCTTAGCGTGTAATTCCACCAAGCTGATATTCATCAAGCAAATATCAAAGATTTGAATCATGTTGATCTGATAAAGATTTTTATCATGGTAGTCCTAGATCCACCCAAGATCTATCTGACGCTGGAGGCCCTCTTGTACAAAAGAGCATCCCTGACTATTTACCGAGCAAATCATACAGGAATCATAATCGTGTCGTGGGAGATTATGATACTAGCTTTGCCTTGAGTGCATTGCCACCAGGTTGACATTCATCGGATGGATGTCGTGGCTCTGAATGATGTTGGAATTCGTATAAGTCATGTTAACCCCCCGAATTCGGTGTTCTTGGATCCATCCGAGATCCAATTATTCTTGTAGAGCTGATTGCACCACAGAACATCCCTGATTGTTCTTAGAGTAGATATCACACTGGTGATAGTTATGAGATGGCACAGGGTCATACCCGCTCTATTTGCGATGCATCTTGACCAGATTGGTCCTCAATAAGAGTACATCATGAATTTGATAGCTGTCGTTAGACTCTCCCTCTATCAAATTGACTGCAGCTTTCTCGTGTTGAGGCAACGAGTTCCTGAGAACATTTGGATTCATATCTTTGAAAGATAAGACCCCGCTCCTAACGAGCTTTTGAACGTCGGATTTGAAACTGAGATAGTTTTCTATGTTATGCCCTGGTCCTCCTTGATGGTAAGGACAAGTTTGATTCACTTTGAACCAAAAAGGCGGATTTTCCAGTATTGTAAGAGGAGACTTGGTTTGGACATGCCCCTTGACCAGTAGTAACGGAAGCATTTTTGCGTACAACATGGGTATAGGGTCGAACCCTGGTGGTCGCGTTGTACGGTTGTTGTTGTATTGAGGACGAGTCTGCTGAAGAGGTTGTTGTGTCCTTTGCTGATATTGCTGTTGATTAGGTTGGCTCTGCGCAACCTGAGGTTGGTACGTAGGAACAGGCGCAGGGTTGATAGCAGGAGTTACAGCTGCTACAGGTTAGTAACGTCGCCTTTGCTTTCTGAGAGAGATATTCCCAATGTCCTGCTTTTTTTTCTTAGGGAGAGCACTACCGTATCGTTTTGTACTACTTGATGATCCAGCGTCTTTAACTAAACGTCTATCTCGGACGACTTCCTCAAGACGAACTCCCATGCCCACCATCTCGGTGAAGTCACTGGGCGCACTGGCGACCATTCTATCGTAGTAAAATGAGCTCAAGGTTTTCAAGAAGATTTTTGTCATCTCTTTTTCCTCAAGAGGTGGACAAATCTGGGCGGCAATTTCATGCCATCTCTGAGCGTACTCCTTAAAGGTTTCCTTGTCCTTTTGTGACATCGATCTGAGTTGATCTCTGTCTGGTGCCATGTCCAGGTTATACTTATACTGTTGAACGAAGGCAGTGCCAAGATCTCTGAAAGTAGCGATCTTAGTGCGGTTTAAACCCATGTACCTTTTGAGTGCGGAACCGGTTAAACTATCCTGGAAGTAGTGAGTCAAGAGCGCCTGGTTCTTTGTCTGAGCTGACATTCGCCGAGCGTACATCACTAAGTGACTCTGAGGGCAAGAGTTACCCTTGTACTTTTCAAAATCGGGCACTTGGAACTTGTGCGGAACTTTCACATTGGGGACCAAGCAAAGGTCTGCGGCATCTTTTCCAAAGAGGTCCTGATCGTGAATGGCTTGCAGTTCTTTCTACATTTTCAGGAACTGTTCCTGGAACTCATTCATTCTGTCGAACATACTTTCGTTTCCACTAGACAGTATCTGTGGAATCTGTCCTTACGGGACAGGGTGTACCACGGACTGGTGTATAGTCATCATGGCAGAGACTCTTGGTGTCTCCCGAAGTTTGTAACCTTCAGGAGTTGTCGTCATGCCCCTGGCATCTTCACTTTCCTGAAGTTTGTAACCTTCAGGACCAGCGGTTCCTGCTGCATTTTCCAGATCTTCCATGATCGGTCGGATATATCCTTTCGGGATATAGTTGAGTGGCATGCCCCAGGGACGATCTTTCGGCATTTTGTACCTAGGATCAGACTTCTCCACTATGGGCGTTGATGTAGTCTCTGAGATCACAGTCCATTGTTGTTGCATCTGAGCCTCTGCTAGAGCTTGCATGATGTTATGAAGCTTTCTCAGATCTTCTTTCAGAGTGTCGATCTCTTCTCTCAACTCTCTGTTCTCTTCCTCGAGATCATCCATTTTCTTCTGTCGATTGGCCCGAGTATTGTACGAATGAGACAGTTTGACTCTAGAACCGAGACACAAACGTGAGATTCGTAGAGAAGAAAAATGTGTTTATGCGAGAATGATGAATGATATGCAATGATTATATTAATTATTTTTTTGTTTAATCAAAAGAAACATCAACAATTTGGATTGTAAATATCATACAGTGGGGAAACCCCGCTTTATTGAATTCAAAGATTGCGGAATGAAAATATAGTAGATTACATAGTGTTGTAAAAGGAAATTTCTAAGCCAATGGATCCTGAGTCCTCTCTGAGGAGAGCTCAGGTGCTGGTTCTGGTGCTTTCCTTTTCTTTGATCGGGGCTCTTCAGCCGTTGTCGGGTTGTCATCCCTTTGCCAAGTGAAAGGAGCGAGCAAATTCCTCTGGTCTTTTTGATTATCTACAGCATGTTGCTCTAAAATCTCAATCAGAGCATCTTTATCTTTTAATAGCTGCTGTATTTTCTTACACTCTACATTGAGAATACAAAACTTGTTCCTCCAAGACCTCCTCTCCTGTTGAACTTTGTTGAGAGTAACTTGAAGTTTTTCTGTGTCGGACTTGAAATAAAGGACATAGTCCTTTAAAGGAAGAACTTCCTGATGAGGGTAAGGCATCCTCAGCTTGAGAGCTCTAGTTTGTACCCAGTAGAGATAAGGCTCCACCGAGACACAGTCCGGTTTCCCTAGAGACTTTCTTCCTTTCCTATGAACATGTTTCCAAGCATACACTATTTATGTCTTTAGTGCCCTGTCATTTTCTCCTTCCTTGAAGAAAAGACCTTCCAGATGAGCATTCCGCAGGACATGCCTCACCGGGTATCCGAATTGACGATGAACTAATATCGGATGATAGTTGATTCCTCCCTTAGTTCCTATAAGGGGTACATTTGGGAAATTTCCACAACGGTCAATGATTCTGATCCCGTCATAGATTCGAGTGTACCAATCGATGTCAGAGTGAGACATGATTCTCTGCGACCAACGTAAAGTATTCTTTTGATCCCAAAAAGTAGCATACTTAGGTAAGTGGGAAATAAACCATTTGTAAAGCAGGGGTACACAGCATGTGATCATTCCTCCGCTGTATAAATTCCTTAAGTGTACAGAATGATACGCATATGCGAGTAAGGTTGGTACGGGATTTCCAATCAGACATATCTTAATGGCATTGATATCTACAAAGTTATCGATGTTGGGAAACAAAAATAACCCGTAGGTGAGCAAAACAAAGATACTCTCGAAAGCGGCCACGTTCCCTATACTAGCAAAGTACAGGGCTTTCTTTATCAAAAACTGGGCTGGCAAACCCTGAATACCACCCTTAGTGGTCATGTGAGTCCTGACTTCTGACTCGTCCAAATAAATTGCTCTTGCAATGGTTTGATCCTTTGGAATTTCTTCCAGTCCAGAAAAGGGAGCTTGATCAGTGATATGAAGATCAGTCAGGTGAGAATACTCCTCTAGTGTTGGTGCTAGCTGATAATCCGGGAATGTGAAACAGTGATAAACCGGATCGTAAAACTGAATTAGTGTGGACAGGATTCCCTCAATTACACAGACCCTTAATAGAGACAGTAGTCCTCCATACTTGGCTCTGAAAGCCTCAGGGTTGGTGATCATCCTCGCCAAACCTCTCAAATCCTCTAACTTTGGAACCTTGAAGGTATACTTGTGAGTCTTTCTTCTACCGAAATCCATAACGCAATCTCTTTATCTGACATTTGCAATCATTGTCTTAGTTTAATTTGAAAAAGAGAGACTAGAAGATAAGATTTTCTTTTTTTTTTTTTTGATGTTTTTTAAATGAATGTATGAATGCAGCACACAAAAACATAGAAAAAACATGGGGTCAAAGGGTCGGTGTCATGAAGTCAAGGCTCTACCCCCCCAAAGGTTTATACTGGTGATTTTTTGTACCTGTCCGCAAAATCACTGATCCCTCTTGGGATAACAACAGCAAGCGGATTGCCACCGAGCTGATGTATCCTAGAGTGATCTCAAATGAGGGTAGTATCGCATGACAACTATTTCCGATAGCTTCCGCACTAAAAAATGGTTTCAGTCTACTAAAAACCTCAGCTTCTCAGATAACCCAGTCGACCACACTACTTTCAACAACCGAAGTCGTATAGGCAATGTATCTGCAAAGGGAGTCTCCACTGAGTTTGATGGTCGACCGGGGACTCTTAGCTGGAATTCACTCCCAGTAAGATTACCCGTATTGCCATCACCTATCTTAGGTGTATACTCAATCTTTTCACATGCGACATCGCACGCATTCCCATTAGCAGAAAAATAAACACAGATATCAATTAGGAAAAGTAGTATATATATTTGTCTTAATCATCCTAGACCTCTAGTCTTATGATCCTATACAGACAATGACTCCTCAACAGAGTCGCCATTTCTGTGATACTTTGTGAACTCATGGTTTTCTACCTAAGAGATGGGAATAGAACAAGATCTGGCGTCCCCAATGAAGTCGCCATTTTTCTGTAGCGCAAATTTTTGCGTGGTTGCGAAGCACTATCGCTTGGGGATACTACAGTTTGATTCATTTTTTATCCTATTGAAGCTGATTAAGGAAGGGAAATAGATGTCTCCAATTAACACTGCTTGCATACTGAGTGTAAACAGGTGATTGTTGGTTTACAGATGCTATTAAGATTGTGGGTCTCTCTTAGGTTATTTTGTTAAGAACACAGTGTCTGGACTATTTGTGAGGCTTTTGGTAATGTGTTTAGATTTGATGCGTTTGGGGTGATTTGATGGAGAAACTGGATTTGGGGGTTTTGATTAGTGTGCTCGCTAAGATTTTTTTCAATCTTATGCCTACGTATTCCCATTTGACGAAACAAGGAAATCAGAGTGATCGTAGTTCCTCCTATTCTATGGGAGGAAAAAGGTTGTTTTGGTGTCTTGTTCAAAGCCCAAGACATGAAGCTAAAGGTGGTTTGTATCTTGTTCAAAACCCAAGATGTGAAGCTAAAGGGTTTGGATGAGAGAGAATTTGTCATCTCTAAAGAGGAGTTGTTGATGTTTGTATGCTGTGAGCAAGGCACAGGTTTGATGCTAAAAGGTTGATTGACTCAACCGAGGTTTCCTTTATACAAAGCCTAAAAGGAGACGATTGACCCAACAAGAGGGTGTCTTTTATTTGTTGTCTCGTATGAAGCCCGAGATAGAGGCTAAAAGGATTGACTCAACAAGAGAGTCTTTTTATCTGTCTTATACGAAGCCCAAGATTGAGGCTAAAAAGAGAGTTGACTCTTTTGGGGATATCATTATACAAAGCCTAAGAGGAGGCTAAAAAGGTTTGACTCAACAAGAGAGTCTTTTATACTCAACAAGAGAGTGATTTGATGTCTCGTACGAAGCCCGAGATAGAGGCTAAAAGGGAAATGACTCCACAAGAGAGTCTTTTATACTCAACAAGAGAGTGTTTTGCTGTCTCGTACGAAGCCCGAGATAAAGGCTAAACGGGAAGTGACTCAACAAGAGAGTCTTTTATACTCAA
Organism: Lathyrus tuberosus; assembly: GCA_022829125.1. Classification (NCBI taxonomy): domain Eukaryota; kingdom Viridiplantae; phylum Streptophyta; class Magnoliopsida; order Fabales; family Fabaceae; genus Lathyrus; species Lathyrus tuberosus. Next base: position 5,849,044 of record JALAZF010000087.1, on the reverse strand, counting down.
CAAGAGAGTGTTTTAGTATCTCGTACGAAGACCGAGATAGAGGCTAAAAGTTTAACTCAACAAGAGAGTCCTTTATACTCAACAAGAGAGTATGAAAAGGTTAGCTCCACTGGGGAGAATCATTGTACAAAGCCCAAGAGGAGGCTATGTTTCTGCCATGGATTCTGGAGATCCTGAAGCGAGTTCAAGTGTGGGGAACTCTCATGAGAGAGACTGGGTTTCTGCCTATGTTTGAAGGGAACTTGAGAATGTCTTTGAGACTCAAGGGTCTTAGACTGTCCAAGTCTAGAGTTTAATCTTTTGTACTATACCCAAGAGGCACGGGTATTAAGGGATGAGTATCAACCCTACAACGGCCAGAGTTTTGACGCTGGAAAAACTGCTCTAACAAAAGATGACTAAGTTCTATCTTATACCTTTAAGAGGTCGTCAGGGTCCTTGTATTAAGCCCAAGAGAAGGCATGAGAACTTCTAGGAAGCCGAAGGGTCCTTGTACGACACCCAAGAGGAGGCGGGGATGCTTTTAGGAAGCCTGTGGGTCCCCAAACCAAGAGAAGTTTAAGACATGATATTCACAGAGAATATATCAAGCCAGGAAAGTTCGAGAATTTGGAAGAAACTCAAGAGATGATATTCACGGAGAATATATCAACTCTGGGGAGTAGAGTTTCTTTGACAATTTCTAAGAGTGACAGTCTAAGAAAGGGTTCACCGAGAATGCTGCCTTTCACGTCTCCATATTGTTTAACCCCAAGAGGAGGGAAGACTGTATCTGGTAATCCTATGGGGGATCTAGTTTTGACTACATTTAAGAGTGACCAATAAGGCTTTACCTAGTGCTAGACGTAGTTGCCGGGGAAAACTCTAAATAACTATACTAGTATTATACAGTGGATATTTGACAAGTATATAAAAAGTATGTGAAAGAAAACTTACAGTGAAGCAGCCCCACAATACAGTTATATACATATGAAAGTGATAAATGAAAGCGGATAAACACTTACCCATTATAGAGCTTCCATGTTGTGTTGTTAGTTGTTCAACAAAGAAAACTTTGATAACAATATTATATTCAAAATCAAATGAGAAAGTGCTTTGAAAAGTTTGTTGGGGCTTACAGCTCAAGGAGAGGCCCAAGTTTTAACGATGATCGTACCGCTATTTTGAAAACTGTACAGAGGGACTTATACAATATATGAGGCCCAAAATTGTTTTTATGTACAAGGGGGTTGGGTCTTACACTCTATTATAGGCCCAAGATTGTTTTTGTACCAGTGATGGGGCTTACAGCTCAAGGAGAGGCCCAGGGTTTTTTGAACTGGCGATCGTGCCGAGGTTTTTTCTTTTAACACAGGGGGACTTATACAATGTGTGAGACCCAAAAAAAAGGTTTTGGTTAAAAGGGGATTGGGTCTTACACTCTATTAGAGGCCCAAGATTATTTGTTTGAAATGGCGATCGCGCCAAGATTTTGTATTGTGTCGGGACTTATACAATATCTGAGGCCCAAAATGGTTTATGTACAAAAAGGGATGGGACTTACACTCTATTATAGGCCCAAAGTGTTTGAAAAAAGTTTGATGAGTGTTGAATTAATCAAAACCCTAATTTGTTTTCAAAAATATATTTTAATTGAATAAAAATTCAATTAAAATGATCAAAATTGTTAAACATGTGTGAAAAAAAAATTGTGATCTTGGATTAATATTTGAAAAATCATGTTTATATCCACAAAATGATTGGAAATCAGTTAAGTTTGGAAAATCAAGGGAGAAAAAATATTTCAAATGTTAAAAACAAATAAAACATTAATTCTTTGCAAAAATATCAAATATATAAAATAGATAATATTTTTAGGGTTTTTTGATAAAATAAAATATTTTAATATTTTTGTGAATTATTAATAAAGGAATCAACTCAAAATCATTAAAACTCAGAGAGAAATTAATTTTTGAATCAATTAAATAAAATCACAAAAATTCAAATATTCAAATATTTGAAAAAGGGCGCTAAGAACATCTTGGCCTTGCCCGCGTGCTCTGTTTTACCCAGATTTGCGTTTTCTCATCAATCTCACTGAATACTTGATAAAATCACACAATCCACATATCAATATACTCGTTTTCACCTCACGATCATGTTTATGGTCTTTAATTTCATTTATTTTAAGCATGGAATAAGAAATCAAAGAGAAACCTCAAGAACCCTAAAATTTGCATGAAGGTTCAGAAATTCCATACACGATTCAAACAAAGCAATTGATTGAGGGAAAACACTCTATGCATGATTATGAACATATGGCTAAATTATTGTGCAGCAAAAAATGCATGGATCATATAGTTAGAAGCGCTCATGCTCACCTCTTGCAGCTGGTGATCGTGTTTTGGGTTAGGGGTGTTACAGATAGGTTCCAATGATGTGGATAGCTTCCCTAGGTGCTAAGTGATGTGCCTGAGTGCTTGGAATGGTTTGAAACAAGCTGGAACTGAAGATGGTATCCCAACTGCAACTTGGTTAAAACCTTGAGCAGTTGGCTGGTGATTCTGAGAAATCAGTGTTCCAGATGTTGTTTAAGTGTTTGGATCATTTCTACATGATGTTTATGAGGTGTGTGTGTGTGATTGGTTTGGTTGGAATTGCTCTCAAACTCAAAACCCGATAGTAACTTGCCTTAAAAGGCAAAATTGGAAGTGAGAAGGAGATTTTGAGGAAAGCATCTGTTTGATGGCTTTGGTGTACTCAAACTGATCACAAATGAGCTCTATTTATAGTAGAGCAAGTTTGTTTTGGATGCAATAGTGAATAAAAACTGATGCAGATGTTTGGCCAATGTTGATCAATGGGAATCCAAGTCTCCTCTAGCCATTGACTAGAGGTTAGAGCACAGGCTGCTGGTTCCCTTGGTCTTGGATATGTCTTGACTGAATTCAGTTGGAAATGGCTCAGTCTATGCCACCTTGGTGCATCCATTGAATGCTCCAAAACAAAATTGGAGTCTTGTCCCCTCTTTAGGGATTTCAAGGTTTGGCATGATATTTTTAGTTCCAAGGACTTGGGAGGATTATGGATCAGTGTTTGTCCCTCCTTGGTCTCCCCCTGAGGTGTTCAGATGGATAAACTTGTTTGTCATTTGTAAAATTTGCTCAAATCGAGCAAGATGCAGAAATCTGCCTTGCCATGACAGTTTGCAGCAAGGCATATTGCCATTGTCATATCTCATGGCTCAAGTGGATTTTCATGGAGTTCTTGGCCATTTTGGAAAGCTCTCATATGATACAACATATGTGTGATAATAGTTTGTTTTGATACCTTTTGGATCCAAGTGAAAAATGCCCCAACATTTGGAAAAAAGTGAAGGCAGTTTCTGACTTAGTGAAAATTTCACTAAGTGTTCGAAAAAAGTGACATTTTCACTTTTTGTGATTTTGGTCATTCCATAACTTGAAATCCATGAGGAATTGGAATGAGGTGTAGTTGAAGCTTTTGTAGTATGCCATGAGAGCTACAAATCCATCTTTGGATCAGCCCAAATGGTTTCTTGGATCTCAAGTTATGATCCTTGGAAGTTGGTACCCTAGCCACTTTGTTCCATAACTTAGAAAATTTCTAAGTTTTTTATGGTTACCCCTTTTACAAGTTATCCCACTTTTCTTGTTCCCACTTTTCTTGATTTTTCTTGATGAATGGTGATTCCAATCACACATTAACATCATTTTAGGGTTAGGGAACTATAATTGACTAAAAAATCAAAAGTCAAACTTTGAATTTTGGGCACAGTTGACTTTTTATCAGATGAATTCCAAACTGTGCGATCCTTTATGAAATCAAGTTATTGACCTAAATCAAACTTGATAGGTTAATTTCATAGGTGTTATAGGGTGGATTGAATCATGTCCCAAGGTTTGGGAGCATGCCTGGGTCAAAAGTCAAAGGCACAGTTGACTTTTCCCGCGAAACCCTAATTGTGGTTCTGATGAATTTGAAACTTATTGATCAAGCTTCTTGGATCAATCCATTGTTGCAAATGGATCAATGTAGTGTATTAGAGACCCTCAAATCATGTCTTGAGGTTTTGGCTCATGTTTTGGCCCAAAAGTCGACTTAGGGGTGAATTAAGTCAAGAAACCCTAATTCCTGATTTTTTATGAATGCATCCCCTGAGGCTAAATTGACTTGATGATTGGGTTTATGAGGCCCCATGGAGTATCTTAGGTTATGCTTTGAAGAATTGGCTCATGCCCAGAGGAAAATTTCCATCTGGAGGCCCTGGTCGACCAAACCCTAATTTGGTGACACTGGCGATCTTGAGGCTTGATCCACTTAGAATGCTGCAACCTTGTGCTTTGATTCTTGCTGTGAGAGACCTCTTGATCCATTGTGGATGTTTGAGGGGTTAGACAAGTTGAAGATTATGTCAATTATTGATTGACCCTTTGTCTAAGAACTCTGAGAGGGCTTGAAACCCTAATCATTGTTTGTAGTGAATGCTCACCCATCTTTGGAGAGACTGATGAGGCATAATGATTCATCCATATTGTGGTGATGATTTGCCCAATTATGGGAAATCTTAGTTGTCAAAATTTGGGGTATGACAATTAGGAGTACCAGAAAGTATAAAATTGTCGTGTCAATGATTCGATTATCTAGATATTTCTAATCTTAATCCTTGATAAATTTGTAGATCCTAGTGTGTGTGTGTATATATATATATATATATATATATATATATATATATATATATATATATATATATATATATATATATATATATATATATATATATATATATATATATATTCCGCACTAAAGTAAGATTATAGTTTTAATCTTTGTTATTGAGCATGTTTGTATAATTATTATTAAATCAATTCCAACAAGTGGTATCAGAGCAGGCTTTCATGTTTGATTTATTAAGATTGATTATTGGTTATGATTTATGTCGGTGTATGTTTAGTGTTTGAGTCCTTTGGATCTTTATGAACCCGGATTTGTTAAACTTGAGATTTATGGCTATTTTCCCAGCAAAAAATTTATCAACCCTAAAGTAATGAATCCAAAATTATAAAAATATTTGATTTGTGTCGTCGATTATATTGTATGCAAATTAAATTTGGTTTTGAATAGTGGCTTGAGTTTAATTATTTTATGCTTCTAATTTTGTTTATGTCGTGCCACACGCATGTATATGAAATTAGGAATCTGATCCCAAACTTTTGCCTCTTTCTTATTTTTCTTTGGTCAATAATTGTTCCAATATGGTCAGTTATTAAAAACATGTTTATTTTTTTGTATTGTGTATATGTTCCAGAGAAGTTGATAATTTTTCTTTGACTTTGTCAAATTTTGGAACATTGTACATTTTTAATTGTTTTGGATATCTTGATCCACCAAAATATCATTTGGCACTTAAATCATGTGTTTTAGGTTCAATTGAATTTGTTGTTTTTCATATGCTGATCTTACGTGAATTTGATTAAAGTTTGTGGGTTTATATTATGTTGTTTAAATATAATCGGTTTTCCTTTGTTGATTTAGAGATATATAATCATATTTGGATTTAGATCAAATTTTAATTAAAATTTGAAATTTAATTTTTGTGATTTTCAAATCAAATGTTTCAGTGACTTATTTATAAGGTTACTATACTGTTATACATATCTATTCATTGTTATAGAAAATAAAAATTTGGATTTGGTTTGAGTGATTTGTTTTGAAAAATAATTTGTTTATTTGGCAAAATTTTCAAATCTGGTTTCTATTTGAAATTTGGAATTGATTCATAAAGATTTTGCACTTAAAGATTATTTTGATAAATAAGACAGATGAAGATTTGTTATATACATTTAATTTGATTATTATATATATTTTATTGGAAGGTCAATTACATTTATATAGTATTTAATAGTAAATCTCAAGTACTAAAATTAAGGTTTTGACTCTTTAAATTTTAGGAAATTTGAATTCTAGATTTATTGTTTATTTATAAGCATGTGAATATTTGTTTCATTTTTTTGGAAACTTTAATTCTAGAAAATTTTATTTTCTTTATTTAAAGAGTCATCGAGTATGTTTATGAATCAATTTTAGCATGAAATAATTTATATATATATATATATATATATATATATATATATATATATATATATATATATATATATATATGCTTAATACCCTTTTTAGTCCCTTACTTATACCCCTTGGTTCATTTTGGTCCTCTTTCTTTTAAAAGTTCTATTTTGGTCCCTTACTTTATCAAACAAGTCCTTTCCGTTAAATATTGATAAACTGTGTTAGAAATAAGGGACGTGACAACTGATGTGGCGACAGAAAGGATGTGGCAAATAGCTGAGGTGGCAGAATTATTATTTAAATTAATTTTCACAAACTTTGAGATTAAATATTTGGGCTTGAAGCCCATGCTCTTTACACTAGAAACCCATTAATCAAGAATTATTATAAGGTGTAGACAAGTGCTTTATAAACACTCAACATTGTTATTGCAACTTCGATGTGGTACTTTACGAAAAGCTTCTGCAACAATTGTCCACGTTACCAATTCGCATACAACCCTGCAGAAACACAAACAACACCAATTAAACATGAAACAAGGCAAGTTACTTACACATATAACCTAAACAATCAACACATACATATTTACATTATCACCACCAAAACCAACCAATTACGAAGCCAAACAAACCATAGAAGCTTTGCAAAATAAACTGCAGAAAACAAAAGAGAGACTAAAAGTTGTCGAAGAATTAAAGAGTCAATCAGGTAAGAAACCTTGTTATTAAAATTGATCTTAGCGTCTAAATGTTATATTCAGAAACAGTCTATAATAGAAGCATCATTAGTTGGCAAAAAAGAGTAGTCTTAAGCTTTTGAAAATTTGTAGTATTAATGTAAGTACTGAATAGAAGAGAATCCTTATCAGTAGCAGTTTTGAATTTTATCAATTAAGATCTCTTTCTTATCTACATCCTTACACAAATGCTTAAAAGATTGCACCACACTTGGACAAAAAACCAACTTATAAGCATCACCATACTTCTCTATTTTGAACCAATTATTTATGGTTTCCCAACCAAGATTTCCAACAACACAACCAGTAGTTACAAACCACTGTCTCTTAGAAACATTAAAACAATCAAGCTTCCACACCACGACATGGAGTAGACAAGTTGAACTGGATGCAAACTTGATGTTTAAATCCGTGGAGACGCGAATAACACCTTTCTTTGGATTAACAGTTGTAAAAGTAAGTGGCAAGCCCTGGCATTTATCAACAACCACAACATCGAGTGGACAAGTTTTTCCTATGCTTGCAAGGGCAAGACTTGATCCACTACTTCTACATTTGCCATAAGGTCCATATTTGTGAATGGGTAGAACTGGAAGAATATAGTAATTAGCATCAGCTCATAGTTTCTTGCCTAATGTGTCAACCACTTTTGTTCGTCTGTGAGTCTGCTTCTCACATTCATTATAGGTCGTAAGGAGTCCTTGCTAAACATTCTTTTGCATTTAGGCTATAGAATAGGTTACACGAAGGTTCATAACAAAATGTCATAGGAAGCATTTTCATGATGAGTCTCACATCGAAATTGCAGTAATAAGCATTAGTGTTTATAAACAACTAATTCACACAATAAAATAAAGCTTAACTAACAGGCTGCTATTGGAAAGAATATGGGTTTTAGGTCCAAATATTTTATATTAAAGTTTGTGAAAATTAATTATTAATAAAATCATTTAATTATTAAATGTAATAATAAAAAAATCATTATGCCACCTCAGCTGCCACGTCCTTTCTGTCGCCACCTCAGCTCCCACGTCCCTTATTTCTAACGTCGTTTATCAATATTTGACGGAAAGGACTTGTTTGATTCTGTTTGATAACGTGAGGGACCAAATTGGAACTTTTAAAAGAAAGAGGACCAAAAGCTTAAATAGTGTTTTCGTCCCTGTAAGTTAGCGTATTTTTGACTTTTGTCCCTTAATCGTTTTTTTTCCAAGTCCCCATATGTCCATTTCTCTTTGGCTTTAGTCCCTGCTGTCAATGGAACGTTAAAAAAATATGAGGTGGCAGATGGTGATGACCTGACTTATGTTTTATCATTTGCTTTATTTTTTTTACACACGTGGATATAGTTATTAAAAAGGGATCAAATTAAAAAGAATAACGTTTTTCTTTTTCTCCTTCCTTCCTCCTTCCATCCGTGACGTCTTCTTCCTTCTTCGCCATTTTCCTTCTGCACCTTCGACATCCATGGCCTCTTCTTCGTCTGCGGTCCCTCATCACGTTCAAGCACCGGTTTGTGGTTGCAATAGAAGCATGAAAATGTTTATGTCAATTTCTGTTGAAAACCCTAAAAGAAGATTTTGGAAGTGTTAAAATTCAGGGTTAATGTCTGGTTGCAAGTTGTTCATTTGGGACGATGAACTTGAACGTCCAGCTAGTGATCTTAGAAGTTCAAGTGGTTGCAACTGCTCAGAAATGTTGAAGGATTTAGGGTCCATTGTTAAAGAGATTGAGATTGGTAAAAAGGAAAAGATGAAGATTAAGTTGGAGAAGGAGAAGAGAAAAGTGTCTCTGTTCAAGCTATTGTTGGTTGTGTCATGGGGGTTCTTCTTTGCTTATCACAAATGGTGGTGAATCCTATTTGTTTATGTCTGTTTTTTTTTGTTAGTCCTTGTAACATTGATGTATTTTGAGATTGGTCCCTGTACAATATGATTAATGAAAAAGATGTTTTTGTTTTGGATAGTTTATGTATGCAATTATATTGCTCCTCCTATTTTGAATTGTGTATAAACTAAACTTCATAATTCGCATAAAAGCCAAATTGGTAATAGGCCATTTCAATTGTCCATAAAACAAACTTGAGCCAAAATACTGCATTAAACAAACTTGATATATTGCATTAAACAACCTTGATAGTGTATTATAAAATAAACCTGATATACTGCATTAAAAAAACTTGATAATGTATCATAAGACAAATCTGATATACTGCATTAAACAAACTTGATAATGTATCATAAAACAAACTTGATATACTGCATTAAACAAACTTGATAATGTATCATAAACACATTGTATCATACACATAAATGCTTAATCCAAAATAAACATTGTATCATAAACATTAAGTCTTAAGCCAAAATACACATTGGCATCAAAATACATAATAGAAAACTACAAGGCTTAAGTACACCATTGTAGTAAAGTTGTTCAATAAAACATAAGTCAAAACAGGTCCAATGACTACAAATTCCATGGTACCCTTGTGCAGGGTTACTTCCTTCTCCTTTTAGCAGGGTTACTTCCTTCTCCTCCTTTGAGCTTGTTGCTTCTGAGCACCCTTGGTCTGTAACTTTTCCTCAACGCCAACTTCCTTACAACTTTTGTTTGGGTTGTTTTGCCTACAAATACATAATGGAGCAGGTTCATTAAAAAAATGAGAACATAAACACTATGTCAATTAATCAATAACATGACTCAACTAGTTTAGGAGGGGCAGAAATAGGTTCCTTAGGAGGAGGTGCATGAACAGGTTCATTAGGTGTAGGCTCAACCTTTGGAACAGGTGCAGATAGAATGCAGTTTGGCTGTGAGTCATCAACTCCTTGTGAAACCGTCACGGATGCAACCTCAACAGTTGGAGCATGGTCCCTAACAACTTTAGTTGGAGCTAGAATTTGGGAAGTGAGATCCTTGTCATTGGGTTGAGGTTGTGTTCTTTCAAAAGACGCACAAGATCTGCTACAAGCATTTTAAACTCTTGGTCCACATCACATTGTGTTTCTGGCTGTTCTTCAGTGGAAGGTTCATGATGAGGTTATTGTTGTTCAGTAGAAGCTTCAGAGTTGTATTGTTCAGTAGAAGCTTCAGTTTGTACTGTTTGTGTAGCATTTTTCTTTGGCTTTTTGTGCACACAGAGTGATTTAATAAATATCACTTACAAACAGTTGGTAAGAATACATAATTAAGTTAAGTTAATACCTTTCTTTTCTGAGCTTCAGGGCCAGGCACCAGAACTGTACATCTCCTTGCATTGTGACCATGTAAACCACAGTTGGTACAACAATAAGATGTATGTGTCATTCCCTTGTTAGGGTCCTCATCAGGTTCCCTCCTCCTCAATTTCTTTGGCCTACCAGGGCCTATTTTGTATGATGGAGGCAACATCTCCTCAATATTAACCTCAGGCCACATGTCTTGGCCATTAATTGGGCTAACATTGAAATCATAGCATGCCACATATGTTTCTTTAGAATAACAGCCATCTACGTAGTCTTCAGGGTGTTGGTTCCTAAAGCCTAAGGTAGCATCTGCATGTCTACATGGTATACCTACCAATTCCCAAAAGTTATAGGTATAAGTTCTTTCAGAAGTGTCAACTATGAAGCTATGTTTGCTATGGATATGTTCAACTTGCCAAGTAGTATCACCAGACCAGTTTGGAATCCAATTACCAGCATTTTCTACCTCTTTATCTAACCTAATTCTAGGTCTTGGCATTATCCTATGTTCCCACCTATCCACTTTTTCTCTTAATTTAGAATTTCTATTCATAAGGTAGTTTCATATCCATTCACACATGGTTAAGATTGGTTTATCCCTAGCCACTAGGATTGTGCTATTAAAAGATTCAGACACATTATTCATTAGCACGTCAAATTTGGGATAGAATGAGAAAGCATGATTACACCATGATTTTGTAGGTATTTTGATCAACCACTCCCAAGCCTTAGGATTAAACACCTTCAACTCTTTCATCTTTGTTTCCCATACTTGTATATATGTGGCCTTTGCTGCGGCCATCATCAAATCTCTTATCTGTGTGCCACCACCAAACTTCTTTTTGAAATTGGCATATAAATGCCTAAGACAAAGTCTATGCTCCACCCTTTCAAACATCTCTTCAAAAACAGGAATTAAGCCCTACAAATCAAAGCAAACAATAAAATAAGGTACCTATTTCAAGCAAACAGAAATAATACACAGATGAAATCCACAATTACATAACTTACGGATGAGTTTAAAACAAATTGACATATTCAGGGACCTAGTTCAAAACAAGTTGAATATACAAGGACCAAATCAAAACACAATTACATAGATTAGGGATTAATTCAAAAAATTATATAGATCTGAAAAGTACCTTTTGCTGGTCTGATATGAATACCCATATTTTGTCTTGTCCAAATTCTTCCAAAAGCAAGGTTAAGAACCACCTCCATGACTCCTTTGTTTCAGTCTCATATACACCAAAGGCCAATGGGTAATATTGGTCATTAGGATCCCTTCCAACAACAACAAGCAGTGTGCATCTGTATTTTGTCTTTAGGTGACATCCATCAACACCAATGAATGGCCTGCAAGCAGTAGTGAATCCCTTCTTTACCCCATCAAAGCAAAAATAAAAGCATCCCAATCTGGGTTGATTTGTTGGAGCAATCCTGGAGACATTAATTTTGCAGGTGTTCCCTACATTGACCCTCCTTAATTCTGCAGCATACCTCCACAATAATGTATATTACTTTGTTGCATCATCTTCAACCAAAACTTTTACAATTTGCTTAGCCTTCCATGCCATGTTCATAGATATACCTACAGAGTAAGTACTCCTAATCTCAGACACAATATCACGAAGCTTGATTCCATCAGATGAAGCCATCCTAGCCGCCACAGTCTTTGCAATCCACTTGGAGTTAGCAGTGGTGTTATTCAAAACCCTACCACACGTGTGTGCACCAAACCATTTCTTTATTCTATACTTGTACTTATTCCCCACTTTACTAACAAGAGCCAAAAACCCACAATTGCCCTTGAAAACTACACTCACTCCAACCTTGTCATTTTTCACATACTTTATCTCTCTTCCATTTAACACTGACCATTCAGTTATTGCCTCCCTAAATTCAGTTAGAGATACAAATTCCAAACCAACTTTGAACTTGTAGTCCTTGTCTAACTCTTCCATATTATACCTAGGATATTTTGGTCCTTTCTCTCCATCTGATGCATCTGGATCACTAATGCCTAGATCATCACTTAAATAATTAGTTTCAAGGCCTTCATTACCAACACTAACTCCACTTGATGAACCCGCGTTGGCATCAACATTTCTTATCTTTGTTGGAGTATTCACGTGTTTCCTTGCTATCTGCTTAACCCTTCCAGTTGGTTTGTCTACAACATCAAATCCATCATCCATGCCAAGGGCCCTTTCATCCTCACTGTCCTCAAATGATAAACCATTATAATCACTATCATCTCCTTCAACACCATCAACATTCTCATTAACCTTGGTAGGTTCATCAACATTTAGATTGCCAGCATCACCATCAACATTTCCAACATTATCATGAACATCATCCTCAATAACATTACCAACTCTAATATCATCAACATTGTCAGCAATACCATTAACACCATTATCACTAACAGCATCCTCAATAAAATTATTAGCTTCAACATTATCAATATTATCAGCATTATCTTTCACATTATCAGCATCATTAACAATTTTATCAGCATCATTAACAACATTATCAGCTACAACTACTCTATGCTCAACAAATAAATCCACACCACAACTAGTTTCAATAGCTTTTTCATAAGTCGCAGCAGTATCAATATCACTAACTATCCTTGCATGCTTAACCGATATACTGTTATACCACCATAACCAATAATCAGTGGACTCAAGGTTGCAAAGTTCTTTAACAATTCCAGTTGCTTCAAAGAATCTCCACCTATCAGGGTCAATGTCTACTTCAACAGTATCTCCACCTAAGTAGTACACAAAATTATCCTTAACAAACTTTCCCCCGTAATGAATGTTCACCGTAAATGTCATATCTGGTAGATTCGATTAGGTCGCTCAATCACGATTGTAGCTTCGTCGCCCTCTGTCGCCTTGCCCAGACAAGCTATCGCACCAGTCGCTTCACCTTCCCTGAGCTGAATTCCTTTCTAAATATGAAACCCTAATTTACAAGGACAAAATATAAAAGAGGGAAAAGTCTTTTGGATGGCTTATTTTTTGGGGGAAAACATTATATCCACATGTTTAAAGAAAATATAAATAAGAATGATAAAACATAAGACAAGTCATCACCGTCTGCCACCTCAGCTTTTTTTTAACGTTTCATTGACAACAGGGACTAACGCCAAAGAGAAATGGACATATGGAGACTTGGAACAAAAAAAAAAGATTCAGGGACGAAAACCAAAAAGTCGCTAACTTACAAGGACGAAAACACTATATATATATATATATATATATAATTTTTATTTCAATTAAAATTGAATATTTGGTTTATATTATGATTATTATGTTTGAATTTTATAGTTATTAATTTTCTATAATAATTTTTTTTTATTTCAGGTTATTTATTGTTTTCTTGTGAGTTTGTTCTCACATTAAGAGTCGTTAAGTAATCTTATGATTATGAGGAATGCAATAAAGCTTAAGGATCCAGCCTACATTTTATGGGTAGTGCTTTGTAAATTTAAGAATTTTTCCATTTAATTTATTAAATTGTCTAGTAATTTTGATTGAGTTGGTTGAAACAATAAGTTGAAAAAGTAATCTCTGTTGCGTATATTTGATTCAATTGAAATTACAAAATATGTAGTATGGAATTATTCATGCGAGCTGTTATAGTCGGCCAAAAGGAAGACACAGTTTGGTCGTATAATTACATACCTGTGATGGTGAATATGTGGTAATTATTAAGTTTTTTTTTCTCCATGTGAGTAATGGTTGATGTCAAAGACGCATATTATCTGACAGAACTTATTGCAAATGTTTGATCATTACGTTGAGAGTATCACTTGCAGTTAATTCTTGACAGTCAAAGATTGTGGATTGATGGTGCGTTTAATATCTTATTTTTTGTCTTATAATTTTCAATTAAATATATACAGATCTCTATAATAATTTATTGATGTGACTAATAAAACCGTGTGAATGTAAACTCATAAAAGTATTTTGTGGATTACATTCACACTTATGATGGTAAACATGTGACGATTATAAGGATTTATTATTTATCAATATTAATTGTCAATGTTTGATCATTGTAACAAAATATCACTAACAATTAATGTTGTTGTCTAAGGACTTGACACGAATGATCACTTTGTATTTTTGGTGAGTACATTTTTTTGTTATCTATAAACTAATATAGTTTATGTATCGGCAAAATAAGCTATATTTTGATTCTCAAAAGTTTTAACTTTTAGGAATAAAATATAAATATTATGTTCTTGGATCTAGACCTTACATAAGAATGGAGAAACTCAAATTCTCTCACAATTTAGTATATTTAAAGTGAGACTCGAGTTTAAAAAATGAGTACACTCCAAATTACACAGGTCTATGATCCTAAAGCTTTGCAATCCAGAAAAATTAGAGGTGTTATTTAAGATGACATAAATTTTGTCATATTATTTTTGCTTAAATTCAATTGATTCTAAAGCAATAAAGCGAAAGAGAAACTCTCATTGGAGAGGTGACTTTTCATTAATATTATTAAGCAAAGAAAATATCATAAGCGCATTATGGAACTATTTAATCTTGTAAAAATGCTATAGTTTTGTCAATTATGTGACTTTGTCGAAAATTTAGCATATAGTATTCTCTTTGCACAATTAAGTTTATAACTATTAAAGTTAGAAATTATTCTTTAATAGAATAATTTCATAAAGTGTGCAATAAAGAAAAGATGGAAGTAAGAGAAAATAAAATAGTGTTCATTCGATAAATATCTCAAATGATAAGGGCAAATAAAGAATAATATGAAAATATGATCTGAACTGACAAACGTTCAATGGTGTTGAAAGATATATCAATTTAAAAGGGACAAATTTTGTGAAGATTGATGTTTTTTTTACTATTTTAGATTGTCATTAAAAAATTAAATTTGTATTTTAAATACAATTTGGTGAATAAATAAAGTTTTTTTTTTAATATGATAACTTCTTCTTTTTTTTAATGATGGATTCAATTTGTCTTTTAAATTCAAATATTATTATAGTTAATTCAGTCATGACTTGTGACAATCTAGAATTGTTGAAAAATTTGAGAAATATAAACTTCAGTCTCAAGTTAAAGAATATTTTGAGACAAATTTTGTAATGTGTCTTGAGAATATTGAGTTTGGGGGAGAGATATGGTCAAAGAACAAAATTGAGTGAGAAAGAATTGGTTCTGACTCAATTCATATAGTTGCTATTTATATAGCAAATTTGGACCCTCATACAGATATTATTGTTCTTTCTCTCAATTAAATTAAAAAATTAATTCTTGAAGATCAAACTCAACATCCTCAAGAACTAGAGCATCAAGTATCATAAAGAATTGACTGAAAAGAGAAATTTTATTCGGTATGATTGAAAGAATTTATTATGATAGCTGTGACACTTGTTACTTGTTATAATTTTGGAGCTTCATAAGATGGATATCAAGTTAGTGTTTCTTATTGGCGACATTAAGAATTACAATATGGTGCAACAGGAGAAAATTTTGTGTCAATAGATACAAAGTTTATGGTTTGCGAACAGATAAAATCCATTTATGAATTAATGAAGTTATCTCATTAGTGATACCACAATATTTCATAAGGTAATTGTCTCGTTTGGTTTTGAGATGTCTATTATAGAAAATTATTGGGTTTTACAAGTTCAGTGGGAGTAAGTTTATGTTTTTAGTTTAATGTGTCGATTTTATTTTATTTAGTCAGCAATGATATATGATTGTTATCTGAAACCAATAAATCTCTAACAAAAGTTTAGCAATGAAAGATATTAGGCACATCTCTTTTGTATTAGGTATTTAGATACTTAGAGATTATTCTCAAGTTATCATCCAGTTATCACAAAAGGTTTATGTATATATCAATAAAGTTGAAAATAAACTGACATGAAAGACAATAAACTAGGGTATATATGTATCAATTATCAAGGGTGACTACTAAGTCTCAATCATTGTCCAAAATAAAAGAATCTGAAAATTTAGAAAATTAAGTTTTTTTATAATTTTTTCGGTTTTTAGGAATCTTATGTATTATCTTATATATATATATGCATCCGGAATAAGTGTGTATATAATGAGATCATTTGGCAGATATGAAAATTTAAAATTTGAATTGTTGAAATGAGGCAACCATAAGGATTGTTATAAAGAACAAAAAGACTTATGCTTACATATTAGAGATCGAATGATTTGGAGATCATCAGGATGTTTGACTCTGGTTCTTTTGGATGTCTATATATAATGGGCATCCTAACTCAAGAAATGACTATAAGTATTTATTTAACTTGGTTGCATATAGTAAAAGGTTTTGAAAGACAAATCGAGCTATATTATAACATAAGTCCATTAAATAATGCTTCAACAACTGTTTTATAAAGTTCATTTACTTATAAGTTGTTGTTGTTGTTGAAGAATAGAACAGATAGATAGAAATTTTATTCTAGTTGACTTACTAATCAAAGACTTGACATATAAGGTATTTCATATGAGTGTTGTCACTAAGGATATTCTAGATTAGTGGGAGTCACTCATTCTTTATGTTTTATAATATTGTTTTGATATCGATACAGACTTTATGTTAATATTATCTGCAGAAATATAACTTATGAGGTTATTATTGTTATAACCATTTTTGAATCCTTTGTGCAAATATTGAATTTGCAAACTTTAGTTTGATCTCAATAAAGAATTCAATTGGACTAGTTGGAAATACGCATAATTCAGAGATCACATTACATGAAATTTTCATGCCACTCATCCATATCGATCTATGTCTTTAAGTACCTTTATGTGGTGGTCGTCAGAGTTGTGTCACGTTATAAGTCAGTGACTAGAGCCACGGTGGTTCCATTATTGATGTATGAGGTGGACTAGATTGTAAAGTTGAAATCTAAAGATAAATAGCATTCAAATAAGCGCCTAAAGAATTGTGATATAATTATTAAAAATATATTGTCCAAGTGGGAGATTGTTAGAATATTTTATAATTTAAATATTATTTAATTATTATATTCTAATAATTATTATGTAGACATATGTATTTTAATTATATTATCTATTTATCAAAATTAAGAGTCTTTATTGATTAAGTGGTCAAATAAATTTAAAAGCCTAACTAGATTTCTATTTAGTAATTAATTAATTAATTAGATGTGTGCTCAAATATGAGTGGATGTCAAGATGGCCCATTTGAGAATAATGGGAACCCTAATTGGCCATTACATTATATATGGGCTATGGTCCCCAATAGAGCATACACAAGAAAATTATCTTTTCTCCCATCTAAAGAGAATTCAAGGCATTAGGAGTATCGGTTGAGGAAGAACCACAATCCAACGGATGCTCGTCATTCTTCTCTCTATACTTTTTGTTTCAATAAAGTATAAAGTTGTCGTGTCAATGATTCGATTATCCACGTATTCCTAATCACAATCCTTGATAAATTTGTAGATCCTAGTGTGCGTGTGTGTGTGTGTGTGTGTCTATATATATATATATATATATATATATATATATATATATATATATATATATATATATATATCGCACTAAAGTAAGATTATAGTTATAATCTATGTTATTGAGCATGTTTGTATAATAATTATTATTAAATTAATTCCAACAATCAGTTATTGTTGTCATACCCTAATTTTACCCTCAATAAATTAATTTATTCATCATGATATTTGCATCATCTGCATATCATGACATACATTTATGTAAGCATACATCCTAAAAAGTCAACTTGAATAAAATTTCGATTTTATAGATGGATCGGTTGAATCGATTTTCAATCGCGCGTAAAATTAGCGGGCAAAAATTTTTGAGTTTGGGCTTGCAACTAACTGTTTTATTGATTTACTGTTCACGTAGTTCAATTTGATGTGCTCGTTTAATTTTGTCGGATCCGCGTGCGTCTGATTGGTGATCAGTCTAAGCCTTTTCACCCGAACATTTTTTTATTGCAAAATTTGATATTTACCTATCTATTTTACTGAACTATATTTCATAGTTTATTTTAATGCGTTCATTTTGTTTATTTTTTTGTGCAATTTCACGTTTGTTTTTTATTTATTTTATTTTCTTTTATCTTTGTTTTTTTATCAAAATGTAAAATAAAAAATAGTTAATTTAATTTTTCATTCATTTAAAGAAACCAAATAAACATCATACATACCAAAATACGAAGTTGAATTCAATATCTTTACGAAGTACACATACCAAAATATGAATTTGAATTCACTGCCTTTACGGATTACATATTCCAAATTCGACTAGCCGTTAGATTTTAATCTAATGATAAAAACAATAGATATTTATAACTTCAAAAATAACAAGTCTAAATCAAAATAGTTTGATGTTAATAAAATTTGTGAAAGAGTGTAACATAATGAACTTGACTCTAGTTGCATTAATATGATGCTTATATACAAGATGTGGCGTGCAGTGCAAGTAACCAACAAATAACAACAAACTAACTACCATAACTATAAAAACACTTATTTAATACAATAATTATATAACTTAATACCCCCTCAAGTTGCAGCTTAGTTAATCGAAGCTTGGATAGGATGAGAGAAAATAGATAAGGATCAAGGGGGTTAGTTAATATATCTGCATGTTATGCAGAAATCGAGATAAATAGTAATTGGAAGAGTTTTGCATTGAGCTTTTTTTGCACGACATGACAATCAATTTCGATATATTTTTGAAATTCTGGTATCAGATATGCGATGTCAAGTGAGATGTCACAACATCAATATCTGTTGTATGAACAAGGCAATAATAGTACTAGATAAATGCAGTAAACAACACAGAGAATTGTTCACCCAGTTCGGTCTAACTACCTACGTCTGGGGGCTACCAAGCCAGGAAGAATATCCAATCAATCCCACAGTTTTCCAACCCTATCACCTAATCCCTGCCTATGGAATTTCTATCTAAGACTCACTTAGATAGGAGATACCTCTCACTCCCCCTCAATCACACCAGTGATTACAAAATAACAATTACAGTATTTAGAAGATCACACTTCAAAGACACACCTTGATGTTGCTTAAAAGTTTTGATCAAGAACAAACACTCGTGCTTAAAAGCTTAGAGTGGACAGCATATGTAACACCCCCAATCTATACCCCCAAGCTATTAAAGCGATAAATAAAATTCAAAATTTCATCAAAGTATAATTAAAACATTCACGGCATAGAAAGGGGCGCCACATCAATATGAAACAAACATACAACACCTGCTCATAAAGATATGCAACAATTCAGGTAGTAATACACCCACAATTCAATACAGAATGAAAGTGGAAAATCTGTACTGAAATCTCATATATATATATATATATCATAAAAGTGTATGTGTCATATACAACCATACATGTACAATCCAAAAGATACATATACATAATGCAAATAATCAGAAACGGCCTCCCTAACTACCCGGTGTCACATATCAGAGCCGACCGACAAAAGAATGAAGACCCTAAGCTTCACAAAAAGACCTCCAACAACTCTAATCTGCAATGCCTCATAGAGCATTATAAAACAATAGAAGGGTGAGAAACATAATCATAATACAGTTGCATATAATTATATATTCACACAGAAATGCACAAGTAAAATATTCTCACCACAAATGCACCACAATCAAATACAACACAACACAGTACAATTATCAGGTATCCATCACCAATGCATATCAATCATACACAATGCACTCATCATCAACACAAGTATACATATTCCATTTCATTAATCACATTCATAATTCCATACACAATTAATCCATGATTTATGCAAATGCACAGAGACCGACACAACGACTCTATGCAATGCACATGCGGTACCGTCTTCCAATGTTGCTCATCACTAGTTCTCTCAGGAACTCTGCTGGACCCATCTCTCGTTACATCACTGTAACTCCTCGTCGGGCATACGATGTTCCCCGTCGCTCACACCCCACACGGGCACACGACGTTTATGGATCACTCACACCCCACACGAGCACACGACCCGATCGCTCACACCCCACATGGGCACACGATCGTCTATAACCATCGCTTTCGGTCCTCTTATTTTTAAGGCGATTCATACCTCTTATTTTTAAGGCTCACGATGTTATAGCAGATTCCCTCTGGAATCAATCCCTCACTCAGGACGTCACAAGAATGCATATCATGATGCTTGGCATACAATGACTCATGACATTTAAAATGCACACATATACACATCCATAATCATGCATATATCATCAATTACCACACATTGCATTTTCTTGCCCTAAGGCCACCACTCATCACACAATAGCACACAAGTCATATAATATTCCCATCCACAACACATTGCATATACACATCAAGTTCACACAATTAAAATGGCAAAAGTAAAAAAAATGACATATTTTCTAATTCTTGACCTAATTTAATCGGCCAACAATTTCAAAACCATTACAATAAGAAAGCACATTTTATAAGTTTTCTAACGCATCAAACCACGCCTCAAACCGAACCACAGATCAAAAGTTATGCAGAAAACAAAATTTACACAAACAGCCATGTTCGCTAGGCGAACCCTCTAGCGAGCATTCGCTACTCCCTTCGCTAGGCGAATGTCCAGCGAACCCACTTCCAGCTAGAAAACAGACACAAATTTCGCTAGGCGAACCTCCTGGCGAACCAAGGTAGCAACCACCAGACCCAAAAACACACAAAGTTCGCTAGGCGAACAACTCAGCGAACCTTCGCTGACCTTCGCTAACTGGTTCGCTAGGCGAACCCGCGAAAATTCATTCGCTACCACCTTCACTCCAAGTTCGCTAGGCGAACCTGCGAAAACTCAGAATTCTTCAGCGCTGTTGAAAACCCAAAATCCATATTTTTCCAACCAAAACATTTCCAAATCAACATATATCAATCAGAACCTATTTTAATCATGGCAACAAACATTCTACCACGTTTACGTCGATTTCTAACCGCAAAAACATCGATTTCTCAACATCGACCTAGAATAGAAAACTATGAAAACACAACAAACAATCCAATACACACATACATAATCATACACAAACATAGTATAATCGAGTTTCGCACCCTTACCCGATTTAATAGCGTGTAAAAAAGTCGGTTGATCGATTTCTAGATTTTTCCCAAGTTTTCTCTCTATCTCTTTTTCTTTCTCCTCTTCTTCTTTCTCTCTACTTTTCTTCTTCTCTTTTTTTTTTCCTTTTCTATTTTCTCTCTATTCTTTCTATTATACTAACTTAACAAAATTAAAGTGAAATGCCCAAAATACCCCTACACTCAAATATCTCGCAAACGCTCCCAAAACCCGATAAAATATAATCACGATGAAAAATAACATATTTTCACATAAAAGTCAGAAATAAAATAATATAATAATAAAATACTCAAAACGACTCAATTAAATAAAAAGACAAAACTGACAAAACTGACCGAACTGACTGGGGCGTTACAACTCTCCCCCACTTAGAAATTTTCGTCCTCGAAAATATACCTGAGATAAAAAACTCTGGATACGACTCCCGCATCCGACTCTCCAACTCCTAAGTCAAATTGCCCTCAGCAGCACCTCCCCACGCCACTTTCACAAGTGCAATATCCTTGCCCCGCAATCGCTTCACCTCGCGATCCAAAATCCTAACGGGTAATGCCTCAACCGTAAGGTTCTCCCTTACCTCAACCTCATCCATCGGAATCACATGCGACGGATTCAGAACATACTTCCAAAGCTGTGAAACATGGAACACATCATGCAAATTCAACAGACTCGGCGGCAACGCCACCCTATAAGCCACAACACCCACTCTCGCATATATCTGGTAAGGACCAATAAACTGAGAAGTAAGCTTTTTCGACTTCAATGCCCTACCAACACCCGTTACCGGCGTAACCCTCAGAAATACATGATCGCCCTCTTGAAACTCAAGATCTTTCCGCCTCCGATCATGATGACTCTTTTGTCTACTCTGAGAAGCCTTCATTTTCTCACGAATAAACTTCACTTTTTCCGTAGTCTGCTGCACCAACTCCGGTCCAACCACCGAACTCTCACCAGATTCGTGCCAACACAACGGTGTCCGACATTTTCGTCCATACAGTGCTTCAAACGGTGCCATTCCAATACTAGAATGAAAACTGTTATTATACGTGAATTCAATCAATGCAAGATAACTATCCCACGCACCACCTTGTTCCAAAACACACGCCCTCAACAAATCTTCCAAAGACTGAATCGTTCTCTCTGTCTGCCCATCCGTCTGCGGATGATAAGCCGAACTCAATCTCAATTTAGAACCCAAAACCTTCTGTAAACTTTCCCAAAATCTCGAGGTAAACCTCGGATCTCGATCCGAAATAATACTCAATGGAACTCCATGCAACTTCACAATCACACTGATGTAAATCTCGGCTAACCTCTCCAAAGAAAAACTGATGTCAATCGGAATGAAATGAGCCGATTTAGTCAGCCTATCCACAATCACCCAAATAACATTATGCCCTCGATGAGTATTCGGCAACCCCGTTACAAAATCCATCGAAATGTTATCCCATTTCCACTCAGGAATATCTAACGGTTGCAACAAACCACTAGGCCTCTGATGTTCCACTTTTGACTTCTGGCACGTCAAACAAGCATACACAAACTGAGCCACATCTCTCTTTAATCCAGACCACTAGAAAATCTTCTTCAAATCTTGGTACATCTTGTTCGCTCCCAGATGTATACTCAGATTACTCCGGTGTCCTTCTTCCAAAATCATCCGTTTCAAATCCGAATCATCTGGAATGCAAATTCTACCTCGGAACCTCAAAACACCATTAACATCCACTCCAAAATCACTACTCGCATCTTTTCCACCAACCAACATCAAATCCACCAATTTCACATCCAACTTCTGTTTCTCACTTACCGTCATCAGAAAATCATTAGTAACCTTCAGCATACCCAGCCTCACACTATCCGACGTCACTTCACATACTAAACTCAAATCTCTAAACGATTCCAAAAGCTCTCACTCCTTAACCATTAAAATGGACATATGCAACGATTTCCGGCTCAACGCATCGGCTACCACATTAGCTTTACCAGGATGGTAATTCAAGCCAAAGTCGTAGTCATTCAAAAATTACAACCATCTTCGTTGCCTCATATTCAATTCCTTCTGATCAAACAGATATTTCAAACTCTTGTGGTCACTAAAGACTTCAAACCTCGCACCGTAGAGATAATGCCTCCAAATCTTCAATACAAACACCACGACCGCTAATTCCAAATCATGCGTACTGCCTCGAAGCATACGCCACGACCTTACCTCCTTGCATCAGAACACCACCTAGACCAATCAAAGACGCATCACAATACACCACAAACGGTTCAGTAGGATTTGGCAAAATCAAAATCGGAGCTGTCGTCAATCTTCTCTTCAGCTCATTAAAACTTTCCTCACACCGAATATCCCAAATGAACGCTTGCCCTTTACAAGTCAATTGGGTCAAAGGAAATGCTAGCTTAGAAAACCCTTCAATGAACCTTCGATAATAACCGGCCAAACCCAAAAAGCTTCGAATTTCAGTAACAGATCTCGGAGCATCCCATTGTAGAACTACTTCTACTTTAGATGGATCCACAGAAATACCATTACCTAAAATCACGTGCCCAAGAAAACTCACTTCCGACAACCAAAATTCACACTTGGACAATTTGGCAAAAAGCTTCTTTTCCTTCAAAACCTACAAAATAATACGCAAATGCTCCGCGTGCTCCTCTCGAGACTTAGAATAAATCAAAATGTCGTCAATAAACACAACAACAAATCGATCCAAATGCTCGTGGAAAATACGATTCATGTACTCCATAAACACACCTGGCGCATTAGAGACCCTGAACGACATCACAGAATATTCATAATGACCGTATCGTGTCCTAAAAGCCATCTTCTGAATATCTTCCCCCTTCACCCTAATCTGATGATACCCCGACCTCAAGTCAATCTTACTAAACACACAAGCACCAACCAACTGATCCATCAGATCATCAATCCTTGGAAGAGGATACTCATTCTTAATCGTCACCTTATTCAACTGACGATAATCAATACACAACCGCATACTTCCATCTTTCTTTTTCACCAACAAAACTGGAGCACCCCAAGGAGAAACACTTGGTCTCACAAACCTCTTTTCCAACAATTCATTCAACTGTTTCTTTAACTCAACCAACTCAGATGCCGACATGCGATAAGGTGCCATAGAAACAGGTCTAGTACCAGGAACTAGATCTATAGAAAACTCCACCTCTCTCTCTGGCGGCAAGTCTGAAATATCCTCAGGAAACACTTCTGGAAATTCACACACAACAGGAAACACATCAAGTGAAACTTGACTATCCACAGTCAACGACACAAACAACCCAAACAACTGAGCTTCATCCGCCACAAGTCTCTTCAACTCTTTGGTAGACAAGAAACTCGAATCTTCATCTTCTTCAAGAGAAGGAAACCTTACCAGCTTATGATAACAATCAATATGGACCCGATTGAACTGCAATCAATTCATTCCCAAAACCACATATAATCCCTCCAACGGCAAACACACTAAATCCATCTCAAAGTCTTTACCATAAATGGTCAAAGGACAACTCAAACAAACCAAAGAAGTAGTTACTGACCCCATAACCATCTCACCATCCATCAAAGACAACACAAGATTCAAACGCTTCGCGCACTCAGACGAAATAAACGAATGAGTTGCTATAGTATCAATAATAGCAACTAAAGGCGTACTATTAATAAAACAAGTGCCTCTGATCAGACGATCTGCACTTGAAGTCTGAGTTCCTGCCAAGGCAAAAACTTTTCCACCAGTTGGAGCTTGCTTCGGTTTCGGACACTTTGTGCTAATATGACCAGGTTCACCACAGTTGAAACACTTCACCACATTCTTGATTTTACAATCAGCTACGACATGTACGACACCTCCACAATTAGTACACTTCCTCATATCTTTCCTGCACTTAAACTGACGATGTCCCAAATCACCACATTTATAACATCTCAGAGGACCAGACATACCTCCACCACTGAGCCTTCGATCAAAAGTACCCCTTTGTTTACCCTTATCAGCTGGTGTCACATACGGACCACCACAGAACTGTTGTTTCCCTTTCCTCTCGCTCACACTCTTATAGTGAGTAGAACGAGCCTTACTATCCTCTTCATAAATCCTACAACATTCCACCAAATCAGAAAACCTTCGAATCCTTTGATAACTGATTGCTTGCTTAATCTCAGGACGCAATCCGCTCTCATACTTCACACACTTAGAGAACTCCGCAGTCGCTACGGCATAATGAGGATAAAACTGCACAAGCTCCACAAACTTAGCAGTATAATCAACAACAGACATATTACCTTATTTCAGTTCCAAGAACTCAATTTCCTTCTTTCCTCTTACATCTTCGGGAAAATACTTCCTCAGAAACTCCCGGCTAAATAATTCCCAAGTAACTTCTTCATCCCCAGCTTCCAACACCTGACGAGTACTAACCCACCAATCATCAGTTTCCTCCTGCAACATGTGAGTACCCAGTCTCACCTTCTGATCCTCAGCACAATCCATAACTCGGAAAATCCTTTCAATCTCTTTCAACCAAATCTGTGCACCATCAAGATCATGTCTCCCTTTAAAGACAGCGGTTTGTTCTTCCTAAACTCATCATTACCAGCAGCATTAGGTGCACCCTGCACAGCCCTAGCCATAGCTTGCATCGCAGCAGCCAAAGCAACATCATTCCTACCAGCCATATTCTGTTCATTTCCAATAACAGAAACTATGGTTAAACAAACAGCTCACTCCAAACGCCAACACCGACAAAGGACTGACACAAACCAACACGAACTGACACGGACTAGCTCTGATACCACTTAGTGTAACACCCTCAATCTATACCCCCAAGCTATTAAAGCGATTAATAAAATTCAAAATTTTCATCAGAGTATAATTAAAACATTCACGACATAGAAAGGGGTGCCACATCAATATGAAACAAACATACAACACCTGCTCATAAAGATATGCAACAATTCAGGTAGTAATACACCCACAATTCAATACAGAATTAAAGTGGAAAATCTGTACTGAAATCTCATATATATATATATATATATATATATATATATATATATATATCATAAAAGTGTATGTCTCATATACAACCATACATGTACAATCCAAAAGATACATATACATAATGCAAATAATCACAAACGGCCTCCCTAACTACCCGGTGTCACATATCAGAGCCGACCGACAAAAGAATGAAGACCTAAGCTTCACAAAAAGACCTCCAGCAACTCTAATCTGCAATGCCTCATAGAGCATTATAAAACAGCAGAAGAGTGAGAAACACAATCATAATACAGTTGCATATAATTATATATTCACACAAAAATGCACAAGTAAAATATTCTCACCACAAATGCACCACAATCAAATACAACACAACACAGTACAATTATCAGGTATCCATCACCAATGCATATCAATCATACACAATGCACTCATCATCAACACAAGTATACATATTCCATTTCATTAATCACATTCATAATTCCATACACAATTAATCCATGATTTATGCAAATGCACAGAGACCGACATAACGACTCTATGCAATGCACATGCGGTACCGTCTTCCAATGTTGCTCATCACTAGTTCACTCAGGAACTCTGCTGGACCCATCTCTCGTTACATCACTGTAACTCCCCGTCGGGCATACGATGTTCCCTTTCGCACACACCCCACACGGGCACACGATGTTTATAGATCGCTCACACCCCACACAGGCACACGACCCGATCGCTCACACCCCACATGGGCACACGATCGTCATAACCATCACTTTTGGTCCTCTTATTTTTAAGGCGATTCATACCTCTTATTTTTAAGGCTCACAATGTTATAGCAGATTCCCTCTGGAATCAATCCGTCACTCAGGACGTCACAAGAATGCATATCATGATGCTTGGCATACAATGACTCATGACATTTAAAATGCACACATATACACATCCATAATCTTGCATATATCATCAATTACCACAAATTGCATTTTCTTGCCGTAAGGCCACCACTCATCACACAACAGCACACAAGTCATACAATATTCCCATCCACAACACATTGCATATACACATCAAGTTCACCCAATTAAAACGGCAAAAGTCGACAAAACGACATATTTTCTGATTCCCGACCTAATTTAATCGGCCAACAATTTCAAAACCATTACAATAAGAAAGTACATTTTATAAGTTTTCTAACGCATCAAACCACGCCTCAAACCGAACCACAGATCAAAAGTTATGTAGAAAACAAAATTTGCACAAACAGCCATGTTCGCTAGGCGAACCCTCTAGCGAGCATTCACTACTCCCTTCGCTAGGAGAATGTCCAGCGAACCCACTACCAGCTAGAAAACAGACACAAAGTTCGCTAGGCGAACTCCCTGGCGAACCAAGGCAGCAACCACCAGACCCAAAAACACACAAAGTTCGCTAGGCGAACAACTCAGCGAACCTTCGCTGACCTTCGCTAACTGGTTCGCTAGGCGAACCCGCGAAAATTCATTCGCTACCACCTTCGCTCCAAGTTCGCTAGGCGAACCTGCGAAAACTCAGAATTCTTCAGCGCTGTTGAAAACCCAAAATCCATATTTTTCCAACCAAAACATTTCCAAATCAACATATATCAATCAGAACCTATTCTAATCATGGCAAAAAACATTCTACCACGTTTACGTCGATTTCCAACCGCGAAAACATCGATTTCTCAACATCGACCTAGAATAGAAAACTATGAAAACACAACAAACAATCCAATACACACATACATAATCATACACAAACATAGTATAATCGAGTTTCGCACCCTTACCCGATTTAATAGCATGTAGAAAAGTCGGTTGATCGATTTCTAGATTTTTCCCAAGTTTTCTCTCTATCTCTTTTTCTTTCTCCTCTTCTTCTTTCTCTCTGCTTTTCTTCTTCGCTTTTTCTTTCCTTTTCTATTTTCTCTCTATTCTTTCTATTATACTAACTTAACAAAATTAAAGTGAAATGCCCAAAATACCCCTACACTCAAATATCTTGCAAACGCTCCCAAAACCCGATAAAATATAATCACGATGAAAAATAACATATTTTCACATAAAAGTCAGAAATAAAATAATATAATAATAAAATACTCAAAACGACTCAATTAAAGAAAAAGACAAAACTGACAAAACTGACCGAACTGACTGGGGCGTTACAGCATACAACTCAACTAAGACAGTCCTATTCAAACATCAAAGAGATGAGTGAATGGCTCACAAATAACACACAAACTTAAACCCTAATACTTGAACTCTGCACTCAATGATTTCTTCTCTCCCCTTCTTCACGTAGGGTTGGCACAACTTTATATAGAATCAGAATACTTGGGCTTGGGCAATCACATAATCTCAGATTTGATCCTTAATAAAAAACAAACTTAATTTCAAATATATTCACCCTAAAATAGAAACAAAATATGCTTCAAATAAAACGATTGCATCAGATAAAATCTCCTCCAAGAATCTCGCCTACAATCTCTCAGACAATCCTCAAGATACAGCAAATAAAGCGCAGCCCTAACATAACAGACTGAACTTGATGTTCTGTCAAAAGATGTTAAGACATCAGAACACAGACCTGCAACACTAAGTAACAAAACCACAAGCAGAATGTTAGCAACACAAGTTAAGACATCAGACATGACATCTTGAACCAACACATTGTTTTACCAAAATTGCAGCCAATAATAGAACTAACAATCTCCCCCTTTGGCTAATTTTGGCTAAAATAATATCAGCACACATCAGAGATACCAGCAGCAGATAAAGCAAATCTAACAAACCAATCTAACACCAGCTGTATAACAATCAAAACTCCAAACTCCCCCTCAAGCCAAGAAACCAGTAACAACCAGAAATCTAACTACTTCAAACCAACATCATAGAGAATATCCACTCCACTCCCTATAGTATAACAACAAAGCCCAAACTACTACTCTCCCCCTTTTTAGTCATAATTGGCCAAAGAGGTATGAAAGAAGTCAAGTCAGTACCAAGAACTCACCCTCTCTACTCACAGTTGGTCATACTAGCTACCAGTCAGTCAACTTAGCTCTCCCTTGTTAGCCACAGAATGTCAAGACAAGTCATGGAACATCCAAACAAGATAATCATATAGGAAACAATATCCAAGATGTTCAGATTACATAGCAAACACCCAAGATGGAAAACAAAAACTAATACCAAAAAGAAAAACCAAAAGAACCATCAAGGAACAACAGCAACACCATCAACAGAACACAGTAGAGTGCCAGAACCAAGTCATTCATCAGTCTCCTCACTGGAGGCACCAGCTTCCTCTTCTCCCTCATCATCAACCTGTTCCAAACTTTTGATCAAGGCTTCTAATTTCAGCTTCCTAGCAGTATTTATGCTGATCACTATTTCCAGCTCCTTGCAAGTAGCTTTCAACTCACTGATTAACTCACCTTTGGTGGTATTCTTGTTGCCAACAGTTGCAGATGTTGAAACAATATCAGGAACATGTTGTCCTACAAAGAGTTTGGAGTGAAGACACAAAACAGACTCCCTTTTGCAAGCAATATCTGTAGCAGCCAAGATCCCAGGATGTTGATTCACAATAATTCCACAGATTAAGGATGGAAAAGCAATTGGCAGCTTCACAGCCATTGTTCCAGCATGTTTGACTGTTTAATCAAAAATATAAGAACCATAATCAAAGTCCTTCTTGGTTTCAACTGCAAAGATAAACTTTCCTAACCCAACAGAAATTGTAGTCTTATGGTTGGTAGGAACCCAGTGGCAGCTCCAATCCTATGCAGTATAGCATACTTAACACTCAAAAGACCAGCAACCAATTTTCCCTTCAAAGGCCATGCAGTCACTTGATTTGCAGTAATATCCTTGCAAATCTGATTGTCAGTGACCTCCAGCTCACTCACTGCTTGTTCACTCCTTCCCAAGTACCTGTTAATAACAGTAGGAGAAAACTCAATACACCTACCTCTTACATAAACCTTTCTAAAATCCATACTCCTGCTATCAGTAATGTCTCCAGGGATGTTCATAATGAACTCCTTGACAAGCATATCATAACATTTTGAAAAACTAGACATAGTCTTCATTAATCCAGCATAATTGATCAATTCCATAATCTCCTTCATCTCAAGAGCATCTCTACCTAGCTCTCTCTCCAGAGCGATTCTTCTCAGATAAACATACTTCCATTTACTCACATTGTCAACAGAATGGAATGAAATGTTATCTAATGGAGCATTAGGAACTTTGTCAACAATTTTCTTTACAGCAGCCTTTTTCACAGGAGATATGTTTGTAACATACTCTTCAACATCATAGTCAGATTCAGAATCAGCCTTTGCCTTTATTTTCTTGGATGATGTAGACACCTTACTCCAAGATTTTGGAGGACCAACCACAGACTTCTTCTTACTATTGCTAAGAGAACCTGTCATAGCAACAACCTTTTCTTTTCTAGTCTTCATCCTCTTTGTTATCCCAGGATTTACACGGGCAATCAAATCATTATCAGACAGATCATCAACATTCACAATTTCATCATCATTCACAGATTTCTTTCCCTTCTCAGCAGCAGACGTTTCAACATCTATTTCAACATTAGTTTCAGCATCCTTCAACATAGAAGCAGCAAGCTTGTGAAGCTTATCATCTTTTTCACTAACAAAAGCACCAATAGGTTCCCTACCATCTGTTGTAACCTCAGAAGAATGAGGAGCAGTAATTTGAGCAAGAGGTTTAGATATTCCAGCAACAGCAAAACCTTCATCTAAAACCCTAGAAACAATTTTATCTACACTTTTGTCAACTGAAAATGTTTCTTCCTTGCTTTGATTATCATGAGAAGTAGTTCTGTTGTCTCCAAACAGAATCCCAGTAACAAAGCTTCTAAGTTCACTATCATCATGCTTCCTAACTTTACCAGCCTTATTTTCAGAAGAGGATTTAGAAGGATTACCTTTTGCATGCGATTTTCTGATCCTTTTTGTTTCAGTCGTAGTGAGGAATCATTGATAAAGGAACGACATCAAGAGCACCTTCAGGAGAAATGTCTTCAAAGCGAACCTTCAATTTAGAAGCAGATTTGGACGGTGATGATGTAGATTGTTGAGACATGTTGTTCTTCTTGCAAATTTTAGATTTGGGGACAAACGAATTTCTGAAGGAGAAGATGAAATGTGAATGGTACAAGTATGACACAGGATGTATGTTGCGTGTGGGAAGAAAAGTTGGAAATGATTGCTTTTGATTACCAACACATGTCATTAATTTCCATTTTAAAAAACATAACATGGCTTTCCCTCCCAATTTTTTCACCTGCATAGACTCTTTAGGAGAAGTGAGATGTTGAAACTTTTCATGTGACATCTTAATCTGCTTCCCTGTTTGGAAGTCTTCATAACTTCTTCCTTCCTCTAGATGTTCCACCTTTTGATCCCATACTATGACTTCATCTTCTTCAGTATAACCACATGCGTAAGAGCCCGAGTCTAGAGATACCCATAGATAGCAGTTGTCTTTGGACTTAGCACCCTTCATGACAACTTCACCTTTCTCATTAGTGACAATACATTCAGCTTTAGTAAAGTGAACTTTAAGTCCTTGCTCACATAGTTGACTAATGCTGATCAAGTTGGCTTTCAGTCCTTTGACCAGTAACACATCATCTAACCTTGGAGCACCTGCACAATTCAGTATTCCCACACCCTTGACTTCTCCTTTGACACCATCACCAAAAGTTACACAGCTGGAATAAGGTTCAACTTCAACCAACAAATTCTTCACACTTATCATGTGTCTAGAGCAACCACTATCAAAATACCATTCCTCTTTGGTAGAGCCACCTAGAGACATATGAGCTAACAGACAAGTAGTGACAGTCTTTGGAACCCATTGTTTAACAATTGGAGGCCTGTTCTGATTCTGTCTAGGTAGAGGATCAGGTTTAGGGTAACCATAGAGCCTGAAGCAGAAAGGTTTTAAGTGGCCAAACCTTCCACAGTAATGACACCTCCATCTCTGAAATCTACCTCTTGAGTGGTTGGGATGTCTTCTCCCATGATGTTGGGGTTTTCTTCTCCCATGATGGTGCATAAACTGTCTAGCTCCGTGAGCCTTCCCATGAGGTTGTGGCACAAACTGATTAGGTACAGGAACATAACCTTTTCCATAACTTTGTGGCATCTGGTGAGGTACAACCTTCTTAGGTCCAGAAATATGTCCTTTCCCATGATGTTGAGACATCTGATGAGACATGTTCTGTTTAAGTCCATAAGAACTAGCATCTACAGAGATCTTCTTCTCACCATCAAATCCTAGACCAGTCTTATCACCTGCCCCTTTTCCAATCTGAAGGATTTCATCCAGAGTGTCAGTTCCACTATTCAACATTCTAATGGATTTGGACATTTGATCAAGTTGGGATTTTAACAACAGAACTTCATTCTCAAGCTCAGCTTTATCAGCCTTAAGTTGGATTATAATTTTCTTCTGCTTCTCCCCTTCTTGACAGACCTCTTCACTATTCAGACACAACTCTTGATAAGAAGCTGCTAGCTCTTCAAAGGTAAATTCATCATTACTAGACTCTCCATCAGAAGCACATATTCCAGTCAATGCCCTAACATGCTTGGCAGTCTCTTCATCATTCTCACTATCAGTATCAGACTAGGAAACAGATAACCCCTTTTTCTGTTTCTTGAGATATGTGGGACATTCTTTTCTGATATGACCATAATCTTCACACTCATGACATTGGATTCCTTTGTCATGATTAGGCTTCTCTTCAGCTGTTGTTCTCTTCATCTGATCAATTGACTTGTTAACGTGAGATGAGATGTTCTTAACATTTGGTCTATATTTCCTATCCATTCTCTTTAACACCTTATTAAATTGTCTTCCCAGCGGTACAATGGCATTAGATAGCTCCTCCTGTGTTTCAATATCACATTCTTTCTCTTCATCTTCAGTACTAGACACCAATGCAATGCTTTTGACTTTCTTTTCTGATCTGTCATTTAGCCCCAATTCACATGTCTGAAGTGAACCAATCAATTCAGCTACCCTCATTTGGCTGATGTCTTGAGCTTCCTCTATCGGAGTCACCTTCATTTCAAATCTCTTGGGAAGAGATCTGAGAATCTTCCTCACCAACTTCTCATCAGACATCCTTTCTCCTAGGGCACTAGAAGCATTTGATAGTTCAATTATATTCATGTTAAAGTCATGAATGGTCTCATCATCCTTCATTCTTAGACTTTCAAACTTTGTTGTCAGCTGCTGAAGTCTTTACATCTTGACCTAGGAGGTTCCTTCATGAGTAGTTTTCAAAATATCCCAAGCTTCCTTAGCCACTTCACATGTGTTAACCAGCCTAAAAATGTTTTTGTCAATACCATTAAATATGGCATTCAAGGCTTTAGAATTTCCAAGTGCAAGCTCATCCTCTTCCTTGGTCCACTCTTCTTCAGGTTTCAGCTTTGACCCACCTTCTTTATCCACAATGATAGGTGGTTTCCATTCCTTCAAAACAGTCTTCCAAGCCCTGCTGTCTAAAGATTTCAAGAAAGTAACCATGCGAGGTTTCCAATAGTCATAATTTGATCCATCTAGAATAGGGGGTCTATTCACAAATCCACCACTCTCTTTGTCC
Organism: Lathyrus tuberosus; assembly: GCA_022829125.1. Taxonomy (NCBI): domain Eukaryota; kingdom Viridiplantae; phylum Streptophyta; class Magnoliopsida; order Fabales; family Fabaceae; genus Lathyrus; species Lathyrus tuberosus. Next base: position 5,815,165 of record JALAZF010000087.1, on the reverse strand, counting down.
ATTACACCAGAGAGTAACAGCCCTAGATCTCACCCAGATGCAGAGCAGGATGACCTGCTCTGATACCAATTGAAATTCTGGTATCAGATATGTGATGTCAAGTGAGATGTCACAACATCAATATCTGTTGTATGAACAAGGCAATAATAGCACCAGATAAAAGCAGTAAACAACACAGAGAATTGTTCACCCAGTTCGGTCTAACTACCTACGTCTGGGGGCTACCAAGCCAGAAAGAATATCCAATCAATAGAATTAGTTCAAAGGTCTAAGCCCACAGTTTTCCAACCCTATCACCTAATCCCTACCTATGGAATTTCTATCTAAGACTCACTAAGATAGGAGATACCTCTCACCCCCCCCCCCCCTCAATCACACCAGTGATTACAAAATAACAATTACAGTATTTAGAAGATCACACTTCAAAGACACACCTTGATCTTGCTTAAAAGCTTTGATCAAGAACAAACACTCGTGCTTAAAAGCTTAGAGTGGACAGCATACAACTCAACTAAGACAGTCTTATTCAAACATCAAATAGATGAGTGAATGGCTCACAAATAACACACAAACTCAAACCCTAATACTTGAACTTTGCACTCAATGATTTCTTCTCTCCCCTTCTTCAAGTAAGGTTGGCACAACTTTATATAGAATCAGAATACTTGGGCTTGGGCAATCACATAATCTCAGATTTGATCCTTAATAAAAAACAGACTTAATTTCAAATCTATTCGCCCTAAAATAGAAACAAAATATGCTTCAAATAAAACGATTGCATCAGATAAAATCTCCTCCAAGAATCTCGCCTACAATCTCTCAGACAATCCTCAAGATACAGCAAATAAAGCACAGCCTTAACATAACAGACTAAACCCGATGTTCTGTCAAAAGATGTTAAGACATCATGTTTGACATCAGAACACAGACCTGCAACACTAAGTAACAAAACCACAAGCAGAATGTTAGCAACACAAGTTAAGACATCAGACATGACATCTTGAACCAACACATTGTTTTACCAAAATTGCAGCCAATAATAGAACTAACAGTTTTGACTTCTCATGAAAGGAGGCATCGATTACAATGCGACATGCTGATTGATTATCACAATGCAGAACTTCACGAGAGTGAAGTCGATATTAAAGTCACGTAATAAATATGTTAACCATTGTAATTCGCAAAATGTTGATGCAAGAGCTCGGTACTTAGCTTCAGATGATGTTCTGGAAACCGTTAGCTACTTCTTGGATTTCCATGAGATAAGATAATCACCTAAAAAGATGCAGAACCCTGTGATGAAGCGTCTTGTGTCACTCTATGATGCCCAATCAAAGTTGCTGAAAGCTTTGAGTTCAAGTGTCGTGGTTGAAGGAAAAATAAGCATTGCAAAGGAAATTGTCTGTTTGATGTATCTAAGAACCCTATAGGCAACCTATAGATGAATTATGGTGGGAGATGGCATGAATTGATTGAGTTTTTAAACTTAGAAGCTCATGTCAGGTCTTGTTGTACACAGGTAGATTAAACGACTAATGAGTCATTGATAAACAGTGGAATCAGTGGGAGATGAATCATCAATAATTGTGTACTTGTGTGATTTTGTCATGGGAGTGGAAGAAGGTTTTGCAGCAAGAAGACATGTGTTATGGAGCAATTCGAGTGCATATATTTTTTTTACAAATGGAGATGCCAAGAGGAGAAGGCACTACCTCAAGACCTAAAAAAAATTGCAGATTGCCAAGATCTTTGATTTTGAAATTGGTGTCAAGGATATATGTTTTGAATTTCATCGATGTCATTTACAAAGATTATAATAAAGTCAACAAAATAAATGAGAAAGATGATGAACTAGTGACCATGTAATTTGGTGATGAGAGAATGGTATGAGGTTGGTTGATTGTAATGCAAGGAAAGAATGTAATTCAATGAGCATAGTCTGATTCCAACACTCATGTTAAGAGGCCTGCTTGAAGAAGTTAGGTTCAGATTGAGAGGTGATGGAAAGAATGTAATGAATGGAGATAGAAGAAATAGGATGATTGGTGATGTAAGGTTTAATAGGTTACATGGTTGTGTATGTACGAGTGTGCTGAGATGAAGTTATGATTGGTGGTGTGGGAACAAGAGGTGAAGGTTTTATGTTACTTGATGGAGTGTTTGTAGGTATATATTGATTAATAAATTGAATAGATGAAGGTAGAGGGGTAAGTTACATTGGTGTATTGGAAGGTGGAGATGTTGGGCAAGATGATTGTGAGGGTTAGGTGTATACGGAGTCATGTGATCTGCAGGTGTGTCTAAGAAGGGTATGTCATAGTCTAGGATTTTTGAAGTGTTTGATGAGTCATTGGTGGAAGTTAAATTGAAGCAAAAAGAATCTTCATAAAATGAGACATTTCTGGTTATGGAGATTTATCTGGTAGATAAGTTCACAATAATGTATCATTTTATGCCTTGATTGTAACTAAGGAAAATTCACTTAGAAGCACAAGGATCAAGTTTTTGGCGCCCTCAGATTATAGTTGAAGAAAACACAAGGCATCCAAAAACCTTTAGATTGTTATACTCAGAAGGAAAACCATGAAGAAGCTCATAATGAGATTTGGAACTGATGACATGAGAAGGTAACTCGTTGATGAGAAACACTGCATGACTAATTGCAAAATTCCAAAATAGCTTTGGTAGGTTGGACTAAAACATGATTACTCTAGCAACATTCAGGATATGTCTATGCTTCCTTTCTATTAAAACATTTTGCTAAAGTGTCTCTATGCAATTATTTTAATGTATGATGCCTTTGAGGTTTAAATAATCATTCATTAAGAACTCTTTGCCATTGTTTGATCTGACTTGTTTAACAGTCTTGTCAAATTGAGTATGAGCCAAAGTAATGAATTGCACAATCAAAGGCCTAGCATCAGATTTTGATTTCATTAGAAAGGCCTAAGTGTGTCTGGTGAATTCATCACCAACAGTTAAGAAATAAGAATGACCATGGATAGACGAGGGTGTGAATGCCCCTTATATCCATGTGAATTAGTTCAAAGGCTGAAGTAGATTTAATTGTGCTCAAAGGAAAAGACAACTTAGTTTATTTAGCCTAATGACAACAATCACAAATAGAATCAGAGATCATGAATGTGAGGACAACTTTGTTGAATTGTTTTTATTACATTGTGTGAAGGATGGCTAAGCCAATGATGCCAATGCCTGAATTTACTAGAAGCATTGTGAATATAATTTGTAAAAGATACATCGGTGTGGTATGAAAAGGGAATGCAAGAATCCTTACTAAGAATGTACATGTGATTGTGAACTTTAGCAAGCTTAATCATCCTCAATGAAGGTTGTTCTTGAATGATACAAGAACAATGATCAAATATAAGATTACACTTGTTATATGATGATAGTTGAGAAGCAGAAATCAAATTGCAAGTAAATTCAAGAACAAAGACAACATTGTAGAGAGTTAAGTTTTAATTCAGTCTAACAGTGCCAGATATTTTAGATAAGATGTGAGAGCCATTATGTAATTCAATTTTAATGGGACTAATAGACTTTTATGAATAACAAAGGTTGAGGGAAGAGCAAATGTAATTTGTTGCACCTGTGTCAATGATCCAACTATTGGTTAATGAACTTACATTAGTGTGTATGAAAGAGGGATGCAAACCTGATGAGGAGGCATGAATGATATGAGAATTAGAAGCGTTTGACTTCTCAGTTTTGCTGAGAAATGCTACCAGTTTTTGTACATGTCAGGGGAGATTTCAACTTTGTTATCTTGGTAATCAGCATTAGCGGATGATGAATGTCGATGCTTATTAGAGGTATCAACATTGTTAGAAAAAACTACCTTGTCTTTGAACCTAAAACTCGGTGAAAAACATGATAAGTGCCATTTTGTAGTGTTTTTGTGTATATAGTGTGGTGACACTTATCGAGTTTTAGTGTAATTTCAGTGAATAATTCTCCAATTTTGTGTATAAATACATTAGTTAGTGTATACTTGTGTTTTTGATTCAATTATGTAACGATTAATAGTTTTCCCTTCATTTTGTAGGTAATTAAGCATTGTTGGAGCAATGAGTAATAAAAGCTTTAGGATGCACCATTTGGATCAATAAAAAGAGGAAGCAAATAAAGAACTGCAGCAGAAAAATGTTGTCTGTCAACTTTCGCCAGGCAAAGCTTCCTTTCGCCAGGCGAATCTGAGATTTTTGCCAGGCGATGCTGAGGCGAGAGAAAAAGTTGGAAATTCCAGTAGCTTCTGTACTGTGCTCGCAACTTGTTCGCCAGGCGAGTTTTGGGACTTTCGCCAGGCGAAGCTTCCCTTCACTGGGCGAAAGAAGATATCTTTTGCCAAGCTGTACTATTACGCAGCAGGTGTGAGAGAAAAAGGGAAATTCTCCAGGTGAAGCCTCATTTCGCCAGGCGAATTTGTCTGAACCAGAATTTTACTTAAGTTCATTTAACACAATTTTTAGGTTATGGTTTTGGGAATTTTTGCTCTCACTCCATCAAACATCATTTTTTCATAGGATCAGCTTAGAAAACAACTATGGAGCTTGCACACAGATGATCCGGGTTGGATTGATCATCGATCGGCGCTGACAAACCGGGAGATTTTTGGTTCATTTCTCCTCCTCTTTGTGTATTCTCTCTTAGTTGGGTTTTGTATATGTATTTACTTTGAACTCATGTATATTTATCGCCCATGGCGTTGTATAAAATATGCTTTACAAATCTTTATTGGTGATTGTCCTTGATTTTTTGCTTTATGCTCGGGGGTTTGGGTTGTGTTAGAGATAAACATCACAAACCTTGAATAGGGATGATTATCTGTTAGTTTCTGGATGCTTGAGATAGATTTAGAGCTAACAATCTTTATGGGTATCGGAGCTTAATGCCTCCGTGTTGTTTGAGTCGGTGCGAGAGTGTCGACGAGAGTAATATGGGTGTTCTCTCAACTCAGTGTGTCATAGATGGACACTGTTGTGAGCGATGCTGGATGATATTGAGGAGTATTATAGGTTGAGTATAACTGGTCGATAGGTTTAAGTTTGTGACAAGTGGATTATATGCATGCCGGATAAGTTTCTTCTCTCTGAAGAATGATTTCTTTTTATGTTCATATTTACTTTTCTGTTTTTACTTTAACCATTTTAATCCAAACTCATAACTGCGGAAACTGTCGAACTGCAGTTCAATAACACCGATCTCTGTGGACACGATAAATTCCCGAAAAATACTTCCAAAAACTTTTGTTGCTTACCGCTTTACCGCTCCAACAAAATGGCCATGTTGCCGGGGATTGGTGTTTTTATTGGATCGCATTGTGATAGTTTCTTTGTTTTTGAGTTTTGTAGATATCGTATATATTGTTTATTTTCACTTGTTTATATTGATACTTGTATATGTTTACCATATTTGTAATTTTACATGTTTTGCATACTTACGAATATAGTGTATATATTTATTTCTCTTCACGTTTGCCAAAAGTGTGGTTAGATGTGTAGTTCCTGTTAGAGCTTGAAGAGATGAGAGCAAAGGCGGGAGTGAAAGCATTTGGCTCATCCGAAGCAACGTGTTGGTTTGTAAATAATAGGCGTCAAGCTTACGACGTAAAACAAACATGTTTTATCGTTTTTTGTTTCGTTATTACTTTTTTATTCTAGCTTAGGTAGTGTGGTGAACATTCATTAAACAAGTTGTACTCGGATTGTTTGTAAAATTTTCAAATCTTCACTTTACAACTTGTTTAATCCATTTTCAGTCGGTCTTTTAGTTTGTTTATATTAATAGTTTTTGTGTTTGTCTAAGAGCTTGTTTTGAGTAGCTTAAGGAATTTAAGGTGATGTTCCAAGTTTGATCGTTTCAACTTGCGGATGTATGGTAATGATATTGTTAATTTGTGTACACGTCCAAGGTATGTGTTATACTTTAGCATATTCATGATACTTAGGCTTTTTACAAACTTCCATGCCATTCATTTTTTTGTATACTTGTTATTGATGTGAGAGTCACTTTAGTTCCCACCCTATTTGTGAGGTAGCTTTCCATTATTCATATATGCGCGGAGTACCAACATTCTTGTTCTAACTGGATTTTATTATGCTTAATCTTTTGTTTGTGTTGATTATATGAAAGCATGAAAAGGATCAAGGCATTTTGTTTCACTTTGAGCACAACTATCTAGCCAAATAGTCAATTTACCCTGTGAGTGTGTGAGCATTTGTTAAACCCCTTTGTGCCTTTCTATCATTATCCATGTTGTTTGAACTTAATGCTTGTCTATGAGTATTGAATTCACTTTTTGTATGGATTTTGATTAATTGTTTTTTTCTTGAACCCTTAACTTTGTGTTGTTGTATGAATTTTTACCTTGCATTAGAAAGTAGGGAGTATTCACATGATGATGTGGTTGAGTTCAAGTTGGGGAGAGAATGATTGTTTACTCATTGGTTGGTTTCTATGAGGTTGAAAAAGAAAATAAAAAATAGAAAAATATGAAAAAGAAAAAAAAAGGAAAGAAAAAAAAAATCCTTGAGAAAGGAAACAAAAAGAGTTCAAATAATTGTGCTAAATAAGTATTGTGTTTTGTGTAACACTTGGGATTTTGGAAGAAGTTTATTGGAATTTTGTGTTTGAGTCTTTGTGAGTTGACCACTCCCTTAGATTTAGGCAAGTTTTTGTTTCAATTACCTTTAAAAATTTCCCCTTGTTTGTTTGCCCGACCACATTACAACCTTGAAAGCCCTTGTGATTCTTGCCTTTGTATGTTCAATGTGAATTTTTGGATGAATGCGTAATTTAGTCTTTTGTTTGCAAGATTGTTGTGTGAGTGAAAAGTACCTCATTTTGTGTTTTTCATCTACCGATGATTATTTTTGCTAGGTGTGATTCACGTTTGAACTTGTGTTGTTTTAGGATGTTTGGCATGAATTTTGTATTTAGCATTTGTTTTGTGCCTATGTTGTCGTTGTAATTTAGTGGTAAGTATTTACTTTGTGTGTACCATTTTTCATTTGAACCATTCATTTGTTTCCGTTTTTCAAAACCTGTTGATTCGTGATTCTTTGGTTGTCACTCTGTTTCTTTGAGTCACTTGATTCTTGTTTCGGGACAAACAAGTTTAAGTTGGGGAGAGTTTGATAAGTGTCATTTTGTAGTGTTTTTGTGTATATAGTTTTGTGACACTTATCGAGTTTTAGTGTAATTTCAGTGAATAATTCTCCAATTTTGTGTATAAATACATTAGTTAGTGTATACTTATGTTTTTTATTCAATTATGTAACGATTAATCGTTTTCCCTTCATTTTGTAGGTAATTAAGCATTGTTGGAGCAATGAGTAATAAAAGCTTCAGGATGCACCATTTGGATCAATAAAAGGAGGAAGCAAATAAAGAACTACAGCAGAAAAATGTTGCCTGTCAACTTTCGCCAGGAGAAGCTTCCTTTCGCCAGGCGAATCTGAGATTTTCGCCAGGCGATGCTGAGGAGAGAGAAAATGTAATACCCCGTATTATCTAAGTGCTCATTTGGATATCTGATGAGATCAGATGAGTGTCTATGTGCTCTATCTATGATCAATTGGAATAATGGAATTCTCTAAGTTTTTAAGTATGGTCAATTGGGATCAATAGAGCAACTGATGAACTCTGAAGAGATCAATTATTGATGAAAGAGACAGATCAATTATTTTAACTCGAGAAAGGATTTTTAAGGTAACTCTAATAATTGATTAATTGGTTTGAAACGATAAAATATCAATTGGAGATATTTTACCCTGTGGTATTATAATATATAATAAGTATATATATATTTGTGTTAGAAAGAAAAAGAAAAGAAGAAGAAAGATAGTAAGAAGAAGAGGAAAAGGAAGAGAAAGAGAGAAAGTGGAGAAAAGGGAATAAGAGAGAAAAGATTGGATCATCACCATTTATTCATCATCTTCTTCAACCTCCTCTTCGATTATCAGGTGGGTCTAGTTAGAAACTTAAGTTCTAGAAACTCTTGATGTTTGAACTTAGGTTATAAATTGAGAGAAAAATGATAAAATCGGTGAATCGATGTTTCTAACGGATAAAATGAGATATAAATTGCATAGAATAATCAACATGTATGTACAATCATTTGTTGATACTTGTTTGTGTGTTTGAAGTTGTTTTGAATGAGATTGACATGGAAGAGAGTTCATGAAAACAAGTATTTTTGATTCTGCGCCCAGAGTAACCGGTTACCCTCTGGTGAGTAACCGGTTACCCTTTGAAAAATTGGCTTTCTGCGCAGAAAATGAATGAAGTAACCGGTTACCCTGTGGTGAGTAACCGGTTACCCAAATGTGTCTCTAACTCTCATTTTGGCTCTGTTTCTCAAGTAACCGGTTACCCTGTGGTGAGTAACCGGTTATCACTATTGGCTGATGAAAAATATTTTTCTTAGAAAATTCATAACTTTTGAACCGTGATTCCAATCGAAACGTTCTTGGTATCGTTGGAAAGCTATGATGATCCTCTACCCAAAGGGTATGATGTGGGATTAATTATTTAGTGGAAAATGAATGAAAATAATGTCTATGTGATATGTTAAAAATCCATATCTTTGGATCGTAAATTCGATCGAGGCACGGTTATAGCCGATGCAAAGCTGTGAAAATATCCTACGGGATAAAAGTGATAAATATTGTTTTGATACCCTATTAAATGAATCGGAGGGAACCTAAGGGTTATGTAACTTGTGATTGAATTATTATATATAATTCTAATATGCAATTGTAAAATGTTGTGTCAAATATATTGTTGATTAACATGATCGAGAGAATATAAATGTTTAAAATATGGAATAGGAAGAGTGAGGAAACCTCAACATGAAACTACAGTGGAACCTAGTAATGTCTAGGAATTGATAGAAACTCTAGATGGCGATGCTCGTGCATTCGATGTAGAAAGGTACATCTTTGACGAGTATTGGTTTAGGAGAGAGTGAACACTAGTATGGAACATGTGTGTAACCTTTGTGTTTGATGAGAAAAGGCAAAAAGGCCTTAAGGCGAATGTGGCCTTGTGATTGTCGAATACAATCACGTTGTGTATATGATCACGTAATCGTAACCATTTCATTTGAGTTGCAGTTTCATGAGTCTCGAGCTCCTCTGAAACGTATGCATGATTACTTGGCAGGTTTGATTCCCGTGTGTAGTACGGATGAAACCTATGGGTAGAGACTTGTGATGGTTAACAGGCCATGAGAAGTGACGGTTCACGGTTAACAGGCCGATGTTCCCAAATCCATTTCGTATGTCAAGTAAATTACAAGGATCCATGACTCGGGTCGACTTCTAGACGTAGAAGCGGACGGGAAAAGGGGATGCCTTGGTAAGGTTATCGGTTAGTGAGATCCTTGAGTTAACAGGCTCAGGACATTTTCCATTCGTGTGGATTTTTGAGTTAACAGACTCATGACATGTTTCCATATAGTGTGAGATTATATACTCAAGGTCATTTCCCTTCCCCTTGACTTGAGTTAGGATTTGGCTAGAACCCTGTAAAGCCGAGATAATCCATAAGATAGGGAACTCACTGAGATTTAATATCTCACCCCATTATTGTTGATTATTTTCAGGAAGCATTTGCAGGTATGATTTACAAGTGGAGCTATGCTTGGATGTTTCAAGAGAAGCTTAGTTGAGCTTATATCCGCTGTGCATTTGTTGTATACAATTAAGGATATTGTATATTGATCTTAGATTTTTATTTTGGCTAGTTTCCGTATCTTGTACCATAGTTTGTATTATGTTTTAGAATGGCCAAGTACGTGAATTACGCCATTAGGCACTTATGATGGTGTCAGTACCAAATAAAATGCTTGTATTGTATTATTCAAGATAAATATTATACAGGGCGTTACAGAAAAAGTTGGAAATTCCAGTAGCTTCTGTATTATGCTCGCGTCTTGTTCGCCAGGAGAAGTTTCCCTTCGCCGAGCGAAAGAAGATATTTTTTGCCAGGCTGTACTATTACGCAGCTGGTGTGAGAGAAAAGGGGAAATTTGCTAGGCGAAGCCTCATTTCGCCGGGCGAATTTGTCTGAACCACAATTTTACTTAAGTTCATTTAACATAATTTTTAGGTTATGGTTTTGTGGATTTTTGCTCCCACTCCATCAAACATAATTTTTTCATAGGATTAACTTAGAAAACAACTATGGAGCTTGCACACGGATTATCCGGGTTGGATTGATCATCGATCGGCGCTGACAAACCGGGAGATTTTTGGTTCATTTCTCTTCCTCTTTGTGTATTCTCTCTTAGTTGGGTTTTGTATATGTATTTACTTTGAAATCATGTATATTTATCGCCCATGGCGTTGTATAAAATCTGCTTTACAAATCTTTATCAGTGATTATCCTTGATTTTTTGCTTTATGCTTTGGGGTTTGGGTTGTATTAGAGATAAACATCACAAACCTTGATTAGGGATGATTATCTGTTAGTTTCTGGATGCTAGAGATAGATTTAGAGCTAACAATCTTTATGGGTATCGGAGCTTAATGTCTCTGTGTTGTTTGAGTCAGGTGCGAGAGTGTCGACGAGAGTAATACGGGTGTTCTCTCAGCTCAGTGTGTCAGAGATGGACACTGTTGTGAGCGATGCTGGATGATATTGAGGAGTATTGTAGGTTGAGTATAACTGGTCGATAGGTTTAAGTTTGTGACGAGTGGATTATATGCATGCCGGATAAGTTTCTTCTCTCTGAAGAATGTTTTTTTTTATGTTCATATTTACTTTTCTGTTTTTACTTTAACCATTTTAATCCAAACTCATAACTGCGAAAACTGTCAAACGGCAGTTCAATAACACTGATCTCTGTGGACACGATAAACTCTCAGAAAAATACTTCCAAAAACTTTTGTTGCTTGCCGCTTTACCGCTCCAACAAAACCATGTTTGGAATAGCATATATTAAGAATATGCCTAGTCTTGCCACAAAAAAAAAAACAGACTTTGGAATTGTTTGAACATCTACCTTGGAAGTTTGGTTTGCCATGACCTTTGCCTTGTTTAGGTTAAAATATTGCATTAGGTGAAGAATTTTGTGTCTAGGACAGGAGAATCTTGGAATTTTAAAAAGGATAAGGGGTTGTTAACTATCTTTCGTGTTGCAAGATTGAAGAAAAAACCTTGGTAACATCTGGGAGAGGCTCCACCATGAGGATTTGAGATTTAACATTGTTCAAGTCGTCAATCAATCCTTTTAGAAAACAAATGATATATTCCATGACATGTTGCTTTTTGATTATGAGGTGTGCGCCACAAGTACAAGTAGGAAGATTTTTGAGAGCTTATAGATCTTCCCAAAGAGTTCTTAACTCATTCAAGTAAGCAGTCACATATTTCTCACCTTGTCTCAAAAAATGAATTTGTTGAAGAATATCAGATAACCGAAAATGATCGCTCTAGGAAAAATGATTTTGAAGATTTGTCCAAAGTTTAGCAGCATTATCGACATAAATGGTGTTTTTAGCAATATCGGGATATAGTGATGCTAAAATCCATGAAAGAATGATGTTGTTGCATCGTTCCCAAGTATACAAGAGAACACTATCTTCTAACAGTGTTGTGAGTATGTCGTTGATGAATTCATTCTTGTTCTTGCTCAAGAGTGCTCATTTCATTGATCGACTCCAAGATTCATAGTTGTTTTTCGATAGTGGAGGAAAAATAATAACCGCATCAGGATTTTTGGCGGGATGAAGCTAATAGGGACTTGATTGATCAATGGCAATATTCTTCCTTGTTTGATTGTTGTTTTGCTGTGTTGTGTTGATTTTGTTGTGTGATTGTTGTTATTTGTGGATGAATCCTCGTGAGCATGAGCATCCATAAGAAAATATGTGAATGAAGCTCAAGATTTTAAAGGAATGGGAATTGTTTGAACCTCTCTGCCTTTGAATCATAATAAGAATTGTGAAAGATGTAAATTGAACATAATAAGCTTAACTCTATTTGCATTGATAATTTGATATGATGCTTATATATAAGATGTGGTTTGTAGTGCAAGTAACCAACAAATAACAGCAAACTACCTATCATACCTATAAAATCATTTATTTGATACAAGAGTTATATAACTCAATAGATATTAATCAGACGATTATTATTTAAACGATTATCATTGCATGACTGTGTGATTGTAGAATTTTTTGTGACAAATCTTAGAACCATTATTCCTTACAGTTGCAAATTCGTCGCATTCACACATTCAACACTTTTCTAATCGTTGAATCAAAGTCAAATAGTTAAAATTTTAAATCAAATATTTTTTATTTGATACTATAAATAAATTAACAAAATAAATTTAAATTTAAATAGTTTGATATTGATCTAACTAAAAAAAATATTGAATTTGTGTTCTATTACGTGACCCCACGTGTAGTCCAACATAAACATTAACAAACACACTTCTATTGGCCACGAAAATGACAAAGCACTTTCCATTTCCGTGTTTCCATCACCGTTCCAGTCCAAAACACCAACCCTCGAGCATAACACTCTTCAGATACTCTCTTCCAACTTCAACACACTCACGCTTCTATACATATTATATGGAACAATTAGGTTTATTCGTTGGACTCACTCTGAACGTGTGAAGTCCTAACAAAAACCATGGCTTCAACGCCTCTTGTCTTCTCCACCTCCTTCTCTTCCAAACTCCACCTAACTTCCCACGGTAACAAATCACACCTTCATCATCGACCCCTTAATTCCTTTCCATCATCTTCTTCATACTCCAAATCAAAACTGAATTTTTCCCTTTCAAAGCCACTCATTTTATCTCAGAAACTAGTTGCACGAGCTTCTTCCGAAGAACGTGCTACTGAAGTCAGAGATTCTGGCTTAGTGGGCGAGGATGCTGCAACTTTTGACCTTGAAAAACAGAAACTTTCTTCTTGGGTTTACTTCACTGCAACATTGGGAGTGGTTCTGTTTGTTCTCAACTTGATCTGGATTGATGATTCCACTGGGTTTGGTAAGGTTTTTGTTGATACCGTTTCAGGAATTTCTGATAGCCATGAGGTGATTAATATTTTTATTTTTATTTTTGTTGTTGTTTTTAATGATTGTTTCCTATATACAAAAATAGGGGTAGATTCTATTATTGTTTTGTTATCTTTATACTATCTCATTTTGTTGGTACTTGAAATGGATGAAAAGAGAATGCATCGATTAAGTTTAATGGTTAGCAATTTTATGTGTGATCATTGTATTCTGAAATTGTCTTAACTTGTGAAGTAGAAGATAAGAAAACCAACTCAAATTATGTAGCACCGACTCTTCAGATTGAAGTTTGTGTCTTACACGTATTGAAGTTATGTCTCGTGTCTTACACCGACATGTGTGATTGATTACATTCAATTACTTCATTTTCTCCAAGTATCAGGTGTGTGAGTGTCGCGTCATGTGTCTGTTAGTGTGAAGATTTTGGCATACTGTCTATTCTTTTAGTAAATTTTGTTTCTTAGTTGTCTACTAGTCTTTTTCATCCATCACCATAACCGATTTAAATCTGCAACTGCAATGGACTTAGATTCATAACTCATCATTAGTGACAATTTAAAGTGTTGCACTCTGCAGGTGGTAATGTTAGTCCTGATTCTCATATTTGCGGGTGTCCATAGTGGCCTGGCCAGCTTCCGTGACTCCGGTGAGGAACTCATTGGAGAACGAGCTTACCGTGTTCTTTTTGCAGGAACATCACTTCCTTTGGCTCTCACCATGATTGTGAGTACTTTTTTCTTATAAGCCGCAGAAAAACTTCAATATACTCAATACTTATGATACCGCATCTAAATTTTGTCCCTATATGATTTAAGTTTTAAACTAATATCCTCGTCCATGTTTGAAATTTATGATGTAGGTGTATTTTATTAATCACAGATATGATGGACTTCAGCTCTGGCAGGTCCAAGACGTTCCCGGGGTTCATCAACTTGTGTGGCTTTCTAACTTCATCTCTTTCTTTTTCCTATATCCATCAACCTTCAATCTTTTGGAGGTTGCAGCAGTTGACAAGCCTAAGTTACATCTCTACGAAACTGGAATCATGAGAATAACTAGGCATCCACAGGTATAAACAAATCCAAACAACTACATATATCAAAATAGAATTTGGGGTTTTCATTTGACCTTACTCTGAACAAATTTTTTGTTTTGATATCAAGATGGTTGGGCAGGTTATGTGGTGTCTTGGTCATACAGTCTGGATTGGAAATTCTGTTGCGGTTGCAGCTTCATTCGCCTTAATTGCACACCATTTATTCGGTGTTTGGAATGGAGATAGGAAACTGAGTGAAAGATATGGGGAAGATTTTGAGATAGTTAAGGGTAGAACAAGTGTTGTACCATTTGCAGCAATACTTGATGGTAGACAAAAGTTACCAAAAGATTTCTACAAAGAGTTCATTCGATTACCATATTTTACAATCACTGCCATAACACTAGGAGCTTACTTTGCACATCCACTTATGCGGGCAGCTAGTTTCAAGCTTCACTGGTAGTTTATACTAATGTCATGTTTTGTATGTATTCTTATACGGATGGATAGTGTTTCCTCATCAACTAGGAAGTGAAAAAGATCATAAAGGATTCAGAAATTAGTTGAATAGTTAATTTTTGACATTAAATTAACATATTTTTCTGTTTTTTTTTTTTCTTGAGCTTGTGTTTTGATTCATTTTGACATATCTGATAGGTGTTTGAGTCTCTTAACCATTTGATATATATTGAAAGGTATCAATCCCTGGATAAATTTCAGTTATTTCCAGGGATTAATTTATGAAGTTGAAGTTGCAAGGAAAAATACCTTAGTTTACCAAAAAGTGAATTATTTGATTTTAATGAATGTTTTTCATTATTATTTTTGTTCACTAAAAATATAAAACGATATTTGTATTTGTATTATTGTATACTTTTGAAGAAGAAAAAAACATGTTTGAGTTGTGAACTTGTGATTGGAATTGAGAGTTTACAGAATTTGATCCACTCTGAATCTGTATCGGTTTGTAATCTATGAAAATTTATCCCATATCCTATCAATTATCTCTCTACCCCTACATTATATTTTTTTTGGACCAAAATACCCTCATATAAATAAGTTATATCTAAGGGTGTGCATGGTTCTTAAACCAAATCAAATTGAACCAAATATATGGATCAGTTTGGTTTTTGAAACCACTTTGACAAAACTGGTTTATTTTTCTAAAACCGGTTTATGTTTTGATCGGTTTGGTTAATAACCGGTTTGCACCAACAAACCAGTTTTTATTTGGAACAATTTTAAAACCAAATTTTCCTCAAATTTGTTTCAACTAAAACTCAATTTGCAATCCAACAACTTATTATTCACTCCATCCAACTGTTTTTTAAATCAATAATCATTCGTCGGCAATGAATCCTTAAATCTCGATCGAGATATTTCTTAAAATTACATAGCTCAATAAAAATGAATAGAAATAATAAGTAATCATTATGAAACAAAACTACTAAAAAATTGAAAAAAAAAGTTTTAATTTTCAATCAAGAAAAACAAAATTAAGTAATTTCAGAAGCAAAGTTTTAATACAAGTTATACTCCAACCGTTGGAAAAACAAAATGAATAGACTTTAATTTGAAAATTCATTTTGTCACTTATGACTATGAAACAAGGCAAGACAAATAGTACACTATGTTTAAAAAGTGGATTAACCATTTATATATTGGTTTTCAAAATTGGATACTGATTTTTTATGGTTTTAGTAAAATGGATCCGGACTAATTTTTAAACCAAATAATATGGGCTTTTAAAATCGGTGCACCATATTTTTAAAATTGGTTCTTGTAAACCAGTTTTTTTGCGCACCCCTAGTTATATTTCAGAAATTTTCACTTTCATCTCACTCTCGCTCCAAGTCTCCCAAAACCAAAATTAGCGTTTTGCAAGCAGGAACACATTTTTCAACTCTTCCAATTCACAATTTACAAACCAGCACAGATTCAGTAAGTTTTTCGGTTTCACATGTTCACCGAAACTCGATGCAAAAGTCATCTGGTTTTCAGTTCACACGCCAAAACTCATTTGAGTTGTCTTCCGGTTTGGCCAACTTTTCACTGGAAGTCTTCCAAAATGTGTTTTGTTTTTCTGAATTTTTTTAAACCGAAACTCTTTCAAAATGTCTTCCGGATTGCATTTTAATTTTTTTTTTTGTTATTTTGACAGTGGCACGAACACGATGCAGAGACGGTAAGATTCCAAATCGTGGTTTAGGATGGGGCGCTTCATTGACGTTGGTAGGTGAGGAAGTGCATATTGGTGCATCTGCATCTGCACCACAACCTGTTGGCTTTCCAAGAGGGTCGTACAATACGTCTCTTTTGGTAAAGTACGAGCATCATGTCGCTCAATATTTATGGTTTGGTGAGGTAAGTAAATGACATTTAATTTATATTTTTAATCTTGTGTTTTATAATATGTGTACTTTTAATTGTTTTCATGAGAGAGGTCCGAAGAAAGAGTTGAAGGTTGCTGGACAAGGGCTGAAGCTTACAACGAGGGTTCCACAAGCTCTTCCATCACAGATGGAAAGTTAGATTTCTAGGTTTGATCTATCTTCACTTCAGAGTCCCAGTTTGACGAAGATAGACGTAAACTTGGTATCCGCATTTGGAGAGAGATGACATCTTAAGACATCTTCATTTCACGTGTTGTTTGGTGAGATAAGCATTACTCTGGACGATGTCTCTTGTCTACTTCATTTGTCCATCAAGGGAGTGTTATGGAGCTCTTAAGATGTCACTGAAGAGGTGGTTGTTGAACTTGTTATTGATTACTTAGGAGTGTCACAGAGTGAGGCATTGGGACATGTCCGTAGCTGCAGGGGTTCTTACTATAAGTTGGAGTGGCTATACAATTTATTCAAAGATCATAGAGCTCCTTCTAGATGGTCTTATGCGACTAAAACGTATATGATGATATTGGTGGGTTCCACAATTTTTGCCAACAAGACCTTTATGCTTGTCGAGTTCGTTATCTCTTACTATTTACGGACTTAGATAGATGTTTTGGATAAAGTTGAGGAGCAGTTGTGTTGGTTACCCTTTAAAGATATCTCGGAGATGCTTCCATGTTCAGTTGCAAGCAGCTCGGTGGATATCCCACCCTCCTACAGGTATTTATTTTAATTTAGTTTATTGTGTTTTAGTTAATTTTATTTAGTTTATTAATTTAGTTTATTTAGTTTATTAATAGTATTAATTTTGTAACAGTGTTGGATTCATGAGTATTTTCCAACATTTAGAAAGATAGGAGAGAATTGAAAACAGGTTGATAATTGTGGTTTTCCTCAAGCGATGAGATGGTCCTATAAGCAAGAAGTCTTGAAGGTGGATGACTTGCGACCTATTTTGGACGAGCTAACACCTACTGTCGTCATATGGCTCCCATTCGAGGATCATAGAGTATGACGCCAATTTGATGAGCTATGTTTGTTGGGGGTGTCTGAAGTGGGGTGACACAGTTGTTCCATACTTGCCTGATAAATGTCTACGCCAGGTTAGATACAAGCAATATGTTCCACCTCACCTCCTGATTATACGATGGCTGATGATATTGATGTTGAGTGAATTGGTTACCATCAGAACATCGTTGATGTGATTCGTCCGACATCATTGGCCACCACTCCATCTGATACAAATGTTGGATACCTGGAGTGGTATTATCATGTTTCACATCCTTGTTTGGTACCGCCCCCTCGTGATACACCAATAGAGGTGTCAGTTTATGTTTACGAAGCAAGACCATCTGATCCTAGTTGGGCTCGTGTTTCTACCTTGATTCATTGTTATCTCCGATAAGTTAATGCTGACGAGGATGACACACAGTTTGCTTATTTATTTAAAGCTTTGCGTATTTCTCGTTCATATTGATTTATGTTTATACTTTTCATATGTATTAACTTTTATAATCATGTTTAATTTTTCATCAGTTATGTGATTTCGAGACATATGAAATTAAAATTCAATGACATAATTTAATATTCATGTTTTGATTACATATTTTAACACACAATGACATGGTATACTTAGATGGTAATACAGGCGTAAGTAGTTGCCAATGTTGTAAACATCCTGCAAATCTTAACATTCAAGATGTTACTCCTGGAGAATGAAACTTCTTCCAATCTAATGTCACTGGTGGCAACGGAAACCCATCTTTCATGTTTACCATATTAGAAAAATAATTCAAACATTAAGGCATATATTTAAAAAAAATAAAGTAAGTCATATATTAAATAAAGTAAACTAAGTACCCCGAACCAATGATTTTGTTTTACAAAACCAATGCAATAAATGGAGATGAAATTCTGGCATGCATATCACATATGTCTTAAGAGATGTCAAGACATTGATCTCTGCTAAAACTGAACAAGGACAGAAACAAGAACCTTCAATGAAAATGCAGATTCATACAACAATGTCGTGACAGATGTTTCAACATCAGTCAAAACATAAACTTCTGAACAAGAGAGCTGACTGAATTTAACAAAACAAAAAGATTAATAACACAAGGATATGATGACCCAGCTCGGTGCAAATCACCTACGTCTGGGGGCTACCAAGCCATGAATGAATTCACTATTAGCAGTATTAATTTAGAGCTAAACTCCCCCGTTTACAACTCCTCACTTAATCCCTACCCAGTACAATTCTATCTAGAAATCGCCATCTAGATAAGAGAAACCCATCTCGATTCCTAAATCACCTCAGTGATATCTAACAGTTACAACCTCCAGTAACTGCATCAATTTGTTCAATTAAAAGACATCCCTTCCAATACAATATTCAGTCAAGACTCTTGACTAACAAACAATGCATGGATTTGGTCCAAAGTTTCATCCACGAACAATACATAATTCATTACCTAAAGGTTTCTGAATCTATAAAAATATGTCTACCACAGTGTATCAAACGATACAAAGGGTGACTTACAACTCAAGAAAGTACACGACTCTCAAAACCCTAAATCCTTATTTTCTACTTTACAAAAGTCTTAATAAGAATTCTTAAAAATCTGTCTATCCTAGGTCTTGGTCTTCCTTTTATAATCTTCAGCTGTCCATGGGCTTCGAAATATCTATTTATTTCTTCCTTGATCCATGTTTTGATTGCTCCTTAAATCTTGGACCAGATTAGCAACAACCTGCTATATCAGACCAAGATGTCGAGTACACAAGCTAGGACATCTTGTCTAACATGTCTTCTTCCAGCAGACTTCATCATGTTGGAACATCTTGTTCAACATTGTGTTTTACCAAAATTTAATCAAATATTTTAGAGCTTTCAATCTCCCCCTTTTGACAAATTTTGGCTAAAACACCTTCTGCACTATAAACCCAGGGTTCTCCAGAGAGAGAGAGAGTGGAAAGTCCCGAAGTTATTTCAGCCGGAAGTTTTGACTCTTCCCGTATACACATTACCCATTGTCCTGGTGTACATAAGGAAGAAGATGCACACCACTTCCGAAGAAAATGCACACCACTCCCCCTCAAACCCAGAACCAATACTTGTTACCGGAGCAACCAAACACCAACCTGAATTATCCCGTAAAGGACTCAGGGGAGCAGACTGCTACTCCTGGTAACTCATAACACAAGACACAAAGGAAGACTCAGACAAGATGTTCGAACATCCCATCCAACATCCTTTCAAAACAACTGCAAGAATGGACTCCACGCCAAAAAGGATATCAGTTGTGTGTTGTAAGGACCAACACACAATCGAGATGAATACACACCCATTATCCCCCTTTTTAGCCAAAAATTGGCAAAAAAATAGGCAACACAATTCCATACCCACATGGTACTTACCCAAACCCAGACAAAAGCCATGAAGACACAACCCAGCATAAGAAACACACCCTGAGAATCCAGAAGTAGCGACCCCCTTTAAATACCCAAGCAGTTTCTCTAGGAATTTACGGTCCATAAAAGTTACCGATGAACAATTCAATGGAGAATTAAATTAAGGTAGGTAAGTTCAACATAAATGATTGTGCACCGGACAACTAGGATTTGACTGTTTCAACTTTAGGATAAACCGTCCAAAGAATGCGCATTCACCGATACTCATGTTGAACACGCCTTTTCTAAGGCACACTCTCCACCGTCCAAGGAACACGTCCAAAGAAAGCAACTTGAAAACAACCACAAGTCCTAAACAATGTCCTGACACCTTGTCTGACTTGTTCAGTCCATCTTTTAAACTTTGAAGCATAGTCACAATGCCTTCCAATGAGCCCCAAGAATACTCCTTTCAACCAGAAGTAAAAGCAACTGACCAAGATGTTAAGATATTCCTTCTAACATCTGCCAGTCAACAACAAAGACTCCCATGAGCCTTATCTCATTCTGCGGAGAAAAATAAATTCTCTCAAACAATATCTAATCTTATTTCTCAGTTCTCTCTTAAGAATTAAGAACAAAGTTGATATAAGTCAATAGCCGTAACAGATCAAACTCCCAAGCAGAACTGACAAAGCCACAAAATTAACACACCATGATGTCAAGACATCTTTCCTGACATCACCTCTCACATAAGCATATTCATGCTCATAAGAGAAAACAAACACCAGGATCACACTCCTTGTATCATAACCAACGAACTTTTTGATTGAGACCAGATAACACCATTGATCACTCTCCCCCTGAACATATACACACCCTGTACAAATTCATCGTGAATCTTACAGCCATAGACAACCTTGTTCCTTGAGAATAAATCCAATCAAATTTGGACTGCTCACATCTACGTAAGAGACATACACATTCTCCTAGCTTCTTGGTTAGACAGCATGTCATCCACTCCTGGAAGACATCAGACCCCTTCTCCCTAAGAAGAGTGATACACCTTCAACCTGATGCAATCTCTTCTAATGATACTTCCCTCAAAACCTATCACTAGAATCCACACAGCCTTGACCAGTAGTTCTACACCATACTCAACCATGAGTAGATATAGCTCCAAGACTTAAAATCAACCTCACTCGCCCTCCAAGAATGACCAAAACCAGGAATGATGTTCCAACATCATTTAGGACACCAGGCTTAATCACAGAAGGCATGACTTTGATTATTGACCCATTAAATACGGAACTTACCATTCTCATACTTCCATTAGCAAGGAACACATGAGAATCACAACAGGTCACAGTTGCAGTAGATCATAAACCATCACAGAAGACAGTATACATAGAGAGAAATAAACTCTCACGAGCCTCAAGAAGCTTCAACCCAAAAGTACAAAGTTCATACATCCCAAACTAGACAGACTCCTTAGCACGGTCTGCTTCTCCTCTGCACTTCAGTCTTCTATCCCTCAAAACTCCACCTTGCACAGTCCCCCACGAGATACAGTACATCAGTACTGGCAAAGTCTAATGTTTTAATAGAAGATGACACCACAAGCCTAGAGCAACAGGCTTGAGCAGGTAATTTCTTAAGTCACACTCAAGTACCACCTTCCACTAGTAGTGACCAATCAAAACACCTTCCACAAAGTCCTTGATTATGTGGGAACAACAACATAACTGAAACATCCAGTACTAACATCCCCTTACCCCAGACAAAACTCTGGAACACTCATATCAAACATCTTAGATAAGACTCCAAGAAGAGGATATGAAGACACCAAGCAATCAGCAAATTCCTTGAGCTTTTAGTTGTTGCATGATCCAAAAAGGTTGATATAGACTTTGGAAATAGTCGTATAGTTGAAGAACAACCACTCCTAAGATGACCAGCCTGTACAAGGTAGTACAACTCCAATGCATCCAGATGTTTAGTCCCATGTCAGAACATTTGATCTACATCAATGACTTGACTAGCCAACTAATGAAATCACACATGCCTGACTCTGTCTTGAAGGTCTAACTCTTAGACTTCCAGATAATATCCCACCATGAGTGGCCTTTCCACCATATCAGAACAAGAATTCCATGTTCTCATAGACTTA
The DNA here is from genome assembly GCA_022829125.1 of Lathyrus tuberosus. Classification (NCBI taxonomy): domain Eukaryota; kingdom Viridiplantae; phylum Streptophyta; class Magnoliopsida; order Fabales; family Fabaceae; genus Lathyrus; species Lathyrus tuberosus. The sequence goes on along the minus strand of JALAZF010000087.1, from coordinate 5,793,117 downwards.
ATCATGAAATCAAGTTTGAGTAAACAACCTTCATCCTGAACATAAGAAAGTAAACTAACAACCAGTTATCTCAAGGAATGAACAAATACCTTGATGACAACCTACTTCAAGCATACTTCTCCAAGGGAATCATCCACACATGATTAGATTCCACACCAGAACCAAATCAGATAGTCATAACTATTTGAAAGATCATTCAGATTCAGCTTTGAAAGAACAGAAAGAGTCTCCAAGATGTCAGGGCAAATGTCCCAGACATTTTCCTTTGACTTCCATATGCACAGTCTCTAGTAGAAAAATCTTTGCAATCCTCCACCAGTAATTGGAACGCATACTCCTATAGAAGATATAAGAACACATATTTTGTTCCCCCATGTGCTTAGATCAGAAATAAACTAACCCAAGGCATGTTCATCAAGATGACCATGAGACACTCTTCATTTCCACAATAGTAAGTTCCTAGAACATAAACTTCCTATACTGCATACCAACTGACTCTTCAAGACCAATCAGAAGAAGATCCCCAACACCTTTGAACAACACCCATTTGTTTAGTCTTCAGAGCATATGCCACAATGCTCCTTTGCACGCAGTCTACTCCTTAGATCAACAGAATTCTGCACACAATCTTCTGGAAAGATGTTTCAACATCTGGTCGAACATCAATTCCTTTTTCAAGTGAACAGATCATTGGTCCTCAGTTCCAGCAACCATCTGAAGATGCGCCTTATGGTGTGATCATCTTTCTTGAACACTTGCAATAGGATAATCAATTAAATACTTGCTAAAGCTACAAATAGTTATTGATCTTAAATCCTAATTTTACATTCTTTAGATTTGCATTCCTCCTTACTCTAGCTACAACACTAGAAATAAGTCAACCAGCACAACCTAGAAAAAAATCTTCAAAGCATAAATCCTCCTTAGAAAACCATCTTCATCAGTAACATCCTTGGATAAGCACAATCACTTCCCAAGACAAAGATCCAATGTCTTCACACTCATGAGACTGTTTGAGCATTGATCAGCAATCACTCCAATTTCAACCTAGCTAAATGTCAGAGCATTTGTGCAGTTCTTCCTATATACTTCCATCTAGGTGAACTGATAGGAGACCCTCAAGCATAGACACTCTCTTATAGGGTTGGAACCAAAAATAAATTGCTTATGACTCTTCTTCCAAGATATGACATTCTAATGTCACACTTCTGAGTACTCCTGCAACATCTTCTTGACCATCTTCTCTTCTGACTCTATTATTCAAAAGTGCCTTTATGAGTGGACTTGAGAGACGACTCAAGTATCTTTGGCAACTTTCAACATGACATAGAGTGTTTTGAATTGGATACACAAGACCTCAACTCAACCTTTTTCCTCATATTATCCTTCATATTACCTAATTGAAACTATCTCCCAGGCAACATAGAAGGATCCTTCAGAGGTCTCCAGATCACAGTGTTTTCTCCTATCTATAGGTGCCAAAAACAACTATAGAAACTACACCAACTTCAACATGCACCAGGTAAGATGTCAGAACATCTTAAAAGGCACCATGGATGCGCAGCAATAACATCATCAGCAACAGCAGCGGAGAATCTTCACAACATATCAGACAACCATGAGATGGTCTGATCATACAACCTCCTTCCTTGTTCAAAGACCATAAAGTATCTTCCCTAGAACTCACTCAGAAACATACTAGGATGCCTGCTCTGATACCAATTGAAATTCTGGCATCCAGATCACATATGTCTTAAGATATGTCAAGACATTGATCTCTGCTAAAACTGAACAAGGACAGAAACAAGAACCTTCAATGAAACTGTAGATTTATACAACAATGTCGTGACAGATGTTTCGACATCAGTCAAAACATAAAATTTTGAGCAAGAGAGCAGACTGAATTTAACAAAATAGAAAGATAAATAACACAAGGATATGATGACCCAGTTCGGTGTAAATCACATACGTCTGGGGGCTATCAAGCCAGGAATGAATTCACTATTAGCAGTATTAATTTAGAGCTAAACTCCCCCATTTACAACTCCTCACTTAATCCCTACCCGGTACAATTCTATCTAGAAATCGACATCTAGATAAGATAAACCCATCTCAATTCCTAAATCACCTCAGTGATATCTAACAGTTACAACTTCTGGTAACTGCATCAATTTGTTCAATTGAAAGACACCCCTTCCAATACAATATTCAGTCAAGACTCTTGACTAACAAACAATGTGTGGATTTACTTCAAAGCTTCATCCAAGAACAATACATAATTAATTACCCAAAGGTTTCTGAATCAGTAAAACTATGTCTACCACAGTGTATCAAACGATACAAAGGGTGCCTTACAACTCAAGAAAGTACACGACTCTCAAAACCCTAAATCCTTATTTTCTACTTTACAAAAGTCTTAATAAGAATTCTTAAAAATATGTCTACCCTAGGTCTTGGTCTTCCTTTTATAATCTTCAGTTGTCCATGGGCTTCGAAATATCTGTTTATTTCTTCCTTGACCCATGTTCTGATTGCTCCTTAAATCTTGGACCAGATTAGCAACAACCTGTTATATCAGACCAAGATGTCGAGTACACAAGCTAGGACATCTTGTCTGAGATGTCTTCTTCTAGCAGACTTCATCATGTTGGAACATCTTATTCAACATTGTGTTTTACCAAAATTTAATCAAATCTTTTAGAGCTTTCAGGAGACATTTGATGAATGTGTGCTAGAATAAAATTTATTCATTCCCTTAAAAGGTTTTGATGATAACAAAGTATTGAAAGAATAATAGGGTTTAGTAATGGTTATTCGAGTGTGCGGGATCAAAAGACATTAACTTTGATATTAATCAAGTTAATCACTCAGAAGAATCATTAAAGAGAACAAAGCTATTTTGAATATGAAGGATCAGAACCAAGCTTTCAAACTCTGAGATAGTCAACTCAATCTTTTCAGATGTTGAACTTAAGCTTGCTTAGAATACAAAGATTAGCTCAGCTCTGAAGACTGAAACCATTTGAAGCAAGCAGACTTTGTTATAAGGAAAGACTTTGCATCTTCTGAACAAGATGCATCAATAATTCTGAAGACAATGCTTCAAAGGAATTTGTCCACATCAAGTCATTAACTCTTCAAGTGATTATCCAGACTAGTTCTGATCAAGACTCTGATGAAGACAAGACTCAAAACCCGTGAACTCAAGACTCTTAAGTCTCATTCCAACTAGGTTCTGAAGACATACTTTAGCTTTTAATCATGCTTTAACTAATTCTATAAAAAGCCTCTGAATCAGAAAGCTAAGTATAAGAATAACAACAACTATAAGCAAGCTTCAACAAACGTTTACAAGAAGAGTCGTGTCAGAAGTTATCCAAGTAAGATCACGTGATAATAGTACACTACTTAATGTCAAATCTGGTGATAGTGACGTTGACAGGATTTTCTCTCTCCAACTGTTCAGAACTCTGCTCTGCTACTCTCAACGTCTTTATGCTAGCTGAGTTTTTTGCTTATTCTATTGTTCATCAGCTAAATACCTTTAACGGCTACTTATACCATGATAGCTTTAACGTCTATCTGTACCATGGTAGTTTCAATCTTCAATTGATATATTCTTTGTATCTATTTAAGGATAAAGATTGAAAACATTCAGTGTTTTTGGAAGAAGAAAGTTCTTGGAACATCTCTTTGAGTTTAACCTCTACCTCTTAAGAGAATGAATGTGAGTTGACTATGTCATGACTATGTTCACATGGATGTGATACCAGTTCACTGAACTGAGTTGAGAGAAACACATTTCAAAAGATTATATAACCAGAAGGCTTAAGTGTGCGAGAGTATAATGAAACATGTTCACATGCATTCTGAAGATAGAATATGTGAATATGTGCAAGGAGAGAAGAAGAATGAAACCTTCATTCATATACACCCAGGAGAAATTAACTCAAATATGCTCAAGATTGTAAACCTCTATGTATTTGCTAATCCAAGAAGCACTTATATGAACATAAGGTTAATACTAGATTCTATTGTCAAAAGAAACTAAAGACTTTAGCCTTTGTGCTCATAGTAAGGTCTCTTTCTGGTGATTGAGCAAAAGTCCTGAACTGGATGTTCAGGCAAGGAAGTATCTTGCTTGCAGGCAGAGCAAGGAAGTCTTGATTAATGTGATTGAACAGAAAGTCTCGTGCTTGAGGGCTTGAGCAAGAATTCCTGAACGGGTAGTTCAGGCAAGGAAGTCTTAAGCAGGAAGTCCTGAACGAGGAGTTTAGGAAAGGAAGTCTCATGTTTGCGGGCTTGAGCAGAAGTCTCTTTTCGTGGGATTGAGCAGGAAGTGTGGAGCTGCTAACTTAAGCAATTATAATCAGTATGATTATAGTTAAAAGTTGTTGTATTGCAAGGGGACTGGACTACTCTAAGTTGAGAGGAACCATGATATATTATGTGTCTCTTTATTTACTTCTGCAATTATATTCTGATTTGCAAACATACTCTGAATTCAGACTCTTATCTGATCCAGTTTCTTACTTGTATCAGAATTTGAGCTTGACACCTCTTGTTCCTAAGCAGATTTAAGAATAGGAAGTAAACTTTTCACTGTTGTTACTCATCCTGATATCAGAATTTGAACACGGTTCAGAATCTGATGGTTCAAAAATAGTAGTAGAAAAAAGTTTCAATATTCGGACATACACAATTCAACCCTCTTCTTGTGTATTTTTCTCACCTTCAGTTGGTATCAGAACCCGATTGTGCTTTATCACTTAACAGTGAAACAAAAAAGATCTGGTGAGAAAAACTAATCAGTCAAGAGCTCCAGCTTAGATGAAGTAGAGATAAGTTGAAGAAGGTCATGTTGAATGCTTGAACTTAATAATATGACCTTGAAGGAACTGTGGAACAACCATAGAAAGAGTTATTTCAAATTTTTGTGGATTGAGATACTTGCTTCTACTTTAAGTCACTTGTTTTATGAGTATGAAATGAATTTTAATATTTAAGATTGGCTTGTGGGGCAAGTGTACTTGTTGAAGAAATCAAGAAATCGTTTATGTAAGTCATTTGCTTTGAGAGTATGAAAGAATTCTTCAATCCTTAAGACTGACTCATGAGGCAAATGTGCATGTTCCAGGAATCTTCGTTTAATCTTAATCTACTTAAAGTAAGATTTCCAATCAGATTATTGGTTGTGATAAGCTATGGGACAGTCTCGTAGACAACATCGACTAGAAGATCAATGGTGTAGGCATGGTAATAGATCTTGAGGAATTTTTCCTGCAAGAGATAACTTCAAGGTTACGGCTATTCAAGAAGCTAAAAACCTGAATACTCTAGACCTTGAAAGGTTGATTTGTAACCTTCAAAGCCTTGATATGGAATTGATGTTGATGAACCTGCGTTAAAACCTAGATCTTTTGCCTTGAGGTCTAATGCTAAAAGTTCTGGTGATAATATCTTCCAGACCCTCATGTGTCAGAAAAACCATAAGAATCTTCTGGTGGAGAAGATTCTAATGGGGACTCTGATGATAAGTATCGTACCTCAAAAAATATGATCCTTCGTGGGCCACGGAAAATTAGTTCGAACAGAGTCGCCACCAAACTTTATTTATTCCAATAAAGGAAAAGGAAAATATCAATAAAACCTTTAAGGAAAGAAAATGGTCATCACAACCAAATTCAGGTTTGGGAGTTGATTACGCAAGGGGAAGGTATTAGTACCCCTCACGTCCGTTGAACTCAACGAAAACTTCTTAGTCTAATTTGTGATTGAATGTTAACTCATGCTAATTGTTTTCTTCTCAATTAATAATGCGAAAGATAAGAGAAAGAGATCGCAAAAGGATTATATTCTAAGGTTATTTGCTAAGGGGAAATGGTTGGTTTTTTTATTAGGGTGCTCGCCAAGATCTTGCAATCTCGTGCCTACATATCCTCATAGTGCAATAAGGAAATCAGAGCTTTTGTAGTTCGGGGAACTACGGTTTGTTGACTTATTTTAAGAAGATGACAATTGTTTGACTAGTAAGTAAGGTAGCTCGTACCAAACAATTGAGAAGAAGAATCGAAGGCTCGAGACCATGCCCCTTTTCATCTTTAATGAAAAAATGTTTAAGTAAAGGTTAAGTATTTTAATGCACGACGAATACTTGAATGACCGGGGAAGGCTCCTCGTATCCAAGCATTCAAGAAGAGAATATAAGGCTCTAGACTACTTCCTTTTCGCTTAACTAATTGTGAAAATGATTTAAATTTGAATCAGAGTAAGGATTTGAAATTATTTGAAAGGCAAAACTTAATTGGTGTTAGGTTAAGGTTGATGGCGATGCACAAAGCGATCGACTTACAAGTTAGGTGTGGTTGAGATGCTTTGGGGTGGTTGGTGGCGATGTTAAAAGCGGTCGACTTATAACTTGGGGAATGGCTTGATATATGGACCAAGAATGCTTTAGGGTTTTGATTTGTTTGCAATGGTAACAAGTGAGTGGAACTAAGGAAAGCGGTAAAAATATTACACGTCCAAAAAATGGGGATACATTTTGTTGAATGCAGAAAGATAAAGCAATTAAAGATCAAATCCATCAAACAAATGCATGTAAATAAAAGTGTCTAGTGCAAAGGGGTCTCATTGTAAGAAAGTCCAATAGTAAGCTATGTGAGGTTGATGGCGATGCTAAAAGCAATCGACTTATAAAAGTTGTTTTGAAAAGGATTTGATACTAAATCAATAATTAGTTTGAAAATAGTTTAGGTATGCAAATGAGAAATAATATCAAGATATTGTCATGGTATAATTACATCTCATGAGAAAATTGCACAAATAAAATAATCAAGCAAAACATGCAAATTTCTCAACCAAACTAAACATGCAAAACAATTAACTAAATTAAATAAAACTATTTGATAAAATTAATTAAAACATTAACTAATTAGATTAAATAAATTTATTCAAAATAGTTAATAATATTTTGGTATTTACAAGCAATAAATAAAGAAACAAAAACAGAAAATAAGCAAAAATAGGAACAAGAAAAAAGATGCCTAGGCTGATTGGAAAATAGAGGGGTGCAAAGACTTAAACAAGTCACAAAAGCCCGGGGTGATCCCCTCCAATGGACTTGGGTTGGGCCAGAGGCCGAAGACCCTCATATCTGGTAGAGACCCAGTGAAAATGAAGAGAGGAAAAAAAACAGTTGTTAAACTTCTTCCCTAATAAAGACCTATGGCAGACAAGAACAAAAAGGTCATAATGAGGTGGCGGCAGAAATCAATGCATGTGAACACTTGGAAGGAACAAAATGCAGATAATCATTAATAAAAAAAACTTAATGCAAATTAATTGAAAAAGTAGCTCAGTCAAACAGAAAAAACATATATTTAATCCCTAAACCTCTCTTGAACTCAAATCTGACAATAGATTTTGAAAAGAACATTGCAAATCAACAGATCGAACCTCTTAAAATCTTGAAAAAAAACCAAACCAACGAAAATGAAAGCTAAGGCCAAGGTTAAGCCTTGATCTACGCAAGAAATTCAATCACAATCACGAAACAAAAACAAACTAACCAGAAGATCCGATTGGAACAAAATGTTTCAACTATATCATCAACATCAAGATCACCAACGAAGAAAAAAGCATTCAAGTATGATAAAAAGAATAATACATGCTCTGAATGTTCTCAGAGGGACGAAATTTCCCCATGTATTTTTCTACTTCTGTTACTTTATGTATTCGCCTCTCCTCTCCTGACTACTATTGCCTTCTCTTTTTGTTGTTGATTGTTGTGCAGTAACAGTTAGGTTTAGCTCTTCAACTTCAAGTTTTAGTGAGAAACTTGAAGAGATTTAGGGTTTGAATGAGCTCTGTGTGAGGTGAGTTGAAAGTCAGCAGTAATTTTTTTGCCTCTTTTGTATGAATGCAACAATATCCTTTTATAGTGGCTCAAATTCCTTCTGATTTCATGGTTGTGGTGGGACGTGTAGGTACGAAAACAAATTTGAGGTTTGTGAATTTTTATCTGTAGTGCGTTTCTAGAAGTGAAGTGGCCCGTGCTGAATCTACTATCTACTATCAACCCTTCAAAAGTTGATTGCACGCCTTGACCGTTTTGCCCTTCCAACATTATTTTTTTACACATCACTTTGGATATTTTGGTAACTAGTGGGAAACCCGTGCGTCCGCACGGGTTCTGGCGTGGACCGTGGATATGTTACCCAGTTTGTCATGAGAATTCAAATAAATTTGAAAATATCAAAATATTATTGAAAAAAAACTATTAAACACATAATTTATAAAAAAAAAAAATTGTGAAAAATATTTATAAAAAATGTTTTTTTAGGATTGATAGAGTTGTAATAATAAAAAAAATTTCTAAATTTTAATAAATGAGAGAAATAAATATCCAAAATAAAAATTAGTTGAAAATAAGTAGAAACATCATTTTACATAAAAGTCCAAAAACATAATGATATGAAATAATTAAGTTTAATGTTGTATTTATTAAAATTTGGAGTATGGTTTAAAATATATAAAAAATGTTAAAACCTGTGCGTTTGTACATATATTTGTATGATTACCTGTGCGTTCACACGGTACTGGTATGTTACCCGTGCGTTCACACGGTACTGGTGTGTTACCTGTCCGTTCACACGGTACTGGTGTGTTACCCGTGTATTCACACGGTACAGGTGTGGTACACACACTTATGTTTTCAAAATGTAATAAAATAGAAATATAAAATTTGGACCCTGCGTCCGCATAGGTATGGGTGTGGACCGCAGAATTGTCAACAGTTTGATTTTGAAATTAAAAAAAAAAAAAAAATATTTAAATTTAATTATAAAAAAGAAAAAATTAAAAAAGTAGTCAAAGATAAACTGTATAAAAAAAATTATTATAAGATATTTTATTAATGGAATGTATTATTTTATAAATATGTTTAAATATTTTTAAAAAACATAACTTCTTTACTCATATAATTGCTTTAAACTTGTGGGTACGCCCGGATAATGATATGGTAGTTTCCCTTAAATCTATAGATACACGTGCATTATTTTCTATTGTATAGAATATTTATTTTATACTAAACTTTAATTTTTATTTTATAGCACAATTATCTTAAGTATTTTTATTTTTTATAATTATACATTAATTATTACTATAATTATTTATTCTTTTCATTAATGTGAATTTAAATTGGTTTATTTTATTTATTATATTCATAAATATAACTTAGTTTTCATTTAAAATATATTGATTTTTTAGATACACATTATGACCATTTTAGAAATTTGGGTTCAAAATTAATTTATATATGATGAAATTAATGGGTTGATTTTAAAAGAATATAAACTCCTCAAATTTAGGTTCATTAACACATTACAAATAAATCAATATCAATACATTTAAAATTTATAAAATCATAATTATATCCATTAAAAATAAAATTCGTAATTATGGGACCTAATCATTAAATATTGATTATGATGCTGCTATTTCTATTAATTTTTAGGAAAGTACAACCAATTCCTACTCTATCCAGACCACTGCTAACAATAGGAGCAGCCTAAACCATTTCAGCAATAAAACCAGACCACTGCTACCTAAAGATACAGCCTATACCAATACAGCAAGGAAAACACATGCAGCATGGAACACAAACCCACCACAAACCCTTCAAAAGATAACTACACCTCTAGGTCTGCACTATACACTACCCCCTATTCACTGATCTAGCAGGGATATCTGTACTCTTGCTCCGAAACTGACGAATGGAGGAATAAGCAACAGACCTCAGGCCTAAAACTATATTATACTCTTCAACCAATACACAACACAGCGATAATACAGTTTGCTCCAATATAAGACCTCCGTTTGTTTCCACTGACTAATCCCATACACCTCACACCCACCTTTGATACCAGCTTTCACCCTCCCCAACCACCGATCCGTTATCCTTCCAAATCTCCTGCTAAACTTGCATACTAATTCTTTGATTATTACTCAGGGCCTGCACTCCACAACAAACTGTGACATCAAGCCAAATTCTACAAATAACACTTCTATCAGATTGTGTGAAGACTGCATTTCCAAGTCTTGGTAGAAGAGTTAGGAGTGACGTTAGATATTTTATGTTATATTGTAGAATAAAGCGTACGTACAAGTTAGCTAAAGAATTATAAAAAGTGTTGGAGTCAAGAATCATCGACATTAAACATGATAAGAACAGAATATAAAATGTTGGAGTAAAGAATTATATAAATATATTATGATATACGAATATCATGATTCAAGAAGAAGTAACATACCTGCATTGACAGTGGTATGTCATCGTTGACAGGATTTGCCTGGTAGAATGTAACAAACTCAATAATGCAAATGATAATGAAAAATGGAAACGGTGATAACAAAGTCACCAAAAAGCACGTACCTGTTCTATTTTACATGGTCCTTCAAGTTGTTTGATCAGTTGTTCATCACTAAGAATCTGGATAACAGAGGAACTTCACCGTCATGGCTGCCACTTAACCTTGAATTCCAACTTCAAATTCAACATTGCATCCAGTGCAAGTGGAAACTCGAGTGGGTCTGTGATTCCAGCCTGGAGTTCAAATGCGCATAAAGTAGTACATTGAATGTACACAGCTGCTTAAATGGAAACAATATATTGATAAAAAATGGCTGAGAGTATTTCATGTTTAACCTCAGTCAATGTTGCACGTAGTTGTGCAGCAGATGTATCTAATAGTTGGCGACTGCAGGCAACACTTGGAACTTTTGTAAATGAGATGACCAGCAAGTCCAAGTCATATCCTTGTATCCCAACAACCTGTTAACACAAGAATATTTGGTTCGATTAATTTGTTAAGTCATCATAAATATTAAAAGCATGTATAACATATACAGTGAGCATATTTTAACTGCATTAATCAGGTAAAATTTCAGTGGGACAAATATCCTTTTAGCTTCAGTTACAGAAATGGTTTCATTCAGTGAAGATAACCAGACCTCAGCAGCACATTTAAAAGGCTCACTTATTAATGCAAGCAAAGATACCACTATGTTTGCTATATTCACTTCAGTCAAATGTCCCCCACCAATTTGCAGCAAAGAAACAACGCCTTTCCAAGAGATACTAAGAATATTGACTAAACTTCCACCATCATTTGCAGCAAGAATACCGATTTGAGACACCTTTTCTATAGTGTATTTTGTTATGTTGATATCATGGCAAACATTAATAGGGTTGTGGTTTTCATCACAAGCCTCCCAGTTTATTAATTCAAAACGCGCCTTGCATAGTTTTACCACCACATCAATGACCATGCGTGCGACCTTCAATATCTCTGATCCAAATGATTGAATTTTCTGCCTGGGATCAGAAAAGGACCATGCTTAACAACATATACAAAATCTTGCAATGTAAATATGAAATGAACAGGAGAAATTTCATCAATGGCACAGTGTTTTTTACTCTTGCTGATACTAAGTTACCTAGCATTCACTACCATCGAGCGTCACACAATTAAGAATATTGAGATGATAGAAATATAGTAGTGTTCTTCAAAAACAACATCGTCCAAGTAGAAATGAAGGCTTGGCAATTCAGTCTCCCAATAACCTGTTTTGAAGAAAAGTGCAGCAGCTACAAAAAGCGAGAACGATGACACCGACATGAAGAAGAACGAACAGCAGTGAAACAGAACGTGTGAATCCCAAAAAAATCTGCTTAGAGCTCACACCAGCCAAAAGGGTGGTAGTGAGAAACCTGTACTGGAACAACATCACACTTAAACATGAACATCTGATGTGAAAATGATCTGTAATTGTATCTATATATGGAAATCAACACAGTACAACAATTATGCATATTTTGATGCTATCTATACAATAAACAATACACAAGCACATAAAAACTAAGCAAATTTTAGAAGCAAATAATGATAATACAATTTTTAGCAGCATCAAGATAAATGTAACTGTCATCACAATTTAAAACCAAATAATGATAGACATCATTGCTATCTTTCTTATTTTGCTCCTAAAATAACCTCTTTGAAGATTTGGGATCTTTCGAAGTGGAACCAATTCCAGACATATTTCCACTCTTCATCATGCTTGATGAACTGCAGAACATGGTGCAACAGCAAATGAATTGTCGATAAAACCAGATAACGGAGTTTGGTATGAGAAAAACGAATGCCAAGAAATAGTTCTACCAACCAAACAATGAAATATATTATATGGTACCTAGCAGGTCAATGGATAGAATTTTTATTCATTGCTGCAATGTTTTTTACCTCACGGCTGCAAGAAGTTCAGAAGAGCAAATCATCGGCACTGCAGTGAGTATATTCGGCACTGCAATAGACCAGCCGTGAGCATATTCGGCACTGCAGTTATTATGATTGGTTATCCGGTTGTAGACTTGATGTGAGAAATGTCCATTGAGATGAAAGCTTCAAAGGCAATACCCAGGGCTATTAATCTTTAAAGTTTGTCAAGAGTGTATACTTCCAGCTGTCATTTACATTAACATACAAAATGGTCAAGCATTTCAAGTATATGTTCGGAAAGCTGAATTTGTATTACGCGGCAAAGAAAATATATTGAGAATGAAAGCATATAGTGTAAAGATAATGATATTTACCACTTTATAAGCCGTCTACCTGTTCATGGAGTACTTCATGGAGTACTTTACGCGACAAGTATATGTTGGTCCATAATCTGAGAGCAAAAAGAAAATAACAATAATTGTTAACAAATTCGTAGCCACCGTAAACTATAAATAAAATGAAAATGAGTGAAAGAAAATGAGAGATTGAAGTCTGCTAGACGCACACACAACCACATTGTTTCTGATTATTAGGATACTCTACCTTGATAGTTCCATCAACATGTCCGCTTAAGATCTGGCCATTGAGGTAAAGCAAAGAAAGCACCTCTCCATTTGAGCTCAAATCTAACTCGACTACTTCTTTACAACTCCACAACTCTGTCTATAGAATAGAGAATTAAAATAGTAACTTTTTTTAACATGTATATTATGAGAAATGAACTATATCCTAAATCACAAATCCACTCACCACATCAACAGAATTTAAGTTTAGTAAGGCTTTCAAAATATCAGCAGCTACTGTTGAATATTTCTTCAGATTATGGACCAACATCCTGTTTCAAATTGTGTAATGGAAGATTCTGCCACACATCCTCAGCTAAATGGGGCAATATTGGTGCTATTACTCTCACAATAGAAAGAAGATGAGCTGCAAGAACTGTTTGGCAGCTTCTCATAGCATAACTTGTTGATCCACTGAAAAAATCGGCATAAAGACATGATATTTTTAGACAAAACAGAAACACAAATATGTAAAGCAACCAATATTAATATCTTGTGCTGCCATACAAATGCCAAGATGTGCATATGAAAACCTAAATATTTGTCCATAATTGTATTTGCAAATGCACTATGGATGGTATAAATGATTCAAAAGAGAGAAACGTACCCAACAATATAGTCGATCTTTGGCAACATCAAAATAGAAATTTGAAAGGTCAACAATGACAAACCTCTGTAAAGCCTGAGAATGAGAGAAAACACAAGGCATTGCATAATGGCATACGATAACTAACTGTTAAACGAATGTAATTGTAATTCATCTAAATCACGTCATATTCACCAACCATCTCTGTTGCTCACCCAACGAAAGTTCAGCGCCCCAGTTTACCTCTTTTTCAGACGGGTAGCGTTCCAACAGGTATTCAAGGTCAACCTGGAACACATACACGTGTAACTTTAGTGAATGATAACAATATATCAACAAAATTATCAATAAACTACTACAGATGTACATGGCATTGAGAAAGATAAATGATAGAAAGAAGATGAGCTGCAAGAACTGTTTGGCAGCTTCTCATAGCATAACTTGTTGATCCACTGAAAAAATCGGCATAAAGACATGATATTTTTAGACAAAACAGAAACACAAATATGTAAAGCAACCAATATTAATATTTTGTGCTGCCATACAAATGCCAAGATGTGCATATCAAAACCTAAATATTTGTCCATAATTGTATTTGCAAATGCACTATGGATGGTATAAATGATTCAAAAGAGAGAAACGTACCCAACAATATAGTCGATCTTTGGCAACATCAAAATAGAAATTTGAAAGGTCAACAATGACAAACCTCTGTAAAGCCTGAGAATGAGAGAAAACACAAGGCATTGCATAATGGCATACGATAACTAACTGTTAAACGAATGTAATTGTAATTCATCTAAATTATGTCATATTCACCAACCATCTCTGTTGCTCACCCAACGAAAGTTCAGCGCCCCAGTTTACCTCTTTTTCAGACGGGTAACGTTCCAACAGGTATTCAAGGTCAACCTGGAACACATACACGTGTAACTTTAGTGAATGATAACAATATATCAACAAAATTATCAATAAACTACTACAGATGTACATGGCATTGAGAAAGATAAAGGGTTAGCTGTGAACTTTACATCTTTTGGCTACCTGTAATCAAAAGATTAGATCCTGGTTCAGCCTTGAGAGTCAGATCATCCACCAAGACATTACCAGTAGGGGTCACAACCTGATTTTCGGGAGCAAAGTCGCTATTAGTCATGGTTGATAGATGATTGGACGGGTTTGACTTGCCTTGACATTAGAAAACTCAATGTAGTTAGCTTCACTTATGCAATTTTTACTTCCTCAAGCTATTGTCATCACAGTAACTCCAGAAGCATCAAGACATATTTGACAAGAATCACAACAACTAAATAATAAGAAACAATGAAAGAATGAACAAAATATCATTGAATAAAGTTTAACATTGAAACCGTGAACAATCTGAAAGTTCAAAACCCTAAAATCGAAAAAACAAAAAAATGTACGAATCCCAGAAGCAGCAGATCTATTTTTTCAAGCAAATCATGTCATCCTCTTCATCTTGCACTGGCGGAACGTCTTTACCTGTCAATACACATCGAAGTGAAGGTGTCAAAATCAGAAAAATGGGAATCAAGATCTTTGTTAGCAATGAGGAACACAAACAGGAAACTAAAATCAAGATCTTTTTAGAAAATTAAACCAAAGAGAAACGAAGACGAGGGTGAGGGGTGGGGGCGGCAGCAACGGTATAGGGTATTGAAGGGTTGAGGAAAAGGTTGGTGGTGATGGGTTTTCGGTTGGAGGTGGCGGTGGCCGGAGATAGGGACGGCGGCGCTAGGTTTCAAGGGAAAAGAGAAAGGAGAAGAGAGGAAATGGGAGACGAGGAAGAGAGAGTGAAAGACGGAGAATGAGGGAGAGAGAAGAAAACGTGAGGGAAAGAGGGAAAAGAGAGGGAACGTGAGAAAGAGAGACCGTGAGAGAAAGAGAGACCGTGAGAGAAAGAAAATTTCAAAAAAATTGTGCCACGTGGCGAATACAGCAATTTTAATTGGACAAAGACTTTGTATTAGTCAAAGACGAAAAAGGGCATGGCATTATTTGTTAATTTGAAATTAAGGAAAGGGTAATTGTGGTGGTTTGGTACAATATTCTAATTATATGTTGTTAGTTGACTAACAAATCACTACAATAAATCAAACCTTAGCCTCTTCTTTGCTGCCAAATGGCTATCAATGATTGGATCCTTAACAAAAATTTTCTATCCTTTTTTGCAAAACCAAATCACACGCCTTTTCTCTCTTTTTCTCTTCCATTTTCTCTCACTCTCAGTTTACTCTATTTTCCTCCACAAACCCTAAATCATCGTCGCTCCCTTTCTTCACCCTATGCGGCCACCACCACCTCCAATAAAAAAACCAAAGCCATATTCTTACTCCTCATCTCACGACCCTTCCTAATGAATCGGTTGGAATTTGTATCGATCAACTTCGCCGTCGACAATGGTTCTTCTTCCCCTGCTACTTTGTGACTGGTTTTGTCTTCTCTGTTTTCTTTTGACCATTTTTCGTTTCACCGATTTTGTAGTTTTTGGTTTGGTATTATCACATTGTATGTTACTTAAGGTTTGGTTTTGTGTTCTTTGACTTTTTCGCTGCAGTTTTCGTATTACAGAGGTAGTTTTTCTATCTCTCTCTCATATGCTCGAATCTTGATTCTTGTGTTGTTGGAAACAACAGTTAGACTCTATTTGGATCAATAACTTTTAGTTAAGCGGCTACGTAGAAGATAAAATATAGTCAAACTGTGGTCGAGGAGGCTTCGGGCGGAATATCAACCATATTATATACCTGATATGAGGGTAGAAGTTGACACTTCTTAGTGTTATATTCAAGTTGTTGATCCTCTTTCTTGTAATATATAAAGCACTGATTTCTGATCTTTTTATTGTATAGTTTGACTTTACAATATCTTCGTTTATGAACACATCAAATGAGGAAAACACAGGAAGAATTTCAGCAAAACGGAGGATGATGCAGAGTCCCCTAATCCCTCAAGAGGTAGGTTATACGCCATCGTATTTTGTCGTGCCAAGACTCTTCTCGTTTGTACAACAGCAGATGGTGGTTTCTCCACAATATTGGATTGATTGAAGCTATTATGAATCTTAAACCCTCTTTAAGCATGAAAGGTATGAAACTACTATCACCATTCCATATTCTACCCTATGAGTCCATGGGGTACCTGTTTTTTTTACAAGTTAAATCATAGTTATCAAATCGAGATTCAAAATGGGAACTAGATGATCCTCAATTGAATCTTATGAATTGGAATTGAGATACAACTCACATGCATAGTACGATACGATAACCATGACTATTTATCGCAAAAAATGCATATATAATTAGAAACCAATGCTATGAATCTTACCTTATAGACTCATTGATATCTCCACAATAAATTCTATAACTCATCCTGCATATTCTAGGATCAATATTGGAAGAGAAAATTGTTGTAGTTGTTACAATAGCTACATTTGCATCCATTCACCAGCAGCCAATTCTAGGATCACCGTCCGGTTTACATATTCTGTCCCCAGGTTCTTCCTCTTCAGCAGTTGCTCCAGTGTTATTCTATGTTCTAATTGTGCTTAACACTTGATCATATACCCTTTCTATTTTTTTAAAGGCTGCACAACAGTAGGTTGTTGAAAACATGCCAAATGTCTCTTTCCTATAACCTAACTAACCTTTTGATTTTTAAATGTGTTTCAATTATATGTTTCTTCAAACAAAGCAAAACTGTAATTCATACATGTCTTTAATGTGTAGGCTGCAATGAGGGAGCTAATGAGTGACTTCTATTATCTTTTCATAGTTGAATGAATTAGATAATGAGTAAGTCATATACATGATTTGCTGTAATTATCCATAACAGAACATGAAAAATGGTAGAAACATTCTTTGACTATATTATCTTATATGGTAAAGGAAATTAGTATTTAGGTTAACATATACAACAACATCATAACTCAAACTCAAAGAAGACAGTGTATTCCAATTATCAACATTGGTACTTACTGTTATATTTCCAGTGTTTTGTTATTTAACGTATGCCATTTTCTCTTTTCAAAGTGTTTTTACATGAAGATGTGGAACAACATTAAACCATGGTGTTGCAGCTTTTGGATACGGAATAGAAAACGGTGTTGTTGATGTAACAAAAATAGAGCGTGAGGTCGTAATTGGTCATACCGGTGAAGTCTTCGATATGATGAAATGGAATGCATCTTAAACTATCGATAAATCAAAATGTATACTCGATTTCAGAACATTTTCAAAGATGGTAAAATAAATAATTTATACTTCCAAGTTGGTGACGACATGTATTCAAATGGAAGCATTTGGTTTGTAGTAGGTAAAGATAAGTTTTCTTGATTTAGCCTTTGATTTTGATGGTGTTGCAAATGGTGTAGGTGGTTAGGCAGATGTTGATGTTAATACAGGATTGTTTGCCCAGGCACTTATATCCAATTCAGTAGGAGTAGTTCAAGAGGTTCCCGAAGGGTCTTTTAATCCACTAATGGTTTTAGAGAAGCCTCACTCAAATACAAAAGCCAGTTACTGCTTGAATCATTTCTCTTACCGATGAGGTATTACATTTTGTATTCTATACTTTTGACTTTGTAAATTTTTCGATTTGGTTGTGAAGGTAAACTTAGATTTAATAGCATTTTTCTTGCATACCGAACATTGGCTGGATTTTTTTATTCTTATTATCTTCATTAACATATAAAATTTCTACATTTATAAAATTTCTACATTTTTTTTATTCTTATGAAATGCATTTTTCTTAAATCTTCATGTTTTGGTGATCTTTATTGAAATTTTTGTCTAGAATTGTGGTGGATTTGGTTGATATTCCATGATTAAGAATTGTATTTACTTACAATTTTAAGTAGCATGGATTTTAAAATGTGTTAAATTATTGTGTCAGTAATGGGGTATTGAAAAAATTATACAGAATTGTGGTGAATTTGGTTGATATTCCATGATGGAGAATTTGTCTAGAATTGTGGTGGATTTGGTTCATATTGTTAAACCACGTGACATTCTACCTATGAATTCACATGTGCGTGGAACTACCTACAAGATACATTCTAATGAGTTTTGATGTGTATACATATGAATTTAGTTACTGACATATTGTTTCTTGTCTTCATTATAGGTTCATTGAGGCTGCATGGGCTTTCACAAACATAGCATCTGGAACTTCTAAGAACACTAAAGTGGTGGTTGATCACAGAGCAATTCCTGCATATAAATGGATTGGTGACTTCACAATTTGGAGATATAAAAGATCATATTCAATTCAACAGAACCAGTGATACAGTACAAGACTTCTTGGAAAGTTACTATGTTTTCAAGCTTGATTTTTTGGGAGTAGTTGCGGGTGTAGCAGTTGGATTCATAATGGCTTTTGTGTTGGTTTTTGTCATGTCTATCAAGATGTTTAATTTCCAATCGCACTAAGTGTACCATTGTAGAGAGCCTTAGCAGAATTCTATTTTGAATTAAAAGTACACATGGTTAAAAATTGTTAATAGTGTCCGGTTAATTTTCTTTATCATTTGGAATTATAAATTATAATTACAGGAAAGTTGCTCTTGATAGGATTTATGGTCAGTTTTTGTATTTAAATTCTATTTGACTTTTTTTTTCTGTTGCTAGAAATAAACTTAAACACATGATGTAATACAAATAAACTTAAACACATGACGTAATACAAGTTCAATAAAAGAAAATTATTAAGTGACACAATCAGTTGCAATACAGTTAGTTAATCAGTTTGGTAGATATTGGTTCAACAGAATCCAAACACACTTTCTAACTAACTAACTAATTTTTTTATTAACATAGAGTACCTAGCTTGCTTATATACATTTAGATATCATGGCTTGAAAATTCTTACTGTCTCAACATTCATATTCATTCCACACACAGTAACTTTCTTTCTTCACTCACTCACTCCCACATAATCAAGACTTCTCCACAAGAGTTGATAATTGCCTATTTTTTGTAGCAGCTTGGCTCCTCCATTAGGTTCAATCTTGACCATGAGATTGGGCTTACCAAATTTTTTACTAGATCTTCTCAACCTTGCTTGGTGTGTATTTTACTAAATACATTTGTTTTTTCTTATTTTGGATCATTGATATTCTTTATTTGTCAAAAATAAATTATATTTTGGATAATCATATTGGGAATTTAAAGTTGATAATTTTTCATTATATTTTCTCTATTTAGAATAAATGAGTTTTTTTATAAATATATCTCAGTATATTATTTCTACAATATCAAAATAAATATTTTACTAGTTTTTATTGCTGAAAAAAATAACCTTGATGGCTTATTGAAATCCAAAAGAATGTTGATGATCTATGTGGTCTCACTCCCTGATCTTGATTAATTACTATTGTAACAAAAAGTTCTACTTTTGTGCTCCATTTGAAATCTTCCCCTTACTTTTACATCATTGCTTGATTTTGCAGGGGTACTATGTTGGTGTATCAGGATTCAACTACTGCAGCAGGTCATGGTCATGAAATTGTGTTGGACATTGAATCAATGGCTTCATAAATACGTTTTTTTCTTGGATACGAAGAAAACAAAGAATATTGGAGCTTGGAAATTTTGTTTTAGGTTGTAGCGTGCGATTTTTGTCGGTGACGCGACTACCTTATCATTGTGGGTTTTTCCTCACCGCAATGGTAGGAAATGGGGTGTTACTTTCTGATTTCTTATTTATCCTGTGAAGCTGAAAGAGAAAGGGAAGCTATCTAAAATTAACCTTGCACGCGAATGTTTAATTGAACAAACGCTAAGAGAGATT
Organism: Lathyrus tuberosus; assembly: GCA_022829125.1. NCBI lineage: Eukaryota > Viridiplantae > Streptophyta > Magnoliopsida > Fabales > Fabaceae > Lathyrus > Lathyrus tuberosus. The sequence continues at coordinate 5,772,817 of JALAZF010000087.1, read as the reverse complement.
CGGAGGTCGGGGTCAGGTTGTACAATGGGGAGTTGTCAATTACCCATCCTATATGTGGTTATCCACAAGTTGTTAGTTTTAGGTTCTGCTTTGTACTTGATGGTGTTTATCTGTTGATGGGTTGAGAAAATTTCTTGGGAAATATGAGAGAGAGAGAGAGAGTGAGTTGATGTTGATGTTCGGGTTTTTCGATGTTTTTGGTAAGATACTGGACCTAAGTTTTAATTGGTATGAAGGTACTGGACCTAGAGTTTTTTATTAGTATGTTCGCTAAGATTTCACAATCTTATGCCTACGTATTCCCGTTTAAAGAAACAGGGAAATCAGAGCAATCGTAGTTCCTCATTTTCTATAGGAGGAAAAAAATGTTGTTTTGGTGTCTTGTTCAAAGCCCAAGATTGAAGCTAAATGAGTATTTGTGTCTTGTTCAAAGCCTAAGATTAAAGCTAAAAGGTTTGACTGAGAGGGAATTTGTCATCTCTAAAGGGAGACATTTCGTCTGTTTATCACAACTGTTGGATGACTGTTTATAAAGGAGGATTACTTTAACTGGGATATGTGAATTCAGTAATGCCATAATTTTCTTTATAGGGGTGTTATCCTGAAGGGGAAAACTTTAACTCAATGTAGAGCAATGCCACTTTTCCTTAGAAATTTCTCATGCTAAGAGAGGGACAGTGGTGTTGATGTAAATAATAAAGAGGCTTGCCACTTACAGCAATTAGATGAAAGAGAGGATTTGGCCAGGATAAGAGACGGACGACAGCTTGGATATTTGAATCAACAAGTGTGCCACTTACAGCGGTTATCTGGGATTAGGGTTTGTTTTTTATTTATCTGTTTTGATAAGTGATAAACAGAGAAATGACTTCCTGCAGAGAGATTTTGATTTCCTCTGAGGGGATGTTGATTTTTGTGTGCCTTGATCAAAGCCCAAGGTTGAAGCTAAGAGGTTGATTGACTCCACTGGGGAAGTCCTTATACAAAGCCTAAGAGGAGGCTGGAGAAGGATGACTCAACAAGAGAGTGTTTATATATGTCTTGTACAAAGCCCAAGATTAAGGCTAAAAGAGACTTACTCTTTGGGGGATATTATTATACAGAGCTTAAGAGAAGGCTAAAAGTTTGACTTTTCCGGGGAAAATATTTTGTCTGTCTTGTACAAAGCCCAAGATTGAGGCTAAAAGGGATTTTACTGACTCGGCTGCGGATATTTTAGGTGTCTTGTACAAAGCCCAAGATTGAGGCTGAAAAGAAGATTGACTCGGTGGGAAAGAAATCTTTATCTGTCTTGTACAAAGCCCAAGATTGAGGCTAAACAAGCTGGAGAAATCTTTATACAAAACCTAAGAGTTGGCTGACTTCTACTAGGGGAAATCATTATACCAAGCCTAAGAGGAGGCTGAAAAAGATTGACTCAACAAGAGAGTGTTTTTATTTGTCTTGTACAAAGCCCAAGATTGAGGCTAAAAGGGACTGACTCAACAAGAGAGTATTGAAAGGTGGTTGACTCAACAAGAGAGTCTGAAAAGGTGATTGACTCAACAAGAGAGTCTGAAAAGGTTAGCTCTGCTGGGGAGAATCATTGTACAAAGCCCAAGAGGAGGCTGACTGTACTGAGGAAAAGAAGGGTCATTATACAAAGCCTAAGAGGAGGCTAATCTTTGCTGGGGATTATTGAGATCCTGAGGCAGGTCCAAATGGGGAATCAACTCTTGCTGAGGGTTACAGAAGAGTTGAGGTATCATATGCCTTGAGTTTCTGATTTGGGATAGTGTTATACTTATGATAAGCTGACCTTGGCTAGGGATATTTTGGAAGAAAGTTTGAGTTTTGAACCTACAGAGGTTTTAACTCTACTGGAGATTGATTAAATAACCAAGGTTTCTCTTATGTTTGTAAGGAACTTGAGAATGTCTTTGAGACTCAAGAGGAGATTTATATTGTCCAAGTCCACTAGTATGGAAGAGTTTATCTTTGTATGATGCCCAAGAGGAGGCAGGTAAGGGTCGAGTATCAACCCTAAAATGGTTTGATGTGTTAACATTGGAAAGACTGCTCTAGCGAAGGATGACTAAGTTCTGTCTTATACCTTTAAGAGGTCTTCAGGGTCCTTGTATTAAGCCCAAGAGAAGGCATGAGAACTTCTAAGAAGCCGGAGGGTCCTTGTACAAAGCCCAAGAGGTGTCGGGGATGCTTTTAGGAAGCCTGTGGGTCCCAAACTTAAGAAACGTTCAAGAAAGGTTTCACTGAGAATTAATCCTTTAGTGAACAGTTCTAGGGTTTGAAGAAATTCAAAAGAGGTTTCATCGAGAATTAATCCTCTATGGGGAACTAAACTTCTTTGACAATTTCTAATAGTGACAGTCTGAGAAAAGTTTCACCGGGAATAATGTCTTTCTCTTTGTTCCATATTGTTTAAGCCCAAGAGAAGGCAAAACTGTATCTGGAAATCCTATGGGGATCTAGTTTTGATTGTATTAAAGAGTGACCAACTGGCTTTACCTAGTTCTAGACCTAGTTGCCGGGGAAAACTCTAAGCAGATATACTAGTATATATACAGTTGATATATGACAAGTATTTAAAAGGATATGAAAGAAGGACTTACAGGTGAGCAAGCTTCCCACAATACAGTTATATATATATATATATATATATATATATATATATATATATATATATATATATATATATATATATATATAATCATGTAAAGTAAAGCTGATAACAACTTACAGGTGAGCAAGCTTCCATGCTGTTCAAACAAATATATACATGTATATGTGCAAGTATGTAAAAGAAAGCTGATAAAACTTACAGGTGAGCAAGCTTCCATAGCTGTATTGTTAGTTGTTCAAGAAATTAAAGAAAGTTTTTATAACAACTGTATATTTTAACATAAATCAAAGGGAATTTATTTATGAAAAGATTGTTGGGGCTTATACTCAAATGGAGGCCCAGATGGAAAACAGTAATTGTACTGTCGTTTTGTAAACTGTATTGGGGCTTATACAATGACTGAGGCCCAAAGAGGTTTTCTGTACAAAAGGATGGGTCTTACAACTCAAGGAGAGGCCCAAAAGTTTGAAAAAAGAAAAGAAATGGGACTTACAACACAAGGGTAGGCCCAGATGATTTTTATTGAAAAGGCGACGATCGCGCCGGGGTTTTTGAAAACACAGTGGGACTTATACAATGACTGAGGCCCAAAAAGGTTTTGGTCAAAAAGAGATTGGGTCTTACACTCTAATAGAGGCCCGGAGATTGTTTGAAAAGATTTGTTAGGGTGATAGTGATCAAAACCCTAATTTTTGGTTTTTTAATGTATTTTAATTGAATAAAAATTCAATTAAAATAGTCAAACATGTGAAAAAGAGGTTGTGACCTTGGATTTATATTTGGAAAATCATGTTTTATACATGGAATGATTAAAAAATCATTTGAATTTTGTAAAACCAAGAGAAAGAAATATTTTTAATGTTTAAAAACAAATAGAAATATAATTCTTTACAAAAATACCAAATATATGAAATAAATAATATTTTTGTTAAATTTTCATGGAATAAAATATTTTAACATTTTGGGAATTTTCAAAAAAAGAACCAATAAAAAATAATTAAAATTGAGAGAGAAATTAATTTTTCAATTAATTAATAAAAACATGAAAGTATGGAAAAAAATAGCAAAAATAGGGGAAATGGCAAAATGGTCTGGGTGGGGTTTGAACTCACGACCATCAAGCCAAACACACATGTGCGCTACCACTGGGGTGGTGATACATCCGTGTATCAAAACCACCCCATTAAATCATAAGTCATGCCTTGTTTCTAGGCCTGGGCAAGGCTAGGCAAGCTTTTGGGCAATTTACGTGAAACCTCTAACTTTCTCATTTCTCCATGGATTGGGACAAAATTTAGGTGCATCTGGCCTAGAATTTCACAAGGAATCCAATGGTGGTCTTGGTTTTTTCAAATGAGGTCCCTATTTTAAAACCCGATAGTGGTTTTGAAATAGGCATATTTTTGCATGTTATATGCTATCTCATGGTACAGGCAAGAATTACATAGAAAATTGGTTCAAACACAACATATATAACATGTATGAGATGTTTATGATCAGTGGACTTCAAAGCAATGCATAATTTAGAAAGTTCAAGTGATGATGCACTTACCTCTTGAAGCTCCTTGTGCTATCTGTCAAGTTCCTTGTGCCATAAGTGATCTAATGCTTTGAACACTCTTGGTTGATCCCTTAGAAGCTTTTAGGATGACTGGAACCAGCTGGAATCCTCAGGAACAGGTTTCGGCACTGTCTTGCAAAAGGGGCAAACGTGACCAAAATGGCAACTCCCTCAAATGGTGTTCTAGATGAGGGGAACCATTTGGGACTGTTTGAGGATGATATTTGGAGTGTGTTTGAGGCTTTGTTTGGTTTTGGAAGTGACTGAATCAAGACATGGCTTGAAAAATGCAGAAAAGTCCAATTTTGAGGTTTTGGAAGTGGACTTTGTGATTTTGGTGTTTCAGGTCACAAGTGATTATTTAGACGTCTTAGATACAACATAGTAGAGGTGTTTGGATCATGAGTTGTGGTGGAATTGCTCTTTAACTCAAAAACTCAGAGATACCTTGCAAAAGAAGGCATTTTGGCCTAAAGAGAGGGATTTTGAGGAAAGCAAGTGTTGTAGTGCTTTGGTGTACTCAAACTGAGCACAAATGAGCTCTATTTATAGTATAACAAGTTTGTTTTGCAAGCAATAGTGAATGGCAACTGCAGCAGGCCTTTGGCCAATGTTGAGCAAAAGGAATCTCAAGTCTCCTCTAGCCATTGACTTGAGGTTAGGGCACAGGCCTATGGTCCTATGATTCAGTGCTAATCCTTGACTCATTCAGTTAGGAATGTGTCAGTCCATGCCACCTTGATGCATCCATTAAATGCATTGCAACAAAATTGGAGTCTTTGCACCTTTTTAGCCTTCTTAGGTTTGTTATGGCTAATATAGATTCTTGGACTTTGGAGGCTTGGGGATCAGATCATTCCCTTCTTGTTTTATCCTCAGATGTGTCCAAATTAATGACAAGGCTTGGATTTATCAGATTTGGACAAATCGAGCAAAATGCACAAATTCTGCCTTGTAAAAACCAGTTCATGAGGCCATGTTTCAAGGGTTGTATCTCCCTGCTCAAATGGAATTTGGAGATGATCTGGTACTTGTTGGAAAGCCCTTGTGGCATACTTCAACTTTGATGTTCACCCCTAGACCTGGTTTAACTTGGATCAAGGTGAAAAATGTCCCTACATTTTGGAAAAAGTAAGGCAGATTCTGACTCTTTGTTGAAAATTTCACTGTGTTGGAAAAGTGTCTTTTTCATGTTTTTTTGCCATTTTGATCATTCCATAACTCAAAATCCATAAAGAATTGGAGTCTGAGGTAGTTGAAGCTTTTGTACAGTGTAGTAAGACCTACAAATCCAGCTTTGGATCACACAAAATGGTTGCTTGGATCTCAAGTTATGGTCCTTGGAAGTTGGTACCAAATCACTTTTATTCCATAACTTAGAAAAATTTTGGTTTCTCAAGGTTGCCCCTTTTGCAAGAAACCTCACTTTTCTTGATTTTTCTTGATGAATGATGATCAATATCATACATTAACATTATTTTTTACTTAGGGGAACCATATTTATGAAAAATCCCCAAAAGTCAAACTTGATTTTGTGCACAGTTGACTTTTTATCGGATGAAATCCAAACTGTGTGATCCTTTGTGAAATCAAGTCCTTGACCTAAATCAAACCTAATGGATGGGATCCATAGGTGTTATAGGGTATATTGAATCATGTCCCAAGGTTTGGGAGCATGCCCTGGTCAAAAGTCAAAGGTACAGTTGACTTTTTCTTCAAAACCCTAATTGTGGTCCAGATGAAATTGAGACTTGTGAATCAAGCTTCTTGGGTCAATCCATTGTTGTAAATGGATCAATATGGTGTATTGGAGGCCCTCAAATCATGTCTTGAGGTCTTGGCCCATGCTTTGTCCCAAAATTCAACTTAGGGGTGAATTAGGTCAAGAAACCCTAATTCCTGATTTTGGGTAAATGCATCCCCTGAAGATAAATTGACTTGATGATTGGGTCCATGAGGTCCCTTGGAGTATCTTGGGTTGTGCTTTGAAGCATTGGCTCATGCCCAGAAGAAAAATTCCATCTGGAGGCCTTGGTCGACCAAAACCCTAATTTGGTGACACTGGCAATCTTGAGGCTTGATCCACTTAGAATGTTGCAACTTTATGCTTGATTCTTGATGTGGGAGTCCTCTTGATCCATTATGGGTGTTTAAGAGGTTAGACAAGTTGAAGATCATGTCATTTCTTGATTGATCCTTTGTCTAAGTGCTCTGAGAGGGCTTGAAACCCTAATTCTTGATTGTGGTGAATGCTCGATCATCTTTGAGGAGATTGATGAGGCATGAAAGTACATCCATATTGTGGTGATGATTTTCACAATGATGGGAAATCTTGGTGGTCAAAATTTGGGGTATGACAGATGCCTCTATTTAATTTTCTTGGACCCGAAGGTGTGAATGGCGAAGGTATTCAGGCATTCGGGGTGCAAGAGGATTAAATATCGGAATACCCGAAATTTTGATGGTGGTTATGAATGGAAGTTTGCTCATTCATCTTCTTTTGCTAAGCAATGATACTTAGAAAAAGGGTAAAACTTCCCCTCGATCTTGGTTTTCAGCCAAGGAACTGGTCTAAGTCTCTGATATAAACTTCCCCTCGATCCTGGTTTTCAGCCAAGGAACTGGTCTCAGTTTTTTTTCCGTCAAGTTCCTTCCTTGACCAGGGACGCTATGTGTAGCGGTTTTCATCAAACTTCTCACCGAATTTTCCTGGGGAGATGCCATTTGATGGGAAAAAGTTTTGATGTCAGACTTGCTGGGGAAGCCGTTCATCTGAGTTGTAGAGGTGTTCAAACTTCTCTGTGGGAGACGTTATTTGTTAACTCTACTAGGGAAAACGACTCTCTTGAAAGACTGCTTTCTGTTTGGGGATACTACATCATACTTTTCTTCGAGATCTTCTCAGAGAAATGCCATGTGATGTAATCCGATTTTGAGGTGCTGATGACTTCATTAACATTGACTTTCTGGAGAGAAAAACCAATGTGTTGCTGAGAGTCTTTAGTTGCGAGGCTTTCTCTGGGGATTTTCCTTAATCCGGGAAAGCGAGAACATCATCTTCAATAGTAAAGAGTGACGTTTGTTGAATGTCTTCCTGCCTTTTAGAGGTTCAAATTATCAAAGTGGTCGAGGACCGTCTCCAATCCAGAAACAAACTGAGGAAAGATTATTCCGACGCTGCATTTCTCAACGAGGAAATGACTGACAACTTGATTGATAAGAGTTTTATCACTTGGGAACAAGACTGACCAGAGTGATAATGATGTAATATGAATATGAGTATGAATCAATAATGCATGATGTATGTATGTATATGCTGACAAAACTGACGCGACATACAGACTAATAGATGAACACGACTGGATACTCGGCCACTGTGGGGGATGAAAAGTATCACTGGTTTTTAAAATAGCAATCCTGACTTGCTTAGGAGAGACGGTTCATGCGGGGAGGAAGAATTGTCAATGGGTCTTAAGAGGTACGAACTCTGCCGGGGATATCAGATGAGACATTCGCATCTGAAAAAATTAATCCTTCGCTCAGGTGTATTGGTTTAGAAGGAGTACTTTGATTCTGCACTTTGAGGTTCAATCACCTTCGGAGAAACGATCGATGTTCTTTCGATGTTCAACAGTCAAAAGAATTGCCATCTTTATTTAAAAGCGGAAAATTTTTGACAAGTAAATTCATTTTTGTTTTATTTCAAGAATCGTTGATCATGTTAAAAATGTCATTCCGTAAAGTTAAAACAAATAAGAATTACAAACAAAAACATTATGGCTCAAATTTTATTGATAGGATGGTAATTTAAGGGAAAAGGGCTACATTGAAACCTAACAACCGTTATCCTTATACCAACTTTGAATTCCGGACATCCTGAGCTTCTGTCGAAGATGACCTTGACTGGAGTTTTCCTGATGGATGGCGTTACTATTGAGGGATTTGAACTGATCAGACGTAGTTACTTGCCATTAATCTCTAACTTTTGCCTGGATTATACCTTAAAATTTCCAATCCACCGGGATGATTTTTTTGCTTATGTCTCTAATTTTTTCCTGGACCGCCCTTTCGGGTTTTCAATCCACCGAGACGTTTTTTTTTGTTTAGGCGAAGTATTTCTTGCCTACATCAACATTCGTGGGATAGGCAAACTCTTCTCCATCCATGGTTGTGAGTCTTAAGGCGCTGCCTGAGAGGGCTTTCTTGACCACATAGGGGCCGTCATAATTCGGAGTCCATTTGCCCCGGGAATCAGTGATAAATGACTGTATCTTCTTGAGCACAAGGTCTCCTTTCCTGAAGACACGAGGTCAGACCTTTTTGTCAAACGCTGGGGATGGCAGGCATACCCAAACCTGCGGGGCCCACCCACACCCAAACCCGAGTCAACGGGTAGGGGTGTTCGCGGTTCGGTTTGGATCGGTTTTGAAGCAAAATATCATCCAATCCAAAGATAAATTTACTTGCGGTCTAGTTCGGTTTTGGATGATTGGTTAAAAAAATCTGATCTGATCCAATCCAATTTCTTGCGGTTTGATTTGGATCAGTTTTTTGGATATCCAAGTTACATATTATAATCTTATTAATATTTTAAAAACACTAATACATAATAAATTTGATATAATATATAACATATACTATATTAAAAGTTAATATTACAAAATGATAATGATAGGTTATGATTGAAACAAATAAAATAATAAAAATTAATAGATTAGATCAAACTAATAAATAGTATTTTATAAAAAAGAGTATCATCTAATAATAAATTAACACAACTTATTATACTAATAAAAAATAAATGAGTATAAAAATATATACATGCGGTTCGGTTTGGTTTGGATCGGTTTTGAAAAATCAATCTGAAATCCGATCCGAACTGATAGGTTTTTATAAAATAACATCCAAACACATCCAATAATTTTTTATTTTTTGTGGTTTTCGATTTTTTTGGATCGGTTTGCGGTTTTTATTTGGATTGGTTTGGATTTGAACACCCCTATCAACGGGTGAAAACCCAAGTTGACTGGGTTCGGGTGCCACCCGATATTTCGGGTGCGGGTTTAGGTAGTGTAAAACCCGTGCCCGAAATCCGAAACCATACCCGCTATATATATATATATATATATATATATATATATATATATATATATATATATATATATATATATATATATATATATAGTTTTTGTTACGGGTTCGGGTTTGGGTAAAAAACCCGAACCCAACGGGTGTGGGCGTGGGTGTTATTTTGCCACCCGAATAGCCTTTGGGTTCGGGTTCGGGTCCGGGTGGTGATTTCGGGTGGGAGTTTGGGTAGTGTGAAACCCGCACCTGACCCTACCCGTTGCCATCCCTATCAAACTCTTTCTTCATCCTTTGCTGATACAACTGACCGTGGCACAGTGTCGTTATTCACTTTTCTTCGATCATATTCAGTTCGTCGTGTCGACTTTGACACCATTCAGCCTCTGTTAGCTTAGCTTCCATCAATACTCGGATTGATGGGATCTCTACTTCTATGGGGAGCATTACTTCCATGCCATATACTAGAGAGAAAGGGGTTGCCCCTGTTGAACTGCAGACAGATGTGCGATAACCGTTAAGAGCAAAGGGTAGCATCTTGTGCCGGTCTTTGTAGGTTACAACCATCTTTTGAACAATCTTCTTGATATTCTTGTTAGCCGCTTCTACCGTTCCGTTTATCTTGGATTGGTAGGGAGATGAGTTATGGTGTTCGATCTTGTTGTTCAATCTAGATCCATTATCAGTAATGATCTGGCTTGGAACACCATAACGGCAGATGATATTGTTTTTTATAAAGCAGACCACGACTTGTCGGGTTACATTTACGTATGACGCTGCTTCAACCCACTTGGTGAAGTAGTCAATGGCTACCAGGATGAATCGATGTCCGTTTAAAGCCTTGGGTTCGATCATGCCAATCATGTCGATTCCCCAAATGGAAAATGGCAATGGGGAAGAAAGAACTTTGAGATGCATTGGCGGTACATGGATTTTGTCTGAGTATATTTGACACTTGTGACATCTCCTCATGTACTTGTAGAAATCGAATTCCATTGTCAACCAATAGTACCCTGCTCTTAGAATTTTTCTCGCCATTGTGTGTCTGTTGGCATGAGTGCCAAAGGATCTTTCGTGAATTTCTTTCATCAGCATGTTTGCTTCTGGTCTGTCTATGCATCGGAGCAAGACCGTGTCAAAGTTTCTCTTATAGAGTGTATCACCGCTCAAAAAGAAGTTGCCAGCCAGCCTTCTGAGGGTCTTTCTGTCTTTTCTTGATGCCCCGGGTGGGTACTCTTGTTTCTGAAGGAAGCATTTGATATCGTGATACCAAGGTTTGTCATCTATGACTACTTCAACCGCGAAGATGTAAGTGTGCCTTTCTAGGCGCATTATGTCAATCTTAGGTATGTCGTTCCATTGACCTACACTAATCATGGAGGAGAGAGTGGCTATTGCATCAGCCATGTGATTCTCTTCACGAGGGATGTGATGAAACTCGATTCTGGTGAAGAATGGTAACAACCTTCTCGTGTAGTCTTTATAAGGAACCAGTTCTGATTGGTATGTGTTCCAATCTCCTTTGATCTGATTGATAACCAGGGATGAGTCTCCATACACATCCAAGTTCTTGATTCTTAAGTCGATCGCTTCTTCGAGACCCATGATACAAGCTTCGTATTCGACCTCATTGTTTGTAAACTTGAATGTTAATCTGGCAGTGAAAGGAATATGGGTACCCTGAGGTATTATAATGATTGCCCCAATTCCATTTCCTTAATGGTTGACTGCTCCGTCAAAGATTAGTCCCTATTGGGAACCTGGTTCTGGCCCTTCGCTTGGTAGCGGTTCATCACAATCTTTCATTTTCAGATACATGACATCTTCGTCTGGGAAGTCAAATCCGACTGATTCCTGATCGTCAATCACTTGATGAGCCAAATGATCGGCTAAAATACTTCCTTTGACGGCTTTCTGAGCATGGTATTCTTTGTTGTATTCTGATAACAACATCTACCAACGGGCGATCCTTCCCGTGAGAGCAGGCTTTTCAAAGACGTGTGACAGATCATATACTGGCGAAGACGTTTGGCTGCCCAAGCCAGAGCACAACAAGTTTTCTCAAGCATAGTATACCGAGTTTCACGGTCGGTAAATTTCTTGCTCAGATAGTAGATGGAAGACTCTTTTCTTTTTGTTTCGTCTTGTTGACCTAGCACACAACCCATGGAGTCTTCCAAGACTGTTAAGTAAATGATTAGTAGTCTTCCCTCCACTGGAGGTGACAGGATAGGTGGATTCAACATGTATTCCTTGATACTGTCGAAGGCGATTTGGCAGTCTTCTGTCCATACGCAGTCCTGATTCTTTTTGAGTAATTTGAAGATTGGCGCGCATGTCGCGGTCATGAGGAATATAAATCTGGAAATGTAATTCAGACATCCCAGGAACCCTCTGACTTATTTCTTAGTCTTTGGAGAAGGCATTTCTTGAATAGCCTTGACTTTGTTAGGATCAACCTCAATTCCTTTATGACTGACGATGAACCCTAACAGTTTCCCTGAGCGGACACCGAACATGCACTTGTTGGGATTCAAGCGGAGTTTGTACTTTCTCAGACGCTCGAATAATTTTGACAGATGGGTCACATGCTCCTCTTCTGTTTTAGATTTGGCAATCATATCATCGACATATACCTTGATCTCTTTGTGTATCATGTCATGAAACTGAGTAGTCATGGCCCTTTGATAGGTTGCCCCGGCGTTCTTCAAACCGAACGACATTACCTTGTAACAAAAGTTGCCCCATGGGGTGATGAATGAAGTTTTCTCCATGTCATCCAGCGCCATTTTGATTTGATTATAGCCCGAGAATCCATCCATGAATGAGAAGACTTTGAATTTTGTTGTACTGTCTACCAGCATGTCTATGTGCGGTAAGGGAAAGTCATCCTTTAAAATGGCTTTTTTCAGATCCCTGTAGTCCACGCACATTCTAACTTTTCCGTCCTTTTTGGAACTGGTACTATGTTGGCTAACCATTGAGGATATTCTGATGTGGCGAGGAAACCTGCGTCAATCTGTTTCTGTACTTCCTCTTTAATTTTAATGGCCATGTCTGGATGAGTCTGTCTCAGTCTTTGCTTTACTGGCGGACATTCTGATCTTAACGGTAGATGATGTTCCACAATGTTGGTATCCAACCCTGGCATGTCCTGATAGGACTAAGCAAATACATCGGTAAACTCTTTGAGAAGTTTTATCAAATTTTCTTTGACAGTCGAACTGAGTAGTGCCCCAATCTTGACTTCTTTTCTCTCTTCTTCTGAACCCAAGTTTACTGTTTCCAATGGCTCCTTGTGAGGTTCAATGAACCTTTCCTCTTGTCTGAGTAATCGGGAGATCTCTTTTGGAATTTCTTTGTCCTCTTCTTCTTCAGCTTCAAATATCGGGAATTCAAAGTTGGGAGAAGGTATTGGATTGTATGTTTCAATGGGGTTTAAAACAAGCAATCTGCATGACGTGATGATTGTTTCTTAAAAGAGATAGAGAGAAGGCAAGACTGTGTGTAGTGTATCTTCTGAAAAATGCTTGTTTTTATTTGTTGATTTGTTTTTAGGATTACCATTTTCTGAAAAAGCGAAAAGTGAAAACAACAATAAATGCGGAAATTATAGAACGACGTTTATTTATTTAAGATTTGGTCGATTCTTGAAACTACGACCCTATAAAACAAAACTCTGTTGCTTTGGGCAAAGTGAAGAGGGAAATTTACAGAAAGTGAGCCCTATCAAAACATCTGTTTCACCTAGGCTGGGTGAAAGGTCAAAACAAAGATGGTAATTACTTAGACTTATGGATGACTTTTGGGACATTGACAGTAACCCACTAGCGGCGAACTCCTCGGTGAATCATAAAGTCGGGTACCTTCTTTCTTGGCTTGTCCTCAGAAATGACGCTGATTTCTGGCGGAGCAGGATCGTTGGAGTCTTCCTCCCAGACAGAGTTATCGTAAACGAACTCTTCTATTGTATCTTGCACAATATTTTCACTCTCAGACGGATCTCCCCATCCAGTTAGCTAGATGTCTTCGAGCCTGATACGAGAGCTTTTAGGAGCGGTGTACTTGACCAAGAAGTCGTACTTGCCACTCGGTTGTCTTAAGGTGTCCCATACTTCAGTGGAACTAGAGGAGTCATCCTTCTCGATGACGTTGACCTTGGGAAAAACATAGTTGATGAACTCTTGTCCTGCAATCTTTGTAGATTCATCGTTGTGCTGGATATCTTCTGAATGCCCTGAGTAATGATCCCATGATTTGGTGGGGACGTAAGTATTCTTTTCAATGATACTCAACTGATATGCATCGTTTGGCTGACTCTTTTGCCCCAGGTCTCCTGCGTACGGCTGCCAGATAGGCAGGCCATCTATTGGGTCATAATAGTCATAGTCGAAGTTGTCTTTCATCAGTGTGTCCTCCTCTAATGAGTTTAGTGGAGCACGACATCCTCCCAGATCACAATCTCTGTACATCATTTTGACATCTGATCTCGGTATATATCTCGGACTCTGCGCAGGATAACAAAATGGCGTACGCGTTTCTTCCTGAGACATATAACCGTCCTCGTTGAGATATGACTTCCACTCTTCATCTGTATCGGATGAGTCTCTCTCGTTGATGGTATGTACTTCTTGAGACACTGGGTGAAAGAAGCCTCCACTGTGGAAGAAGTCCTGAATGGGATGAAAACTTTCATCTTTAGTAGCAGTCTGGGTACAGGTCGAAGAAAAACCAAGACCTTTCTTTGCCTTGTTATACGTAGGAATGACAAGCTATCCCAATGCTTTTGCGTTGTTACCCTCGATTGCTTTGAGAGCATCTTTGTATGAGGAAATCGATGTTCCTTTCTCTGGTCGATTCTCATTGCTCACCGAAAGTGCTTGGAACTGGGTTCCAATAACCTCTTCTGGTTCTACACAGTATGATGATAAGTTGCTTACAATTAAGGCCTGCTCTCCATAGACTGTGACTAGTTTGTCATTCTTGACGAACTTCAGCTTCTGGTGAAGTGTCGAAGTGACTGCCCCAGCCTCGTGTATCCAAGGTCTTCCTAACAAACAGTTGTATGCTACCCGGATGTCCATGACCTGGAAAGTGACTTGGAAAGTGTGAGGACCGATAGTTATGGGAAGGTCGACTTCGCCGATAACTATTTTTCTGGATATGTCAAAGGCTTTGACGATGACCTCACTGCCTCTCATCGGAGATCCTTGAAACGATAGTCGCATCAGAGTAGATTTTGGCATAACATTCAGAGCTGATCTGGTGTCTACCAGTATGCTGGCTAATGCATCGTCCTGGAAATTGACTGTAATGTTAAGCGCCATGTTGTGATTTTTGCCTTCTTTTGGCAGTTCTTCATCACTGAATTCTAAGTTGTTGCAGGAAGTGATGTTGGAGATGATTCTGTCGAATTGTCTTATTGTCACATCTTGTTCCACAAAGGCCTGCTCAAAGATTTTTTTTAGAGCTTCCTTGTGAGCTTCGGAACTAAGCAAAAGAGATAGCACAGAGATTCTTGAAGGAGTTTGCAACAATTGGTCCACAATGTTGTACTCGCTTTTTTGGATGAGCTTCAGCATCTCATCATTGTTCTTTGAAAAGACAGGATTACTGGATTGACCGACTGGTTGATTTGGAACTTCTGTTTGAGGTTCCTTTTCTCTGGTGGGTTCTCCAACTCCTCTGTTGAAGATCCGGCCGCTCCGTGTTACTCGACTGATGTCCACAATGTTTACGACAGAGGGTAATGGAGTTTCCTTTCCATTCTCAATTGTTGTTGCATCGTACTTGTAAGGGATGGTCTTATCGGATTTGTACGGTATCGGTCTCGGCAGATAGATAATTACAAGAGCCTTCTGATTTTTCTGACTATCATAGCCGGCCTCAATTGGTTCGAGGTTGATAATCTTTCTACTATCAAGAGGAACTCTTGATTCATGGAGTAGAGGGATTATAGTGCATACATCTTTGGTCACTTCTCGTTTAGAGATTAAGACAATGTATTTGCTTTTATCAGGAAAATAGTCTTGCATTACGTCGATCGACCCAGAGCTTGAACATGGTCGAATCTCTTTCCGATATAACTGACTTTGAAGGGCTGCTCGCACGAGGTAGCATCCTTGGTTGTTCTCTGAGCAAACTCTACATCGCTCATAGTTGTGTGGTGGCACCCGACCATGTCCGCTTTGTAGGCAGTGCAACCTTACTAGATCTGTTTCCATTGATCGAACATCCTAACTTTGATGCATAGTAGGGTTCCTGTCAGTCATACTGACTTGTTGTGTGTCTTCATCTAGATAGATCGGAAGGCACCAGTGGTTCAACAAATGTTGAAGTGTTCTTTGAACAAGTGCACATCCTTGGTCGTCCTCACGACATACTTTACAGTTCCAATAATCATGTGAAGCCATAAAACCGAGCCTGACTTACTTTGCGTGTAATTCTACCAGACTGGTATTCATCAAGCGAATATCAAAGATTTGAATCATATTGACTTGATAATGACTTCTATCATGGTAATCTTGAAACCATCAGTGATCCATCTGACGCTGGAGGGCCTCTTGTACAAAAGAGCATCCCTGATTGTTCATCGAGCAGATTGAACAGGAACTGTAATCGTGTCGCGGCAAATCGTTATGCTGGCTTTGCCTAGAGTGCATTGCCACCAAGTTGACATTCATCGCCAGAATGTTGTGGTTCTGGACGATGTTGGAATTTCTATAAGTCATGTTGACCTCACGGATTCGGTGATCTTGGATCCATCTGAGATCCATCTGTTCTTGTAGAGCTAATTGCACTACGGAACATCCTTGATTATTCTTTGAGCAGATATCACACTGGTGATAATTATGAGATGGTACATGACTGTATCCACTCTGTCTGCAATGCATCTTGACCAGGTTGGTTTCCAATAGGAGTACATCGTGAATTTGATAGTTGTGGTTAGACTCTTCCTCTATCAAATTTACTGCAAGCTTCTCGTGTTGAGGCAACGGGTTCGTCTGAACATTTGGATTTGTATCCTTAAAAGATAGGACCCCATTCCTGACAAGCTTTTGCACATCGGACTTGAAGCTGAGACAATTTTCTATGTTATTCCCCGGTCCTCCTTGATGGTAAGGGCAAATTTGATCCGCTTTAAACCAAAAAGGCGGATTCTCGGGTATCATAAGAGGAGCCCTGGTTTGGACGTGCCCCTTGACCAGTAGTAGTGGAAACAGTTCTACGTACAACATCGGTATAGGGTCAAACCCTGGTGGTCGCGTTGTACGGTCGTTGTTGTTGTACTGAGGACGAGCCTGCTAAAGAGGTTGTTGTGTCCTTTGCTGATATTGTTGTTGATTTGGTTGGCTCTGAGCAACCTGAGGTTGATACGTTGGAACAGGTGCAGGGTTGATAGCAGGAGTTACTTCTGCTACTGGTTGATACCTTCGCCTTTGCTTTCCGAGAGAGATATTATCGATATCTTGCTCTTTTTTCTTAGGGAAAGCACTACCGTATCTTTTGGTACTGCTTGATGGTCCTGCATCCTTGACCAGACGTCCTTCTCGGACTGCCTCTTCGAGGCGTACTCTAGGCATGGCAACGGGGCGGGTCGGGGGCGGGTTTAGCTAGCCTCGCACCCGCACCCACCTCCCTGTTATAGACCCGTCCCCGCCCCCAAACCCAGTCGGGGGTGAAAATTTAACACCCAGACCCGCCCCCAATAAGAACGGGTTTGCCTGCACCCGCACCCGCCCTCACCCGCAAAAAAATATTTTTTTTAAATAATAATAAAAATTAACAATTTTATTAAAAACTTAACCATTTTAATAATAAACTTGTTTCTAAAGATGTGAGTTTGAGTGAATGGTGAGAAATGACTAATGAGGATTTTTAATTATTTGTTCAAAAGTGAATAAATGTGATATAAAATAATTTAAATATGGGTAATAAAGTAAATATTATAAGACCGGGGCGGGGGCGAGGGCGGGTGCGGGCGGGTAGTAGCATCCCCCCACCCCCGCACCCGCAATTACAAACCGGGTTTTACCCGCACCCAATCAAATCGGGTTTCCCCCGTTAATTTCGGGCCGGGTCCGGGCGGGCACCGGTGGGCCCGGGTTTTCTTGCCATGCCTAGCGTACTCCCATGTTCACCATTTCAGTAAAGTCGCTGGGCGCACTGGCGACCATTCGGTCGTAATTGAATGAGCTTAAGGTTTTCAAAAAGATCTTTGTCATCTCTTTTTCCTCAAGATGGGGACAAATCTGGGCGGAAATTTCACGCCATCTCTAAGCATATTCCTTAAATGTTTCCTTGTCCTTTTGCGACATTGCTCTGAGTTGATCTCTGTCCGGCGCCATGTCCAGGTTATACTTATACTGCTGAACGAAGGCTGCCCCAAGATCTTTGAAAGTAACGATCTTGGTGCGGTTTAAACCCATGTACCATTTGAGTGCGGCACCGGTTAAACTATCTTGAAAGTAATGGATCAGTAGCTGTTGATTCTCTGTCTGAGTTGACATCTTTCGAGTGTACATCACCAAATAACTTTGAGGGAAAGAGTTGCCCCTGTATTTTTCAAAGTCAGGTACCTTGAATTTGTGCAGGATTTTCACATTAGGGACCAGACAAAGGTCTGCAGCGTCCTTTCTGAATAAATCCTGACCGCGAATGGCATGCAGTTCCTTCTGCATCTCCAGGAATTGTTCCTGGAACTCATTCATTCTGTCGTACATACTCTCGTTTCCACCAGAAATAACTTGTGGAATCTGTCTTTCCGGGACAGTGTGTACCACTAGTTGTGGTATAGTTATTATGACGGTGACTTTTGGTGCTTCCCTATCCCAAAGTTTGTAACCTTCAGGAGTTGCTGTCATCACTCTTGCATCTTCGCTTTCCTGAAGTTTGTAACCTTCAGGCCCAGTGGTTCCTGCAGCAGTTTCCGGGTCTTCCGTGACCGGTGGAATATATCCTTCAGGGATAAAGTTGAGAGGCATGCCCCAGGGGCGATCTTTAGGAATGTTGTACAGAGGATCATACTTCTCTACTATGGGCGTAGATGTGATCTCTGAGATCACAGTCCTTTGTTGTTATTTCTGAGCTACTGCCAGAGATTGCATGTCACTGTGAAGTTTTCTCAGATCTTCTTTCAGAGTGTCGATTTCTTCTCTCAGCTCTCTGTTCTCTTCCTCGAGATCATCCATTTTCTTTTGTCGATTGGCCCGAGTATTGTACGAATGAGACAGTTTGACTCTAGAATCGGGACACAGACGTGAGATTCGAAGGTAAGAAGAATGTGTTATGTGAGAATGATGAACGATATGCAATGATATATTTTAATTTTTTTTGTTTTAATCAAAAAGAAACTTCAACAAATAGATTGCAAATATCGTACAGTGGAGAGACCCCGTTTTATTGAATTTGAAAGATTGCAGAAAGATAAATATAGTATTTTACAAAGTGCTGTAAAAGGAAAACTCTAAGCTTATAGATCCTGAGTCCTCTCTGAGGAGAGCTTAGGCGCTGGTTCTGGCATTTTCCTTTTCTTTGACCGGGGCTCTTGAGTCGTTGTCGGGTTGTCAGTCCTTTGCCAAGTGAAAGGAGCGAGCAAATTCCTTCGGTCTTCTTGACTTTCTACAACATGTCGCTCTAATATCCTAATTAGAGCATCCTTTTCTTTTAACAATTGCTGAATTTTGGTACACTCCACATTGAGAATGCGGTACTTGTTCTTCCAAGATTTCTTTTCCCGTTGAACTTTGTTGAGAATGACCTGGAGTTTTTCCGTATCAGACATAAAATAAAGGACAAATTCCTTTAACGGAAGAACTTCTTGACGAGGGTAAGGCATCCTCAACTTGGGGGCTCTAGTTTGTACCCAGTGGAGATAAGGTTCCACAGAGATACAGTCCGGTTTTCCTAGAGACTCTTTTCCTTTCCTGTGAACATGTTTCCAGACATGCACTATTTCTGTCTTTAGTGCCCTGTCACTTTCTCCTTCCTTGAAGAAAAGACCTTCCAGATAAACATTACGCGGGATATTCTCATCGGGTATCCGAGTTGACGATGAACTAAAACTGGATGATAGTTGATTCCTCTTTTAGTTCCTATGAGGGGTACATTAGGGAAGTTTCCACAACGGTCAATGATTCTTATACCGTCATAGATCCGATTGTACCAATCTATGTCAGAGCTGATAAGAGACATGATCCTATGTGACCAACGTAGAGTACTTTTATGATCCTAAAAAGCAGCAGACTTGGGTAAATGGGAAGTGAACCATTTGTAAAGCAGGGGTACACGGCATATGATCATTCCTTCGCTGTATAAATTCCTTAAGTGTACAGAATGATAAGCATCTGCGAGCAAGGTCGGTACGGGGTTTCCAATCAGAAATATCTTAATGGAATTGATATCAATGAGTTATCAATGTCGGGAAAAAGGAACAACCCGTATGTGAGTAGGACAAAGATATCTTTGAAAGCAGTAATGTTTCCTATATTGGCAAAGTACATGGATTTCTCTATCAAAAACTTGGTCGGTAAACCTTGGATTCCATCCTTAGTGGTCATGTGAGTCCTGACTTCTGACTCGTCCAAATAGATCGCTCTTGCAATGGTTTAGTCCTTTGGAATTTCTTCCAATCCAGAAAAGGGAGCTTTGTCAGTGATGGGTAAATCAGTAGGGTGAGAGTACTCCTCCAGTGCTGGTGCTAATTGATAATCCGGGAATGTGAAACAGTGATAAACCGGATCGTAAAACTGAATCAGCGTAGACAGGATTCCTTCAATTACATGGACCCTTAATAGAGACAGCAGTCCTCCGTACTTAGCTCTGAAAGCATCAGGGTTGGTGATCATCCTTGCCAACCCTCTTAAATCCTCTAGTTTTGGAACCTTGAAGGTGTACTTGTGTGTCTTTCTTCTACCAAAATCCATAACGCAATCTTTCTCTCTGATATTTGCAATCATTGTCTTAATTTAATTTGAAAAGAGAGAGACTAGAAAAGAAGATTTTTTCTTTGTTTAAAAGTTTTTTAAATGAATGCATAAATGCAGCACACAAAATCATAGAAAAAACATGGGTTCAAAGGTTCAGCGTCACGAGCATGGAGTCATGGCTCTACCCATCCCAAAGGTTGTACTATGGTGAATTTTTGTACCTGTACTCAAAATCATTGACCTCCCTTGCGATAACAACAGCAAGCTGGTTCACCCGAGCGAGCTGTAGCATCTTAGGGTAATCTCAATTGAGTGTAGTATCGCATGACAACTATTTCTGATAGCTTCCGCACTACTAAATAGCCATATGGTTACTGTCTACTAAATCCTCAGTTTCATGGATACCACAATCGACCAATCTGCTTTCACAACCGAAGTCGTTAGACATTGAATCCGCAAAGGGTATCTCCACTGATTTGATGGTCTACCGGGACAACTATTCGGGATTCACTCCTTGTAAGACCGCCCATCTCTGCCATCACCTATCTTAGGTATCACTCATACTTTCCACATGCGGCATCACTCGCATTCCCATTAGCGGAAAAATAAACATGGATATCAAGTAGGAAAAGCGATATATATATATATATATATATATATATATATATATATATATATATATATATATATATATATATATATATATATATCTTAGGTATCACTCATACTTTCCACATGCGACATCACTCGCATTCCCATTAGCAAAAAAATAAACATGGATATCAAGTAGGAAAAGCGATATATATATATATATATATATATATATATATATATATATATATATATATATAGTATGATTCTTAAAACTAACATCCTAGACCTCTTAAGAATTCTAGTATATAATCCTAAACAGACAAAATGACTCCCCGACAGAGTTGTCATTTATCTGCGGGAAGTGGTGACGATGATGACTAAGGTAAAACAAATTCTCATGGCTGTCCCCAGTGAAGTCTCCATTTTACTGTAGTGTGTGATTTTTGTCGGTGACGCGCCCACCTTATCGATGTGGGTTTTTCCTCACCGCAATGGTAGGGAGTGAGGTGCTACTTTCTGATTTCTTATTTATCCCGTGAAGCTGAAAGGGAAAGGGAAGCTATCTAAAACTAACCTTGCACGTGAATGTTTAATTGAACAAACGCTAAGAGAGATTCGGGGGTCGGGGTCAGGTTGTACAATGGGGAGTTTGTAGCGAGCGATTTTGGACGAGGTTCTTAAGCGTTGGTCGCTCTCTGCGGTTAAGCTTAAACTACAGGTCGATTCATTTGTTATCCTATTAAAGCTGAATAAGGAAGGGAAATAGATGTCTCCAATTAACCCTGCTTTGCATACTGAGTTTAAACAGCGGTCTGTTAGGTTACAGATGCTATCAATGTGGGGGGCCTTTGTACTGGTTATTTGTATTTTCGCCAATACGGTTTTCTTTCTTTTTCATTTTGACAGAAGGTTTCTGGCGGGGAACAAGGATTAGGATTTTAGGACTGATGTTTTTGAATTACTGCTTTTGATTGATGGAGATATGGGATTTGGGTTTTTTGTTGATTGTGCTCGCTAAGATTTTTCTTTCAATCTTATGCCTACGTATTCCCGTTTACCGAAACAAGGAAATCAGAGCGTTCGTAGTTCCTCCTATTCTATGGGAGGAAATGGTTGTTTTTGGTGTCTTGTTCAAAGCCCAAGACGTGAAGCGAAAGGTGATTTATATATTGTTTAAAGCCCAAGATGTGAAGCTGAAAAGTCTATTTGTGTCTTGTTCAAATCCCAAGACGTGAAGCTGAAGGACCTCGACTTTAGAGAGAATTTGTCATCTCTAAAGAAGGGCTTGTCTGTCACAACTGTTTATAAAGGAGAATTACTTTAACCGGGATGTGTGAATCCGGCAATGCCATAATTTCCTTTAAAGGGGATTTTTAACCTGAAGGAGAAGACTTTAACTCAGTGTAGAGCAATGCTATCTTTCCTTAGGAATTTTTCATGCTAAAAGAGGGACAGTGGCATGGATGTAGATGATCCAGAGGCTTGCCGCTTACAGCGATTAGATGAAGGGGAAGGAGTTGTTGATGTTTGTGTACTGTGAACGATGCACATCTTTGATGCTAAAAGGTTAATTGGATCAACCTGTGGTTTTCTTATACAAAGCCTAAGAGGAGGCTAATATGTGTCTCGTACAAAGCCCGAGAGAGAGGCTAAAAGGGGTTGATCCTACAAGAGGATCTTTTATACTCACCAAGAGAGTGTTTTTGTATCTCGTACGAAGCCTGAGATGGAGGCTGTTGTTTGTTTGGCCCAATAAAAACCTTTTTGTATCTCGTATAAAGCCCGAGATGGAGGCGAAAGGGTTTATTGACTCAACGAGGGAGTCTCTTATGTGTCTCGTACAAAGCCCGAGAGAGAGGCTAAACGTTGTTTGAATCAACGAGGGAGTCTTTTGGTATCTCGTATAAAGCCTGAGATGAAGGCTATTTGTTTGCTTCACTGGGAAGAATCATTGTACAAAGCCCAAGAGAGAGGCTATGGTAACTGTTTCAGTTAAGTGACAGGTCCAGTATACTGATTTTGAAAGAGAAAATCAGTTCTTATATGAGCAACACTGTACTCAGGGATTTGATTCAAGGATCTGGGTTATTCCTGTTCTTTAAGGAAGCGGGAAATCTGAAGGGTATTGAGACTGTCTGAGTCTACGGGTTTCCTTCCTATTTAACGAAGGGGTCACTTGAGAATGTCTTTGAGACTCAAGGAGATTAGACTGTCCAAGTCTAGAGTTTCATCTTTTGTACTATGCTTTGAGAAACAGTAGTAGACTCTATGAAAAGACTGTTCTATGAGGATGACTAGGTTATGTTCCTATACCTCTAGGAGGTCATCGGGACAATTTGTACGAAGCCCAAGAGGAGGCTAGAAACTTTTAAGAAGCCGACGGGTCCTTGTACTAAGCCCAAGAGGAGGCTATCATTCCCGGAGGAAGAGATCATTATACGAAGCCTAAGAGGAAGCTGTGAATACTTCTAAGAAGCCGTAGGGTCCTTGTACTAAGCCCAAGAGGAGGCGGGGTTGCTTTTAGGAAGCCTGTGGGTCCTTGTACGATGCCCAAGAGGAGGCTGATGCTTTTAAGAAGCCGATGGGTCCCTAAACCCCGAGAAATTCAAGGCAAGCTATTCACAAGGAATAGATCAAGTCAGGAAAGTTCGAGAATTTGGAAGAAACTTAAGAGATGCAATTCACGGAGAAGAGATCATCTCTGGGGAATAGAGCTTCTTGACAAGTGCTTTTAAGAAGCCTGTGGGTCCTTGTACGATGCCCAAGAGGAGGCTGATGCTTTTAAGAAACCGATGGGTCCCCAAACCCCGATAAATACAAGGCAAGCTATTCACAAGGAATAGATCAAGTCAGGAAAGTTCGAGAATTTGGAAGAAACTCAAGAGATGCAATTCACGGAGAAGAGATCATCTATGGGGAATAGAGTTTCTTGACAACTTCTATGAGTGACAGTCTATGAAAGGGTTCACAGAGAATGCTGCCTTTCATATCTCCATATTTTTTAACCCCAAGAGGAGGGAAGACTGTGTCTGGTAATCCTATGGGGATCTAGTTTAGACTATTTCTAAGAGTGATCAACGGGCTTAATGCTAGACGTAGTAGCCGGGGAAACTCTAAATATCTATACTATTATTACACAGTTGATATGAGTTTATGAAAGAAGACTTACAGCGAAACAGCCCCACAATACAGTTATATATATATATGAGTTTGTGAAAGGAGACTTACAGTGAAACAGCCCCACAATACAGTTATATACATATGAAAGTGGTAAATGAAAGCGGGTAAACACTTACTCGGTTGTAGAGCTTCCATGCTGTTTGATTAGTTGTTCAACAAAGAAAGATTGAAAACAACAGTATATTCAAAATCAAAGGAGAAAGTGCTTTGAAATAAAAATATTTGGGGCTTACAGCTCAAGGAGAGACCCAGGGTTTTATCAGTGAGCGCACTGTTGAATTTGTACAGAGGGACTTATACAAGTGACTAAGGCCCAAAAAGGTTTTATGTACAAAGGGATGGGTCTTACACTCTCTCAAGAGGCCCAAGTGAGTCTTAAGAATAGAAATGGGTCTTACTACTCGAGGGTAGGCCCAATGGTTAATTTTGAAAAGGGCGACGATCACACCGAGGTTTTGGAAACACCGTGGGACTTATACAAGTGACTGAGGCCCAAAATTTTGGTATTTACAAAGGGATTGGGTCTTACACTCTATTAGAGGCCCAAAGAGTCTTGAAAATTTGAGTATGATTTAAAAATCAAAGAAACCCCAATTTTCACTTTTAAAAGTAATTTTTCAAAGAAAATTAATAAAAAATGACAAAAAATCAAATAAGTTTAAATAAACCACTTGTGATTTTTGGTTAAGGTTTGAAAAATGAGGTTTTAATCACAAGATGATTTAAAACTTATTTAGTTTTGATTTTCAAGATGAATGTTCACTTTTAAAATGTTTAAAAACAATTAAAAATGAATTTATTCACAAAAATATCAACTATATTAAATAAATAATATAAATTTGATTTTTTTTGTAGAATAAAATATTTTACTATTTTTGTGATTTTTCAGAAAAAGAACCAATAAAAAATAATCAAAATTGAGGGAGTTATTAATTTTCCAAATCATTAAAAAATAATATGAAAAATGAGAAAATATGAAAAAGTGATAAAAAAAAGAGGGGTTGGGTCTTACACTCTACTAGAGGCCCAAAATGTATTTTTGTACAAAAGATGGGGCTTACAACTCAGGGAGAGGCCCAAAATAATTTCAGTTTGAAAATGGCGATTGCACCGAGATTTTTAACGTATCGGGACTTATACAATAGCTGAGGCCTAAAATTGTTTTGTTAAAAAAGAGTTGGGTCTTACACTCTAATAGAGGCCCAAGTGTTTAAAAATGAAAAGAAATGGGACTTACAGCTCAAAGAGAAGCCCAGTTGATTTTCGTTTGAAAATGGCGATCGCGCCGAGGTTTTCTTTTAACGCAGAGGGACTTATACAATAAGTGAGACCCAAAATGATTTTGGTTAAAAGGGGGTTGGGTCTTACACTCTAATAAAGGCCCAAGTGTTTGAAAAAGATTTGTTAGGGTGAAAATCAAAGAAAACCCCAATTTCATTTTTTAAGGCATTTTTCCAAGAAAAATTAAGTAAAAAATGATAAAAATATCAAATAAAATCATTAAATAATGATTAAAGTTTATGAAAAAATATTTTATCCACATAAATATTTAAAATCATTTTGGTTTTAAAAATCAAGAAAAAAGAAATCATTTTAAAAGCATTTAAAACAATTTAAAACACTATTTTTAAATATATTAAAAATAATCTAAAAATAATACTTTTTTTGTGATTTTTTGTGGATTAAAATATTATGGGGTATGAATTAGAAAATGATGATTTTTTGCTATGTAAAAAAAATTGGTTGAGTTTTAAAAATAAAAATAAGAAAAAGAGGAAAGATGTCACAACATCATCTCCGACATCTCTTACGGGGTAAAAACTAGTACCGAAACGTTAATTTTCAACACGTTTTTTATCAAATTTCAAACACTCATAACTCTCTCAATTTTTATCGGAATCAAAATCCGGAAGTACCTATCTTGACCTATTTTTCGCAAGGAATCCAATGGTATTACTCACGCACACGGAAAATCAACACACAAAACGCAAAACTTAAAAAAACCAGAACTGTTATCGATTGAAAACATCGTTCCGCGTCGAATTTCCAACACGCGTAACTCTCTCGATTTTTATCCGAATTGAAATCCGTAAAAACCTATCTTGACCAATTTTTCGCAATGGATCCAATGGTATTACTGATGTAGATGGAAAATCAACACACAAAATACAGAAATAAAAAACCCAGAACCGCACTGTTTTGAAAACATCGTTCCGCGTCGAATTTTCAACACGCGTAACTCTCTCGATTTTTATCCGAATTGAAATTAGGAAGAGCCTATCTTGACCGATTTTTCGCGAGGAATCCAATGGTATCGCACATGCATGCTGAAACTCAACGTACAAAACGCAGTAATTAAAAAACCAGAACTGCTACTAATTGAAAACGTCGTTCCGCGTCGAATTTCCAACACGCGTAACTCTCTCGATTTTTATCCGAATTGAAATCCGTAAAAACCTATCTTGACCGATTTTTCGCAAGGAATCCAATGGTATTACTCACGCACACGGAAAATCAACACACAAAACGCAACAATTAAAAAACCAGAACTGCTATCGTTAATTCGACGTCGTTTCGCCTCAAATTTCCAACGCGCGTAACTCTCTCAATTTTCATCAGAATTGAAATCCGTAAAAACCTATCTTGACCGATTTTTCGCAAGGAATCCAATGGTGTTACTCATGCACACTAAAACTTAATGTACAGAACACATCAATAAAAAAAACAGAACTGGACATGATTTTAAAACAACCAAAATTCCACATATAAACATGTTAAAATGCAAACAGTGGGAGGATCACAACATAAACATTAAGGACTACATTTTTGCCTCAAGAATTGTTCAATATGACGCATGTATGTGGACAACAAAGGTAAGCATGATTCAAAGAATTCAAGTTGTGAATTTTACCTCTTTCTTTGGAGATTTTGGGCAACCTACCAAGTGCTTTGTTCCAGAAATGATTTGATGCTTTGGACAACCTCAAATGACCTCTTAGAAGCTTTTAGGATGGTTGGAATCAGCTGGAAACCTCTGGAGCAAGTTTGAGCACTTTCTCGCAAAATGGTCAAAAGTGGCCAAAATGCCAACTCTCTCAAATGGTGTTCCAGATGTGTGGCACCATTTGGGACAGTTCAAGGATGATATTTAGAGTGTGTTTGAGGTTTTATCTGGTTTGGAAAGTGGCTAAATCAAGACATGGCTTGAAAAATGCAAAAAAGTGCCATTTTGAGGTTTTGAGAGGTGACTTTGTGATGTTGGTGTTATAGGTCACTTGTGAGAGTTTGGATCACCTACATATGATGTTTATGAGGTGTTAGGATCATGAGCTGTGATGGAAATGCTCTCTAACTCAAAAACTCATAATTTTCTTACTAAAGAAGGCATTTTGGAGTGAAAGAGAGAATTTGAGGAAAGCATCTGTTTGATGGCTTTGGTGTACTCAAACTGAGCACAAATGATCTCTATTTATAGTAGAGCAAGTTTGTTTTGGGATCCACAGTGAATGGCAACTGCAGCAGAGGTTTGACCAATGTTGTCCAATGGAAATCCAAGTCTCCTCTAGCCATTGACTAGAGGTTAGAGCACAGGCTGCTGGTTCCCTAGTTGTTGGAGGAATCTTGACTGAATTCAGTTGGAGGAAGCTCAGTTCATGCCACCTCTAAGCATCCATTAAATGCTCCAAACCAAAATTGGAGTTTTGTCGCTCTTTTAGGGATTTCTAGGTTTTTGCATGCTTTTTTTGGTTCCTTGGACTTAGGAGGTTCATGGATCAGATCATCCCACTTGGATTTGATCCTTGGATGTGTCCAAAATGATGACAAGGCTTGAAAATTCGTGTGGCACAAAAACTGTGTAAATCTGCCCTGAAAAATTCAGCTGCAGCAAGGCTTTTTGTAAGATCCATAACTCCCTGCTCGAGTATGCTACATGGACGTTCTAGGACTTTCCGGAAAGCTTAGATGACGTACTTCAACTTTGATGTTTGACACTAGACCTGGTTCAACTTGGATCATGGAGAAAAACAGCCTTGAAGTTGGGACATTGTGCTGAAATTACAAGGCAGATTTTTGGCTAAGTGCTGAAAAATGTCAATTTTAAGTTTTTAGCCATTTTGATCCAACCATAACTCAAAATCCATGATGAATTGGGATGAAGTGTAGTTGACACTTTTGTAGAGGGCTATGAGGGCTACAAACCCATCTTTGGATGGGAAATAATGGCTTTGTGGTTTAGGAGTTATGATCCTCCAAAGTTGGTACCCTTGCCACTTTATTCCATAACTTAGAAAAATTTCTAAGTTTTTATGGTTACCCCTTTTACAAGTTATCCCACTTTCTTTGATTTTTCTTGATGAATGATGATTCCAATCACACATTAACATCATTTTAGGGTTAAAAAACCATTTTTATGAAAAATCTCAAAAAGTCAAAGTTTGACTTTTGTGCAAAGTTGACTTTTTATCGGATGGATTCCAAACTGTGCGATCCTTTAGGAAATCATGTCCTTGACCTAAATCAAAATTGATGGACATGTTCCATGGGTATTATAGGGTGTATTTAATCGTGTCCCACGGCTTGGGAGCATGTCCTGGTCAAAAGTCAAAGCTACAGTTGACTTTTCTCGCGAAACCCTAACTGTGGTTCAGATGAAATTGAAACTTGTTGCTCAAGCTTCTTGGGTCAATCCATTGTTGCAAATGGATCAACGTGGTATGTTGGAGACCCTCAAATCATGTGTTGAGGTCTTGGCTCATGATTTGTCCCAAAAGTCAACTTAGGGGTGAATTAGGTCAAGAAACCTTAATTCCTGATTTTTAATGTATGCATCCCCTGAGGCTAAATTGACTTGATGATGGGGTTTATGATGTTCCCTGGAGCATTTTAGGTTATGCTTTGAAGCATTGGCTCATGCCTAGAGGAAAATTTCCATCTGGAGGCCCTAGTCGACCAAACCCTAATTTGGTGACACTGGCGATCCTGAGGCTTGATCCACCTAAAAGGAGCAAACTTGTGCTTAATCCTTGAAGTGGGAGTCCTCTTGATCCATTGTGGATATTTGAGAGGCTAGACAATTTGAAGATCATGTCATTCCTTGATTGATTCTTTGTCTAAGAGCTCTGAGAGGGTTTAAAACCCTAGTTTTGATTGTAGTGAATGCTCACCCATCTTTGGGGAGACTGATGAGGTACAAAGGTACATCCATATTGTGCTGATGATTTGCACAATGATGGGAAATCTTAGTGTTCAAAATTTGGGGTATGACAGATGCCCCTATTTAATCTTCTTGGACCCGAAGGTGTGAATGACGAAGGTATTCGGGCATTCGGGGTGCAAGAGGATTAAATATCGGAATACCCGAAATTTTGATGGTGGTTATGAATGGTAGCTTACGCATTCATCTTCTTTAGCTAAGCGAAGATGCTTAGAAAAGGTAAACTTCCCCTCGATCCTGGTCTTCAGCCAAGGAGCTGGTCTAAGTTTTCTTTTGAAATAAACTTCCCCTCGATCCTGGTTTCCTACCAAGGAACTGGTCTTAGTTTCTTTTGTAAACTTCCCCTCGATCCTGGTTTCCTACCAAGGATCTGGTCTCAGTTTCTGATATAAACTTCCCCTCGATCCTGGTTTCCTACCAAGGACCTGGTCTTAGTTGCTGAAATAAACTTCCCCTCGATCCTGGTTTCCTACCAAGGAATTGGTCTCAGTTTCTTTTGTCAATAAACTTTATTGACAAGGAACGTTATTAGTAGCGGTTTTCCTTCAAACTTCTCGCCGAATTTTCCTGGGGAGATGCCATTTGAGTGGAAAAAGTTTTGATGTCAGACTTGCTGGGGAACCCAGTCGTCTGAATTGTAGAGGTGTACAAATTTCTCTATTGGAGATGCCATTTGTTGACTCTACTTGGGGAATGCGAGTCTCTTGAGAGACTGCGTTCGCTTGGGGTCTTTACATCATACTTTTGATGGGAGATCTTCTCAGAGAAATGCCATATGATGTGATCCAATTTTGAGGTGCCGATGACCTTTTCATCAGTGGTTTTTTCGGAGAAAAACTGCCGTACCACCGAATCTCTGATTAAGAGGCTTTCTCTGTGGATTTTCCTTAATCCGGGAAAGCAAGGATATCGTCTTCGATGGCGAAGAGCGACATTTGTTGAAAGTTTTCTTGTTTCTCAGAGGTTCAAGTTATCAAAGTGGTCAAGGACCAACTTCATTCCAGAAGTAAACTGGAGGAGAGAGATTGCTTAGATGATTCACTTCCTAACGAGGAAAGGTCTGACAACTCGATTGAGAGGACTTTTATCACTAGGGGATAAGACCGACTAGAGTGATAGTGATGCAATATGAATGTGAATGCAAATCAATAATGCATGATGTATGTATGTATATGCGGACAAAACTGACGCAACATACAGACTAAAGGATGAACACGACTGGATACTCGGCCCCAGTGGGGCATGTAGAAATATCGCTGGTTCAAGATAGCAATTCTGCCTTGCATAGGAGAAATGGTCCCTGTTGGAGGTGACGTTGGTCGGGCTTAGGAGATGAGAACTCGGCCGAGGATGTCAGACGAAACATGGTCTCTGACATTGTTGATCCTTCATTTAGGCGTACTGGTCTAGAAGGAGTACTTTGATTCTGCACTTTGAAGTTTGTTTACGCCTTTGGAGACGCAATCGATGCTCTTTCGATGTTCAACAGTCAAAAGAAATTGCCATCTTTATTAAAAAGCAGAAAAAGTTTTAACAAGTAAATTCATTTTTGTTTTATTTCAAGAATCGTTAATCATGTTAACAACGTCGTTCTGTAAAGCTAAAACAAATAAGAATTACAAACAAAAGCACAAGGGCTCAAATTTTATTGATAAGATGGAGATCAGCCAAACGCGTGATTCCAAAGAGTATATACAAAGTTTGAAAATGGTAATTTACAGGGAAAAGGGCTACGTTGAAACACAACGACCACTGTCCTTCTACCAACTTTGAATTTGGGACATCCTGAGCTTCTGTCGAAGATGACCTTGACTGGAGTTTTCCTGACGGACGATGTAACTGCTGCTGCTGCTGAGGGACTTGCCTCTGTTGAACATAGTTACTTACCATTATCCCTAATTTTTGCCTGGATTGTACTATGAGATTTCCAATCCATCGGGATGATTTTTTATATGTCTCTAACTTTTTCCTGGACCGCCCTTTCGGGTTTTCAATCCACCGAGACGTTTTTTTTTTAGTTTAGGCGAAGTATTTCTTGACTACATCAACATTTGTGGGGTAGGCAAATTCCTCTCCGTCCATGGTTGCAATTCTCAAGGCGCCGCCTGAGAAAGCTTTCGTGACCACATAGGGGCCATCATAATTTGGGGTCCATTTTCCCCGAGAGTCAGTAAGAAATGATTGTATCTTCTTGAGCACGAGGTCTCCTTTTCTGAAGACACGGGGTCGAACCCTTTTGTCAAACGCCTTCTTCATTCTTTGTTGATACAATTGACCATGGCATAGAGTCGTGATTCTCTTTTCTTCAATCAGATTCAGTTCGTCGTGTCGACTTTGACACCATTCAGCTTCGGTGAGCTTCGCTTCCATCAATACCCGGATTGATGGGATCTCTACTTCTATGGGGAGAACTGCCTCCATGCCATATACTAGAGAGAAAGGGGTTGCCCCTGTTGAAGTGCGGACAGATGTGTGATAACCGTGAAGAGCAAAGGGTAGCATCTCGTGCCAATCTTTGTAGGTTACAACCATCTTTTGAACGATCCTTTTGATGTTCTTGTTAGCCGCTTCTACCGCTCCGTTCATCTTGGGTCGGTAGGGAGATGAGTTATGGTGTTCGATCTTGAACTCAGTGCACAACTCTTTCATCATCTTATTGTTCAAGTTAGATCTATTATTAGTAACGATCTCGTTTGGAACACCATAACGGCAGATGATATTGTTTTTTATAAATCGAACCACCACTTGTCGGGTTACATTAGCGAATGACGCTGCTTCGACCCACTTGGTGAAATAGTCAATGGCTACCAGTATGAACCGATGTCCGTTTGAAGCCTTGGGCTCAATCATGCCAATCATGTCGATTCCCCATATCGAGAAAGGCCATGGGGAAGAGAGAACTTTGAGATGTGATGGCGGTACATGAATTTTGTCGGAGTATATCTGACACTTGTGACACCTCCTCATGTACTTGTAGCAGTTGGATTCCATGGTCAACCAGTAATACCCTGCTCTCAGAATTTTTCTCGCCATTGTGTGTCCGTTGGCATGAGTGCCAAAGGATCCTTCATGAATTTATTTCATAAGCATGTCTGCTTCTGGTCTGTCTACGCATCGGAGCAAGACCATGTCAAAATTTCTCTTATAGAGAGTGTCACCGCTCAGAAAGAAGTTTCCAGCCAATCTTCTGAGGGTCTTTCTATCTTTCCTGGATGCCCTAGGTGGGTACTCTTGTTTCTGAAGGAAGCATTTGATATCGTGATACCAAGGTTTGTCGTCTATGACTGCTTCAATCGTGAAGATGTAAGCGGGCCGTTCAAGGCGCATGATGTCGATCTTAGGTATGTCATTCCATTAACCTACACTAATCATGGAAGAGATAGTGGCTAATGCATCAGCCATGTGATTCTCTTCACGAGGGATATGATGAAACTCGATTTTGTTGAAGAAGGGTAACAACCTTCTTGCATAATCCTTGTAAGGAATCAATCCTGATTGGTATGTGTTCCAATCTCCTGTGATCTGATTGATAACCAGAGTTGAGTTGCCATATACATCCAAGTTCTTGATCCTTAAGTCGATCGCTTCTTCGAGACCCATAATACAAGCTTCGTATTTGGCCTCGTTGTTCGTACATTTGAACGTAAGTCTAACAGTGAAAGGAATGTGGGTACCCTGAGGGGTAACAATAATTTCCCCAATTCCGTTTCCATAATGATTAACTGCTTCGTCAAAGATTAGTCCCCATTGGGAACCTGGTTCTGGCCCTTCGCTGGGTAGCGGTTCATCGCAATATTTCATTTTTAGATACATGACATCTTCATCTGGGAAGTCAAACCCGATTGATTCTTGATCGTCAATCGGTTGATGAGCCAAATGATCGGCTAAAATACTTCCCTTAACGGCTTTCCGAGCAAGGTACTCTATGTCATATTCTGATAACAGCATCTGCCAACGGGCAATCCTTCCCGTAAGAGCAGGTTTTTCGAAAACGTACTTGATTGGATCCATTTCGGAGACCAACCAAGTAGTATGACGAATCATGTACTGACGAAGACGTTTGGCTGCCCAAGCCAAAACACAACAAGTTTTCTCAAGCATCGTGTACCGAGTTTCGCAGTCGGTAAATTTTCTTGCTTAGATAGTAAATGGCAGGCTCTTTCCTTTTGGTTTCGTCTTGTTGGCCAAGTACACATCCCATTTAGTCCTCTATGACTGTGAGGTAAATGATCAGTGGTCTTCCTTCCACTGGAGGTGATAGAATCGGCGGATTCAACAGGTATTCCTTGATATTGTCGAAGGCAGTTTGGCAGTCATCTGTCCAAACGCAGTCCTGATTCTTTTTGAATAATTTGAAAATCGGCGCACAGGTCGCGGTCATAAGGAATATGAATCTGGAGATGTAGTTCAAACGTCCCAGGAATCCTCTGACTTGTTTTTCAGTTTTCGGAGAAGGCATTTCTTGAATGGCCTTGACCTTGTCAGGATCAACCTCAATTCCTTTCTGGCTGACGATGAACCCTAGTAGTTTCCCTGAACAAACACCGAAGGTGCACTTGTTTGGATTCAAGCGGAGTTTGTACTTTCTCAACCGCTCGAATAGTTTTAACAGGTGGGTCACATGCTCCTCTTCTGTTCTAGATTTAGCAATCATATCATCGACATATACCTCGATTTCTTTGTGTATCATGTCATGAAACAGAGTAGTCATGGCCCTTTGATAGGTTGCCCCGGCATTCTTCAAACCGAACGGCATTACCTTGTAGCAAAAGGTACCCCACGGGGTAATGAACGAAGTTTTCTCCATGTCCTTCGGCGCCATTTTGATCTGGTTATAGCCCGAGAATCCATCCATGAAGGAGAAAATTTTGAACTTTGCTGTACTGTCTACCAGCATGTCAATGTATGGTAAAGGAAAGTCGTCCTTTGGACTAGCCTTGTTCAGATCCCTGTAATCGACACACATTCTGACCTTTCCGTCCTTTTTTGGAACGGGTACGATGTTGGCTAACCATTGAGCATATTCTGATGTGGCGAGGAAACCTGCGTCAATCTGTTTCTGTATCTCCTCTTTGATTTTGATGGCCATGTCCGGGTAAGTCCGTCTCAACCTTTGTTTTACTGGCGGACATTCCGATCTCAATGGTAAATGATGTTCCACGATGCTGGTATCCAACCCTGGCATATCCTGATAGGACCAAGCGAACACATCGGGGAATTCTTTGAGAAGCTTTATCAAACTCTCTTTGGTAGTTGGACTGAGCAGTGCCCCAATCCTGATTTCTTTTCTCTCTTTTTCTGAACCCAAGTTTACCGTTTCCAACGGTTCTTTGTGAGGTTCAATGGACCTTTCCTCTTGTCTGAGTAATCGGGAGATCTCTTCTGGAATTCTGTCATCATTTTCTTCTTCAGCCTCGAATACCGGGAACTCAAAGTTGGGAGAAGGCATCGGATCGTATGTTTCAACTGGGTTTAAAACAAGCAATCTGCATGACGGTATGATTCGTGTTTAGAAGAGATAGAGAAAAAATGCAAAAGTGTGTGCAGTGTTTTATTTTACTGCCTGTTTTTATTTTTGAATTGTTTTTTAGGATTACCATTTTCTGAAAAAGCAAAAAGAGAAAACAGCAATTAATGCGGAAATTACAGAACGACGTTATTTTATTTATGATCAGTCAATTCTTGAAACTACAGCCCTATAAAACAAAACTATGTCGCTTTGGGCGAAGCGAAGAGGGATATTTACAGAAAGCGAGCCCTATCAAAACATATGTTTCACCTGGGCAGGGTGAAAGGTTAAAAGATGGCAATTACTTTGACTGACGGACGACCTTCGGAACATCGACAGCAACCCATTGGCGGCGAACTCCTCGGTGAATCACAAAGTCTGGTTCCTTCCTTGATTTGTCTTCAGAAATAACGCTGATTTCTGGTGGAGCAGGATCATTGGAATCTGTCTCCCAGGCAGAATTGTCATAGGAGGATTCCTCTATTGTATTTTGCATAGCATTTGTGCTCTCAGCTGTATCTCCCCATCCAGTTGGCTGGATATCTTTGAGCCTGATACGAGAGCTTTCGGGAGCGGTGTACTTGACTATATAGTCGAATTTTCCACTCGGTTGTCCCAAGGTGTCCCAAACTTCTTTGGAACTGGAGGAGTCATCTTTCTCGATGACGTTGACCTCGGGAAAAGCATAGTTGGTGAATTCAAGTCCTGCAAATGTTGAAAATTCATCGTCATGTTGAGTAGTTTCCGAATGACCTGAGTGTTGATCCCATGACATGGTGGGAACACAAGTATTCTGTTCAACGACGGTCAGCTGATTTTCATTGTTCGGCTGACTCTCTTGCCCCAAGTCTCCTGGATAAGGTTGCCACATTGGCAGACCATCCATTGGGCCATAGTAATTGTGGTCAAAGTTGTACTTCATCAGAGTGTCCTCCTCTAATGAGTTTGGTGGAGCACGACATCCTTCCGGATCACAATCTCCGTATATTGTTTCGACGTCTGACCTGGGTATAAATCTCGGACTCTGTGCGGGATAGCAAAATGGCATAGGCACCTCTTCCTGAGACATATAATTGTCCTTGTTAAGATAGGACTTCCATTCTTTATCTGTGTCAGAGGGATCTTCCTCATTGATAGCATGAACTGTATGAGACACTGGGTGAAGGAAACCTCCACTGTGGAAGAAGTTTTGAAGGGGATGAAGACTTTCATCGTTGGCAGTTGTCTGGGTACAGGTTGCAGAAAAACCAAGACCCTTCTTTGTTTTATTGTCAATAGGAATGACAAGCTGTCCCCATTCGATTGTATCGGTACTCTCGACAACTTTAATAACATCTTTGTATGAAGAAATTGAAGTTCCTTCTTTGAACTGATTGTTCTTGCTCACCGACAGTGCTTGGAACTGAGTTCCAATAACCTCCTCGGGTTCTATACCAGCAAATGATGACAAGTTACTCACCAGCAAGGCCTGCTCCCCGCAGACTGTGATGAGTTGGCCGTTCTGGACGAACTTTAGCTTTTGGTGGAGGGTGGAAGTAACTGCCCCAGCCTGGTTTATCCAAGGTCTTCCTAATAAACAACTGTATGTTGCCCGGATGTGCATGACCTAGAAAGTGACTTGGAAAGTGTGAGGACCAATAGTTATGGGAAGATCAACTTCGCCGATAACCGTTTTTCTGGATCCGTCGAATGCCTTGACGACGACCTCGCTGATTCTCATCGGAGGGCCATTGAATGATAATTGCATCAAAGTGGACTTCGGCATAACATTCAAGGCTGACCCTGTGTCTACCAGTACGCTGGGTAAAGCATCGTCTTGGCAGTTAACTGTGATATTGAGCGCCATGTTATGACGGCGACCCTCTTCGGGTAATTCCTCATCACTAAATCCCAAATTGTTGCAAGAAGTGATGTTAGAGACAATACTATCGAACTGTTTGATTGTTACATCCTGTTCCACAAAGGCTTGCTCCAAGACTTTCTGTAGAGCCTCCTTGTGGGCTTCTGAACTGAGTAACAGTGATAATACCAAGATCTTTGAAGGAGTCTGTAACAGTTGATCCACAATGTTATATTCACTCCTTTGGATGAGCTTCAGCATCTCATCATTGTTTTTCGAAAGGTCGGGATTACTGGATTGACCGACTGGTGGATCGAGAGCTTCCGTCTGAAGTTCCTTTTCTTTGTTAAGTTCCCCAACCCTCGGTTGAAGATTCTACCGCTCCGTGTTACTCGACTGATGTCTGTAATATTCACGATGGAGTGTAATGGAATTTCCTTTCCATTTTCAATGGTTGTTGCACCGTATTTATAAGGGATAGCCTTAGTTGATTCATACGGTAATGGTCCCGGTAGATAGATGACTACGGGAGCCTTCTGATTTTTCTGACCATCATAAGTAATTTCAATCCGTTCTCGGTTGGGAACTTTAGATTCGTCAAGTAGAGGGATAATGGCAAAAACATCCCTTATCTGGTGACGACCAGAGATGGTGACAACATCCTCAACTTGATCGGCAAGATAGTTCGGTGTCCAGTTGATGGGTCCAGAACCCGGATATGGACGAATCTCTCCACGATCCACCTGACCCTGAAGAGCTGCTCTCACAAGGTAACACCCTTGGTTAATTTCCGAACAGATGCTACAACGGTCGTAATTGTGTGGTGCACCTGGCCACGCCCACTTTGAATACAATGTAACCTCACTAGGTTAGCTTCCACTGATCGGACATCCTGACTTTGACGTCGAGTAGGATTCCTGTTACTGATACTAATTTGCTGAGTATCTTCGTCCATGTAGATTGGCATCCACCAATGATTTAACAAGTGCTGAAGTGCCTCCTGGACAAAGGTACAACCCTGATCATTTTCGCAACCTGTTTTACAGCTTTGATAGTCATGTGATATTAAGAATCCGAGTCGGACCTGCTCAGCATGTAACTCTACCAGGTTGGTATTCATCATGCGAATGTCAAAGATCTGAACCATGTTGATCTGATAGGAATTCCTATCATGGTAGTCTTGGATCCATCCAAGATCCATCTGACGCTGGAGGGCCTCTTATATGAAAGAGCATCCCTGTTTGTTTATCGAGCAAGTCAGACAAGAACTGTAATCGTGTCGCGGCAGATTATGATACTGGCTTTGCCTTGAGTGCATCGCCACCAAGTTGACATTCATCGCACAGATGTCATGGTTTTGAATGACGTTAGAATTCGTATAGACCATGTTAACTCCACGAACTCGGTGCTCTTGGATCCATCCGAGATCCATTTGTTCCTGTAGAGCTGCTTGCACCACAGAATATCCTTGGTTGTCTTTAGAGCAGATATCACACTGGTGATAGTTATGAGGTGGCACATGGCCATATCCACTCTGTCTACAATGCATCTTGACCAGATTGGTCTTTAACAAGAGTACATCGTGAATTTGATAGACATCGTTAGTCTCTTTCTCAATCAGATTGACTGCAGCTTTCTCATGTTGAGGCAGCGGGTTCGTGAGAACATTGGGATTCGTATCTTTGAAAGATAAGAGCCCGCTCCTAACAAGCTTTTGCACGTAAAATTTGAAATTGAGACAATTCTCAATGTTATGCCCTGGTCCTCCTTGATGATAAGGGCATGTCTGATCCACCTTAAACCAAAAAGGTGGATTTTCCGGTACTGTAAGAGGATATTTAGTCTGAATATGCCCCTTAGCCAGTAGTAACGGAAACAACTCTGCGTACGACACGGGTATAGGATCAAATCCTGGTGGCCGTGTTGTACGGTTGTTGTTATATGGAAGACGAGCCTGCTGAAGAGGCTGTTGTGTCCTTTGTTGGTCAGGTTGGCTCTGCGCAACCTGAGGTTGATACGTAGGAATTGACGCAGGGTTGATAGCAGGAGTCACAACTGCTACCGGTTGATAACGTCGCCTTTGCTTTTCGAGAGAGATATTCCCAATATCTTGCTCTTTTTCTTAGGGAGAGCACTACCGTATTTTTTAGTACCGCTCGTCGATCCAGTGTCTTTTGCCAAACGTCCTTCTCGGACGGCTTCCTCAAGACGTACGCCTATGCCGACCATCTCGGTGAAATCACTAGGCGCACTGGCAACCATTCGGTCATAGTAAAATGAGCTTAAGGTTTTTAAGAAGATCTTTGTCATCTCTTTTTCCTCAAGAGGTGGACAAATTTGAGCGG
Source organism: Lathyrus tuberosus (assembly GCA_022829125.1). Taxonomy (NCBI): domain Eukaryota; kingdom Viridiplantae; phylum Streptophyta; class Magnoliopsida; order Fabales; family Fabaceae; genus Lathyrus; species Lathyrus tuberosus. Next base: position 5,733,940 of record JALAZF010000087.1, on the reverse strand, counting down.
CAATTTCACGCCACCTTTGAGCATACTCCTTAAAGGTTTCCTTATCCTTTTGCGACATTGATCTGAGTTGATCTCTGTCGGGTGCCATGTCCAAATTGTATTTGTATTGTTGGACGAAGACAGTACTAAGATCTCTGAATGTGCTGATCGTAGTACGGTTTAAACCCATGTACCATTTGAGTGCGGCATCGGTTAAACTATCCTGGAAGTAGTGAATCAGTAGGTCCTGATTCTCCGTCTGAGCTGACATTCGCTGAGCGTACATCACCAGATGGCTCTGAGGGCAAGAGTTACCCTTGTATTTTTCAAAGTCGGGCACTTGGAATTTGTGCGATACTTTCACATTGGGGACCAAGCAGAGGTCTGCGGATTCCTTTCCGAATAGATCCTGACCGCGAATGGCTTGCAGTTCCTTCTGCATTTCCAAGAACTGCTCTTGGAATTCATCCATTCTATCAAACATAGTTTCCTTCTTAGCAGAAGGTATTGGCGGAATCTGTCCTTCCGGGACAGTGTGCCCCACAGGGGGTGGGACCGTGACTATGGCAATGAATCTTGGTGTTTCCCCAAGTTTATAACCTTCAGGAGTCTTCAGTATGCCCCTGGCATCTTCGTTTTCCCGAAGTTTGTAACCTTCAGGCCCAGCGGCTTCTGTTGTGATTCCCTGATCCTCAGTGATCGGCGGAACATATCCTCCCGGGATATAGTTGACAGGCATGCCCCAGGGACGATCTTTCGGCATCTGATACCTAGGATCATTCTTCTCCACTATGGGCATTGAGGTGATCTCTGAGATCACAGTTCTTTGTAGCTGAGCTTCTGCCATGGCTTGCATGTCGTTACGAAGCTTTCTCATATCTTCTCTCAGAGCGTCGATCTCTTCCTTCAACTCTCTGTTTTCTTCCTCAAGATCATCCATCTTTTTCTGACGATTGGCCCGAGTATTATACAAATGAGACAGTTTGACTCTAGAATCGAGACACAAACGTGAGATTCGTAGGGAAGAAGAATATGTGACATGAGAATGATGAATGCAATGATTATATTAATTATTTTTTTGGTTTAATCAAAATAAACTTCGACAATTAGATTGCAAATATCAAACAGTGGGGAAACCCCTTTTTATTGAATTCGAAGGATTACAGAAATGGAAATACAGTAGATTACAAGGTGCGGAAACAGAAACCTAAACTAATGGGTCCCGAGTCCTCTCTGAAGAGAAGTCGGGTGCTGATTCTGGTATCTTCCTTTTCTTTGACCGGGGCTCTTGGGCCGTTGTCGGGTTGTCATTCCTTTGCCAAGTGAAAGGAGCGAGCAAATTCCTTTGGTCATCTTGATTCTCTACAGCACTTTTCTCCAAAATTTCAATCAGAGCATCTTTCTCTTTCAGTAATTGCTGTATTTTGACGCACTCTACGTCGAGGGTGCGGTACTTGTTCTTCCAAGACCTTCTTTCCCGTTGAACTTTGTTGAGAGTAACCTGAAGCTTTTCAGTTTCTGTCATGAAGTACATGACAGATTCCCTCGGTGGAAGAATTCTGTAACGAGGATAAGGCATTTTCAGCTTGAGAGCTCTAGTTTGTACCCAGTGGAGATAAGGCTCCACTGAGACACAGTCCGGTTTTCCTAGACTCTCTCGTCATTTCTTATGAACGTGCTTCCAAGCATGCACTATTTCCATCTTTAGTGCTCTGTTGTTTTCTCCTTCCTTGAAGAAAAGACCTTCCAGATAAACACCCAGTGGGATGTGTCTCATCGGGTATCCAAATTGACGAAGAACCAATATCGGATGGTAGTTGATTCCTCCTTTAGTTCCTATGAGGGGTACGTTGGGGAAGTTTCCACAACGGTCAATGATCCTAATTCCCTCATAAATCCTATTACACCAATCTATATCAGAGTTGGTAAGAGACATGATCTTCTGCGACCAACGTAAGACACTCTTGCAATCCCAAAAAGCAGTAGACTTGGGCAAGTGGGAAATAAACCATTTATAAAGCAGAGGTACACAGCATGTGATCTCCCCTCCACTGTACAAATTTCCCAAGTGTACAGAATAATACGCATCCGCGAGCAAAGTCGGTACAGGGTTTCCAATGAGAAAAACCTTAATGGAGTTAATATCGACGAAGTTATTGATGTTGGGAAACAAAAATAACCCGTAGGCGAGCAAGACAAAGATGCTTTCAAAAGCAGTCACGTTCCCGATACTGGCGAAGTACAGGGCTTTCTTTGTCAAGAACTGGGTTGGCAAACCTTGGATGCCACCCTTAGCGGTCATGTGAGTCCTGACCTCAGACTCGTCCAAATGAATTGCTCTTGCAATGGTCTGATTCTTTGGAATTTCTTCCAGTCCAGAAAATGGAGCTCGATCAGTGATGTGTAGATCAGTCAGATGAGAATACTCCTCCAGCGTTGGTGCTAGCTGGTAATCCGGGAACGTGAAACAATGATAAACCGGATCATAAAACTGGATGAGCGCGTCCATGATTCCCTCAATCACATAGACTCTTAATAGTGGTAGCAGACCTCCGTACTTGGCTCTGAAAGCCTCAGGGCTAGTGATCATCCTTGCTAACCTTCTCAAATCCCCAAGTTTTGGAACCTTGAAGGTGTACGTATGAGTTCTCCTTCTACCGAAATCCATTAGCGTAATCCTCTTCTCTGATATTTGCAATCACAGTCTTAGTTTAATTTGAAAAACAGAGAGACTAGAAGAGAAGAATTTTTGAATGTTTTAGTGTTTTATTAAATGAATGCATGAATGCAGCACACAAAAACATAGAAAAAACATGGGGTCAAAGGGTCGTTGTCATGAAGTCAAGGCTCTACCCATCCCCAAAGGTTTATACTAGGGTGATTTTTGTACCTGTGCTCATTATCATCAGCTCCTCCCAGGAAAGCAAAACAACAAGCAGATCGCCAGCGAGTTGTAGAGCAATCTTAGAGTAAGTGCCATTCACCGAGAATAGATCACCAGCCTCAAATGAGGGTAGTATCGCGTAACAACTATTTCCGATAGTTTCCGCACTACGAAAGGGTTTGGCTCCTCAGCTTCTCAGACTTAACAATCGGCCCATTGTCTAGATGAGAGAATGGGTTGCATTGGTCAGCCTCCACTGAGGTTGATGGTCGGCCCCGTCGCCATCACTTATCTTAAGTGTATACTCAATCTTTCCACAAGCGGCATCACACGCATTCCCATTAGCAGAAAAATAAACACGTATAGCAATTAGGAAAAGCAGTATATATATTTGTCCTAACCATCCTAGACCTTTAAAGCTATGAATCCTAAGTTCCTGGCAGAAATTGGGTTCCCCGGCGGAAGCCCCAATCTGTGGTTTTCACATAAGTGAAGAGAAAAAAAGGGAAAAAAACAAGGCAGGCCCCACGGTGGGCGCCATTTTTCTGTAGCGAGCGATTTTGGACGCGGTTCTTAAGCGCTGGTCGCTCTCTGCGGTTGAGCTTAAACTACAGGTCGATTCATTTTTTATCCTATTAAAGCTGAATATGGAAGGGAAATAGATGTCTCCAATTAATCCTGCTTTGCATACTGAGTTTAAACAGCGGTCTGTTAGGTTACGGATGCTATCAATGTGGGGGCCTTTGTACTGGTTATTTGTATTTTCGCCAATACGGTTTTCTTTCTTTTTTATTTTGACTGAAGGTTTCTGGCGGGGAACAAGGATTAGGATGTTAGGACTGATGTTTTTGAATTACTGCTTTTGATTGATGGAGATATGGGATTTGGGTTTTTTTTGTTGATTGTGCTCGCTAAGATTTTTCTTTCAATCTTATGCCTACGTATTCCCGTTTACCGAAACAAGGAAATCAGAGCGTTCGTAGTTCCTCCTATTCTATGGGAGGAAATGGTTGTTTTTGGTGTCTTGTTCAAAGCCCAAGACGTGAAGCGAAAGGTGATTTGTATCTTGTTTAAAGCCCAAGATGTGAAGCTGAAAAGTCTATTTGTGTCTTGTTCAAAGCCCAAGACGTGAAGCTGAAGGACCTCGACTTTAGAGAGAATTTGTCATCTCTAAAGAAGGGTTTTTCTGTCACAACTGTTTATGAAGGAGAATTACTTTAACCGGGATGTGTGAATCCGGCAATGCCATAATTTCCTTTAAAGGGGATTTTTAACCTGAAGGAGAAGACTTTAACTCAGTGTAGAGCAATGCTATCTTTCCTTAGGAATTTCTCATGCTAAAAGAGGGACAGTGGCATGGATGTAGATGATCTAGAGGCTTGCCGCTTACAGCGATTAGATGAAGGGGAAGGATTTGTTGATGTTTGTGTACTGTGAACGATGCACATCTTTGATGCTAAAAGGTTAATTGGATCAACCAGTGGTTTTCTTATACAAAGCCTAAGAGGAGGCTAATATGTGTCTCGTACAAAGCCCGAGAGAGAGGCTAAAAGGGGTTGATCCTACAAGAGCATCTTTTATACTCACCAAGAGAGTGTTTTTGTATCTCGTACGAAGCCCGAGATAGAGGTTGTTGTTTGTTTGGCTCAATAAGAACCTTTTTGTACCTCGTATAAAGCCCGAGATGGAGGCGAAAGGGTTTATTGACTCAACGAGGGAGTCTCTTATGTGTCTCGTACAAAGCCCGAGAGAGAGGCTAAACGTTGTTTGACTCAACGAGGGAGTCTTTTGGTATCTCGTATAAAGCCCGAGATGAAGGCTATTTGTTTGCTTCGCTGGGAAGAATCATTGTACAAAGCCCAAGAGAGAGGCTATGGTAACTGTTTCAGTTAAGTGACAGGTCCAGTATACTGATTTTGAAAGAGAAAATCAGTTCTTATATGAGCAACACTGTACTTAGGGATTTGATTCAAGGATCCGGGTTATTCCTGTTCTTTAAGGAAGCGGGAAATCCGAAGGGTATTGAGACTGTCCGAGTCTACGGGTTTCCTTCCTATTTAACGAAGGGGTCACTTGAGAATATCTTTGAGGCTCAAGGAGATTAGACTCTCCAAGTCTAGAGTTTCATCTTTTGTATTATGCTTTGAGAAACAGTAGTAGACTCTATGAAAGGACTGTTCTATGAGGATTACTAGGTTCTATTCCTATACCTCTAGGAGGTCGTCGGGACAATTTGTACGAAGCCCAAGAGGAGGCTAGAAACTTTTAAGAAGCCGACGGGTCCTTGTACTAAGCCCAAGAGGAGGCTATCATTCCCGGAGGAAGAGATCATTATACGAAGCCTAAGAGGAGGCTGTGAATACTTCTAAGAAGTCGTAGGGTCCTTGTACTACGCCCAAGAGGAGGCGGGGTTGCTTTTAGGAAGCCTGTGGGTCCTTGTACGATGCCCAAGAGGAGGCTGATGCTTTTAAGAAGTCGATGGGTCCCCAAACCCCGAGAAATTCAAGGCAAGCTATTCACAAGGAATAGATCAAGTCAGGAAAGTCCGAGAATTTGGAAGAAACTCAAGAGATGCAATTCACGGAGAAGAGATCATCTCTGGGGAATAGAGCTTCTTGACAAGTGCTTTTAAGAAGCCTGTGGGTCCTTGTACGATGCCCAAGAGGAGGTTGATGCTTTTAAGAAGCCGATGGGTCCCCAAACCCCGAGAAATTCAAGGCAAGCTATTCACAAGGAATAGATCAAGTCAGGAAAGTTCGAGAATTTAGAAGAAACTCAAGAGATGCAATTCACAGAGAAGAGATCATCTCTGGGGAATAGAGTTTCTTGACAACTTCTATGAGTGACAGTCTATGAAAGGGTTCACAGAGAATGCTGGCTTTCATATCTCCATATTGTTTAACCCCAAGAGGAGGGAAGACTGTGTCTGGTAATCCTATGGGGATCTAGTTTAGACTATTTCTAAGAGTGATCAATGGGCTTAATGCTAGACGTAGTTGCCGGGGAAACTCTAAATATCTATACTATTATTACACAGTTGATATGAGTTTATGAAAGAAGACTTACAGCGAAACAACCCCACAATAAAGTTATATATATATGAGTTTGTGAAAGGAGACTTACAGTGAAACAGCCCCACAATACAGTTATATACATATGAAAGCGGTAAATGAAAGCGGGTAAACACTTACTCGGTTGTAGAGCTTCCATGTTGTTTGGTTAGTTGTTCAACAAAGAAAGATTGAAAACAACAGTATATTCAAAATCAAAGGAGAAAGTGCTTTGAAATAAAAAGATTTGGGGCTTACAGCTCAAGGAGAGACCCAGGGTTTTATCAGTTTGTGCACTGTTGAATTTGTACAGAGGGACTTATACAAGTGACTGAGGCCCAAAAAGGTTTTCTGTACAAAGGGATGGGTCTTACACTCTCTCAAGAGGCCCAAGGGAGTTTTAAGAAAAGAAATGGGTCTTACTACTCGAGGGTAGACCCAATGGTTAATTTTGAAAAGTGCGACGATCGCACTGAGGTTTTGGAAACACCGTGGGACTTATACAAGTGACTGAGGCCCAAAATTTTGGTATTTACAAAGGGATTGGGTCTTACACTCTATTAGAGGCCCAAAGAGTCTTTAAACATTTGAGTATGATTTAAAAATCAAAGAAACCCCAATTTTCACTTTTTAAAAGTAATTTTTCAAAGAAAATTAATAAAAAATGACAAAAAATCAAATAAGTTTAAATAAACCACTTGTGATTTTTGGTTAAGGTTTGAAAAATGAGGTTTTAATCACAAGATGATTTAAAATTTATTTAGTTTTGATTTTCAAGATGAATGTTCACTTTTAAAATGTTTAAAAACAATTAAAAATGAATTTATTCACAAAAATACCAACTATATTAAATAAATAATATGAATTTTATTTTTTTGTAGAATAAAATATTTTACTATTTTTTTGATTTTTCAGAAAAAGAACCAATAAAAAATAATCAAAATTGAGGGAGTTATTAATTTTCCAAATCATTAAAAAATAATATGAAAAATGAGAAAATATGAAAAAGTGATAAAAAAAGAGGGGTTGGGTCTTACACTCTACTAGAGGCCCAAAGTGTATTTTTGTACAAAAGATGGGGCTTACAACTCAGGGAGAGGCCCAAAATATTTTCAGTTTGAAAATGGCGATTGCACCGAGATTTTTAACGTATCGGGACTTATACAATAGCTGAGGCCCAAAATTGTTTTGTTAAAAAAGAGTTGGGTCTTACACTCTAATAGAGGCCCAAGTGTTTAAAAATGAAAAGAAATGGGACTTACAGCTCAAAGAGAAGCCCAGTTGATTTTCGTTTGAAAATGGCGATCGCGCCGAGGTTTTCTTTTAACGCAGAGGGACTTATACAATAAGTGAGGCCCAAAATGATTTTGGTTAAAAGGGGGTTAGGTCTTACACTCTAATAGAGGCCCAAGTGTTTGAAAAAGATTTGTTAGGGTGAAAATCAAAGAAAACCCCAATTTCATTTTTTAAGGCATTTTTCCAAGAAAAATTAAGTAAAAAATGATAAAAATATCAAATAAAATCATTAAATAATGATTAAAGTTTATGAAAAAATATTTTATCCACATAAATATTTAAAATCATTTTGGTTTTAAAAATCAAGAAAAAAGAAATCATTTTAAAAGCATTTAAAACAATTTAAAACACTATTTTTAAATATATTAAAAATAATCTAAAAATAATACTTTTTTTTGTGATTTTTTGTGGATTAAAATATTATGGGGTATGAATTAGAAAATGATGATTTTTTGCTATGTAAAAAAAATTGGTTGAGTTTTGAAAATAAAAATAAGAAAAAGAGGAAAGATGTCACAACATCATCTCCGACATCTCTTACGGGGTAAAAACTAGTACCGAAACTTTAATTTTCAACACGTTTTTTATCAAATTTCAAACACTCATAACTCTCTCAATTTTTATCGGAATCAAAATCCGGAAGTACATATCTTGACCGATTTTTCGCAAGGAATTCAATGGTATTACTCACGCACACGGAAAATCAACACACAAAACGCAGAAATTAAAAAAACCAGAACTGTTATCGATTGAAAACATCGTTCCGCGTCGAATTTCCAACACGCGTAACTCTCTCAATTTTTATCCGAATTGAAATTCGTAAAAACCTATCTTGACCAATTTTTCACAAGGAATCCAATGGTATTACTCACGCACATGGAAAATCAACACACAAAACGCAGAAATAAAAAAACCAGAACTACACTGTTTTGAAAACATCGTTCAGCGTCGAATTTCCAACACGCGTAACTCTCTCGAATTTTATCCGAATTGAAATCTGGAAGAGCCTGTCTTGACCTATTTTTCGCGAGGAATCTAACGGTATCGTACATGCATGCTGAAACTCAACGTACAAAACGCAGCAATTAAAAAACCAGAACTGCTACTAATTGAAAACGTCGTTCCGCGTCGAATTTCCAACACGCGTAACTCTCTCGATTTTTATCCGAATTGAAATCCGTAAAAACCTATCTTGACCGATTTTTCGCAAGGAATCCAATGGTATTACTCACGCACACGGAAAATCAACACACAAAACGCAGCAATTAAAAAACCAGAACTGCTATCGTTAATTCGACGTCGTTTCGCGTCAAATTTCCAACGTGCGTAACTCTCTCAATTTTCATCGGAATTGAAATCCGTAAAAACCTATCTTGACCTATTTTTCGCAAGGAATCCAATGGTGTTACTCATGTACACTAAAACTTAATGTACATAACACATCAATAAAAAAAACAGAACTGGACATGATTTTAAAACAACCAAAATTCCACATATAAACATGTTAAAATGCAAACAGTGGGAGGATCACAACATAAACATTAAGGACTACATTTTTGCCTCAAGAATTGTTCAATATGATGCATGTATGTGGACAACAAAGGTAAGCATGATTCAAAGAATTCAAATTGTGAATTTTACATATTTTTTTGGAGATTTTGGGCAACCTACCAAGTGCTTTGTTCCAGAAATGATTTGATGCTTTGGACAACCTCAAATGACCTCTTAGAAGCTTTTAGGATGGTTGGAATCAGCTGGAAACCTCTGGAGCAAGTTTGAGCACTTTCTCGCAAAATGGTCAAAAGTGGCCAAAATGCCAACTCTCTCAAATGGTGTTCCAGATGTGTGGCACCCTTTGGGACAGTTCAAGGATGATATTTAGAGTGTGTTTGAGGTTTTATCTGGTTTGGAAAGTGGCTAAATCAAGACATGGCTTGAAAAATGCAAAAAAAGTGCCATTTTGAGGTTTTGAGAGGTGACTTTGTGATGTTGGTGTTATAGGTCACTTGTGAGAGTTTGGATCACCTACATATGATGTTTATGAGGTGTTAGGATCATGAGCTGTGATGGAAATGCTCTCTAACTCAAAAACTCAGAATTTCCTTACTAAAGAAGGCATTTTGGAGTGAAAGAGAGAATTTGAGGAAAGCATCTGTTTGATGGCTTTGGTGTACTCAAACTGAGCACAAATGAGCTCTATTTATAGTAGAGCAAGTTTGTTTTAGGATCCACAGTGAATGGCAACTGCAGCTGAGGTTTGGCCAATATTGTCCAATGGAAATCCAAGTCTCCTCTAGCCATTGACTAGAGGTTAGAGCACAGGCTGCTGGTTCCCTAGTTGTTGGAGGAATCTTGACTGAATTCAGTTAGAGGAAGCTCAGTTCATGCCACCTCTAAGCATCCATTAAATGCTCCAAACCAAAATTGGAGTTTTGTCCCACTTTTAGGGATTTCTAGGTTTTGGCATGCTTTTTTTGGTTCCTTGGACTTGGGAGGTTCATGGATCAGATCATCCCACTTGGATTTGATCCTTGGATGTGTCCAAAATGATGACAAGGCTTGAAAATTCGTGTGGCACAAAAAATGTGCAAATTTGCCCTGAAAAATTCAGCTGCAGCAAACCTTTTTGTAAGATCCATAACTCCCTGCTCGAGTATGCTACATGGACGTTCTAGGACTTTCCGGAAAGCTTAGATGACGTACTTCAACTTTGATGTTTGACACTAGACCTGGTTCAACATGGATCATGGAGAAAAACAGCCTTGAAGTTGGGACATTGTGCTGAAATTACAAGGCAGATTTTTGGCTAAGTGCTGAAAAATGTCAATTTTAAGTTTTTAGCCATTTTGATCCAACCATAACTCAAAATCCATGATGAATTGGGATGAAGTGTAGTTGACACTTTTGTAGAGGGCCATGAGGGCTACAAATCCATCTTTGGATGGGAAAAAATAGCTTTGTGGTTTAGGAGTTATGATCCTCCAAAGTTGGTACCCTTGCCACTTTATTCCATAACTTAGAAAAATTTCTAAGTTTTTATGGTTACCCCTTTTACAAGTTATCCCACTTTCTTTGATTTTTCTTGATGAATGATGATTCCAATCACACATTAACATCATTTTAGGGTTAAAAAACCATTTTTATGAAAAATCTCAAAAAGTCAAAGTTTGACTTTTGAGCACAATTGACTTTTTATCAGATGAATTCCAAACTGTGTGATCCTTTAGGAAATCATGTCCTTGACCTAAATAAAAATTGATGGACATGTTCCATGGGTGTTATAGGGTGTATTTAATCGTGTCCCACGGCTTGGGAGCATGTTCTGGTCAAAAGTCAAAGCTACAGTTGACTTTTCTCGCGAAACCCTAACTGTGGTTCAGATGAAATTGAAACTTGTTGCTCAAGCTTCTTGGGTCAATCCATTCTTGCAAATGGATCAACATGGTATGTTGTAGACCCTCAAATCATGTCTTGAGGTCTTGGCTCATGATTTGTCCCAAAAGTCAACTTAGGGGTGAATTAGGTCAAGAAACCCTAATTCCTGATTTTTGATGTATGCATCACCTGAGGCTAAATTGACTTGATGATGGGGTTTATGATGTTCCCTGGAGCATTTTAGGTTATGCTTTGAAGCATTGACTCATGCCCAGAGGAAATTTTCCATCTGGAGGCCCTAGTCGACCAAACCCTAATTTGGTGACACTGGCGATCCTGAGGCTTGATCCACCTAGAAGGGAGCAAACTTGTGCTTTATCCTTGAAGTGGGAGTCCTCTTGATCCATTGTGGATATTTGAGAGGCTAGACAAGTTGAAGATCATGTCATTCCTTGATTGATCCTTTGTCTAAGAGCTCTGAGAGGGTTTGAAACCCTAGTTTTGATTGTAGTGAATGTTCACCCATCTTTGGAGAGACTGATGAGGTACAAAGGTACATCCATAATGTGATGATGATTTGCACAATGATGGGAAATCTTAGTGGTCAAAATTTGGGGTATGACAGAGTTGTCAATTACCCATCCTATATGTGGTTATCCACAGGTTGTTAGTTTTAGGTTCTGTTTTGTACTTGATGGTGTTTATCTGTTGATGGGTTGGGAAAGTTTCTTGGGAAATATGAGAGAGAGCGAGTGAGTTGATGTTGATGTAGGGGTTTTTCGATGTTTTTGGGATGGTACTGGACCTAAGTTTTAATTGGTATGAAGGTACTGGACCTAGAGTTTTTTATTAGTATGCTCGCTAAGATTTCGCAATCTTATGCCTACGTATTCTCATTTAAAGAAACAGGGAAATCAGAGCAATCGTAATTCCTCCTATTCTATGGGAGGAAAAAGATGTTGTTTTGGTGTCTTGTTCAAAGCCCAAGATTGAAGCTAAAGGAGTATTTGTGTCTTGTTCAAAGCCCAAAATTGAAGCTAAAAGGTTTGACTGAGAGGGAATTTGTCATCTCGAAAGGGAGACATCTTGTCTGTTTATCACAACTGTTGGGTGACTGTTTATAAAGGAGGATTACTTTAACTGGGATATGTGAATCCAGTAATGCCATAATTTCCTTTATAGGGGTGTTATCTTGAAGGGGAAAACTTTAACTCAATGTAGAGCAATGTCATTTTTCCTTAGGAATTTCTCATGCTAAGAGAGGGACAGTGGCGTGGATGTAAATAATCCAGAGGCTTGCCGCTTACAGCAATTAGATGAAAGAGAGGGTTTGGCCAGGATAAGAGACGAACGACAGCTTGGATATTTGAATCAACAAGTGTGCCACTTACGACGGTTATCTGGGATTAGGGTTTGTTTTTTATTTATCTATTTTGATAAGTGATAAACAGAGAAATGACTTCCTGCATAGAGATTTTGATTTCCTCTAAGGGGATGTTGATTTTTGTGTGCCTCGATCAAAGCCCAAGGTTGAAGCTAAGAGGTTGATTGACTCCACTGGGGAAGTCCTTATACAAAGCCTAAGAGGAGGCTAGAGAAGGCTGACTCAACAAGAGAATGTTTATATATGTCTTGTACAAAGCCCAAGATTAAGGCTAAAAGAGACCGACTCTTTGGGGGATATTAGTATACAGAGCCTAAGAGGAGGCTAAAAGTTTGACTTTTCTGGGGAAAATATTATGTATGTCTTGTACAAAGCCCAAGATTGAGGCTAAAAGGGATTTTACTGACTTGGTTGAGGATATTTTAGGTGTCTGGTACAAAGCCCAAGATTGAGGCTGAAAAGAAGACTGATTCGGTGGGAAAGAAATCTGTATCTGTCTTATATAAAGCCCAAGATTGAGGCTAACCGAGCTGGAGAAATCATTATACAAAACCTAAGAGTGGGCTGACTTCTACTAGGGGAAATCATTATACCAAGCCTAAGAGGAGTCTAAAAAATATTCACTCAACAAGAGAGTGTTTTTATCTGTCTTGTACAAAGCCCAAGATTGAGGCTAAAATGGATTGAATCAACAAGAGAGTATTGAAAGGTGGTTGACTCAACAAGAGAGTCTGAAAAGGTGATTAACTCAACAAGAGAGTCTGAAAAGGTTAGCTCTGCTAGGGAGAATCATTGTACAAAGCCCAAGAGGAGGCTGACTGTACTGAGGAAAGGAAGGGTCATTATACAAAGCCTAAGTGGAGGCTAATCTTTGCTGGGGATTATTGAGATCCCAAGGCAGGTCCAAATAGGGAATCAACTCTTGCTGAGGGTTATAGAAGAGTTGAGGTATCAGATGCCTTGAGGTTCTGATTTGGGATAGTGTTATACTTATGATAAGTTGACCCTGGCTAGGGATATTTTGGAAGAAAGTTTGAGTTTTGAACCTACAGAGGTTTTAACTGTACTGGAGATTGATTAAATGACCAGGGTTTCTCTTATGTTTGTAAGGAACTTAAGAATGTCTTTGAGACTCAAGAGGAGATTTAGACTGTCCAAGTCCACTAGTATGGAAGAGTTTATCTTTGTATGATGCCCAAGAGGAGGCAGAGTATCAACCCTAAAATGGTTTGATGTGTTGACATTGGAAAGACTGCTCTAGCGAAGGATGACTAAGTTATGTCTTGTACCTTTAAAAGGTCTTCAGGGTCCTTATATAAAGCCCAATAGAAGGCATGAGAACTTCTAAGAAGCCGAAGGGTCCTTGTACAAAGCCCAAGAGGAGGCGGGCATGCTTTTAGGAAGCCTGTGGTTCCCAAACTTAAGAGAAGTTCAAGAAAGGTTTCACCGAGAATTAATCCTTTAGTGAACAGTTCTAGGGTTTGAAGAAATTCAAAAGAGGTTTCACCGAGAATTAATCCTCTCCGGGGAACTGAACTTCTTTGACAATTTCTAATAGTGACAGTCTGAGAAAAGTTTCACCGGGAATTATGCCTTTCTCTTTGTTCCATATTGTTTAAGCCCAAGAGAAGGCAAGACTGTATCTGGAAATCCTATGGGGATCTAGTTTTGAGTGTATTAAAGAGTGACCAACTGGCTTTACCTAGTTCTAGACCTAGTTGTCGGGGAAAACTCTAAGCAGATATACTAGTATATATACAGTTGATATATGACATGTATTTAAAAGGATATTAAAGAAGGACTTACAGGTGAGCAAGCTTCCCACAATACAGTTATATATATAAAAGCATGTAAAGTAAAGCTGATAAAAACTTACAGGTGAGCAAGCTTCCATGTTGTTCAAACAAATATATACATGTATATGTGCAAGTATGTAAAAGAAAGCTGATAAAACTTACAGGTGAGCAAGCTTCCATAGCTGTATTGTTAGTTGTTCAAGAAATTAAAGAAAGTTTTGATAACAACTGTATATTTGAACCTAAATCAAAGGGAATTTGTTTTTGAAAAGATTGTTGGGGCTTATACTCAAAGGGAGGCCCAGATGGAAAATAGTAATCGTATTGTCGTTTTGTAAACTGTAATTGGGCTTATACAATGACTGAGGCCCAAAGAGGTTTTTTGTACAAAGGGATGGGTCTTACAACTCAAGGAGAGGCCTAAAAGTTTGAAAAAAGAAAAGAAATGGGACTTACAACACAAGGGTAGGCCCAGATGATTTTTATTGAAAAGGCGACGATCGCGCCGGGGTTTTTGAAAACACAGTGGGACTTATACAATGACTAAGGCCCAAAAAGGTTTTGGTCAAAAAGGGATTGGGTCTTACACTCTAATAGAGACCCAAAGATTGTTTGAAAAGATTTGTTAGGGTGACAGTGATCAAAACCCTAATTTTTGGTTTTTAATGTATTTTAATTGAATAAAAATTCAATTAAAATAGTCAAACATGTGAAAAAGAGGTTGTGACCTTGGATTTATATTTGTAAAATCATGTTTTATTCTTAGAATGATTAAAAAATCATTTGAATTTTGTAAAACCAAGAGAAAGAGATATTTTTAATGCTTAAAAACAAATAAAAATATAATTCTTTACAAAAATACCAAATATATGAAATAAATAATATTTTTGTGAAATTTTCATGGAATAAAATATTTTAACATTTTTGGGAATTTTCAAAAAAAGAACCAATAAAAAATAATTAAAATTGAGAGAGATATTAATTTTTCAATTAATTAATAAAAACATGAAAATATGGAAAAAATAGCAAAAATGGGGGAAATGGCAAAATGGTATGGGTGGGGTTTGAATCCACGACCATCAATCCAAACACACATGCGCGCTACCACTGGGGTAGTGATACATCCGTGTATCAAAACCACCCCATTAAATCATAAGTCATGCCTCGTTTCTAGGCCTGGGCAAGGCAAGCTTTTGGGCAATTTACGTGAAGCCTCTAACTTTCTCATTTCTCCATGGATTGGGACAAAATTTAGGTGCATCTGACCTAGAATTTCACAAGGAATCAAATGGTGGTCTTGGTTTTTTCAGATGAGGTCCCTATTTTAAAACCTGATAGTGGTTTTGAAATAGGCATATTTTTGCATGTTCTATGCTATCTTATGGTACAGGCAAGAATTACATGGCAAATTAGTTCAAACACAACATATATAACATGTATGAGATGTTTATGATCAGTGGACTTCAAAGCAATGCATAGTTTAGAAAGTTCAAGTGATAATGCACTTACCTCTTGAAGCCCCTTATGCTATTTGTCAAGTTCCTTGTGCCAGAAGTGATCCAATGCTTTGAACACTCTTGGTTGATCCCTTAGAAGCTTTTAGGATGACTGGAACCAGTTGGAATCCTCAGGAACAAGTTTTGGCACTTTCTTGCAAAAGGGGCAAAAGTGACCAAAATGGCAACTCCCTCAAATGGTGTTCCAGATGAGGGGAACCATTTGGGACAGTTTGAGGATGATATTTGGAGTGTGTTTGAGGTTTTGTTTGATTTTGGAAGTGACTGAATCAAGACATGGCTCGAAAAATGTAGAAAAGTCCAATTTTGAGGTTTTGGAAGTGGACTTTGTGATTTTGGTGTTTCAGGTCACAAGTGATTATTTGGACAACTTAGATACAAGATATTAGAGGTGTTTGGATCATGAGCTGTGGTGGAATTGCTCTCTAACTCAAAAACTCAGAGATACCTTGCAAAAGAAGGCATTTTGGCCTAAAGAGGGGGATTTTGAGGAAAGCAAGTGTTGTAGTGCTTTGGTGTACTCAAACTGAGCATAAATGAGCTCTATTTATAGTAGAGTAAGTTTGTTTTGCAAGCAATAGTGAATTGCAGCTGCAATAGGCCTTTGGCCAATGTTGAGCAAAAGGAATCTCAAGTCTCCTCTAGCCATTGACTTGAGGTTAGGGCACATGCATATGGTCCTATGATTCAGTGCTGATCCTTGACTTATTCAGTTAGGAATGTGCCAGTCCATGCCACCTTGAATCATCCATTAAATGCATTGCAACAAAATTGGAGTCTTGGCTCTTTTTTAGCCTTTTTAGGTTTGTTATGGCTAATGTAGATTCTTGGACTTTGGAGGCTTGGGGATCAGATCATTCCCTTCTTGTTTTATCCTCAGATGTGTCCAAATTGATGACAAGGCTTGGATTTATCAGATTTAGACAAATCGATCAAAATACACAAATTCTGCCTTGTAAAAACCAGTTCATGATGCCATGTTCCAAGGGCTGTATCTCCCTACTCAAATGGAATTTGGAGATGATCTGGTACTTATTGGAAAGCCCTCATGGCATACTTCAACTTTGATGTTCACCCCTAGACCTGGTTTAACTTGGATCAAGGTGAAAATTGTCCCTACATTTTGGAAAAAGTAAGGCAGATTCTGACTCTTTGTTGAAAATTTCACTAAGTGTTGGAAAAGTGTCATTTTCATATTTTTTGCCATTTTGATCATTCCATAACTCAAAATCCATAAAGAATTGGAGTCTGAGGTAGTTGAAGCTTTTGTAGAGTGTAGCAAGACCTATAAATCCAGCTTTGGATCACACAAAATGGTTGCTTGGATCTCAAGTTATGGTCCTTGGAAGTTGGCACCAAATCACTTTTATTCCATAACTTAGAAAATTTTGGTTTCTCAAGGTTGCCCCTTTTGCAAGAAACCTCACTTTTCTTGATTTTTCTTGATGAATGATGATCAATATCATACATTAACATTATTTTTGACTTAGGGGAACCATATTTATGAAAAATCCCAAAAAGTCAAACTTGATTTTGTGCACAGTTGACTTTTTATCGAATGAAATCCAAACTGTGCGATCCTTTGTGAAATCAAGTCCTTGACCTAAATCAAACCTAATGGATGGGTTCCATAGGTGTTATGGGGTATATTGAATCATGTCCCAAGGTTTGGGAGCACGCCCTGGTCAAAAGTCAAAAGTACATTTGACTTTTTCTTCAAAACCCTAATTGTGGTCCAGATGAAATTGAGACTTGTGAATCAAGCTTCTTGGGTCAATACATTGTTGTAAATGGATCAATATGGTGTATTGGAGACCCTCAAATCATGTCTTGAGGTCTTGGCTCATGCTTTGTCCCAAAAGTCAACTTAGGGGTGAATTAGGTCAAGAAACCCTAATTTCTGATTTTTGGTAAATGCATCCCCTTAAGATAAATTGAATTGATGATTGGTTCCATGAGGTCCCTTGGAGTATCTTGGGTTGTGCTTTGAAGCATTGGCTCATGCCCAAAAGAAAAATTCCATCTGGAGGTCTTGGTCGACCAAAACCCTAATTTGGTGACACTGGCGATCTTGAGGCTTGATCCACTTAGAATGTTGTAACTTTGTGCTTGATTCTTGATGTTGGAGTCCTCTTGATCCCTTATGGGTGTTTAAGAAGTTATACAAGTTGAAGATCATGTCATTTCTTGATTGATCCTTTGTCTAAGTGCTCTGAGAGGGCTTGAAACCCTAATTCTTGATTGTGGTGAATGCTCGGTCATCTTTGAGGAGATTGATGAGGCATGAAAGTACATCCATATTATGGTGATGATTTGCACAATGATGGGAAATCTTGGTGGTCAAAATTTGGGGTATGACATGGGCATATTTTTTTGTTGGTACTTTTGGGACATGCTCAAATCAAGCTTAAAAAAATGTTATAACGACCTTGCACCTCCAAATGATTTGTTTTATCCTAGCATTGTTTTGTGTTTTGGAATGAAAAGATATTCTTGGATTGAAAATGGTTACAAGGCCTTGATTTGAGAATGAATGGATGAAAATTGTTGAACATTATTCAGAGAATGGGTGAAAGTTATGGAACATAAATGAAAAAATTATGAATGAGAGATATGTAATGAACGAATATGTTGGAGCATGGTGACTGTTTTAAATGGTAATTATTAGAATGTAAATGAAATGAAATATGAAATATGACTATATGAATGTGAAAGGAAATGCAAAGTGTTTCTAGAATGTGGAAATGAGGAAATGATCATGAAAGTGTCATGTCTTAAAAGATGGATGAATGAAACCCTTGGATTTGAATGTGAAATAAGAAAGACAAGGACATGGTTTGAATGTGGTTTCACTTATTCAAATCAAAATTTTTATAAATCATGAAAAGATTAGTCATCTAAAACCAAATTTAGGAACAATAAATTCAAAAGAGACCAATGCAACACAATGGTTATTGTGTATGGTATGACCAAAACAAAGAAGGGTGACCTTGGCTTAAGGTGTATAAAAAAGTGAATTTGTAATGAGGCCCACACAAAAATGTTATTAAAACGAGACCGAGTCCTCAATTGAAATCCACAAAGACTCAAACTCTGCACCTTAAACAAATGTACCATAAACCTCGATCCCAAATTCTACGATGATGCATTATGTATGAATCACTTAAAAGAAACAAATATGGTTTAAATCAACTTATTCTTTGGGCCATGGTCTATGCATGCAGATGAAAATAATTCAGGTGAATATGTGAGGTAGGGCAAAATCCAGGGTATGACAGCTGGCCCTATTTAAATAGCTTTATTAGATGGCATGAGAGATTATAACCCTTGTGTAATTATGATAGAAGATATTTAAATACAAAAGACCCAAAATTTCCCCTAGATGCATGTGGCATGTTATGCTATGCTATGATATGCTATGATACGGGAAGGACTCCTTTATTGAGAACATGAGATAGGCTCTATGAGGATTACTAAAATGGAAGTCAATGAGGTTTGTTAGGGATTAAATGAAACAAGGTGAAATGAAACTCACTGGGGATACTTTGAGGAAAGAAAGGTTAGTCCTGGCTTCTCACAGGATGAACCAAAGATAACTGCAAAATTATGCAAAAAGAAACGAACTTTGGATTCTCATAGAGCAAACTAGGATTGTAAATTGTAGATGAAATAATCCTGGATTTTCACAGGATGGGGAAATAATTCTGGATTCTCACAGAGCAATAAGGTATGCTACAAGTTTTTATGTAACAATACAAATGATAGGTTAAAACTTCTCACATAACCACGAGAAAGGTTCCGGACTCTCACAGAACCACACAAATGGTAGGTTACATCTTTTCACATAACCACAAAAAGGGTCCCGACTTCTCACAGAACGACACATGTGAAAGGTTAAGGCTTCTCACATAACCACAAGAAAAAGTTTTGGGTTCTCACAGAACAAAACAAATGAAAGGTTGTGGTTTCTCGCATAACAAACTAAAATGACTCTGGCTTCTCACGGAGTAAAGAATAGGGTTTTGGCTTCTCACAGAATAACAAGGTAAGTTACGGGTTCTCACGTAACCAACTAGACTTGTTATGGCTTATCACATAACAAGGATGGATATGTTATGGTTTCTCACACAACAAAAGAAATGACTATGGGTTCTCACGAAGCATAGAGATGTTTTGGCTTCTCACAGAACAATAAGGTATGAGTTATGGTTTCTCACATAATTGAGGAATGACTCCGGGTTCTCACAGAGCAAAGAAAGGTTCTGGATTCTCACAAAATGGCACATATGTCAGGTTACGACTTCTCACATAACCACAATAAAAGGTTATAGGTTCTCACAGAACGACACAAAAGGTATTTAGTATAATGTGTAAAAGAAATAAGGCAAAATCTGAATTCTCACATAGCATAAGGAAATTGCCAATTTTAATGAAAGAAAAGACTCTAAGTTCTCACAGAGTAGCAATTTAAAGAAAAGTTTTGGGTTCTCCCAGAATGACAACAAGAGGCAGGTTATGGCTTCTCACATAACTAGGACGATAAAAAAGGGCTTGGTTCTCACGAAAAACAAATCTCTAAAGTGAATAACACTTAAACCATCGAGGTAGAATATTTTCATAAACATCAAATATTGTTACACCCAATGCACAAAAAGCTTGGGAAGCATTATAGGAAATAAAATAATACAAATCAAAATAAAATCAATCCAACGCATCAGAAGTCGAGGTATCGGGACTACCTCCATGAGTCACCTTGGGAATGGACTTGAACGGGTGCAACACTTCGACATAAATTGTAGCACAAGGACAAAACCTCCTCACACGTTCCATAACTTGCTCACATACTCCTAGCACATCCTACATAGCCCACTGAAGAGAATCACAAAGTGCCCACTTCAAACCTGTCACCTCATCCTATAGAGATTTCAAGGCCTCTGCATGGGCCTCGGTTTCCTGAATAAGGGTTTTCAAATGCTCTTCCACTTGGCGAGTTTTCTCCTCGACAAAATTAGAAGCAACCTGATACCTCTTCTCTGCATCCTTGGGAGAATCCTCTAGCTTAGTCACACGAGCGACCATAACATAAGGATAACCATGTATTTATGCTGCCTTTTGCAAATAGTTAGTAGCTTTAACCTCCCATTGCAGCGTAACAAGCTCCTTTTGTAGAGTAATGCACCTCAGTTACATGGTTTTGCCATTACCTTTCCTAGTATCCTATTCCTTGGAGGGATTACCAGGGGCTAATCATCCCCTCGTCCAGTAGAGACAATATATAAGATATATGCAACTTTGAACATGTTGTGGGTAAGCTCCAAAACCACTTCCACCTTATCCCCCATAGGGAGATTTTGAACAAAGGATAAATTTGAAGTTGAAACAATAGTGGCCGCCTCCTCAAGATTTTGAGCAATCTAAGAAGAAAAGAAATTTGACACCACGTCAAGGGAGTTACCTCCCCGAAAGCATCACCCTCAACAACGAATCCGTTTTGGAAAACCCTCGATTTGTGGGGATTACTATTCCTCGTCTCGGGCCCTTTTCATTGAAATTGTAGGCAGGGTTTATTCTTCCACTGTTAAAGTGGCCTCAGTGACCCCAAGTTGATCCACCTAAGAATCATAAGAAGCCTCTATATCCAGAGTATGAGAAGGTGTTGTGGCAGAAATGGGAGTCTCCAAAGGAGTTGGGGCAGATGCAAAAGTCCCAATATTCACCACAGTCTAAATCCCTTGAGCATTTGCAAGATTATTGAACAACTTTAACTTGCTTACCTTGTCCATGCTATATGTAAAACGCAATTGCGCATGTAAAAAAAGCACGAAGACTCCGCCATCACCAAAAATATTTCTCCTCTCCTCCTGACTAATTGCACTTAAGATAACATGAATGTCAATCTGTCTCTTTTTCACCTCGGTAGGAGGCACCTCACCAGGGTCGAACCCTTCCTCATTGCCAAGCCCCTGAAAACAATATTGCACTTTCTCGTTCATTATCACCTTGTCCAAAGAGAGAGAATCCAACTTGGTACAACAAGAGTGTGCATCCCAGTTAAATTGGATCTTAAACTAGTACTTTGGATACAAAATCCAATACAAGCGAGGAGAATTGACAGATATATATCATAAAATTAGACGGGTCACGATGGTGAAAGACTTTACTAGTAAAAAATTCCTTAAGAAGTCGCCCTGGCCCAAAGTAAATGTGTCGAACCAAAGGTTGACCATATGGAAATAAATAAGCCCTTGATTACAAAAGATGTTTGGGGAAGTACGCCTCAAATGGAAAAGATAAAAAAAAAAGCTAAGACATGACTTTTAGGATTTGTACTCAACACACAGTTGGAACACCTTTATGTATACCCATGTCCCTGGATGAAGTTGTGAAGGAACAACTTTTAAATATTTCAAGACGAATGCCTTAAATTCAGAAAAAAGGCAGTTGAAGTCCTATTCTTGTAAACAAACACTCACGGAACAGGACCACACAATCGTCAAAAGAATTGCATATTCTCTTTTCCCCTGACATTGGAAGGGCCAACCACTCCGAAGGATCACCGACCTCAATGCCAACCACATTTATAATAACTTTAGTGCTCATAGTCGATGAAATACCCACTATTTTTTAATCCACCCAATCTTACTCAACTACATCTGACTGGTCTCAAATATCTAAATGAGCCTTCACTTTAGTGTCACTAAGCTCACAATTATCGGTCCTCAGATGAAGTTGAATATAACTCTTAGCACGTTTTCTCATATGTCGACTAACTTGCACCTCCTTCACGGATAAGACGCGATGGGCCATAGGGTCCTTGACGCGATTTATTCCTCTGCCAACATTTGGTATAAGAGCATCTAATGAACCCGATGATGAAGTTTCTTTCTCAAGTGAATCCTTAGACACCTTTGTTGAGTCAGAATCGTCAAATATATGTATGATTTATGGTTCTAGGTGATCGCTACTAAGAAAAGAAATATGAGAATTAAGGGAGGTCCCCATTGCACAGGAAAATAAAGTTTCAACTTCATAATCACTCACCAGGTCAACCGTATTATCGCTCATCCTGACTAGAAAACATGAAAAGTTGGAAAACAAAAACTAGAGTTACAATGGTACCTAGTTATGTGGGGTAATAAAGCAGAAGAAGACGAAGAAAGGCGGGAGCTTTAAGCAAAGCACTGAAAATCGCTTCTACTTATACTCTCAAAGAAGAAGAAACAAATACGTTTTTTTGGAAAGTAATTGTAATATTAATTGCTAAAGGGTTTGAAAAACTTCCAAATAATCAATTCACCCTATTTATAAGCAACACCATGTAAAATGATCAAACCAAATATGGAAATAAATTACAAGATCACCGACTAGATTTACATTCATAGATACACGCCAACTCGAGTGCACTCAAATAATCTATAAGTTGCGTTATACCCTAACTGGCCACGTCACTACTGAAGATGGCTGGTTTCTACCTGAGTGAATCACATACTCAAAGATACAATAGAGTCGCCATCGAACTTTATTTAGTCCCAAAGGACAGGAAAAATATCGATAAAACCCAAGGGGAAGAGAAACGGGATCGGGGGTCGGTTATGCGAAAGGAAGGTACTAGCACCTTACGCATCCGTCGTACTCGACGAGAACCATTTCGCTTGCTTCTAGGCTTGGATGGGTTATCTATCTAAAGGCTTCTAGATAAAAGAAGGAGGAGAGAAAAGAAAAGGGGAAAAAGAAAGAAAGTGCCCGCGGAGGATTGTGGCCCTCGTGCCTACGTACCCTCATAGTGCAATGAGGAAATCAGAGCGTTGTAGTTCATGGAACCAAGGGACAGAAAGGAAGAAAGAAAGGGATAAGGAAGGAAGGGTGAAAGTGTGATCGCCAAGACATTGTGTCTCGTGCCTACGTATCTGACATTCAAAAGAATGCAGAATCAGAGCTTCCGTAGTTCGGGGAACTAAGACAGAAAAGGAAAGGAAAACGGTGTCAAAACCAAGAGCAAAAGAAAGAAGGAAATTCCACTGGGGATTCCAAAGAAATGGTGTCAAAACCAAGAAAGGAGTACAAAGGAAAGAAATAGTAATTGTATTAAGAATAGAGAAGAATGGTGTCGAAACCAAGGGAATAAAAGAATAAGAGGGAAATGGTGTCCAAACCAAGAGGATAAGAGATAAGGAAAGAGATGGTGTCCAAACCAAGAGAATAAGAGATAAAGAAAGAGATGGTGTCCAAACCGAGAGGATAATAGATAAGGAAAGAGATGGTGTCCAAACCAAGCAAGCAGAGGATTAAGACTCTGTGGGGAAAAGAAGTTTTAACAGATAAGAAATGTGATCAACCAAAGGATGGGTGTAGGACCGATCAAACGTCGTGACCCAAAGAACGGGTGTAGGACCGAGCAAAGGTCATGACCCAAAGGACGGGTGTAGGATCGATCAAAGGTCGTGACCCAAAGGACGGGTGTAGGACCGATCAAAGGTCGTGACCCAAAGGACGGGTGTAGGACTAAGCAAATGTCGTGACCCAAAGGGGTTCGGTGAACTGACTGAACAAACAGTACTCAACCGAAGAAAGGGTATTTGAGCCAAAGAAAGGTTACTAACCCAAAGATGCAAGTATTCGAACCAAGAGGAGGTTGCCAACTGCTGGGGATTCAGTGTTTATGGACGGAATGTGATTAAACGAAGAGAAAAGCGAGTGGTTAACCAAGAGAAGGTGATTAACTTGAAAAAGGGTTCAGTATTTTAACAGACTGACTGTGGTCAACTGAAGAAAAGGGTGATTAACTAAGAGAAGGTGATTAACCCAAGAGGTTCAATATTTTAACAGACGGACTGTGGTTAACTGAAGAAAAGGGTGATTAACCAAGAGAAGGTGATTAACCCAGAAGGAAACTCATTGTTTTAACAGACGGACTGTGGTCAAATGAAGAAAAGGGTGATTAACCAAGAGAAGGTGATTAACCCAAGAGGTTCAGAATTTTAACAGACGGACTGTGGTTAACTGAAGAAAAGGGTGATTAACCAAGAGAAGGTAATTAACCCAGAAGGAAACTCAGTGTTTTAACAGACGGACTGTGGTTAACTGAAGAGACGGGTGATTAACCAAGAGAAGGTGACTACCCCAAGAGGTTCAGTATTTTAACAGATGGACTGTGGTTAACTGAGTAAGAGAGCAAAAATTGGTGTTATAGCTGACAGACAGTGGTTAACCAACCAAAGGGAGAAGAACCAAAAGAAGGTTGCAAACTCCAGAGGACTTACGGTTTTAACAGATAGACTGTGATTAACCGCAGAAAAGAGATTGAGATTCTTCAGGGGAATCAAAAGGCAATGATTGATTACAAGAAGAAAGGAGTAATGAAACAAAGAGAGATTTCTAGCGCAAGAATAATGATCTTAACCAAGAAGGATGGTGATTGATCAAAATTAGATATTGTAAAAGATATGAGTGATCAAGGATCAACTCGATTGGGGAAGGAGAAACACTACAGCTAGAGGATAAAGGTGACTATTCTCGAAAGAGATGGCCAAATGCCCTTACCCAAGAAATAGTCAGAACGAGGGTAGGACAACCATCCTCGTTCCTTCTCTAACGCTCAAAGTATAGTGCGGAAATTGAAATGGACAGCGCAACAGCTCCAATGTTGTACAGGGCTCCAGTGTGTTGTGAAGTGAACAGCGTAACAACTTCAGTTTGTACAGCGCTCCAAAGTCGTGTATCGGCCGTTGTATGAATCTTCAACTCTGTGGGGGGAAAAGAGATAAGAAAGCTCTAAAGGAAGCCTAAAGAGAGTGAAAGGGAAGGATCAACTAACCAAAACATGGTTTCGATCAATTAATCAAAGGGGAAATGCTATGCTAACAATTTTCCAAATATAATGGAAAACCATTAAAGCAAAAGGTATAAATTATTGATTATGCATGATTAAATTTGCTCAATAAAGAACAAACTTAATGTGAACAAGAAAAAAAAGTGAAAAACAGTGCCAAACAAATATTAGCCTGTATCACAAATCATGTATCAAGTGATCAAGGATTGTGCAAGAACTAGCATGTTCAAACAAATATCAAGAACACACATAATTGCAAGAATTGATAAATCAATCATTGAATTAATGTAAAAATGCCTTAAACAGAGGTTAGCAGCACTTACAACACCCATAAATATCAAGCATATCAATTCATGGAAGTTAGATGAAGAAAGAATGTCAAACAAACTTGAAAAAGCTCAAAATTGGCCATTCTGTTCAGTGGTAACCGGTTACAACATATCTGCTAACCGGTTACATGCTTGAAAACTTGGGTTTTTGGTGAAAATTGCGCTGTGTAACCGGTTACAACATATCTGTTAACCGGCTACCACTGAGACAGTGGCAAAAATAACTGAAAAAACAGCTTTTCAAAAGTGGTTTTCCACACTTAATCACTTATGCCAACCACCACATGCTAGGGAATGAATTTGTGCACTAAAAGTACATCATGCAAGGGCAATTAAACACAAATTACAAGCATTAATCATGGAGATTAAAGAGCAATCAATTGCATGATAAATTAAACCGAAAACGATCGAAATTGCAACGTAAATGCGCGAAACGATCGAAACAGAGAGAAAAGTGGGATCCACCAACCTACAAGGATGAGATGTGCCTTGGTAATTGTTGCAAAGGATTCTTGGTGGAGATAATCAAATAAAACCAGAGGAATCTTCAATCGTATCCGAATCGTATCGAAACCGAGCAAATTGCGACGAAGCTCCAGAATGCGAGTTCGAACCGTAGAATCTTGAAGCAAACACTTAAGATGAATCCAAAAGTGAATAGAACTCCAAAAACTCAAGTATAATAGCAAGATGATGAAGATAATCAAAGAAAACTAGAGGTTCCTCAATTGCACTTGAAATCATAGCGAAACCGAGCAAACTTTGACGAAAACTACAAAATGAGAATTATCACCGGAGAATCTTGAGGTGATCACTTGAGATGAATCCAAAAGCTACTGAAGCTCCACAAAATCCAATAAAATGGAATGATGATGAAGGTTAAGCTCAAGAAATAATCACTTTCAATGTGAAAAGTGATTATTCTTCAAGAATTAAGAGCTTTTGTGAGGTTTGGTGAAGAATGTGAAGTGGAATGTGTAGAAGTTGCAGAAAAATGCAGAGGAGAATGAGAGAATTGAGAGTGAAGAAAGTGTGAATTTGTGTGAATGATTGTGGAGGGTTTATGAAATGAGTGAAGTTTTGTTTATATAGACTTTTGGTTAGGAGAGTGAGAGGTTTGGACTTTGGTTTGGACTTAGCTTTGGGAGGTTTGGAGTTAGGGTTGGAGTTAGTTACACTTGACTCACTGAGTCAAGGTGGTTAACTCGGTTAGTTAGGATCAACTCGGTAACAATCCCAATGTGAACTCCATCATCCAAAGGTTGGCATGCTTGGAATTTAAGGAACATGGTGCACTTAAATTAGAGTGAAGCATTGGAATAAATGCGAGTGAAGTGTCTTGAATGGCCTTGAAATGTCTAGAGATATCTAGAATGTTCCACATGCTACTAGAATAATGTAGAAACAATGACCAAAGAGAGTGCATAGCTGCTGTCCCAAAAATGCAGCAGAATCTGCAACTTTGTACAGAGTAACCGGTTACAGTATATCTGCTAACCGGTTACTTGCTTGAAAAACTGCGTTTCTAGAGAAAAATACACTGAGTAACCGGTTAGCAGATATGCTGTAACCGGTTACTTCAGCTAAACATCCACAAAATTGTAAAAAAATGATGTTGAAGTCCCGTTATTGATTTTCCAACTCTTGTCTTGATAAATAAACATGGAAACCTTTATTTTGAGCTTGTTTTGGTGATGAAATAATCTTGAGAGGATGCGATTAATCGGGCTTAAAAAACCTGAAAATCCTGCAACAAGAAACACACAAAGAAAAGTGCAAATGCGTATGCTGACGATGCTAATGCACAAGCTTATGCAAAAAAAACAAAAAAGGAGGTCAAATTTTGGGTTATGACAGCTGCCCCTATTTAATCCACTTGGACCTGAATGTACGAATTGCGCTAGCTTTTCAATTATTCGAGGTAAAAGGGGATTAAATAAAAGAGTAGCTCGAAAAGTTGGCCGACGACAGCAAAAGGAAAAGGTGCAAATGCAGAATTGATAGGTGCAAAGTTTGGCTGAAAATCTGCTGGGAGATAAGTCGGGCAAAGGGGAGCATGCTATGATGCATATGATATGTATGCGTAGTTCTACATGATGTTTGATACCATGCAATGCAAAGGATGCAGGTTAAGGTACAATGTCGCAAGTTTGTAAGTTTTGGACGGACCAGAAAGGTTTTGGACAGACCAAGGAATTGAAAAGGTTCTGGAAAGGTTTGCCATACGAGAACTGGATTTTGAGAAGGCAATTCAAGCGAGGGCTGATTGGATTTTGGTTGGGACACATGTTTGAACCTGTATGGTGTAATGCTACAACTTGATGAATATGCTATGCGTTTGAGGATGCAATGCTATGCGATGATGATTACCAGATGCAGAATGTCGGTAATTGGTTTTTTGAAAAGAATGTTAAGTGCTTTTATTAGGGGAGGCGGAAGAGTTTGAGGTTAGGGTGTAAGCCCTAAAGATGTGATTCCCCGACACCTACTTCAGGATCAGCTGTTGTTGATGTGCCATTGCTCTTGCCTTATCATAGAGAGAAAACTTGTACTTTGGTAGCCTGTCTCAGCCCCAGTCTGTTGGGTATCTGCATGAAATGCCCCAGTCACGAGCTGAGAAGCAGTTATACCATATGATGATCCTGCCATATGATGATCCTGATTTAACTTGCCCCAGAGTATCGGAATAATATGCCCCTGATTAACCGTCTCTTTGAGAGGTCGACTTCTTGTGCTCTTGAGGTGGCCTGCCCCAATGTGAGCTCTGAAGTGATTTTGCCCCGGTCTGATCGATCTTTGGAGGAATGCCCCTGACCAACTGATCCAGGAGAGATTTGTCGAATCTCATCGTGATTGACTCGGATTGACTGTATCTCAAAGTGGTTGGGCCCAATGGAGTTTTTCAGGCGTTTTGCCCCTTGAGGTGATCACACTTTCCATTGTGGAAACTTTCTTGATGTCAAGTGCTTGTTTGCAAGTAAAAAGTGCTTATTTTTGAAAAATGATAATGCTAATGCCATGCATATGTCAATTTTGAGATCCAAGCATGTTCACTAAGATTATGACATATAGTGAATGGATCACCATTTAGAATGCCATGTCAGTATCGGCACAAAAGATAAGCAAATCATTAGGAGTCAGTTTTGACATGATTTTACTGTCGTATGCTTTCGAAATAAACCCTGCTTCAATTTGGTCTTTTGAGGGTTGTAACGTGCCCTGACTCACGGTTTAAGAAAGAAAGGATATAAGGCTAAAAATTTATTTTAACCCACCCATTCTCCTTGATGTTCTCCAGTCCTACGTTCAGCTAGTTTGACACAAGCGTTCACCTTTCAAAAGGATTTTGAATGGTAGATACGATGGTAGAGGAACCGACGAGAGTTTTGGAGCGACAGTCACTCACCTTTTGTTTTTGTCACATGTGATCACACAAACTTGTTCTTCTTTTGATTCTTTGTTTTGTTCTTTTTTGTTTTCCCTAATTTTTGCGTAGACTGATTATTTTGAACTCGCAGTCTACCGGGATGCCCTAATTTTTGCCTAAGTCATTTGCTTATGACTTAGCGGGCTTTTTGTTTTTTGCTTTTGTGATTTTGATTTTTTTTTTCAAACAAAATCGTGTGACATGTATTTGTCTGATTTGTAAGGGTTGAGTTGTGACTGCCTCATTCCTTTGGTCGGTGAGGGACAACCAATGTGGATTTGTGATTTTTCGACCTCTTGCGAGGGATAGGATGTGGTTGATCCTCAGAATGGGGTACTCCTCTTTTGAAATTTGAACGCATGGTCAAACTAGTTGAAGACTACCCTGTCCCTGGTTAAGATTGAGGGTTTTTTGTGCAAAGAAAGAAACTCCTACTTCAAGGCCCAAAGGGGTTGACTAGGGATTATCTTCCTTATACCTCCGGTGTTTAGGAATGGAACCAATGCCTTACATCCTCAGCACGGTTTTATTCAAAAGAATATAGACAGTGATCTCATGTCCTTTTGATTTTGCTTGATCAAATGTGTGATATCGATAAAAAGTATGGGTGAACACGAATGAATTTATTCAAAACATGCAAATTCATTTCATTATTATTATCATCTAAAAACAAACAAGTTTTACAAATGAACAGCGCTTGACAAGCGAAAAGATTACAAATGGAAGAGATGGAATGCCATGAGGATTGCCGATGTTGAGGAAGTGCTCACAGGCTTATTCAAGGGATTGTAAGGGATGCCTTTGCAATCTGGAGATTACATGGACAAGGTATTTTCGTTCACCCACAGATTCTCACCTTGAACAGTTAAGTGCTTCTTTTTAATCAACTGTTGGACTTTAACTTCGAAAGCGTTGCAGTCCTTAGTCTAATGTCCAGCCGACCCAGCATGATATCCGCGTCGCACATTGGGATTATACCCAGGTGGAAGTGGTTTTGGAGGGGGCTTCAGAGATTTGGGAACCATCAGCGAGTTCTGAACCATATGTGGGAGAAGTTGACTGTATGTCACAGAAATCGGATCTAGAGGAGAATTCCTTCGTTCTAGATTATTCTGGGGCTTGCACTGATTTTGATGCTCTCGTCCTTGGGCTCGCTGATTATGACTCTTAGTAGGCTGTTGATAAGGTGGTTATGGGTATTGGGCAGCAGCAATACGCGAGAATGAATAGTATGGCATAGGAGCCAGAGGTGGTTGAGGATGAACCTGACGAGTATCATATTACGGGAACACTTGAGCAGGGTGCATCAAACCAGGATTACCTATCCGCTTAACAGTCTGACCAAAATGGATCCCATACGGAGTGTAGGGTACCCCAATATAAGTAACTAAAGGTGCAACTGCAGAGAGTACCCCAGGATAGGCAAAAGGCATTCCAGAGGTAGCAGGCTGAAAACCTTGGTAGGGGTATTGCCCAACAGGTTGAACAACTGGAGGAATTTGCACATGAGTAGGAGGACCTCTATTCTCAGCTTCGACAGATGTTTTAGCAATCACATGTGCAGAATTCTGGCAAGGCTTCTCTGTAAAGCAAAAGCAATTTCTGATCGAGGAGCTCTTGGACTTTGTCCTTAAAGATGACACAGGCTTCTGTAGAATTCCCCACATATCCAACATGGTATCCACATGTGGCATTAGGATCATGCTTAGGATGATAAGGAAACTTGGTCGGCTTGATTTCTTTAGGAACAATTGCCCCAGCATGAATCAGAACAGGCAGTAGATGCGTGTAAGTCACGGGAATTAGATCATGATGAGGACGTCTCCTCCCTTGATTGTTGTTCCCTTTGCTGATTTGCTTACGCTTCTGTTTCTGATTGCTTTGTATGGTCATCTGTTTAGACAAGGGGTGAATCATCAGATTGCTTGCATCTATATTCATGACCCTATCCATTTTTAGTCCATTATGGGCTTGCTCATCAATCACAACCTGATCAAAAGGGTTCATTGTCATACTGTCCAGAAGTAGTTCCACAATCATGTCAACCTTGCCTTCCTTGTGCACCGTGCTCTCATACCCATCCCGTTCCATGATTCTTTGGCTTTCAGCGTCTGAGAATCATTGTCTTTGAGCTGATGGAGGGAAGAAAGTGAGCTTTCTCTGGTTTGGAGGTATGCAATGCAAAGGTACGTATGCATATGTTGTTTATGCAGATGGAATGCAAATCAGATATGCAACAACAAATGATGCAAAGGTTAGATGATGCAAAAGTTAAGTATACATATGATGATGCAATAACTCAAGTTCAAAAGTTCGGCATACATGATGATGCAATAACATTATGCAATAATGTTATGCAATAATGT
This sequence comes from Lathyrus tuberosus, assembly GCA_022829125.1. Lineage (NCBI taxonomy): Eukaryota > Viridiplantae > Streptophyta > Magnoliopsida > Fabales > Fabaceae > Lathyrus > Lathyrus tuberosus. Next base: position 5,702,708 of record JALAZF010000087.1, on the reverse strand, counting down.
AAGTTAGAGATGCAACAGCTTCTGGATAATCTGCCCATGTAGCTCTGTGTAGATGGGAAGATCTGACATGCGTGAGAGAACAAAGGTATGAAGTGGCTTGTTTTCCTGCAGAAAAACCCAGTATTCCCCTCACAGGTATGATCTAGCCAAGAGTGGTCATCCTATAGCAAGTTCTCAACTTTGGGCCCTCGGATCAAGGAAGCGTAATGGGTTTTCCATTTCTAGTCTGCCATTATCGTTCCTTGGGAGGAGTGCCTCAACTGAGTCCTCGGGAAATGGTCGCCAGAGTCGACAGTTTTCCAGGTTACATTCCATCGTCTGCCCCAAATGTGCAGGATAGAATATTACCAAAGAAAACCTCGTCTGGATGTGGAGTTTTCGTGTATACTAAGTCTGGCCAAATGCCACACAAGTCACATTACTTTCCACTCTAATCCTGGATGTATACTCAAGCCTGGTGTAATACCCCAAATTTTGACCACTTAGATTTCCCATCATTGTGAAAATCATCATCACAATATGGATGAACCATCATGCTTCATCAGTCTCCCCAAAGATGGGTGAGCATCCAATACAATCAAAATTAGGGTTTCAAGCCCTCTCTGAGTGCTTAGACAAAGGATCAATCAAGAAATGACATGATCTTCAACTTGTCTAATCTCTCAAACATCCACAATGGATCAAAAAGGACTCCCACTTCAAGGATTAAGCACAAGGTTGCTCCCTTCTAGGTGGATCAAGTCTCAAGATCGACAGTGTCACCAAATTAGGGTTTTGGTCGACCAGGGCCTCCAGATGGAAATTTTCATCTGGGCACAAGGCAATGATCCAAAACATGACCTAATATACTTCATGGAACCTCATGAACCCATGCATCAAGTCAATTTTGCCTCAGGGGATGCATTCATCAAAAATCAGGAATTAGGGTTTCTTGACCTAATTCACCCCTAAGTTGACTTTTGGGACAAACCATGAGCCAAGACCTCAAGAGATGATTTGAGGGTCTCTAATATACCATATTAATCCATTTGGAACAATGGATTAATCCAAGAAGCTTGAGCAACAAGTCTCATTTTCATCTGCACCACAATTAGGGTTTTAAGGGAAAAGTCAACTGTAACTTTGACTTTTGACCAAGACATGCTCCCAAACCCTAATACATGATTGAATATACCCTATGACACCCATGGAACATGTCCATCAAGTTTGATTTAGGTCAAGGACATGATTTCCTGAAGAATTGCACAGTTTGGAATTCATCTGATAAAAAGTCAACTGTGCACAAAAGTCAACTTTGACTTTTTGAGAATTTTCACCAAAATGGATTTTTAACCCTAAAATGATGTTAATGTATGATTTGAATCATCATTCATCAAGAAAAATCAAGAAAAGTGAGATAACTTGTAAAAGGGTTAACCATAAAACTTAGAAATTTTTCTAAGTTAAAAATAAAGTGGCAAAGGTACCAACTTTGGAGGACCATAACTCCTAAACCACAAGGCCATTTTTTCTCATCCAAAGATGGATTTGTAGCCCTCATTATCACCTACAAAAATTTCAACTACAAGTCATTCCAATTCATTAAGGATTTTGAGTTATGGAGTGATCAAAGTGGCTGAAAAGTGAAAAAGTCACTTTTTCCAACACTTAGTGAAATTTTCACTAAGTCAGATTTTGCCTCACTTTTTGCCAAATGTAGGGGGATTTTTCACTTGGAATCAAAAGAGATCAAAACCAAACTTGTTCAAACAGTTGTTGTATCATGTAAGAGCTTTCCAAAATGGCCAAGAACATTGCCAAATTCAACCTACATCATGAGATACAACATTGGCAAGTTGCCTTGCTGAAATCTGTCAAAGCAAGGCAGAATTTGCATTTTGGCTCGATTTGCCAAAATCAGCCAATTTCAATTGCTCCAATCCACTTGGACACCTCAGAGGATTGAATCCAAAGGGGACAATCACTGAGCCAAGCCTCCAAGGTCCAAGGAACAAGGAATAGCATGTTGAACCTAGAGTTGCCAAAGTAGGGACAAGACTTCAAATTTGGAATGAGGCATTCAATGGAACCATCAAGGTGGCATGGACTGAGCCATTCTCATCTGAAATCAGTCAAGACTTATCCAAGACCAAGGGGACCAAAGCTCTGTGCCCTAACCTCTAGTCAATGGCTAGAGGAGACTTTCATTTCCATTGGCCAACATTGAGGAAACCTACTTACCAGCTGCCATGCACTATTCCTTGCAAAACAAACTTGCTCTACTATAAATAGAGCTCAATTGTGGTCAGTTTAAGTACACCAAAGCCATCTAACAGATGCTTTCCTCAAAATCTCTTTCTCTTGGCAAAAATGCCTTTCTTAGCAAGGTAGCTATCGGGTTTTGAGTTTGAGAGCAATTCTGCACAAACCAATCACTCACACACCTCACATACATCACATATGAGCTGATCAAACACTCACATAACTTCTGAAACATCAAAATCTCAAAATCACTTGCCATCCACACAAGTTTGAAGTGAAGTTGCAGCTGAGGTGCCATAAACTGATCCAGTCCATTTCAATTCAATCCAAGTGTTCAAACACACTCCATATGGTGTAGGGAAGCTGTCCAGATCATCACAACTTGCCTGTAACACCTCCAACTCAAAATCGCATCTGCTCTTGCTGTCACGACTTGGAGGTAAGCACATACTTGGTCATCTCTCAATCTATGCATATTTCCTCGCACAATAATTTGGCCATATGTTCATAATCATGCATGGAATGTTTTCCCTCAATTAATTGCATTGTTTGAATCGTGTATCAAAAATCCTAGCCTTCATGCAGAAATTAGGGTTCTTGAGGTTTCTTCGTGATTTCTTGTTGTATGTTTAATTTAAATGAAATTAAAGTACATAGACATGATCGTGAGGTTGAGACGAGCATAATGATATGTGGATTGCATGTTATAATTACGTATTCATGGAGATTGGATAGAAAACGCAAATCTGAGAAACCAAGAACACGCGCGTGTTCTTCAGCTTGTTCTTGGCGCCATTTTCATATATTCAAATATTTGAATTTTGTGATTTTGTTTAATTGATTCAAAAATTAATTTCTCTCTGAGTTTTAATGATTTTGAGTTGATTCTTTTTTTTAATAATTCACAAAAATGTTAAAATATTTTATTTTCCCAAAAAATCCCAAAAATATTATTTATTTCATATAATTGATATTTTTGTAAAGAATTAATATTTTGATTGTTTTTGGCATTTTAAATATTTTTTCTACATTGATTTTGCAACTTTTAATGCTTTCTAATTATTTTGTAGGTCAATACTTAATTTTTGAAGCATTAATCCAAGATCACAATTTGTTTTCCATGTGTTAAACAATTTTTGATCATTTTAATTGAATTTTTATTCAATTAAATACATTTTTGAAAACAAATTAGGGTTTTGGATTAATTCAACCCTACAAAAATCATTTTCAAAACACTTTGGGCCTCTATTAGAGTGTAAGACCCAATCCTTTTTTTTGACCAAATCATTTTTGGACCTCACTTATAGTATAAGTCCCGATACCGTCAAAAAACAAACGGCGCGATCGTCGCCTTTTCAAAAATCATTTGGGCCTCTCCTTGAGCTATAAGACCCATTCAAAACTTTTTGGGCCTCTTGAGAGAGTGTAAGACCCATCCCCCCTTGTACAAAAACTTTTTGGGCCTCACTCATTGTATAAGTCCCTCTGTACAAGTAAACGGCGCGATCGTCGCCCGTTTAAAACGAAAAATCATTTGGGCCTACCCTCGTGTTATAAGCCCCACTCTTTTTCTTTAAACCTTTTTGGGCCTCTTGAGAGAGTGTAAGACCCATCCCTTTATACAGAAAACCTTTTTGGGCCCCAGTCACTTGTATAAGTCCCGCTGTACAAAGTCAAACAGTGCGTTCACTGATAAAACCCTGGGCCTCTCCTTGAGCTGTAAGCCCCAGATCTTTCTTTTTCAAAGCACTTTCTCCTTTGATTTTGAATATACTGTTGTTTTCAATCTTTCTTTGTTGAGCAACTAACCAAACAGCATGGAAGCACTACAACCGAGTAAGTGGTTATCGCTTTCATTTACTGCTTTCATATTATAAACTGTATTGTGGGGCTGCTCACTGTAAGTCTCCTTTCATAAACTCATATCTACTGTGTAATAATAGTATAGATATTTCGAGTTTCCCCGGCAACTACGTCTAGAACTAGGTGACGCCGTTTCACTTATTCGTAGAAATAGACGCCTAGATCCCCAATAGGAGTACCAGATACAGTCTTCTCTTCGGCTGTCCTCCTTAGGAATCGTCAAGAAGCTCTACTCCCCAAGATGAATGTATTCTCTGTGAATGGCATCTTTGAGTTTCTTCCCAATTCTCGAACTTTCCTGACTTGATCTATTCCTTGTGGATAGCTTGCCTTGAATGTCTCGGGGTTTGGGTACCCACTACGGTCATAATCTTGGACCTTAACTAAGGAACCCTCTTTAAAAGCTAAAAGTCGCTGGATAGTAAACCTCGCACGTTTACCAGTGGTTTTCATCTTTAAAAGAGTTATCTCTCCAAATGGAAAGGAGATGATAGACCCACGGGCTTCTTAAAAGCATCGGCCTCCTCTTGGGCATTATTCAAGGACCCTACGGCTGCTTAGAAGTATTCACAGCCTCCTCTTAGGCTTCGTATAATGATCTTTTCCTCCGGGAATGATAGCCTCCTCTTGGGCTTCGTACAAGGACCCGTCGGCTTCTTAAAAGTTTCCAGCCTCCTCTTGGGCCTCGTACAAATTGTCCCGACGACCTCCTAGAGGTATAGGAACAGAACCTAGTCATCCTCATAGAACAGTCCTTTCATAGAGTCTACTACTGTTTCTCGAAGCATAGTACAAAAGATAAAACTTTAGACTTGAACAGTCTAACTTCCTTGAGTCTCAAAGACATTCTCAAGCACCCTTCGTTAAATAGGAAGAAAACCCGCAGACTCGGACAGTCTCAATACCCTTTGGATTTCCCGTTTCCTCAAAGAGAAGGAAACATCCCTGATCCTCAGATCAAATCCCTGAGTACAGTGTTGCTCATATAAGAACTGATTTTCTCTTTTAAATCAGTATATTGGATCTGTCACTCAACTGAAACAGTTACAATAGCCTCCATCTCGGGCTTCGTACGAGATACCAAAATTCTCCCCAGTGGAGTCAAAATAACCTTTTCGCCTCTCTCTCGGGCTTTGTACGAGATACAAAAACACTCTATTACTGAGTATAAAAGATTCTCCAACTGAGTCAACTCTTTGCTAGCCTCCTCTTAGGCTTTGTATAACGATATGCCCCACTGGGTCAAAAACTTTTAGCCTCTCTCTCGGGCTTTGTACGAGACACAAAATAGCCTCCTCTTAGGCTTTGTATAACGATATGCCCCACTGGGTCAAAAACTTTTAGCCTCTCTCTCGGGCTTTGTACGAGACACAAAATAGCCTCCTCTTAGGCTTTGTATAATGATTTTCCTAGCGGAAATTAGCCTCCTTTTAGGCTTTGTATAAGAAAACCACTGGTTGATCCAATCGACCTTTTAGCATCAAAGCTGTGCCTCGTTCGCAGTACACAAACAACTATTTTCCCCTTTATCTAATCGCTGTAAGCGGCAAGCCTCTGGATCATCTATATCCATGCCACTGTCCCTCTTTTAGCATGAGAAATTCCTAAGGAAAGATGGCATTGCTCTACACTGAGTTAAAGTCTTCTCCTTCAGGTTAAAACCCTTTCTTCGGAAATTATGGCATTGCTCGGATCCGCGTATCCCAGTTAAAGTAATTCTCCTTCTCCCCCCTTTAGAGATGACAAAATTCTCTCTAAAGTCGAGGTCTTTCAGCTTCACGTCTTGGGCTTTAAACAAGACACAAATAGACCTTTCAGCTTCACATCTTGGGCTTTGAACAAGATACAAACCACCTTTTGCTTCACGTCTTAGGCTTTGAACAAGACACCAAAAACCAATTTCCTCCCATAGAATAGGAGGAACTACGAACGCTCTGATTTCCCTGTTTCGGTAAACGGGAATACGTAGGCATAAGATCGAAAGAAAAGATCTTAGCGAGCGCAATCAACAAAAAACCCAAATCCCATATCTCCATCAATTAAAAGCAGTAATTCAAAAGCATCAGTCCTAACATCCTAATCCTTGTTCCCCGCCAGAAACCTTCAGCCTAGATAAAAAGAAAGAAAACCGTATTGGCGAAATACGAATAACCAGTACAAAGGCCCCCCCATATTGATAGCATCCGTAACCTAACAGACCGATGTTTAAACTCAGTATGCAAGCAGGGTTAATTGGAGACATCATTTCCCTTCCTTATTCAGCTCACAATAGGATAAAAAATGAATCGACCTGTAGTCAAAGCTCAAACCGCAGAGAGCGACCAGCGCTTAAGAACCGCGTCCAAAATCGCTCGCTACAGAAAAGTGGCACCCACCGTGGGGCCATTCAAAGTTAGATCTCGGCACGGTCGTCCCCATTTTTCACAGAAAAGTGGCGCCCACCCTGGGGCCCTTGTTTTTCTTTCTTTCTGTTTTCCTTGTAAAATGGCAACTCTGCTGGGGAGTCTTTGCCAAGATCTTTTCTGCCTTAGGGCATCATCCCGTTTTTCTATGGAAAATGGGAACTCTACCGAAGAGAAAGATTGACCTATGTTGGTCCATCTCTTAGGCAGAGAACCACAGATTGGGGCTTCCGCCGGGGAACCCATTTCTGTCAGGAACTTAAGAATCGTAGCTTTATAAGTCTAGGATGATTAGGACAAATATATATACTGCGTTTCCTAATTGCTATACGTGTTTATTTTTCTGCTACTGGGAATGCGTGTGATGCCGCATGTGGTGAGAATGAGTATACACTTAAGAAAAGCCAACCTTTTTCGTAGTGCGGAAGCTATCGGAAATAGCTGTTACGCGATACTACCCTCATTTGAGGCTGGTGATCTATTCTCGGTGAATGGCACTTACTCTAAGATTGCACACAACTCACTGGCGATCCGCTTGTTGTTTTGCTTTCCTGGGAGGAGCTGATGATAATGAGTACAGGTACAAAAATCACCCTAGTATAAACCTTTGGGGATGGGTAGAGCCTTGACTTCATGACAACGACCCTCTGACCCCATGTTTTTTCTATGTTTTTGTGTGCTGCATTCATGCATTCATTTAATAAAACATTAAAACATTCAAAAAACTTCTCTTCTAGTCTCTCTGTTTTTCAAATTAAACTAAGATTGTGATTGCAAATATCAGAGAAAAAGATTGCATTAATGGATTTCGGTAGAAGAAGAACTCACCAGTATACCTTCAAGGTTCCAAAACTAGGAGATTTGAGAAAGTTAGCGAGGATGATCGTTAACCCAGAGGCTTTCAGAGCCAAGCACGGTGGTTTGCTACCACTGTTAAGAGTCCATGTGATTAAGGGGATCATGGACGCGCTCATTCAATTCTACGATCCGGTTTATCATTGTTTCACATTCCCGGATTACCAGCTATCACCAACGCTGGAGGAGTATTCTCATCTGACTGATTTACATATCACTGATCGAGCTCCATTTTCTGGACTAGAAGAAATTCCAAAGAATCAGACTATTGCAAGAGCAATTCATTTGGACGAGTCTGAGGTCAAGACTCACATGATTACTAAGGGTGGCATCCAAGGTTTGCCAGCCCAATTCTTGACCAAGAAAGCTCTGTACTTCGCTAGTATAGGGAACGGGACTGCTTTTGAAAGCATCTTTGTCTTGCTCACCTACGGATTATTTTTGTTTCCCAACATCAATAACTTCGTCGATATCAACGCTATTAAGGTTTTTCTCATTGGAAACCCTGTGCCGACTTTGCTCGCAGATGCGTATCATTCTGTACACTTAGGAAATTTGTACAGCGGAGGGGAGATCACATGCTGTGTACCTTTGCTCTACAAATGGTTTATCTCTCACTTGCCCAAGTCTGCTGCTTTTTGGGATTGCAAGAGTGTCTTACGTTGGTCGCAGAAGATCATGTCTCTTACCAACTCTGATATAGATTGGTGTAATAGGATTTATGAGGGAATCAGAATCATTGGCTGTTGTGGAAACTTCCCCAGCGTACCCCTCATAGGAACTAAAGGAGGAATCAACTATCATCCGATATTAGTTCTTCGTCAATTTGGATACCCGATGAGACACATCCCACTGGGTGTTCATCTGGAAGGTCTTTTCTTCAAAGAAGGAGAAAGTGACAGAGCACTAAAGATGGAAATAGTGCAAGCTTGGAAACATGTTCATAAGAAAGGACGGGAGTCTCTGGGAAAATCGGATTGTGTCTCGGTGGAGCCTTATCTCCATTGGGTACAAACCAGAGCTCTCAAGCTAAAGATGCCTTATCCTCGTTACGGAATTCTTCCGCCGAGGGAAATTGTCATGTACTTCATGACAGAAACTGAAAGGCTTCAGGTTACTCTCAACAAAGTTCAAAAGGAAATAAGATCTTGGAAGAACAAGTACCGCACCCTCGACGTAGAGTGTATCCAAATACAGCAATTACTAAAAGAGAAAGATGCTCTGATTGAAATTTTGGAGCAGCATGCTGTAGAGAATCAAGATGACCAAAGGAATTTGCTCGCTCCTTTCACCTGGCAAAGGAATGACAACCCGACAACGGCCCAAGCGCCCCGGTCAAAGAAGAGGACTCTGGACCCATTAGTTTAGGTTTCTGTTTCTGCACTTTGTAATCTACTGTATTTCCATTTCTGTAATCCTTTGAATTTTAATAAAAAGGGGTTTCCCCACAGTTTGATATTTGCAATATAATTGTCGAAGTTTATTTTTAATTAAACCTAAAAACAATTAATATAATCATTGCATTCATCATTCTCACATCGCGTATTCTTCTTCCCTACGAATCTCACGTTTGTGTCTCGATTCTAGAGTCAAACTGTCTCATCCGTATAATACTCGGGCCAATCGTCAGAAAAAGATGGATGATCTTGAGGAAGAAAACAGAGAGTTGAAAGAAGAGATCGACGCTCTGAGAGAGGATATGAGAAAGCTTTGTAACGACATGCAAGCCATGGCAGAAGCTCAGCTACAAAGAACCGTGATCTCAGAGATTACCTCAACGCCCATCATAGAAAAGTATGATCCTAGGTATCAGATGCCGAAAGATCGTCCTTGGGGCATGCCTGTTAACTATATCCCGGAAGGATATGTTCCGCCGATCACTGAAGATCAGGGAATCGCAACAGAAGCCACTGGGCCTGAAGGTTACAAACTTCGGGAAAGCGAAGATGCCAGGGGCATACTGAAGACTCCTGAAGGTTACAAACTTCGGGAGGCGTCAAGACTTACTGTCGTAGTCACGGTACCACCCCCTGTGGTGCACACTGTCCCGGAAGGACAGATTCCACCAACACCTTCTGGTAAGAAGGAAACTATGTTTGACAGAATGGAGGAATTCCAAGAACAGTTCTTGGAAATGCAGAAAGAGCTGCAAGCCATTCGCGGTTAGGATTTATTTGGAAAGGACGCCGCAGACCTCTGCTTGGTCCCAAATGTGAAAGTCCCGCACAAGTTCCAAGTGCCCGACTTTGAAAAATACAAGGGTAACTCTTGCCCTCAGAGCCATCTGGTGATGTACGCTCGGCGGATGTCAACCCAGACGGAGAATCAGGACCTACTGATTCACTACTTTCAGGATAGTTTAACCGGTGCCGCGCTCAAATGGTACATGGGTTTAAACCGTACTACGATCAGTACATTCAGAGATCTTGGTACTGCCTTCGTCCAACAATACAAGTACAATTTGGACATGGCACCCGACAGAGATTAACTCAGATCAATGTCGCAAAAGGACAAAGAAACCTTTAAGGAGTATGCTCAAAGGTGGCGTGAAATTGCCGCTCAAATTTGTCCACCTCTTGAGGAAAAAGAGATGACAAAGATCTTCTTAAAGACCTTAAGCTCATTTTACTATGACCGAATGGTCGCCAGTGCGCCCAGTGATTTCACCGAAATGGTCGGCATGGGCGTACGTCTTGAGGAAACCGTCCGAGAAGGACGTTTGGTAAAAGACACTGGATCAACGAGCGGTACTAAAAAATACGGTAGTGCTCTCCCTAAGAAAAAAGAGCAAGATATTGGGAATATCTCTCTCGAAAAGCAAAGACGACGTTATCAGCCAGTAGCAGCTGTTACTCCTGCTATCGGCCCCGCGCCTGTTCCTACAAATCAACCTCAGGTTGCGCAGAGCCAACCTGACCAACAAAGGACACAATAGCCTCTTCAGTAGGCTCGTCCTCCATATAACAACAACCGTACAACACGGCCACCAGGATTTGATCCTATACCTGTAACGTATGCAGAACTGTTTCCGTTACTGCTGGCTAAGGGGCACATTCAGACTAAGTCTCCCCTTTCAGTTCTGGAAAATCTGCCTTTTTGGTTTAAAGCGGATCAAACATGCCCTTATCATCAAGGAGGTTCAGGGCATAACATTGAGACTTGTCTCAATTTCAAATCCGACGTGCAAAAGCTTGTTAGGAGCGGGCTCTTATCTTTCAAAGATACGAATCCTAATGTTCTTACGAACCCGCTGCCTCAACACGAGAAAGCTGCAGTCAATCTGATTGAGAAAGAGACTAGCAATGTCTATCAAATTCACGATGTACTCTTATTGGGGACCAATCTGGTCAAGATGCATTGTAGACAGAGTGGATATGGCCATGTGCCACCTCATAATTATCACCAGTGTGATATCTGCTCTAAAGATAACCAAGGATGTTCTGTAGTGCAAGCAGCTCTATAGGAACAAATGGATCTTGGATGGATCCAGGAGCACCGAGTTCGTGGAGTTAACATGGTCTCTACAAATTCCGACGTCATTCAAAACCACGACATCCGTGCGATGAATGTTAACTTGGTGGCGATGCACTCAAGGCAAAGCTAGTATCATAATCTGCCGCGGCACGATTACAGTTCCTGTCTGATTTGCTCGGTAAACAAACAGGGATGCTCTTTCATACAAGAGGCCCTCCAGCGTCAGATGGATCTTGGATGGATCCAAGACTACCATGATAGGAACTCCTATCAAATCAACATGGTTCAGATCTTCGATATCCGCGTAATGAATACCAACCTGGTAGAGTTACATGCTGAGCAGGTCCGACTTGGATTCTTAATATCACATGATTATCAAAACTGTAAAGCAGGTTGCGAAAACGATCGAGGTTTTACCCTTGTCCAGGAGGCACTTCAGCACTTGTTAAATCACTGGTGGATGCCAATCTATATGGACGAAGATACTCAGCAGATTAGTATCAATAACAGGAATCCTAATCGTCGTCAAAGTCAGGATGTCCGATCAATGGAAGGTAACCTAGTAAGGTTACATTATATTCAAAGTGGGCGTGGCCAGGTGTCACCACACAACTATGACAGTTGTAGCGTCTGTTCGGAAAGTAACCAAGGGTGTTACCTTGTGAGAGCAGCTCTTCAGGGTCAGGTCGATCATGGAGAAATTCGTCCATACCCAGGTTCAGGACCCATCATTTGGTCGCCGAACTACCTTGCCGATCAAGTTGAGGATGTTGTCACGATCTCTGGTCATCACCAGATCAGGGATGTTTTTGCCATCATTCCTCTATTTGACGAATCTAGAGTTCCCAACCGGGAACGGATCGAGGTTACTTATGACGGTTAGAAAAATCAGAAGGTTCCCATAGTCATCTATCTACCGGGACCATTACCGTATGAATCAGCTAAGGCGATCCCTTACAAATACGGTGCAACAACAATCGAGAATGGAAAGGAAATTCCATTACCCTCCGTCGTGAATATTGCAGACATCAGTCGTGTAACACAGAGCGGTCGAGTCTTCAACCGAGGGGTTGGAGAATCCAACAAAGAAAAGTAACTTCAGGAGGAAATTCCTGATCCACCAGTCAGTCAATCTGGTAATCCCGACTTGTCAAAAGACAAAGATGAGATGCTAAAGCTCATCCAAAGGAGTAAATATAACATTGTTGATCAGCTGTTACAAACTCCTTCAAAGATCTCAGTATTATCACTGTTACTCAGTTCAGAAGCACACAGAGAGGCTCTACAGAAAGTCTTGGAGCAAGCCTTTGTGGAACAGGATGTAACAATCAGACAATTCGATAGCATTGTCTCTAACATCACTTCCTGCAATAATTTGGGATTTGGTGATGAGGAATTACCTGAAGAGGGTCGTCGTCATAACATGGCACTCAACATTACAATTAACTGCCAGGGCGATGCTTTAGCCAACGTACTGGTAGACACAGGGTCAGCCCTGAATGTTATGCCGAAGTCCACTTTGACGCAATTATCATTCAAGGGCCCTCCGATGAGAACCAGCGAGGTCGTCGTCAAAGCATTCGACGGATCTAGAAAAATAGTTATCGACGAAGTTGATCTTCCCATAACTATTGGTCCTCACACTTTCCAAATCACTTTCCAGGCCATGGACATCCGGGCAACATACAGTTGTTTATTAGGAAGACCTTGGATACATCAGGCTGGAGCGGTTACTTCAACCCTCCACCAAAAGCTAAAGTTCGTCAAGAACGATCAACTTGTCACGGTTTGTGGGGAACAAGCCTTGCTTGTGAGTAACCTATCATCATCTACTTGTGTGGAACCCGAGGAGGTTATTGGAACTCAGTTCCAAGCACTATCGGTGAGCAAGAGCGATCAATCCGAAGAAGGAACTTCAATTTCTTCATACAAAGATGCTATCAAAGCGGTCGAGAGTACCGATACAAAAGGATGGGGACGGCTTGTCATTCCTATTGACAATAAAACAAAGAAGGGTCTTGGTTTTTCTGTAACCTATACCCAGACAACCGCCAACGATGAAAGTCTTCATCCCCTTCAAAACTTCTTCCACAGTGGAGGTTTTCTTCACCCAGTGTCTCAAATAGTTCATGCTATCAATGAGGAAGATCCCTCTGACACAGATGAAGAATAGAAGTCCTACCTTAACAAGGACGGCTATATGTCTCAGGAAGAGGTTCCTATGCCTTTTTGCTTTCCTACAGAAAGTCCGAGATTTATACCAAGATCAGGTGTCGAAATGATCTATGGAGATTGTGATCCGGAAGGATGCCGTGCTCCGCCAAATTCATTAGAGGAAGACACTCTGATGAAAGACAACTTTGACCGCAATTACTATGGCCCGATGGATGGCTTGCCAATGTGGCAGCCTTACCCAGGAAACTTGGGGCAAGAAAGTCAGCCGGGTAATGAAACTCAGCTGAGCATCATTAAACAGAATACCTGTGTCCCCACCATGTCATGGGATCAACACTCAGGTCATTCGGAAACTACTCAACATGAAGATGAATTCGCAACGTTCGCAGGACTTGAATTCATCAACTATGATTTTCCTAAGGTCAACATCATCGAGAGGGATGACTTCTCCAGTTCCAAAGAAGTTTGGGACACTCTGGGACAACCAAGTGGAAAGTACGACTTCATGGTCAAGTACACCGCTCCCGAAAGCTCTCGTATCAGGCTCGAAGATATCCAGTTAACTGGATGGGGAGATACAGCTGAGAGCACCAATGCTATGCAAAGTGCAACAGAGGAATCCTCCTACGGCAACTCTGCTTGGGAGACAGATTCCAATGATCCTACTCCACCAGAAATCAGCGTTATTTCTGAAGACAAATCAAGGAAGGTGCCAGACTTTGTGATTCACCGAGGAGTTCGCCGCCAATGGGTTGCTGTCGAGGTTCCGAAGGTCGTTCGTCGGTCAAAGTAATTGCCATCTTTAACCTTTCACCCTGCCCAGGTGAAACGGGTATTTTGATAGGGCTCGCTTTCTGTAAAATTCCCTCTTTGCTTTGCCCAAAGCGACAGAGTTTTGTTTTATAGGGCTGTAGTTTCAAGATTCGACTTGTTCATTAATAAAATAACGTCGTTCTGTAATTTCCGCATTAATTGCTGTTTTCTCTTTTTGCTTTTTCGGAAAATGGTAATCCTAAAAAACATTCAATAATAAAAACAAGCAGTAAAATCAAAACACTGCACACACTTGCATTTTCTCTATCTCTTCTAAACACGAATCATCACGTCATGCAGATTGCTTGTTTTATACCCCGTTGAAACATACGATCCGATGCCTTCTTCCAACTTTGAGTTCCCGGTATTCGAGGCTGAAGAAGAAAATGACAACGAAATTCCAGAAGAGATCTCCCGACTACTCAGACAAGAGGAAAGGTCCCTCGAACCTCACAAAGAGCCGTTGGAAACGGTAAACTTGGGTTCAGAAAAAGAGAGAAAAGAAATCAGGATCGGAGCACTGCTCAGTCCAACTGCCAGAGAGGGTTTGATAAAGCTTCTCAAAGAATTCCCCGATGTGTTCGCTTGGTCCTATCAGGATATGCCAGGGTTGGATACCAGCATCGTGGAACATCACTTACCGTTGAGATCGGAATGTCTGCCAGTAAAGCAAAGGTTGAGACGCACTCACCCGGACATGGCCATCAAAATCAAAGAGGAGGTACAGAAACAGATCGACGCGGGTTTCCTCGCTACATCTGAATATCCTCAATGGTTAGCCAACATCGTACCTGTTCCCAAAAAGGACGGAAAGGTCAGAATGTGTGTCGACTACAGAGATCTGAACAAGGCTAGTCCAAAGGACGACTTTCCTTTACCACACATTGACATGCTGGTTGACAGCACAGCAAAGTTCAAAGTATTCTCCTTCATGGATGGATTCTCAGGCTATAACCAGATCAAAATGGCGCCGAAAGACATGGAGAAAACTTCGTTCATTACCTCATGGGGTACCTTTTGTTACAAGGTAATGTCGTTCGGTTTGAAGAATTCTGGGGCAACCTATCAAAGGGCCATGACTACTCTGTTTCATGACATGATACACAAAGAAATCGAGGTATATGTCGATGATTTGATTGCAAAATCAAGAACAGAGGATGAGCACGTTGAACATCTGTCAAAATTGTTCGAACGTCTAAGAAAATTCAAGCTCCGCTTGAATCCCAACAAATGCACCTTCGGTGTCCGTTCAGGGAAACTACTAGGGTTCATCGTCAGCCAGAAAGGAATTGAAGTTGATCCTGACAAGGTCAAGGCCATTCAAGAAATGCCTTCTCCGAAAACTGAAAAACAAGTCAGAGGATTCCTAGGACGTTTGAATTACATCTCCAGATTCATATTCCTTATGACCGCGACGTGTGCGCCGATTTTCAAATTACTCAAAAAGAACCAGGATTGCGTTTGGTCAGAAGATTGCCAAACCGCCTTCGACAGTATCAAGGAATATCTATTGAATCCCCCGATCCTATCACCTCCAGTGGAAGGAAGACCACTGATAATTTACCTCACAGTCCTAGAGGACTCAATGGGATGTGTACTTGGCCAACAAGACGAAACTAAAAGGAAAGAGTCTGCCGTCTACTATCTAAGCAAGAAATTCACCGACTGCGAAACTCGGTACACAATGCTTGAGAAAACTTGTTGCGCTTTGGCTTGGGCAGCCAAACGTCTTCGCCAGTACATGATTCGTCATACTACCTGGTTGGTCTCCGAAATGGATCTAATCAAGTACGTTTTCGAAAAACCTGCTCTCACGGGAAGGATTGCCCGTTGGCAGATGTTACTATCAGAATATGACATAGAGTACCATGCTCAGAAAGCCGTTAAAGGAAGTATTTTAGCCGATCATTTGGCTCATCAACCGATTGACGATCAAGAGTCAATCGGGTTTGACTTCCTAGACGAAGATGTCATGTATCTAAAGATGAAAGATTGCGATGAACCGCTACCCAGTGAAGGGCCAGAACCAGGTTCCCAGTGGGGACTCATCTTTGACGGAGCAGTTAATCATTATGGAAACGGAATTGGGGCAATCATTGTTACCCCTCAGGGTTCCCACATTCCTTTCACTGCCAGACTTACGTTCAAATGTACGAACAACGAGGCCGAATACGAAGCATGTATCATGGGTCTCGAGGAAGCAATTGATTTAAGGATCAAAAACTTGGACATATACGGCGATTCAGCCCTGGTTATCAATCAAATAAAAGGAGATTGGAACACATACCAATCAGGATTGATTCCTTACAAAGACTATGCAAGAAGGTTGTTACCCTTCTTCAACAGAGTCGACTTTCATCACATCCCTCGTGATGAGAATCACATGGCTGATGCATTAGCCACTCTCTCTTCCATGATTAGTGTAGGTCGATGGAATGACATACCTAAGATCGACATCATGCGCCTTGAACGGCCCGCTTACATCTTTACGATTGAAGCAGTCATAGACGACGGACCTTGGTCTCACGATATCAAATGCTTCCTTCAGAAACAAGAGTACCCGTTTGGGGCACTCAAAAAATACAGGAAAACCTTCAGAAGATTGGCTGGAAACTTCTTCCTGAGCGGTGACACTCTTTATAAGAGAAATTTTGACATGGTCTTAATCCGATGCGTCGACAGACCAGAAGCAGACATGCTCATGAAAGAAATTCATGAAGGATCCTTTGGCACTCATGCCAACGGACACACAATGGCGAGAAAAATTCTCAGGGTCGGGTACTATTGGTTGACCATGGAATTCGACTGCTACAAGTACATGAGGAGGTGTCACAAGTGTCAGATATACTCCGACAAAATTCATGTACCACCATCACATCTCAAAGTTCTTTCTTCCCCGTGGCCTTTTTCCATATGGGGAATCGACATGATTGGTATGATTGAGCCCAAGGCTTCAAACGGACATCGGTTCATCCTGGTAGCCATTGATTATTTCACCAAGTGGGTCGAAGCAGCGTCATTCGCCAATGTAACCCGACAAGTGGTGGTCCGATTTATCAAAAACAATATCATCTGCCGTTATGGTGTTCCAAGCGAGATCATTACTGATAATGGATCTAACTTGAACAATAAGATGATGAAAGAGTTATGCGCAGAGTTCAAGATCGAACACCATAACTCATCTCCCTACCGACCCAAGATGAACGGAGCGGTAGAAGCGGCTAACAAGAACATCAAGAAGATCGTCCAAAAAATGGTTGTAACCTATAAAGATTGGCACGAGATGCTACCCTTTGCTCTTCATGGTTATCACACATCTGTCCGCACTTCAACAGGGGCTACCCCTTTCTCTCTAGTATATGGCATGGAAGCAGTGCTCCCCATAGAAGTAGAGATCCCGTCAATCAGGGTATTGATGGAAGCTAAGATCACCGAAGCTGAATGGTGTCAAAGTCGACACGATGAACTGAACCTGATCGAAGAGAAGCGGATCACGACACTATGCCACGGTCAGTTGTATCAACAGAGAATGAAGAGGGCGTTCGACAAAAAGGTCCGACCTCGTGTCTTCAGGAAAGGAGACCTTGTGCTCAAGAAGATACAATCATTTCTCACTGATTCTCGGGGCAAATGGACCCCAAATTATGATGGCCCCTATGTGGTCACGAAAGCTTTCTCAGGCGGTGCCTTGAGACTTGCAACCATGGACGGAGAGGAATTTGCCTACCCCACGAATGTTGATGTAGTCAAGAAATACTTCGCCTAAACTAAAAAAAAAAAACGTCTCGGTGGATTGAAAACCCGAAAGGGCGGTCCAGGCAAAAGTTAGAGACATGAATAAAAAAGAATCATCCCGATGGATTGGAAATATCATAGTACAATCCAGGCAAAAATTAGGAATAATGGCAAGTAACTATGTTCAACAGAGGCAAGTCCCTCAGCAGCAGTTACAACATCATCTATCGGAGGAAATCTCCAGTCAAAGGTCATCTTCGACGGAAGCTCAGGATGTCCCGAACTCAAAGTTGGTAGAAGGATAGTGGTCGTTATGTTTCAACGTAGCCCTTTTCCCTGTAAATTACCATTTTCTAACTTTGTATATACTCTTTAGAATCACGCGTTTGGCTGATCTCCATCTTATCAATAAAATTTGAGCCCTTGTACTTTTGTTTGTAATTCTTTACTTGTTTTAGCTTTACAGAACGACGTTGTTTAAACTTAATCAGCGATTCTTGAAATAAAACAAAAATGAATTTACTTGTTAAACTTTTTCTGCTTTTAAAATAAAGATGGCAATTTCTTTTGACTGTTGAACATCAGAAGAACATCGATTGCTTCTCCCGAAGTAAGCGAACTTCAAAGTGCAGAATCAAAGTACTCCTTCTAAGCCAGTTCGCCTGAATGAAGGGATCAACTGTGTCAGAGACCTTGTTTCGTCTGACATCCTCGGCCGAGTTCTCATCTCCTAAGCCCGATCAACATAGCTCCCAACGGGACTATCTCTCCTAAGCAAGGTGGAATTGCTATCTTGAACCAGCGATATCTCTATACGCCCCGCGATGGCCGAGTATCTAATTGTGTTCATCCATTAGTCTGTATGTCGCGTCTGTTTTGTCAGCATATACATACATACTTCATGCATTTTTTATTTGCATTCACATTTCATATTGCATCACTATCACTTGAGTCGGTCTTGTCCCCTAGTGATAAACAGTTTTCTCAATCGAGTTTGTCAGTTCTTTCCTCGTCAGGAAGTGTTGCGTCTGCACAATCTCGCCACTAGTGTATCTTTAGATCAGAGTCGGCACTTGGCCACTTTGATAACTTGAACCTCTGAAAGATCAGAGAACCTTCAACAGATGTCACTCTTCGCCATTGAAGATGATATCCTCGCTTTCCCGGATTAAGGAAAATCCACAGAGAAAGCCTCGTGATCAAAGATTCGGCAGTACATCAGTATTTCTCCGAAAAGTCGTTGATGAAAAGGTCATCGACACCTCAAAATTGGACCCATCATATGGCATTTCTCCGGGAAGATCCCGAGAAAAGTATGATGAAAGATCCCAAACGAAAACAGTCTCTCAAGAGACTCGCTTTCCCCAGTAGAAACAAATGGCGTCTCCAACAGAGAAGTTTGTACAACTCTACAACTCAGACGACTGGGTTCCCCAGCAAGTCTGACATCAAAAAAATTTCCACTCAAATGGCATCTCCCCAGGAAAATTCGGCGAGAAGTTTGATGGAAAGCCGCTACGAATAGCGTCCCTTGTCAGTAAAGTTTATTGACAAAAGAAACCGAGACCAGTTCCTTGGTAAGAAACCAGGATCGAGGGGAAGTTCAAATTAGAAACTAAGACCAGTTCCTTGGTAAGAAACCAGGATCGAGGGGAAGTTTGTTTCCACAACTGAGACCAGTTCCTTGGTAGGAAACCAAGAACGAGGGGAAGTTCATTTCAGAGACTAAGACCAGTTCCTTGGTAGGAAACCAGGATCGAGGGGAAGTTTACCTTTTCTAAGCATCATTGCTTAGCTAAAGAAGATGAATGCGTAAGCTACCATTCATAACCACCATCAAAATTTCGGATATTCTGATATTTAATCCTCTTGCACCCCGAATGCCCGAATCCCTTCGTCATTCATACCTTCGGGTCCAAGAAGATTAAATAGGGGCATCTGTAATACCCCAAATTTTGACCACTTAGATTTCCCATCATTGTGAAAATCATCATCACAATATGGATGAACCATCATGCTTCATCAGTCTCCCCAAAGATGGGTGAGCATCCAATACAATCAAAATTAGGGTTTCAAGCCCTCTCTGAGTGCTTAGACAAAGGATCAATCAAGAAATGACATGATCTTCAACTTGTCTAATCTCTCAAACATCCACAATGGATCAAAAAGGACTCCCACTTCAAGGATTAAGCACAAGGCTGCTCCCTTCTAGGTGGATCAAGTCTCAAGATCGACAGTGTCACCAAATTAGGGTTTTGGTCGACCAGGGCCTCCAGATGGAAATTTTCATCTGGGCACAAGGCAATGATCCAAAACATGACCTAATATACTTCATGGAACCTCATGAACCCATGCATCAAGTCAATTTTGCCTCAGGGGATGCATTCATCAAAAATCAGGAATTAGGGTTTCTTGACCTAATTCACCCCTAAGTTGACTTTTGGGACAAACCATGAGCCAAGACCTCAAGATATGATTTGAGGGTCTCTAATATACCATATTGATCCATTTGGAACAATGGATTAATCCAAGAAGCTTGAGCAACAAGTCTCATTTTCATCTGCACCACAATTAGGGTTTTAAGGGAAAAGTCAACTGTAACTTTGACTTTTGACCAAGACATGCTCCCAAACCCTAATACATGATTGAATATACCCTATGACACCCATGGAACATGTCCATCAAGTTTGATTTAGGTCAAGGACATGATTTCCTGAAGAATTGCACAGTTTGGAATTCATCTGATAAAAAGTCAACTGTGCACAAAAGTTAACTTTGACTTTTTGAGATTTTTCACCAAAATGGATTTTTAACCCTAAAATGATGTTAATGTATGATTTGAATCATCATTCATCAAGAAAAATCAAGAAAAGTGAGATAACTTGTAAAAGGGGTAACCATAAAACTTAGAAATTTTTCTAAGTTAAAAATAAAGTGGCAAAGGTACCAACTTTGGAGGACCATAACTCCTAAACCACAAGGCCATTTTTTCTCATCCAAAGATGGATTTGTAGCCCTCATTATCACCTACAAAAACTTCAACTACAAGTCATTCCAATTCATTAAGGATTTTGAGTTATGGAGTGATCAAAGTGGCTGAAAAGTGAAAAAGTCACTTTTTCCAACACTTAGTGAAATTTTCACTAAGTCAGATTTTGCCTCACTTTTTGCCAAATGTAGGGGGATTTTTCACTTGGAATCAAAAGAGATCAAAACCAAACTTGTTCAAACAGTTGTTGTATCATGTAAGAGCTTTCCAAAATGGCCAAGAACATTGCCAAATTCAACCTACATCATGAGATACAACATTGGCAAGTTGCCTTGCTGAAATCTGTCAAAGCAAGACAGAATTTGCATTTTGGCTCGATTTGCCAAAATCAGCCAATTTCAATTGCTCCAATCCACTTGGACACCTCAGAGGATTGAATCCAAAGGGGACAATCACTGAGCCAAGCCTCCAAGGTCCAAGGAACAAGGAATAGCATGTTGAACCTAGAGTTGCCAAAGTAGGGACAAGACTTCAAATTTGGAATGAGGCATTCAATGGAACCATCAAGGTGGCATGGACTGATCCATTCTCATCTGAAATCAGTCAAGACTTATCCAAGACTAAGTGGACCAAAGATCTGTGCCCTAACCTCTAGTCAATGGCTAGAGGAGACTTTCATTTCCATTGGCCAACATTGAGGAAACCTACTTACCAGCTGCCATGCACTATTCCTTGCAAAACAAACTTGCTCTACTATAAATAGAGCTCAATTGTGGTCAGTTTAAGTACACCAAAGCCATCTAACAGATGCTTTCCTCAAAATCTCTTTCTCTTGGCAAAAATGCCTTTCTTAGCAAGGTAGCTATCGGGTTTTGAGTTTGAGAGAAATTCTGCACAAACCAATCACTCACACACCTCACATACATCACATATGAGCTGATCAAACACTCACATAACTTCTGAAACATCAAAATCTCAAAATCACTTGCCATCCACACAAGTTTGAAGTGAAGTTGCAGCTGAGGTGCCATAAACTGATCCAGTCCATTTCAATTCAATCCAAGTGTTCAAACACACTCCATATGGTGTAGGGAAGCTGTCCAGATCATCACAACTTGCCTGTAACACCTCCAACTCAAAATCACATCTGCTATTGCTGTCACGACTTGGAGGTAAGCACATACTTGGTCATCTCTCAATCTATGCATATTTCCTCGCACAATAATTTGGCCATATGTTCATAATCATGCATGGAATGTTTTCCCTCAATTAATTGCATTGTTTGAATCGTGTATCAAAAATCCTAGCCTTCATGCAGAAATTAGGGTTCTTAAGGTTTCTTCGTGATTTCTTGTTGTATGTTTAATTTAAATGAAATTAAAGTACATAGACATAATCGTGAGGTTGAGACGAGCATAATGATATGTGGATTGCATGTTATAATTACGTATTCATGGAGATTGGATAGAAAACGCAAATCTGAGAAACCAAGAACACGCGCGTGTTCTTCAGCTTGTTCTTGGCGCCATTTTCATATATTCAAATATTTGAATTTTGTGATTTTGTTTAATTGATTCAAAAATTAATTTCTCTCTGAGTTTTAATGATTTTGAGTTGATTCTTTTTTTTAATAATTCACAAAAATGTTAAAATATTTTATTTTCCCAAAAAATCCTAAAAATATTATTTATTTCATATAATTGATATTTTTGTAAAGAATTAATATTTTGATTGTTTTTGGCATTTTAAATATTTTTTCTACATTGATTTTGCAACTTTTAATGCTTTCTAATTATTTTGTAGGTCAATACTTAATTTTTGAAGCATTAATCCAAGATCACAATTTGTTTTCCATGTGTTAAACAATTTTTGATCATTTTAATTGAATTTTTATTCAATTAAATACATTTTTGAAAACAAATTAGGGTTTTGGATTAATTCAACCCTCAAAAATCATTTTCAAAACACTTTGGGCCTCTATTAGAGTGTAAGACCCAATCCTTTTTTTTGACCAAATCATTTTTGGGCCTCACTTATTGTATAAGTCCCGATACCGTCAAAAAATAAACGGCGCGATCGTCGCCTTTTCAAAAATCATTTGGGCCTCTCCTTGAGCTATAAGACCCATTCAAAACTTTTTGGGCCTCTTGAGAGAGTGTAAGACCCATCCCCCTTTGTACAAAAACTTTTTGGGCCTCACTCATTGTATAAGTCCCTCTGTACAAGTAAACGGCGCGATCGTCGCCCGTTTAAAACGAAAAATCATTTGGGCCTACCCTCGTGTTATAAGCCCCACTCTTTTTCTTTAAACCTTTTTGGGCCTCTTGAGAGAGTGTAAGACCCATCCCTTTGTACAGAAAACCTTTTTGGGCCCCAGTCACTTGTATAAGTCCCGCTGTACAAAGTCAAACAGTGCGCTCACTGATAAAACCCTGGGCCTCTCCTTGAGCTGTAAGCCCCAGATCTTTCTTTTTCAAAGCACTTTCTCCTTTGATTTTGAATATACTGTTGTTTTCAATCTTTCTTTGTTGAACAACTAACCAAACAGCATGGAAGCACTACAACCGAGTAAGTGGTTATCGCTTTCATTTACTGCTTTCATATTATAAACTGTATTGTGGGGCTGCTCACTGTAAGTCTCCTTTCATAAACTCATATCTACTGTGTAATAATAGTATAGATATTTCGAGTTTCCCCGGCAACTACGTCTAGAACTAGGTGACGCCGTTTCACTTATTCGTAGAAATAGATGCCTAGATCCCCAATAGGAGTACCAGATACAGTCTTCTCTTCGGCTGTCCTCCTTAGGAATCGTCAAGAAGCTCTACTCCCCAAGATGAATGTATTCTCTGTGAATGGCATCTTTGAGTTTCTTCCCAATTCTCGAACTTTCCTGACTTGATCTATTCCTTGTGGATAGCTTGCCTTGAATGTCTCGGGGTTTGGGTACCCACTACGGTCATAATCTTGGACCTTAACTAAGGAACCCTCTTTAAAAGCTAAAAGTCGCTGGATAGTAAACCTCGCACGTTTACCAGTGGTTTTCATCTTTAAAAGAGTTATCTCTCCAAATGGAAAGGAGATGATAGACCCACGGGCTTCTTAAAAGCATCGGCCTCCTCTTGGGCATTATTCAAGGACCCTACGGCTTCTTAGAAGTATTCACAGCCTCCTCTTAGGCTTCATATAATGATCTCTTCCTCCGGGAATGATAGCCTCCTCTTGGGCTTCGTACAAGGACCCGTCGGCTTCTTAAAAGTTTCCAGCCTCCTCTTGGGCCTCGTACAAATTGTCCCGATGACCTCCTAGAGGTATAGGAACAGAACCTAGTCATCCTCATAGAACAGTCCTTTCATAGAGTCTACTACTGTTTCTCGAAGCATAGTACAAAAGATAAAACTTTAGACTTGGACAGTCTAACTTCCTTGAGTCTCAAAGACATTCTCAAGCACCCTTCGTTAAATAGGAAGGAAACCCGCAGACTCGGACAGTCTCAATACCCTTTGGATTTCCCGTTTCCTCAAAGAGAAGGAAATATCCCTGATCCTCAGATCAAATCCCTGAGTACAGTGTTGCTCATATAAGAACTGATTTTCTCTTTTAAATCAGTATATTGGATCTGTCACTCAACTGAAACAGTTACAATAGCCTCCATCTCGGGCTTCGTACGAGATACCAAAATTCTCCCCAGTGGAGTCAAAATAACCTTTTCGCCTCTCTCTCGGGCTTTGTACGAGATACAAAAACACTCTATTACTGAGTATAAAAGATTCTCCAACTGAGTCAACTTTTTGCTAGCCTCCTCTTAGGCTTTGTATAACGATATGCCCCACTGGGTCAAAAACTTTTAGCCTCTCTCTCGGGCTTTGTACGAGACACAAAATAGCCTCCTCTTAGGCTTTGTATAACGATATGCCCCACTGGGTCAAAAACTTTTAGCCTCTCTCTCGGGCTTTGTACGAGACACAAAATAGCCTCCTCTTAGGCTTTGTATAATGATTTTCCTAGCGGAAATTAGCCTCCTCTTAGGCTTTGTATAAGAAAACCACTGGTTGATCCAATCGACCTTTTAGCATCAAAGTTGTGCCTCGTTCGCAGTACACAAACAACTCTTTTCCCCTTCATCTAATCGTTGTAAGCGGCAAGCCTCTGGATCATCTATATCCATGCCACTGTCCCTCTTTTAGCATGAGAAATTCCTAAGGAAAGATGGCATTGCTCTACACTGAGTTAAAGTCTTCTCCTTCAAGTTAAAACCCTTTCTTCGGAAATTATGGCATTGCTCGGATCCGCGTATCCCAGTTAAAGTAATTCTCCTTCTCCCCCCTTTAGAGATGACAAAATTCTCTCTAAAGTTGAGGTCTTTCAGCTTCACGTCTTGGGCTTTAAACAAGACACAAATAGACCTTTCAGCTTCACATCTTAGGCTTTGAACAAGATACAAACCACCTTTCGCTTCACGTCTTGGGCTTTGAACAAGACACCAAAAACCAATTTCCTCTCATAGAATAGGAGGAACTACGAACGCTCTGATTTCCCTGTTTCGGTAAACGGGAATACGTAGGCATAAGATCGAAAGAAAAGATCTTAGCGAGCGCAATCAACAAAAAACCCAAATCCCATATCTCCATCAATTAAAAGCAGTAATTCAAAAGCATCAGTCCTAACATCCTAATCCTTGTTCCCCGCCAGAAACCTTCAGCCTAGATAAAAAGAAAGAAAACCGTATTGGCGAAATACGAATAAGCAGTACAAAGGCCCCCCCACATTGATAGCATCCGTAACCTAACAGACCGCTGTTTAAACTCAGTATGCAAGCAGGGTTAATTGGAGACATCTATTTCCCTTCCTTATTCAGCTCACAATAGGATAAAAAATGAATCGACCAGTAGTCAAAGCTCAAACCGCAGAGAGCGACCAGCGCTTAAGAACCGAGTCCAAAATCGCTCGCTACACCTGGGTATTGGGCTTATCTCTCAAGTAGCAACCCAACCCGCCAACAGCAGAAAATAGCAACTATCCAGAGTATCCATCATATGAATATTCAAAGCAGTGAAGAAATACGATAAATAAACATAAAGCTAAAGCAAGTAAAAGATAAAACGAGAAAGATAAACACCCAAAAAAGCAAGCAAAACTAGGCGATACCCCTCAAGGGATGGACCAGCAATAGGTCAATCTGTCCCCAGCAGAGTCGCCAGCTGAAGATGACTGGTTTCTACCTGAGTGAATCGCACACTCAAAGATACAACAGAGTCGCCACCGAACTTTATTTAGTCCCAAAGGACAGGGAAACTATCGATAAAACCCAAGGGGAAGAGAAACGGGATTGGGGGTCGTTATGTGAAAGGAAGGTACTAGCACCTTACGCATCTGCCGTACTCGACGGGAACCATTTTGCTTGCTTCTAGGCTTGGATAGGTTATCTATCTAAAGGCTTCTAGCTAAAAGAAGGAGGAGAGAAAAGAAAAGGGGAAAAGGAAAGAAAGTGCTCGCGGAGGATTGTGGCCCTCGTGCCTACGTACCCTCATAGTGCAATGAGGAAATCAGAGCGTCGTAGTTCATGGAACCAGGGGACAGAAAGGAAGAAATAAAGAGAGAAGGAAGGAAGGGTGGAAGTGTGCTCGCCAAGACATTGCGTCTCGTGCCTACGTATCTGACATTCAAAAGAATACAAAATCAGAGCTTCCGTAGTTCGGGGAACTAAGACGGAAAAGGAAAGGAAAGCGGTGTCAAAACCAAGAGCAAAAGAAAGAAGGAAATTCCGCTGGGGATTCCAAAGAAATGGTTTCAAAACCAAGAAAGGAGTACAAAGGAAAGAAATAGTAATTGTATTAAGAATAGAGAAGAATGGTGTCAAAACCAAGAGAATAAAATAATAAGAGGGAAATGGTGTCCAAACCAAGAGGATAAGAGATAAGGAAATAGATGGTGTCCAAACTAAGAGAATAAGAGATAAAGAAAGAGATGGAGTCCAAACCGAGAGGATAATAGATAAGGAAAGAGATGGTGTCCAAACCAAGCAAGCAGAGGATTAAGACTCTGTGGGGAAAAGAAGTTTTAACAGAAAAGAAATATGATCAACCAAAGAACGGGTGTAGGACCGATCAAAGGTCATGACCCAAAGAACGGGTGTAGGACCGAGCAAAGGTCGTGACCCAAAGGACGGGTGTAGGACCGATCAAAGGTCGTGACCCAAAGGACGGGTGTAGGACTAAGCAAAGGTCGTGACCCAAAGGGGTTTGGTGAACTGACTGAACAAACAATACTCAACCGAAGAAAGGGTATTTGAGCCAAAGAAAGGTTACTAACCCAAAGATGCAAGTATTCGAACCAAGAGGAGGTTGCCAACTGCTGGGGATTCGGTATTTACAGATGGACTGTGATTAACCGAAGAGAAAAGCGAGTGATTAACCAAGAGAAGGTGATTAACTCGAAAAAGGGTTCAGTATTTTAACAGACGGACTGTGGTCAACTGAAGAAAAGGGTGATTAACCAAGAGAAGGTGATTAACCCAAGAGGTTCAGTATTTTAACAGACAAATTGTGGTTAACTGAAGAAAAGGGTGATTAACCAAGAGAAGGTGATTAACCCAGAAGGAAACTCAGTGTTTTAACAGACGGACTGTGGTCAACTGAAGAAAAGGGTGATTAACCAAGAGAAGGTGATTAACCCAAGAGGTTCAGTATTTTAACAGAAGGACTATGGTTAACTGAAGAAAAGAGTGATTAACCAAGAGAAGGTGATTAACCCAGAAGAAAACTCAGTGTTTTAACAGACGGACTGTGGTCAACTGAAGAAAAGGGTGATTAACCAAGAGAATGTGATTAACCCAAGAGGTTCAGTATTTTAACAGAAGGACTGTGGTTAACTGAAGAAAAGAGTGATTAACCAAGAGAAGGTGATTAACCCAGAAGGAAACTCAGTGTTTTAACAGATAGACTGTGGTTAACTGAAGAGACGGGTGATTAACCAAGAGAAGGTGATTAACCCAAGAGGTTCAGTATTTTAACAGATGGACAGTGGTTAACTGAGTAAGAGAGCAAAAATTGGTGTTATAACTGACAGACAGTGGTTAACCAACCAAAGGGAGAAGAACCAAAAGAAGGTTGCAAACTCCAGGGGACTTACGTTTTTAACAGATAGACTGTGATTAACCGCAGAAAAGAGATTGAGATTCTTCAGGGGAATCAAAAGGCAATGATTGATTACAAGAAGAAAGGAGTAATGAAACAAAGAGAGATTGATAGCGCAAGAATAATGATATTAACCAAGAAGGATGGTGATTGATCAAAATGAGATATTGTAAAAGATATGAGTGATCAAGGATCGACTCGATTGGGGAAGAAGAAACACTACAGCTTGAGGATAGAGGTGACTATTCTCGAAAGAGAGGGCCAAATGCCCTTACCCAAGAAATAGTCAGAACGAGGGTTGGACAACCATCCTCATTCCTTCTCTAGCGCTCAAAGTATAGTGCGGAAATTGAAACGGACAGCACAACAGCTCCAATGTTGTACAGGGCTCCAGTGTGTTGTGAAGTGAACAACGTAACAGCTTTAGTTTGTACAATGCTCCAAAGTCGTGTATCGGCCGTTGTATGAATCTTCAACTCCGCGGGGGGAAAAGAGATAATAAAGCTCTAAAGGAAGCCTAAAGAGAGGGAAAGGGAAGGATCAACTAACCGAAACATGGTTTCGATTAATTAATCAAAGGGGAAATGCTATGCTAACAATTTTCCAAATAGAATGGAAAACCATTAAAGCAAAAGGTGTAAATTATTGATTATGCATGATTAAATTTGCTCAATAAAGAACAAACTTAATGTGAACAAGAAAAGAAAGTGAAAAACAGTGCCAAACAAATATTAACATGTATCACAAATCATGTATCAAGTGATCAAGGATTGTGCAAGAACTAGCATGTTCAAACAAATATCAAGAACACACATAATTGCAAGAATTGATAAATCAATCATTGAATTAATGTAAAAATGCCTTAAACATAGGTTAGCAGCACTTACAACACCCATAAATATCAAGCATATCAATTCATGGAAGTTAGATGAAGAAAGAATGTCAAACAAACTTGAAAAAGCTCAAAATTGGCCATTATGTTCAGTGGTAACCGGTTACAACATATCTGCTAACCGGTTACATGCTTGAAAACTTGCGTTTTTGGTGAAAATTGCACTGTGTAACCAGTTACAGCATATCTGCTAACCGGTTACCACTGAGACAATGGCAAAAATAACTGAAAAAACAGCTTTTCAAAAGTGGTTTTCCACACTTAATCACTTATGCCAACCACTACATGCTAGGGAATGAATTTGTGCACTAAAAGTACATCATGTAAGGGCAATTAAACACAAATTACAAGCATTAATCATGGAGATTAAAGAGCAATCAATTGCATGATAAATTAAACCGAAAACGATCGAAATTGCAACGTAAATGCGCGAAAACGATCGAAACAGAGAGAAAAGTGAGATCCACCAACCTACAAGGCTGAGATGTGCCTTGGTAATTGTTGCAAAGGATTCTTGATGGAGATAATCAAAGAAAACCAGAGGAATCTTCAATCGTAGCCGAATCGTATCGAAACCGAGCAAATTGCGACGAAGCTCCGGAATGCGAATTCGAACCGTAGAATCTTGAAGCAAACACTTGAGATGAATCCAAAAGTGAATAGAACTCCAGAAACTCAAGTATAATAGCAAGATGATGAGGATAATCAAAGAAAACCAGAGGTTCCTCAATTGCACTTCGAATCGTAGCGAAACTGAGCAAACTTCGACGAAAACTACAAAATGAGAATTATCACTGAAGAATCTTGAGGTGATCACTTGAGATGAATCCAAAAGCTACTGAAGCTCCACAAAATCCAGTAGATTGGAATGATGATGAAGGTTAAGCTCAAGAAATAATCACTTTCAATGTGAAAAGTGATTATTCTTCAAGAATTAAGAGCTTTTGTGAGGTTTGGTGAAGAATGTGAAGTGGAATATGTAGAAACTGCAGAAAAATGCAGAGGAGAATGAGGGAATTGAGAGTGAAGAAAGTGTGAATTTGTGTGAATGATTGTGGAGGGTTTGTGAAATGAGTGAAGTTTTGTTTATATAGACTTTTGGTTAGGAGTGTGAGAGGTTTGGACTTAGCTTTGGGAGGTTTAGAGTTAGGGTTGGAGTTAGTTACACTTGACTCACTGAGTCAAGGTGGTTAACTCGGTTAGTTGGGATCAACTCGGTAACAATCCCAATGTGAACTCCATCATCCAAAGGTTGGCATGCTTGGAATTTAAGGAACATGGTGCACTTAAATTAGAGTGAAGCATTGGAATAAATGCAAGTGAAGTGTCTTGAATGGCCTTGAAATGTCTAGAGATATCTAGAATGTTCCACATGCTACTAGAATAATGTAGAAACAAAGACCAAAGAGAGTGCATAACTGCTGTCCCAAAAATGCAGCAGAATCTGCAACTTTGTACAGAGTAACCGGTTACAGAATATCTGTTAACCGGTTACTTGCTTGAAAAACTGTGTTCCTAGAGAAAAATACACTGAGTAACCGGTTAGCAGATATGCTGTAACCGGTTACTTCAACTAAACTTCCACAAATTTTCAAAAAAAATGATGCTGAAGTCCCGTTATTGATTTTCCAACTCTTGTCTTGATAAATAAACATGGAAACCTTTATTTTGAGCTTGTTTTGGTGATGAAATAATCTTGAGAGGATGCGATTAATCGGGCTTAAAAAACCTGAAAATCCTGCAACAAGAAACACGCAAAGAAAAGTGTGAATGCGTATGCCAACGATGCTAATGCACAAGCTTATGCAAAAAAAAACAAAAAAGGAGGTCAAATTTCGGGTTACGACAACTACACGTGTCAGAAAAAAGTGACGAGGTGTTTCAATTATGGAACCACATTAAATGTGTCTGTTCCCCACAACTTTTTCAGAGCCGATCCCAAGTATTTTAGGAAAAACCTTGGGGGAAACTGTTATAGACCGACCAAATGCCTAAATAGTCAAGGTCTAATCCGTCTCAAATCCAATATATTTGGACAAAGCTATAAAATTAGTTCACACACTAAGAGCAAGGTACAATCTCAGATATCCACTTTTCACCATACTCATATTGAATCTTTAACTGACTTAGGTGTTGGAATGTTAACCATTCAGGTCTACCCCGCGTCCGTGATCAGTGCATTTTGATGCACATTCTTCTACTACTGTACTTAGGCATTTATATGGTATGTTTTTATCAATTTTACTATTTTATTGTGTTTTTAGATTTAAGTTTATTTTTGCCTTTAATTTAATTTCGTATTTTATTTTCACCATTAACAATTATTTGATACATGTTCACTGTGCAGACCATAACATGAGTTATGAGAATTAGATTGACGTGTTCTGATAGGCGCTGGAAAGCTCAGACAAAGAGATACAAGTTTTGTGTTGAAGACAAAAGATGATTAGGAGTGGAGCAGTATCAAATAATTCGTTGAAGTTTCAGACATTAGAGTATAACTAGTTTTGGGCCAGTTTTTAGGTTTTCCGACCCGGTTAGAATTAGAAGGGGAAATCCTTATTTTTGTATAAGAAGTCAGCCGCGGTAATGTTCACGTAACACATTATTTTCGATTTTCTTTGCTTTGCACGATTGTAATGGATAACTAATTCCCAAGGGCAAAATCCTACTGTATAGTTCCATCGCTTTGAGGTTATTCTAATACCAATTTAATTTTATTTCCTTTCAATTTTTTTTATATGAAGTCATTTGCTTAATTTGATTATTTTTGTTTGCTTAACTTGATTACTGTTCATAGGATAAAATTGATTAAATTCGACTGTATGCATGTTCCTAATTTTAATCGCATGTTAACTTACCTTCTTCGTTAGCCTTCGGCTAATCTCTAAACCGTCATGCTTAATGCGGTAAACATGAACATAATTTATATGATATTGATTACTCTTGTCTAATTAATCTCATAATTGAATAGAATCGAATCCGCTTAGAGATTGGTGTAATAGTAACCGATGATAAGTCGGAACCCGAATCAGTAGGATTAGTCGTTTTAGCGTATTTGATCATCACTTATTTTCTCTTGTTTTCTAAATCAAAACCTAAACCTCTCATAACCCTTTACTTTAGTTGGTTAATTCAATACAAGAATCCTTGTGATACGACTCGAGTCATTGTCTCTAAACTACCGTTTTTAAAATTACTCGTTTTGATCTGTACGCGACAGTGGATCAAATTGGCGTCGTTGCCGGAGATTTTTGTTGATTTTAGCCAATTTTAGAGTTTTGTTAGAGTTTTTTGTTTTTCGTTTTTTGTTTTTACTTGTTGATTTTTAGGGTTGCAATACAGTGGTAAGCATTCCAGCCTATCCGGTAAGTTTTGAAGCTACTGTTTCTCGTTTTATTTAATTTATTTTCTATTGTCATATTTTAAAACAAATCCAAAATTTTTTGTAGAGACTTATTTTGATTTTATTTAATTTTTAGTCATATTTTCATAATTTTTATATTTTATTTTAATCGCTTTTCTATTTTTCCATTCTTTTTCTCAATAGGGAAATTGTTGGTATTTTCCTAATTGTTGCTGCATTGCTGAATTAGTTATGTGTTTTCTCATTCTTTGTTGATTTTTTTTCGTATTAAATTTAACATGGCTAACCAAAGAACTCTTAGAGAACTTGTTGCTCCTGATATGAATTATAATGCTTTATGTATTGAATATCCTATTGTTATTGTACCTTTCGAATGGAAATCTGGTTTAATAGACTTGTTGCCAAAGTTTAATGGTCTTGCTGGTGAGGACCTGCACAGGCATCTGAAGGAATTCCATGTTGTGTGCTCTACACCTTTGAGACCTGGAGGAATCACAGAGTATCATATCAAGCTCAGAGCATTCATGTTTTCACCACAAGGTGATGCCAAAGATTGGTTTTACTATCTTGAGCCGGATTCTGTCACAACCTGGAATGATTTGAAGAAAGTCTTCCTAGAGAGATACTTTCCTGCCTCCAGAGCTGCATCGATCAGAAAAGATATATGTGGTATTAGAAAACTCGATAATTAATCATTGGTTGAATATTTGGGAAGATTCAAGCAGTTAGTGTCTGAAGCTAGCGGGATTATACCTTAGTGAATTTCACTCAAATATACAACAGAGTCGCCACCAAACTTTATTTAGTCCCACAGGACAGGGAAAATATCGATAAAACCCAAGGGGAAAAGAAATAGGTAAGGGGGTCGGTTATGCGAGAGGAAGGTATTAGCATCCCACGCATCTGTTGTACTCGACGGGAACCGTTTTGCTTACTTCTAGAATTGGATGCGTTATCTATCTAAAGGCTATTAGCTAAAGAGGGAAAGGAAAAAGAAGAAAAAAAAGAAAGTTCTCGCTGAGGATTGGGGTCCTCGTGCCTACGTATCCTCATAGTGCAATGAGGAATTTAGAGCTTCGTAGTTCATGGAACCAGGAAAGAGAAAGGAGAAGAAAAAAATGGCTCACCAAGATTTCACAATCTTATGCTTGCGTATCCTCATAGTGCAATGAGGAATTTAGAGCCTACGTAGTTCGGAAAACAAAGACGGAGAAAGAAAGGAAAATGGTGTCAAAACCAAGATCGAAATGGGGTAGAAAAACTTTAATGGGGAACGCAAAAGAATGGTGTCAAAACCAAAAAGAAAGGCAAAGGAACGTTGACGACTCCACGGAGGAGAAAACAAAGGAATGGTGTCGAAACCAAAAGAGAAAGGTAAAGGAATGTTTAAGATAGAGAAAGATCCATCATGGATTCGGTATATTAACTGACAGGAAGTGGTTAACCGAAGAAAAGAGTATGACTCTGGTGGGGAACAAAGGGTTGATGTCAACAGACGGACTGTGATGAACCAGAAAGAGAGAGTAGAACCATGAGAAGATGTTTGACTCTCTGGGGGACTCGGTGTGTTAACTGATAAACAGTGGTTAACCAAAAGAACGGGTGTGGAACCAATCGAAGGTTGTAACCCAAAGGAAGGGTGTGGAACCAAGCGAAGGTTGTGACCCAAAGGACGGGTGTGGAACCAAACAAAGGTTGTGACCCAAAGGAGTTCGGTACACTGACTGAACAAGCAGTACTTGACCGAAGAAAGGGGATTTGAACCAAAGAAGGTTACTAACCCACAGGCGTGAGTATTTGAACCAAAAAAAGGTTACTAACTCACAGGGGTGTGTCACGGTGAAAATTAGATATCAAGCTATTAGTTAACTTGTATCGCATATTTTTAATGTCACCACCGGTCTTTGATTTTATCCAAGGGAAGGGAGAAAAACCGAATCCCCACAATGCAATGCAAATGCACTTAAGATTCTAAGGTTCGGGGGTTGGTTATACCTAGGGAAGGTGTTAGCATCCTAGATATCTATAGTACTCTACAGGAACCTTTTGATTTTTTATGTTATATGTTATTTGTTTTGCTAAGGGTTTAAGGGTAGGTGATTTATTATTTTTAATCCTAAGTGTGCTCGACAAGATATCGCATCTTGTGCCTACATATCCTGTCAGGAGGGAATCAGAGCACTTGTAGTTCCTTATTTAAGGATACTAAATGTTTTAAAGGTTTAGGAGAGGAAGATGAGTCATCATCTTAAGAAAGACCACCACAGTTTTGAAAAATGTTTGTATTTTGTGGGGTATGGGATTGTATGTCCCTTTCTTTGAGATGATTAACATCTAATTCTCTTGTGTAGAGAATTTGGTGGGCTAAAGTTTGATTTTAAATCAAAATTGAGGAGGGGACTAACCTAGGAAGTCTATCCTAAGTTGTCTAATAGACTTATCTTAAGGGTGTCGAGTATGAAATGCAAATGATGTGCACCATGCACAATAACATGGTTATCATGCATGGGATTTTCCCTTGGGCATGAATGCGATTAATTAATGTTATTTAGGCGAGAGTGCTAGCGAAGTGATGCTAGACTTGTGCCTTGTGACCAAAGGTTGGTAGCGATTCCCGAAGGCAATCGACTTACAAGGGTAGAGGATAGGCTCGACGTGGGATCGAGGATTTTTAGTTTTTGAAAAGGTTTTAGAGCACAAGTAGAGCATGCATTCAAGCAAAGGCAAGCAAATAAATTGTATAACCACAACATGATAAATAAACATACTAGCATACGATTCACTCAAGCGCGTGATGAATTAAAAAGAGTTGGATTTTAAAAGGGAAAAAAAAAAGAGTTTATTATTTTTAAGAATTATCACGTTAAACGTTATTATTATCCTTACTTAAGAGAGTTGTTTAAAGGGGTTTTTTTTATTAACTAAAAAGGGTTAATTTTAAATATTTTTAACAAAAAAAGAAAAAAAGGTTTTTATTATGAAAAGTTTTACTAATTTTAAAAGGTTTTAGTAAAAGAAAGTTTGCTATTTAAAAGATTTTATTAATTTTGAAAATTGATTAATTTTAAAAAGGTTTTACTAAGAAATAAAAGGGTTTATTGTTTTTAGAATAAAAGGTTTTTTATTATCAACTAAGAAGAATTAATTTAAATATTTAAAAAAAAAATATTATCGTTTGTATTAGATCTATTAAATAAAAAAAGAAGTTTGATCGGTTAAAGAGTTTTACCAAAAAAGAGTTCTCTTTGATTTGTTCTAAAAAGAAATTATTCAAAAAAAACTAAAAGAAAGCGCAGGCGTGTGGGGATCCATCGTGGACCCCTGATCAAATTAAATCACGGCCGTCTGATCAAGTCGGGTCAAAGGTTGACCCTGATCAAAGATGGAAAACGAAGGTACGTAGTAAGGAGCGTGTACGGACACACATGGAATTAAGTCCCTAACATAAAACAAAAATTACGAGTAACCTCTCATCTCACCCTCTCGCCTCTCTCTCTCTCGAAAAAAACTAGGGTTTTGAAACCCTGAGCGGCCGCCGTCACTCTCAATCTCTCTACTCACTCGATCAAACAAAAATCAAGCAAAATAAACCCCACCCCCAGCAAACCCTAACCCCAATTTCATTATGCTTTTGGATGATTACAAGTACAAGATTTATAACAATAAAAAAAGGGAAGAAGAGTCGCCGACGGTTGAAGACAAGGAGGCGCAGACGAGACTTCGGGGATCGCCGTCCAAAGATAAGCTTCCTCTATTTTGCTGTGCTTGCGTCTTTGTGCTGTGATGTTGTGTTGTGATCTTGTGAATATGGGGTTCTCGCAGTACGTGTATGAGTTTGGGTGTTGGATTTTGGTTTTGTGGTACTGTTATAGAATGCATACGCTGCTCCAAAATGGTTTTTGATACCGTCGTTATTGTTGATCCCCTGATGGTTTGTACGTGACTTGTTGCAGGTTGAAGATGATGTTTGGGGAACAAGGACTGATGGTGGATATGAAACTTAGCAGGTTTGTAATATTGGTGGTACTGCCTTGCTCTTTTCTACAATTTTTACGTGTACATGGGGCTAGCAGTGCATTTTTCTTTGTTGTGTGAATTTTGGTATATGACATTGCTGCGTGTTTTTTTGTGTAAGGTTTTGCATTCTGTATCGATTTGTTTTTTTCTTTCATGATACGTGTAATGGATCCTCTTTTATAGCCATCTCAAACTTCCTTATTGAATGACTTTAATTTTGTGTCAAATGTTGTTTTGGAAAGATTTTTAAAATCGTCTGAAACATGTTCCTTTGTATTCGGAAAGTTTTTTGAAATATTGTCTGATACATGTTGGTTTAGTTTTGGAAGGTTTTAAATTGGGTCTGATTAGTGTAATTGCAATTTGAAAACATTCTGTTTCTGTACTGACATGTCTGATATGTGTTTAAAACATGTTTGGGGATGGTTTTAGGAACAATTTGAATTGTGTATGAAAATGTTAATGCCTCCCTGAATTGGTTTCCATTTTGATCGAAATGTGTTTGGCTGCAGAAGTGGGATTCGAGATATGTCGTGGGAAGCGGTGCTTACAGAAGCAAAGTCCTCTAGTTCTTCTTTTAACTACGTAGGTCCTATCAAAAATTTCAACTATCATCACTTCCATTTTCTTTTCTTGCTTATTATTTTTTTTATGCTTTGAAAAAGACAAGAAGATTTTATCATAGACATCTTTTAGAACATGAGATTTTGAACCTGCAGTGTAACAAGATCACGTACAGTGCACACTTTGTTTCTATCCATGATCGAAAATTTGGCAGCCTCTCCTCAGGTTTCCGGTGGTGCGCTTATATGGTATCAAGATCAGGGAGAGCTTCAAGGTGAATGACAAACAAAGAGCGTCTCTTCCCGATTTCACTAATGACCCTTGCTTGGAATCAAATAACAGACATTTTTTTGGAGGTATAAAATACCGGTTTTCCTCAACCTTGGTATTTCTAATGAAAACTTCATTGAATTCAAATGAATCTAAAACTCATGCCTATTTTACTTAAATCTCCTTTCTTTTTCAGGTGCAAACAGAATTCCGACCGTAGCCAATATACATAAGCAAGGCGGAACTTGGAAATTGACTATATTAGGTGAGTTCAAACACATATTCTGCAACATTCTGATTTTACATATATACTCCCTTAGCAATACACCGTAGTGTAAAAAACCATACCCGTGTTTTCATACCAATCGGTCAAAACCTTTATGAAATCCATGTTTCCAGATAATCAGACACAACCAGCTCTGATCAAAATTGATGCCCCTGTAAATTTGCAACAACTTGAGCAGCATCTTCCTAGACTCCCAGTTCAATCTTGTAAGACATTCAACAAGAGGTAGAAAAGTGTTTCGTTAATTGCGAAAAAGCTTCAGGTACAAAATTAGCTTCACCATTTCTGTGCAGGATTGCATTATGGACATGCTTCCTGAACTGCTTTTTGTTGTTGTTTGGATAGGTTACGGATATCGGTGATGGTACCAACTCTTACAAAGTTCGACTTGAGGATTGATGGCAGACAATCTCTATGAATAGTATGATCTTTGTGAGATTATGAGGACTTGTAAATGCTTGTATCTTTGGATGAATTTGGCAACCATGGCATGGAGAACAAATTTGGAATTTCTGTATCAATTGTATTCCTTGATTTAAGTTTGGAGTTCTTTGTATTAATTGACACTCTTGTAATTGAGCTTCTCAGGAACCAAGCTTGAATTTGTAAACTAAATCAACCTTTTGGATTTAGAGTTTTGGGTCCTTGTAACAAAGAGTTGGATTCGAAGTATGAGATGAACTTGGAAGTTCCTTTTGGTAGTGTTGTATTGCCTTGTTTATTTTGGATTTGAATTATTGTACTAATGGATTTTTGTAATATAAAAAAAAATTTGAAAACTTAGGGATAAAGTTGGATTGTAAAAGGTGAGTATTTTGTATTGAAATTGCTTTGGATTTGATTTGTAAGGAATCAAAGAACATGGTATCCTTGTACACCTTGAGTTTTCCTTGGAACTAATTTGAATTTAACTTGCACCTTGCGGTCTGGACTCTTGGATTTTGATGAATAAAGCCAATTATTTTAATTTTTGAATAATGATGATGTAGGAATGATTTAAGATATGCAACCTTGTTCTTTCCTTAAGTAATCCTTGTGAACTTTCTTTCAAACTTAACATGAACCACCTTTTGATGAACAAAAACATGTACCTTAAGAATTTTTGTTCCATCTTGAACAAACTTTGAACGATATAATCACTTGGACTAATATCTCAAATTAAAATTTTATTCCTCGATCCACGTTAGCTCGTAAGCATCAATGAACTCTCACAACGTACTCGCAATCTTCAGTGATTTATCCTTAAGTCCTTGATTTCGTGATCTTGAAAAATGCTTGATGATGAGTAACGTTTTAAGTGTATAAGGAAATAGTGTTCTGTGGGGGAAAACTGAGGAGTCTTGAGGGAAGAAAGGTTTGGGTAGTGGTTTAGGGATCAAAAGGGTGAGGGCACAATCTCGCAGGACCAGAGAACCTCCACAATCACACACACAACACAGCCTTCAGGACCTTGAATCTTCTTCAGCAGTACCTGTCCTTAAAAGAGAAACAAACAGACAAAGCTAGATAAAGCGGTTAGTTATGCACAAATGATTGACCTAATATGCTATGCAAAAAGAAAAGGGATCTTAGGGTCAAAAATTAGGGTGCGACAGGGTGGTTCTGACAGAAGGATTGTGATTAACCAAAAGGATTGAGTAATTAACTAAGAGACGGTGATTAACTCGAAAGCGGCTCAGTATATTAACAGACAGACTGTGGTTAACTGAGGAAAAGGGAGAAAGAACCAAGAGAAGGTTGCGTACTCCGCTAGGGGTTCAATGTTTAACAAGAAAACTGTGTTTAACTGAAGAAAAGGATTTGTGACTCCGCTGGGGGAGAAAAGCATTTGGTAATTAACAGACTGACTGCGATTAACTAAGTAAAGAATGATTACGACTCTTCTAGGGAATTAATTAACCAAAATCAAAAGGTGTTGAACCAATAGATCATTGTTAACCCAAGAGATAATGATTAGGGTGTGAGTGACCAATGACCGATTCGGCTGGGAATTAGGAGACACTACAGTCCAGAGATAGAGAAGATTATTATAGGCACAGGGACAATCGTCCTCTACCCAAAATAATCAGAATGAGTGTATGAATTATCCACTCTCATCCCTTCTCTATCACACAGAGTATAGTGCAAAAATTGAAATCGAGAGAGTAACAACGCCATCTTGTACAATGCTATAGTGCGTTGTGCAGATTTCCGACTCAGCAGGGGATTAAGAGAACAAGGTTCTAAAAGATCCTAAAGAGAGGAAAGAGGGAAGATAAACTAGTTGAAACAAAGTTTTGATCAATCGATCAAGGGGAGTGAACAAGCCAGCAATCTTTCACATGAGTCGAAAGATCGTCAAAGCAAAAGTGATGAATAATGATTATACAAAATTAAATTTGTTCAATAAAGAACAAACTTAATGTAATCAAGAAAGGCTTGCAAAGCACTAACAAGCATCAATTAGCATGCATCACTAATCATGTTAACACATAAGCAAGAAGATACAAAAGCAACATGATCATACAATTTCAAGAATGCAAACAAATCCAAAATCAAAAAATCGTAAATCAAAGTTTGCATACATGCTTCAATCAAAGGTTAAACATCTCACAAAACATCCACAAATATTAAGCATATCAAGCCATGAAAGTTAAATGAGGAAAGAAAACCAAACAAGCATGAAAAAACACAAAAAAACACATTCTGGTTCAGTGTTAATCGGTTAACCATTTGCTAGGCAAAAATGGTTAATCGATCAACCCTTGAAAAATGGCAAAAAAAGCTGAAAACAAAGGTGTTAATCGATTAACCATTTTTGCCTAGCAAATGGTTAATCGATTAACACTGGGACAGTGGCAGAAAAAACAGTTTTAAAAAACACTTCCAGCAATTAATCACTTCTCCAATCATCCACATGTTATGGCATGCAATTGTTCACGAAAATCACATCGAATAGAAGTAATTAATCATCAATTGAAAGAATCAAACATCAAGATCAACAATCAAACAATCACATGATTAATTAACATCAAAAAGCCATCGGAACTACATTGCGAACATGCAAAAGTGATCGAAAACAGTAAATCGAGCAAGAATTACCAACCTACAAGGTGTAGGATTGCGTTGGTAATTGTTGTAAGCAAAATGTGGTGATAATCAGCAAAGAAAACCAGAGAATTCCATGCTTGAGATCAAATTGTAGCGAAACCGATAAAAACGCGAAAAATGCTCCGAATACGATTATGCACCAAAACGCTTGAGATGATTACTTGAGTTTAAGTAGAAACCACTGTAAATCCAAAAATCCAAGTAGAAATGTAGTGGAATGGAGGTTTAGCTCAAGAGAATAGCAATTTTGATGTGAAGATCGTTACACTGTAATGGTGGAAATTGAGCTTTTGTGTGTGGTTTGGGAAGAAGATGAAGATGAATGTGAAGAAGTTACAGAAAATTCAGAGAGAAATGTGAGAAATGAGAGAGTGATCAAGTGAAAACAGTGAGAATGGTTGAACCCTTATTCACAAATGTGAAGGTTTCTTTATATAGAGTGAAGATTTGGAGTGGGTTAGGTTTGGAGTTTGCTTTGGAGCTTGCTTTAGAGCTAGCTTTAGAGTTAGTTACATCTAACTCACTGAGTCGGAAGTTGATTCAGTAAGTTATTCGTTAACTCGGTGGGAACATCCCAAAGCAAGCTCAAAATCCAATGGTTCACATACTTAGAAATGAAGTTACATGGCGGTCTTGATTGAAAATGATGTATTGTAACAAATGCAAGTGGATTCTTGAAGTGTCTTGAAGTATCTAGAACATTCCACATGATGCTAGAACCAAGTAAACCCCAAAGAAGTAGAGGAAAAGTTGTTGTCATGAGAATGCAACAAAATCTGCCAAAATACAAGGGTTAATCGATTAACCATTTTGGCCTAGCAAATGGTTAATCGATTAACACAGCCAAAACTTGCCCAATTTGCTTGAAAAAATGTGTTACCCCGATTTTCACCTCTTTGCTTTGATGAATAGGCATGGAAATCCTTATATTTTGCTTGTCTTGACGATGTGATGACCTTGTGAGGATATGATTAGTCAGGCTTTGAAACCTTTTGAAATTCTGAATATTCCTGAAACAAAAACCATAGAGAAAATATGCTAATGCGTATGCTGGCAATGCAAATGCACATGCTCATGCAAAAATGCAAAAGAGGAGGTCAAATTTTGGGTTACGACAGTGTCCACTTGCCTCTAGCACTAGATTACCGAATAATTGCTTAT
Source organism: Lathyrus tuberosus (assembly GCA_022829125.1). Classification (NCBI taxonomy): domain Eukaryota; kingdom Viridiplantae; phylum Streptophyta; class Magnoliopsida; order Fabales; family Fabaceae; genus Lathyrus; species Lathyrus tuberosus. The sequence continues at coordinate 5,661,378 of JALAZF010000087.1, read as the reverse complement.
CCAGTATTTCTATGAGGGATTGCTACCAATGGATAGAAACATTTTAGATGCTGCTAGTGGTAGAGCACTTGTTGATAAGACTCCAGCTGCTGCCAAAGCCTTGATTGAGAATATGTCACTCAACTCCCAATAGTTCACAACTAGAAACAATTATGTCCAGACGAAAGGTATGAATGAGGTTCATGTTTCTTCTCACGTTTCTTCTTCCACCAAGGCCTTAGAAAATATGATTGACGGGCTGACCTCTTTAGTGAAATAATTGGCAGTAGGTAAAGCTCAAACATCAACAAAGTTATGTGGTATTGTACTTCTCCTGACCACCCGACCGTTACATGTCCTATACTGCAAGATGAAAATATCTCTAAGTTGCCTCAAGCATATGCAACAACCCTTTACAATCAAGGTAACAATCAGAATATGTATAACATTCCCAACCTGTCCACTAACAAATACCATCCCGATTGGAGGAACCATTCAAACCTTCGATATGGAAATCAACAGGCCACCCAACAATAGTTTATGTTACTGGTACCACCACCACAAAACCTCCACAGGTTGTAACCACTTATGCCCCAACAACATCCAGACCTTCACTAGAGGAACTTATCAAGAAAATGGCTATGAATAGTCTCCAATTTCAGCAGCGAACATATTCTAGCATTCAGACCTTGCAGACACAAATTGGACAACTTGCTACTTCTATGAATGCAATGCAGCAAGCTCAAGGATCAAACCAACTGCCTTCCCAAACATTATTGAGTCCAAAGGCTCCTAATAATGTGAGTGAAATGTCCTTAAGATCCACAAAAGTTGCAGAACCTGAACCAGCCCCAGAAAAAAAGAAAGAAGTTGTTAAGGTCACACCTGAACCTGAACATGAACCTTCTATTGTTGTTGAGCCTGAAAAAGAGTGTGTACCACCTATCCCTTTTCCACATAAAGTACTGAAAAGTAAGAAGATTGATGATGAAGAAGAATATTCTATTTTTCATATTGAATTGATTTCTGAGTTGGTTGATGATACTTATACTGATTTGTTGGCAGCTGATTTTCCATCATTGTCTGATTTTGATGATAGCTACTCATTTGATGACTGTACTGACACTAACCTTTGCTCTATTTGTACTGAGATTGAGGCTGCCTTGTAGGTTGACATTTTTCATACAGATGGAGTTGTAGATGAAGTTATTTATACAGTTGAAGCTCTCGACATCCCAGATGCCCCAACCAAACATTCCATCGAACAACCACCTTCTGAACCACTTCTTAAGGATTTATATTATTCATCAAAGCTTCAATTTGAGCAGGAAGAAAATTTATTGCAGGAACATAAGAAGGGAATTGGATGGACAATGACTGACATTTATGATATTAGACATTCCATGTGTACTGTTGAAATACAAATAGAGTTCGGGATTTAGTTATCGTTCCACAGAGATTGTTCGGTGATATCGCAGCCGTTCTACAGTTGTAACGTTTCAAGCCTTAAAGTAACAAGGGTTTTTAGGTTGGTTTCGTAGCGGTTGCATTCAAATTTAATTAAAAGCGGTAAAGAGATTGGTTTAATGGTTTATAAAAACATGTCAAGGTTAGGGTTCGACAAACCACTTTGCACGTATATGATCGATAAGCTAATGAACTCGGTTAAATGATAAATACAATCACATATCCTCTCAATATGTTTATCTCTAACACATATTGTGAGTTTTGCCATTTTGATCCTTTGTTGATTTCTCACACAAACTATCAAAATGACAACATTAAAGTTCAATATTTGGTGAACATCAACACACATTGTTATCTCTAGCCAATGTACATTGATGGATGACAAACCTAGGTAAAGAGTTGGAGCATATTTCTCAATCATGAACCAACACAAAGAATAAACATAAAAACAAGGTTTATCATCATACATTCATCATCCAAGAGTTCACAAGATAGGATCAATCCATATACATATAAAGTAAAGGTTTACTTACATCTAACCTTGACATAAAAGAGAAATTAGCTACACATATTCATGGTAGCTTGATCAACAAGAATCGGGAGAAGAGAAACGAGCATCAACGACGATTTTATCGACAAAATGATGCTTTTTATCTTCCACAAAATGAAGTGCTACAGTGTAATATCCTTTGATCTCAGAATGTAATATATATATAGAGAGAGAGAGAGAGAGAGAGAAATCTGATCAAAACCACTTTATAAAGGGGCTGAGTGTCGCGAAGCGCGCTGAGCGCGCAGTCGCCCGCTGAGCGTGCAAGCTTCTGTAAGTCCTTCCATCCCCGCGCTGGGAGCGCGCTCAAAGCATGCTAAAAAAATCCAAATTTTGCCAAACTGTTTTTGTGGGATCCTCAAGGCTCCATTCCACACCCTTCCATGTAAAAATCTGCAATAAAAACACAAAAGATAAATAGATACAACAAATAACGAAATTAACTAGAAAACGGTTATAAACGGAAACAATGGGAAAAGGCATGGATTTACAAATAAAGCTCACAAAAAGGTGCTAAAAACTAATCTAAATATTAACACTTTTTAGCACCTAACAACTCTCCCCAACTTGTCTCTTTGTTTGCCCTCAAACGAAGATAATTTAGAATAGAAGCAAGCGGAAAACAGGGAACAAACACCAACAAAACATAATGGTTCAAACCAAATAAACACGCATGCAAGTACCGCTTGTCCTTAAGAAGAATGAAAATATGTAAATGAACTAAATTCTAAACATAATTAACAAGCACAAATCATAAGCAAACAAATGTTCAAATTAGAATCACCTAATTTATTCAAATGAGCCTAGCTCAATATATCCAAGGGACAAAACACACTCATAGCAAAAGTGTCAGCATCCAGAACAATTCATGCATTCATCAAACCAATTCAACAAGAAAACCAAGGAAACAAAGATCACTTAAGGGCTTCTAAAGGTTGTAACTAGGCAAGGTTAAACAAGAAAGGGATATTTGTAAAAGGCCAATGAAACAAAGTGGTTAACAAAAATTATCAACAAATGAAGAACATGCCAATAACCCACTTAGACAAACCTCATAACAATTCAATTCAAACCTTTCTTTTCTTTTCTATTCTTTTCTTATGGTGCACTCTTTCATTCTTTTTTTTTAATTTTTTTTTTCAAACAACTCCTTTTGGAGTGCAAAGCATAGCACAAAATAGTGCTTCAAGTTTCTTTCTTTCTTCACAAGAGGCACCAATTCACCACTCCATTTTCTTTTTCACAAACTAGCCCAACTCTCCCCAACTTTAAAACATACTATAATTAATGGGCAATGTTCTTCAAAAGTATGTTCAAACAAAGGGTTAAGTGTATAAATAAAAAAAACTAGAATGAATCACAATGATTTTCTTTTAGCATCAACAACCCACAATAAAGCGCATTCTTTTGATCAAATGACGGGTAGATACAAGATTCATTCCAATTCAAGGCTCAACATGGCTAGCAAGTGCTCACACCTCTCATAAGGTAAAATTGAAGGTTATATGGATTGGTGGTTTTTCTCATAATAAAAAATTGCCTAGATCATTTCAATGTTTCCACGGTTTGCACATGAATAAAAGATTAAACATGAATCATACGAGCTAAACAACAATTACAAAATCACTCAATATTTATGAACAATGGAGGGACTCACATTTGTGGTTGTGTCCTAATTGATTCCAAAATGAACAAAAATACAAAATGAAGAAAAGCTTGAAAATCATGTGAAGCACAAAGTTCAAAAACATACTAACATTCTACCAAGCACAAAATAGAGTACCTTTGTGTGCACAAACTTAGACTTATATCATCACCATCAATGAAAGGTGAAGTGCATCACTTAATGTTCAAAGAAACAAACTTGCTTCAACCATCCATTACCTTAAAAAAATAAAGTTGGCAAACAACAAAAAAAATTTCTATACAAACAAACCATTTAAACATAAAACAACATCCACCCGGATGTTAAATTCATTAAATCAACCAAAAAATTTTTAACACCAAATTCAAACTCACATCCGCCCGGATGGAGAATACAAAATTCCTAGTAGTCAATACAAAATCCAACCATAATAGTTATATCAAGTAAAATAATAAAAAAAAAAACAAAATAACATAAAAGACTAGTCAAATCCCAACGTCAGTCAGAACTAGAGCTAGACGCTCCATCATCACCAAGGTCTCCTTCCTCTGCCCCCTCCGGAAAACCAGGCCTGCCCTCAGGCCAACGAGCATAAGCAATGAGTTCTTCGCGAGTCCTCAGCCGGTGGTCCACATGTGGCTCCCGAATCTGCAGCTGCAATTGCATCATAGAGTCATGCATAAATAAGAAAGCCCGCTGATGAGCCTCGTGCATGGCCCAATTGGCCTCAACACTTGGATCAAAAGCGTGCCCGCGTCCGCGCCCACGGCCACGAGCAGGAGCAGCAGCAGCTACAGGGACAGCCTGCTCAAAATTAATCGCCCCCATATAATGACGAGTGACATAGTTATCATCTACAATTTGGAGCTTCACATTCGGGTGGGAAGGTAATGCAACTTGCGCCTCATGGCATAAAGCCATAATCAAACCTGGATAAATAAGAGCGCAAGCCACACGATCTCCAAGTGGTGTACCACTGGTGGCAGTTCTCTTCAATTCATTAGAAATAATCCGCCCAAAGTCCACGGTATGTCCCTCTGTGCACAAATGAAAAATTAGAGTCGCGGTCTCCATGGGAATAGATGAGGTGTGGCTTCTCGGTCGAAGGTTGTATAGAACAACCGACATGACAAGCTGAGTGACAGAATCCAACACCCTCCTAGTAAACTTTATCGGCGCACCAACAGCACTTAAAGTGTAAGTGCCCCCCTCTCTGCACAAAGACTCCCTAAGTTGGTCGGCATTCCAGTTCCGCCGAGCCAACGTCCGTGAAAAATCACATAAATCATCTTCCCCCAGCTGAGGTGGTCCCCCAAGGTAGGTATTGATGGACTCCCTCGAGAAATTGATTACTTTCCCCCGAACCCATGTTTGAAAAGTGAACGTCTCTCCAACAGCCGACAATGCATTAGCATAGAACTCCCTAACAATGTCAATGTTGTACTCAGGGAAGGGAGAACCAAGCTTATCCCATGGCCCACCCTGCACAAAATGACTCATGTTCCTATGTGGACCATCAGGATCAACCATAATTAATCTGTCCAGCCAAATTGATCTTTTTTCAAGCTCCATGTATCTTTGTTGTTGCTCGAGGCCAACAAAACGCGTTGAATCAAATTGGCCAGTGAGAGCTCTTCTGTTAGGATTCGACGTCGAACCAACACGTTGCTTCTTTCTTCCTGACATCTGAAAAACAAAAAAGAAAAACAACGTACAAACAAAATAGTACCACAAGTTAGTGAAAACAGCAAGGTAAAATTCCTAAATTATTTAAACAATAATAAGAACAATGACAATATAGCAGAACAGAATTGGGAAAAGGGGGAATTTTTCTGCAAATCTCTGAGCGCGCTGAGCGGGCTCTGCGAAATGCAGAAAAACCCCCCCTCTGCACAGATGGTTCAAACAGATAAACACAACCCCTAATTTCACTACACAGCCAGTTACAGAGAACTAAAAATAAAAAATCAAAGCAAATTAACCTTTCCACAAACCCTAAGTCTAAAATTTCATACCCTAATTTCCACAATTCTAACTTCTAGCAACATGCAAGCATACTAAGTAAACATTTACACAGAATTTCGTCATTACAGAGGCAAAGGAAAGAAGAAGAACATGAATATCCAACAATTACTAACAATGTCCCAAAAATGGGTTTCTAATTGAAAAATGAAAATTTGCAACAAAAAAAAAGACTTACAATGCTTGAGGATGATGATGCTTAGCAGAAAATGAAAGGGAGATGATGTAGAGAATTGAAAATCCAAGGAAGTTTTTGAAAATTTTGGAGGAGAGAAAATGAGGGAAAGTGAGGGAAATGAGAAAAAGAGGCAAGGTTGTAAAACCCTAGCCACTTTAACACCAATCTGGGCCGGGTACATCATGGTGGGCCCAGAAAATCAAATATTTTTTTTTTCAAAAATTCGCAACCCGCGCTGAGCGGGCAAAGAGCGCACTGAGCGCGCTAGCTTCTGGAAGTATAGGTTTATTTTTTTCAAGAGCGCGCAGAGCAACATCAAAAATTCTCCCAGCAGCAAAAAGACATCATCCACACGTTCAAAACATCACCCTAAACATCATACACCATCAATTTTTCACAAACCATGTCTAAACAGCAAATTCACTAGTAAAAACGATAAAAACTTACAGTGCTGGGGTGCCTCCCAACGAGCTCTTGTTTAACGTCGGCTAAGCTCGACGGTCCAAGATGCTCAATTAAGAACATCAAGGAGAACAGAACTAGAAGCGCGATCGAAATTTCCTAGAAGGTAAATTTTTAGGCACTGACCGTTTGCGGTCCAAGAGTCCTTCTTTTCCAAGTCTTCGATAACAACTGCTCCAAAGTCCTTCACTTTCTTCACACGAAAAGGCCCGGGCCACTTGGACTTTAATTTTCCCGGAAAGAGTCTTAACCGAGAGTTAAACAGCAATACCAATTGTCCAGCCTTGAAGTCCTTTTGCCGGAGCTTCTTGTCGTGGTACTCTTTCACTTTTTCTTTATACAACCAGCTTGAGTGGTATGCGGCATTACGCATTTCTTCCAGCTCAAGAAGTTGCACTTTTCTTTTGGTACCGGCCAAGTCCTTGTCAAAATTCAGCATTTTTAAGGCCCACAAGGCCTTGTGCTCCAATTCAACTGGTAAATGGCAAGTTTTACCATAAACCAATTGAAACGGAGTTAGACCAATTGGAGCTTTGTAAGCAGTGCGATATGCCCACAAAGCCTCATCCAATTTTTGTGACCAATCCTTTTTTGAACTAGACACGGTTTTTTCAAGGATTCTTTTTATCTCACGGTTGGATACCTCAGCCTGACCATTCGACTACGGGTGGTAAGGGGTCGCCACCTTATGTGATACACCATAGTGTTTTAAGACATTTTCGAGAGGTGTATTACAAAAGTGCGACCCACCATCGCTAATGAGCACCCGAGGAGTGCCAAAACGGGAAAAAATGTATTTCTTTAAAAAATTTATCACCGTTTTGCCATCTGCCTTAGGTGAGGCAATCGCCTCAACCCACTTCGAAACATAGTCAACTGCGACCAACATGTATTCATTTCCAAAAGATGGTGGAAATGGACCAACAAAATCGATGCCCCAACAATAAAAAATTTCTACCTCTTGTATGTTTTGGAGAGGCATTTCATCTCGTTGTCCAATTCCACCAGTTCTTTGGCACATGTCACAACTTTTGGCATGGAGATGTGCGTCTTTAAAAAGAGAAGGCCAATAAAAGCCCGATTGAAGGACTTTAGTGGCCGTTCTCGCACCATTAAAATGGCCTCCATACGGCGAGTTGTGGCAATGCCAAAGAATGCTTTGAGCCTCATCACTCGTGACACACCTTCTCAAAAGGTTGTCACTTCCTAACTTAAATAAATACGGGTCGTCCCATACGTAATAACTAGCATCCGAAAGGAACTTCCTTTTTTGGTTCCAAGTTAGGTCTTCGGGCACCCAACCAGTAGCCTTATGGTTAGCAAAATCTGCAAACCAAGGCCTAACTTGGACTTTAAAAAGTTTTTCATCAGGAAATTCCTCTTGGATTTCCTTTTCAGCAATGGTGACCTCAACATTCACAAGGCGAGACAAGTGATCCGCCACCAAATTTTCTGAACCCTTTTTATCTTTTATTTCTAAATCGAACTCTTGTAATAAAAGGATCCATCGGATGAGCCTTTGCTTCGAATCCGGTTTGGTTAGCAAATACTTGATCGTCGAATGGTCGGTGTAAACAACAACTTTAGACCTGATGAGGTAGGATCTAAATTTCTCAAGCGCATACACAATAGCAAGTAATTCTTTTTCGGTTGTGGCATAATTAACCTGTGCCTCATTTAAAACTTTACTTGCATAGTGTATGGCATGGAAATTTTTTTCCTTCCTCTGGCCAAGTACCGCTCCAACAGCATAATCACTCGCATCGCACATAAGTTCAAAATTTTTGGTCCAATTTGGAGCGATTATTATTGGAGCGGTAACCAACTTTTCTTTTAAAATTTCGAAAGCGCGAAGACATTCATCGTTAAAAAGAAATACCTGGTCCTTGCTTAGCAAGTTGCTCAATGGTCTAGCCACCTTTGCAAAGTCTTTGATAAAACGCCGATAAAATCCGGCATGCCCAAGGAAACTTCGGATCCCTTTCACGTTGGTCGGAGGAGGCAGCTTCTCTATCACTTCAACTTTCGCTCTATCAACCTCAAGGCCTTTGGACGAAACTTTGTGGTCGAGCACAATTCCCTCTGTTACCATAAAGTGACACTTCTCCCAATTTAGCACTAGATTTGTCTTCACACACCTCTCTAAAACAGTTTCCAAATTTGTCAAGCATAAATCAAACGACCCTCCAAAAACCGAAAAGTCATCCATGAACACTTCCATCGTCTTTTTTATTAAGTCGGAGAAGATAGCTTGAACGCACCGTTGGAAAGTTGCCGGCGCATTACATAAACCAAAAGGCATCTTACAATACGCAAAAATACCAAAGGGACACGTAAAGGCCGTCTTCTCATGATCTGCCGGGTCAACCGCAATTTGGTTATACCCCGAATATCCATCCAAGAAACAATAGAATTGCTGCCCGGACAACCTCTCTAACATTTGGTCCATAAACGGTAATGGAAAATGATCTTTTCTTGTCGCGGTGTTGAGCCGCCTATAATCAATGCACATCCTCCACCCCGTCATTGTTTTTGTCAGAACCAACTCATTTTTTTCGTTACGAATCACGGTCATACCTCTCTTTTTTGGCACAACATGGACAGGACTAACCCAAGGGCTATCGGAAATCGGGTAAATCATACCGGCTTCCAATAGCTTAACCACTTCTTTTCTCACCGCCTCTTTCATTGTTGGGTTCAAGTGGCGTTGCGGTTGGGCTACCGCCTTGAAATCTTCTTCCATCAAGATACGATGCATGCAATAAGCCGGGCTAATTCCTTTTAAATCGGAAAGGACCCAACCTATAGCATCTTGGTTTTTCTTCAAAACATGAATTAGACGGCCTTCCTCTTTTTTGGACAACACGTTACTAATGATAACCGACTTGTTACCACCGTCATCAAGATAAGCGTATTTTAAATTGGAAGGCAAGACCTTCAATTCAAGTGGTGAATTCTCAACTTTCACATCCTTTTTTAACTCTTCCGGTTTTACCTCCCAAGGTTGCAACTCTTTGAGGGATTCAAGCTCTTTTAAGCACTCTTCAAGAGCTCTTTCTTCTTCTTCGGAAAATACTTCAAAAGAATCATTAAGAGCCATTTCCAAAGGAGAAATTTCATGGACATGCTTAGAAACCTCCAAAGTTGCCTCTTCAATCGCATCGATCCTAAAGCTATCATGTTTATCTTTTGAATGTTTCATAGCTTCGAAAAGATCAAAACAAACCTCTTCATTTTGAACCCTCGCCTTCATTAAACCGTCATCCACATCAATCATCATTCGGGCAGTTTTCATGAAAGGCCGGCCAAGAATTAAAGGTACATCTTCATCTTCCTCCATATCGATAACAACAAAATCAACCGGGAAGAAAAATTTGTCAACTTTTACCAAGACATCTTGAGCTAACCCATGAGGGTGAGTTGTGGACTTGTCGGCCAATTGCAAAGTCATACGAATGGCTTTCATCTCAATGTTCCCAAGCTTCTTTACAATGGACAATGGGATAAGATTAATGCTTTAGCCCAAATCAATTAAGCTCTTTCCAACATAGACGTCACCAATGGTAACCGGCAAAATCACACGCCCCGGATCAACTTCTTTTTTAGGAAGAGTTCTTTGGATGATTGCACTACAACTCGCGTCAAGAACAATAGTTTCCGGTTTCGAATACCTCCGCTTCTTCATGAGAATGTCTTTCATGAACTTTGCATACTTTGGCATTTGTTCCAAAGCTTCGGCAAACGGAATGTTAACTTGTAATTGCTTGAAGATGTCCATGAAACGCGTATAGTGCCTCTCATTTTCCTTCTTTGAAGGAGCATGAGGATATGGTAAGTTTTGGATCGGAATAACGCTCACTAGTTCCTTTCCCTTCTTTACTCTCCTAAGTCTCTCTTTTTTCTTCAACTCCTCACCACTATTATTTTCAACTACACCTTCACTTTCACGTTTATTTTCAACTACTTCCTCATCACTACAATCCTCCACAAGACCATCAAGTTTTTCTTCCTCCACATTTTTCTCCTTTTCTTTCTCCAACTCCTTCCTACTTCTAGTAACAATCGCCTTGCAATGCTCCTTAGGATTCACTTGAGTATTCGCGGAAAAGGAAGGACCCGATTGTTGTTCGGCAAGTTGCCCCACTTGGTTTTCAAGATTCTTAATCGCCGCGTCACTACTCTTTTGGTTGGCCATTGACATTTGCATGAATTGGTTTAAAGTGTCTTCCAACTTTGAGCTAGCAACCGGAGGTGGTGGAGGTTGATACAGATTTTGCCGGTGTGAAGGACCGGCACCATAACCTTGATTATTTTGATAATTTGCTCGCGGTTGAAACCCTTGATTTCCTTGATAATTTTGTTGAGAATTGTGTTGTTGTTGGTAAGGTTGTTGTTGTCTACCTTGATAATCCCTTTGATTTGCCATATAGTTCACTTCTTTAAAACCCGGAGGAGGACAAAATCCGGTGTCATGCTCCCCTTTACAAAGTTCACAACAAGCTACTTGCTTACTTTTGCTCGGCTCCTTCATTTCTTTGATTTGTTGAGTCAAAAGCTCCACTTGTTGAGAGATAAGCTTGTTTTGCGCGAGGATCGCATCGTTAGTTCCCAATTCGAGGACACGGGCTTCTTTTGAGAGTTGCCACGGCTTTGACTTTGGAGATCGTTTAGAGCCATTCTATTGATAATATCAGTTGCTTCCTCGACATTCTTTGCCATCAAACTTCCTCCCGCAGTGGCATCCAACAAAGTCTTACAATTCGGTTGGAGACCATTATTGAAGATATGAACTTGTGTTAACTCATCAAACCCGTGACCTTTACATTTGCGAAGCATGGACTTGAATCGTTCCCTTGCTTCATTGAGGGATTCATTGGTGCCTTGAGAGAACACTGAAATTGCGGTTTTTGACTCCATGAAACGGTTATGAGAGAAGAACCGTTCAATAAATTTTTCCTCCAAGACATTCCAATCTGTCATCACGGCCGGAGTTTGATCGAGGTACCAATCCTTTGCCTTGCCAAGCAAAGCATGCGGAAATAATCTTTTAAAGAGAGGTAACTCTTGTGCTGGATCTACACCGGCCGCTAATGCAATCTCATAGAATTTTGTGAGAAACGCAAAAGGGTCTTCATGGTCCATTCCGGTGAATGGACTTCCATACAACAAGTTCAAAGTTCCAATTTTCATCTCGGCTTGCCTTCCTTGATTGTTGTTGGCAAACTGAGCGGTATGTCGTGGACTGTTCACACAAGGTGTGGATGCGGGAGGTGGAGGTGGTTGCGCCATGATTGGTATGAATGGTGGTGGTGGTGTTGTAGTAGAACTTCCTTCTTGCTCTTGTCTTTGTCTCGCAAGTTGCCTCCTCCGTCTAGTTCTGCTGTTGAGTCTACGAGCGGTTCTTTCAATCTCAGGATCGAATAGAAGTTGGTCCACCGGTAGTTGCCCTCGCATAAACAAAGTCTGCACACTTAAACAAAACAAATCAACAAGCACAAGAAAATTTGTAACAAGTCTAAAACTTCACAATTATTGCAATGCTTGCAATATCAAATAACAATCCCCGGCAACGGCGCCAATTTGTTGAAATACAAATAGAGTTCGGGATTTAGTTATCGTTCCACAGAGATTGTTTGGTGATATCGCAGTCGTTCTACAGTTGTAACATTTCAAGCCTTAAAGTAACAAGGGTTTTTAGGTTGGTTTCGTAGCGGTTGCATTCAAATTTAATTAAAAGCGGTAAAGAGATTGGTTTAATGGTTTATAAAAACATGTCAAGGTTAGGGTTCGACAAACCACTTTGCACGTATATGATCGATAAGCTAATGAACTCGGTTAAATGATAAATACAATCACATATCCTCCCAATATGTTTATCTCTAACACATATTGTGAGTTTTACCATTTTGATCCTTTGTTGATTTCTCACACAAACTATCAAAATGACAACATTAAAGTTCAATATTTGGTGAACATCAACACACATTGCTATCTCTAGCCAATGTACATTGATGGATGACAAACCTAGGTAAAGAGTTGGAGCATATTTCTCAATCATGAACCAACACAAAGAATAAACATAAAAACAAGGTTTATCATCATACATTCATCATCCAAGAGTTCACAAGATAGGATCAATCCATATACATACAAAGTAAAGGTTTACTTACATCTAACCTTGACATAAAAGAGAAATTAGCTACACATATTCATGGTAGCTTGATCAACAAGAATCGGGAGAAGAGAAACGAGCATCAACGACGATTTTATCGACAAAATGATGCTTTTTATCTTCCAAAAAATGAAGTGCTACAGTGTAATATCCTTTGATCTCAGAATGTAATAGAGAGAGAGAGAAAAATCTGATCAAAACCACTTTATAAAGGGGCTGAGTGTCGCGAAGCGCGCTGAGCGCGCAGTCGCGCGCAAGCTTCTGTAAGTCCTTCCATCCACGCGCTGGGAGCGCGCTGAGCGCGCTCAAAGCATGCTCAAAAAATCCAAATTTTGCCAAACTATTTTTGTGGGGTCCTCAAGGCTCCATTCCACACCCTTCCATGTAAAAATCTGCAATAAAAACACAAAAGATAAATAGATACAACAAATAACGAAATTAACTAGAAAACGGTTATAAACGGAAACAATGGGAAAAGGCATGGATTTACAAATAAAGCTCACAAAAAGGTGCTAAAAACTAATCTAAATATTAACACTTTTTAGCACCTAACATGTACGCATAAGATGTTACTTGAAAACGAAGAAAAAGCAGTGAGGTAGCCCCAAAGTTGGTCTAACTTATTAATTTTGGATGCTATTAAAAATGAGATCTACATTGCATTAGAGGACAAAGAGAATACCACTTTCACTTGTCCATTCGACACTTTTACCTATTGTCGCGGTGAAAATTGGATAACAAATTATTAATTAACTTGTATCGTATTTTTAATGTCGCCACTGGTCTTTGATTTATCCAAAGGAAGGGAGAAAAAACCGAATTCCCACAATGCAATGCAAATGCACTAAGATTCTAAGTTCGGGGGTTGGTTATACCTAGGGAAGGTGTTAGCATCCTAGATATCTGTAGTACTCTACAGGAACCTCTTGATTCAATTATGTTATTTGTTATCTGTTTATTAAAGGTTCTATGCTAAAGGTTGGGAAACCCTAGGGGTTAGTATCTAAGTATACTCGATAAAGCATCGCACTTTACGCCTACGTATCCTCAGGAATAGAATCAAAGTATGCGTAGTTCTACGTCTACTGAATGATTGACTATGGTCAATACTCAGAGGGGAAATGAGTACAAGCTCATTGTAGAGTTTAGGAACTCTCGAAATCTAGTTGTAATGGACCTATGTTGAAGTTTAGTCAGCAGGGGAAGTGATAAATTCATTATGATGAATATCACTAAGAGTTTAAGAACTATCTCCTAAGGCTAGTTGTGATTTCTATGGCTTTGATGAGGCCAAGAAACGAAGTTTCTTCCTAAGAGGTTACTTAGGTTAATATGGGAGTCATGGCTTATCTTAATGTGACGAGTATGGATGCAAATGATATGCACCATGCACAATAACATGATTATCATGCATGGGATTTTCCTTTGGATATTAATGCGATTAAGTTATGTTGTTTAGGCGATGGTGCTAGCAAGGTGATGCTAGACTTGTGTCTGGTGACCAAAAGGTTGAATGCGATACCCGAAGGCGATCGACTTACATGGGTAGAAAATGGGCTCGACGTTGGATCGAGAATTTTTGATATTGTTTTGAAAAGGTTTGGAAAATAGCGAATAAGCATACGAATGGAAATACGACATGATAAACATACAAGTGATAAAATAACGACAGTAAAGATATGATACAAGTTAGAACCTTGACATGAGGTAACATAATGGAAGTAACATAAGCATGAGGATGGCAATATGTTTCATGATGAGATATGGATAAGATGAATATGATTCAAGTAGAATGATTAAAATGATATCAATATGTTTAAATCTTTATGAAGACAAACATGTAGGAAGATATTAAGGATGACAATCAACATGCTTCAATCTTTAGGAAGACAAACATGTAGAATGATATTAAAGGATGATAATAAAGAAGAGTGATATTCATGCAAAAGTCAAAGATATGACAAGCCAACATGGATATATTAACTTAAGAATTAAGCAAGGATGCTTAAAAAATGATATTGATAATTAAACCAAGAATGGATAATTAATTGACAACACAATAGAAGTTAACAATTTCAACACACAAGGTAATTAAAAATTAACCACATGGACGATTAATCATTTAGAAATTGACCATTAACCAAAACTTTAGAACTAGAAAGTGACAAATTCGAAATCAAGATACAAATTGGTAATTTAAGAAATGACAACATGATTGAAAATGACAATTAACATCACAGTTAGAAATTAACAATGCAATTCAAGATGTAATTAATAATTAAGATTAAAAACTAACACAACAATTAGCAATTAGAGATATAATTAATAATAATAGAACATCACATATTAATTAATGATAAGATAAATAATTAAGGGACAAAAAATAAATATTTTTAGAGTTTTTTGAATTAAGCAAAATAAATGAGAAAGGTTTTTTTTTTAAAAAGAAAAGATTTTGAAGTTTAAAAAAAGTTGAAATAAAGGCGCAGGAGGGGGTGTATTAGTGATTCTGGTTTAGTTGAAAAACAAGTGGAAACGAAATGGGCCAGGATGATGGGGGGTGCGTATAGTCAAGGCGCAAGGCCTAGTTTGGAAAAATGTCATGGCAAGAGGCGAAAAAAAAATGGCCAAATGGTTGATCACCACGGATCGAACCCAGGTCATGACAGTGAGAGGCGAAATGGCAAGGCAAACCGTTGGGACGGCGTTTACATCTGAGATATGATACACTTGCACTTCATTATAAATCAAAACAAATCCATGAAATAGTATTAATGAAACAAGAGCAATACGCACGTATATGTGCTGGTAGTGTGGAAACGTCATCAACTACTCATGGTTCACAAAATACGACAAACACACATGACAAACCAACTTATCAAGTAATACCCACGCATGGAACATGAGGAAAACATGCAGAACCTAAGACTTCTATCATTATAAAAAACAAAAGCAAACCATCAATTAATACTTAGTATCCACGCATGGAGTAGAAAAAACACATGTAGAATGCCATCATATTTCAAAGTTAGCCTCGTAACGAAAGTTCAATTTCAATCCCCTCTAACCCAGTCAAAGCTCTACTAATTAACATGAGATAAAAGACCAAATTAAAGCATATTTCACGATGCAGCCAAAATTAAGCAAGATAATGGTCAAGGCATAAACAGTGAGTAATTGAAAACCAAGGTTCAAACATAGAAATTGTTTTAAGGAGGACCAATAAACTTCTGTTCCAAACGAGCTAACAGGCTACTTTAAAATCTTCATTCCTGATGAGCAAAGTATTTAAGTTCGACCATAACTCAAAAGACCAGCAAGCTTTGAAGTAAAAGTTCATACAAACTTAGAACTAAACGTAGGTAGGCAAAACATAAAGAGATACTGCAGCACATGGCATTAGATTAATGAATGAGAATTACAATAATAATGTCGACAACAGGCAGTAGCATACACAAACAACATGACAATTAAGAACAACAAGCCAATACAGAACTCCCTACACGTTCGACAAAAAGACGATGAATAAATAACACTTATGAGTACTAGACAGCACGAACACGATAATAATAGCAGACATGAAAAACACAACTATAAAAATAACAGAGACATAACTATAAACAGCATGAGACACTCTCTCATATAAGTGTTACGAGCCAAGACAAACAAGATAAAAAGGCACGAAATCAGTTACAGCATAGTGGCACGAATGTTACTACGCAGACACACACAATAAGCATATACATACAAATTACTATTGTGACAGTAACATGCAAATGAGACAATAAGAAAGTGACACACAACGCCAAGACACATAGTAGATTAAACTCAAACAAACACGTAACAATCGGCAATAACGACACACATAACAACACATATAGAGATACTATAAATAACACCCTAGAGGATGTTAATGTATGCAGGTATGAGCAACTTCAGCATAACAGTCCATCAGAGTTATCATCTTACCTCATGGACACAAACTATGGACATACGAGCAACACACTTCGAAACATGTACCAACCATGATTCGTAGGTAAAGTAAAAGCAAGATGCATGTTTAGCTGAAAATGATTAACAAGAATGAAAGAGAATGGTACCCGTTGAAGCTTTACTAATGTCTTGAGTAATTCAGAAACTTCAAGTGGATGCGATGTTTGATCTAACACAACAACTGATTCCAAAAACGAATGGCAAGAATTTCTCCCTCCTTCCAGCTAGCTCGTGCTCCAAAGGAATGAGGATTTTTAGAGATTTTAGTGTTGTTCCTTGGTTGTGTGTAGTGATCTTTTTTCTGTGAAAGCTTGTTGGTTTTATAGGTGAGTTTGAGGGTACACGGTTGGGATACACGAACTGGATGTTCCCTGCATGGCTGCAAGCGTGGCTTATGGTATTAAATACACAGCATACGCATGAGCTTATCTTGGAGAGAGAGCAATCAATACAGCAACAGCCTCGAGTCCATCTTGGGCCACGCGTGTAGGCTGTACTTGAATCGAGATCTCGGTTGTGCTGCAACGATCAATATCCTTAGCCGTTGGTGAGGGATTGAAGCATTGGAAAATCAACGGTATTTTCCACAATCCGCGAGTAAACGAGGAAGAGGAATAGTATTTGGTTTATTTTGTGATTTTCCCTTTCCTTGTCGTGTGGGATATTTTGATTTACCAACAAATTGTTTTTTCCTTTTCTTGTGTAACATGGGCTTTTGGTAGTGGGCTTATCCACTTGTAAAGAAAATGCAATAGTATCTCTCTTTTTCTTTAACGAATTAATTATGTAATAAAGTTAAATAATGATAAATCCAAACCTAAATTAAATAGCTAGAAACAAAAATTAATAATTAATATAATTAATTAACTAATCTAATTTTAAAAACTAAATTAAGTCGAGATTAAAAGAAAATAACTTAAATATAAATAAAATAAAATAAAAAGCCAAATTGAAATTAAATTAAAATAAAAACAAATAGAATATTAAAATAAATGTTAAGTTAATAATAAATAGAGGAACATAAATAAATCACCAACTAGCAAGAAAAAGAGGGTAAAATTTGGGGTACAACAGTTGCCCCTATTTAAATAGCTTCACCGGAGGGCATGAGGAACGGAGATTCCAGAGGCACCTAGGTGAAAGGTATTTAAATATAGCAAACCAAAAATTTTGCCCTCATGGAATGCAAATGCTAAGGACGCGCTACGGACATGCAGATGCTGACATGCCATGAACTTCTAAAATGGTGATATGATGCCGGGAATGCAAGGGATGCAGACAAACCAGACACCGGGGACCACAGGAAGCAAACACACAAGAAAAGCTTCGCCGGGGGAAGACGGAGCTAGCATCCACAAGCAAAGACTCACCGGGGATACAGGCCAACCAGCAAAGGAGACTCAATGGGGATACCCCAAAGAAACACTGGGGAAAAATTAAAAGACAATCTCCACTGGGGAGAGATCCAAGAAGATAGACTTCACGGGGAAAGAAACAAACTCGCGCTCTTCCTGGGCATGAAACCAGAAAGAAGAACCTGATCACTAAGGATCAGTCTAGAGGAGACAAGCAAACAAACAAAGACTTCCTGGGGGACCTCAAAATGAAGAGTTCAAAATGGGATCTTCAGAAAGAGCCAGGAAGGCAGAGACTAACTCTGCGCACCAGATAGGAGTCTTAAAGTTGAAGAAATTCGTTCCCATAAATTTAACTTAGAGCAATTTTTAGAAAAGAAACAAGATTAGGATGTTCAATGTCCGACACGATTCGAACAAGAACAGTTTTAAAACAAAAGACAGTGGTTGACACGATTCAAACAAAGTCCCGATTCAAGTTTAACACGATTCGAACAAGAACATTTTCAAAACAAGAGTCAGTGTCCGACACGATTCGAACAAAGACTCTGTTCAGGTTTGACACGATTCAAACAAGAACAAGTTTTTTTAAGAAGACAATGCTCGACACGATTCAAACAAAGTCCAGGTTTAAGTTTGACACGATTCAAACAAGAACAAAGTTTTTAAGAGGACAATGCTTGACACGATTCAAACATAGTCCAAGTTCAAGTTTGACACGATTCAAACAAGAACAAAGTTTTTAAGAGGACAATGCTTGACACGATTCAAACATAGTCCAAGTTCAAGTTCGACATGATTCAAACAAGAACAAAGTTTTTTTTAAGGAGACAATGCTTGACACGATTCAACCATAATCCAAGTTCAAGTTTGACACGATTCAAACGAGAACAAGTTCGAGCTTGACACGATTCAAACAAGAACACATGGGACAGTGTTTGACACGCTTCAAACAAAGTCCAAATAAGACAATGCTTGACACGATTCAAACATAGTCCAAGTTCAAGTTTGACACGATTCAAACGAGAACAGGTTCATGTTTGACACGATTCAAACAAGAACACGTAAGACAGTGTTTGACACGCTTCAAACAAAGTCCAAATTAAGACAATGTTTGACACGATTCAAACATAGTCCAAGTTCAAGTTTGACACGATTCAAACGAGAACAACTATAAAATCCTTTAAAGTTAAACTTCTTGGGGAACGGAAAAAAGATTTTAAAGATTCAAATTTGGCGCGCAGAGGTTAAGACCGAATAAGCACGACGCAAAGAAAACCGGGAATATCTTTACTCCACTAGGGAAATAAAGATATGCACAACAAAAGACCACCAGCAAAACAGAGCACAAAGGATGCAAAGATGCTAGAGGATGATGCACATGTTTAACTATATGCTAGGAACAACGCGAACGACGCAAAACAGGAAAGGAGAAAGGATAACACAAGCCAACACCCTGAAACCCAACATCAAGGATAGCCAGGACGATCTTCTTTCCACTGGAGGTGGCGAATCCATGCAAAAAATGTAATACTGCTAAATCTCCTTACACCAGCTTGATTCGTAGAAGATCCAGAGTAAAACTTAGTTTATCTTTGTGTTTTCTTAGCAATTGCAGTATTTCCGTTTTCAAAAATCAAGTGAAAATGGCAAAATTTGCAAAAATAAAGACGATAAGCAGATGATCATATAACTGATATTCATTGAAAAATGGTGACTTGCCAAATAACATAGTCCCATGAGATATTACAGATGCATCGAAATGGCAGTTTAGCAAAAGGTTACATTGTATTCAATGACCAATGACCCTAATGACTAAGGACTTCAGTTATAGCAAACTTGAGCTTCTCTGGGGATTCTTGGATATCACAGAGGCATCCTAGTCTTAAGCATAATACTTCCGCACCGAATCAGCATTCACAGGATGCGCAAGCTGTTCACCGTCCATAGTTGTAAGAAACAATGACCCTCCTGAGAACACCGTCTTAACTATGTAGGGACCTTCATAATTAGGTGCCCATTTTCCACGGGCGTCTCTTTGTGATGGCAAAATCTTCTTAAGTACCAATTCGCCTACTCGGAATTCCCGAGTGCGGACCTTTTTATCAAATGCTCTCTTCATCTTCTTCTGGTACAACTGACCATGACACATAGCTGTCAGGCGCTTCTCATCAATTAGATTCAGTTGATCGTATCTTTCTTGAATCCACTCAGCTTCATCAAGCTTTGGTTCCATTAATATCCTCAGAGAAGGTATCTCAACTTCAATGGGGAGGACAACATCCATTCCATATACCAGTGAAAAAGGGGTTGCCCCTGTCGATGTTCTAACGGACGTTCTATATCCATGTAGCGCATATGGCAACATCTCGTGCCAATCTTTGTATGTTTTGACCATCTTCTGAAGGATTTTCTTAATATTCTTGTTCGCGGCTTCGACCGCTCCGTTCATCTTCGGTCGATATGGTGAAGAGTTATGGTGCTCAATCTTGAAGTTATCGCACAATTCCTTCATGGTTTTGTTATTTAAATTGGTCCCGTTGTCGGTTATGATTCTGCTTGGAATCCCATAACGACAAATGATGTTGTTCTTGATGAAACGAGCAACTACTTGCTTAGTTACATTCGCATAAGAGGCGGCTTCCACCCATTTGGTAAAGTAATCTATAGCCACCAGAATGAATCGATGCCCATTGGATGCTTTAGGCTCAATTGCCCCAATCATATCAATGCCCCACATAGAGAATGGCCAGGGCGATGATAGCACATTTAGCAAAGTAGGAGGAATATGTATTTTGTCTGCGTAAATCTGACATTTATGGCATTTCCTAGCATACTGGATGCAATCAGTCTCCATAGTTAACCAATAGTACCCAGCTCTCAAGATCTTTTTAACCATGGCATGTCCATTGGCGTGGGTGCCGAAAGCTCCTTCATGAATATCATGGATTAACAAGTCTGCTTCTCTCTTATCGACACATCTTAGCAACACCATATCATGATTCCTTTTGTATAGTACACCGTTGCTGATGAAGAATTTAGCTGACAATCTTTGCAGAGTTTTCTTATCAAGAGCGGAGGCGTTGGTCGGATATTCTTGATTCTTCAGGAAGCTCAAAATGTCATGAAACCAAGGTTTGCCATCTGATTCTTCTTTAATGGCCTGGCAGTAAGCAGGTTCAGCTCTTCTTCCAATACTGATAACCGAATCTTCATTGATAAATCTGACTTGCCACATTGAAGCCAGTGTTGCTAAAGCATCAGCCACATGATTCTCAGTACGTGGCACATGGCGAAAAGTTATCTCATCAAAATGTTTAATCAATTCCAAAGCATATGCCTGGTAAGGGATAAGCTTCTTATCCTTTGTCTTCCACTCGCCTCTGATTTGATAAATGACCAGAGCCGAGTCACCCATGACTTCGAGAAAACAGATCCCAAGGTCGATTGCAGCTTCTAGTCCCAGGATACATGCCTCATATTCAGCAATATTATTCGTACATCTGAAATCCAATCTAGCTGTAAAAGGGGTGTAGCCACCTTCCGGATTAATCATAACAACACCTACTCCATGCCCCTTGTAATTGGACGAACCATCGAACATCATCTTCCACCTGTATTCGGCCCTGGGATCATCTTCAGAACTTGACTCTTCTCCATCTTTCACTGCCATAATGTCCTCATCAGGGAAATCAAATTTGAGTGGTTCGTTATCTTCAACTGGTTGATCAGCAAGATATTCCGAAAGAACACTTCCTTTAATAGCCCTTTGAGTGACATATTGAATATCATATTCGGATAATAACATGTGCCAACGGGCAAGTCTACCTGTTTTAGCGGGTTTCTCAAAGATGTACTTTATCGGGTCCATTTTGGAAATCAACAAGGTGGTGTGACAAATTAGGTACTGTCTTAGGCGCTTGGCGGCCCAAGCCAAAGCGCAACAAGTCTTTTCAAGCATTGAGTAACGGCTTTCACTGTCTGTGAACTTCTTGCTCAGATAATAGATTGCATGCTCTTTCCGGCCAGTCTCGTCATGCTGTCCCAAAACGCAGCCCATGGATTCTTCCAAAATAGTCAGATACATAAAGAGTGGCCTTCCAGGGACCGGAGGAATCAAAATAGGAGGCTTTTGGAGATAACTCTTTAGTTTCTCAAAGGCTTATTGACATTCAGCATTCCATTCTATCGGTTGATTCTTGCGTAGTAATTTGAAGATCGAAGCACATATCGGGGTCATATTGGAGATGAACCAGGAGATGTAATTCAAACGGCCCAAAAATCCTCTGACTTGAGACTCTGTTTGTGGAGCTGGCATTTCTTGAATAGCTCGCACTTTATCTGGATCCACTTCGATGCCTTTCTGGCTAACAATGAAACCCAATAACTTCCCTGACCTGACTCCAAAGGTACATTTTGCAGGGTTTAACCTCAACTGATACTTTCGAAGTCTCTTGAACAACTTTAGCAAATGGTCTACATGTTCTTCTTCATTTCTAGATTTAGCTATCATATCGTCCACACACACTTCTATCTCTTTGTGGATCATATCATGGAACAGGGTTACCATAGCTCTTTGGTAAGTTGCCCCAGCATTCTTTAGTCCAAAAGGCATAACCTTATAATAATAAGTGCCCCATGGGGTAATGAAAGTGGTTTTATCCATATCAGCTGGATCCATTTTGATCTGATTGTAGCCTGAAAAACCATCCATAAAGGAGAACATTGCGAAACGAGCCGTGTTGTCCACCAACGTGTCGATATGTGGTAAAGGAAAATCATCCTTGGGACTAGCCTTGTTAAGATCCCTATAATCCACGCACATTCGTACCTTTCCATTCTTCTTCATGACTGGAACAATATTAGCTACCCACTCCGGGTATTTGGAAACTGCTAGAAAACCAGCATCCAACTGTCTCTTGACTTCGTCTCGAATTTTGAGGGCCATGTCTGGATGACTTCTGCGAAGCTTTTGTTTCACTGGTGGGCACTCAGGCTTAAGCGGTAGCTTGTGAACCACAATATCTGTATCTAAACCAGGCATATCTTGGTAGGACCAAGCAAACACATCCACATACTCTTCAAGGAGTGAAATCAGCCGCTGTCTAATTTCTGGCTTCAGGGATGCCCCAATCTTAACCTCTTTCTTCTCTTCCTTGGTGCCAAGATTGATGACGTCCACCCGCTCTTCATGAGGCTGGAGGTCTGCATACTGGTAATCACACATATCTGCTAGATCCTTGGATACTTCATAATCTTCTTCCTCCTCGGCTTGATAGACAGGGGAGTCGAAGTCAATGGTAAGATCAGGGTCATTGAATACAATAGGTTTATGATTCATTCTGCATAGTAGAATGACTTATATTATTAAAAGCACAATAATTCAAGAACATGCGAGATGAAGATGCTTTTGTTTGAAAAGATTGCCATTTTTAGAAACAGAATGCAATAAAGCAAAACAGCAAAATTTTTAGCAAAAGAGTCATTTCATTGATTTAAAGTTTGAAAACGGAGGCCCGTACAAAACAATCCACTAGCTTTGGGCAAGACTAGGGAGATGAAAACAACAAATCTAGACAAGTTACTCTGGTTCCGGGTACAGAATTGGGATCTCAATGGACTCCCAGTTGCATAATGCGCCTTCTTGGCAGAAAATCAAACGATCAATATCTTCGTCTTCTTCAGTGCTTCCTGTGATTGCGTGGACTTGATGGCCACCGCTGATAAATGTCTCCTGTACGGTCTTTATCTTCATTCTTCTTTCTCTTGAACCTGAAGCAGCCTCTTCTTCTAGAGTTGGTCTGTAACCCAACCCTTGGTGTCTGACTCTCTTCTCAACCTTAATCACTTCACCCCAACCTGCGGGCACACCGTCTTGAAGGGCAGACTGGATACTCTTATACGAAGCAAAAGATGGATATTCTGGTACCACTGTATCCTCATTGTCAACCGTAACTGTGTTAGCTATCTCCAGGGCTTGAAAAGAAGTTTCCAATGCATCTTCGTCAGCCTCAATATAACGGAAGGACGACAAGTTACTAACCATTAAGTCTTCTTCCCCATGGATGATGACCAGCTTGTCATCGGCCACAAATTTCATCTTTTGGTGTAAGGTTGAAGTAACAGCGCCTGCCTCGTGGATCCAGGGTCTTCCAAGTAGGCAGCTATAGGCAGGGTTAATGTCCAAAACCTGAAACAGAACATTGAATTCCTGGGGTCCAATCAAAACTGGCAGCTCAATTTCCCCCATCACGGATCTTCGTGAGCCATCAAAAGCTTTGACAATTAACGACGTGGGTCTCATGATCCCTCCTTTGTATGCTAGCTTATCGAGGGCCCTCTTCGGTAGGACATTTAGAGAGGATCATGTATCCACAAGAACTCTGGCCAATGTGTCCTCCTGACACTTCATTGATATATGCAGAGCGAGATTGTGATTCTGACCTGATTGGGTTAATTCTTCATCGCTGAAGCTGAGCGTATTGCAAGCAGTGATGTTAGAGATAACATGATCGAATTGTCCGGCGGTAACGTCCTGGGCCACATGAGCCTGAGCCAATACTTTTTGTAGTGCTGACCGGCGGACTGGTGAATTAATCAATAGGGATAAAATAGAAATTTTGGACGGGGTCTGGTGAAGCTGATCCACAACCCTGTAGTCACTTCTCTTTATTATCTTGAGAAATTCTTCATCGTCCTCCTTGGAGATTACTTCTTTACTTTTGTCATTGGTAGGTACGCGCATCTCATCCACTTTATAGGACGTTTCTTTGTTAATAGGGGGGAGAATCCTTCCGCTCCTCATCATTCTTCCTGTTCCCACTATATTAGACACGTTCTTCTCATCAGCCCCCACCTCTTTCCTTGGGACCGATTCTTGTATAACGACCCCCACCTCTTTCCTTAGGATCATTTCCTCTTTCCTCTTTCCACTTGTACTGTCTTCGTAAACCCACGGTACTGCTTTGGTTCCCCTGAATCTGAACGGGACTGGTCTTGGGAGATTATTCCTCCTTGTATGATTACCAGGAGAAACAGTTTCAGACCTGTTGAATCTTGGAACTGGTTGTCTGAACACCGGACTCACGGTACTTGCCCCCGGATTGTTGAACACAGGGCTCACGGTAGCTGCCCCTGGATTGTTGAACACAGGGACTACTGATATGTACTATTCTTCATCAAGCACTGCCATCTGCTTTGGTAAATTAAACACTGGTTCAATCACTGCTACTTTGCCTTCCTTTCTAAAAACCTGTAAGAAACCTTCATTGATCAATTGTTGGATATCATTTCGAACCAACTGACACCCTTCATTATTACCGTCACACTTTTTACAACCATCGTGGCAATCTTTGACCAAACCGGCGCTGAATAACTTGGCATGAAACATCTTCAAGGGAGTCTTAATCTTTGTTACATCTGAGACCAATACTTCACCACTCTCGTCTTCGATAGCATTGGCTGACCCATGTGTTGGCAAGGGGTTGTTTTTCACATTTGGCTGGTTGTTGGCGAAAGACAGGATATTTTTCTCCATCAGACTCTTCACTAGATTCTTTAACGCCAAACACCCTTCTAAATCGTGGCCTACTCCTCCTTGATGGAAAGCACATGTTGCATTAGGATTGTAGAACTGCATAGCTCTTTCAGATGGTTGCCCCAATGGCCTAGTAACGATTAATCCTTGCTCCACCAGCGAAGGATACAATGCCGTGTACGTCATTGGTATGGGCAGAAAATTTGGTGTTACTGCTTGTCTCCTTGGCGGGGTATTTTGCTGGGGCGCTGGCCGCCGCTGCTGGTAATTCTGATTTTGGTTCTTCGGCCACTGCTGCTGGTTTGGTGACTGGGAAACTGGAGCCTGCTGCATTACCTGATGATTAAAAGTGGGCGTAACAGACGCCACATATGGTTGTTGTGCGAACTGTGTGGGATAGATTGGCTGCTGAGGAAAGCTGGGACCTGGTTGTGGTTGGAATAGGGATCGTTTCCAACTAGGATTTTGCCTCTTCCCTGTCATAATAGCGTTAGTCTCGCCTTCCTTCTTCTTATGAAAGTTACCCGGAGACTTCTTGATACCGGCGCTAGTAGAACTGTTTGGTGAACTGGCTACCTTTCCACTTTTCAGACCTGCCTCCACCTTCATGCCAATTGCAATGATATCAGAGAAATTAGCGCCGATATTACTTATCATCTTCTCATAGAATTCTGGTCTTACAGTATCTACAAACCAATCAGCTAATTCCTTCTCAGACAATGGCGGTTCAACTTGTGACGCAGTCTCTCTCCATCTTTGAGCATATTCTTTAAATGACTCTGTGTTCTTCTGAGTCATGGTCAATAGCTGTCTACGATCAGGAGCTAAATC
The DNA here is from genome assembly GCA_022829125.1 of Lathyrus tuberosus. Taxonomy (NCBI): domain Eukaryota; kingdom Viridiplantae; phylum Streptophyta; class Magnoliopsida; order Fabales; family Fabaceae; genus Lathyrus; species Lathyrus tuberosus. Next base: position 5,635,187 of record JALAZF010000087.1, on the reverse strand, counting down.
CAAGTTATACTTATAATGCTTTATGAAAATGTCCATAACATCCTGGAAACACTTGATCTGAGATTGGTCTAAGCTTAAATACCACTTTGCGGCAGCGCCCTTCAGGCTGTCTTGGAAACAATGGATCATTAACTTATCATTATCCATATAAGCCGCCATTCTTCGGAGATACATGACTAGGTGTGCCTTAGGACATGTGGCACCAGAATACAATTCAAAACTTGGTAACTTGAATTTCGGTGGAATCACTAGATCAGTGACTAGACACATATCTTTAAGGTCAGAACTGAAGACGTTGTCTCCTTCCATAGCTTTCAATTTTCTTTGCATAACCTCCATGTTGGCTCTTAATCTCTCGTTACTGTCACCCTCTTCTACAGACATACTATCAAAATGATGCTGGTTTTAGAAAATAGGTTGAAACTGGGTCTGTACCACAGGCAGAACATAAGTCGGAATAGCCTGTTGATTCTCACTGAGCAATGGCGCCACTTGTTGAGTGGATTGAGGGGCCGTGGCTCGCATGAACTCGAATGGCATCCCCAGAGTGGGATTTACGACAGGTATAACCGGTGGTGCAATAGTCGTGGTGATGATTTCTGAGACTACAGTGGCTTGTGTATCCATTGTTGCTCGTATGATACTCAAGGCTTCCATGATCTGCCCCATTCCTACTCTCAATTCAGCGAGTTCGTTGTTAACCTGATCCAGATTCTCGCAATTTTCAGACATCCTTTCTCTTCAAGGTTGTAACGGTGCAGGGTGCTCAGGGTGGTGGTTCAACGACGCCAACTGAAGGAGATAAAAGGATAATGAGACACCGAAGAAATGCACATGTATATGCGAAAATGCGGATGTGGTGCGAAATGATGCGTATGATGCAACATGATGCAACATTCACTTCAAGGAGCTCGAAAGTGTAGTTAAATATCGCAATTGGAAACTTGTTTTTATTAAAATTTTAAAACTTGTTTACAAGCGGTACACCCTCAGGGCTTTCAGTACAATAAACAATGGAATACAACAAAGGGGAACTAGGGCTTCGATCCGCTGGATGACGCCCCATTTCTTTCACTGAGTTCTTCCATCAACTTGTCAATCCTTTCCTGCAATATGTACTTATCCAGTGTCAGTTTCTCCACTTCTGCCTTCAGTCTTGAAACTTCATCTGATTCTATTACAGGAGGCTTGGGCCGAGGATACGGCATCGTCAGAGCGAGGGCTCGTTTGCGTGACCATTCTAGGTAAGATTCTGTAACCGTGCAGTCAGGGTTTGTTGTTGCAGTCATTCCTTGTCTGTTGATTTGACGCCAGGCGAATAGAATTTGCATATTCAGCTGGAGGTCTTCTTCTTCATAGAGGAAAATTCTTTTCAAGTTCTCCGGATCTGGTATCTCGTTCATCGGATGTCCAAGCTGGCGACGGGCGAGAACAGGGTTGTAACTGGTGCACCCTTTCGTGCCAAGAAGAGGCACATTGGAAAAATCTCTGCAACTATGAATCATGGGAATTCCTCCGTATATCGGATCATACCAAACAACATCTGAGTGAGTTAGATCCATGAGTTTAACGGGCCATTCAGAGACATCCCTCACATCCTAGAAGGTCGTGGTCTTTGGTAGGTGCGAAATAAGCCACCTATAGAGGATAGCAGTGCAACACACGATCTGACCTTCTCCTTTCAGGATCTTTGAATGAATCGAGTGGTATGCATCGGCCAACAGCGTTGGTACTGGGTTCTTGAGCATGAAGATCCTGATTGCATGAACGTCGACGCAATTCTCAACATTCGGAAACAAAAATAGACCATAAACCAATAGTGCGAAAAGATTCTCGAAAGTCCTAGTTTTTCCTTTGTCGGCGAACTCTCGGGCTTTCTCAAATAAGAAATGAGCAGGCAAGCCGTCAACTCCTCCTCTGAACCTCATATGGGTCTGGATCTCTATCACCTTGATGCGAGTCACCCTCGTGATGTCTTCCTGACTGGGTCTTCCTTCTCCACCGTAGAACGGGGGTGAATCTTTGACAGGGATTCCCAATAGAGCCGAATACTCTTCTAGCGTGGGCATCAATTGAAAATCTTGAAAGATGAAGCAGTGGTAGATTACATGGTAGAGTTGAACCAGTGTTTCCAATAAACCATCAGCTACTTGCACCTGCAATAAGAGAGAATACGCCCGTGCTTTATGGCGAAGGCATCTGGATCCCTTATCCGTCCTCCTAGTTCCCTCAACTGCTCCACATCAAAAACCCTGAAGGTGTATGGTACCATTCCTTTCCTTCCATGATCCATTTTACGATATCTAAAAACAGCAAACTTTGAGTTCTTTGAAGTGAATGAGAATGCAAATGCAATGAGATGCAAAAGTTCGTGGAGTTTGAGTATTTATAATCGTCACAGAATACCAACGGACATGATTTCATTAATCATACAAAATTTGTTACAAGTGAAAGAAACGGGAATTAAAAATTCGTGAGGAAAACATTACAACCGTTGATATTCTTACAAGAGTTTTTAACAATAATTAAATAAAGGCTAATAAAAGGCCTAAGGAGATTCCCCCAATAATCCTAGCTTGTACTTCTTAATCTCTTCTTCCATTCGGGACTTCTCGAGAACCAGCTCATCTATTATCGCCTCCCACGAAGTAGACTCTGGGTTTGAGGGACTCGGGTCTTCTTGTAACTTCCTCCTTTTGCAAGAGAGAACTTCCTCACTTTGTACCTTTAGTTGTCTTTGAAGCGCTTCGTTCTCTTCCACAAGCACCTCACACTTATCCTTCCAAGCATTCCCTATCTGCTGAGCTTTCCTTAAGGCGATCTTTAATTCCTCTGTCTCAGATGCAAAGATGAAGACAGGTTCTTCATTCAAGACCATAGGCTCTTGGTGATCATAGGGCATCCTTAGTTCAATAGCCCTTCTTCTGACCCATTGTAGGTAGGGGTCCATGGAGACACAGTTATGCTTCCCCAAAGCATTCCTATCTTTCTTGTGTTTGTCCCTCCAGGCTTCTAAAATTCTGTCCCTCAATTCCTCCTGCTTTTCGTAATCCTTGGAGAAAAATCCTTCTGTATGAATACCAAGAGGCTTGACCTTCAAAGGGTAACCGAACTGTCTGCGAGCTAAGACCGGATTGTAACTGGTTATTCCTTGTATGCCAAGAAGAGGCACATTCCTGAACTTTCCACAGCTATCAATGATCACAACGTCCTCGTACCTATAAGGTTTATACCAATCAACGTCAGAATGAGTAAGGGCCATGATCTTCTTAGACCACCATCCCTTTTTAAGGTCCCAGAAAATGTTAGCCTTGGGCAAGTGCGAAGTAAACCACTTGTACAATAAGGGTACACAGCAGGTGATATGTCCTCCTTTGGCATGCTTCGAGTGTATGACGTGATAAGCTTCAGCTAACAAAGTAGGGACAGGGTTCCTCTTCATGAATATCTTGATAGCATTGAGGTCCACATAGTCCTTGAGATTGGGGAACAGAAAGGTACCATAAATCATTAAAGCATATATAGCCTCAAAGGCAGCCATGTCAGAACGCCTGGCATAATGACAAGCTTTCTCCACCAGAAATTTCATAGGCAAAACAGAAATTCCTCCTTTGGTAGTCATATTCCCTCGTATGTCTGCTAACTCCAAATGTGTCGCCTTAGCAATCTCTTGTTCCTTAGGGTCCTTACCAAAAATGGGAAAAGGAGACTTATCCAAAATAGGTACACCGGTCAGACATGCATATTCCTCAAGAGTCGGCACTAGTTGGTAATCAGGGAATGTGAAGCAATGATATACCGGATCATAAAACTGAAGTAGGGTGGAGAGAAGTCCTTGATCAACCCTCACCTTCAACAAAAACAAAAGCGCCCCATATCTACGCTCGAATCCTTTTGGATCAACCAATAGAGTCTCCAACCTCCTTAGGTCACTTGTGTCAAAACTCTTGTAAGTATACTTCACGGTGTTCCTTCTTTCATTGTCCATGGTACCCTACGACGTAAATAAAAGACTCAGACTCCACGAACTTGAACGAAAATGATGCTTATGTATGCATGTATGCACAAACACACAAACAAAAAGGCACACAAACAAGCAAACAAAGAGTCCTAGGTTCAAAGGATCATGAGTGGAGTCAAGGTCTACCCATCCCATAGTGGTGGTGTGGTTTCAGAATGTACCTGCCGAATGAGTTCTAAGAGTTCCCAGAGTCTATGACCCATCTTTCGGATATTATCGACTTCCCGAATTACTCAGTTAGTCAATAATATTCTCAAGAGAATCTCGTCTGAGTGTAGTATCGCGTGACAACTATTTGGAAATGGACTCCCGCATAGTCACCGCACTACGTCCTAAAAGGCCAAGTTGGGTTAAAGGTGCTACGGTCCTTAGTCTTAAAGGTCCTTGGTCGAAGTTAATACCGTTTTCACGAATGTACTCGTTCAAACAATATTAAGTTCAAAAGAACCTAAACTGAGCGATGATTTTCTCAATTCGACTTTTCAGGAATCGACTCCGTCAAAGTACCTTTGACCATATCATCTCCTATAATTATACTCACGTCCGGGTCTAGGACTCCTCACCACTCAAAGTGACAACCCAAGCAAGCATAACAAATATATATAACAAATAACATAATTAAACAAGTTAGGGGGAACCCTCTTATGAGTCTTTCCCCAGTGAAGTCGCCATTTCTGTCGCGGTGAAAATTGGATAACAAATTATTAATTAACTTGTATCGTATTTTTAATGTCGCCACCGGTCTTTGATTTATCCAAAGGAAGGGAGAAAAAACCGAATTCCCACAATGCAATGCAAATGCACTAAAATTCTAAGTTCGGGGGTTGGTTATACCTAGGGAAGGTGTTAGCATCCTAGATATCTGTAGTACTCTACAGGAACCTCTTGATTCAATTATGTTATTTGTTATCTGTTTATTAAAGGTTTTATGCTAAAGGTTGGGAAACCCTAGGGGTTAGTATCTAAGTATACTCGATAAAGCATCGCACTTTACGCCTACGTATCCTCGGGAATAAAATCAGAGTATGTGTAGTTCTACGTCTACTGAATGATTGACTATGGTCAATACTCAGAGGGGAAATGAGTACAAGCTCATTGTAGAGTTTAGGAACTCTCTAAATCTAGTTGTAATGGACCTATGTTGAAGTTTAGTCAACAGGGGAAGTGATAAATTCATTATGATGAATATCACTAAGAGTTTAAGAACTATCTCCTAAGGCTAGTTGTGATTTCTATGGCTTTGATGAGGCCAAGAAACGAAGTTTCTTCCTAAGAGGTTACTTAGGTTAATATGGGAGTCATGGCTTATCTTAATGTGACGAGTATGGATGCAAATGATATGCACCATGCACAATAACATGATTATCATGCATGGGATTTTCCTTTGGATATTAATGAGATTAAGTTATGTTGTTTAGGTGATGGTGCTAGCAAGGTGATGCTAGACTTGTGTCTGGTGACCAAAAGGTTGAATGCGATACCCGAAGGCGATCGACTTACATGGGTAGAAAATGGGCTCGACGTTGGATCGAGAATTTTTGATATTGTTTTGAAAAGGTTTGGACAATAGCGAATAAGCATACGAATGGAAATACGACATGATAAACATACAAGTGATAAAATAACGACAGTAAAGATATGATACAAGTTAGAACCTTGACATGAGGTAACATAATGGAAGTAACATAAGCATGAGGATGGCAATATGTTTCATGATGAGATATGGATAAGATGAATATGATTCAAGTAGAATGATTAAAATGATATCAATATGTTTAAATCTTTATGAAGACAAACATGTAGGAAGATATTAAGGATGACAATCAACATGCTTCAATCTTTAGGAAGACAAACATGTAGAATGATATTAAAGGATGATAATAAAGAAGAGTGATATTCATGCAAAAGTCAAAGATATGACAAGCCAACATGGATATATTAACTTAAGAATTAAGCAAGGATGCTTAAAAAATGATATTGATAATTAAACCAAGAATGGATAATTAATTGACAACACAATAGAAGTTAACAATTTCAACACACAAGGTAGTTAAAAATTAACCACATGGACGATTAATCATTTAGAAATTGACCATTAACCAAAACTTTAGAACTAGAAAGTGACAAATTCGAAATCAAGATACAAATTGGTAATTTAAGAAATGACAACATGATTGAAAATGACAATTAACATCACAGTTAAAAATTAACAATGCAATTCAAGATGTAATTAATAATTAAGATTAAAAACTAACACAACAATTAGCAATTAGAGATATAATTAATAATAATAGAACATCACATATTAATTAATGATAAGATAAATAATTAAGGGACAAAAAATAAATATTTTTAGAGTTTTTTGAATTAAGCAAAATAAATGAGAAAGGTTTTTTTTAAAAAAGAAAAGATTTTGAAGTTTAAAAAAAGTTGAAATAAAGGCGCAGGAGGGGGTGTATTAGTGATTCTGGTTTAGTTGAAAAACAAGTGGAAACGAAATGGGCCAGGATGATGGGGGGTGCGTATAGTCAAGGCGCAAGGCCTAGTTTGGAAAAATGTCATGGCAAGAGGCGAAAAAAAAATGGCCAAATGGTTGATCACCACGGATCGAACCCAGGTCATGACAGTGAGAGGCGAAATGGCAAGGCAAACCGTTGGGACGGCGTTTACATCTGAGATATGATACACTTGCACTTCATTATAAATCAAAACAAATCCATGAAATAGTATTAATGAAACAAGAGCAATACGCACGTATATGTGCTGGTAGTGTGGAAACGTCATCAACTACTCATGGTTCACAAAATACGACAAACACCCATGACCAACCAACTTATCAAGTAATACCCACGCATGGAACATGAGGAAAACATGCAGAACCTAAGACTGCTATCATTATAAAAAACAAAAGCAAACCATCAATTAATACTTAGTATCCACGCATGGAGTAGAAAAAACACATGTAGAATGCCATCATATTTCAAAGTTAGCCTCGTAACGAAAGTTCAATTTCAATCCCCTCTAACCCAGTCAAAGCTCTACCAATTAACATGAGATAAACGACCAAATTAAAGCATATTTCACGATGCAGCCAAAATTAAGCAAGATAATGGTCAAGGCATAAACAGTGAGTAATTGAAAACCAAGGTTCAAACATAGAAATTGTTTTAAGGAGGACCAATAAACTTCTGTTCCAAACGAGCTAACAGGCTACTTTAAAATCTTCATTCATGATGAGCAAAGTATTTAAGTTCGACCATAACTCAAAAGACCAGCAAGCTTTGAAGCAAAAGTTCATACAAACTTAGAACTAAACGTAGGTAGGCAAAACATAAAGAGATACTGCAGCACATGGCATTAGATTAATGAATGAGAATTACAATAAGAATGTCGACAACAGGCAGTAGCATACACAAACAACATGACAATTAAGAACAACAAGCCAATACAGAACTCCCTACACGTTCGACAAAAAGACGATGAATAAATAACACTTATGAGCACTAGACAGCACGAACACGATAATAATAGCAGACATGAAAAACACAACTATAAAAATAACAGAGACATAACTATAAACAGCATGAGACACTCTCTCATATAAGTGTTACGAGCCGAGACAAACAAGATAAAAAGGCACGAAATCAGTTACAGCATAGTGGCACGAATGTTACTACGCAGACACACACAATAAGCGTATACATACAAATTACTATTGTGACAGTAACATGCAAACGAGACAATAAGAAAGTGACACACAACACCAAGACACATAGTAGATTAAACTCAAACAAACACGTAACAATCGGCAATAACGACACACATAACAACACATATAAAGATACTATAAATAACACCCTAGAGGATGTTAATGTATGCAGGTATGAGCAGCTTCAGCATAACAGTCCATTAGAGTTATCATCTTACCTCATGGATACAAACTATGGACATACGAGCAACACACTTCGAAACATGTACCAACCATGATTCGTAGGTAAAGTAAAAGCAAGATGCATGTTTAGCTGAAAATGATTAACAAGAATGAAAGAGAATGGTACCCGTTGAAGCTTTACTAATGTCTTGAGTAATTCAGAAACTTCAAGTGGATGCGATGTTTGATCTAACACAACACCTAATTCTAAAAACGAATGGCAATAATTTCTCCCTCCTTCCAGCTAGCTCGTGCTCCAAAGGAATGAGGATTTTTAGAGATTTTAGTGTTGTTCCTTGGTTGTGTGTAGTGATCTTTTTTCTGTGAAAGCTTGTTGGTTTTATAGGTGAGTTTGAGGGTACACGGTTGGGATACACGAACTAGATGTTCCCTGCATGGCTGCAAGCATGGCTTATGGTATTGAATGCACAGCATACGCATGAGCTTATCTTGGAGAGAGAGCAATCAATGCAGCAACAGCCTCGAGTCCATCTTAGGCCACGTGTGTAGGCTGTACTTGAATCGAGATCTCGGTTGTGCTGCAAAGATCAATATCCTTAGCCGTTGGTGAGGGATTGAAGCATTGGAAAATCAACGGTATTTTCCACAATCCGCGAGTAAACGAGGAAGAGGAATAGTATTTGGTTTATTTTGTGATTTTCCATTTCCTTGTCGTGTGGGATATTTTGATTTACCAACAAATTGTTTTTTCCTTTTCTTGTGTAACATGGGCTTTTGGTAGTGGGCTTATCCACTTGTAAAGAAAATGCAATAGTATCTCTCTTTTTCTTTAACGAATTAATTATGTAATAAAGTTAAATAATGATAAATCCAAACCTAAATTAAATAGCTAGAAACAAAAATTAATAATTAATATAATTAATTAACTAATCTAATTTTTAAAACTAAATTAAGTCGAGATTAAAAGAAAATAACTTAAATATAAATAAAATAAAATAAAAAGCCAAATTGAAATTAAATTAAAATAAAAACAAATAGAATATTAAAATAAATGTTAAGTTAATAATAAATAGAGGAACATAAATAAATCACCAACTAGCAAGAAAAAAAGGGTAAATTTTGGGGTACAACACCTATAAAAGAATATTCTTTGATCTTGGAATAAAAGGCGAAGGCGCTAATAAAAATTTCAAGGTCAATGGATGCTACCCTAAGTTACTATATGAGATCCCCACTTTGAAGGAGGGGACTACAAAGGATCTCTCCTTGAGAAAGGCTGCTTACGTGATCACCTATCCACCTTGACTACTCGGGTGTGTTCTTTCCTTTTTTTCTCACTCTTATTTTATATTTATGTTCTTTCATTGAGAACAATGTATGTTTTAAGTGTGGGGAAGGGAACCATTTCTTTGTTTTGTTTTCTTTTAGTTTTCTTTGTTTTTTTGTGTTTTTTTAAAATAATAATAAAAAGTTGCATGCTATTATTTGGTTTTGAGTTGCAATTGTTTATGAGTAATTCTTGTTGAGTCATCATGAGGAACATCCACATTGGGTCAAGAGCAACACACAAGTGAGAGAGACACCACATATTCACCCAAAACCTTAAGGAGATAGGTGTATGGGCCCTCTCCTTTATAAAGTACTCAACCACCACTTTTCTAAGCAATGTGGGACTTCAAACTCACACTTGTACACAACAATCTCCCCCTAAAGTGTGAGTCCATCCACTATGCTCCTCCTCAAGCGGAAGCTCTTTCATCCACATATACTTGTACCACCGTTGCAGACACTACAACGGAACACGCCGCCTAACCATCACATTGTCAGGAAGACTTTCGATACAAGGAGTCAGTCCTTTAATTAAACCATCAACTCTGATACCATTGTTGGGTCATCATGAGGAGCATCCACATTGGGTTAAGAGCAACACACAAGTGAGAGAGACACCACATATTCACCTAAAACCTTAAGGTGATATGTGTATGGGTCATCTCATTTATAAAGTACTCAACCTCCATTTTTCCAAGCAATGTGGGATTTCTAACTAACACTTGTACATAACAATTCTATGTTCTATTGATTAAAGAATTGTGATGTGACATGATTGAATTTTTTTGGTGCATTCTTGGCATGTTAAGTAGGATTAAACTCTAGATTGTGCATCATTAGTGATAAATCATTAACCCTTGTGAGATTTTGAGCTTTATACGCATAACATACAAAAATCCATCTCTTCCTTTCTTGCGTGATTTCACTCGTGTTTGTTAGTCTCTAGAACTTTAACTGACTCTTGTTGAAGCTGTTTATTTACATGTGCACATTGATATGATAAAGACAACTTGTTTTTATTTTAATTTTAGCCATTTAGCCAAAATGCCAACCCTTACAAATGTTATCACTTGTTTGAAAATCCTTTGAGCCTATTTATCTCATTCTTTGTTTAAACTCATTACAAGCCGAGAAGTAAAAAATAATGTTATCACCCTATTCAAAGGATTGAAAGAGTTTTGTATGAAGTTTAGTGGGGTTGAAAAACATAGTTGTGAAGTTTCAAAGGTTGGTGAAAAAATTACTAAAAAAGAAAAAAAATGGAAAAAGAAAATAAGGATATCAATACAATTTCCTTCTAAAAAAGAAAAAAAAAAGAGAATAAAAAGAGAAAAGAGAAGCGAAATAGCAGAAAAATTGTTTGGAAGTGAATGAAGTATTTTGTAGTTTAACTCCCTCAGTTTCCTTCAATTTTCTTTTGACCCTTTGAATTTTAGCCTAGTACCCCTTAAGATTTATCTTACCATTACCTTGGCCACGTTACAATCTGAATAAAAGTCCTTTTGATCTTTGTGTGCATGTATTTAAATTGTGGATTTAGATTCTTTTCTAGCTTATGGTTGTAACGCCTATATATATACACATACATCAAAGCATATATTATACATGAAATCCACGTTTGGTGTTGAAATATACAATAAGTTCCTAGTAAACACATTATACATATACATGCCCAAAAAGCCTAAAAACAAAAAAAATCTACGGCATAGTATATCTACAAGATGTTCCAAAGATAAATACTAAGAACTAGATCAAATAATGATCTCAAAAAAATCTCCACAACGGAAGCCTTGCCACACAAAAGCTACGATCCGTAAGGAAAGTCAAACAACCTTGTCCTTACCCTTCGCTGAACCTGCAGAACCTGTGATGTAAACAACAACAACAGTGGGGTGAGATACATCAAATCTCAGTGAGTTCTCTATCTTATGGATTCTCTCAGCTTTACAAGGTTCTAACCAAAACCTAACTCAAGTCGGGGGAAAAGGATCTAGACATTGAGTTCAAACATTTCTGACTAGAGAAACAATCGTGCAATTCACCAAAAACGACAACTAGTTAAGAATCTTCTCCCCGGCCATCCCGCTCAAAGGGATTAAACACGGGTCACAGATCCTTAACGTAGATAACTTCTCCCTGGCTATCCTACACCGAAGGATTAAACACGGGTCACGGTTATCTACAATTGGTATTTCTCCCCGGCCATCCTACACAAAAGGATTAAACACGAGTCACGATACCAACCGCTAAGTAACTTTCCCCGACCATCCCTCTCAAAGAGATTAAACACAGGTCACGGTCACTTACAAATGTACTTTCCCCGGCCATTCTACACAACGGATTAAACACGGGTCACAGTACCTACTTAATAAATACTTTCCCCGGCCATCCGACACCAGAGGATTAAACACGGGTCACGGTATTTATTAAGACATACACAACAAACCGGGGGAATTCGATTCTCCACTAACCAACTACTTAACAAGGATACTCTTCTAGTATCGATGTAAGCATCGCCACACAATTCTCTAAGTCATTCTATTGTACTAAGGTTTCCTCGTTCTACCTGTTCCATATTTTAACATGCATACTCTCTCAACATGCTTAACAATTACATTAGACAAGCATATTCAACAACAATCATATTTATCGCATCAAACCATGGTACAAACATGTGTTTTTCCTTCACTAACATAAAGAGCATTGGAATAGCTTCCCAACGATACCAAAAATGTTCAAAACGGGTAATCGGAACAAAAGTTATGGAATTAACAAGAAATGGCATCGCGAAAAACACAATTCTGCACTTTCACTGGCCGTACGCGTGTTGCCTTGTGCCATACGCGTACTGCCCAGCTGGCTCGCCCAGCCATATGCGTATTGCCCAAAGTGATACGCGTATGGGCAGATGCTGATTTCCCTTCAAAATTCCATTTAAAATTCCAATACGCGTATTGCCTCAAACCATACTCGTATTGCCCCCTCACATACGCGTAACGCCTAAAATCCTTCCTTGCCATACGCGTATTGCCCAACTCAATACGCGTATTGCCTTGCGTGATACGCGTATGGGCAGAGGAAACCCATAATTTTTCCTGCAGAAAAGTTCTGCTACGGGTTTCTCAAATTCAACCCCAAAATTCATTTTTTCCAATCAAAATACAACTAAACATGTTATAAAACATAACAACCAGTATACCACACAGTCAAATATCGAATTTCAGCAGTTAGATTATGATTCTATTGCAAAAATAGTCATTTCTCACAATATCAAAACTAACTCTAAACTCAATAAAACTCTACACTAAAGTGTCTAACTAGAACCCACTTGGATTACAAGATGAGGATGATGAAGCTGAGATGAAAAGATGGAGATGAGTTGAAGATTCTAGCTCTTGAGCTCTTGAGAAAATTTTCCTCTCCTTTTTCCTTCCTTTTTCCTTCCTTTTTCCTTCTCTTCCCTTTCTTTCTCCAATGTTACTCTCTTTTAGCAAATAAGGGAAAAGGAAAAGACATAGAAAAAAACATTAATTGGTAATACTAATAATTTTCCAAATTATCTCAAATGCACCAATTAATAAAACTCCAAGCTAAATAATATTAATCTAATCAGTTCCGAGTTCGTCAGTTTACTCTAATTATTTTATCCAATAATTGCTCAGAGTACACCGGAACCCAGTTGATCATAATAATATTATCCAGAGCGTTCGTAATTTTACGGGGTATTACAATGGTAGTATTAACTTTCATGTTGTGCTTTGAGTGTAAATAGTTAACCTAAACACTTGAGAGTTGAGTGAATTTATCCTGTGAGGATCTTGCTGCTTATGATGTACTCTTTGATAAATTATCCTCTGTTTGAGTGTCACAGAATGATTCCCACTAACACCATATTTCTTGAAGCTTAGAATTATGATTCTTCTTGCACTTTTGTCATCTTAAAAACCTTGGGAAATGCATGCTTTATTTGTTTTGAAGTTTTGAAGTTTTTCTGTTTTGAATTTTAATTTTGCTCGAAGTGCAAAAGTTCAAGTGTGGGGGAGTTTGATTACTGCATTTTGATACATATTCTTCTATTATTGTACTTAGGCATTTCTATGGTTTGCTTTTATTAATTTTACTATTTTATTGTGTTTTTAGATTTAAGTATATTTTTGCCTTTAATTTAAGTTCGTATTTTATTTTCAGCATTAGCAATTATTTGATACATGTTCACTGTGTAGATCATAATTTGAGCTACAAGAATCGGATTGATGCGTTCTGATAGGCGTTGGAAAGCTAAGACAAAGAACTACAAGTTTTATGTTGAAGAAAAAAGATGATTCAGAGTGGAGCAGTGTCAAATAATTTGTTCAAGTTTCAGACTTTAAAGTATGACTAGTTTTGGGCCAGTCTTTAGGTTTTTCGACCCGGTTAGAATTAGAAGGGAAAATCCTTATTTTTGTATAAGAATTCAGCCGCGGTACTGTTCATGTAACACATTATTTACGATTTTTCTTTGCTTTGCACGATTGTAATGAATAACTAATTCCCAAAGGGCAAAATCCTACTGTAGGGTTTCATCGCTTTGAGGTTATTCTAATACTAATTTAATTTTGTTTCCTTTCAATTATTTTCTATGAAGTCATTTGGTTAATCTGATTGCTTTCATTTACTTAATTTGATTGCTATTCATAGGATATAATTGATTAAATTCGATTGTATGCATGTTCCTAATTTTAATCGCGGGTTAACTTAGCTTCTTCGTTAGCCTTCGCCTAATCTCTAAATTGTCATGATTAATGCGGTAAACAGAAACATAATTCATATGATATTGATTGCACTGGTCTAATTAATCTCATAATTGAATATGATCGAATCCGCTTAAGAATTGGTGTTATAGTAACCGATGATAAGTTGGAACCCGAATCAGTAGGATTAACCGTTTTACCTTATTTGATAATCACTTATTTTCTCTTGTTTTCTAAATCGAAACCTAAACCCCGCATAACCCTTTAGTTTAGTTAGTTAATTCAATACAAGAATCCTTGTGATACGACTCGAGTTATTGTCGCTAAATATCATTTTTAAAAGTACTCGTTTTGATCTGTGCGCAATAGCGGATCAGTCCGTCACCGTAAACGAGATTAAAGCCACAATTCAAAATTATCAGTTTTCTAACTGCATCCGTTTTTAGTTCCTGAATGAAACATATACTATTGTTGAAAATTTTATATGTTATTGAAAACCATGTTCATCTAATAACCCGACCAAACTTGTTTTTTTGGGTCAGTTTGACCAAAATTTGTTGGTTTACCCGGCCGATATATACCCATAGGGTGAGCAATTGAATCCATTGACAAAAACATGGGTAGACTAAATAACAAAACCCGTTCCCACCTAAACTCGCCCCATGTTTGACTTGAAAATTCATTTTGACTGAGTTTGAGTTTGAGTTTGAATTTTTCTCAATTTTAAAAGATGAAGATGAGACGAGTAATGAGGGCATTATTATCCACTAAGAACATGTCTACGAACCCGTTCAATTGATAATTTAGAATATATTTGATAATTAGAACTTCAATTATTTGGTCAATCCATTAATATATTTTGGTATGTACTTTATTATTTAAAATATTTAAAATGTATCTTTGAAAATTTTTAAGATCATTTTAATCTATTATTTCTAATGTATGTTAATTTAGCTAGAGTTCAAAACACGTTATGAGTTTGAAAATATGGACTATTTTAACTTAAAATAAATTCTCATGGGTGATGTGAGGATATCCAAACACATTTAAGATGAATTTTGAGTTCAATTATCTATCCCCCCCCGTCTATGTCTGAGGCAAAGAACATGTATTTAAGTATAATTCGAATTTGAGTACGAAAAATGTAAAATCCATCTCTGCTATATCCCATTGCCATGCTTAAACATGGATCCGCCAACAAATGTAATGAAAATAAATCAAAGTAATACTTTTATTATTTAAATATTCGCACTAGAGTGAAGAATGTGGCTCACATATTTTAAAATGAATAATAATAATCGAATTTAATGAATATGCATTGACAATATAAAATAGTTTTTTATTATTATCAAATTAAAAATTATTATTCAAATCATGTCATATAATTAATTTAAAATTACAATCTTATGTAATAAAATACATGATTATGATTGATTGACAGTGTTAATCTCATTTTTAATAATACAAATTATTTTACACATATTTCATTTTTTAATAGGAAAACATGGTGATACACTGATATTGTAAATTTTTGTTTACATTATCAATTAATGACGACCATTCATCCCGTCAAGTCAGATTAAAAATTTTAGGCTTAATTACAACTTTGATCCCTTTATTTTACATTTTTTTGACTTTTGATCCTCCTATTTTAAAAATCACTATTTTAGTCCCTATTTTAAGTTTTTAATTTGATTTTAGTCCCCTCTCCATTTTAAGTCTAATTTTTAATGATATGGAACAACCAAATGTGATGTGTCAATTACATGTCATTAAAATACAAAAACAATAAAAATAGTATAGTCCACGTCATTACTGAAATAATAATTTAATAACAATTTTATAAAATAAAATAAAATAAAATAAAATAAAATAAATTAAATTAAATTATAATAAATATTATATTAAAATTATATTTTTTTATTAATTAAATATTTTCAAAGCTTGTAATTTTTTTTTTAAAATTTGTAAAAAGTTGAAACAATAAAATGGCAGTACAAATTAATCAAAACAAATCTAAATTGATTAAAACTAACATTTCCTGAACAACACAAACATTACTTAATCAATGATGCAGAAAATCCATAATGTCCTTATTCCTAAACAAATGGAACCTGCAAAATCAAAACAAAAACCAATTTGTTAAACAAAATTTCATTTCAAAGCAATTCTTCACATATAAACAAAAGAAATTTCGTTAACTACTCTTTGTTATCAAGCATAATTTGAGAACCACCGTACTCCGGCAAGAGAATATGGTCACCTTTCTTGACAGATAACAGAGTCAAATTTCCTGATCTATCTCTCGATCTAGGTCCAACAACAACCACCTTTTTGGAATTAAGCCGTTTCGAAACCAAAAATTATTTAACAACCGAAATCGAAATCGAGAAAGAGAAATAAACAAAATGAAGGCAACGTTCTACCATTTTTAGAAAAGAAATTATAAGTTGTGAAGATAAATAATTAACAAGAATCAAAATTAAATTTGGATGATATTTCTGATAATACTCCCTCCGTCCCAAATTATAAGACGTTTTGGGCTTTTCACACAAATTAAGAAACTTAATTATTACTTTATGGGAAATACAAATTATGTATAACTTTACAGTAATTCCCCTCATAATTATATAGGAGAGAGAAATTAAAAGAGTTGAAAGAATAAATAATAATAAATATTTGAGGGTATATTGGAGAATATGTTATTTATATTGCATTGGGAATGTAAGGTGACTTATAATTTGGGACAAATTTTTTTGGCAAAGTGACTTATAATTTAGGACGGAGGGAGTAATAGTTAATGGGTTTGTGAAGATGAGTAAGAACAAGGAAGAAAATGGAACAAGAACGAAGATGAAAGCTAATGGGTGTATGAAGATGAGTATGAACAAGGAAGAACAAGGAAAAACAAGAATGGCTGTGCAAAGAAAGGGGAAATGAGATGATTCATTTAAATTTTAGGGTTTTATAAAATTGTTATTAAATTATTATTTCAGTAATGACGTGGACTATACTATTTTAATTGTTTTTGCATTTTAATGATATGTAATTGACACATCACCTTTGGTTGTTCCATGTCATTAAAAATTGGATTTAAAATGGAGAGGGGACTAAAATCAAATTGAAAACTTAAAATAGGGACTAAAATAGTGGTTTTTAAAATAGGGGGATCAAAAGTAAAAAAAATGTAAAATAGGAGGACTAAAGTTGCAATTAAGCCAAAATTTTAAACTAATTATATGATATGACAGAATGATATATTACTATTAATGACAGTATAAATTTTTTTTACTCTGTCAGTGCATCATCATTAAACTCTTTATAATAATAATAATAATAATAATAATAATTATAATAATAATAATAATAATTCTATAATTTATTTATTATTTGAATTTTGATGATAAAATATTATTCTATTGATTTAATTTTAGGCTAAAATACAGTTTTGGTCCCCTTGTTTTTCAAAATTCACAGTTTTGGTCCCCCTGTTTTTTTTTAACAGTTTTGGTCCCCCACCCCTCACTGTTCATGTACGGATGTGTACTGTTCATGTACGGACAAGTTACTGTTCATCACTTTTTTTGGGCCAAAATTGAGGTGGGGGACCAAAACTGTTAAAAAAAAAACAGAGGGACAAAAACTGTGAATTTTGACAAACAGGAAGACCAAAATTGTATTTTAGCCTTAATTGTATTTTGAATTGTGTAATTGTAGTTTGAAACCTTTATATCAAAATATACTTTTTCGGCAAAAAGAAATGAGAGAGAGACTATTATCCTTTTCCCGCCATTTTGTTCCACAGGTCCAATATTTTGGCGCGAGGGTTGAGAAACTGGAAAAGCTACTCAAACAGCATCACCGATTGAGATCGCGCCGCAAGAGAAGAGAGAAAGCGATGGAACCTGTCGGACCTCATAGTCACAGGAACTTGTTGTCCAGTAACGACGCCGCCGCATCTGTTCCAACTATTTCCCTCTATCGCTCTGCTCCGCCACTCGAAGTCAGACTCGAGGATTTCGAATCTTTCGCTATCGATCGCCTCCGAGGTAGTACTTTTTCTTTAATCGAGTCACGTTTCTTCAATTTTCATAGATCTGTTATATGCGCAATCACATGCTTCCAATGCTCGCTGCTGTTTTCGTGCCTAGGGTTTGAATAGTTTACTCTGGTTTTACACTATTGCATACTTTCTACATTTTATTTTTCCTTCAATTTTAGAAAAAAAGCGAAGAAAAAGTAGCAACATCTGGTTATTAGGCTTGTGGTAATTTGAGTGTAATCTTTTAGTGAAGATCTGAAATCTGCAAATGATTTGTCGTTGCATATGTTTACTACTAAAACAGTGCATGTGTTTGAGGTGTTATGATGCATATTTTGACCATTGATGTATATTATTGCTTATTGCAGTTCTGAAGGGGATTTCCGATGGTTTGTCACGAGGAAAGAAACCAGATGAAATGGAAAAATTGGTAAAATCCTGGATTTGCCAATAAGAATACAGTAGTTTATTAATTTATTACATCTTCTCTTGTGTACTATTTTCATGGAAACCACATTTGCGTAGGTAAAGGAACTGTTGAAAGTGAACATGAGACATCAACATGCTTCTGAGGTTTTGAACAAGGATATTATATCTCATTTTGTTTTGCGTTTAGTGTATTGCAGAACGTAAGAGCTCTCTCTTTCTCTTTAATATGTTTTTTATTTTTCTGTTGTTCCATGCAATTTTAAATAGGTATTCACTTTTCTGTGAACCTAAGCTTAATCAATGTTGTTTGACAAATCACACTTTGATCAATATAAATGGGAGATTCTTAAAAAATGAGTCCATTGGTAATGAATTAAGAGATTATTTAATATTAACACTTTTTATACGGAGGAAGTGGTTCGTTCCTCATCCACATATTTCTAACTTGCATTATGAGCCTAAATGAAAATTTTCGAGACCAATGCAAGGATCAAATTTCAAGCAGATTGAGATAGAATATTATATTCATAAAGAAATTCAATCAGCATCTCTAAGTTATTCAATATATATACTAAATTACTTGAATTTCTACTTGTATGTTCAGGGAGGACTTGAGGAAATGGTTTCTCTCCATGGAATGTGCACTTTTTCGCTACCGTTTTCGTTCTCTAAAGACTGAAGCTCAGGTAGAATCTTACTGTACTAAATGTATTTTGCACATCAAGTAAGGTACTAATTTATCATGTGTTTTGCCTATGAGTGCACAGAGGGCAATCATGGATGAATTTGACATAACTTGCAAGGCTGTTAACATTACGGAGTTTGAGGTAATGACATGCCGTTTGTTTTATTGGTGTTATTATTAATGTTTCTATGAGGTGAATTTTAGAAACATTTAGTTTAGAGCAACAAGTACCTCTGAGTACCTTAAAATATGAATATTTTGATTTCCAGAGCATTAAAGAGAAATTGGGACAAGTTGCACGTTCCATGGGTCAGCAATTAACTACAGGTAGAAACACTGTTTTCTTTAATGAATGATCATTTACAGTATTGGCAGAGATCTCATATTTTCAGTATATGATTTCTATGTCCCGTTGAATGGATAGGTATATATAAATAACCAGTGGTTGCTGCTGCCTAAGGGCTAAGGCACTTCTTTCTGTTGGATTCCTTTAGTATGTAAATCCAGTATTGAGATGGCAGCTGCATGATTTAATTTCTGTAAAAGATATATTGGGGATTTCACAAGTGATATGTCTGTGCTGCTATTCTAATGTGGGACAAGGATTTACTATTTTCAAAAGCTATGAATCCACATTCTTAAAGTTTATGAGTCATTTCCTGCTTTTCCCTAATTTATATCTGATGTGTCTCTTTTGTTTTGCTTTTTAATATTTTGGCAGGCGATGCAATCTTTTACAAGGTACCTGTGTTATCTTTTCCTTCTATTTTTTGCTTTTTGTACAAATGAATGGGTTCACAGACTGGTTTAAACATGACCTCAGTTCTACTAGAAATACTAAATCAGTGAATGTTTCTTATGCTTTGCAAGATAGGCTCTCCCGTTCATTAAACTTTTTGGGTTGTGCTGATAGGGTCACGACTCAAACAACCCCCTCCCTAAAAAAAGTAACCAGATACCTTAGAAAGGTTTGGGTCTATCATAAAAAGCGGGGGGATAAAATTGCTGACTTTTTCACTTGTTAGTGAAGACATGTGATTATAGGGGGGAGGGGGGATAAAATGCAACTACCTATACAAGTCTGATAATCAGTTAGTTATCATTAAGTCAGACATAAATGATATCTGTTAATCCTCGGGGCTGTTTTGGTTTTTCAAAAGTTTGTTTAATTGAGAGGGGTGTTTGAGAGAATAACTTCTTTCAACACACTTTCATCTCTCTTTTTCAACATCTTTTTTCTGAAAGCATATCATACAATTCAACTTCCATTTGATGTATCCATCATGACAATAAATGTAAGATTGAATAATCTTGTGGGGGGAGCCTTATAAAAAAAAACCTGGAGTGGAAATTATAGATTCTCACTGTCATCTTAATCTTACATTCTTCCTCCTTAGTTTTTATGAAATTTGGATATCCTCTCTCATTCCCATATAGGTACCATTTGAAGATGTTCCAGAACTTGTAGCTGGGCGTAGAGTGTTGTTAAGTCAAGGATATGCTTATGTTGCAATGAATCAGGTTGGCTAGTGTAATTCATTTCAATTTGTTGTTTTATATATCAGTGTATTGGTTATTGTAAATCCTTATTATGTTTCAATTCTGATCCCCTCCCAGGTTGTTTCACTTGTAGCCACTCTATTCCGTAGTCAGCTGTCAAAGACACTCATCCTCACAAACAGGTTTTGTTGGTCATTGGAATCTCAATAAGTAGTGTTATGTATTCTAGGAGAATTTTCTTTCTTCAGATGCAATTTTGGAATTTATGATTCATAGGGTTTCTATATATTGTTGCAGAAAATGGACATCTTCAATCAGAGAACAGGAGAAACATAGGTTGACTCCGGTAAGTGTGGTTTGCTCTTTGTATATGAGTATATCCTTTCTTTTTAATTGAACTTGATTTGGTTTTGAGTAGATTGTGGAAGCCTTGTGCTCGAGTTATCTAGGTCCCGATTTTTCTCAGGTAATTCATCTGGTATCTTTGTTCATTTGTCACTATTATTAGTTTATGTGATGTTGGATTGGTACTGTAATTGTCATTTTGATTGAGAACCTCTGCAGCCAAGGGAATATGCTGAGATATCTTTAAAGGACATTGATCAACTTGCCAAGACCTCATTTCCTTTGTGCATGCGTCACCAGTTTGACAAGGTTAGAAATCAGTCAAAAGCTATGATCCATATATTGTGTTTCTTAACCATCAGTTTATTTAATTTTTTTTACTCATCTATCTTTTTTAACTAGTCTTCATATTGTTGTTTTTTTGTGTCATCTGTATTAACTTCTGATTTATGCCATGCTTGATCAGCTGAAGGAGGACCATCATTTAAAGCACGGTGGGAGGATGCAACTAGGCCTCTTTCTCAAGGTTGGCCTGAGCATATTAAAAATACCTTTAAATGTAGCTTGACATTTCACATGTTTTTACACATGAGTGTGCATGATGCAGCTTATCTTACTGGTTTAATTGAGATTTTCAATTTTTCTCTCTTTTGTCTTTGCATTGAAATAATTGCTTTTTGTTCGTAAAACCCTGATTCGGAGAATTCATGTCAAGGTCTTCCACATTTTGACTTGTTCCTGTAGATGCAGAATCTTAGCTGCATAATTGATTATAAATGTAAATTTATTAGCGAACTTAGCTTTATCTATATATTTCTTGGTTTATCTTTATCTTATCACTAGTTATAATTATCTTTTGTGAAACTTTTTTCTTTAAATAAGATCGATTTTCTCTCTGCTCAATTGAGTAAGAGAGAGGCCCACAGTCTAAACATTTGCAGTTTCATTTCGGCATTGTGGTGCAGATCTCCAAATCAATTAGAGAAAATCAATTAGACTTCTTAATGACTGTTCATTATTTTCCTCCCTCTGTCTGCAGTGTTCTAATCTTTTTTTTCTTTCCTCTGTAATGAGTAGGGTGCTGGTTTGAACCTGGATGATGCACTTGCATTTTGGAGAGCCGAGTTCTCTAAGGTATGTATGATTGTTGTACATGATCTCTTATTTTTTGTACACAATCTCTATCAGAAACTGAAATCTATTCATTCATTCTTTAAAGTTAAACATGAGAGCTTGTGTGTATTTTCAGTATTGTGAATGTTGAGTTACAATGTGAATCACAACAGTTCCGCATTTAATAGTTTATATGCACTATTTCATAATATTTTTCAATCATTCCTAATATTCCTATCAATCTATCCCATATCTCTATAGACATCCGGGTTGAGTAGGTATTAATCTTTGTATATACTGTTTTATTTTTGTCCAATTACATTAATTACAATAATGATAAATTAATTGTAAGATCTGATTGTAGGTTGGTTTGGAAAAGTTTGAGAAAGAATATGCATATACCATTCGCCATAATTATGGAAAGGAAGGGAAGAGAACTGTAAGTATTAAACTTAACTGTTTTTTGGCATGTCACAAATATATTTCTTTTGCAGATGACTGGTTTTGTGATTTTATTTTACAATTCAAATTCAGATTTGAAAATACTCAGTTATTTCCAGTGTGTTTCTATGCACGCAATGATAAGTTTCAAAAACCAATATTCTGATGCATGTTACAGGATTATACTCCCTATTCTTGTAATAAAATTATTTCATCAACTCCCGGTGCTGGAGATCATCATGGTTGCCCCTATCGACACTTCAGGTCACTCTTAGCACTTCTTTAAACAGGCAATTGGATAGTTTAGCTTTCAAAACTGTTATGTGAATAGATATACTTTTCTCCATTTTTTCTTTTATTTGATAAATAATTTGTTGGCTTTTGGTGTCACACTGAAAAGATTCAAGAGCAATTTAAAATTCTCTCCAGTTATTAGATTAAATATGTTGCCAAAATGATATCCAGAATTGAGTGTCTTCACTCTTCACCACCCCTAATGCCAAAATGGCTCCTTTCCGGTCAAATGCCAAGATAAGCCACTATCCCCTATCTTTCCCTATTTATTCTTAACCTAAACACATAATTAATAAACCATAGTAAGTGCCACTAATAAAATTAATAACTACAATTAAGAATTAAGAATGTCTTCACTAATCTCTTTCCCTCTCTCCCGTAACAGAAAATTCCCTAAAATCAGGGAATATCCTAAGGAACTCCTGTGTCACTTCTTTTCTTATTTTATTGACACGGTCTAATACCACTACTATATGTTTTCTTATCGTATCAAAATGGAACATGTTTTCAATTTTATATTTCCTCTCCCTCTTTTCTCCTCTTTAACAATAGTATACTCCTCATAGTGGGTCATTTTATGAATAGCTCGTAGGTTTTCACTGAGTAGGTCCTTAAGGACAATGCAGTTTCACATCTCTCCTTATGCCACCAATTCTGTCCTACAGTTTACTCTAGTTTTGGCCGTGCCTTGTATTCTTGATTTGCTCAAATTGTATGATTTTGGGGGTTCCCTACTTTCAAAACCATTAGGGAATAAGCTCCACCCAAATAGTGTTTAAGGAGTTTAAATTTTTTCTAATTTTTAATAACATTGGGATGCTTGCTGTTATTCAGCCTCATTACCTGATGTTAAGTTTTTACCTAGTCATGGCATGGTATTTATTTGATGCCGTTTGAATTTAATAGTGAAGAGAATCTAAGAGCTGCTCTCAGCCGAATGGGGGTGAACAGTCGAGCAATGGAAGATGTCATGAACAAAGTGCGAAATAGACATTATCAGGTAGGTCCCAGCATAACCTGCTGAACTTCAATTATCAGTTAACATTTGAATTTAATATCTGATATTATGGGTACTGTATGTGCAGTTAGCATGTACCTTAACCTTTGAAGCTCTTCACGGCGTGCCATGTGATGCTGGGATTAACCATCCAAATCAATATTTCAATGACAGTCAAAAGATATTGCAGCCAAAGGTATACTAAGGACTTGTATTCAAATTAATACTTGTGAATTACAGATGTGATCATGTTATCATAATTGAAGACTAGTAGGCCAAGGACACATATATGCTGGCTTTGCTAAATATGTTGCGATTTACAAAACTGCTTACTATGTCTATGAGTTTGTGAAAAAATGCATCAATTATTCATGATGACAGTGAAATGCGACTTTGTTTAATCAAGCCTCATACTAATATGAATATTAAGGGTATATCCTTGATAGATTCCGGTAAAGTCCCTCAGCTATTTTTCTGGTATTAGTTGAAGGAAGGCAATATCATAACAAAGATCTATGAATGTAATAAATGGGCATGTAGAGCCTTGGACACATTTTTCATGTGTTTTGCCCTTCTAACACTAAACCCAAAACAGGATCTATTGAACGTCTTGCAACAATATGATCACATGGTTAAAAAGGATAAGGCTGTGGAATAAATGCAAATTGTTATCCCCAATAATTCTATAATATGAATATTTGCTACTAAAGTTGGTAACTGTTATGCAGCTTACTGCATCCGTGCAACAGATTCATAGTAATTGATTTTCATCACAATGTAATTATTGTGAAATATTTATAACTTTTTGTTTGGCTCTGCTGACCTGATTAACCCTGTAATATGCTTTCTGCCTGATATGATAATGGTCATTAATATTATTTTTTAATACAGAAGGACTCTTCAACCTAAAATATTTTATTATAGGAGAGTGATGCAGGGTCAGTCATTCACAGGTTAGCTACATTTCCTTCTGTTTTGTTTTCCCCAAATTCTTTTCTGTGCCTTCTGTTTCCTTGAAATGACATTTCCCTTATTGTTAATTATAAATCTTTCTTTTACACCATCTGTTGGTTTCAGTAGCAATTGATCTACAGATGCAGACAAGGTGATATCTTTTACCAGATTCCAAAGCGATTCTAAGGTGGAATTAGGCATTCCAGTTATATATTATCCTACAAGTTTTCAGTAGGGAATCTGGCACGATAATATACTGTATTTCTATATTGTTCACATCTCTGTAGAGATTGGCCTGCATGTAATCTGATTATAGGGAATGAATCTTGATATTTGTTTTAATCTTGCGGATCATAAATGTTGATAAGTTTTGATAGATTTTTACCTCTAGAATGTTTATTAAGGGATGACACATTTTGGACATGTAAAATTTTAGCATTGAAAGAATTCGATCCCTATGTATGTTATACAAGAAATTGCTGTGTACAGTGTAAATATGACATTCCTGAAAGCGACAATCTAATTGGAGCATTGGTTGCAAACTGAATCATAGCAAAATATCTAATGTAGTGGATAGTCGCAATTGTTGTTCTGCGGCCGTTGTTTAAAGCAAACTCATCATGTTTGGCGCGACTAAAAAGAATAGGGGAAACCTTTCAAGAAACAATTATTATGTTCTGTTAATTTGTTTGAAAATTTGGCGACCCAGTTATCTAACTTTCGGATTCAAGTGCTTATAATATGTAGAAATAGACTGATATAAGTTGAATCATTGTTGGATTTAGCTCGCACTAGGCCTTGAATGTGAAACCATGATAAGATGCAGGATTTTTATTCTAAAAGCTTGCTTAAATAAAGTGAGAATCTGGACAACAGAACCATGCAAATACACATTTTAAAAAAAAATTGGATTTTAATGTCCAAATTTTCTACAAAGATTGGAATCCGGACGCAACTGTTTAATCATTTGCACCCAAACCTTTCCTTATCTATTCCCTTTTTTAATACAAGATCAAACTTAGCAAAAATTTAGTACTTCCTCTGTTTCAAAATAACTATCGTTTAAAGTTTTTGTACACAAATTAAGAAATGCAATGATATTGTTATAAAACATTACACTTTTATTAAATTAGTCTTATTAATGTGTTGGAAACAGTATACCGAGAAATAATTATATGACACAATTGGAAAAATAACAATTATTACTATATTAAAAATTGAGAACGACAGTCATTTTGAAACAAAAATTTTCCTCTAAAATGACAGTCATTTTGAAACGGAGGGAGTAAGTTATTCATTTTCTTACTTTTTTGATTTGACATGTTTATATTACCTAAATAGCTTATAGGTATGGTACATTATGGTTAAATACAATAAATATATCATATTTGTTTGTCCGAAACTATCTTGCTTTGAAATTTTGGATATTTGAGCTTAAGGTTTGTGCATGCTCTATTTTTGCTTTGTTAGTTCTGTCTAGTCCGAATTATAAAATTTTTATTTAGTCTAGCTAACAAAATACAAATTTACCTATTTTTTTTTTAGTTCAGTTTGTCAATACTTTCTTTAGGTATGACATAACTTTTCTTGTGTGGCTATAGGAAAAATGTATGACAATGAAGAAAGACTGAGACATGTTAGAGTGACCCAACATGCTCCCGTTCGCTGGGAGAAAGTTATACCATTGCAAGCCGTAGTTGGAGAAACTTCATCTCGCTCAAAGGGAATCAGACAACTGAGTCGTTATGAGTTGCTCTTGACCGCATTGTGCCTGGTGATATTTTCATTATGTCGTACGCCGATTAGCGTGAGACACTACCCCTATAGGTGATATCCTTGTCCCCTGAATGATTGACCTGTGAGTCTCAACTTATGTACACCCATCTACCTAAGTGAGTCCCGTGATATTGCGGGTATATGCAGGGTATACCTAGAGACTTCACTGTTTCTGCTCATGCCACTGTCCTCTGCAAAGATGTTGATGGAATATTTGTGGAGTACTATGTTCATCTAGTTTTAGAGGATGTATGTCGTGTGCCAACTCCTCATCCATGAAGTATGATATACGACTTCATCCAATAGTTTTATATAGTGCCACATCCTTATATGACACCAGATATAGAAGGAGACTCCCTAGGCATACTCATCAGGAGATACTAGAAGAAAAATAGGCAAGGATGGACTATGCCGTTGATGTGTTGCTAACATATCACCGTATTGTGGCTATTGGGAGAGACACCATAATTAGGGGTGAGCTTAAATAAGACACTCCTTAGATGGTCACTATACACGCCATCTTATCATAGGCATGGCATTTGTTTCAGTACATGAGACAGAAGAGGAACATAAGCGTTAGATATTCACATTAATTGTCTTTTACTTTGTATTTTGATATTGACATTTTGACATTTTGTATTCCGGGTCATTGTATTTTATGAGCACTAATGTATGGTCTACCAACATTTTTGTTTGAATATTTGTTCTTATTATTGAATGACAAATGTGTATAGTTTAATGTGTGATTGATTTATTAATGAATTATAATGTAAGGTTTATTAAAAATGTCAAATTTCTTCACTATGAATGTAAAATATTGTCATGAGGTTAATTCAAAAGTCCAAGAAAGACCAACCTAATTTATGAGTCTAATCCAATTAAGGAGTGCGAATCATTGAGAAACATGTAGAATGTATCCACCTCACATAAGTACTACTCTCTTTCCATCAAGACTGTTATCTACATCCAATGACTTTTTACCTGACAATCCAGTGACAATTATAACCATTCTTCTTATATAAACGTGATTCTATGTTACTCTAAAGTACGATTCAACTTTTACTTACAAAATTCCACTCAATTTCATATTGATTAAAGCGTGTGTATACTAATGTTTTTAATAAGTACCCTCTTCGTTCATATTGTCATCACCACACTGGAAACATCTTTATAATTGTTGTCAAAATATTCTCTGTTCCAATTCCTCTATGAAGTTTCTTTACTCAAAATTGTTTCCATAAGTTTAATATTTATGTTTGAATATATTCATGTGACTAAAGTATTTTTTATATGCTCGAAGTGCTATATTATTCAGATCATGGATGGAGTCAGAAATTTTGAATAATAAAAAATATATATAAAAATTTACATATATATTCTTAGTTCTGAAATATAAATATAAAATATAATTGTTCTATGTGATTTCTTTTAAATTTTAGAAATATTAAACTTTGTTTTTTCTTTTTGTTTTGGTCTTAATCTATTAAAAAATGCTTTGGCACTCTTGAGTTCAACTAAAAAAACAAGTAAAGTCGAATTATTAATTATTTTAGTTTGAATTTAAACACATGCCATCTCAAATATTTCATCATTAACCTATGTATTTTTAATTTAAAAAATGAATAAATATGTGAATAAAAATATCATTAAATGTTTTTTCTAATATGTATTTGGTGACTATAAATTGTAGTACAAAAAGAATCAAAATATTAAGAAAAAAAATTTTAGTATTGAAAAATTGATAAAAGTTTAGTGGAGGTTTTAGCACCCACAAGTTAGCACCTAACTCTAAGGATGATAATTTGGCTCATATCTATTGGGTATCCGCAAAAAATGCTAAAGACAGGTAAGGAAAAATTCACAAAATTTGACTCGGGCATGAACACAAATTAATACTCACTAAAATAAGCAGATGTGAGTGCGGATACGGGTACCTTAGTATCTAATCCGCCCCATACCCGCACAATATATATTGTCATTTATACTATTATATAAAAGTTCATGTCTATCATTTTTTTTAAATACCACCATAAAGTTCCACAAATTTTAATATAAATGTTTGTTTATTTTATAATTCAATAATAAATTTTTTTAGTTTTTATAATTGTTGTTAAAATTTTTTAAAATATTTGATATTTCATAATTGATGAATTTATTTTTACTAGAAATGCGGATAACAGATACGGGTATGAGTATTTAGGTATCTGATAAGCTTAGTTAAGTTAAGATTAGAATCCAAGTTGCATAAAAAGAAATAACATAAGATAAAAATTCAGATCTTTCATTAAAAACTAAAACTTCGAAGAGCTTACATATAAATAGCTAGGGTTACTCTCACTAAAAGGGCCTTGGGCCAAAATAAAAATGCAACATCAAAAGAAACTAGTGCATACTACTAAAAGAACCTCTCTCTTAATGATAAAAGTCTTTAAGCCAAACTGGTTCCTTTGTTTCTCTATTGGGCTTTATAATTTTCTTATAAACTTCTAGCAATGTTGGGGTTAAATTCCAGTCTCATGGCGTATGTCAGAGATGGAAGATGCAGAGATTTTAAACAATCTTTGGCAACTGTTATAGAGACTAGTCTGTGCCATATGCCACTTTGCTTTGACGTCTCACCTAATTTGAGTTTATCTATGACTGACAAAAATTTGTTGGATGCTTTGTAATTAACTATTCACACTAATGGCTATAATTTTAAGCCAGGTAGTGAAATTATAGCAATATGCTATAGGGTATATTATAAGGTATTAAATATCTTGAACCCCAAAGTGAAAAATATTTCACCATCTGGATCTACAACATTAGTGCAAACAAATTTGCTTACATCTAATGTTGCCACCAATAGGTTGATAAAATGGAATGAAATAGACTTTCCTGAAACATGGTCTTTACCTCAAGAAATTGAGCCATAACCAATCCTTAATAAGGAGATAGACCAAATTATTCAAACTACAGAAGGGGATATTGAAATAAGATTTAATCCCCAACGTAGATTTAAAATACCAAGGGCTTTATCAGCCATGTATTCTTCCCAAAGTGACTTTGTCATAGCCCCAAGTACAATACCTAGGGTATCTACTTCTCAGACAAGAGAAGAAGTTATTGGACCTGAATATGTTGAAAATATTAGGCTTAGTGAGAATAGGATTCTCCATGGAATCTATCAGAAAGTAGAACCCAGAGTTGAATCTCCAACTCAATCAGAAATGTCATTTCACCTATGATAGATTTCTCTCAAGGAAGTGAAATGAGAAAATTCATTAATAATGAATTTAGAAGTGTAAAAAACCATGAGTTTATAGACAATGGTATTTTAAAAACTTTTCAAAAAATGAATCGCATGAATTTAGGGAACTCTTTTATAAAGAATTAACCGAGACACAAGTCCCTGTCCTTTTGTTCATTGGTTTGTTAGCTTTTTTATAAAAAGAACCCAAGAAAATATCTTTGTTTTACAAAGACCTTAGATTACCCCTGAAGGAGAAACCTTAGATGCTCATTACCCCCTAGAAAAGACTTTACAGCTAACCGAGAATGCTGAGGCTAGTGCTTACAATAGTCTTAAAAAACTTGAGAATAGTCAAGTTACCATTAGAGAATTAAATTCTCTGATTAGAGCTCAGAACTTTACTAATGCTTTTCTAACTTGTCTTGGAGACCATATGATCTCTCTTGAGAAGCTAATTATCTCTGATAAAGAGAATCTGGAGAAGCAGATGAATAAAAAAAATCTTATTTTAGACTAATTATCTAAAACTAAAACTCCTATTATTCCCTTTCAAGAAGAATCCTCTTCTAGAAATATCCCTGATACCCCTATCGTCCAACCTCCAATTTAAATTAGTGGATTTAAAATGGATGAAAATGATAACGAATTTATGAAAATTCTGGAAAACAAACTCAAAGGTTTACACCTAAGAATTTTGTCTCAAGGAGATAGTTCTTCTGAAGAGGACTACGCCTCTGAAGAAGAAAGTGAGGATATAGAGAACATTAATCAGTTAACTGAGATGTTTGCTGTACAAAACCTCAACCAAAACCATCAGATAAATCCTATCCATATGACTAAGACTGTAGAAAAATTCTAATACAAAAGACCTACCCCTCAAGATGTTCTTTTTGAAGAACCGAATAGTTATCAGAACTCTTATTCTGGTAAAGCCATATATGAATGGAACATAGATGACCTTAATGAAAAACAGACTCTTGACTTGATACATAGAACGCTTATGTATGCTATAGTCTGTAAACAAAATAGGAACTCTGATAGTTCTGTTGCCTCGTTTATAACCACTGGTTTTGTTGGCCAGTTACGAGGATGGTGGGATCATTATCTCACTGAATCCCAGAGAAAATATATTCTTTCTCATAAAAATCTTGTTAAAACTGAGGGACTCAGTACTCCCACAGTAGCCACTACAGGAGAAGAAGACACAACTTATACCCTGAGTCTTTCTATCCTACAGCATTTTGTTGGGTCAAA
Source organism: Lathyrus tuberosus (assembly GCA_022829125.1). Lineage (NCBI taxonomy): Eukaryota > Viridiplantae > Streptophyta > Magnoliopsida > Fabales > Fabaceae > Lathyrus > Lathyrus tuberosus. The sequence goes on along the minus strand of JALAZF010000087.1, from coordinate 5,604,153 downwards.
CCAACCCATAGGAGAAAAAATTCAGACTCTCCTTCAAAACCTTAGATGTCCTTCCTTAACACATTTTAGGTGGTATAAGGATACTTTCCTTTCCAGAGTTTTCCAGTTGAATAACTCTAATTCGGCTCATTGGGAAGCCAAATTCATTGATGGTCTACCTCATCTTTTCTCTGAAAGAGTTAGAAAGACCCTTAGAGATAAAAATAATGGTATAAACATTAACTATTCGAATTTGACCTATGGTCACATCATCAATAGTTGCATATCTGAAGGATTAGCTCTATACAATGATATTAAACTTAAACATCAACTCAAAAAGCAAAAGCTTTCTGAAAAAAACCAACTTGGTGAATTCTGTGACCAATTTGCCTTTGACGTAGGAAAACGTCCTGGGGAAAAAGAAATAAGAACCCCAAGTATAGCAAGGGAAAAAACCCTTCTAAGAACAAAACTCAAGACTTCTATAAGACTCCATACAAAAAATATGGAAAAAGAAATTTCAAGAAGAAAAAACCTAGAACTACAGAAAAACCCTTGTACACCAAAGGTAAAACGAAAGCTAATAAGCTTGATATTACCTCCCATAAATGTGGTAAACCAGGTCACTACGCTAATAGTTGTTGGACAAAAAAGGCTCTCAATGATATTGAGGATGAAAAGCTTCGTTCTCAACTTGAGAAAATTCTTCTCATTGAGTCCAGCTCTGAAAACGAATCTTCTGATGAAGACCTTGGAGTCATTAACTCTTCAAATTCTGAGTCTTCAGAATCTTCTGCTAACGACTGCCAATGCAATGAGCACAATTACTGGAAGTCAATTGTTGACATGAATGGGTTAAATGTTTTAACCACTGAACAGGATGAAGCCTTAAAAGCCATTGAGGCTATTTCAGATCCTAAAATTAAAAGAAAAATGATAGAAGTTCTTATCCAAGAACATTCTAAGGTCGAAGCTCCTCGTATGATTGAGGCTCCTTACCAGTTGAGCGAAGTCTTATCCAGATTTCACCTGTCTAATATTAGAGAAACCCCTACTTCTCTAAATGACCTTAAAAGTGAAATTTCCCAATTAAAATCTGAAATTAGTCAAATAAAAAAGAGTAATAGAACTCTTAATCAAAGATTGATTATTCTTGAAAAAGGAAAAGGAATAGAAAAAATTCATTCGCCCCCTCTTCTAGTGAAGATTATCTCCTAGATCAAGTTAGAACTCTTAATCAAAGATTGAGTGCTCTTGAAGAGGAAAAGGATATAAAAGGAAAAAGAATAGAAAGAATTCCTTCACCCTCCTCTAGTGAAGATTATTTGAATCTCCTAGATCAAGTTACTTCACAAAAATGGTTTGTGAAAGTTACCCTTGTAGCCAATAGAAGCTTCATTTTAAAAGATGAGACTGCTCTCATTGATAGCGGGGCAGACTTAATCTGCCTTCAAGAGGGAATTATCCCTACAATGTATTTCTCTAAAACCACTCAGTCTCTTACTCAAGCTGGAGGAGACAAGTTAAAAGTCAACTATGAGTTGTCTAATGCATATATCTGCAATCAAGATATATGCCTTCCAACTTCCTTTATCCTTGTTAAAAATCTAACGCATAGGATAATATTAGGAACTCTCTTTCTGCATAATATTATACCTATCAGGAATGTTGATCAAAAGGGAATAACCACTGTTATGAATAATAAAACTGTTAAGTTTGAATTTATTACTGATCCTCATACGAGGATGTTAAATGAGGTCAAAGATATGCTTCTTAAGCATAAAGAGAAACAATTATGTTTTAAAAAAAAAGAAATTAGTTTATTAAGCATAGAAGAACAACTTAATAAAGAAGACATTAAAAAACAAATTAAATTAATTAATGATTGTTGTACCCCAAATTTTACCTCTTAGATGTCATAACATCATACATAGACATTTAGGATCAATCATATGTGCACTATTTAACTTACCCATATCCACTTGCTTGTTTATCTTATGTTTGAAATTAAGGTTTACACAGAGAGATTCAAGGCCTCCTAAGGTATTCTCTGGATCCATACAATCATCACTAAGCCTCACTAGTTGTGTGGAACCAGGATCTCAAGACTTTGAATCAAGTCAAGTCAACAGAATATCATCTGTCCAAAATGTGGAATTAGGGTTTCAATCCGAGGAATCACTGAAGGATTTTGCCCTATCAAGTCAAGATTTGTTTAGTTCATTAACCATTTGAGTTTACCTACACCCAAGAGGTCTCACTCAACAAGAATTCAAGGTCGTCTGGCTCTCATCATGAGTAGTTTGAGCCACAATTTCACCCTGCCTCCAAATTAGGGTTTTGTTAAGACTGGTGGATCATGACCCTTGATCTTGACCAATAATTGTTCTCAAACCCTAGGACTTGACTCCACATGATAAAAGACATCCATGGAGACAATTTAGGAGCCTTATGTGTGATTAAAAGAAGCAAGATCATCAGGGATCGTTCAAGTATATACACAGTGAAATTAGGGTTTGACTGAGGCCTTAACCTTTGAGATTTTGATCCAAAATGAAATATCCAAGTCCTCAATCCATCATGACATGTCTCATTGAGGAGTTAAGGCATGAGAGATCAAGTTTTAGGAAGTTTCTTGCAGAGGAAGCAAAGTTTGGTTCATGAAACTTTTCAAACATGGAAATTCCACTACTTGTGCCAAAATTGAAACAGTCATAACTTTCAAACCACACATCCAAATTGAGTGACTCAAAGATCAAATGGAAGATCTTTCCATGATCTTCAAAACATATTAGAGGACCCTCTTCCAAAAAATGCTTGGTTTTTGAGTTACAAGACTTGGAAGATAAATCACCCTTAAGGACTTTGTGAAATTTCAGCTTTTTCACCCTTATTTGCACACAACTTTAACCCGATTTTACATATAGTTCCAAGCCTCAAATAACAAATCTTCCAACATGAAATTTATAGAGGACATTGAGGGCTTTCCAAAAAGTACTAGAACTCCTCAAACCATTGAGTGAGCTGAGAGATACAAGGCTCCAAAGTTAGGGTTTTCATTCCTTAACATTCAAGAAACCAACTTTTAAGTTTTAGTTCAAACACTTCCCTAACCATAAGTTTTTGTTATTTCTGAGTTATAATGACTCATTTAACATTTAATCAAGCTTCTCCACGAAATTCAAACTGATTGGCATTAAAATATTGATTCATGACTTAGTTGTGCAAGTGGGAAAGAGAGAGAAATTTCCAAAAAGCAAGGAAACATTTGTTTATTCGTTGAGCCTCTCACCTATCAATTCTCAACAGTATTTGCTCAGGAATTCAGAGATATTTGGAATATTTCCCTCTGCAATTGGATGCTTCACACAAAATGGAAGGGGTAGTGTTGGCATTTTTGGCAAAATGCCCATGCCTTGCATCCTCCTACTTTTTCTATAAATAACAGCTTAGTTTCCTTGCATTGGTCATCAACATCCTTCACAAAACACTCTAAATACACTTGAGTCTGAAGTCTTGCAAGAGAAGAAGGAGAAAGAAGCTTGGTCTTGAGAGCTCGTGTTTGGTTTGGCAAGGAAGAAACTTGTGCATAACTGAAGTTGTAGTGGACATATTCCACTCGGTAACATCTCTTTTCCATTTTTTGTATCCCCATTAATTGTTTATACTCCACTATATGTTATCATCATAGCTATGTCATGGTTGCTGCCGTATATATATATATATATATATATATATATATATATATATATATATATATATATATATATATATATATATATATATATATATATATCTTGCGTGTTTTGATTGCATTCATCTATAATGTATAAATAATGTGTGTAAGATTTCTGTATTTGGTCTATAACCCTAGTTTGGTTTCTCTGCTGATATGAAGTATATGTTATGCATTATCCTTTGTTACTATGTTGGCCTTATGAGTATGTGTGACTAAGTTGCTAGTCAAGGTTGAACTTGGCAAAACCTGGATGAAAGGAGAAATAACAGGCTCATAACCTTTTCAGGCATGCTTGGATGTTGTTAGGACAATGTCTTTAAACATAGCTCATTCTTGTTGATTTTGAAACACTTGCACCTTTTATGTTGGTATGCTCATTTGCATTTGTTCATGTCCTGAGGTGTACATAATTTTGATATGTCATTTTTAACTAAGTTGATTTCTAGTGTTTAAGTTTTAACTGTTAATTCGTTAAAGTTATGCAACTACCATTTGGCTTGTGTTGTAAAGAATATGTGATAAGTTCATGTGATATTTTACCCCACTGACAGTTCCTGTATTGACATGAGTTGGTTTGTTATTTTTTTCCACCTTGGTCACTTGTCTTGTTTGAGCTATTGTTAGCATTCCTACAAACTGTTTTCCCACTGCATCAGAATGTTAAGCATAAACTTAGTAGGTATGCTTTGATGCATCAGGGAGAGTGTTGGATGTGTGTGTGTGAAATCTTTGTGTCATCATGCTTGGGATTATGGTACATGATAGGTACATTATCATGTTGAGGTTTATAGGTTTATCAATGCATTTGTGGAATGTTCAAGTGGCCTAACCTGAAGGTTCTTTTTGTTGAGTTTTTATGGCAAATCTTGTTCTCTTTACTGACTCATAAATCCTTGTTTTTGAAATAACATAAATCTGTTTATCTTCCTGTTTTTGTCATACACTTGATTTATTTTGATGCCATATTGTTTTGGAAATGTTCTTCTGCACTGCTAGCAGTACCAAGTTTTTTGTTTTCATGCTCTCAAACTGAGTGATGAAAATCATTCCCTGCATTGTCTAAGGGCATAATAGGTGTAACCCGAACCTTGTATAAGCCAAACTGATTTTATGTTGCCAAGACAAGTTTGGAATGTCATTTTGCTCTCCATGCAGTAGCCAATATCATGTTCAGGCTGGCTTTAGGTAGGCATAGCCACAACTCAGAGGTGTCCACATTTCATGATAAAATTTGTATCCCTAAAACCACTCTTGAGGTATCAATATTGTGATTAGAATGGTTTGATTGACATAAGTGTTTTGACAAGTGTTTGCACTAATAACTCACAACTTCATGCTTAAGACATCATAATCATCTTAATGCTTGAGATTCCATTATGGTTTGGACAAAGGTATAGAGGATAATGTGTGAAATCCTTGCTTGATATTCTGATTCTGTCATGTTGCACTTTTAACTTGGAATATGTAGAGTTTGTCATGAACTTTGGAATTTGGATTTTGCACTCCTAGTTAGGCTTATTGTGTTTTTTTAGATTGAACTGAACCATGTAGAGATTTTAGGATCCTGATTGACATGACACATGTTTGCTCACACTCTCCCTAATTCCTAACTGCTTGCATGCTTTAGAATGACATGGACCTGCTGGTATCCTGCTGTTGCTATGCATTTAGTTCATTTGGCATTGATTTAGGACTTGTAGTATCCTTTTTTTGCACCACCTATTGTTAATATTTGGAGGCTCAACGGTCTTCAATTTCTTGCCATTTGTTGGAGTGAAAGAAGTTACTCTCATATCAGCATGCCAAGCTTTCCATCCTTACATGTAAACAACCTGAAAGGGTTGGCTTGAACTCATGTCAATGAGATGAGCATTTGGTACCTTTTTCTCCAAGACACATACATGGCTATTATTCTGTTAAATTTGCCTTGAACCTTGCACTGTCATGGTTATATCAAGAGATGTATGTTTATTTGTTTCCCATTTTGATTCACTATGCATACCAAGTACTACATGATGTTTATGATTGCCTTCTAATGATAAAGTGTGTCTATTTGAGTTACTTGTGCCTTGCCTAAATTTATGGTTTCTTTTGAATATGTTTTGGATGATGACAGAACTTTTACTGAATGCACTTGTTCTAATGCTGTCTTGCTGCTTTGATCATGCGCTTGCTTCAACTTCTTTCCATGTCATGCCTTGCAATGTTTGTCTTCATTTTTGTAACTTTGAAGTGTGAATCTACTATCAAACTGTCCATTATCAGTATAGGATTTGACAAAGTGGGAGCATTGTTTAAGTATGACTGACATGGTTATATGTTTAGCTCATTTTCTGTTCTGAATCCTTCTCAATCCATTTGCCATTTTTATTGTTGTTTCTGTTTTGAATCATAGTCAGTTCACTAATCATCCTTGCTCTAAGTGGAGAAAATATAGGATTTTAATCTATTTGATTTAGTTAAGTTTTGTTAAATTAATGCTAAGTTGAATTGATGAAAGATTGGGGGTTGTTAATGAGTTGGACTGGTTTTTGTTGCATAACTTGGTAAAGAGAATTCTACATGCTTGGGCCTGGATTACCAACCTTGACCGTTGGTCTGTTGTGACAAGGTTTTGGTGTTCAATGCTTTTTTGGTCGCGCGAAGGTTTATATGGTATTAGAACTGTGTTTATGACCAGATGTACCAGCCACCCCAGTCGCAAAGCACACACATACATACTCGCCTTTGACCCTTAGGACGGGGGTTCGAATCCCCCTCGCCTCCGTCCTTTTATTTTAATTTTCCAAAGCGCTTTGTTTTCACATATATTGTATGGTTGCCATAACATGTTAAGGCATGTGCATTGGCTGAAGTGGCGAGTGTTTTGGGCTGTACACACCAGGTCACGGGTTCAAACCCCATGGGGATCATTTCCCCTATTTTCTTAGCACTTGTTCATTTTATATATTTTTAATTTATGCTTTAATTTCAAAAATTCATAACTTGATCATTTCTTATCCTTTTTTGCTCATTCTTTTTGTAAATAACTCTTTAAAATGTCTACTTTCTGGATATAAAAAGAAATTGGTAAAAGTAAATATTTTTGAGGTATTTTATCATGTTGGAGGTAGAAGACTTTTAGGGTTTCCATTATGAATACTCTTTACTTCTTTGATCCTTTTTATCATGTTACCTTGCCCATTTTGATCTAGGGATGCCTAATGCATATGGTTTTAACCTTGTATGGTGTTTTGAGCTTGATTTCACTTTGATATCTTGTTGTTTAATGTTTTGTTCTCATATAAATATCTTTACAAACATTCTTGCCCATGAGAACTGTTAGTCCCCTCATTCCAAAAGGAAAGAATTTCTATTGACCTCAAAGGCATAGATAACATAGAATTACCAGCTTTGACCTCATAGTCATAACCACTTACCAGCCTTGACCTCATAGTTATGGCCACCTCCTCTTTGACCTCAAAGTCATAGAGCACTCTCCTTTTGGCCTCATAGCCATTCAATCTTACAACTTAGAATTAAGTTAGAGTTCTTGGACTCTATGTGATACTCACCATGTTGAGTACTCACTTTCTCCCCTACAACTTAGACTTAGAGAGTTTCTTAAACTCTACATGAGCTCATACTCACTCCCCTTGGAACTTTGGCCATAGTCAATGGTTCCCCACCCTTAGTTAGGTGAACTACGGTTGCTCTGATTCTTTAGTCAGATACGTAGGCACAAGATGCGATGTCTTGGCGAGCAAACTTAGTGTATATACCTTTAGGTCTTTACCTTCACCTTTAGCACAGATTAACTTAGCAAGCAAAGATAACATAACACAAACTAAACAAGAGGTTCCTGTAGAGTACTACAGATATTAAGGGTGCTAATACCTTCCCTTAGTATAACCAACCCCCGAACCTTAGATCTCCCCCCTTTAAGTTTTCTCGATCTTGAACCTTTCCTTTAGATAAATCAAAGTCGGTGGTGAATTCAAAGATGTGTGAAGCAAGTTAATTAATAGCTTGATATCCGATTCTCACCGCAACAGAAATGGCGACTTCACTGGGGACATACTTTTGAGGGTTAAACCCACCTTGTTTTATTTGTGTTGTTATATGTCTTGCCTGTATATTTGTATATATCTGTACATACTTGTATATCTGCTTGGTTTCTTCTGTTTGGCAGGGTGTTCTTGAGTGGTGAGATAAATCCTAACCCGGATTTGAGTGCACTTATGATAGGACGATGGTATATTCATGGAGGCTTTGAGGGAGTCGATTCCTGAAAAAGTTGACTTGAGACACCATCACTCAGTTTAGGCCCTCTTGAGAGTTTAGTCATGTTGAACGAGTCCATTCGTGAAAACGTGATACTCTCGATGTAGGTGCCATCGATACTGAGAACCATAGTTATTTCCAAACCCCACTTAAGCCTTTTTAGGATGTAGTGCGAGGACTATGAGGGAGTCTATTCCTGAATTGATTGCTACGCGATACTACACTCAGACGAGATTCTCTTGAGAATTTTATTGACTACCAAGTCATTTGGGAAGTCGATAATATCCGAAAGATGGATTGTCGACTCTGGGAACTTTTTAGAACCCTGTTTTGCAGATGACAAACCCATAGTACATACCAGTTGGGATGGGTAAACCATGGCTCCATGCTCATGGTCTTCAAACCTAGGCCCTCATTCTGTTTGCCTGTATGTATTTGATTACTTGTATATGTGCGTTTGTGCACACATCCATTCATTTATGATAGCCCTTTGGTTTCAAAGAACTCAGATGTTCTTTTCTTTGCAGAAATCAATAAAGATCATGGTTTTTAAAGCAAAACTCTTCAGCTTTAAAAAAAAAGGGATATTTACATTGCCTTTGAGTTTCTTGAAACCACTTGGCTTGCATTTGCATTCCATGCACATTCGCATCATATTTGCATTTCTCAGTCTTGAGTCTCCTCTTCTCCTATGTCTAAAGGATACCTAGCACCTATTCAACACAATGAAAGAAAGAATGAAATTTTGAAGAACCAGGGAGATTTGAAAGAGGAGGTCAGAATCCTCAAAAGCCAGATGAGTTGGATTTTGGAAACTTTGCAAGCTCTGATGAAAGAGGGGCACGCTCACCATGTTACTCCTAGAGAAGTTGTTAGTTCCTCGTCTCCTATGGTTCTTCCATACCAAGGATCTGCCTTTGGGGAAACTTCATACCAGCCCACCTTTGGTCTTGGTCTTGCGCTAGAATATAATCGTCATCAGGTGTCTACCGAAAGGGTGTCTCAGCCTCCAACGGTTGTTTCTCCTCGAGGTTCCCGAAACCAAGACAAGAAGAAATACTCTGTCAAAAGGGGTAAGGTTCACTACCAGTATATTCCGGTGCCATTGAGCAAACTCTTTCCACTATTGATGCAGAACAAGTTGGTAACTCCTCGACTTCACAACCCTGTGCTGGACCTTGGCACAATGCAAACCTGACTTGTGAATTCCACAAGGGAGCCGAAGGGAATGACTTGGATGGTTGCCGAGCCTTAGAATCTATTGTGCAAAATCTAATCCACGATAAAGATTTAATCTTCGAAGAAGATCGCCCAGAGATTGTATGCAAATTTCGTACTAGTACAACGGGGTATCCCATAGGAGAATGCAAAGAGTTTGAAGCGAGACTGCTAAGCCTGCTGAAAATGCTGGAACCTCAAGAAAGTGAGTCAGATGCCAATACCTTGATTTCTGAAACAAAAGGCAAAATATTTGCAAGGCCTCTCAAGGTTCTGTATCACAAAGAACAATTGATTGATGGTGAAGGTGTTCCCCCATTTGGGCCCGGAAACTGAAATCTTTTGAAATTAATTCACCAAGGCTGGCTGTATTTTTGTTCATTTCAGTATTTTCAATTGTATTTCCTTTGCTTTGAACTTGTTTTTGCTTATAAGCTTTGTTGTACTTTCAAATTGGCAATATTAATGAAATGTTTCTGCATCTTTTGATTAAGTCCATTCGTTTCACTCATCTACTTTTATGCTAAAAAAAAACAAAAATATCCTTATCTTGTTTCTTTCCATTTATCAAAATTGTTGTTAAGTAAAGATCAGGGAGGATGATGAAAACATTATCCATAATTGCTGTGGTATGCTTTCGATTAAACCTCGCCGAGGATATAAGGCATTGTTTCAATTCCCAAACACTGGAGAAATAAGGAAGATAATCCCTCGTTAACCCTTCGAGCCTAGAAGTAGGAGTTTTCTTTCCTTACACAAAAAAACCCTTAAATCTCAACCTTGGGGTGGGTAGTTCTCAGTTTAACTTGGTTATACAGTCAAATGCAAGCGCTTCATGCAAGACACCAGTCAGCTCTTTCAAATCAAGTGACAATGAAAAGACGAGGTCTCATAAATCAAGACAAAGAAGAAGTCTCATAACCTCAACGAAGACAAAAAAAAAGAGGTCTCATAACCTCAATAAAAAAAAAGAGGTCTCAAAACCTCAGTAAAGACGAAAAGAGGTATCAAAACCTCAGTAAAGACAAGAGGAGGTCTAAAAACCTCAGCAATAAAGGACAATCAAAAGGGAGTAATGACTATCCTAGGTGTCTGAATCATCATCAACTATCATCAATTCATTCCTAACCTAGAGGAACCTGAATGTATAGCTTGAGTTAACCGAGTGTAGGATTGGAGTTCATCACGAATATGGGGTGGGTACAAATAAACTTTGAGCCTTTATCTTTTGTTTCATAAACCGTGAACCAAGCCGTGTTACAACCCTTAAAAGACCTAATTGAGGTAAGGTTGTTTTGAAAGCATACTACAACAAGGTTGATTAACCTGACTCCTAATGATCTTTGCTATTTGCATGTGTTGATCACTTCATCTATCATTCCGTAAATGACTAGATCCACTTTGTTTTTGATTATTTAATCATTCCACCGTGTGTGTTTCATCAATAAAACTTGATTTCAAAAGCTTGCATGAATTTTGCATTAAAATTGCCAATTTTTTAATGAACAATACTTGTTTGTAAGACAATTCAATAGCAAAGAAATCCCGACAAATGCAGCCAGCTAGGGAATTTGACTTGATAAAGGAAGCTCAGTCAGGGGCAACCAAGCGGAAGGATTTGCCAATCTACCGAATCAGGGGCAGAACTCGTCAAAGTTCAAAATACTGGAGCAAGTCTTCTCCAGGTCATCTTATGACAAGTGTGGACTCCAGTGACCCATCAGCAGGGGCAAGTTTGTTTCTCTAGTGGTTTCTATTGCAGTCTGAATACTTTGTATTATGAATACAGTTAATCTGGGGACAGTTACGTCGAGGTTCATTTCTCTTCAAAAGTTTGATGATATTGAAGCATCTGGTATGCCAATTCTTCTGTAAAATCCTTTTGACGACTTACTCTCACAAGAGCAATTAATCAGAAGCAGTCAAGTCAAGATTCGGTAAATCTCTAAAGGGCCAATCAGTCTGGGGCATCTCTTTCACAGATCAGTCAGTCTGAAGAACAAGTTCGAAGACTTTGTTGTGCAAATGCAGTTGATCTGGGGGCAGTTATGTCAAAATTCATGAATTTCTCCAAGAGTTTGAAGATATTGAAACACCTTGTATGCCAATTCTTCTATAAAATCCTCTTGTATTTTTCTCCTGACAGACCGCGTAATCTGGGGCAGATAAGTTATGCAGAACCACTTAGCTTTGTGATTTCTTTTGCCAGCTCCCCAGTAAGCTGTTACTTCAGCTAATCTTGACAATTCTCCTTGGATTTCCCTCCAATAAAGAGATGACGCCCATGATGGCAATCCTAGTGAAGTCATGATGCTATACCAAGTAGAGTACTATTTCCCCAGAGAAAGTGGTAATCTTGAAGTAGAACCACCGACTTCTGCAGATTCATCCCCAGTAATGGTCTAATCTGATGAGTTTGGCTGGGTATCCTTGCCGAGATGTTTATTTCAGCTCCAGTTTTGCCTCTTGTCTGTTTTGTCAGCATAAGCATGGCATAATCACTCATGTGCATATTATCTTAAGCATTTTTGCTTCCCTTTCTGATGTTTAACTACTTTGATCACTTTGGTGTTTATCTCCCCAAGTGATTGGGTTTGTCTATTCTCTCCAAATAGAGTTGTCAGCCCTATGCATAAAGTGCCCATCCTTTCTAGAATTCCCCATAGAGTTTAATTCTCGTGGATGATGGTTGGTTTAGTTATCTTTTCCACATTTGGATAAGATAAATCCCCATTTGAGTTCATTCCTCAATTGGAGTCTTGTTTGACCGTTTCTTTCTAGCTTGTTCCTAGATTGAACTTTGGTCCCTGGCAGGTGTGGTTTCTGAGCCCATCTTGAACGTGCATTTATTTTGCACTGTGTCTCGCAGGAAGAATCTTTTGCAGACCCTCATTGAAGACATGATCCTTTCTCCAGCAGTGTTGTAATATTAACATCTCTTTGGAATCTATACCCAATAACAAGTGGCAATCTCCCTAAGAAGCTTGTTTTGCTATCATCACCTTTACAACGATAAGTGGCAATCTCTCTCACGAGAAGCTTATCCGTCCTTGGTCTTATTCATACTTCTACAGTTACAAATGATATTACCTTCAATCAGTCACTTTCCATCAACCTGTTTGATGTGATCCCTATTTGAATTATTCCTTGCTGTCAAACCTTTTGATGATGTGAATATCCAGATATGCTATTATTATTCCTTGTCGTCAAAACTTTTGACGATGTGAATCTCCAGATATGCTATTATTCCTTGCCGTCAAATCTTTTGATGAGGTGAATCTCCAGATATGCTTTATTCCTTCCCGTCAAACCTCTTGATGATGTGAATCTCCAGATATGCTATTATTCCTTGCCGTCAAACCTTTTGATGATGTGAATCTCCAGATATGCTATTTGTGATGCCCCCAATCTATACCCCCAATTAACATGCAATTCAAGCACTAAAAGAAAATTCAAAAATTCGTCAGAGTATATTTGAATTCGCGGCACAGAAAGGGAGAAGTCACATCAACTGTAACCAAACATACACATAACATGCAACACCTGCCCATAATGATATGCAACTGTGGGGTAGCAATCACACAGAGGAAACTATGGTTCCTTACACCCACTTTTCAGAAATTAGAATTAAAGCGGAAAATCTAAAATCTGATTAACATATATACATATACACATATAAACAGTTTGTCATACATCAGGTAGCATATGTACAACCAAAATATATCATCAGATGTACAAAATAATAGCACGCGGCCACCCTAACTACCCGGAGTCACATATCAGAGCCGACCGACCAAAATAATGAAGACGCAACGCTTCACAAAAAGGACTACCTCCAGCAGCTCTAATCTGCAACGCCTCATAGAGCGTTATAAAACAGCAGAAGGGTGAGAAAAACAACCATAATATATTGAATAAAATTATATATATAAACACAAAAATGTACAAGTAACACATTCTCACCACAACCACATATAACATAATACCGCATAATTCTCAAGCATCGAATACCATTACACACCACACATATACCATACAATCATCAATCACATTCACAAATTCACACACAATTAATTCATGATTTATGCAATGCACATAGACCGACACAACGACTCTATGCACATGCCATGCGGTATCGACTTCCAATGTCTCATGTCTCATCATCAGTTCACTCAGGAACTATTGGAACCATCGCTCGTTACTGAGAATCTCAAGTAACTCCCCGTCGGGCCTACGATGTTCACCCGTCGCTTTAGGTCCTCAGGCAACGCCTCATATTTTCGAGGCACACGACGTTAAGGATTGCTTTAAGTCTCCAAAGGAGCCCACAATCGTCTATAACCACCGCTTTAGGTCCTCAGGCAGCGCCTCATATTTTCGAGGCACACGATGTTATAGCATATTCCCCTCGGGAATCAAACCGTCACTCAGGACATTTCAACAATGCACATCATGATGCTTGGCATACAATGACTCATGACATTCACATTGCATGCACACATACATCCACAATCATGCATATATCATCAAATACCACACTTACCATTTTCTTGCCTTTCAGCCACAATTCATCATCACAACAGCACATAATGCACGTCAAATACGCACCATTAAAACGACAAAAGTCGAGATTCAACACTATTCATATTTTCCGACAAAATTTAATCGGCTAACAATTCTCAAAACATCATAAACATAAAGTACAACTCGATACCTTTCTAACGACACCAAGAATACAAAAATCGGATAATCGGAACCAAAGTTACGGACAAAACCGAAAACAACATTTTGAAAAATCACATTTTTGCAATTCTCCTGTCCATACGCGTACCACCACTATCCATACGCGTATTGACAGAACAAATTTCCTTCACAAAATCACGTTGCCAAAAACCATACGCGTATGCACCTCGCCCTTACGCGTATCACCAGAAGGCCGTGAAAACATGCATTTCATACGCGTAATGCCCCAAAAATAACACAATGTTACGCGTAACGCCTTGGCCCATACGCGTATTGGCAAGTCCCTTACGCGTATTGCCAGGACAAACCCAGAAAAATTCTGCAGAGCAATTTCTGCGTTTTCCAAATCCAATCAACCAATTTTTCACCTAAAACTCAGAAAATGACCAATTTGAATTGCAATAACACACAACCAACATGTATAGACAATCTAAAACACAATCAACACAAGTTTTAACACATTCAAATCAATTTCTAATCAATTATACCAAATATGGGTTTTACTCATTTTCTTACAATTCAATCCAAAACAACAACAACCACACATACATAATCGTATACAATCATAGAATAATCGAGTTTCGCACCCTTACCCGATTTAATCGACTCTACAACTTGCTCTTGATGATTTTTCCACTCTTCTCCAATTTTCTCTCTTCTCCTCTTTTCTTCTCTTTTTCCTTCTTTCTCCTTTCTTTCTCTCTATTTTTCTTTCCCTTTTCTTTTCTATTTTCTTTTCTTTCTTACTAACTTAACAATTATCTATGAAATGCCCAAAATACCCCCACACTCAAATATCTCGCAAACGTTCCCAAAACGCGATAAAATATAACCACGACGAAAAATAACACATTTTCACATAAAAGTAGGAAATAAAATAAAATAATAATAAAATAATCAAAAGACTCAATAAAATAAAATTGGCAAAACTGGGGCGTTACACTATTATTCCTTGCCATCAAACCTTTTGATGAGGCGAGTCTCCAGATATGCTTTATTCCTTGCCGTCAAACCTTTTGATGACGTGAACCTCCAGATATGCTATTATTCCTTGCCATCAAACCTTTTGATGATGTGAACCTCCAGATATGCTTTATTCCTTGCCGTCAAACCTTTTGATGATGTGAACCTTCAAATATGCTTTATTCCTTACCATCAAACCTTTTGATGATGCGAATCTCCAGATATGCCTTATTCCTTGCCGTCAAACCTTTTGATGATGTGAATCTCCAGATATGCCTTATTCCTTGCCGTCAACCTTTTGATGATGTGAATCTTCAGGTTTCCTTGCCGTCAAACTTATTGATGATGTGATCCTTGTTTTGGTTTCCTTGCCGTCAAACTTCTTGATGATGTGATCCCTGTTCTGGTTTCCTTGCCGTCAAACTTCTTGATGATGTGATCCCTGTTCTGGTTTCCTTGCCATCAAACTTCTTGATGATGTGATCCCTGTTATTGTTCCTTGCCGTCAGCCCTTTTTGACGATGTGAACTTTGGTCAGTTGTGAACCTCAATCCAGACCCAACTCATACTGGTATTCAAAATCCATCTCATACTAGTATTCAAAGTCCAACTCATACTGACATTGCAAAATCTAGCTCATACTGGTATCAAACCAACTCAAATTGGTGTATACTGACATGTCACTTCTGAGTCCAATCCTTGTTGGCACTTTAATCTAGTTCCCAACAGAGGTTCAGTCATTATCAATATCTCTTTGAAAGTCCTTGTGATTGATCATCATTTGGCACACGCAGAGTTTATCTCTGTCTTTTCTGGTTTTTCTTGAAGACCCCGTTTGAACGCTTCAGTATAAGAAATCCCCAAAAAAATATTTGTAGGATGTCTATCCTTTTATTCCAAGTTGATCCCCAGTAGAGATCATGTCTTCTTTCTGGTTTCGTGCCCAGTGAGAATTTGTTTTATTTCCCTAGTGTCGTCCGATCACATATGAATCTGACGTCAATCTCCCTAGATCTTTCCCCAGTCGAGAATACCTCTCTGGCTCCTATCTCCAGTAAGGATCTGTAGGGTCTTCCCCTTTACGTTTTTATCCCCAGTATTTCCTCAGAGTCTCCCCAGTGAGTCTCTTTTGTTGGTCAGCCTGTATCCCCAGTGAGTTTTCCTCATGGATACTAACCTTCACCTTTCCATAATATTACTCACATGTGGTTGTTTGCTCTTTATCTCCGGTGTCTGATCTGTCTGCATCTTTGCACTATCATGACATCATATCATCATGTTAGAAGTTCATGGCATGTCAGCGTTTGCATGTCTGTTGCTTGTCCTTAGCATCTGCATTCCATCTAAGGGCAAAATTTTCGGTTTGCTATATTTAAATACCTTTCACCTTGATGTCCCGAGGACTTCCTTTCCTCGTGCCATCCGGTAAAACTATTTAAATAGGGACAACTGTTGTACCCCAAATTTTACCTCTTAGGTGTCATAACATCTTACATAGACATTTAGGATCAATAATATGTGCACTATTTAACTAACCCATATCCACTTGCTTGTTTCTCTTATGTTTGAAATTAGGGTTTACACAGAGAGATTCAAGGCCTCCTAAGGTATTCTCTGGCTCCATACAATCATCACTAAGCCTCACTAGTTGTGTGGAACCAGGATCTCAAGACTTTGAATCAAGTCAAGTCAACAGAAGATCATCAGTCCAAAATATGGAATTAGGGTTTCAATCTGAGGAATCACTGAAAGATTTTGCCCTATCAAGTCAAGATTTGTTTGGTTCATCAACCATTTGAGTTTACCTACACCCAAGAGGTCTCACTTAACAAGAATTCAAGGTCATCTGACTCTCATCATGAGTAGTTTGAGCCACAGTTTCACCCTGCCTCCAAATTAGGGTTCTGTTAAGACTGGTGGATCATGACCCTTGATCTTGACTAAGAATTGTTCTCAAACCCTAGGACTTGACTCTACATGATAAAAGACATCCATGGAGACAATTTAGGAGCCTTATGTGTGATTAAAAGAAGCAAGATCATCAGAGATCATTCAAGTACATACACAGTGAAATTAGGGTTTGACTAAGGCCTTAACCTTTGAGATTTTGATCCAAAATGAAATATCCAAGTCCTAAATCCATCATGACATGTCTCATTGAGGATTTAAGGCATGATAAATCAAGTTTTAGGAAGTTTCTTGCATAGGAAGCAAAGTTTGGTTCATGAAATTTTTCAAACATGGAAATTTCACTAGTTGTGCCAAAATTGAAACAGTCATAACTTTCAAACCACACATCCAAATTGAGTGACTCAAAACTCAAATGGAAGCTCTTTCCATGATATTCAAAACATATTAGATGACCCTCTTCCAAAAAATGCTTGGTTTTTGAGTTACAAGACTTGGAAGATAAATCACCCTTAAGGACTTAGTGAAATTTCAGCTTTTTCACCCTTATTTGCACACAACTTTAACCCGATTTTACATATAGTTCCAAGCCTCAACTCACAAATCTTCCAACATGAAAGTTGTAGAGGACATTGAGGGCTTTCCAAAAAGTACTAGAACTCCTCAAACCATTGAGTGAGCTGAGAGATACAAGGCTCCAAAGTTAGGGTTTTCATTCCTTAACATTCAAGAAACCAACTTTTGAGTTTTAGTTCAAACACTTCCCTAACCATAAGTTTTTGTTATTTCTGAGTTCTAATGACTCATTTAACATTTAGTCAATATTCTCCACGAAATTCAAACTGATTGGCATTAAAATATTGATTCATGACTTAGTTGTGCAAGTGGGAAAGAGAGAGAAATTTAAAAAAGCAAGGAAACATTTGTTTATTCCTTGAGCCTCTCACCTATCAGTTCTCAACAGTATTTGCTCAGGAATTCAGAGATATTTGGAAGATTTCCCTCTGCAATTGGATGCTTCACACGAAATGGAAAGGGTAGTGTTGGCATTTTTGGCAAAATGCCCATGCCTTGCATCCTCCTACTTTTCCTATAAATAGCAGCTTAGTTTCCTTACATTAGTCACCAACATCCTTCACAAAACACTCTAAATACACTTGCGTCTGAAGTCTTGCAAGAGAAGAAGGAGAAAGAAGCTTGGTCTTGAGAGCTCGTGTTTGGTTTGGCAAGGAAGAAAATTGTGCATAACTGAAGTTGCAGTGGACATATTCCACTTGGTAACATCTCTTTTCCTTTTTTTGTATTCCTATTCATTGTTTATACTCCACTACATGTTATCATCATAGCTATGTCATGGTTGTTGCCATATATATATATATATATTGCGTGTTTTCATTGCATTCATCTATAATGTATAAATAATGTGTGTAAGATTTCTGTATTTGGTCTATAACCCTAGTTTGGTTTCTCTGCTGATATGAAGTATATGTTATGCATTATCCTTTGTTACTATGTTGGCTTTATGAGTATGTGTGACTAAGTTGCTAGTCAAGGTTGAACTTCGCAAAACCTGGATGAAAGGAGAAACAACAGGATCATAACCTTTTCAGGCATGCTTGGATGTTGTTAGGACAATGTCTTTAAACATAGCTCATTCTTGTTAATTTTGAAACACTTGCACCTTTTATGTTGGTATGCTCATTTGCATTTGTTCATGTCCTGAGGTGTACATAATTTTGATATGTCATTTTGAACTAAGTTGATTTCTAGTGTTTGAGTTTTATCTGTTAACACATTAAAGTTATGCAACTACCATTTGACTTGTGTTGTAAAGAATATGTGATAAGTTCATGTGATATTTTATCACACTGACAGTTCCTGTATTGACATGAGTTGGTTTGCTATCTTTTTTATTTTTATTTTTCCACCCTTGTCACTTGTCTTGTTTGAGCTATTGTTAGCATGCCTACAAACTGTTTTCCCACTGCATTAGAATGTTAAGCATGAACTTAGTAGGTATGCTTTGATGGATCAGGGAGAGTGTTGGACGTGTGTGTGTGAAATCTTTGTGTCATCATGCTTGGGATTATGGTACATGACAGGTACATTATCATGTTGAGGTTTATAGGTTTATCAAGGCATTTGTGGAATGTTCAGGTGGCCCAACCTGAAGGTTCTTTTGGTTGAGTTTTTATGGCAAATCTTGTTCTCTTTACTGACTCATAAATCCTTGTTTTTGAAATAACATAAATCTGTTTGTCTTCCTGTTGTTGTCATACACTTGATTTATTTTGATGTCATATTTGTTTTGGAAATGTTCTTCTGCACTGCTAGCAGTACCAGGTTTTTTGTTTTCATGCTCTCAAACTGAGTGATGAAAATCAATCCCTGCATTGTCTAAGGGCATAGTAGGTGTAACCTGAACCTTGTATAAGCCAAACTGATTTTATGTTGCCAAGACAAGTTTGGAATGTCATTTTGCTCTCCATACAGTAGCCAATATCATGTTCAGGCTGGCTTTAAGTAGGCATAGCCACAACTCAGAGGTGTCCACATTTCATGATAAAATTTTTATGCCTAAAACCACTCTTGAGGTATCAATATTGTGATTAGAATTGTTTGATTAACATAAGTGTTTTGACAAGTGTTTGCAATAATAACTCACAACTTCATGCTTAAGACATCATAATCATCTTAATGCTTGAGATTCCATTCAGGTTTGGACAAAGGTATAGAGGATAATGTGTGAAATCCTTACTTGATATTCTGATTCTGTGATGTTGCACTTTTAACTTGGAATATGTAGAGTTTGTCATGAACTTTGGAATTTGAATTTTGCACTCCTAGTTAGGCTTATTGTGTTTTTTTATATTGAACTGAACCATGTAGAGATTTTAGGATCCTGATTGACATGACACATGTTTTCTCACACTCTCCCTAATTTATAACTACTTGCATGCTTTAGAATGACATGGACCTGCTGGCATCCTGCTGTTGCTATGCATTTAGTTCATTTGGCATTGATTTAGGACTTGTAGTATCCTTTTTTTGCACCACCTATTGTTAATATTTGGAGGCTCAAAGGTCTTCAATTTCTTGCCATTTGTTAGAGTGAAAGAAGTAAATCTCATATCAGCATGCCAAGCGTTCCATCCTTACCTGTAAACAACCTGAAAGGGTTGGCTTGAACTCATGTCAATGAGATGAGCATTTGGTACCTTTTGCTCCAAGACACATACATGGCTTCTATTCTGTTAAATTTGCCTTGAACCTTGCACTGTCATGGTTATATCAAGAGATATATGTTTATTTGTTTCCCATTTTGATTCACTATGCATACCAAGTACTACATGATGTTTATGCTTGCCTTCTAATGATAAAGTGTGTCTATTTGAGTTACTTGTGCCTTGCCTAAATTTATGGTTTCTTTTGAATATGTTTTGGATGATGACAGAACTTTTACTAAATGCACTTGTTCTAATGCTGTCTTGATGCTTTGATCATGCGCTTGCTTCAACTTCTTTCCATGCCATACCTTGCAACGTTTGTCTTCACTTTTGTAACTTTGAAGTGTGAATCTACTATCAAACTGTCCATTATTAGTCCAGGATTTGACAAAGTAGGAGCATTGTTTAAGTATGACTGACATGGTTGTATGTTTAGCTCATTTTCTATCCTGAATCCTTCTTAATCCATTTGCCATTTTTATTGTTGTTTCTGTTTTGAATCATAGTCAGTTCACTAATCATCCTTGCTCTAAGTGGAGAAAAGATAGGATTTTAATCTATTTGATTTAGTTAAGTTTTTTTAAATTAATGTTAAGTTGAATTAATGAAATATTGGGGGTTGTTAATGAATTGGACTGGTTTTTGTTGCATAACTTGGTAAAGAGAATTCTACATGCTTGGGCCTGGATTACCAACCTTGACCGTTGGTCTGTTGTGACAAGGTTTTGGTGTTCAATGCTTTTTTGGTCGCGCGAAGGTTTATATGGTATTAGAATTGTGTTTATGACTGGATGTACCTGCCACCCCAGTGGAAAAGCACACACATACACACTCGCCTTTGACCCTTAGGACGGGGGTTCGAATCCCCCTCGCCCCCGTCCTTTTATTTTAATTTTCCAAAGCGCTTTGTTTTCACATATATTCTATGGTTGCCATAACATGTTAAGGCATGTGCATTGGCTGAAGTGGCGAGTGTTTTGGGCTGTACACACCAAGTCACGGGTTCAAACCCCATGGGGATCATTTCCCCTATTTTTTTAGCACTTGTTCATTTTATATATTTTTAATTTATGCTTTAATTTCAAAAATTCATAACTGGATCATTTCTTTTCCTTTTTTGCTCATTCTTTTTGTAAATAACTCTTCAAAATGTCTACTTTCTGGATATAAAAAGAAATTGGTAAAAGTAAATATTTTTGAGGTATTTTATCATGTTGGAGGTATAAGACTTTTAGGGTATCCATTATGAATACTCTTTACTTCTTTGATCCTTTTTATCATGTTACCTTGCCCATTTTGATCTAGGGATGCCTAATGCATATGGTTTTAACCTTGTATGGTGTTGTGGGCTTGATTTCACTTTGATATCTTGTTGTTTAATGTTTTGTTCTCATATAAATATCTTTACAAACATTCTTGCCCATGAGAACTGTTAGTCCCCTCATTCCAAAAGGAAAGAATTTCTATTGACCTCAAAAGCATAGATAACACATAATTACCAGCTTTGACCTCATAGTCATAGCCACTTACCAGCCTTGACCTCATAGTCATGGCCACCTCCTCTTTGACCTCAAAGTCATAGAGCACTCTCCTTTTGGCCTCATAGCCATTCAATCTTACAACTTAGAATT
Source organism: Lathyrus tuberosus (assembly GCA_022829125.1). Lineage (NCBI taxonomy): Eukaryota > Viridiplantae > Streptophyta > Magnoliopsida > Fabales > Fabaceae > Lathyrus > Lathyrus tuberosus. Next base: position 5,582,482 of record JALAZF010000087.1, on the reverse strand, counting down.
AAGTTAGAGTTCTTGGACTCTATGTGATACTCACCATGTTGAGTACTCACTTTCTCCCCTACAACTTAGACTTAGAGAGTTTCTTAAATTCTACATGAGCTCATACTCATTACCCTTGGAACTTTGGCCATAGTTAATGGTCCCTCACCTTTAGTTAGGTGAACTACGGTTGCTCTGATTCTTTAGTCAGATACGTAGGCACAAGATGCGATGTCTTGGCGAGCAAACTTAGTGTATATACCCTTAGGTCTTTACCTTCACCTTTAACACAGATTAACTTAGCAAGCAAACATAACATAACACAAACTAAACAAGAGGTTCCTGTAGAGTACTACATATATTAAGGGTGCTAATACCTTCCCTTAGTATAACCAATCCCCAAACCTTAGATCTACCCCCTTTAGGTTTTCTCGATCTTGAACCTTTCCTTTGGATAAATCAATGTCGGTGGTGAATTCAAAGATGTGTGATGCAAGTTAATTAATAGCTTGATATCCGATTCTCACCGCAACAGAAATGGCGACTTCACTGGGGACATAATTTTGAGGGTTAAACCCACCTTGTTTTATTTGTGTTATTATATGTCTTGCCTGTATATTTGTATATATCTGTACATACTTGTATATCTGCTTGGTTTCTTCTATTTGGCAGGGTGTTCTTGAGTGGTGAGATAAATCCTGACCCGGATTTGAGTGCACTTATTATAAGACGATGGTATATTCAAGGAGGCTTTGAGGGAGTCGATTCCTGAAAAAGTTGACTTGAGACACCATCACTCAGTTTAGGCCCTCTTGAGAGTTTAGTCATGTTGAATGAGTCCATTCGTGAAAACGTGCTACTCTCGATGTAGGTGCCATCGATACTGAGAACCGTAGTTATTTCCAAACCCCACTTAAGCCTTTTTAGGATGTAGTGCGAGGACTATGAGGGAGTCTATTCCTCAATTGGTTGCTACGCGATACTAAACTCAGACGAGATTCTCTTTAGAATTTTATTGACTACCAAGTCATTTGAGAAGTCGATAATATCCGAAAGATGGATTGTCGACTCTGGGAACTTTTTAGAACCCTGTTCTCCAGATGACAAACCCATAGTACATACCAGTTGGGATGGGTAGACCATGGCTCCATGCTCGTAGTCTTCAAACCTAGGCCCTCATTCTGTTTGCCTGTATGTATGTGATTACTTGTATATGTGCGTTTCTGCATACATCCATTCATTCATGATAGCCCTTTGGTTTCAAAGAACTCAGATGTTCTTTCCTTTGCAGAAATCAATAAAGATCAAGGTTTTTAAAGCAAAACTCTTCAGCTTTCAAAAAAAGGGATATTTATGTTGCCTTTGAGTTTCTTGAAACCACTTGGCTTGCATTTGCATTCCATGCTCATTCGCATCACATTTGCATTTCTCAGATGTACTACAAAGATTTAGCTAAGGACACGGCTATCCTCTGTAATAGGTTGAAGAAGGTCCCTGGACCTTGGACTGAGAATCATACTCAGGCTGTCCAAAAGGTTAAAGGCAAAGTAAAATGTTTACCTTGTCTTTCTCTTGCTAACCCTAATTATTTTACATTTGTTGAAATTGATGCCTCTGACCAAGGTTATGGAGGTATTCTTAAGCAAGTTATACCTGAGACTTCCAAAGAAGTCCTTGTTAGAGTTACCTCTGGAAAATGGAACCAGACCAATCTAAATATTCTACTGTGAAGAAGGAAATGCTTACTATTATTAAATGTATTTCTAAATTTCAAACTCATTTGTTAAACCAAAATTTTTTATTAAGAATTGATTGTAGTTCTGCTAAGTCAATAATTGAGAAAGATGTTAAGAATCTTGTGGCTAAACAAATTTTTGCTTCCTGGCAAGCTCAATTAAGTGCTTTTGAATTTGATATTCAATACATTAAAGGAGAAAATAATTCTCTTGCTGATTTCCTTACTTGTGAATTCTTGCAGGGCAATGAGCACCCCTTATAGGGGAGGAATAGGAGGCCGTTCTTTTGGCCGGGGTGGCAGAAGGAGTAACCATATGTTACCCCAGCTAGAACAAAACATTCCCCTAATAGGAGAATGGACAACTGTCTATCCAAACAGACAAAAAATGCAGCAATTGCATGCACCCCCCAAAAAATAATAATAAGGAAGAATCTTCCTCATCCTCATCCAACTCTAAGAAAAATATTTCTTATAAAGAGATTGCTGTTAATGATCCTGTGCAAGAACAAACAATAGATTATTTTGAAAATCATATTACTAAACAAATTATGTTAATAGAGGAAGAAGATATTCAGATCGCCAACAATGATGGTTGGTCAGTTCAAACCAGATATCTTGAATCAAGAGGATATCCTGGACTTTATGGTAAATCTTGGCCAAATTTGGAGATATTACTCCTTATGACTGAATCAGTCACTATTACCCATCACTATCAGAATAATAATCCTGCTAGTTTTATAAACTTTTCCAAATGCCATATCAATAAGATATTGCAACCCAGAGAATGGGGATTAAATCCAAATAGAGAAAAGGCAATTAAAATTGCTGATGGCAAACATGTCTATTATATTTATTGGGATTATATCCAAGTTTTTTTAAAGCATTTTATTATCAGAATCCTAAGAATAAACATTCTTGGTTTTTCTCTGTTAATCCAGAAATTCTGGAAAAACCCATTCCAAATTGGTTTTATAATTGGTGGCTAAAATTTGCACCATCTCTGGAAATTTTACCAACAAATTTAATGGATTTATACACACCTTGGTGTACTCAAAGTCCTTTAATTTCAAAGGTGTTATCAAAAAATTTAATAACTGGACAATGTCAATTTATGTATTTCGCTAAATTTCAGTTGCCTTGGATATGGAGATGGACAATAACCATCTCAAGGGATAAATGTCACATTCCTATTTTGGAGAGAATTTTCTTCTGTAAATGGTGGATAAAAATGGATCCTAAAGATCTCCAGGAAAAAGTGGCCTTAATAACTGCCACAATTGAAAATGACAAAAATAGTTAGGTCGGAAGCCAAAGTTCTCCTCAAATGTCTATGACTCAGCTAAAAGATACTTTTAAAGAAAGTTTCCCAAAGAAAATGAAGAAGACATTATGTTCAGAGTTCTTGACCATATGAAGAATCAATTCTTCAGCGCCTTCCCAACGGCTAAGGAAGAAAATGTCTCAATGAAGACAAGTTCATCCCAAGGATCAATGAATGCTATGTTAGTTGGCGAGTCTCAAGAGCCAGACCTTACAGACGAAGATTTCCGGGACGCCCTCATCCACTCCATGTCTCAGAGAGTCAATAAAGGAAAAACTTCTCAATAATCAAAAGAGGACAAAACCAGTGGGACCCACAACAATGAAGTTTCCCACTCACTAAAAGTACCTAGACGTCCACCCACCTAAAGTTGAGAACGACGTAGCAGAATCTCCTTTTGCTTTTAATTTTTATCTTTTCTTTTGTCGTTGGTAATCAATAAAGTGTCGATGGGGCCCACAGCGCACCCGGCTTAAATGATTCTCTTTTATGTTTCTTTTGACCTGTTTTAGCAGGTTTTTGTATCTTTTTACCGGTTTCAATAGGAAACCTTTTCCCTATATAAGGGATTTGTTTTCTCATTTGGAAGCACTCTTGAATTTTGTAACATATCCTTTCTTTCAATATAATCTCCCAGTTTCCTTTACTTACACTTCCACTCTATATAATTTCCACCACAAAAGTCCCCACATACATTATATCCAGGGCTGCGCCATTCAGTGTTTCTTTAGGAAACTTTCTTTGAAAGGATTCTTTCAACTGAGTCATAGACATTTGAGGAGACTATAATGTTTGCCATTCTTTATATGATCAAGAACTCTGACCATAATGTCTTCTTCAAAGAATACTTTCAAAGAAAGTTTGTATCAGAGCCAAAGTTCTCCTCAAATGTCTATGACTCAGTTGAAAGAATACTTTCAAAGAAATTTCCTAAAGAAACAGTGAATGACGCAGCCCTGGATATAATGTATGTGGGGACTTTTGTGGTGGAAATTATATAGAGTGGAAGCGTAAGTAAAGGAAATTGGAAGATTATATTGATAGAGAGGATATGTTATAAAATTCAAGCGTGCTTCCAAATGAGAAAATAAATCCCTTATATAGGGAAAATGTTTCCTATTGAAACCGGTAAAAAGATACAAAAACCTGTTAAAACAGGTCAAAAGAAACATAAAAGAGAATCATTTAAACCGGGTGCGCTTTGGGCCCCATCGACACTTTAATGATTACAAACGACAAAAGAAAAGATAAAAATTAAAAGCAAAAGGAGATTCTGCTACGTCCTTCTCAACTTTAGGTGGGTGGACGTCTTAGTCACTTTTAGTGAGTGGGAAACTGAGTGGGAAACTTCGTTGTTGTGGGTCCCACTGGTTTTGTCCTCTTTTGATTATTGAGAGGATTTTCCTTTATTGACTCTCTGAGTCATGGAGTGGATGAGGGCGTACCAGAAATCTTCATCTGTGGGGTCTGGCTCTTGAGACTCGCCAGCTAACATAGCATCCATTGATCCTTGGGATGAATTTGTCTTCATTGAGACATTTTCTTCCTTAGCCGTTGGGAAGGCGCTGAAGAATTGATTCTTCATATGGTCAAGAACTCTGACCATAATGTCTTCTTCATTTTCTTTGGGAAACTTTCTTTGAAAGTATTCTTTCAGCTGAGTCATAGACATTTGAGGAGAACTTTGGCTTCCGACCTGACTATTTTTGTCATTTTCAATTGTGGCAGTTATTAAGGCCACTTTTTCATGGAGATCTTTAGGATCCATTTTTATCCACCGTTTACAGAAGAAATTTCTCTGCAAAATAGGAATGTTACATTTATCCCTTGAGATGGTTATTGTCCATCTCCATATCCAAGGAAGCTGAAATTTAGCAAAATACATAAATGGACATTGTCCAGTTATTAAATTTTTTGATAACACCTTTGAAACTAAAGGACTTTGAGTACACCAAGGTGTGTATAAATCCATTAAATTTGTTGGTAAAATTTCCAGAGATGGTCAAAATTTTAGCCACCAATTATAAAACCAATTTGGAATGGGTTTTGACAGAATTTCTGGATTAATAGAGAAAAACCAAGAATGTTTATTCTTTGGATTCTGATAATAAAATGCTTTAGAAAAAGCTTGGATATAATCCCAATAATTATAATAGACATGTTTTCCATCTGCAATCTTAATTACCCTTTCTCCATTTGGATTTAATCCATATTCTCTGGGTTGCAATATCTTATTGATATGTCATTTGGAAAAGTTTATAAAACTAGCAGGATTATTATTCTGATAGTGATGGGTAATAGTGACTGATTCAATCATAAGGAGTAATATCTCCAAATTTGGCCTAGATTTACCATAAAGTTCAGGATATCCTCTTGATTCAAGATATCTGGTTTGAACTGACCAACCATCATTGTTGGCGATCTGAATATCTTCTTCCTCTATAAACATAATATGTTCAGTAATAGGATTTTCAAAATAATCTGATGTTTGTTCTTGCACAGGATCATTAATAGCAATCTCTTTATAAGAAATATTTTTCTTAGAGGTGGATGAGGATGAGGAAGATTCTTCCATATTGTTATTTTTTGGGGGTGCAGGCAATTGCTGCATTTTTTGTCTGTTTTGATACACAGTTATCCATTCTCCTATTAGCGGAATGTTTTGTTCTAGCTGGGGTAACATATGGTTACTCCCTCTGCCACCCCGGCCAAAAGAACGGCCGCCTCTTCCTCCCCTATAAGGGGTGCTCATTGCCCTTCAAGAATTCACGAGTAAGGAAATTAGCAAGATAATTATTTTCTCCTTTAATGTATTGAATATCAAATTCAAAAGCACTTAATTGAGCTTGCCAGGAAGCAAAAATTTGTTTAACCATAAGATTCTTAACATCTTTCTCAATTATTGACTTAGCAGAACTACAATCAATTCTTAATAAAAAATTTTGGTTTAAGAAATCAGTTTGAAATTTAGAAATACATTTACTAATAGAAAGCATTTCCTTCTTCACAGTAGAATATTTAGAGTGTGTCTGGTTCCATTTTCCAGAGGTAAATCTAACAAGGACTTCTTTGGAAGTCTCAGGTATAACTTGCTTAAGAATACCTCCATAACCTTAGTCAGAGGCATCAGTTTCAACAATTTTAAAATAATTAGGGTTAGCAAGAGAAAGACAAGTTAAACATTTTACCTTGCCTTTAACATTTTGGATAGCCTGAGTGTAATTCTCAGTCCAAGGTCCAGGGACCTTCTTCAACCTATTATAGAGGATAGCCGTGTCCTTAGCTAAATCTTTGTAGTACTCAGAGATGTAATTAAGACTTCCTAAAAATCTCTGAAGTTGTTTTTTATCAGATAATATATCTGGAAATTTAGAAGCAAATTCAATACTTCTGTTAATAGGAAAAATGGTTCCTTTATCGATCTCATGACCTAAGAATCTAACTCTGGTTTGGAAGAGTTTCATCTTGGGCGCAGATATGACTAGCCCGTTATGTTTAATAATTCCTTTAAAATATTTTAAATGTTTAATGTGCTGTTCTAAAGATTTTGAGAAAACTAACACATCATCAATATAAACAATGATAAATTCAGAATAAGGATTGAAAATATCATTCATGATATTTTGGAACTCAGAAGGGGCATTCTTTAACCCGAACGGCAGGACGTTCCATTCAAAGTGACCAAAAGGCATTGTGAAGGCAGTTTTATATTTATCAGTTTCCTTTATCTGAATTTGCCAATATCCTGATTTCATATCAAACTTGGAAAAGATTAAAGCATCAATTAATCTATCTAACAAATCCGGGATATGATATCTAATCCATTTAAGCACCTTATTCAAGGGTTTATAATTTATAACAAGTCTAGGAACACCTCGTTCCTTCTCAGCAGCATTGTTAACATAAAATGCTGTGCACGACCAAGGGGATTTCGAAGGTCTTATTAAGCCTTTAGTTTGTGAAGACTCAATTTCTTTTTTACAGAGTTCTAAATAGTCTCTGTTCATTTGGGCTGGTCTAGACTTAGTAGGTATTTGACTTTCATTAAAGTCACCCTGGTAGGGTAGAGAAATGACATGTTTCTTTCTCTCCCAGAAGGCATTAGGGAGATCACTACAAACCTCAGACTTAAATTGATCATTAATTAATTTAATTTGTTTATTAATGTCTTCTTTATTAAGTTGTTCTTCTATGCTTAATAAACTAATTTCTTCTTTTAAAAAACATAATTGTTTCTCTTTATGCTTAAGAAGCATACCTTTGACCTCATTTAACATCCTCGTATGAGGATCAGTAATAAATTCAAACTTAACAGTTTTATTATTCATAACTGTGGTTATTCCCTTTTGATCAACATTCCTGATAGGCATAATATTATGTAGAAAGGGAGTTCCTAATATTATCCTATGCGTTAGATTTTTACCAAGGATGAAGGAAGTTGGAAGGCATATATCTTGATTGCAGATATATGCATTAGACAACTTATAGTTGACTTTTAACTTGTCTCCTCCAGCTTGAGCAAGAGACTGAGTGGTTTTAGAGAAATACTTTGTAGGGATAATTCCCTCTTGAAGGCAGTTTAAGTCTGCCCCGCTATCAATGAGAGCAATTTCATCTTTTAAAATGAAGCTTCTATTGGCTACAAGGGTAACTTTCACAAACCATTTTGGTGAAGTAACTTGATCTAGGAGATTCAAATAATCTTCACTAGAGGAGGGTGAAGGAATTCTTTCTATTCTTTTTCCTTCTATATCCTTTTCCTCTTCAAGAGCACTTAATCTTTAATTAAGAGTTATAAGAGTTCTAACTTGATCTAGGAGATAATCTTCAATAGAAGAGGGGGGGCGAATGAATTCTTTCTATTCCTTTTCCCTTTTCAAGAATAATCAATCTTTGATTAAGAGTTCTATTACTCTTTTTTATTTGACTAATTTTAGATTTTAATTGGGAAATTTCACTTTTAAGGTCATTTATAGAAGTAGCGGTTTCTCTAATATTAGACTGGTGAAATCTGGATAAGACTTCGCTCAACTGGTAAGGAGCCTCAATCCTACGAGGAGCTTCGACCTTAGAATGTTCTTGGATAAGAACTTCTATCATTTTTCTTTTAATTTTAGGATCTGAAATAGCCTCAATGGCTTTTAAGGCTTCATCCTGTTCAGTGGTTAAAACATTTAACCCGTTCATGTAAACAATTGACTTCCAGTAATTGAGCTCATTGCATTGGCAGTCGTTAGCAGAAGATTCTGAAGACTCAGAATCTGAAGTGTTAATGACTCCAAGGTCTTCATCATAAGATTCATTTTCAGAGCTGGACTTAATGTGAAGAATTTTCTCAAGTTGAGAACAAAGCTTTTCATCCTCGATATCATTGAGAGCTTTTTTGGTCCAACACCTATTAGCGTAGTGACCTGGTTTACCACATTTGTGGCAGGTAATATCAAGCTTATTAGCTTTCCTTTTACCTTTGTTATACAAGGGTATTTCTGTAGGTCTAGTTTTTTTCTTCTTGAAATTTCTTTTTCCATATTTTTTGTATGGAGTCTTAAAGAAGTCTTGAATTTTGCTCTTAGAAGGGTTTTTTTCCCTTGCTATACTTGAGGTTCTTATTTCTTTTTTCCCCAGGAGGTTTTCCTACGTCAAAGGAAAATTGGTCACAGAATTCACCAAGTTGGTGTTTTTCAGAAAGCTTTTGCTTTTTGAGTTGATGTTTAAGTTTAATATCATTGCATAAAGCTAATCCTTCAGATATGCAACTATTGATGATGTGACCATAGGTCAAATTCGTATAGTTAATGTTTATACCATCATTTTTATCTCTAAGGGTTTTTATAAATCTTTCAGAGAAAAGATGAGGTAGACCATCAATGAATTTGACTTTCCAATGAGCCGAGTTAGAGTTATTCAACTGGAAAACCTCAGAAAGGAAAGTATCCTTATACCACCTAAAATGTGTTAAGGAAGGACATCTAAGGTTTTGAAGGAGAGTTTGAATTTTTTCTCCTATGGGTTAGTTTGAACCAACAAAATGCCGTAGGATAGAAAAACTCAGGGTATAAATTGCATCTTCTTCTCCTGCAGTGGCTACTATGGGAGTATTGAGTCCCTCAGTTTTAACAAGCTTTTTATGAGAAAGTATATCTTTTCTCTGGGATTCAGTGAGATAATGATCCCACCATCCTCGTAACTGGCCAACAAAACCAATGGTTATAAACGAGGCAACAGAAATATCAGAGTTCCCATTTTGTTTACAGATTGTAGCATACATAAGCATTCTATGTATCATGTCAAGAGTCTGTTCTTCATTAAGACCATCTATGTTCCATTCATATATGGCTTTACCAGAATAAGAGTTCTGAAAACTATCCGGTTCTTCAAAAAGAACATCTTGAGGGCTAGGTCTTTTGTAGTAGAATTTTTCTACAGCCTTAGTCATATGGATATGATTTATCTGATGGTTTTGGTTGAGGTTTTGTTCAGCAAACATCTCAGTTAACTGATTAATCTTCTCTATATCCTCACTTTCTTCTTCAAAGGCGTAGTCCTCTTCATAAGAACTATCTCCTTGAGACAAAATTCTTAGGTGTAAACCTTTGAGTTTGTTTTCCAGAATTTTCATAAATTCGTTATGATTTTCATCCATTTTAAATCCACTAATTTGAATTGGAGGTTGGACGATAGGGGTATCAGGGATATTTCTAGAAGAGGATTCTTCTTGAAAGGGAATAATAGGAGTTTTAGTTTTAGATAATTGGGCTAAAATAAGATTTTGTTGATTCATCTGCTTCTCCAGATTCTCATTAACAGAGATAATTAGCTTCTCAAGAGAGATCATATGGTCTCCAAGACAAGTTAGAAAAGCATTAGTAAAGTTCTGAGCTTTAATCAGAGAATTTAATTCTCTAATGGTAACTTGACTATTCTCAAGTTTTTTAAGACTATTGTAAGCACTAGCCTCAGCATTCTCGGCTAGCTGTAAAGTATTTTCTGGGGTGTAAGGAGCATCTAAGGTTTCTTCTTCAGGGGTAATCCAAGGTCTTTGTAAAACAAAGATATTTTCTTGGGTTCTTTTTATAAAAAAACTAACAAACCAATGAACAAAAGGAACAGGTACTTGTGTCTCGGTTAATTCTTTATAAAAGAGTTCGCTAAATTCATGCAATTCATTTTTTGAATATTTTTTAAAATACCATTGTCTAAACTCATGGTTTTTGACACTTCTAAATTCATTATTAATGAATTTTCTCATTTCACTTCCTTGAGAGAAATCTATCATAGATGAAATGACATTTCTGATTGAGTTGGAGATTCAACTTTGGGTTCTACTTTCTGATAGATTCCATGGGGAATCCTATTCTCACTAAGTCTAATATTTTCAACATATTCAGGTTCAATAACTTCTTCTCTTGTCCGAGAAGTAGATGCTCTAGGTATTATACTTGGGGCTGTGACAAAGTCACTATGGGAAGAATACCTGGCTGATAAAGCCCTTGGTATTTTAAATCTACGTTGGGGGTTAAATCTTATTTCAATATCCCCTTCAGTAGCTTGAAAAATTTGGTCTATATCCTTATTAAGGATTGGTTATGGCTCAATTTCTTGAGGTAAAGACCATGTTTCAGGAAAGTCTATTTCATTCCATTTTATCAACCTATTGGTGGCAACATTAGATGTAAGAAAATTTGTTTGCACTAATGTTGTAGATTCAGATGGTGAAATATTTTTCACTTTGGGGTTCAAGGTATTTAATACCTTATAATAAACCCTATAACATATTGCTATAATTTCACTACCTGGCTTAAAATTATAGCCATTAGTGTGAATAGTTAATTGCAAAGCATCCAACAAATTTTTGACAGTCATAAATAAACTCAAATTAGGTGAGACGTCAAAGTAAACTGGTCCATGTCACAAACTAGTCTCTATAACAGCTGCCAAAGATTGTTTAAAATCTCTGCATCTCCCATCTCTTACATATGCCATGAGACTGGAATTTAACCCCAACATTGTTAGAGGTTTGAAGGCAACTTGTATTAATGCAATATGGATAAAGTTGTAACCTTTAAAAGGAGGCAAATCTTTTTTGCTTAATAACTCAATAATTTGAGTTGAATTAGAGACAAGTATGGTTTGCTCTGTAGTTTTAACCGCAAACCTGGACATTACATCAAACATACCAAATTTATAAATTTGTTTAGATGGTACGGATGGAATTATCCCTACAAAGTATTTCTCTAAAACCACTCAGTCTCTTACTCAAGCTGGAGGAGAAAAGTTAAAAGTCAACTATAAGTTGTTTAATGCATATATCTGCAATCAAGATATATGCCTTCCAACTTCCTTTATCCTTGTTAAAAATATAACGCATTAGGAACTCGCTTTCTGCATAATATTGTGCCTATCAGGAATGTTGATCAAAAGGGAATAATCACAGTTATGAATAATAAAACTGTTAAGTTTGAATTTATTACTGATCCTCATGCGAGAATGTTAAATGAGGTCAAAGATATACTTCTTAAGCATAAAGAGAAACAATTATGTTTTTTAAAAGAAGAAATTAGTTTATTAAGCATAGAAGAACAACTTAATAAAGAAGACATTATAAAACAAATTAAATTAATTAATGATCAATTTAAGTATGAGGTTTATAGTGATCTCCCTAATGCCTTCTGGGAGAGAAAGAAACATGTCATTTCTCTACCCTACCAGGATGACTTTAATGAAAGTCAAATACCTACTAAGGCTAGACCAGCCCAAATGAACAGAGACTATTTAGAACTTTGTAAAAAAGAAATTGAGTCTTTACAAACTAAAGGCTTAATAAGACATTCGAAATCCCCTTGGTCGTGTACAACATTTTATGATAACAATGCTGCTGAGAAGGAACGATGTGTTCCTAGACTTGTTATAAATTATAAACCCTTGAATAAGGTGCTTAAATGGATTAGATATCCTATCCCTAACAAAAAGGATTTGTTAGATAGATTAAACGATGCTTTAATCTTTCCCAAGTTTGATATGAAATCAGGATATTGGCAAATTCAAATAAAGGTATTTGATAAATATAAAACTACCTTCACAGTGCCTTTTGGTCACTTTGAATGGAACGTCCCGCCATTCGGGCTAAAGAATGCCCCTTCTGAGTTCCAAAATATCATGAATGATATTTTCAATCCTTATTCTGAATTTATCATTGTTTATATTGATGATGTGTTAGTTTTCTCAAAATCTTTAGAACAACAAATTAAACATTTAATTTTTTTAAAAGAAATTGTTAAACATAACGGGCTAGTCATATCTGCGCCCAAGATGAAACTCTTCCAAACCAGAGTTATATTCTTAGGTCATGAGATCGATAAAGGAACCATTGTTCCTATTAAAAGAAGTATTGAATTTGCTTCTAAATTTCCAGATATATTATCTGATAAAAACCAACTTCAGAGATTTTTAGGAAGTCTTAATTACATCTCTAAGTATTAAAAAGATTTAGCTAAGGAAACAGCTATCCTCATAATAGGTTGAAGAAGGTCCCTGGACCTTGGACTGAGAATCATACTCAGGCTGTCCAAAAGATTAAAGGCAAAGTAAAATGTTTACCTTGTCTATCTCTTGCTAACCCTAATTATTTTAAATTTGTTGAAACTGATGCCTCTGACCAAGGTTATGGAGGTATTCTTAAGCAAGTTATACCTGAGACTTCCAAAGAAGTCCTTGTTAGATTTAACTCTGGAAAATGGAACCAGACACAATCTAAATATTCTACTGTGAAGAAGAAAATGCTTTCTATTATTAAATGTATTTCTAAATTTCAAATTGATTTGTTAAACCAAAAACTTTTATTAAGATTTGATTATAGTTCTGCTAAGTCAATAATTGAGAAAGATGTTAAGAATCTTGTGGCTAAACAAATTTTTCCTTCCTGGCAAGCTCAATTAAGTGCTTTTGAATTTGATATTCAATACATTAAAGGAGAAAATAATTCTTTTGCTGATTTCCTTACTCGTGAATTCTTGCAGGGCAATGAGCACCCCTTACAGGGGAGGAAGAGGCGATCGTTCTTTTGGCTGGGGTGGCAGATGGAGTAACCATATGTTACCCCAGCTAGAACAAAACATTCCCCTAATAGGAGAATGGACAACTGTCTATCCAAACAGACAAAAAATGCAGCAATTGTCTGCACCCCCGAAAAATAATAGTAAGGAAGAATCTTCCTCATCCTCATCCACCTCTAAGAAAAATATTTCTTATAAAGAGATTACTGTTAATGATCATGTGCAAGAACAAACAGCTGATTATTTTGAAAATCCTATTACTGAACAAATTAAGTTCACAAAGGAAGAAGATATTTAGATCGCCAACAATGATAGTTGGTCAGTTCAAACCAGATATCTTGATTCAAGAGGATATCCTGGACTTTATGGTAAATCTAGGCCAAATTTGGAGATATTACTCCTTATGACTCAATCAGTCACTATTACCCATCACTATCATAATAATAATCCTGCTAGTTTTATAAACTTTTCAAAATGCCATATCAATAAGATATTGCAACCCAGAGAATGGGGATTAAATCCAAATGGAGAAAAGGCAATTAAAATTGCTGATGGCAAACATGTCTATTATAATTATTGGGATTATATCCAAGCTCTTTCTAAAGAATTTTATTATTAGAATCCAAAGAATAAACATTCTTGGTTTTTCTCTATTAATCTAGAAATTCTGGAAAAACCCATTCCAAATTGGTTTTATAATTGGTGGCTAAAATTTGGACCATCTCTGGAAATTTTACAAACAAATTTAATTGATTTATACACACCTTGGTGTACTCAAAGTCCTTTAATTTCAAAGGTGTTATCAAAAAATTTAATAACTGGACAATGTCCATTTATGTATTTTGCTAAATTTCAGCTTCTTTGGATATGGAGATGGACAATATCCATCTCAAGGGATAAATGTAACATTCCTATTTTGCAGAGAATTTTCTTCTATAAATGGTGGATAAAAATGGATTCTAAAGATCTCCAGGAAAAAGTAGCCTTAATAACTGCCACAATTGAGAATGACAAAAATAGTCAGGTCGGAAGCCAAAGTTCTCCTCAAATGTCTATGACTCAGCTGAAAGAATACTTTCAAAGAAAGTTTCCCAAAGAAAATGAAAAAGACATTATGGTCAGAGTTCTTGACCATATGAAGAATCAATTCTTCAGCGCCTTCCCAACGGCTAAGGAAGAAAATGTCTCAATGAAGACAAGTTCATCCCAAGGATCAATGAATGCTATGTTAGTTGGCGAGTCTCAAGAGCCAGACCCCACAGATGAAGATTTTTGGGACGCCCTCATCCACTCCATGACTCAGAGAGTCAACAAAGGAAAAGCCTCTCAATAATCAAAAGAGGACAAAACCAGTGGGACCCACAACAATGAAGTTTTTCACTCAGTTTCCCACTCACTAAAGGGACGTAGTAGAATCTGCTTTTGCTTTTAATTTTTATCTTTTCTTTTGTTGTTTGTAATAATTAAAGTGTCGATGGGGCCCACAGTGCACCCAACTTAAATGATTCTCTTTTATGTTTCTTTTGACCTGTTTTAGCAGGTTTGTGTATCTCTTTTACCGGTTTCATAAGGAAACCTTTCCCTATATAGGGGGTTTATTTTCTCATTTGGAAGCACGCTTGAATTTTGTAACATAACCTCTCTATCAATATAATCTTCCAATTTCCTTTACTTATCTTCCAGTTTCCTTTACTTACGCTTTCACTCTCTAATTCAAAATCATTATCTCACTGAATCCAAGAGAAAAGATATTCTTTATCATAAAAAGCTTGTTAAAACTGAGGGACTCAGTACTCCCACAGTAGCCACTACAGGAGAAGAAGACGCAGTTTATACCCTGAGTCTTTCTATCCTACAACATTTTGTTGGGTCAAACCAACCCATAGGAAAAAAAATTCAGACTCTCCTTCAAAACCTTAGATGTCCTTCCTTAACAGATTTTAAGTGGTATAAGGATACTTTCCTTTCTAGAGTTTTCCAGTTGAATAACTCTAACTCGGCTCATTGGAAAGCCAAATTCATTGATGGTCTACCTCATCTTTTCTCTGAAAGAGTTAGAAAAACCCTTAGAGATAAAAATGATGGTATAAACATTAAATATACGAATTTGACCTATGGTTACATCATCAATAGTTGTATATCTGAAGGATTAGCTCTATGCAATGATATTACACTTAAACATTAACTAAAAAAGCAAAAGCTTTCTGAAAAATACCAACTTGGTGAATTCTATGACCAATTTGCCTTTGACGTGGGAAAACCTCCTGGGGAAAAAAGAAATAAGAACCCCAAGTATAGCAAGGGAAAAAAACCCTTCTAAGAGCAAAACTCAAGACTTCTTTAAGACTCCATACAAAAAAAAAATGGAAAAAGAAATTTCAAGAAGAAAAAACCTAGACCTACAGAAAAACCCTTGTATACCAAAGGTAAAAGGAAAGCTAATAAGCTTAATATTACCTGCCAAAAATGTGGTAAACCAAGTCACTACGCTAATAGGTGTTGGACCAAAAAAGCTCTCAATGATATTGAGGATGAAAAGCTTCATTCTCAACTTGAGAAAATTCTTCTCATTGAGTCCAGCTCTGAAAAAGAATCTTCTGATGAAGACCTTGGAGTCATTAACTCTTCAGATTCCGAGTCTTCAGAATCTTCTGCTAACGACTGCCAATGCAATGAGCTAAATTACTGGAAGTCAATTATTGACATGAACGGGTTAAATGTTTTAACCACTGAACAGGATGAAGCCTTAAAAGCCATTGAGGATATTTCAGATCCTAAAATTAAAAGAAAAATGATAGAAGTTCTTATCCAAGAACATTCTAAGGTCAAAGCTCCTCGTATGATTGAGGCTCCTTACCAGTTGAACGAAGTTTTATCCAGATTTCACCAGTCTAATATTAGAGAAACCCCTACTTCTCTAAATGACTTTAAAAGGGAAATTTGCAAATTAAAATCTAAAATTAGTCAAATAAAAAAGAGTAATAGAACTCTTAATCAAAGATTGATTATTCTTGAAATGGGAAAAGGAATAGAAAGAATTCATTCGCCCCCCTCTTCTAGTGAAGATTATCTCCTAGATCAAGTTAGAACTCTTAGAACTCTTAATCAAAGATTGAGTGCTCTTGAAGAGGAAAAGGATATAGAAGGAAAAAGAATAGAAAGAATTCCTTCACCCTCCTCTAGTGAAGATTATTTGAATCTCCTAGATCAAGTTACTTCACAAAAATGGTTTGTGAAAGTTACCCTTGTAGCCAATAGAAGCTTCATTTTAAAAGATGAGATTGCTCTCATTGATCGCGGGGCAGACTTAAACTGCCTTCAAGAGGGAATTATCCCTACAAAGTATTTCTCTAAAACCACTCAGTCTCTTACTTAAGCTGGAGGAGACAAGTTAAAAGTCAACTATAAGTTGTCTAATGCATATATCTGCAATCAAGTTATATGCCTTCCAACTTCCTTTATCCTTGTTAAAAATCTAACGCATAGGATAATATTAGGAACTCCCTTTCTGCATAATATTACGCCTATCAGGAATGTTGATCAAAAGGGAATAACCACAGTTATGAATAATAAAACTGTTAGGTTTGAATTTATTACTGATCCTCATACGAGGATGTTAAATGAGGTCAAAGATATGCTTCTTAAGCATAAAGAGAAACAATTATGTTTTTTAAAAGAAGAAATTAGTTTATTAAGCATAGAAGAACAACTTAATAAAGAAGACATTAAAAAACAAATTAAATTAATTAATGATCAATTTAAGTATGAGGTTTATAGTGATCTCCCTAATGCCTTCTGGGAGAGAAAGAAACATGTCATTTCTCTACCCTACCAGGATGACTTTAATGAAAGTCAAATACCTACTAAGGCTAGACCAACCCAAATGAACAGAGACTATTTAGAACTCTGTAAAAAAGAAATTGAGTCTTTACAAACTAAAGGCTTAATAAGACCTTCGAAATCCCATTGGTCGTGCACATCATTTTATGTTAACAATGCTGCTGAGAAGGAACTAGGGTTAGATTATTAGGTCATGGTATCGATAAAGGAACCATTGTTCCTATTAACAGAAGTATTGAATTTGCTTCTAAATTTCCAGATATATTATCTGATAAAAAACAACTTCAGAGATTTTTAGGAAGTCTTAATTACATCTCTGAGTACAACAAAGATTTAGCTAAGGACACGACTATCCTCTATAATAGGTTGAAGAAGGTCCCTGGACCTTGGACTGAGAATCATACTCAGGTTGTCCAAAAAATTAAAGGCAAAGTAAAATGTTTACATTGTCTATCTCTTGCTAACCCTAATTATTTTAAAATTGTTGACACTGATGCCTTGACCAAGGTTATGGAGGTATTCTTAAGAAAGTTATACCCGAGACTTCCAAAGAAGTCCTTGTTAGATTTAACTCTGGAAAATGGAACCAGACACAATCTAAATATTCTACTGTGATGAAGGAAATGCTTTCTATTATTAAATGTATTTCTAAATTTCAAACTGATTTGTTAAACAAAAATTTTTTATTAAGAATTGATTGTAGTTCTGCTAAGTCAATAATTGAGAAAGATGTTAAGAATCTTGTGGCTAAACAAATTTTTGCTTCCTGGCAAGCTCAATTATGTGCTTTTGAATTTGATATTCAATACATTAAAGGAGAAAATAATTCTCTTGCTGATTTCCTTACTCGTGAATTCTTGCAGGGCAATGAGCACCCCTTATAGGGGAGGAAGAGGTGGCCGTTCTTTTGGCCTGGGTGGCATAGGGAGTAACCATATGTTACCCCAGCTAGAACAAAACATTCCCCTAATAGGAGAATGGACAACTGTCTATCCAAACAGACAAAAAATGCAGCAATTGCCTGCACCCCCAAAAAATAATAATAAGGAAGAATCTTCCTCATCCTCATCCACCTCTAAGAAAAATATTTCTTATAAAGAGATTGCTGTTAATGAGCCTGTGCAAGAACAAACAACAGATTATTTTGAAAATCCTATTACTGTATAAATTATGTTCATAGAGGAAGAAGATATTCAGATCGCCAACAATGATGGTTGGTCAGTTCAAGCCAAATATCTTGAATCAAGAGGATATCCTGGACTTTATGGTAAATCTAGGTATTACTCCTTATGATTGAATCATTCACTATTACCCATCACTATCAGAATAATAATCCTGCTAGTTTTATAAAGTTTTCCAAATGCCATATCAATAAGATATTGCAACCCAGAGAATGGGGATTAAATCCAAATGGAGAAAAGGCAATTAAAATTGCTGATGGCAAACATGTCTATTATAATTATTGGGATTATATCCAAGCTTTTTCTAAAGCATTTTATTATCGGAATCCTAAGAATAAACATTCTTGGTTTTTCTCTATTAATTCAGAAATTCTGGAAAACCCATTCCAAATTGGTTTTATAATTGGTGGCTAAAATTTGGACCATCTCTGGAAATTTTACTAACAAATTTAATGGATTTATACACACCTTGGTGTACTCAAAGTCCTTTAATTTCAAAGGTGTTATAAAAAAATTTAATAACTGGACAATGTCCATTTATGTATTTTGCTAAATTTCAGCTTCCTTGGATATGGAGATGGACAATAACCATCTCAAGGGATAAATGTAACATTCCTATTTTGCAGAGAAATTTCTTCTGTAAATGGTGGATAAAAATGGATCCTAAAGATCTCCAGGAAAAAGTGGCCTTAA
The DNA here is from genome assembly GCA_022829125.1 of Lathyrus tuberosus. Taxonomy (NCBI): domain Eukaryota; kingdom Viridiplantae; phylum Streptophyta; class Magnoliopsida; order Fabales; family Fabaceae; genus Lathyrus; species Lathyrus tuberosus. The sequence continues at coordinate 5,563,678 of JALAZF010000087.1, read as the reverse complement.
TAACTGCCACAATTGAAAATGACAAAAATAGTCAGGTCGGAAGCCAAAGTTCTCCTCAAATGTCTATGATTCAGCTGAAAGAATACTTTCAAAGAAAGTTTCCCAAAGAAAATGAAGAAGACATTATGGTCAGAGTTCTTGACCATATGAAGAATCAATTCTTCAGCGCCTTCCCAACGGCTAAGGAAAAAAATGTCTCAATGAAGACAAGTTCATCCCAAGGATCAATGGATGCTATGTTAGCTGGCGAGTCACAAGAGCTAGACCCCACAGATGAAGATTTCTGGGACGCCCTCATCCACTCCATGACTCAGAGAGTCAATAAAGAAAAAGCCTCTCAATAATCAAAAGATGACAAAACCAGTGGTTATAAACGAGGCAACAGAACTATCAGAATTCCCATTTTGTTTACAGACTGTAGCATACATAAGCATTCTATGTATCATATCAAGAGTCTATTTTTCATTAAAGCCATCTATGTTCCATTCGTATATGGCTTTTCCAGAATAAGAGTTTTGATAACTATCTGGTTCTTCAAAAAGAACATCTTGAGGGGTAGGTCTTTTGTAGTAATATTTTTCTACAACCTTAGTCATATTGATAGGATTTATCTGATTGTTTTGGTTGAGGTTTTGTTTAGCAAACATCTCAATTAACTGGTTAATATTCTCTATATCCTCACTTTCTTCTTTAGAGGCGTAGCCCTCTTCAGAAGAACTATCTCCTTGAGACAAAATTCTTAGGTGTAAACCTTTGAGTTTATTTTCCAGAATTTTCATAAATTTGTTATGATTTTCATCCATTTTAAATCCACTAATTTGAATTGGAGGTTGGACGATAGGGGTATCAGGGATATTTCTAGAAGAGGATTCTTATTGAAAGGGAATAATAGGAGTTTTAGTTTTAGATAATTGGTCTAAAATAAGATTTTGTTGATTCATCTGCTTCTCCAGATTCTCTTTAACAAAGATAATTAGCTTCTCAAGAGAGGTCATATGGTCTCTAAGACAAGTTAGAAATGCATTAGTAAAGTTCTGAGCTCTAATCAGAGAAATTAATTCTCTAATGGTAACTTGACTATTCTCAAGTTTTTTAAGACTATTGTAAGCACTAGCCTCAGCATTCTCGGCTAGCTGTAAAGTATTTTCTGGGGTGTAAGGAGCATCTAAGGTTTCTTCTTCAGGGGTAATCCAAGGTCTTTGTAAAATAAAGATATTTTCTTGGGTTCTTTTTATAAAAAAACTAACAAACCAATGAACAAAAGGAACAGGGACTTGTGTCTCGGTTAATTCTTTATAAAAGAGTTCCCTAAATTCATGCAATTCATTTTTTGAATTTTTTTTAAAATACTATTGTCTAAACTCATGGTTTTTGACACTTCTAAATTCATTATTAATGAATTTTCTCATTTCACTTCCTTGAGAGAAATCTATCATAGGAGAAATGACATTTCTAATTGAGTTGGAGATTCAACTTTGGGTTCTACTTTCTGATAGATTCCATGGGGAATCCTATTCTCACTAAGTCTAATATTTTCAACATATTCAGGTCCAATAACTTCTTCTCTTGTCTGAGAAGTAGATGCCCTAGGTATTGTACTTGGGGCTGTGACAAAGTCACTATGGGAAGAATACCTGGCTAATAAAGCCCTTGGTATTTTAAAACTACGTTGGGGATTAAGTCTTATTTCAATATCCACTTTAGTATTTTGAATAATTTGGTCTATATCCTTATTAAGGATTGGTTATGGCTCAATTTCTTGAGGTAAAGACCATGTTTCAGGAAAGTCTATTTCATTCCATTTTATCAACCTATTGGTGGCAACATTAGATGTAAGCAAATTTGTTTGCACTAATGTTGTAGATCCAGATGGTGAAATATATTTAACTTTGGGGTTCAAGGTATTTAATACCTTATAATAGACCCTATAGCATATTGCTATAATTTCACCACCTGGCTTAAAATTATATCCATTAGTGTGAATAGTTAATTGCGAAGCATCCAACAAAATTTTTTCAGTCATAGATAAACTCAAATTGGGTGAGACGTCAAAGTAAACTAGCCCATGGCACAGACTAGTCTCTATAACAGCTGCCAAAGATTGTTTAAAATCTCTGCATCTTCCATCTCTGACATATGCCATGAGACTGGAATTTAACCCCAACATTATTAGAGGTTTGAAGGCAACTTGTATTAATCCAATATGGATAAAGTTCTAACCTTTAAAAGGAAGCAAATCTTTTTTGCTTAAAAACTCAATAATTTGAGTTGAATTAGAGACAGGTATGGTTTGCTCTTTGGTTTTAACCGCAAACCTGGACATTACATCAAACATACCAAATTTATAAATTTGTTTAGATGGTATGGATGGAATTATCCATTTATTCAATTTATCTAAATCTGTGGGAAATTCATTGTTTTTCTCATTTTTTATCAAAGGAATTTGACAATTATTATTATCATTTCCAATGGGTTCAATACGTGAATCCATAAAATAATTCAGCTAAAAATGTTGTGATAAGCGTCAGATGGATATCCTTGATAATAACGATTAAATTTGACCCATAATCATATTAGTATAACATTCTTATCTTTCAACCTTGCCATCTTTGCAAATAGAAAACTGTTTAACAATTAACCCAAAAAATAGGGGAGTTTGAATGAGCCAAACGTCAACCCAAAAGGGGATCAAAGGACTAGGTCCTAAATCAAATATGTTAAAGATGTTTTTAGTAAAAGTTTCTAAAGATTGCTCATGAACCTCCTTCCCCGGGCAAAAAAGGAGGAGTAGAAAACACTAAAAACATCTCTAGTTTTGAAACACAAGGTTTAAATATAAGAATATGATACTAATATTATTAAATGAAAAATCTAGTCGTTACATCCTTAGATAATCATCTGAGCCACCACAACAATGGTTTAGCTACTATTTGTCATTACAAACAGTAGAGTTTTACCTTAAACAAGGCTCGGTGATACCAGGAACAATGTATGGCGCAGCCCTGGATATAATGTATGTGGGGACTTTTGTGGTGGAAATTATATAGAGTGGAAGCGTAAGTAAAGGAAACGGGAAGATAAGTAAAGGAAATTGGAAGATTATATTGATAGAGAGGATATGTTACAAAATTCAAGCGTGCTTCCAAATGAGAAAATAAATCCCTTATATAGGGAAAATGTTTTCTATTGAAACCGGTAAAAAGATACAAAAACCTGCTAAAACAGGTCAAAAGAAACATAAAAGAGAATCATTAAAGCCGGGTGCGCTGTGGGCCCCATTTACACTTTAATTATTACAAACGACAAAAGAAAAGATAAAAATTAAAAGCAAAAGCAGATTCTGCTACGTTCTTCTCAAATCGTAAGTAAGGAAACTGGAAGACAAGTAAAGGAATTTGGAAGATTATATTGATAGAGAGGATATGTTACAAAATTCAAGCGTGCTTACAAATGAGAAAATAAATCCCTTATATAGGGAAAATGTTTCCTATTGAAACCGGTAAAAGAGATACACAAACCTGCTAAAACAGGTCAAAAGAAACATAAAAGAGAATCATTTAAGCTGGGTGCGCTGTGGGTCCCATCGACACTTTAATGATTACAAGCAACAAAAGAAAAGATAAAAATTAAAAGCAAAAGCAGATTCTGCTACGTCCCTTTAGTGAGTGGGAAACTGAGTGGGAAACTTCATTGTTATGGGACCCACGGGTTTTGTCCTCTTTTGATTATTGAGAGGCTTTTCCTATGTTGACTCTTTGAGTCATGGAGTGGATGAGGGCGTCCCAGAAATTTTTATCTGTGGGGTCTGGCTCTTGAGATTTGCCAGCTAGCATAGCATCCATTGATCCTTGGTATGAACTTGTCTTCATTGAGACATTTTGTTCCTTAGCCATTGGGGAGGCGCTGAAAAATTGTTCTTCATATGGTCAAGAACTCTGACCATAATGTCTTCTTCATTTTCTTAAGGAAATTTCTTTGAAAGTATTCTTTCAACTGAGTCATAGACATTTGAGGAGAACTTTGGCTTTGATACCAGGAACAGTGAATGGCGCAAGCCTAGATATAATGTATGTGGGGACTTTTGTGGTGGAAGTTATATAGAGTGGAAGCGTAAGTAAAGGAAACTGGGAGATTATATTGAAAGAGAGGATATGTTACAAAATTTCAGCGTGCTTCCAAATGAGAAAATAAATCCCTTATATAGGGAAAAGGTTTCCTATTAAAACGGTAAAAAGATACAAAAACCTGCTAAAACAGGTCAAAAGAAACATAAGAGAGAATCATTTAAGCCGGGTGCTCTGTGGGCCCCATCGACACTTTAATGATTACAAACGACAAAAGAAAAGATAAAAATTAAAAGCAAAAGCAGATTCTGCTACGCCCTTCTCAACTTTAGGTGGGTGGACGTCTTAGTCACTTTTAGTGAGTGGGAAACTGAGTGGGAAACTTCATTGTTGTGGGTCCCACTGGTTTTGTCCTCTTTTGATTATTGAGAGGTTTTTCCTTTATTGACTCTCTGAGTCATGGAGTGGATGAGGGCGTCCCAGAAATCTTCATCTGTGGGGTCTGGCTCTTGAGACTCGCCAGCTAACATTGCATCCATTGATCCTTGGGATGAACTTGTCTTCATTGAGACATTTTCTTCCTTAGCCGTTGGGAAGGCACTGAAGAATTGATTCTTCATATGGTCAAGAACTCTGACCATAATGTCTTCTTTATTTTCTTTGGGAAACTTTCTTTGAAAGTATTCTTTCAGCTGAGTCATAGACATTTGAGGAGAACTTTGGCTTCCGACCTGACTATTTTTGTCATTTTCAATTGTGGCAGTTATTAAGGCCACTTTTTCCTGGAGATCTTTAGGATCCATTTTTATCCACCATTTACAGAAGAAATTTCTCTGCAAAATAGGAATGTTAGATTTATCCCTTGAGATGGTTATTGTCCATCTCCATATCCAAGGAAGCTGAAATTTAGCAAAATACATAAATGGACATTGTCCAGTTATTAAAATTTTTGATAACACCTTTGAAATTAAAGGACTTTGAGTACACCAAGGTGTGTATAAATCCATTAAATTTGTTGCTAAAATTTCCAGAGATGGTCCAAATTTTAGCCACCAATTATAAAACCAATTTGGAATGGGTTTTTCCAGAATTTTTGGATTAATAGAGAAAAACCAAGAATGTTTATTCTTTGGATTTTGATAATAAAATGCTTTAGAAAAAGCTTGGATATAATCCCAATAATTATAATAGACATGTTTGCCATCAACAATTTTAATTGCCTTTTCTCCATTTGGATTTAATCCCCATTCTCTGGGTTGCAATATCTTATTGATATGACATTTGGAAAAGTGTATAAAACTAGCAGGATTATTATTCTGATAGTGATGGGTAATAGTGACTGATTCAGTCATAAGGAGTAATATCTCCAAATTTGGCCTAGATTTACCATAAAGTCCAGGATATCCTCTTGATTCAAGATATCTAGTTTGAACTGAGCAACCATCATTATTGGCGATCTGAATATCTTCTTCCTCTATGAACATAATTTGTTCAGTAATAGGATTTTCAAAATAATCTGTTGTTTGTTCTTGCACAGGATCATTAACAGCAATCTCTTTATAAGAAATATTTTTCTTAGAGGTGGATGAGGATGAGGAAGATTCTTCCTTATTATTATTTTTTGGGGGTGCAGGCAATTGCTGCATTTTTTGTCTGTTTGAATAGACAGTTGCCCATTCTCCTATTAGGGGAATGTTTTGTTCTAGCTGGGGTAACATATGGTTACTCCCTCTGCCACCCCGGCCAAAAGAACGGTCACCTCTTCCTCCCCTATAAGGGGTGCTCATTGCCCTGCAAGAATTCACGAGTAAGGAAATCAGCAAGAGAATTATCTTCTCCTTTAATGTATAGAATATCAAATTCAAAAGCACTTAATTGAGTTTGCTAGGAAGCAAAAATTTGTTTAGCCACAAGATTTTTAACATCTTTCTCAATTATTGACTTAGCAGAACTACAATCAATTCTTAATAAAATTTTTTGGTTTAACAAATCAGTTTGAAATTTAGAAATACATTTTATAATAGAAAGCATTTCCTTCTTCACAGTAGAATATTTAGATTGTGCCTGGTTCCATTTTCCAGAGTTAAATCTAACAAGGACTTCTTTGGAAGTCTCAGGTATAACTTGCTTAAGAATACCTCCATAAACTTGGTCAGAGGCATCAGTTTCAACAAATTTAAAGTAATTAGGGTTAGCAAGAGATAGACAAGGTAAACATTTTACTTTGCCTTTAATCTTTTGGACAGCCTGAGTATGATTCTCAGTCCAAGGTCCAGGGACCTTCTTCAACCTATTATAGAGGATAACCATGTCCTTAGCTAAATCTTTGTAGTACTCAGAGATTTAATTAAGACTTCCTAAAAATCTCTGAAGTTGTTTTTTATCAGATAATATATCTGGAAATTTAGAACCAAATTCAATACTTCTATTAATAGGTACAGTGGTTCCTTTATCAATCTCATTGTAATACCCTAATTTTTACCCTTAAGATCCCACATATCATTTTCATCTCATACCACAAACAAGATCACACATTTGTCCCCTTTTTTGTAGGATTGTGCCTTGCAGGGATCTTTGAGTTTGTGTGTGTTTGTTAGTTGTTTTATTGCTTAATTTGTTTATGTTTACTAACCTTTAATCAAAATCCAAAAAATATGTTTGTTTTTGTCTTCACTATCTTTTTCAGGAAGGGAATCAAGGATATCAATCAGTCCCTCAGCTCGAATGAATTTTATCTGAACAAAGTTTAAGTTGATCTGCAAACAATTCAAAATCATCCGATCAAGAGTTTCCAAGATTTAATTGATTTTTATTCAAGAGACTCCAAGGTTCATGTGTTTATTTCCATGCCTTCTTTGACAAACAAGAGAATTGAGCCAAGATCCAGCACAATATAGCAAGAATGGCATTTTTAAAGATTTTCAACTGTGCAATCGATTGCACTAATGGTCCAATCAATTGTACCCTACATTTTTTGCCTAGATTTTGACATTTTCAGCAGTGCAGTCTATTCGCGCTACAATGCAATCGACTGAACTAAGACAAAATTGGCTAAAATCAGCATTTTTCAAGTTTTAAAACATTTGGCACCAATCTTGACCATTGATCACATGTGGAATATTCTAGATCACCTCATTTTAATTCCCCTACATCATTTTGATCATTCCCCACCATGTACCTCCACTAATCACCACTCTTTTGTGATTTCCCTCCAAATTTGAAATCCAATCCTAATTTTGATCTTCCAATCCTAATTCCAAACCACCAAAATTTCCAAGCCTAAATTCTATAAATAGAGGCCTCATTTCCTCCATTCTACAAGATTTTGAGAGCCAAATTCACCTTGCTAAAATTTCTCTTGAAGCTTTTGAGAGGCAAAAAACCTCTTGCAAATTCTCTTCCCAACCACAAAATTCACCAAAGCTCACATTTCTTCCTTTGAATGTTAACAAGAATTCACATTGAATCTTGTTCAACTTTAAGATAAACCTTCATCCATTCTTGTTTTTGTTCATCAATTATAGTAGATCAAGGCTTTGGAGTGTAGATCTTGAAGCAATTTGAAGGAATTTTCAGATTTGAAGTGGTAATTCATCATTCACCATTGTTGAAGCTTCAATTTCATCTTCCATAATGTAGATATTTGGAGATCCTTGTTACTTGATCTTTTGGATCTTGTAATTGTGTTTAATTACTGGTATTGGTTGCTATTTGTTTTGCATTTTCATGCACTTTTGATTCCATGATCATGAGGTATTTGAAGAAAGTTTTAGATCATGATCATGCTGAATTTTTGCTGTCACAGCAGGGTGCAATCGATTTGCATTTTCGTGCAATAGATTGCATAGTAATGTTTTTTGCCTTGTCTTTGCAATCTATCAGTGTGCAATCGATTGCACCTTTTGTGCAATCGATTGCACAGAGGCAGAATTGTGTTTTTTGCTTGTTTTTGGGGCTGTTTTGGTTTTTCTTCCTTTTTCTTCCCATTTCTTCTTATTTTAGCCTTGAAATGCATTGTTGAGATTAGTTTCTCTTCAATTTCAATGGACTTTGGATATGGTTAAAGGAATTAAATATTCATTAGTTCAAATCGATCTTTAAATGGATTGTTGAATTCATTTGAGGTGCTTTGAATTAGTGATATGTTTTTCACACTTAAACTCATCAATTAAAAGTGATTGAACTTGAAGATGAAAGGATCTTGAAAGTGTAATTCAATTTGGCTTTCTCTTCATCTATTTCTTTTTATTTTGATCAATGAAAGTCTTATGGATCTTAGAATTTCTTTGTTGAATTCTTGATCAAGACTAGATCGTTACCTATTTTATTTTCGTGCGGCATTGCTTTCGGATGATGATTTACATATCATTCATCTAGCATGCATTAGCACAAAGATCTATTTACCGGCCTCATTGTAGGGTAATTACTCCGTAAATTACTCGGCGATTGCTTAACATAGCGCAACATTTGTCCCTCTTTATCCAATTCGGAATTTGAACTTTCGTTGTCCGAACCTTTATTGGTCGCATCAACCCAATGTTGGTTAATCTTTTGTATTAGGTTCAAAATCTTTGAAGCTTGTTGTTGTAGAGGCTTTGATTCTATCAATCTTCTAACAAGTCTTCATCAACCTTGACCTAAGTACATTGTTTAATCACTATAGTTCAAGACGCGAAACAGAATAATCGGTGAAGGCTTATGGCACTAGAGCCTTGTACTACTAATCACTAACTTCTAACTTTATATTTCCTTCTCGCTCCTTATCTCTCTTTTACTTTTATGCAATTTTTCCTTTGTCCGTTGGACACATGTTTATGCTTCCGCACATTTTTCCTTTGTCCGTTGGACACATGTTTATGCTTCTGCAATTTTTCCTTTGTCCGTTGGACACATGTTTATGCTTATGCCTTTTTCTCTTTGTCCACTTGGACCAAAAACATTAATAAAGGATTAAACCAGTAAAAGACTTGTGCTCTTAATTGTTGGACTATGGCCACTATCCTTTGCATTGGAGGACCTATACTCTTGATTACAGACTTTGGACTTAGAATTAGGATCCTAACCTATGCTTGGGAGTTTGTGATGGAAAACCTTGGATTTTGGATACTTGGAGTCCTCTTTTGAAGACTTATTTTGAATCAAGACCAAATCAAAAAGGGAAAAATGCTTATGCTATGGAGCTTGTCCATGTGGTTAGATCTTTCTTATCCTTAGCTTTTATTTTATGCATTAGGATAGTCACTTTTTCTCCACCCCTTCTTCAATTTTCAAAACTTCCTCTCTTTTTCAAAACCTTCTTGTTTTCAAACTTAAAACCGCTTTCATAATAAAACCTTGACTTCGGTCAAGTTGTTTTTTTAAACTTTGTTTTCTTTAATAAATGTCAACCCATGTTAATCATATTTTGACCATTTCAAAAAGACATAAAAAATACAAAGCTCATCAAACTCTTTTTGTGCTTTGTGCACTTTTTCCCCTTTAAAACTTTTTCATAAGTTTAGACATGATTCATCTCTTTAAGCGGAATTATTCGCTTGGAAGTGGCGACTTGTCATTACATTTAAAATCAATCATAACAAACAAATTTTTGTTCTTTGTACCACGAACTACGAGGTTTTGATCCTATATTGCACATCGTGGGTACGTAGGCATGAGGCGATAAGTCTCTCCAAACACAAAAATCTTAAAAAATACTTCTCTTCTCATCTCTCCCAATCTCTTTCACGCAAACCCTTTTCAAACCAAAAGCGGTAGATATTTCAAAGGGTTCCTATAGAGTACTATAGACGTTTTGGGTGCTAACACCTTCCCATTGCGTAACCAACCCCCTTACCCATTCTCTGTTTGTTCTTGTTTTTTAGAACTCTTTAGGTTTTGTTCGCTCTTTTTCCTTTCCTTTTTTTTGGATAAAATAAAAGTGCGGTGGCGACTCTTGTTTATTTTTGAGTTAAGTTAATCAATAGATTGCACTCACAAATTTCCCCGCTACAGAAAAGTGGCGACTCTTCTGGGGAATTATCCTCACTTGAGGGGTTTAGCCTACTTTGATTTATTTACTGCTTTTTGTTTGATTTGCTTGTTACTTGCATGTTCTATTTGGGAGTTCCTCTGTGTGTGAGATAGGTCATATACCCGGACCAGAGTGTACTTTGAGATAGGAGGATAGTATAGTCAAGGGAGCTTTGAAGGAGTCGAATCCCAAAAAAGCAGAACTTGAGAATCTATCCACTCGGTGGTTGCCTCTTTGGAACTACTGATGTCGATCGAGCGATCGTGAAGGCATTACTTTTTCCATAGAAGCCTATAACACTGAGGACCGTAGTAACCCTTAACCCATCTTAACCTTTTTAGGATCGTGGCACGGAAGCTATGAAGATGCAAATCTGACTTAGCTGTCACGCGATGCCACACTCAGGTTAGATTCTCTTGAGGATAACTACCAACCTCCGAGCAAATAGGTGCGCTGGTGTGTCTGACAGTGGATTGTGGACCCTGGGCACTCTGTTAGAACCGCTGTTTTCTGCAGGTACAATGAAGAAAAAACCTTAGTACACACCTTTGTGGGATTGGTTCTTGCCCTTGGCTCCATGCTCGTGACTTGAACCTTGACCCGTGTGCTTTGTGTGATCTTGTTTGTGGTTGTTGTATACACGCATTCGAGCATTCATAGGCATTTTCCTCAGTTTTCAAGGAACTCAGAGTTGTCTTTTTGCAAATGTTGCAAATTTTTGAAAATCATGGATATTGAAAGAAGTAACACTAAGAATTACACTTTCACGAGCTTTGAATTACAAGAGTTGAGAAAGCTGGGATCTTCGGTATCTAGTCTTGTGGATTTCAAAGGATGTTTGGGAAACTCTTGTCTATCCTGGGGACTGATGTTAAAGAGGGAGTTCTTAATACCTTGGTCCAGTCCTACGATCTGTTGTATCGTTGATTTACTTTCCCAGATTATCAGCTATTGCCAACCTTAGAGGAGTACGCCTATCTTATGGGTGTACCAGTCTTTATTGGGTTCTTGAGCGATGTGTCGTGAAGAGATCAAGGGAGCCAGAGGATTTATTTTCCTCTAACACTTCATCATTTGCTCATCTTCCTACTTCCGGTTCTTGGAAGGGTATTATGGATCGACTCGTGAAAGAGAAAGACATCTTGAAGATCAGTTATGTAAGATAAATCAAGAGGCTTCACAAGAAATATCAGCTCAGAGTTGGGTCATTTTCAGACACGATTCCTTAGAACTAGCTTTCATTTTCTCTTGTGATGTAAGATTGATGAAATTGTACTTCAAAGTTGTAATTCTTTCAATATTAATGAAATGAGATTTTTGGTATATCCAGTGTGTTATCTTAATGTTTACAAACTGCTTTATAGTTCCTTGAAAACTTGCATTTGCATTTGCACGTCAAGCATCATTCTGCATTCTTTCTTGCATTTTCCAGGTGTCTTATTTGCTTCCTTTTCTTAGTCTTCGTTCAGACAAGTTGTATCATCGGTATAATACTCGGGCTAATCAGAGAAAGAAGAGGATTTAGCTGATTTTCTGTCATTCATACTAAATTCAAAGCAGTTACTGAAGGACAATGGAGAGAACATAGAATGTTGATCCCATGTCAGGCTTTACAGTGACGACCAATCCGATGTGAGGTTTTCCTTCGGACGACGGTGCTCCACAAGTGGATGTTCCTACTCGATCTCAACCTGTGCAAAATAACTTGGCTGCTCAAGCTGATGAAAAAGATTCTCGATTTTCGAGGTATATGCTAAATCCTCAAAATGTCCACCCTGTGACAGAGATGATTGATGATGAGGTGTTGACCTTCAAGGAAGGAAGCACATTTATGAATGAAAGGCCTTTATGCTGATGTTAGTAGAGTGACCCGCAGTGGTTGTATGTTTGCTTCTGTGTCTCCTAAGAAAGTTGATAATGTTCTTTCAAGCTCAAGCTGACACAGTTTCCTCAGATCTTTAGTTCATTTACTGCATTTTCATTTGTAATCTTTTATGATTGTTATTGCTTTGTTTGCATGTAGAACTTGTTTGTTTTGAATATTAATCTTAATACAATGAGTATGTTTATCTTGAAGTGATCCATTCGCATTCGCTCGTAATTTGTTTTCTGCAATTGCAATACCAACTTATTGTTTAAACTCTTGGAGGGAGGATGATGAGGTGAAAACGCAAAATTTCTGGTTGTATGCTTTTGAATAAGACCCTGCTGATGATGTACAGGCATTGTTTCAAATTCCCAAACACCAGAGATATAAGGAAGATAATCCCTTGTTAAACCCTTTGAGCCTTGAAGTAGGAGTTCCTTTTCTAAATTAGAAAACCCTCACATTTAACCTTGGGGCTGGGTAGTCTTCAGTTAATTTGACCAAGTGTCCAAATTTCAAAAGGAGTGTGCGTCTAAGGAAACCACAATGGTTATTCCTCATCCATGAAGGAAAGAGAATGTCATAATCCTTTCAAATAAGCCAATGTCACATGATTTGTTCAAAAAGAAAAAAATAAAAAAGGAAAAGCCCGATAAGTCGAAAACTTGAAAACAAGTGACTTAGGCAAAAATTGGGGCATCCCGCTGGACATCAAAAATTCAAAAAAAAAAAACCAGTCCAGGCAAAAGTTAGGGAAAAATAAAAAGAATAAAAATGTGAAAAGCAAAAAAATAAAAGAAAAATCTTCATCCAAAGAACAAATATGTGTGACTACAAGTCGAAAGATGATAAGGGTAACTGTTACAACCTCATTGGTTCTTAAACCATCAGTTTCAGTAATCCTTTTAAAGATGAACATTTGTGTCAATTAGCTGAATATAGGATTGAAGAACATCACGAAGAATGGGTGGGTACAAATAAATTTTGAGCATAAAAATCCTTTTTTTTTCTGATAACCGTGAACCAGGCCAAGTTATAACCCTCAAAAGACCTAATTGAGGTAGGGTTTATTTTGAGAACATACTCCAAACGAGATAGTGTTCCTGACTCCCATGAGTTGCACTAAAATATCTTTGTTGGTATTGCATGTGCATTCAAAAATCAATGTCGTATCTAAACTAGTGATTCATTCACAAGGTTTTGCGATATCTTTTCAGTAAAAATTTCAAGATTAACATATATGTTGCATTAGAATTATCATTCTCAGAATTAACATTTTCTGCTTGCATACATTTGTTTGACATCATAGAAGCTTACATTTGAGCATCAGTGACGAGCTTAATCTTTTGAGGCCTGAAACTCTGATGACCAATTGGCAAATCATTTCAAGAATGATCCTATCCAGGGGTATGTTGCCTGAAGGCTTTGTTGAGTATGAGCAAACTTATTTTCCCAGTTGATACTTTCACATAGGGCAAAGCTGGAAGACTCTATTGATTGAAGAATGTGCCAAGTTCAGTTAATCTGGGGCAGTTACGTCAAGATTCGATGAATCTCTCCAAGAGTTTGAAGACACTGGGACAGATTATCTCAAGTCGTTATGGTACAAAGTTTCCTTTTGGTGTAAAATCCTTTGTAGACCATGCAGTCTGGGGCAAAAGTTAAATGGAGAATTCAATGCACATAAGCATATTTGTTCTTGTGGATGTAATCAAGTTGTTAATCAGATGATGAATTCCCTCAAGATTGCTGTGAGGTGTTGGACTCCTGAAATCCAATATTCCCCAGTTGAGCGCCAGTTTGGGTGTTTCCCGTCCAAGTATTATTTTGGGTATTCCTCCGGCTAAGTCTTGATTCAGATTTCCCCAGCTGAGTATGATTCTATTCTCCAGCCAGGTTATGATCAAACATTTGTGAAGCTTTGGAGTGATGTTTCCCCTTGATGTGGAATCCTCGCACAAAGTTTTACCTCTCATTGTGATTGCTTTGATCACTCCCCAAGCAAAGAGTAATGTCGACTTCTTATTCCCCCAATCGGTTGATATCCCCATTAGGGTTTGCTTTGTGTGTACTCCATGACAGGATCTCTTTTGGTATCTCTATCTTGTTGAGATTAACCAAGTATTAAGCTAAACTGTGGTGTTTTTTCATCCTCTGTTCATCCTTATGTCTGTTTTCTCAGCATATTCATACTCATACGCATTGCATACGCATTCTTTTGTTGTGCATAGCATTGTTGTTGTTGCATTGTGCATTTTGCATCTGTTTTAGTGCTTCCCGGCTCTCTGGTGTTGTTATCCTCCGCAGAGTGTGTGTGTGTCCTCTCTCCATTAGAGTTTTAACCCTAAGCAGAAAGTGTTTATCCTTTCTAATTCCCCACTGAGTTTGTTCCTCGTGAAGGATTTTATTTCAGCTTTCCTTTCCAGCTCATTATCTGGATGGAACCAATCCCTAGTTGAGATATATCCTTCTTGGGATGAGTCTTGTTTGACCGTTTCTCTCCAGTTTGTTCCTGGATTAAACTTTGGTCCCTGACGGTGACTATTTTAAAACTCTCTAGGCTGTGTAACCTAGATGATTAGGAGTGCATTTATTTTGCACCTTCAAAGATTTTGTATTACTCAGCAGATGATCTGTTTGTGATTACCATCAGAAGATGAAGATTTTGTTTCTCCAGCAGTGTTGTGACAACACTCTTTTGGAATCCATTGCATGACAACAAGCAGCATCCTCTTTATTTGAGGAACTTGTGTGTCTCCAGTTATCAGACGTTATCTTTTCCATCAAATGGTATCTCTCAGGTTGTGCCTGTCAGAGAAGTTTGTTGTGAATTTCCAACAGATGGTTGTCTCTTTATTTGAGAAGTCTGTTGCATGATCTAACTTACCCATATCTCCTATGAAGATCCCTGGTAGAGTTATTGATTCTTAGTTCCTGGCAAATCTCGACAGAAGATTTCCAGTTGACCTCGGCAGAAGGTATTTTCTTTTTAGGATCTCGGCAGTAGAATCCTTAAAAGATTTTTCAGTAAAGCCTCGGCAGCAGGCATGTTTTTGATTATTCCTCGGCAGTAGGAATTACATATAAAATCTCGACAGAAGGTGTTTCATTTGAAGGTTCTCTGGTTGATCTTGGCGATAGATTCCCCAGTAAATTTTTGATGGTTGACGCTTTTCCCAAAAAAAAAATCTTGGTAGAAAGTATTCCCAAATGAATGGTAAGTCTCTTCGGTTAGACGGGACAGTTCGTTGTTGAGATTCTTCTACTCCAATGAATGGTAAGTCTCTTCGGTCAGATAGGACAGTTCGTTGTTGAGATTTCTTCTACTCCAATGAATGGTAAGTTTCTTCGGTTAGACGGGACAGTTCATTGTTGAGATTTCTTCTACTCCAATGAATGGTAAGCCTCTTCGGTTAGACGGGATAGTTCGTTGTTGAGATTTTATTACTCTGATGAATGGTAAGTCTCTTCGATTAGACGGGACAGTTCGTTGTTGAGATTCTTCCACTCCAATGAATGGTAAGTCTCTTCGGTTAGATGGGACAGTTTGTTGTTGAGGTTTTCTACTCCGATGGATGGTTAGTCTCTTCGGTATGCTAGAGATAGTTCATTGTTGAGGTATTGATTTTCCCCAGTGGAGCCTTGCAGTGCCAAGTCTTCCCTGTTGAGTTATATATTTGCTGTGTTATGGTTTATTTCCATATACAGTTATCCCCAGTTTGAATCTTTTCCTTAGCTGAGTCCCAGTAGTTGTCCGATATGTTCCCCGGCTAGTTGGCAATCCCTCTTTTTGGCTTATCACCTTCGTCGTCCTGCCCATTTAGTTGGTAGTAGGTGATATAGCTGGCTTATTACCTTTGTCGTCCTGCCCTTTAGTTGGTAGTAGGTAATATAGCCTGGTTCAATTACCTTGTTGTAGCTGTCACTTGGTTCATAGCCGATAATCTTTCCCTTGTTCAAGATTATTACCTTTGTCGTCCTACCCTTTGTTGGTAGTAGGTAATCTTTCTCATACCTTTGGTTGATTACTTTGTTGTAACTGTCACTTGGTTGATGGTTGGTAATCTTTCTTTAGCTGGCTTATTACCTTTGTCGTCCTGCCCTTTGTTGGTGTCATACCCCAAATTTGTCCTACATGTGTGTAAATGACCTCGGTACATCCTTTTTTCTTCCAAATCATTTTCAATCCAAACTTTCAATCCATGTCCACTTCAAAATTATTTATCCATATCCATAAAAATCCACTTCATTTTTAATGTCCATAAATACCCATTCTCCATTATTGTCCATTTTCTAAACCAATTTACTGATCCATTTCTCCGTTCATTTTAAACCACATTTTAGACCCTCTTATATCCATCAACCATTTTAATTCATTTTCAACTCCAATTCAAATTCAATTCGTATCCAATCATCCTTCTTTTATTTTATCCATTCATCTTTTACATGTTAATTCATTTTCCATTTTTATTTCACTATTTATTTTCCAAACCCATTTACTTTTTTTTATCCCAAATTTAATTAATATCCATGTCTATGTTATTATTCATATTTTACAAATCCATCACATAAATACAAAAGCCCAGTTTCAATTTAATGTTGAGCCTATTTTGTAATATTTGGTTTACAAGTGAAGAAAATAACAAAAAGAAAAAAGGTACAAGTTCAGCAAAGTCACATTTTTGGTCAATGTATATTTCTCATGCTTGCGTTACTCTCCAACCCGCTACAACCTACAGACCCCACACGCCACTTGATGCCACTACTTGCTGTCATACATAATAATAGCAACAAGAAAATGACTCTCCAATAACCTGCTGCAAAACCTTTCACCAAACCAAATTCTGCTATCAACCATACAACAACAGCAACTACACAATGACAACTGCAGCGTCAAGCCAAAACTTCTGGAAAAAACCATACAACAGGTCAGACTCTGCTACACAAGACAGATCCACAAAGCCACGCGCAATGAAAAGGATTTATTTAAGAAGGAGATGAGAAATAAAAAAAAAGGACATCACGGCACGCGAGACCCTTCCTCTATTTTATTTTCCACTTCCTCTCTCACTTGATGGGGGAAAAAGCCACTTTCATTTTTTTTCAAAAAAAAATCTGCTACTGCATCTTACACATTTACAACCTTCAAAGCTACCCTCCCATTCTCTTCACCATCCTTCACATAGCCATTGCTACTCAACGTCACTCACAAACCACCTTACAAGCTACTATTCACGCATCCACTCTTGACCACAAGCCATTTTCTTTAAACCAACAACATCAAAAGAAAGAAAACCTCACCACAAATCACTCTTGAACCTTATTTCATCCATGAGCTTCTAACATAAGTTATTTTTTACACTTAAAACAACAAATCACAACCAAGCCGCACGTATAACCTCTTCAATCACCACCAAACAAATTACCGCACATCAACATCCACACACAGCAGATTCCCTTTGTCTTCGATTTTTCAAATCTGAGTCCACAACTTACACATAAACAACACGGTGTCGTATTCCCGCCGACGACCACCGCTCGCATCCAGCTCATATCGGTTTTGAAGTTTTCAAGCTCATTAACACCACAACAACCTCTCCATATGTAACTCATCCTCAACACAACAACGAACCTTCACATCCTCCTTAAAGCAAACCTTCACCAACCGTAATCCACAACCTAGAACCGAACGGAATAAAGATGAAGAGAGAGATCGAAAAAACCAAAAAGAAGCGACACAAACCTTCAACCCGCCTTTGACTTCACTGAATCCAACCAAATAAATACTTTCTTCAAAAAAACCTTCAGCCCTCTTTATCATCTTTCTTCAACCCTTCAGTAACCCAAAACACCTTCAAATCACCATCAAACCTCAACCAAATTCGTCGATTCCCAAACCCAGAAAAAGAGACAAAAGCAAATCCACGAACCCTTTCAAATCCAGAAACGCAGAGGGAGAAGAAGTGAGAAACCGAAACCCATAAACAGAATCGGAAATCAGAAAGAGAAGAACAGAGAGGATTGAAACCAAATCGTGAACCAAATCACACAAACCGGGAAACAAAATCGCGAACGAGAAAGAGAAAGACGGACGAGTTGAGGCGGAGTCGAAGGTTGGGGGCGAAATCATTTTTTCTGAATCCTTTCGTTGGTGATTGCGACGCGGGACGACGTCGTTGATGGTGAAACACGCTGCTCTGATGCTCTGCTTTTAGCTTCTTTTTCATTTTGTTTTTTTTAAAGTTCATGATAAGTGTTGATGAGAGATGATGATGTTATTTTTTTTATACCGTGTTGTTTATCTAGTTCATGTCCTCTTGTTTTCATTTCTTTTTTTGGTTTTAGGGTTGGCCGTTTGGGATGATGGGCCTTTGGCCCGCATTGTTTTTCTGCCACCGCCCACTTTTTTTTTTGTTTCCGCACCACCCTTTCCTAAGAAGCAGCCGGTGGGTTTTGTTATAGGAGGGGATGATGGGCTTAAGCCCAAATGATTCCTATCCTTTGCACCCCCCTTGATTTTAATTGTTTTTTTTTTAGTTTCCAACTTTTTTTTCTTTTTCAATTTGATTTCTTTTTTGAAAATCTTTCTATTTTGCTTGTATTTTTGTTTTTTGAGGATTGATACAAATTTATTTTCCTTATTCTGTTTTTATTCATTAACTTGGACCTTCTTTTCAATTTGTTAGGGCCAATGATATCATAAAAATCATGACTTGGTGGTTTATTCCAAATCACTAAATATCTTGATTCACATGAGGCCATTTTTATTTTTCCTTTTAGTTGGTCAATGAAAGTCTAACAAAAAGATTATCGACTTTATCGAGTTAAATCTTGATTTAGATGAGACCGCCTATATTTACACTTCAATTCCATTTTTCTTTATTTGGGCCGATGACATGAAAAATCTTGATTAAGTTGATTTATTGAAATCGATTCAAAGTCTTGATTTATATGAGGCCACCTTTTTTTTTATCGGTCAATGAAAGTCGAAAATCGTTGATTATCGATTTCTCGATTAAATCCTGATTAAGACGAGACCGATTTTATTCTTTTGTTTACTTTTCATTTTTATGGGTCGATGAGCATCTAAAACCAAATTTTATCGGTTAAGATGAGACTTTTCTTTGATTTCGATTTTATTTCACATTTTACTTTGCACTATATTCTCTTCACTTCCGATCAATGAAGGTCTTAAACATCACGGAACCCTTTTTTAGAGTTCTTGATTAAGACGAGGTCGTCACCTTTTATTTCCCGATTCATCCGATTAATCATTATCTCGTTTATTTTCCGTCAAATATTATCCCGATTATATTTTTATTCAGACTATTCATATTGGCCATATCATATTCATATTTATCTAACAATTTTCTTTGTTCGTACGCTATTCAAACCTTTTTATAATCACTCGCCGCTTAAAACACGTAATTTATATTCAAACATTACTTTTATAAAAGGTGAAGTGAGGTGGGTTGAGTCTTTGATCCGTCTCCTCAATTGTTTGGGTGCGAGTTCACTTACTCGTGTGTGAACAATTGTCACCTCTAAAAAATTAAACTTTAACCTGTCGATTGTTTAGGTGCGAGTTCTCTTACTCGTGTGCGAACAATTGACACCTCTAAAAACTTAAACCTTAACCTGTTAATTGTTTAGATGCGAGTTCACTTACTCGTGTGCAAACAATTGATGCCTCTAAAAAACTTAAGCTTTAACTTGTCGATTGTTTAGGTGCGAGTTCTCTTACTCGTGTGTGAACAAGCGACACCACTAAAACACTTGTAATTCGACAACATTCAAACTTTTTTTTCAAGTAATCATTAAAACACTTAATCTCTATATAAACACATTTTACTAAAGGTGAAGTGAGGGTGGTCAAGTCTTTGATCCTTCTCCTCAATTGTTTGGGTGCGAGTTCTCTTACTCGTGTGTGGGCAATTGTCACCTCTAAAACATCCAATACGAGTAAAAATCCTTTCCTCGCCCACGCAACCGAAACCCTAATACACTTAATCCACAACTCAAACACCTTTCCCAAAGAACATTGTTTAAGTCATTCTTTCGCGCATATGAACTCGTGCTTCAGCCTCCCCTGACGAGCAGAAAAGCCAGCGTTTAGCAGTTAGAATGCAACCTAAACTCTCGTTCGCCTAAAACACGTCCAAATCCAACTCTTTTTCTAAATCAAATCTTTAACATACTTAATTCATACTCAAACAACATTCACAAAAAGAACATTTTTTAGTCCATTCTTCCGCGCATATGAACTAGTGCTTCAGCCTCCCATGACGAGCCGACAAGCCAACGTTTAGCAGTTAGAATGCGAATTAAACATTCGTTCGCTTAAAAAACACGAACCAAACAACCGTAGTCCCACGAACTACGAATTCTCTGACTTTCCCATTGCACGAGGGAATACGTAGGCACGAGGATCTTAATCCTTGCCGAGCACACTAATAAAAAACCACCCATCTTCCCCTTAGAAGCAGAACCTTAGAAGATAAACAAACAAACCTAACTAACTTTCTCACGAATCGAATCAAGAGGTTCCCGTTGAGTACAACGGACGTAGAGGGTGCTAATACCTTCCCTTTGCGTAACCGACTCCCGAACCCGAATTTGGTTGGGATGACCATTTTCTTATCACTTTAAAGGTTTTATCGATATTTTCCTTTCCCTCTCTTGGGATAAATAAAGTTCGGTGGCGACTCTATTTCGAACAGTTTTTTCCGTGTCCATCGCGAGGATCGTATTTTTCGAGGTACGACAGATGGCGACTCTGCTGGGGAAGTGCATTGCCCTATGCTAGAGAGAGTCAAGCCTAACTTGACTCAATTCGTGAGTGTTAGATCCGCTTGTGTGTTTATCTTCTCTTGTTTGTTTGCTTGCTTGTTTAACTATCTGTTATCTACTTGCTTGCTTATTTATTGTTATATCATATTATTATCTTGTATGACACTGTTGGGGTTCTCTGATCATTGGGAACTTTGTGAGATGGCTCTACACCCGAGTCCGAGTATAACCCTAGGATTAGAATGGTGGTTGTGTAGTGTAGGCTTGCGTGGTCTTTTCCGCGTGAGTTGAAGCGAAAAACCCGCTTGGAGTAGGTTCCCTTGGAGATATTATTGTTGTGGTGAAACTTTACCATGGTGGTAATATTTTCGAGCCTGAATTGTCGATCCCAAGGACCTTTAACCCGCTTTTCCATGGTGGTTAGTAGTGTTAACACTTTGTGGGTTAATGAGAATGCCACAATCAGATGAGATCCCTCGAACGTATTACTTCCTGACAGTAATATTTTTGACCTCGATCTAGGATTCTGAGAACCCTAAACCCGTATGTCGATGGTTGTGTAGTGGGCGCCTCCGAGGAGTCTTTCTCGTGGGGAAGATACGAAGACCTCACCTAGACGAGATCCTTTCAAGGATATTATCGTCTGATGTTCCTTCGTCATGGCTATAATGTCTTTGAAAGATATCCATAACTCTAGGCACCTACCCGTTTAGAGCCTACCTGTGGGGGATCCGAAGATCAGAGATATCCTGTGTGTAACTCCTTCCTCAAAATCAGATGTTGTTTTGATCCTGGAACCGTGCATAAGCATTGCATACTCATCAGCATTGCATATCATTTTCCAACAAACTCAACCATCCTTTGTCCATAACCCGCAATTGATTTCCCGACACTCACATTGGAATTGAAGCCGCTTTTGGAAGTATCATGGACTCAGAAGAGCAGAACCAGTTTACGTCAAGAGCATATGTTGATTTGATGAAGAACCAGCTAGACCAACTTGTGGAAGCTATGGCAAGGAAAGAGGACAACATTCAAAGGCCTACAGTCACTAAGAACGTCATTCTGCCTCAAGTGAATAATCTTGCCCAATTTCAGCCTGTACGGATTCCTGTTGGGGACAAGGTTATACAAGAATGTCACACTATTCAAGATGAACATGCCTCGTCTCATGATGCAATTGAATACCATAACTTTCCATTCACTACACCGAATTCCCGAGGGACAAGCCTGGTGGTGAATACTGAACGACCTCAAGATGTTGAGTTTGCAGAAAGATGTCGTGTGTTGGAAGAGAAGCTTGAAACCATGAAGGGGCGTGATGCTTTTGATCTGAATGCTTTGAACATGTGTTTGGTACCTGGACTTGTAATACCTCCAAAGTTCAAGATGCCAAAATTTGAGAAAATACAAAGGAGACAGTTGTCCAAAGCAGCATTTGGTGATGTTTTGTAGAAAGATGACCTCCAATGCTCTCAATGATAAACTTATGATCTACTGTTTCCAGGACAGTCTGAGTGGGGCATCGCTGAGTTGGTACATGCAGCTACAGAGTAGCCATATCCAGTCGTGGTTGGACTTAGCCAACGCCTTCGTGAAATAATACCAATACAATCTTGACATGGCTCCTAACCGCATAGAGTTGCAAGGCTTATCTCAAGAGGAGAACGAATCCTTCAGAGGGTATGCTCAGAGATGGAGAGAGGTAGCTGCTCGCGTTCAACCACCACTTTTAGATAGAGAATTGGTTGACCTGTTCATAAATTCTTTGCAAGGCCCATACCTAGAAAAAATGATGAGCAATGGGACATCAAACTTCTCTGACTTGGTTTTAGTAGGAGAACGCATTGAGAGTCATACCAAGAAAGGAAAGATCCTAGACGCCTCGAGCATCCATGCTAGTGAGGGTGAATCCATTGTCAGTTCTCAAGAGGAAGAGGAGGATGAAATCAATGCCATCTGGGATACTTTACAAGCTCCGTCTCCGGTACCTTATCCTCAATACCCAAGCATCTCAAATGTTCAAAGTCAATAATCCCATGGTCAGTATACTCCTGCCAATAGAGGTTTCCCTCGTCAACAATAGATTGCACAGCAACACTCTTCACAACCCCGACGCTACTATAGTCAAAGACCAAAAAGGCATTTTGATCATTTGCCAGTGTCATTCAGTCATATATTGCCACGTTTGATTAGTAGTGGGTTAATAGTGCCAAAGGGCTTGGATCCTGTTATTCCTCCATACCCTCCAGGCTTCGACGCCAATGCAAGATGTGGATACCATGCTGGCGCCATGGGGCATTCAACTGAGAATTGCAAACAACTCAAAAACAAGATCCAAGACCTGATTGAGTCCAAGATAATCTCATTTACGCCTCGAGATCTTCAAGTCAATGTCAATCCTTCACTTGATCGGGTGGGTCCATCCGCCCATGTTATGGAAGAAGTTCCTGAGAGTAGGTGTGAAGAAGGCTATCATAGTGGTCTCGATGAACAAGAATGCTAGTCCAACAGTGGGTCAAGAAAGAAAAGCTCAGTCCCCAATGCTGGCAATTTTTAGATCATGTCGTTTCTATGCATTTGTAGTTTCTTTTTGTTATGTGCTATTTGCTTTTAGACATTGTTGTTTATTAATGGTAATATTAATGAAGTGATCATGCATTTTTTTGAACTAATCACGTCGCATTCGCTCATTTTCTTCACTTATATCAAACAAAACAAAAAATGATCATCTGTATACCTCTCATTCACTTTCTTAACTAAATAGTTATTTAGCAAAGATTGGAGGGAGGATGACGAAAATGAGATACCCATAATTGTTGCTAGTATGCTTTCGGATAGAATCCTGCCAAGGATATACAGGCATTGTTTCAAATCCCCAAACCACTTCGAGCCTAGAAGTAGTAGTTTCCTTCGGATATTCAAACCCTTACGCTCAACCTGGGGCAGGGTAGGGTTCAGTTAACCTGATTACGCACTCAGTTCACAAAAGCAAAATCCAAAAACATGATGGTTGTTCAGCAACTACCCATGACTTGGCAGTCACAATCCTCTGACAAAATCAAAAAATAAAAAAAACAAAAGCCTGCTAAGTCGAGCACCTCAAAGGAGACTTAGGCAAAAATCAAGGCAACCCTGATGGACTCGAAAAGCAAAGTCAGTCCATGCAAAAGATAGGGATAAAAAAACAAAAGAGTTCCTCGAATCCTCAACAAAAACAAAATAAGATCCAGTGGCCACCATGCCAAATCAAATGGTCACTGACACCCATCAAAACAAAATAAGGTGACTGCCATTTTGAGTAAAACTTGAATCATTCATCGCTTACACCGTCACCCCATTTGGAGGATAAACATGTGCAGAGTCAACTGAACGTAGGACTGGAGAACATCACGAAGAAAGGGTGGACACAAAACACACTTTGATCCTTATATCCTTTGTTTCTATAACTGTGAACCAGACCACGTTATAACCCTCAAAAGACCTAATTGAGGCGGGATTTATTCTGAAAGCATACTACAGCAAGGTTGCGTAAACTGACTCCTACATATTTGCTAATCTTCTAAGTTGGTGTCGTATTCTTGCTATATCTTTTACACCAGTAAATCAACACTGCGTTTGGACTAATGGTCCAGTCGTCACACACTGACACATCATTCCAATAAATGATTTTTCAAAACTTGCATGAACGTCGCATTAAAATTACCATTTCTAAACGATCAATTTTAGCTGTAAATCAGTACTTGACAGTTTGGAAATTCCAACGAAGTGCAATCAGGGAAATTTGAGCATTCGTTGGCACTGACTCGAATCGAGACTATCTCATAACCTTGAGAATCTGGGGCAAGTCCCTCAATGCCATACTTAGTCAATCTGAGGCAAGTCTTTCAAAAGCCAAGACTGGGGCAGACCATTGATCCAGACACTGGGGCAAATCATCTCATTACTCTCCAGACAGGGGAAGATTCCCTTCATACATTCAAGTTGGTCAAGCTGGCCATGTCATGCACTAAGCGACCCTTGAATTCAAAAAGTATTAAAAGCCTTGGGGCAGAGCAAATGCACAGTTAGAATGCATTGGATAAGTCGCTATGCTCATACAATCAACATTCATTGGTTACGTCGCTGCGCTCATATAACCATTTATGGCATATCAGCTAGAAGTGAGGTTCTCTCATGAACCAAGCACGCAATTTCTGCAAAGGATCAGACTTGGGGCAACAAGAGCATCCACAGCTGTCCTCTGATAATGGAACTATCAGATACTAAGTGTCGGGAAATCAAATCCTTTCACCCCATAAAGTCCAACCCTGATTGGCAACTACCAAAAGTCCAACCCTGCTTGGCACCTCCTAAAAGTCTAACCTTGCTTGGCAACACCTCTAAAAGTCCAACCCTGCTTGGCACCTCTAAAAGTCCAACCTTGCTTGGCCACCACCAAAAGTCCACCCTGCTGGCACCTTCCTTCACCAATAACCTGCTTGCATTCGCATATGCATTATATACAACATACGTGCACCATATGCATACATGATAACCAATTTCCTTCCTCAACCCCCGCGTTGATATATATTGATTTGTTCTTGACCCCTGAGTCAATGTTGTCTTTATTTTCTTCGGCCCCCGAGTCGATATTTACCTTTCCTTCAACCCCCGAGTTGATGATATTTTATCTTTATTTCCTCGACCCCCGAGTCGATATTGCCTTTATTCCTGCCCTCGACCCCCGAGTCGATATTTTCTTTTACCTTCAACCCCCGAGTTGATATTTTGCTTTTACCTTCAACCCCCGAGTTGATATTTTGTTATTTCCTTCAACCCCCGAGTTGATAGATTACCTCGCCTTTATTTTCTCGACCCCCGAGTCGATATTGTCTTTATTTCCTCGACCCCCGAGTCGATATTACCTTTACTTTTCTTTCAACCCCCGAGTTGACGACAGTTTATCTTAATGTTTCTCGGCCCCCGAGTCGATAGTATTTCTTTTTCTCAACCCCCGAGTTGATATGCCAGTATTCCCAGTGAGTCTTTCACCTTGCTCCATCCAATCCCCATTAATCCTTCTTTGGAAACCAGAAATGAAGCCTTGCCCATTTGCATTCCCATATGCATCTCATTTAACCAGTTCATTTGCATTCCTGTATGCATGGCATATCCATCCCCAGCATAGCATAGCAGGATCCAGGATCAGTTCTCAAGCGTCTTGGCCAGTCTTCCACTAAAGTCGGCAGTATTCATTTGAAGAGAAGTTGATACCCCGCACGTGCTCATGGAATCCTATTCCCCAGCAAGTCATTCTTCAGCCATGCAGTTGATAATGACAATCCCCAGCAGCTGTTGCTACTTCTTACTCCCCAAGCAGAGGATATCCTAGAAAGTTTCTTGTGAGCTTTCCCCTGCAAAGCCAGCACATTTCCTCCTTCGACAGGAATCTTGCTCAACTATCCCCAGCAAATTTACTTCAGAGATACTGCTTTGGTATCATCGAGGAACCTTAATGGATAAGGGACTGCTTCGACAATGCAGAGAATCTCAAGTTATTTTGTTCAAGTTAGCTTTTACACTTTACCTTTGGTCATACAAATTTTGGGGTCTTCTTATATCTAATTGTCTTCCACCCTAAAAATGAACGTCATACAATAGTTCATTTTCTCGGGTTCAAGACAATTAGATAGGGGCATCTGTCATACCCCAAATTTGTCCTACCTGTGTGTAAATGACCTCGGTACATCCTTTTTTCTTCCAAACCATTTTCAATCCAAACTTTCAATCCATGTCCACTTCAAAATTATTTATCCATATCCATAAAAATCCACTTCATTTTTAATGTCCATAAATACCCATTCTCCATTATTGTCCATTTTCTAAACCAATTTACCGATCCATTTCTCCGTTCATTTTAAACCACATTTTAGACCCTCTTATATCCATCAACCATTTTAATTCATTTTCAACTCCAATTCAAATTCAATTCATATCCAATCATCCTTCTTTTATTTTATCCATTCATCTTTTACATGTTAATTCATTTTCCATTTTTATTTCACTATTTATTTTCCAAACCCATTTACTTTTTTTTATCCCAAATTTAATTAATATCCATGTCTATGTTATTATTCATATTTTACAAATCCATCACACAAATACAAAAGCCCAATTTCAATTTAATGTTGAGCCCATTTTGTAATATTTGGTTTACAAGTGAAGAAAATAACAAAAAGAAAAAAGGTACAAGTTCAGCAAAGTCACATTTTTGGTCAATGTATATTTCTCATGCTTGCGTTACTCTCCAACCTGCTACAACCTACAGACCCCACAAGCCACTTGATGCCACTACTTGCTGTCATACATAATAATAGCAACAAGGAAATGACTCTCCAGTAACCTGCTGCAAAACCTTTCACCAAACCAAATTCTGCTATCAACCATACAACAACAGCAACTAAACAATGACAACTGCAGCGTCAAGCCAAAACTTCTGGAAAAAACATACAACAGGTCAGACTCTGCTACACAAGACAGATCCACAAAGCCACGCGCAATGAAAAGGATTTCTTTAAGAAGGAGATGAGAAATAAAAAAAAATTGACATCACGGCACGCGAGACCCTTCCTCTATTTTATTTTCCACTTCCTCTCTCACTTGATGGGGGAAAAAGCCACTTTCATTTTTTTTTCAAAAAAAAATATGCTACTGCATCTTACACATTTACAACCTTCAAAGCTACCCTCCCATTCTCTTCACCATCCTTCACATAGCCATTGCTACTCAACATCACTCACAAACCACCTTACAACCTACTATTCACGCATCCACTCTTAACCACAAGCCATTTTCTTTAAACCAACAACATCAAAAGAAAGAAAACCTCACCACAAATCACTCTTGAACCTTATTTCATCCATGAGCTTCTAACATAAGTTATTTTTTACACTTAAAACAACAAATCACAACCAAGCCGCACGTATAACCTCTTCAATCACCACCAAACAAATTGCCGCGCATCAACATCCACACACAGCAGATTCCCTTTGTCTTCGATTTTTCAAATCTGAGTCCACAACTTACACATAAACAACACGGTGTCGTATTCCCGCCGACGACCACGGCTCGCATCCAGCTCATATCGATTTTGAAGTTTTCAAGCTCATTAACACCATAACAAACTCTCCATATGTGACTCATCCTCAACACAACAACGAACGTTCACATCCTCCTTATAGCAAACCTTCACCAACCGTAATCCACAACCCAGAACCGAACGGAATAAAGATGAAGGAGAGATCGAAAAAACCAAAAAGAAGCGACACAAACCTTTAACCCACCTTTGACTTCACTGAATCCAACCAAACAAATACTTTCTTCAAAAAAACCTTCAGCCCTCTTTATCATCTTTCTTCAACCCTTCAGCAACCCAAAACACCTTCAAATCACCATCAAACCTCAACCAAATTCGTCGATTCCCAAACCCAGAAAAAGAGACAAAAGCAAATCCACGAACCCTTTCAAATCCAGAAACGCAGAGGGAGAAGAAGTGAGAAACCGAAACCCATAAACAGAATCGGAAATCAAAAAGAGAAGAACAGAGAGGATTGAAACCAAATCGTGAACCAAATCACACAAACCGGGAAACAAAATCGCGAACGAGAAAGAGAAAGACGGACGAGTTGAGGCGGAGTCGAAGGTTGGGGGCGAAATCATTTTTTCTGAATCCTTTCGTTGGTGATTGCGACGCGGGACGACGTCGTTGATGGTGAAACACGCTGCTCTGATGCTCTGCTTTTAGCTTCTTTTTCATTTTGTTTTTTTTAAAGTTCATGATAAGTGTTGATGAGAGATGATGATGTTATTTTTTTTTATACCGTGTTGTTTATCTAGTTCATGTCCTCTTATTTTCATTTCTTTTTTTGGTTTTAGGGTTGGCCGTTTGGGATGATGGGCCTTTGGCCCGCATTATTTTTCTGCCACCGCCCACTTTTTTTTTTGTTTCCGCACCACCCTTTCCTAAGAAGCAGCCGGTGGGTTTTGTTATAGGAGGGGATGATGGGCTTAAGCCCAAATGATTCCTATCCTTTGCACCCTCCTTGATTTTAATTGTTTTTTTTTTAGTTTCCAACTTTTTTTTCTTTTTCAATTTGATTTCTTTTTTGAAAATCTTTCTATTTTGCTTGTATTTTTGTTTATTGAGGATTGATACAAATTTATTTTCCTTATTTTGTTTTTATTCATTAACTTAGACCTTCTTTTCAATTTGTTAGGGCCAATGATATCATAAAAATCATGACTTGGTGGTTTATTCCAAATCACTAAATATCTTGATTCACATGAGGCCATTTTTATTTTTCCTTTTAGTTGGTCAATGAAAGTCTAACAAAAAGATTATCGACTTTATCGAGTTAAATCTTGATTTAGATGAGACCGTCTATATTTACACTTCAATTCCATTTTTCTTTATTTGGGCCGATGACATGAAAAATCTTGATTAAGTTGATTTATTGAAATCGATTCAAAGTCTTGATTTATATGAGGCCACCTTTTTTTTTATCGGTCAATGAAAGTCGAAAATCGTTGATTATCGATTTCTCGATTAAATCCTGATTAAGACGAGACCAATTTTATTCTTTTGTTTACTTTTCATTTTTATGGGTCGATGAGCATCTAAAACCAAATTTTATCGGTTAAGATGAGACTTTTCTTTGATTTCGATTTTATTTCACATTTTACTTTGCACTATATTCTCTTCACTTCCGATCAATGAAGGTCTTAAACATCACGGAACCCTTTTTTAGAGTTCTTGATTAAGACGAGGTCGTCACCTTTTATTTCTCGATTCATCCGATTAATCATTATCTCGTTTATTTTCCGTCAAATATTATCCCGATTATATGTTTATTCATACTATTCATATTGGCCATATCATATTCATATTTATCTAACAATTTTCTTTGTTCGTACGCTATTCAAACCTTTTTA
This sequence comes from Lathyrus tuberosus, assembly GCA_022829125.1. Taxonomy (NCBI): domain Eukaryota; kingdom Viridiplantae; phylum Streptophyta; class Magnoliopsida; order Fabales; family Fabaceae; genus Lathyrus; species Lathyrus tuberosus. Next base: position 5,533,974 of record JALAZF010000087.1, on the reverse strand, counting down.
TAATCACTCGCCGCTTAAAACACGTAATTTATATTCAAACATTACTTTTATAAAAGGTGAAGTGAGGTGGGTTGAGTCTTTGATCCGTCTCCTCAATTGTTTGGGTACGAGTTCACTTACTCGTGTGTGAACAATTGTCACCTCTAAAAAATCAAACTTTAACCTGTCGATTGTTTAGGTGCGAGTTCTCTTACTCGTGTGCGAACAATTGACACCTCTAAAAACTTAAACCTTAACCTGTTAATTGTTTAGATGCGAGTTCACTTACTCGTGTGCAAACAATTGATGCCTCTAAAAAACTTAAGTTTTAACTTGTCGATTGTTTAGGTGCGAGTTCTCTTACTCGTGTGTGAACAAGCGACACCACTAAAACACTTGTAATTCGACAACATTCAAACTTTTTTTTCAAGTAATCATTAAAACACTTAATCTCTATATAAACACATTTTACTAAAGGTGAAGTGAGGGTGGTCGAGTCTTTGACCCTTCTCCTCAATTGTTTGGGTGCGAGTTCTCTTACTCGTGTGTGGGCAATTGTCACCTCTAAAACATCCAATACGAGTAAAAATCCTTTCCTCGCCCACGCAACCGAAACCCTAATACACTTAATCCACAACTCAAACACCTTTCCCAAAGAACATTGTTTAAGTCATTCTTTCGCGCATATGAACTCGTGCTTCAGCCTCCCCTGACGAGCAGACAAGCCAGCGTTTAGCAGTTAGAATGCAACCTAAACTCTCGTTCGCCTAAAACACGTCCAAATCCAACTCTTTTTCTGAATCAAATCTTTAACATACTTAATTCATACTCAAACAACATTCACAAAAAGAACATTGTTTAGTCCATTCTTCTGCGCATATGAACTAGTGCTTCAGCCTCCCATGACGAGTCGACAAGCCAACGTTTAGCAGTTAGAATGCGAATTAAACATTCGTTCGCTTAAAAAACACGAACCAAACAACCGTAGTCCCACGAACTACGAATGCTCTGACTTTCCCATTGCACGAGGGAATACGTAGGCACAAGGATCTTAATCCTTGCCGAGCACACTAATAAAAAACCACCCATCTTCCCCTTAGAAGCAGAACCTTAGAAGATAAACAAACAAACCTAACTAACTTTCTCACGAATCGAATCAAGAGGTTCCCGTTGAGTACAACGGACATAGAGGGTGCTAATACATTTCCTTTACGTAACCGACTCCCGAACCCGAATTTGGTTGCGATGACCATTTTCTTATCCCTTTAAAGGTTTTATCGATATTTTCCTTTCCCTCTCTTGGGATAAATAAAGTTCGGTGGCGACTCTGTTTCGAACAGTTTTTTCCACGTCCATCGCGAGGATTGTATTTTTCGAGGTACGACAGTTGGTAGTAAGTAATTCTTCTCATATCCTTTTGATTGACTGCCTTGTTGTAGCTATCACTTGGTTGGTAGTTGGCAATCTTTCCTTTTGATCATGCTATTACCGGATGTCTAGTATTGGACGATCTTTTCCCCAACGGATATTTTTCTCTCCATGTTGGGACTATGTTATCCCTCTTTTATTTTTGGTGTTGGTAATTTTCCCTCAGTTGGAACCTTACTCTTTATTCTTCCCCCAGTGGAGGTTGTTTCCTCCCCTGTTGGGATGTGTTTTCCCCTGCGGAATCTTTTCTCTTTTCTTTTGCTCCCCAACTTTTGTTTATCTTCTGTGGCATATTCTTCCCACAGAGGTCTTGTGTCTGCATATCATTTACATGATCATATCATTTTGTGGTCTCTTAGGGCCAAAAATTGGGTTGTTGTTATATTTAAGTCTCTTCTATCTCGTCGAGACTAAGATGCCCATCTTCGTATCTCCGGATAAAAGAAACTTAAATAGGGGCAGCTGTAATACCCTAATTTTTACCCCTAAGATCCCACATATCATTTGCATCTCATACCACAAACAAGATCACACATTCGTCCCCTCTTTTGTAGGATTGTGCCTTGCAGGGATCTTTGAGTTTGTGTGTGTTTGTTAGTTATTTTATTGCTTAATTTGTTTATGTTTACTAACCTTTAATAAAAATCCAAAAATATATTTGTTTTTGTCTTCACTAACTTTTTCAGGAAGGGAATCAAGGATATCAAACAGTCCCTCAGCTCGAATGAATTTTATATGAACAAAGTCAAAGTTGATCTGCAAATAATTCAAAATCATCTGATCAAGAGTTTCCAAGATTTAATTGATTTTTATTCAAGAGACTCCAAGGTTCATGTGTTTATTTCCATGCCTTCTTTGACAAACAAGAGAATTGAGCCAAGATCCAACACAATATAGCAAGAATGACATTTTTGAAGATTTTCAACTGTGCAATTGATTGCACTAATGGTCCAATCGATTGCACCCTACATTTTTTGCCTAGATTTTGAAATTTTCAGCAGTGCAGTCTATTCGCGCTACAGTACAATCGACTGAACGAAGACAGAATTGGCTAAAATCAGCATTTTTCAAGTTTTGAAGCATTTGGCACCAATCTTGACCATTGATCACATGTGGAATATTCTAGATCACCTCATTTTAATTCCCCTACATCATTTTGATCATTCCCCACCATGTACCTCCACTAATCACCACTCTTTTGTGATTTTCCTCCAAATTTGAATTCCAATCCTAATTTTGATCTTCCAATCCTAATTCCAAACCACCAAATTTTCCAAGCCTAAATTCTATAAATAGAGGCCTCATTTCCTTCATTCTACAAGCTTTTAAGAGCCAAATTCACCTTGCTAAAATTTCTCTTGAAGCTTTTGAGAGCCAAAAAACCTCTTGCAAATTCTCTTCCCAACCACAAAATTCACCAAAGCTCACATTTCTTCCTTTGAAAGTTAACAAGAATTCAGATTGAATCTTGTTTAACTTTGAGCTAAACCTTCATCCATTCTTGTTTTTGTTCATCAATTATAGTAGATCAAGGCTTTGGAGTGTAGATCTTGAAGCAATTTGAAGGAATTTTCAGATTTGAAGTGGTAATTCATCATTCACCATTGTTGAAGCTTCAATTTCATCTTCCATAATGTAGATCTTTGGAGATCCTTGTTACTTGATCTTTTGGATCTTGTAATTGTGTTTAATTACTGGTATTGGTTGCTATTTGCTTTACATTTTCGTGCACTTTTGATTCCATGATCATGAGGTATTTGAAGAAAGTTTTAGATCATGATCATGCTGAATTTTGCTGAATTTTTGCTGTCACAGTAGGGTGCAATCGATTTGCATTTTCGTGCAATAGATTGCACAGTGCTATTTTTTTCCTTGTTTTTGCAATCTGTCAGTGTGCAATCGATTGCACCTTTTGTGCAATCGATTGCACAGAGGCAGAATTGTGTTTTTTGCTTGTTTTTGGGGCTGTTTTGGTTTTTCTTCCTTTTTCTTCCCCTTTCTTCTTATTTTAGCCTTGAAATGCATTGTTGAGATTAATTTCTCTTCAATTTCAATGGACTTTGGATATGGTTAAAGGAATTAAACATTCATTAGTTCAAATCGATCTTTAAATGGATTGTTGAATTCATTTGAGGTGCTTTGAATTAGTGATATGTTTTTCACACTTAAACATATCAATTAAAAGTGATTGAACTTGAAGATGAAAGGATCTTGAAAGTGTAATTCAATTTGGCTTTCTCTTCATCTATTTCTTTTTATTTTGATCGATGAAAGTCTTATGGATCTTAGAATTTCTTTGTTGAATTCTTGATCAAGACTAGATCGTTACCTATTTTATTTTTGTGCGGCATTGCTTTCGGATGACGATTTGCATATCGTTCATCTAGCATGCATTAGCACAAAGATCTATTAACCGGCCTCATTGTAGGGTAATTACTCCGTTAATTACTCGGCAATTGCTTAACATAGCGCAACATTTGTCCGTCCCTCTTTATCCAATTCGGAATTTGAACTTTCGTGGTCCGGACCTTGATTGGTCGCGTCAATCCAATGTTGGTTAATCTTTTGTATTAGGTTCAAAATATTTGAAGCTTGTTGTTGTAGAGGCTTTGATTATATCAATCTTCTAACAATTCTTCATCAACCTTGACCTAAGTACATTGTTTAATCACTATAGTTCAAGACGCGAAACGAAATAATCGGTGAAGGCTTATGGCACTAGAGCCTTGTGCTACTAATCACTAACTTCTAACTTTATATTTCTTTCTTGCTCCCTATCTCTCTTTTACTTTTATACAATTTTTCCTTCGTCCGTTGGACACATGTTTATGCTTCCGCACATTTTTCCTTTGTCTGTTGGACACATGTTTATGCTTCCGCAATTTTTCCTTTGTCCGTTGGACACATGTTTATGCTTATGCCTTTTTCTCTTTGTCCACTTGGACCAAAAACATTAATAAAGGATTAAACCACTAAAAGACTTGTGCTCTTAATTGTTGGACTATGGCCACTATCCTTTGCATTGGAGGACCTATACTCTTGATTACAGACTTTGGACTTAGAATTAGGATCCTAACCTATGCTTGGGAGTTTGTGATGGAAAACCTTGGATTTTGGATACTTGGAGTCCTCTTTTGAAGACTTATTTTGAATCAAGACCAAATCAAAACGGGAAAAATGCTTATGCTATGGAGCTTGTCCATGTGGTTAGATCTTTCTTCTCCTTAGTTTTTATTTTATGCACTAGGATAGTCACTTCTTCTCCACCCCTTCTTCAATTTTCAAAACTTCCTCTCTTTTTCAAAACCTTCTTGTTTTCAAACTTAAAACCGCTTTCATAATAAAACCTTGACTTCGGTCAAGTTGTTTTTTTTAAACTTTGTTTTCTTTAATAAATGTCAATCCATGTTAATCATATTTTGACCATTTCAAAAAGACATAAAAAAATACAAAACTCATCAAACTCTTTTTGTGCTTTGTGCATTTTTTCGCCTTTAAAACTTTTTCATAAGTTTAGACATGATTTATCTCTTTAAGCGGAATTATTCGCATGGAAATGACGACTTGTCTTTACATTTAAAATCAATCATAACAAACAAATTTTTGTTCTTTGTACCACGAACTACGAGGTTTTGATCCTACATTGCACATCGTGGGTACGTAGGCATGAGAAGATAAGTTTCTCCAAACACAAAAATCTTAAAAAATACTTCTCTTCTCATCTCTCCCAATCTCTTTCAAGCAAAACCTTTTCAAACCAAAAGCGATAGATATTTCAAAGGGTTCCTATAGAGTACTATAGATGTTTTGGGTGCTAACACCTTCCCATTGCGTAACCAACCCCCTTACCCATTCTCTGTTTGTTCTTGTTTTTTAGAACTCTTTAGGTTTTGTTCGCTCTTTTTCCTTTCCTTTTTTGGATAAAATAAAAGTGCGGTGGCGACTCTTGTTTATTTTTGAGTTAAGTTAATCAATAGCTTACACTCACAAATTTCCTCGCTACACTCATGAACTAAGAATCTAACTCTGGTTTGGAAGAGTTTCATCTTGGGCGCAGATATGACTAGCCCATTATGTTTAACAATATCTTTAAAAAATTTTAAATGTTTAATTTGCTGTTCTAAAGATTTTGAGAAAACTAACACATCATCAATATAAACAATGATAAATTCAGAATAAGGATTGAAAATATCATTCATGATCTTTTGGAACTCAGAACGGGCATTCTTTAGCCCGAATGGCAGGACGTTCCATTCAAAGTGACCAAAAGGCACTGTGAAGGCAGTTTTATATTTATCAGATTCCTTTATCTGAATTTGCTAATATCCTGATTTCATATCAAACTTGGAAAAGATTTAAGCATCGTTTAATCTATCTAACAAATCCTTTTTGTTAGGGATAGGATATCTAATCCATTTAAGCACATTATTCAAGGGTTTATAATTTATAACAAGTCTAGGAACACCTCGTTCCTTCTCAGTAGCATTGTTATCATAAAATGTTGTGCACGACCAAGGGGATTTCAAAGGTCTTATTAAGCCTTTAGTTTGTAAATACTCAATTTATTTTTTACAGAGTTCTAAATAGTCTCTGTTCATTTTGGCTGGTCTAGCCTTAGTAGGTATTTGACTTTCATTAAAGTCATCCTAGTAGCGTAGAGAAATGACATGTTTCTTTCTCTCCCAGAAGACATTAGGGAGATCACTACAAACCTTAGACTTAAATTGATCATTAATTAATTTAATTTGTTTTTTAATGTCTTCTTTATTAAGCTGTTCTTCTATGCTTAATAAACTAATTTCTTCTTTTAAAAAACCTAATTGTTTCTCTTTATGCTTAAGAAGCATATCTTTGACCTCATTTAACATCCTCGTATGAGGATCAGTAATAAATTCAAACTTAACAGTTTTATTATTCATAATAGTGGTTATTCCCTTTTGATCAACATTCTTGATAGGCACAATATTATGCAGAAAGCGAGTTCCTAATATTATCCTATGCGTTAGATTTTTAACGAGGATAAAGGAAGTTGGAAGGCATATATCTTGATTGCAGATATATGCATTAGATAACTTATAGTTGACTTTTAACTTGTCTCCACCAGCTTGAGTAAGAGACTGCGTGGTTTTAGAGAAATACTTTGTAGGGATAATTCCATCTGTACCATCTAAACAAATTTATAAATTTGGTATGTTTGATGTAATGTCCAGGTTTGCGGTTAAAACCACAGAGCAAACCATACCTGTCTCTAATTCAACTCAAATTATTGAGTTATTAAGCAAAAAAGATTTGCTTCCTTTTAAAGGTTACAACTTTATCCATATTGGATTAATACAAGTTGCCTTCAAACCTCTAACAATGTTGGGGTTAAATTTCCATTCTCATGGCATATGTCAGAGATGGAAGATGCTGAGATTTTAAACAATCTTTGGCAGCTGTTATAGAGACTAGTCTGTGCCATGGGCCAGTTTACTTTGACGTCTCACCTAATTTAAGTTTATCTATGACTGGCAAAAATTTGTTGGATGCATTGCAATTAACTATTCACACTAATGGCTATAGTTTTAAGTCAGGTAGTGAAATTATAGCAATATGCTATAGGGTTTATTATAAGGTATTAAATACCTTGAACCCCAAAGTGAAAAATATTTCACCATCTGGATCTACAACATTAGTGCAAACAAATTTTCTCACATCTAATTTTGCCACCAATAGGTTGATAAAATGGAATGAAATAGACTTTCCTAAAACATGGTCTTTACCTCAAGAAATTGAGCCAGAACCAATCCTTAATAAGGATATAGACCAAATTATTCAAACTACTGAAGGGGATATTGAAATAAGATTTAATCCCCAACGTAGATTTAAAATACCAAGGGCTTTATCAGCCAGGTATTCTTCCCATAGTGACTTTGTCACAACCCCAAGTATAATACCTAAGGCATCTACTTCTCAGACAAGAGAAGAAGTTATTGGACCTGAATATGTTGAAAATATTAGACTTAGTGAGAATAGGATTCCCCATGGAATCTGTCAGAAAGTAGAACCCAGAGTTGAATCTCCAACTCAATCAGAAATGTCATTTCACCTATGATAGATTTCTCTCAAGGAAGTGAAATGAGAAAATTCATTAATAATGAATTTAGAAGTGTCAAAAACCATGAGTTTAGACAATGGTATTTTAAAAAAATTTCAAAAAATGAATTGCATGAATTTAGAGAACTTTTTTATAAATAATTAACCGAGCCATAAGTCCCTGTTCCTTTTGTTCATTGGTTTGTTAGCTTTTTTATAAAAAGATCCCAAGAAAATATCCTTGTTTTACAAAGACCTTGGATTACCCCTGAAGGAGAAACCTTAGATGCTCCTTACCCCCCAGAAAAGACTTTACAACTAGCCGAGAATGTTGAGGCTAGTGCTTACAATAGTCTTAAAAACCTTGAGAATAGTCAAGTTACCATTAGAGAATTAAATTCTCTGATTAGAGCTAAAAAATTTACTAATGCTTTTCTAACTTGTCTTGGAGACCATATGATTTCTCTTGAGAAGCTAATTATCTCTGTTAAAGAGAATCTGGAGAAGCAGATGAATCAATAAAATCTGATTTTAGACCAATTATCTAAAACTAAAACTCCTATTATTCCCTTTCAAGAAGAATCCTCTTCTAGAAATATCCCTGATACCCCTATCGTCCAACCTCCAATTAAAATTAGTGGATTTAAAATGGATGAAAATCATAACGAATTTATGAAAATTCTGGAAAATAAACTCAAAGGTTTACACCTAAGAATTTTGTCTCAAGGAGATAGTTCTTCTGAAGAGGACTACGCCTCTGAAGAAGAAAGTGAGGATATAGAGAACATTAATTAGTTAACTGAGATGTTTGCTGAACAAAACCTTAACAAAAACCATCAGATAAATCCTATCCATATGACTAAGGCTGTAGAAAAATTCTACAACAAAAGACCTACCCCTCAAGATGTTCTTTTTGAAGAAACAGATAGTTATCAGAACTCATATTCTAGTAAAGCCATATATGAATGGAACATAGATGACCTTAAAGAAAAACAGACTCTTGACATGATACATAGAATGCTTACGTATGCTACAGTCTGTAAACAAAATGAGAACTCCGATAGTTCTGTGCCTCGTTTATAACCATTGGTTTTGTTGGCCAGTTACGAGGATGGTGGGATCATTATCTCACTGAATCCCAGAGAAAAGATATTCTTTCTCATAAAAAGCTTGTTAAAACTGAGGGACTCAGTACTCCCATAGTAGCCACTACAGGAGAAGAAGACGCAGTTTATACCCTGAGTCTTTCTATCCTACAACATTTTGTTGGGTCAAACCAACCCATAGGAGAAAAAATTCAGACTCTCCTTCAAAACGTTAGATGTCCTTCCTTAACACACTTTAGGTGGTATAAGGATACTTTCCTTTTCGAGGTTTTCTAGTTGAATAACTCTAACTCGGCTCATTGGAAAGCCAAATTCATTGATGGTCTACCTCATCTTTTCTCTGAAAGAGTTATAAAAACCCTTAGAGATAAAAATGATGGTATAAACATTAACTATACGAATTTTACCTATGGTCACATCATCAATAGTTGCATATCTGAAGGATTAGCTCTATACAATGATATTAAACTTAAACATCAACTCAAAAAGCAAAAGCTTTCTGAAAAACACCAACTTGGTGAATTCTGTGACCAATTTGCCTTTGACGTAGGAAAACCTCCTGGGGAAAAAAGAAATAAGAACCCCAAGTATAGCAAGGGAAAAAATCCTTCTAAGAGCAAAACTCAAGACTTCTTTAAGACTCCATACAAAAAATATGGAAAAAGAAATTTCAAGAAGAAAAAACCTAGACCTACAGAAAAACCCTTGTATACCAAAGGTAAAAGGAAAGCTAATAAGCTTGATATTACCTGCCACAAATGTGGTAAACCAGGTCACTACACTAATAGGTCTTGAACCAAAAAAGCTCTCAATGATATTGAGGATGAAAAGCTTTGTTCTCAACTTGAGAAAATTCTTCTCATTGAGTCCAGCTCTGAAAACGAATCTTCTGATGAAGACCTTGGAGTCATTAACTCTTCAGATTCTGAGTCTTCAGAATCTTCTGCTAACGACTGCCAATGCAATGAGCTTAATTATTGGAAGTCAATTGTTGACATGAACGGGTTAAATGTTTTAACCACTGAACAGGATGAAGCCTTAAAAGCCATTGAGGCTATTTCAGATTTCCCAATTAAAATCTGAAATGAGTCAAATAAAAAAGAGTAATAGAACTCTTAATCAAAGATTGATTATTCTTGAAAAGGGAAAAGGAATAGAAAGAATTCATTCGCCCCCCTCTTCTAATGAAGTTTATCTCCTAGATCAAGTTAGAACTCTTAATCAAAGATTGAGTGTTCTTGAAGAGGAAAAGGATATAGAAGGAAAAAGAATAGAAAGAATTCCTTCACCCTCCTCTATTGAAGATTATTTGAGTCTCCTAGATCAAGTTACTTCACAAAAATGGTTTGTGAAAGTTACCCTTGTAGCCAATAGAAGCTTCATTTTAAAAGATGAGATTGCTTTCATTGATAGCGGGGCAGACTTACACTGCCTTCAAGAGGGAATTATCCCTACAAAGTATTTCTCTAAAACCACTCAGTCTCTGAAGTTGTTTTTTATCAGATAATATATCTGGAAATTTAGAAGCAAATTCAATACTTCTGTTAATAGGAACAATGGTTCCTTTATCGATCTCATGACCTAAGAATCTAACTCTGGTTTGGAAGAGTTTCATCTTGGGCGCAGATATGACTAGCCCGTTATGTTTAACAATTCCTTTAACAAATTTTAAATGTTTAATGTGCTGTTCTAAAGATTTTAAGAAAACTAACACATCATCAATATAAACAATTATAAACCCTTGAATAAGGCGCTTAAATGGATTAGATATCCTATCCCTAACAAAAAGGATTTGTTAGATAGATTAAACGATTCTTTAATCTTTTCCAAGTTTGATATGAAATCAGGATATTGGCAAATTCAGATATAGGAATCTGATAAATATAAAACTGCCTTCACAATGCCTTTTGGTCACTTTGAATGGAACATCCTGTCGTTCGGGCTAAAGAATGCCCCTTCTGAGTTCCAAAATATCATGAATGATATTTTCAATCCTTATTAAGAATTTATCATTGTTAATATTATGATGTGTTAGTTTTCTCAAAATCTTTAGAACAACACACTAAACATTTAAATTTTTTTAAAGGAATTGTTAAACATAACGGGTTAGTCATATCTGCACCCAAGATGAAACTCTTCCAAACCAGAGTTAGATTCTTAGGTCATGAGATCGATAAAGGAACCATTGTTCCTATTAATAGAAGTATTGAATTTGCTTCTAAATTTCCAGATATATTATCTAATAAAAAACAACTTTAGAGATTTTTAGGAAGTCTTAATTACATCTCTGAGTACTACAAAGATTTAGCTAAGGACACGGCTATCCTCTATAATAGGTTGAAGAAGGTCCCTGAACCTTGGACTGAGAATCATACTCAGGCTGTCCAATAGGTTAAAGGCAAAGTAAAATGTTTACCTTGTCTTTCTCTTGCTAACCCTAATTATTTTAAAATTGTTGAAACTGATGCCTCTGACCAAGGTTATGGAGGTATTCTTAAGCATAAAGAGAAACAATTATGTTTTTTAAAAGAAGAAATTAGTTTATTAAGCATAGAAGAACAACTTAATAAAGAAGACATTAAAAAAAAATTAAATTAATTAATGATCAATTTAAGTCTGAGGTTTGTAGTGATCTCCCTAATGCCTTCTGGGAGAGAAAGAAACATGTCATTTCTCTACCCTACCAGGATTACTTTAATGAAAGTCAAATACCTACTAAGGCTAGACTAGCCCAAATGAACAGAGACTATTTAGAACTCTGTAAAAAAGAAATTGAGTCTTTACAAACTAAAGTCTTAATAAGACCTTCGAAATCCCCTTGGTCGTGCACAACATTTTATGTTAACAATGCTGCTGAGAAGGAACGGGGTGTTCCTAGACTTGTTATCAATTTGTTTAGATGGTACGGATGGAATTATCCATTTATTTAATTTATCTAAATCTTTGGGAAATTCATTGTTTTCCTCATTTTTGATAAAAGGATTTTGACAATTATTATTGTCATTTCCCATGGGTTCAATACGTGAATCCATAAAATAATTCAGTTAAAAATGTTGTGATAAGCGTCAGATGGATATCCTTGATAATAACGATTAAATTTGACCCATAATCATATTAGTATAACATTCTTATCTCTCAACCTTGCCATCTTTGTAAACAGAAAACTGTTTAACAATCAACCCAAAAAATAAGGGAGTTTGACTGAGCCAAACGTCAACCCAAAAGGGGATCAAAGGACTAGGTCCTAAATCAAAGATGTTAAAGATGTTTTTAGCAAAAGTTTCTAAATATATCTCATGAACGTCCTTCCCCGGACAAAAAAGGAGCAGTAGAAAGCACTAAAAATATCTCTAGTTTTGAAACACAAGGTCTAAATATAAGAATACGATACTAATATTATTACACGAAAAATTTAGTCTTTACATCCTTAGATAATCATCTGAGCCACCACAACAGTGGTTTAGCTACTATTTGTCATTACAAATAGTAGAATCTTACCTTAAACAAGGCTTGGTGGTACCAGGAACAGTGGCGCAACCCTGGATATAATGTATGTGGGGACTTTGGAACAGTGGAAATTATAAAGAGTGGAAGCGTAAATAAGGAAACTGGAAGATAAGTAAAGGAATTTGGAAGATTATATTGATAGAGAGGATATGTTACAAAATTCAAGCATACTTCCAAATGAGAAAATAAATCCCTTATATAGGGAAAAGGTTTCCTATTGAAACCGGTAAAAAGATACAAAAAACCCTGCTAAAACAGGTCAAAAGAAACATAAAAGAGAATCATTTAAGCTAGGTACTCTGTGGGCCCCGTCGACACTTTAATGATTACAAACGACAAAAGAAAAGATAAAAATTAAAAGCAAAAGCAGATTCTGCTACGTCCTTCTCAACTTTAGGTTGGGTGGACGTCTTAGTCACTTTTAGTGAGTGGGAAACTGAGTGGGAAAATTCATTGTTGTGGGTCCCACTGGTTTTGTCCTCTTTTGATTATTGAGAGGCTTTTACTTTATTGACTCTCTGAGTCATGGAGTGGATGAGGGCGTCCCAGAAATCTTCATCTGTGGGGTCTGGCTCTTGAGACTCGCCAGCTAGCATAACATCCATTGATCCTTGGGATGAACTTATCTTCATTGAGACATTTTCTTCCTTAGCCGTTGGGAAGGCGCTGAAGAATTGATTCTTCATATGGTCAAGAACTCTTACCATAATGTCTTCTTCATTTTCTTTAGGAAACTTTCTTTGAAAGTATTCTTTCAACTGATTCATAGACATTTGAGGAGAACTTTGGCTTCCGACCTGACTATTTTTGTCATTTTAAATTGTGGCATTTATTAAGGCCACTTTTTCCTGGAGATCTTTAGGATCCATTTTTATCTACCATTTACAGAAGAAATTTCTCTGCAAAATAGGAAGATCTCTAGGAAAAGGGGCCTTAATAAATGCCACAATTGAAAATGACAAAAATAGTCAGGTCGGAAGCGAAAGTTCTCCTCCAGCTTGAGTAAGAGACTGAGTGGTTTTAGAGAAATACTTTGTAGGGATAATTCCCTCTTGAAGGCAGTTTAAGTCTGCCCCGCTATCAATGAGAGCAATCTCATCTTTTAAAATGAAGCTTCTATTGGCTACAAGGGTTACTTTCACAGACCATTTTTGTGAAGTAACTTGATCTAGGAGATTCAAATAATCTTCACTAGAGGAGGGTGAAGGAATTCTTTCTATTCTCTTTCCTTCTATATCATTTTCCTCTTCAAGGGCATTCAATCTTTGATTAAGAGTTCTAAGAGTTCTAACTTGATCTAGGAGACAATCTTCACTAGAAGAGGGGGGCGAATGAATTCTTTCTATTCCTTTTCCCTTTTCAAGAATAACCAATCCTTGATTAAGAGCTTTATTACTCTTTTTTATTTGACTAATTTTAGATTTTAATTGGGAAATTTTACTTTTAAGGTAATTTAGAGAAGTAGGGGTTTCTCTAATATTAGACTGGTGAAATCTGGATAAGACTTCGCTCAACTGGTAAGGAGCCTCAATCGTACGAGGAACTTCGACCTTAGAATGTTCTTGGATAAGAACTTCTATCATTTTTCTTTTAATTTTAGGATCTGAAATAGCCTCAATGGCCTTTAAGGCTTCATCCTGTTCAGTGGTTAAAACATTTAACCTGTTCATGTCAACAATTGACTTCCAGTAATTGAGCTCATTGCATTGGCAGTCGTTAGCAAAAGATTCTGAAGACTCAAAATCTGAAGAGTTAATGACTCCAAGGTCTTCATCAGAAGATTCATTTTCAGAGCTGGACTCAATGAGAAGAATTTTCTCAAGTTGAGAACGAAGCTTTTCATCCTCAATATCATTGAGAGCCTTTTTTGTCCAACACCTATTAGCGTAGTGACCTGGTTTACCACATTTGTGGCAGGTAATATCAAGCTTATTAGCTTTCCTTTTACCTTTGGTATACAAGGGTTTTTCTATAGGTCTAGGTTTTTTCTTCTTGAAATTTCTTTTTCCATATTTTTTGTATGGAGTGTAACACCCCAATTCCCATCGCGAATAAATAATACATAAATAAATCAGAGTAAATAAAAATTTATTATTCTTAGACAGAAACAAGGATGCCACATTTAAAGAAAGAAAACACAATCCATGCTCATAAATTTGATACATAACACAAAATGGGATAAACATAAAAGGGAAACTTTTTCCATACAAAAGGAAAGTTCAATTATGGAATAAAGCGGAAAGATCCATAACTGACTTGTTTTACAAAACAAATTGTTTTATAACATCAAAATATTCATACAAAGGTAATACATAATAGATCCAACAAATGTATACATATATAACAAAAGCGTTCCCCGACTCCCGTGTTACGCATTAGAGCAGAAAGACTGACAAACAGATGGAGAACTAATCTTCACAAAGCCTCCAAGACTACTAATCTGCAATTGCCTCATAGAGCAACAAACCACAGCAGAAGGGTGAGAAATAACAACTAAATCAAGATTGCATAATAATATGCAAACACATATAAATTCACAGGCATAGTTATTCTCACCACAAGCATCACATACCAACACATATAGCATATATCGATTATACCAACATAATCACATATTCACACATAAGGCATACAAAGGTTATGATGTAACACCCCATTTCTACCCGGCGGATAATTATAAAATCAGAGTTTCAAAATTTCAACATACAAATGAGATGCTACACTTTCAACTTAAAAACGACTTCATATTATCACATGTTAATCAGATACATAACACTTTAACTCGGATGAACCGATAACAACAAAATTAGTCTTTAAAATAAAATAACTCTTATTAACTAAATAGCGGAATCATACTTTTCAACTCAAATGACATAACATCTTTTGTTCATCTGAAAACAACTGCAACATAACAAGTATTCAATGTCATCAACTTATAATTCAACAACTGAAATATAACAACTATAAAACAACGATCGTTCATCCCCCCGAGTGTTACGTATCAGAGCAAGACCCTCTTAACTTGCAATAAAGCAACATAAGGACTCCAAAAATTATTCCGAACTGCCACTGCTATTCTTGAGTACTTGCCTATTTCCCATGGTAGGGGAAATATCAGCAGAAGGGGTGAGATATCTAACAATATAATAAGATGTATGATAAATAATATATTAGAATTTAGATCATATAAAATTACCACTTTACAGCTTATAACAACAATTAGCACAACCAGTCATCAGCATAATATCACAACAAAGTCATCAACTTAATATCACGATAATTTAAACAACTTAATATAACAACTTTCAAACCACAAATATAACAACAAAACCCTTAACAGGTTATAACAACATTTTCATAGCTTTCAGACAGTACCTGTCACAATAAGTCAACAACATAATAACAACGAATATATCATCACAACACTGGAATATGCAACTTAGAACGTGACTCATATGCACATGCATGTGGTACCATTGGAGCAGAACTCCCAACTTAAAAACGGAGCAGAACTCCCAACTTAGGAATTGCCAAGTAATAGAGGCATCAAACAAGGCATAAGCCTTCAACTTTCAACTTTTTGCCAGTCCAGGCCAACTTAATAATTTTGCCAATCCAGACCAACTTGGTATGCTATGCTATGCATGCGACAACAACTACAACATCAACTTATTCAACAACAACACAACAACAACACAACTGCAACTTAACAACAATTTCAACTTTGACCACCGGCCTACAACTTAATATTTGCCAATTAGTAGAGGCAATTCAACAACAACAAATATCCTGCAACTTCGCATCATCAACAACAACAACAACATATCAGCATCAATAATTAACAGCAACTAATCAACAACAAAACAACATTGGCCGTAGGCCTCACAATTCAACACCACCTGCAAATTCATATTTTTCAGCAAGGTACACAACCCAACGAATCAACCAAAATAAGCTACAAATAAATCGCATAATTATTCGGACAGTCTTTGACTAAAACCGGTTACTTAATTATCGGCTAAATTCTAATATTTCTACTCCGAGCTACTATTCTTATTAGTCCTCTGTTAAATTAATACTGCCTTACAACCAAAAATATATAATTCAGTCACTATTGTTTTATACCCATATTACTAGTTCTGCTATTCACTTAATAACTATTGGCACTGGTCACTGTATCATTCATCTACTATTTATAATTCTCTGCTACCAATAATAATACTACTAATTATCTGCTAAATTAATTAAATTAATCAAAAGGGAGACTATTGTAATTAATGAAGCCAATTCTGCAACTTATTAAATTCATCTCTGCCAAACAGTTATATATATACCATCCCTCTCAACTAACTTAAAATGGAACAGACCAAGTGAAGCCATAGCAGACAGAAATGAACAGAAATGGAAACATAAACAATTACACAAGAAACAATTACACAGCAGGCCCGTGTCACGCTCGTCACAACTTCCTGGCCCTCGTCACAATGCGTGACGGTCGTAACACATGAGTGACGGTCGTCACTCGCACACGACCTGCGTGACGCTCGTCGCGCTCTCCATCACGGTCGTCATACCCCTAATTCCCAATTTCCTTCGTTTCAGTGCATTTCATTCCAATTCTCCTTAATTCGTTCCGATTCCAAACAATTCCACACATTCACCCATTACAGTGCAACATACATGCAATAAAATTACACCTTAAAACAACATAGACTAATTTGCCTACAACCAATTCATCAACAGCAACCATATTTCAATATCCACGACAACCTATTACAACACAGACAAAGGTAATTCTACAAACCCAACCCCACATATCATTCATCAAATACCCCACTATAGAGTCAGAACCCCACCCTTACCTTGGATTGAAGGTCGCTCTAAACCTCCGATTGGGTTCCCGTTCTCGCAGCCGCTTCTCCGTGTTGTTTCCAAACCATTGCTCCTCTTCTTCTTCTTCATAACTGCTACTTCCACATTCTTGTTCTCTTACTGCTACTTTCTTTTCCTTCTCATAATTCTCCATACTTAATAATAAAACACTAATGTTTTATTAACTTATTGGGCCTCATTTCTACACCCCCACTATTACTACTTCACTCACCATCTAAAAAGCCCAATAATATAATCTAGTATTATTTCTAATACTATAATTACCACTTAAGTCAGCTTGATTAATTAATTAACAACAACACAACTTAAATCAACATTTTATAATTAATTCAACTAAAACCGACATAGCAACTCAACACCACATTTTCGACAACCAACACAAATCACACAAATAATACCAAGATATTTAATTAAATAATTAATTAAATAACCGGGCGTTACAACTCTCCCCCATTTAGAATATTTTCGTCCTCGAAAATCTATTCGATACTACCACTTTTAACGCAAATTCCGCATCCAACTCTCTGATCCTCAAGTCGCGTTTGGAAACACTTCGATCCCTACTTTTCCAACATAACTACAACTCAACATGATTTCAATCCAATACACACATGCTAATCATTCAACATCTTCACGACATAATTGTCAATAACTTATCAACCACTCGATAATATCTTGACATATCAACATCTAAGTAGCCACATCCATACACACTTATACCTGGATATACATAGTCACATTACCATCTTATCAACATTCTCAACACTACAACACATCCACAATCTCATTCTCATATAAGCGTACGTCACTCATCAACAAAATGTCAACAACTTATTCATATCGTCGTATCACTCTTATAGTGACATCAACCTAGCCAACATAATCAACTTCGTCATACCATGCAGTATTACTCACCCTTATATCAACAATCCGCCCAGTCAAACATGTAGTTCAAGACCTATCATTCCCTCAGGCTTCTGATATTTAGTCCTTCACTTCTAACGAGTCGTACACGCATAACAAATGCGCCACATCACGCTTCAGCTGCGCAACTCTGATCATCCATCTTAAGTCACCGTCCTTATTAAAATTTTCGTCAACTATATGGTTTACAAGTTCAATCTAGTTTCGGACTTTCTTTAACATCCGCCATAAAATCGTCGTTCACTTGATATTCTCAATCTTTCACTTTGCGACGTTAGCTCGCATATAAACCTGCTACTCCAAATTGTTCAATACGTCTCAACTCTTTCCTAGCCACTCCTCTATTAATCCACACCAACTGGTGGGCGACTATCCTCATGATATAATATCAATCAATTTACACACTATTAAGATAACAAGACAAGTCTATACCATCCAACACGATCTCGTCTACTATCAACAAGAGATTAAGGGTGATCAGTTCCTCAATTTGTCAATAGATAGCCGACAACCATAATGGAGTATACGCCCTCGTTACCAAACTATAATAGTTTCCTTTAGAACTTGTACACAAGTCACCTAAAGCATCATAATCCAATAATTTCCAATGAGGTTTACAAATACACCCACAATTTCCCTCTCATTC
Organism: Lathyrus tuberosus; assembly: GCA_022829125.1. Taxonomy (NCBI): domain Eukaryota; kingdom Viridiplantae; phylum Streptophyta; class Magnoliopsida; order Fabales; family Fabaceae; genus Lathyrus; species Lathyrus tuberosus. Next base: position 5,515,416 of record JALAZF010000087.1, on the reverse strand, counting down.
AATCTTGTCAATGAGACACCAACGCCCAACACATTACACGGTCCACGTTACACTCACTTAGCCTCACATGAAGGTTAAGTATTCTCTGACTCAAGAATTACTACTATACCAGTACATTACACGTCGTCTCGTTCCAATTGAAATCTCAACAATGTCGTTCCACACCGCTTTGGTGATAGAACCTCTCCAATTCTTCTTTTACACATGCCACTACCTTGGCATCATAAACACGACTCTAATTCCTCTTAAAAGCATCTTCCTTTAAAAGGACATCTTCATTCTAATCGTTGTTAATCATCATAAGCTGCATCTATATGCGCTTCGCCAATACTTTCACATCCTTTTTAATGTCGAACATCTCATTTCTCCACTTATTTGCCAACAACATATTACACTTGACCTTGTCTCAAACAACTGCGATAACAACCATTTATGCTCAAAAGCCTCTAGTTCCATAACCGACTTTAGAGTCCCTCTATATAGGAATGCATCTACCGTATTTAAAAACACTTTCATAGGATATAATATATTTTTATCTCCCCATAGGTTCAAACGGAACATCAATCTGATACTCGGAACACAAGATATGAATTTCCAAAGTTATCCGAAAATGCGAACACCGACGTCATGCAACGACATACTTATACACGCCTTACGATAACATCGGAACAAAATTTCTTCGTACCAGTACCAACACTTATCATTCTTGAAATCGTACTCATCTCCTCGCATTTCTGACTCTGTCTCGCGATCCAAAACATTCCAACAACTTCAACAACTTTTACAATCACTCACAAGGATCCCACGACACGGTCTACAGCAATCTGTCGCGCCATCACCGTTCAAACGTCGACTTCCTACGTAAAGGTTACTCAAACCAACAACTTCACAGTCCACCCGCAACGCTGAAACATCGCAACTTTCTAAATTCCATCTTCTAAAAATTATCCTTGTTACTTAACATTCGCCTTCAGAAACATCAGGGATTTTTTCTCTACTCGTAAATCAACAACCGTTACATTGCTCCTCATCCTTCGAGAAGTAAATATCAACAACGTCTAACCATCTTTTCTCAAGGCGCTCCAACTTGATTAACAACAAAATCTTGAATCCATGTCTCCTCCGGATTCGGGAAACAACATACTTCAACAATACTTGCACTGTCGCCATCAGCAGCATACCGAGCCAACATCTTACAACCGAAACACATCCGAGAAGCAAATCTTCTTCCCCACTTATCTTCAAACCTACTCCTGCATACCATCGATTAGGAAAACAAACAAGTACCGACAGTGTTCCACACACTTGTCGCGTACTAAGGGATAAACAACATTAGGCAACTTGGCCGGACAGACCGACCTGCTCTGATACCACTAATGTAACACCCCATTTCTACCCGGCGGATAATTATAAAATCAGAGTTTCAAAATTTCAACATACAAATGAAATGCTACACTTTCAACTTAAAAACGACTTCATATTATCGCATGTTAATCAGATACATAACACTTTAACTCGGATGAACTGATAACAAAAAAATTAGTCTTTAAAATAAAACAACTTTTATTAACTAAATAGCGGAATCATACTTTTCAACTCAAATGACATAACGTCTTTTGTTCATCTGAAAACAACTGCAACATAACAAGTATTCAATAACATCAACTTATAATTCAACAACTGAAATATCTAACAATATAATAAGATGTATGATAAATAATATATTAGAATTTAGATCATATAAAATTACCACTTTACAGCTTATAACAACAATTAGCACAACCAGTCATCAGCATAATATCACAACAAAGTCATCAACTTAATATCACGGCAATTTAACCAACTTAATATAACAACTTTCAAACCACAAATATAACAACAAAACCCTCAACAGGTTATAACAACATTTTCATAGCTTTCAGACAGTACCTGTCACAACAAGTCAACAACATAATAACAACGAATATATCATCACAACACTGGAATATGCAACTTAGAATGTGACTCATATGCACATGCATGTGGTACCATTAGAGCAGAACTCCCAACTTAAAAATGGATCAGGACTCCCAACTTAGGAATTGCCAAGTAATAGAGGCATCAAACAAGGCATAAGCCTTCAACTTTCAACTTTTTGCCAATCCAGGCCAACTTAATAATTTTGCCAATCCAGGCCAACTTGGTATGCTATACTATGCATGCGACAACAACTACAACATCAACTTATTCAACAACAACACAACAACACAACTGCAACTTAACAACAATTTCAACTTTGGCCACCGGACTACAACTTAATATTTGCCAATTAGTAGAGGCAATTCAACAACAACAAATATCCTGCAACTTCGCATCATCAACAACAACAACATATCAGCATCAATAATTAACAACAACTAATCAACAACAAAACAACATTGGCCGTAGGCCTCACAATTCAACACCACCTGCAAATTCATATTTTTCAGCAAGGTACACAACCCAACGAATCAACCAAAATAAGCTACAAATAAATCGCATAATTATTCGGACAATCTTCGACTAAAACCGGTTACTTAATTATCGGCTAAATTCTAATATTTCTACTCCGAGCTACTATTCTTATTAGTCCTTTGTTAAATTAATACTACCTTACAACCAAAAATATATAATTCAGTCACTATTGTTTTATACCCATATTACTAGTTCTGCTATTCACTTAATAACTATTCACTTAAATTAATCAAAAGGGAGACTACTGTAATTAATGAAGCCAATTCTGCAACTTATTAAATTCATCTCTGCCAAACAGTTATATATATATATCATCCCTCTCAACTAACTTAAAATGGAACAGACCAAGTGAAGCCATAGCAGATAGAAATGAACAGAAACATAAACATAAACAATTACACAAGAAACAATTACACAGCAGGCCCGTGTCACGCTCGTCACAACTTCCTGGCCCTCGTCACAATGCGTGACGGTCGTCACTCGCACACGACCTGCGTGACGCTCGTCGCGCTCTCCATCACGGTCGTCATACCCCCAATTCCCAATTTCCTTCGTTTCAGTGCATTTCATTCCAGTTCTCCTTAATTCGTTCCGATTCCAAACAATTCCACACATTCACCCATTACAGTGCAACATAAACGCAATAAAATTACACCTTAAAGCAACATAGACTAATTTGCCTACAACCAATTCATCAACAGCAACCATATTTCAATATCCACGACAACCTATTACAACACAGACAAAGGTAATTCTACAAACCCAACCCCCACATATCATTCATCAAATACCCCACTATAGAGTCAGAACCCCACCCTTACATTGGATTGAAGGTCGCTCTAAATCTCCGATTGGGTTCCCGTTCTCGCAGCCGCCTCTCTGTGTTGTTTCCAAACCCTTGCTCCTCTTCTTCTTCTTTGTAACTGCTACTTCCACGTTCTTGTTCTCTTACTGCTACTTTCTTTTCCTTCTCATAATTCTCCATACTTAATAATAAAACACTAATGTTTTATTAACTTATTGGGCCTCATTTCTACACCCCCACTATTACTACTTCACTCACCATCTAAAAAGCCCAATAATATAATCTAGTATTATTTCTAATACTATAATTACCACTTAAGTCAGCTTGATTAATTAATTAACAACAACACAACTTAAATCAACATTTTATAATTAATTCAACTAAAACCGACATATCAACTCAACACCACATTTTCGACAACCAACACAAATCACACAAATAATACGAAGATATTTAATTAAATAATTTATTAAATAAATGGTCGTTACATATGACATATGGAAACACACCACCAAATCACATATATTCATATATAGCATACCATAGATAATTAATACAATCATTGTAATGTACAACATCCCCACAAAACATAGCATATGTCTATACATAAAACATATCATCCATAACCAATGCATTTATCACAATTGCATACCAAATCACCAATGCTATCACAATTTCCACACATAATCAATCCATTCATGATTTTCCACACATAATCAATCCATTCATGATTTTTCACACATAATCAATCCATTCATGATTTATGCAAATGCAAAGAGACCGACACAACGACTCTATGCAAATGCGGTGCCATCCATCCATCATTCTCATCATCAGTTCACTCAGGAACTATTGGAATCATCGCTTGTTACTTAGTGTAACTCCCCGTCGGGCAAACAATGTTCTCCCGTCGCTCACACCTCCTTGTATAAGGCACACGACGTTTATGGATCGCTCACACCTCTTTATATAAGGCACACGACCCGATCACTCACACCTCTTTGTATAAGATACACGATCGTCTATAATCATCGCCCACACCTCTTTGTATAAGGCACACGATGTTATAGCGGATTCCCTCTGGAACCGTTTCGTCGCTCACACCCACTAGGGCACACGACATCACAAGATGCATATCATGATGCTTGGCATACAAGGACTCATGACAATCAAATGCATCTTCACAAATCAACAATATGGGTTATCTCATCATCATTATTCATTCATTGGAAATCAATTCAAACAATGCATTTACTTGCCATAACGCCACCAAATAACACACATTGAATTTCACATAAACAATGCATTTCATCATAATCCACAAGCCACAACAATTAGCATTTTAGCATATACACTCATATCAAGTCACATCAAGAATTACTCACCATCAACCACAACAATCATAACAACATACATTGATATTCAATCAAACAATGCATTTTACCACACAATAACATCATTATCGCATGCTTCAACATCATATAGATAGCACAAAAGCCCCACATTTATATGACGATAACATATCGCATCGAACACTAATAAACACAACAAAACCTACAAACCACTAATCATCCTCTACTAAATATTCTTAGTTAACACATGATATCACAAAACCATTTACTGGCACGTTGGATTCTCTTTCCAAGGCTTCAAGTCCCATATCAATCGGATTCCTGATTCATGAATTTTGGTGGAAACGGGGACTACCGTATTCACACATACATCACTTTTCCATATTTTCTTATAAATTCATGGCATAAACATATGTTCCTATTCCACTATCTTAAAGAGCATTGAAATAGCTTTCCAACGCATCCGACCGTGCCTCAATCCGAGTTACGGATCAAAAGTTATGAAGAAAACAAAATGGAAAATCTGTCACGTTCGCTTTCCTATTCGCAATGCGAACCCCCAGCGAACCGTGGCAGAGAAAAAAATAGCATAAAGTTCGCAATGCGAACTTCTGGGCGAACCTTCGCTTTCCCCTACGCTGGGGTTCGCAAAGCGAACCTGCGAACCCAGAAATTCACAGCAGCGTCAATATAGGTCATATGGGACCAAAATTCATCATTTCTTCGACCCAAACACCTCCAAATCACAATATATCAACCAAAACATGTTCCAACATAATCAACGAGTATTCTACGCAGTTTATATCGAAATTCATCCGTGAAAACATCGATTTCTATCAATTGTTAGTCAATTTATCAATAAGAAAAAGTTGTGAAAACAACCAAAACAATTATAACAAACAACATATATACATACACAAGCAATATATAATCGAAACTTCTCACCCTTACCCGATTAATTGTGATTGAAACGGAGGTTTCCTCGATTTTCCTCTTTCTCCTCTTCTCTCTTTCTTTCTGCTCCTTTTCTTTCTCTTCTTTTCCTTTCCCTTTCTTTTCTCTCTTTTTCTCTCCACTTTCTATTTATTAAAAATATCTAATTTTTCTAAAATATCTAACCTCTCAAAATGACCATTTTACCCCTCAGCTCAAATATCTCGCAAACGCTCTCAAAACGCGATAAAACATAATAACGATGAAAAATAATGCATTGTCAAATAAAAGTCAAGAATAAAATAATATAATAACGAAAATAATTAAATCGACTCAATTAAATAAATCGGACAAAATGGGGCGTTACAATTCTCCCCCACTTAGACATTTTCGTCCTCGAAAATATACTGATACGTGTTGCACCCCAAAATTTGCCCTCCTTACCTTTTACTAACTGACTTATGTTTCATTTCATTTTTTTTACATTATCATGTATGCATATCATTAGCATGGGGTCAAGGTGCTTGAAACAGTTCAAGAAGGTCTTATCTGGTCTACTACATCATCAGAGGTTCACAGGTGGCAAGGGATTTCAAGTGGATTACTCCCTCCTAACCAGTGCATCAATTAGGGTTTGAAATTCTTGGGTTTATTGCTTCAATGGGCAGGCTCCTTGGGTTTTTATCATCACCAAATGGCATATCTTATCTTTGTTGGAGAGGATACACATCATATTCAGAGGAATTTTGATTTGGAGACTGTGCTATTTCCTCCTAGACGGAGGGTACCAAAACTAGGGTTTGCTATAAAGTCAGTTTATTTCTGATTTTTTGGGCAAGACTTGATTCCATGGTATTCCTTGGGTCCCTGAGTACCTAGGAGTGAAAGGCTGTCCATCAGTTTGATTTAGGAGAAGTTCAATTGGCCAATGGATTGAGAATCAGTTAACTTGGTCAGAAAGTCAACTGTGGTCAACACAAAGTCAAACCTCAAGATTTTTGGTCAACATCAAGATCATGGGGTGAAATTCATCATTTGATCAAGGGTTGATCATGATTCATCAAGGAAACCTCAGAATCATCAAGAATCAGGAGTTACTAAATTAGGGTTTTTGTAGGAAAAGTCAACTATACTTTGACCAGGCCTAACTTCCACATACTTCATCAAAAATTCCTCAACCAAAGCCCATATTGAAGGAAATTTAATTCCCTACAACTTTGTGTCTCACAAGCCAAGGCCATAAATGCTTCATTTGGGAGATATGAGCTAAGACATTATAGGTCATTTTGAAAGTCAACAAAAGTCAACCTTCTTCAAAAGCTCATAACTTGAACATGGAAGATCAAATTGACATGGGACCAAAAGGGTTGGTTAGAGGACATCTTGAGGTTTCTAAAAAGTATTAATTTGCATTGAGGAGCTAAAAATTGGAGGAGTTATGCTTAGTCAAAGTTGGACAATTTTGAGGAGGTGCACAAAGCAAACTATGCCTAAAATCCAAATTTTGACAAATGGGCCATAAGTTTCTTAAACCAAACATAAACATAAAGCCATGCACGACCCAAAGAGCATATATTTGGTTTTTCTTCATTTTATTTTATTTTTATTGGATTTATTTAGTTAAAATCCAATAATAAATGAAATAATTCAAAAATAATTAACCATGGATTATTCAGGCCCAACTCACCATCAGAAAATAAAAACCCTAGTCTTTATAAGCCAATTCATGCTAGGGTTGAAAGAGATGCACGTGAAATTAGAGGAGACCTCAAGAAAAACCTAAAGGAGGATTCTTCATCAAAGCTCACGACTCAGGAGGTATCATCACAAAATTCTTCCACAAACTCAACCCTAGGGATCTCTGGGACGAAAACCAACCGTCGCTTGGAGCTAAAAGCAGGAACAAAGGCCGTGCCATCTCAGGTTTGTCGTTTTTTTCGTGGTCACAAAACCTCTCTTTTTGATGTGTATAATGACGTGCTATGCCTGCTGATCATCATGATATATTTGGTTTTGATTTTGGACGTGCATACTGCTTGTTGTGTTGATTCAAAGTTTTGGACCCACTTTTTCTTTCTTGCGAATTTCCTTGTAAGTTGATCTTTGGTGAAAAACAATAGGATATTCATGATCCTCGTAAAAATCTGGACAAAATGGTGTGCGGTTTGGTGGTTTCTGGGTATCTTGTAGGTTGCAGGTGGTGGTGACAGGCGGCCGGAGCTAGGGCTCCGGCGACCTGAGAAGTTTTCCGGCCAGCTAGGGTTTCGCGAGGAAGATGAAGTTCCAGCCGTCGATGGCTTCCATCGTACGGCCCGTGTGTTTCCACGTGTGTTATTTTTTTTTTCTTCTGATTTTCATTTTATAATCGTGTGTGTGTGATTCCATGTTTATTATGGTGAGTCCTCTAATCATAGCCATCAATCAAGTGTATTTTTTTGTGTTGACTGATCAAGCGGCCATGATGGTGACAGCGAATTAATGATCGCACGCGCCTTGCACGTGGTGGAACACGGTGCACCATTTTTTTATTTTTGGCTATTTTCTGATGAATTATTGGACCGGGCCTCTGCTATCCACACCCCATCCGGCCAGCCCAATTACAATTCCAACTCGTTTTCATTACTAACACACCCCCAGTCTTTTTACTCCATTTTTATTTTTTTTTATTTCCATTACATTTTCACAATTTTAACTTTAAAAATACTTAGATGCATTCAAAAAATCCCAAAAAAATTATACATCATTTTTATTATCTTATAAAATTTTCACAAATTTTATTTTTTATTTTTTATTTTATTCTTATCATTTAAATTAATTGTTTAATTCGACCTCTTTTTAGTTACACATCTCATGCATACTTGAATTTATTTATTTTAATTCTCCGCAATCATAAAATATTTTTCACTCGTTCTTTTTGCATTCATTCATTAACATATTAAAGTGCTTAAAAACATTTTTCTTGCATTTTTAAATATTTTTCATATGGCATGTAGGTCTTTCTCTTTGGCATGATTGAAACCTATCCCTTATTTGAATTTGTACGATTAGTTGAATGACTAACATTTTGGATTTTTGCAGGGATTTTTTATATATTGTTTGCCTCTGGTTGAGGGTCCCTTAGGATTAATTTGAGAATTTTAGGAATCATTTTTCTAATTATTGGGTTTGTTTTCAATTGAGATTTTCTTGCAGGCACACCTTTGACTTTATATGATTACCTTGTTTGAAAGGCATTCATGCCAATTGCTTTAGGGGTGCTCTTTGATTTCTTTGATTCATGTTTGGTTCATTATTATCATTGTTTACCGTTGTTTGATTTTTATTCACCTCATTGCTCTTATTCACGTCTGTTTCTTACTAACCTTCTATGGAGGATCAAGGTAAGTTCCTTGAGGGTATGGATAAGTATCTATGGTTACCCTCACCTTTTCTTCTCTCCTATTTTTATTCTTTAGGGTTTAGGTCATCTTCAAGCCTCACTAACCGTAGGTCACCCATGCATGATAACATTAGGACCATTAGTCTCCCTTTAGAGTTACCCTTGCGTCTTCTCTATTCTCATCTCGAATCTCTTTAAAACACTTAATAATAATAAGGGGTATTGCGCATGAGCCTTAAGTATGGGGAATGAGAAATGAGGGGCTTCCTCTCATCTTTCTAGAGTGCTTAGCGAGCGTCCTGTCTTGGGACGATGCGTTAAGTATTCGCCCCTGTGCCCTAGACTTTGGTGCAATGCAGCTTAGGAACTAACTTAAGCCACTTCTGTCCTAAAAAACACAAACCTGCCTCAAACCTTTTTGTCCTTCGGGACCTTCAAACTAAAGGCTATTTTCAAAAAGGGCACGTTACCTTCCGTCTGAGTCGCAAACAGGCATCGACCCTAACTGCCGGACGCGAACTTAATGTCGCTCATAAAAAACACAAAAAGAACTTGGTCCGAACTACGTTGACTCTGAATTCCCCATTGCACAGAGGGGGTACGTAGGCCTAGGACGTCGACGTCCTACCGAGTCGGTCTTTGTCTTTCCCCTCCCGTTTTAGCACAGCCATAGATGATAGGATAACTCACCCTTAGAATAGACAACAAGCGTGGATCCCATCGAGTACGATGGACGCGTGGGGTGCTAGCACCTTCCCCTCGCGTAACCGACTCCCGAACCCAGGTTATGGTTGCGATGACCATTCCTCTCCCTCTTCCTTAGGTTTATGCGGTGTTCCCTTTCCCTCTCTTGGGATAAATTTACACGGCTGGCGACTCTGTTTTTCCGCGCCACTCTCGCGTTTGTACCTGGATGAAAATCCCGGGAGCGACAGCTGGCGACTCTGCTGGGGATGTCAACCACCGTTGGACAAACTGTTGCGAGGATTACCACCAAACTCTGCTTGGGGGAATGGTAAATGCTGACATCCACCCTACTAGCGGATAACATCAAGCTTATTTATCTGTTGAGGATCAGATTGCACCATTGCTGCTGAGAAAAACATTTCCTGACTGGCTGAGGGAAATAAACGTTCAGACTCTGTTTTTCATCCAGGTACAAACGCGAGAGTGGCGCGGAAAAACAGAGTCGCCAGCCGTGTAAATTTATCCCAAGAGAGGGAAAGGGAACACCGCATAAACCTGAGGAAGAGGGAAAGGAATGGTCATCGCAACCATAGCCTGGGTTCGGGAGTCGGTTACGCGAGGGGAAGGTGCTAGCACCCCACGCGTCCATCGTACTCGATGGGATCCACGCTTGTTGTCTATTCTAAGGGTGAGTTATACTATCATCTAGGGCTGTACTAAAACGGAGAGGGAAAACAAAGACAGACTCGGTAGGACGTCAACGTCCTAGGCCTACGTACCCCCCTTGTGCAATGGGGAACTCAGAGTCAACGTAGTTCGGACCAAGTTTTTTGTGTTTTTTATGAGCGACGTTAAGTTCGCGTCCGGCAGTTAGGGTCGATGCCTGTTTGCGACTCAGACGGAAGGTAACGTGCCCTTTTTGAAAATAGCCTTTAAGTTGAAGGTCCCGAAGGACAAAAAGGTTTGAAGTTGGTTTGTGTTTTTTAGGACAGAAGTGGCTTAAGTTAGTTCCTAAGCTGCATCGCACCAAAGTCTAAGGCACAGGGGCGAATACTTAACGCATCGTCCCAAGACAGGACGCTCGCTAAGCACTCTAGAAAGATGAGAGGAAGCCCCTCATTTCTCATTCCCCACACTTAAGGCTCGTGCGCAATACACCTTATTATTATTAAGTGTTTTAAATAAATTTGAGATGAGAAGAGAGAAGACACAAGGGTAACTCTAAAGGGGGACTATGAATCCTAAAGTCATCATGCATGGGTGACCTATGGTTAGTGAGGTCCGAAGACAACCTAATCCTACAGGAAAGAGAAGAAGATGAGAGAAGGAAAGAGTAAGGGTGACCATGGATACTTATCCATACCCTTAAAGAACTTACCTTAGTCCCTGCGTAAAAGGTTAGTACGAAACGGATACAGATAATATCAAGACAAGTGAAAATCAAACTATGGCAAACAATAGTAATTATAATCCAAACATGAATTCAGAAATCAAAGACAATTTAGGGTATGCATGAAATGTGTGATGCAAAAAAGAAGTTGAATTAAACAATTAGTTTAGATGATAAAAAAATAAAATAAAAATAAAAATAAAATTTGTGAAAATTTTATAAAATGGTAAAAATGGTGCATGAATTAAATTCAAAAGGAAATCATTCAAATAATATTACAGAAAAAGAAAAATAAAAAAAAAACCTCAACAACTTTGCTATCGCGAAAACGCGGTCATCGCAACCGGATCCGAATCGTAAGGATCTAAATATAACAAAAAAAGGCAACTCGAAAAAAGAGAAATTTAACTTTGATAAAAAACCTCAACAATATTGCTATCGCGAAAACGCGGTCATCGCAACCGGATCCGAATTGTACGGATCTAAATATAACAAAAAAAGACAACTAAAAAAAAGAGAAATTTAACTTTGATAAAAAACCCTCAACAATGTTGCTAACGCAAAAATGCGATCATTGCAACCGGATCCGAATTGTACGGATCTAAATATAACAAAAAAGGCAACTAAAAAAAAAGAGAAATTTAACTTTGGTAAAAAACCCTCAACAATGTTGCTAACGCAAAGATGCGATCATCGCAACCGGATCCAAATTGTACGGATCTAAATATAACAAAAAAAGGCAACAAAAAAAAAAAAAGAAATTTAACTTTGATAAAAAAACCCTCAACAATGTTGCTAACGCAAAAATGCGATCATCGCAACCGGATCCGAATTGTACGGATCTAAATATAACAAAAAAGGGCAACTCAAAAAAAGAGAAATTTAACTTTGGCAAAAAAACCCTCAACAATGTTGCTAACGCAAAAATGCGATCATCGCAACCGGATCGAATCAACATAAATGTCACGCATCAAACACACAAATATGCGAACAGCGTAGCGACATAATTCGATCCGAAAAATCTAAAATAAATAAATAAAGGATATATGAAACGGTGTGTATACATTATATAAACAAGACGTATTATTATATAAAAAAAGTTATATGTTGTCTTGAAAAAAAATAAAAATAAATAAAAATATAAAACCGGTTAGTAAACCGTATTGAAAAAAAAAAAAAAGCTTATTATATCCTGTATTGAAAACGCGTGATATATATTGTACTGAAGAAACTCCTTGTATGCTTATCAAAAGAAAACAATATGAACAAAACAGTAACACACCCACCATTTTTCTATGTATAATTCATAAGCACAGTGTCGGCATATATATTACAGTAGCGTGGCATCTATATGCGTATATATGTTAGAAAAACAAGTTGAAATAGTAAGGCATATGCATTATATGTATGCTTGTAAAAACATGAACTATTAAAACATAAGTTAGTAGAATATTCATGACGGTACGACGGCGGAAAGATAAATGAGGATATTGTGAATATGCAGAAGCGGCCGCGCTTTTTTTTTTGGTTTTCTTTTTTCGGTCCTCAACATCAGCACACATATATAATGAAACCAATTAGGGTTAACTTTTAGTTGCCAATAATATCCCTAATGTCCATTTTAAAGCCCAAAATAACATTAAAATTAAATAAAAATTTAAACTAAATAAAACAGAAACTAAAAAATCTATTTATTTATGAAAAACAATATTAGTTAAATCTAAAAATAAAAATAAATATTTAAAATAAAAATACTAATTATCCTATTTATCTATTCTAAACAATATTAGTAAAAAAAGTAAAATAAACAAATAAAAATCGAATGCCCTAGTGATCGAAAAAATAAACCGAGTACACTAAAATGATTAGTACGAAATATGTGACTCGAAAAAATACAGCATTTGGTCAGATTTTAAAATAAATTTTGATCCGTAAAAAATGTTCAAATTGATCAAAATATGACGAAAAATTAAAACGAACACGCCGAGTTAAACTACGCAAACCATAGAATAATATAATTGACGTCTGCAAGTTCGATTTTAAAATATTCCGTCCCCTGATTTTAAGCGCCGCTGAAATTCAATTTGACCACTCTGTCTGTAAATTTCCGAGAAATTATTCCGACCAATATTTTAGGCGGTATGCGAGATGGAAAGCACTATTTTATGCTATTTAGATGATGCAGAATGGAAATGCAGTCAGATGAATGAGAATACGAAAATATTAAAAATGCCTGGAATAAGCTGTGAACTCTCAAAATACCCTGTTGCAAAAAGAATGATCTGGTACTAAATTACCGAGCAAAATAACTGTTGGGCACTCTAATGTTTGCTGCTTAAAATAAGAGAAGTCCTTAGCCACAAGGATACCGTGATCCGACGTCTCGAGAGCTCAATGCAATGAATGATTATGAGTTAAGACCTAAATGAGATGCAAATGCAAAAAAGAAACATAAGCCAGAAAAAGTTAGAAAAAGGTAGGGCAAATTTTGGGGTGCAACAGCTGCCCCTATTCAATCAACTTGGTCCTGAGGGTATGATAGCGACGGCTTTCAGACAATCGGGATGCACGGAGATTGAATACCAAAGAACCCGAAAATGTGCTAATGGTGAGAATAACAAAATGGAACGCGCTGAAAAGAATAAGGAGTATGACCTCAACCACACCCACAAGGAAATACGAATACGACCTCAATCGCATCCACCGAACGAATACAACCTCAATTGCACTCACACAGGAAGACTGACCTCAATCACTCTACCCGCGAAGAAAACCTGAATACGACCTCAATCGCACCCACAAAATGAATACAACCTCAATTGTACTCACAAAGGAAGACTGACCTCAATCACTCTGCCCACAAAGAAAACTTGAATACGACCTCAATCGCATCCACAAAACGAATACAACCTCAATTGTACCCACAAAGGAAGACTGACCTCAATCACTCTACCCGCAAAGAAAAGACGAATACGACCTCGATCGCATCCGCAAAACGAATACAACCTCAATTGTACCCACAAAGGAAGACTGACCTCAATCACTCCACCCGCAAAGAAAAGACGAATACGACCTCGATCGCATCCACAAAACGAATACAACCTCAATTGTACCCTCAAAGGAAGACTGACCTCAATCACTCCACCTGCAAAGAAAAGACGAATACGACCTCGATCGCATCCACAAAACGAATTCAACCTCAATTGTACCCTCAAAGGAAGACTGACCTCAATCACTCAACCCGCAAAGAAAAGACGAATACGACCTCGATCGCATCCACGAAGAAAGACTGGCCTCAATCATTCCCACAGATAAAATACGAATACGACCTCAATCGCACCCACAAAACGAATACAACCACCATTGCACCCACAAAGGAATACTGACCTCAATCATTCCCACAAATAAAATATGAATACGACCTCAATCGCACCCACAAAACGAATACAACCTCAATTGCACCCGCAAAGGAAGACTGACCTCAATCATTCCCACAAATAAAATAAGAATACGACCTCAATCGCACCCACAAAACGAATACAACCTCAATTATACCCGCAAAGGAAGACTGACCTCAATCACTCCCACAAATAAAATAAGAATACGACCTCAATCGCACCCACAAAACGAATACAACCTCAATTATACCCGCAAAGGAAGACTGACCTCAATCACTCCCACCGATAAAATACGAACACGACCTCAATCGCACCCACAAAACGAATACAACCTCAATTATACCCGCAAAGGAAGACTGACCTCAATCACTCCCTCAAATAAAATACGAATACGACCTCAATCGCACCCACAAAACGAATACAACCTCAATTATACCCGCAAAGGATAGCCAACATAAAGTGGACTTTACTGGGGATAACGTGAAAACAAAACTTCTGTTTTAAACCACCTCGTTTCAGAACCTACTGGTAAGATGACTCTGTTGGGGAAGAAGAAGTCTAAATAAAAGACTTTGCTGGGGAGTACAAGTATGAGGAACGCGTCCCTCCAAAATCTCCTGAGTGATGCCACCTCCTGCTGGCAAAGAAAGTATCAAACCTGGCTTATGCTTCGAATGCAAATGAAAATGCCATGTTTTTGAGGATGCGATGCAAATGCTTATGATATGCAAAGGGGTCCCTCCAGCAAAATAAATGCCGGAGAGGAAATACCAATTCAGCTGATGACAAAAATAAATTGTCCTCTGAATCCACGAACTCTGCTGAGAAGAATCACCGTGACCGACTCTCTGGATCAATAACTTCTGCTGGGGATGAAGTCTCAGGTGAACATTCGCTCTACTGGGGATTATACATAACTCTTTGAAAAAGGAGACCACGACCTTGACTTTGTGGGGAAATAACATCTTGACCTGGGGAAAATACCTCCTAAGTCTCCCGCTAGGGAAGGTCTGCTCTGCTGGGGAGAGTAAGCTGCTGGGGAAGTACGATCCTGTTGCCCTTCAATCCTGACTTGTTTCTAAGGTCATAGACGACCCTTTGAACTTTCCACTTGCCCCAGACCACCAGGTCTAATGGAAGAAATCACCTCAGGAGGATTTTACAGAAGACCGGGCGTTCGCACTGCCCCAGGGTCTTCAAACTCTTGGAGAGGTTTATCATATCTCGACATAACTGCCCTAGTCTCCATAACCCATGGAGTACTTTACCTCGAAAGGGATTTGCAATGACCTGAAATATTCTGCCTTGAAGAGGTGCTTTCAATTAACCATTTTCAGGAGTGGATAATCTCCCACGCTCTAGAGGTGGCCTGCCCCAATATGATCTTTGAAGTGACTTTGCCCCTGACCTTAGAATGAATGCCCCAGAATAATTAAATTTCAGAGGGACTTCTCGACGTGACTGCCCCGGATTGGCTACATCTTAACACGACTTACTGGGAGAGCCCACTCTACACTGAGTCTCTTGGCAGCATGCCCCTTGATATGATTGTCCTTCAGAATTTTCAAGCAACCCAACTTGGCAGGATCAAGCTTCTTGACTGACTTTCACTGTGTAAGCTACATTGATGCTTAGGCACATGTATGCAAACAGAACAAGTTATCTATGAGAATTCTAATGCAACACTCATGTTAACCTTGAAGTTTTTATTGAAAATGTGTCGCCCAACCTTGTGAACGAATCACTAGCTGGGACGCGACCTTGAATTTTGAATGGCAAAACAATGCGCACATGCAATACCAACAAATCTTATTAGCACAACTCATAGGAGTCAGGAACGCTATCCTGTTGAAGTACGCTTTCGGAATAAACCCTGTTTCAATTAGGACTTTTAAGGGTTGTAACGTGGTCTGGTTCACGGTTTCAGAAAAAGGATTTATGGCTCAAAGTTTATCGGTGCCCACCCACTCTTCGTGATGTTCTCCAGTCCTATGTTCAGTTAATCTGACCCAAACGCTCATTTCTCGAAAGATTTATGATCTTCAAGGAACCTATGCCACTAATGGTTTGACCCCTAAGGAGGTTTTGGAGTGACAGTCATCCCTTTTATCTTTTGTGTCTGTAATCACACGAATTTGTTCTTATCGGGGATTTTCTTTTCGCCTTTCGCTTTTTCTTTTTGCTTTTTTGATCCCTAATTTTTGCCTGGCCTGACTCTTTTGAGTTTTTTTTTTATTTTGAAGTCCAGCGGGACACCCTAACTTTTGCCTAAGTCGCTTGTTCTCAAGCTTCGACTTAGCGGGCTTTCTCTTTTTATTCCCCTTTTGAACAAAGCGTGTGACATTGGTTGTCTTACTTGCTTGAAAGGGTTGTGACTGCCTCACTCCTTAGTTGTTGACGGATAACCATCGGGGTTTCATATCTCTTGCACACTCTCCTTGGAATTTGAGCGCTCGGTCGAACTAACTGACGCCTACCCTGCCCCTGGGTTAAATATGAGGGTTTTTTCGTACGAAAGAAACTCCTACTCCGAGGCTCAAAGGGGTTAACGAGGGTTTATCTCCTTATCTCTCTAGTGTTTAAGGTTTTGAAACAATGCCTGTACATCCTTAACAGGGTTTTATCCGAATGCGCACCATTAGAAATCTGCGTTCTTATTTTGTCATCCTCCCTCAAGAGTTCTTAGCAAGAAAAATTGATATTGCAGTGCATATAAACATTTAAGAGTGAATACGAATGGATTTCTTCAAGGAAAACATACTCATTGCATTAATATCATCATAAAAACAAATAAGTCTTGCATACATAAGATGCTTTAACAGTAAATAAAAACTACAAATGAAAATGCATTAAAGAAGCTGAAGATTGCTATCGCTGAGGAAGCTTAATTCTGCCTGGACGTACTTGCAGACTGGGTGTTCATTTGAGAAAGAAGGCTTCCATTGATGTGCATATCATCTTCAGTGAATACAATGATCTCTGAGTCCACCAGGTCTTGCACCTTATGCCTGAATACATTACACTCATCAATCGTGTGCCCGAACGTTCCAGAGTGGAACTCGCACCTAGCAGTCATGTCATAATCGGGAGGAACAGGGTACGGTACTGGCGCGGTGCCCCTTGTTTGAACCAGAGACTTCTTGAGCAGGCGCGTAAACAGCTGACTATAAGGGATAGGAACAGGATCAATTATCCTTTTGGGCCTTCTTGGTCTCGGTTGCCCCTGTTGCTGATAATTCTGTTGTCGGTGCTGATTTGGGTGCCCAGTCTGGCCCTGCACTTTCCTTTCTGCACTCGGCTGAGGCACAAACAAGGGTTGTGGAAGGGATCCCTGACGCGAGGTGGATCCTTTGGCGAAAGAGGGAGTCCTCAATCCCTTTGCAACACTGGGAGTAACATCACTTTGTTTACCAGTGCCAACTGATGCAAACTCGATTGCCCCTGAATCAATGAGCTCCTGGACTTTGTACTTGAGCATCTTACAATCTTCAACATTATGACCGGGTACCCCTGAATGGAACTCACACCTGTCATGGACATTGGGACCCATACGAAACTTGGTGTGTGGAGGTCCCGCAGCAATCAATTCAATCAGCTGAAACTTGAGCAAGTGCTGAAGCAACTGAGCGTAGGGCATCAGAATCTGATCAAATTTCTTTTCAAGCTTTTCTGGATTAAGACCCTCAAGAAATGGTTGTTGATGAAAAAGCTCTGACGGTGGGGAGGACCCACGAGGCAGTTCATGGTCTGGAGGAGACCCCAAAGAGATAGGAAGAGTAAGGACCTCTGTTGTGGAAGCGGGCACAGGACTGTCTTCCCTATTCAAAATTTCCATGATTAAACCCATCTGAGTCTTCATCTGATTGATCTCTTCCCTTACCATCCTCTGCTCCTGGAGCATGTCTTCCCCAAATTGCCCCATCTGGCTTCGCATTTCCCTCAACTCAGCTTGAACTCGTTCCATGATCAATTCTCGAACGGCCTGAGATGTCGGAACAAGATAAGAATACCGGAGATAAACGGCTGTTATGCAAAATGATTATGCAAAATGATTATGAATATGCAAATGCAAATGAACATGTTTGAATATTAGCAGGGCGATCCACGCCTTGATTCCGGTTTAATAACAAGATACAATGGAACTTCTGCTCATATGTTAAGAAAACCAGAGAAAAGCCAAATGTCAACAATCACAAATCCGAGATAACAAGTCTGAATATAAAGACCATAGGTCCCAACCAACAAGCCTGGTGGTGATCCATATACAATGAAAGAAAACAAAAAAAACTATGGCATATCATCAAAGTTTACAAGCGTCAATCCTCCCCATCCATTATGCTTTTTGCACCAGTCTTGAACCTCCTTGAACAGCTTTTTGGTATCGGGATGCCTCGGCCTCTGAATTAGCCCTTGAATGAGAAGGTCTCTCCTGTGTATGATCCCATCCAAGTATCGGCAATGTAACTCCCAAGCGTCTTCTTTAGTAGCACCATCTATGCTAGGACCCTCATGTCTAGGTTTCTTCACTTCAGCTTGGACTTTCAATTCCTCTATGGAGGCTATAGCTTTGTTGAGTTGATCTTGGACAGCTTGTCTATTGAATATCCCTGATAGAATCTCGGCGTCTTTCTTCTTGAGCGTAGACTTCAACTGATCAATCTTAACTAGGTAAGCGTCTTCCTTTCTTTTATTCTCAGCCATGACAGTTTCTTGGTGATCATTGAACCTGTGAATCTTCAACAAAGCCTTGCCTAATTCCTCCTCCTTGGACCTGAGAACGCTACTGATACCATCCAAAGCTTGTTTCATTCTTTCTCTGGATGCAACCATGTCAGCAAGCTCTTTTTCTGCTTTAGCAAGGAGCTCTGTCTTTAACTTGGTGGTATGAACAGCTTCACCCCGCTCATGCTTCCACTGATAAATCTCTCTCTTTAGCTCACTATTCTCTTCCCGCAACCTTTCTTTTTCAGCCCATAATGTGTTGTACTTCTCCAACTCAACGGTGGTAGGAGGCTCGATCACCAAAGGATACAGAGGTGGTTCCACCGGGAATGGGAGGAGCTCCTCTTCTGCTCTCTTCTTAATCCACTCTTTATATGGATGGAAAGCCCGATTGTTACTTTTCCCGAATGGAATATTACCCTTCTTAGTCACCTGTTTCCAAGCATTCACAACTTTCCTTATCAACCCTTGATCCTCAATACCATTGAAGAATAAGGATTCTCGGACATCTCGCTCTTCGGGTGGATTCTTCAAAGGATAGCCAAACTGTATGATAGCTAGGGAGGGATTATAGTTAATTCCACCTTTCCTCCCTATTAAGGGAACGTTAGGGAATTCTCCGCATTTGCAAATGATCTCCATTCCTAGCAAGTCACAATTAATCCAAATGATGTTATCAGCAGTCAAGCCCATAACCCTCTTAGACCACTTCAGAGAATCTTTCGTATCAACGAAAGCGCCAGATTCAGGGAGACGACTCAGAAACCAAGTAGCTAAGAGCGGCGCACAACAACTCACAGTTTTCCCACGCCTATTCTCATTCTTATAGTGAACTGAATGGTACACATCCCCTAGCAAGGTAGGTATAGGATTCTTCGAAATAAAGATCCTAACGGCGTGCATATCCACCAGATCAGGAATATTCGGAAATAGAACAATCCCATAGATACACACAGCTAGAATAGCTTGGAAAGCAGTCCAGTTCTTCTCTTTGACATGCATACAAGCTTGATTAAATAGGAACTTCAATAGGAAACCCTTAACTCCTTGTTTTTCTGCAATATTACTGTTAAGAACAAGCTCACTAATGTGAAGAGCGACAGCCATATCTTTTATACCGGGGTGTTCTTCAGAAAAGAAAACTATATCATGACTAATAGGAATTCCCAAAATAAATGAGAACTCCTCCAACGTCAGAGCCAAGATGTAGTCCGGGAAAGTGAAGCAACGCAGAGACGGGTCGTAAAACTGAAGAAGTGTGTGAATGGCATCCTTCTCATACTGGGAGATATTATAGACAAATTTCAGAAGTCTTCCATACCTTCCACCGAACTCTGTACGAACTCCGGAACAAGCCATATTAATCAATTTGTGAATCAGTGTCAAAGTCGGCTCTGGGAATGAATAGGCAACAGTCTTCTTTCTCTGAACATCCATGCTGAAATAACCTCAGAAAACCGGAATCAAGAGTAAGATGCAAGCCCTGAAAAATGTCAAACACGTCAGAATGCAAGAAAAATGATATGCTCATGCAAACATGGGGTCAAGGCACACTGCTGGATGTGCTGTGCTGTTAGCTGAACGAGAAACCAGATAACCAGAGCTCTGAACCACTGAGGAACCCACATAATCAGACATTGACGAGAAATCCAGAATAGGGGTAGGTTGAAGGTCTCGGTTACCTGCAAACCTGCAAACGCCCATCCCCTCTCACGTGTAGGTACTAGGATGTTCAGTATCCCGGGCTCTCAGGTCGAGAAACGATGATACGTTCACCATTTCTGGTTTGGCATCATCATCAATCGAGGAGGCCTCAACTGATTCTCCAAGGAGGAAGGTCCTCAGCTTTGGCACTGAGGTCGAGAAACAATAGTACGGTGGAGAAATGACTTTTGTAAGGATACCTTAGCAATTTGTAGGGACTAACATCACTTTTCCGTAGGGTCATCGAGGGACAAGATCATTTTTTGTAGGCAACTTAAAGGGTCATCGAGGGACTATGATCTTTATATCGAAGGGACTGTGATGATATTATTCGTAAGCATCTTTTGCTAAAGTATCCTTACGTTCGAGGGGCATTCATTCCTCGGGGTACAGTACTAAAGTCAATCGAGGAGTGCCTCTGCTGATTCTCTTCAAAACGTAGGGGCCGTCCTATGCGAGTTCCAAAGCGGGCCCTCGGGTGCGAATGGGTTTGCCACAGGATGTGGTCTGCCACTGTCACCACTAAAGAGGGATGTTTCCACTAAGGTCCTCAATGATCGGTCACCAGAGTCGACAGCTCTCTAGATCAACACCCCAACATGCGCAAGACACACACGTTAGAATGCGTCCCAAGATAGCCTCGTCTGGTTGTGAATTTCGTGAACACACAAACGTACCAAGCAGGCACGTAGGTCCCACTACTTTCCACTATAGTCCTAGGGTATTCTCAAGCCTTGGTATTGGGCTTAGCTCTCAAACCCACCCAACCTGCAAAACAAAGACAGCCAGCACAGCACATCAGTATGACAGTAATAAAAAATGAAATGCAGAAAATGCGGTAAAAAAATAAAAATAAAAATACAACACTTAAAGCAAATCAAAACCAAACACCCAAAAAGAACAAAGACAAGCAAGTGTTAGGACTGGCTCGCTTAGGGATGGACCAGCATAGGTCAACCAGAGTCCCCAGCAGAGTCGCCAACTGTCGCTCCCAGGATTTTCATCCAGGTACAAACGCGAGAGTGGCGCGGAAAAACAGAGTCGCCAGCCGTGTAAATTTATCCCAAGATAGGGAAAGGGAACACCGCATAAACCTGAGGAAGAGGGAAAGGAATGGTCATCGCAACCATAGCCTGGGTTCGGGAGTCGGTTACGCAAGGGGAAGGTGCTAGCACCCCACGCGTCCATCGTACTCGATGGGATCCACGCTTGTTGTCTATTCTAAGGGTGAGTTATACTATCATCTAGGGCTGTACTAAAACGGAGAGGGAAAACAAAGACAGACTCGGTAGGACGTCAACGTCCTAGGCCTACGTACCCCCCTTGTGCAATGGGGAACTCAGAGTCAACGTAGTTCGGACCAAGTTTTTTGTGTTTTTTATGAGCGACGTTAAGTTCGCGTCCGGCAGTTAGGGTCGATGCCTGTTTGCGACTCAGACGGAAGGTAACGTGCCCTTTTTGAAAATAGCCTTTAAGTTGAAGGTCCCGAAGGACAAAAAGGTTTGAAGTTGGTTTGTGTTTTTTAGGACAGAAGTGGCTTAAGTTAGTTCCTAAGCTGCATCGCACCAAAGTCTAAGGCACAGGGGCGAATACTTAACGCATCGTCCCAAGACAGGACGCTCGCTAAGCACTCTAGAAAGATGAGAGGAAGCCCCTCATTTCTCATTCCCCACACTTAAGGCTCGTGCGCAATACACCTTATTATTATTAAGTGTTTTAAAGAAATTTGAGATGAGAAGAGAGAAGACACAAGGGTAACTCTAAAGGGGGACTATGAATCCTAAAGTCATCATGCATGGGTGACCTATGGTTAGTGAGGTCCGAAGACAACCTAATCCTACAGGAAAGAGAAGAAGATGAGAGAAGGAAAGAGTAAGGGTGACCATGGATACTTATCCATACCCTTAAAGAACTTACCTTAGTCCCTGCGTAAAAGGTTAGTACGAAACGGATACAGATAATATCAAGGCAAGTGAAAATCAAACTATGGCAAACAATAGTAATTATAATCCAAACATGAATTCAGAAATCAAAGACAATTTAGGGTATGCATGAAATGTGTGATGCAAAAAAGAAGTTGAATAAAAATAAAATTTGTGAAAATTTTATAAAATGGTAAAAATGGTGCATGAATTAAATTCAAAAGGAAATCATTCAAATAATATTACAGAAAAAGAAAAATAAAAAAAAACCTCAACAACTTTGCTATCGCGAAAACGCGGTCATCGCAACCGGATCCAAATCGTAAGGATCTAAATATAACAAAAAAAGGCAACTCGAAAAAAGAGAAATTTAACTTTGATAAAAAACCTCAACAATATTGCTATCGCGAAAACGCGGTCATCGCAACCGGATCCGAATTGTACGGATCTAAATATAACAAAAAAAGACAACTAAAAAAAAAGAGAAATTTAACTTTGATAAAAAACCCTCAACAATGTTGCTAACGCAAAAATGCGATCATCGCAACCGGATCCGAATTGTACGGATCTAAATATAACAAAAAAGGCAACTAAAAAAAAAGAGAAATTTAACTTTGGTAAAAAACCCTCAACAATGTTGCTAACGCAAAGATGCGATCATCGCAACCGGATCCGAATTGTACGGATCTAAATATAACAAAAAAAGGCAACTCAAAAAAAAAAAAAGAGAAATTTAACTTTGATAAAAAAACCCTCAACAATGTTGCTAACGCAAAAATGCGATCATCGCAACCGGATCCGAATTGTACGGATCTAAATATAACAAAAAGGGCAACTCAAAAAAAGAGAAATTTAACTTTGGTAAAAAACCCTCAACAATGTTGCTAACGCAAAAATGCGATCATCGCAACCGGATCGAATCAACATAAATGTCACGCATCAAGCACACAAATATGCGAACAGCGTATCGACATAATTCGATCCGAAAAATCTAAAATAAATAAATAAAGGATATATGAAACGGTGTGTATACATTATATAAACAAGACGTATTATTATATAAAAAAAGTTATATGTTGTCTTGAAAAAAAATAAAAATAAATAAAAATATAAAACCGGTTAGTAAACCGTATTGAAAAAAAAAAAGCTTATTATATCCTGTATTGAAAACGCGTGATATATATTGTACTGAAGAAACTCCTTGTATGCTTATCAAAAGAAAACAATATGAACAAAACAGTAACAAACCCACCATTTTTCTATGTATAATTCATAAGCACAGTGTCGGCATATATATTACAGTAGCGTGGCATCTATATGCGTATATATGTTAGAAAAACAAGTTGAAATAGTAAGGCATATGCATTATATGTATGCTTGTAAAAACATGAACTATTAAAACATAAGTTAGTAGAATATTACATGACGGTACGACAGCGGAAAGATAAATGAGGATACTGTGAATATGCAGAAGCGGCCGCGCTTTTTTTTTTGGTTTTCTTTTTTCGGTCCTCAACATCAGCACACATATATAATGAAACCAATTAGGGTTAACTTTTAGTTGCCAATAATATCCCTAATGTCCATTTTAAAGCCCAAAATAACATTAAAATTAAATAAAAATTTAAACTAAATAAAACAGAAACTAAAAAATCTATTTATTTATGAAAAACAATATTAGTTAAATCTAAAAATAAAAATAAATATTTAAAATAAAAATACTAATTATCCTATTTATCTATTCTAAACAATATTAGTAAAAAAAGTAAAATAAACAAATAAAAATCGAATGCCCTAGTGATCGAAAAAATAAATCGAGTACACTAAAATGATTAGTACGAAATATGTAACTCGAAAAAATACAGCATTTGGTCAGATTTTAAAATAAATTTTGATCCGTAAAAAATGTTCAAATTGATCAAAATATGACGAAAAATTAAAACGAACACGCCGAGTTAAACTACGCAAACCATAGAATAATATAATTGACGTCTGCAAGTTCGATTTTAAAATTTTCCGTCCCCTGATTTTAAGCGCCGTTGAAATTCAATTTGACCACTCTGTCTGTAAATTTCCGAGAAATTATTCCGACCAATATTTTAGGCGGTATGCGAGATGGAAAGCACTATTTTATGCAATTTAGATGATGCAGAATGGAAATGCAGTCAGATGAATGAGAATACGAAAATATTAAAAATGCCTGGAATAAGCTGTGAACTCTCAAAATACCCTGTTGCAAAAAGAATGATCTGGTACTAAATTACCGAGCAAAATAACTGTTGGGCACTCTAATGTTTGCTGCTTAAAATAAGAGAAGTCCTTATCCACAAGGATACCGTGATCCGACGTCTCGAGAGCTCAATGCAATGCATGATTATGAGTTAAGACCTAAATGAGATGCAAATGCAAAAAAGAAACATAAGCCAGAAAAAGTTAGAAAAAGGTAGGGCAAATTTTGGGGTGCAACAATACGAACAACTCCGGATACGACTCTCGCATCCGACTACCAAACTATCATGCCAACAAAAGGCACACCACGAATAACACAAACTGAAAAACCACCTCACTAACAATGACTACAACAACGACACGACAACGACGACGACTACAACGACAAGATGCAAAGCCTATACAATGCACTTGACGACCAATTCACAACTCAAAGAAAACCATGTTACCAACACCTAGGTAACACTCCCCTAATCTTCCACACAGGAATTAGCTACTAGCACTCGAACCATCACGATGGAAACGAGGCAACAACACAAACAAGAACATAAAGTTCCACGACCCAACATCGTTTCAACAACCTCTACATAACCACAATACAAACATCCTTGTCACACAACATCATTACAACAATGCTACGATTCCCCCAATCGAACATATAACCAAAACATCCATCTACATAGTAGCCCATGAATAATACTTAAACCTTTTACCTAACACTTCCATTCTCAAACGTCCAATGGTCTCATCACTCCTACCGTTTTCAATGTTCAACCTATGAACTCTTACAAGTCACACACGCATATATGAAATGTGCCACATCACGCTTTCGCTGCACACTTTGATTACTCGCAACCATCAAAACTATCAACCCCACGTCCAAAGTCTAACTCTTTCTCATATTCACCAAAAATCACTATTCACTTCTAATATACCCAACCTCACACTCTATTGTGTTATCTCACACACCAGACACAAGTCTCTGAACTGCTCAAATAATTTTAACTCTCTGACCATCAAAACAGCCATATGCAAAGACTATCAACTTAACTCTTCAGGCACAACATTAGCTTTTCCCGAAGGATAATCCAAGCCAAATTCATAACTCGTCACGAATTCTAACCATCCTCGTTGTCTCATACTCTATTCCTTCAGACCAAACAAGTACTCTAAACTCTTGTGATTACTAAACACTTCGAACCTAGAACCATAAAGATACTACCTCCAAATATTCCAACACAATACAACCGCAACCAATTCCAAATCCTGAATAGTATAGACCCTTTTATGAATCCTCAATTGTCGTAAAACATAAGCTACGACTTTACCCTCTTGCATTAACACATTGACTAAACTCATCAAAGACGCATCCCAATACCTCACAAACGGTTTATCGGGATCACGCAGTATCAAAACTGGAGCCGTAGACAACTTCTACTTCAGCTTACCAAAACTTACTCACAACGAACATCCAAAACAAACGACTCACCCTTTGCAAGTCAACTGAGATAACATAAGTACTAACTTAGCAAAGTCTCCCATAGCCTGCAGTAACAACCAACTAAGCCCAAAAGTTTCTAATCTCCTTAACCGACTTTGGAGTCTCTCATCGTAGAACTGCATCTACTTCCGATGGATCCATAACCATACTCTCATCTGAAATAACATATCCAAGAAAACTAACCTTTTTCAACCCAAATTCTCACTTGAATAACTTAGCATAAAACTTCATCTCTTTTCAAGACTTGTAATTTAAATCTCAAACACTCTACCTGTTCTTCCTCTGAGTTTATAACAGATCCGAATATCCTCAATCAAAGCCATTACGAACTTATCCAAATAAATATGGAAGATACGATTCCTCTACTCCACAAACATTACAGACGCATTACTAACACCAAATAACATCACTGTACGTTGTAATTCCCAACCAAATTCCAAAAGATATAAATTCTTAAAGCTTTTGCAAAATTTTTCCCTGGGTAACTGGTTACTCACATACAAGCTTAACCGAGTAAATAACAGCCTATCCCGATGATAACAAACATAACCAGTCACATTAAATCGATCAAAGCCTCAACTCACATAATTCACCACTCTTATCAAACATTCCAAACAATTGTAATTTCACTCAAACTCAGTCAAACCATTCCAGTCATCTGTTTATGAAAGTGGACAATTGTTCTCCATCGTTACCTTATTCAACTGTCAGTAATCCATACACAATTTCTTCTCTGGACAGTCCAAATTCCATAAATCCCAACATGTATTAACAACCAACCCAAAAAGAACTCTCAAATATTACATCCACCCCTAGGGTTTTCTCAAGATTTCCATTAATGCCCTAAAACTTTTAAAAACTCCAAAACTCACCAAAACTCTAAGTTTTACTTTCCATAGTCTCAATACCCTTACACACATCATGCTTGTTATTCCGTTTAATCATCCTTCCTTTTTGCTACTAACAAAGCTGAAGCTCTCTAAGACGACACACTTGGTCTCACAAATCCCCTTTCCAGTAAATCTTCCAACCGCTCTTTCAATCTGAGTAATTCTAACGCTAACATCCAATATTCCATCCGTAAACACATCTGGAAATCACGCACAACTGGCAGTCCATCACTGTGGCCTTTCTGCCAATTTCTAGAAAACTATCATCACAAACATAACAAACATCTTAGTCCCATCCCCTGAGAGTTTTCTACTTACTTAGCAGATATAAACCTCAACTATTCACCTTCGTCCACTTTGAGTTCACACTCTACTCTCGGAGAACAACCATTAACGATACCCAATCGTTCCCTCTCAACGACTTCCCAACTGAACCAACATACCAAAACCTCTAATCCGTCTCATCTTCCGATATAAGAATCTTTATCGACTCATCAAAACAATCCGTAATCATTTCCTAAATTCCAAACAATTCATTGCACACACTACCAAAGCCGGAAAGACACGTCTATTCCATCCAACATAATTTCGTCTACTATCAACAAGAGATTAAGGGTGATCAGTTCCTCAATTTGTCAATAGACATCCGACAATCATGATGGGGCATAAACCGTCTTTACCAAACTATAATAGCATTTCCTGCATCTTGTGCACAAAACTACCTACGGCACAAATCCTTAGTCGACATAAGCCTTACATCCGCATTCCCTCTGGAATCGGGAACAACACTGTCCAAACAACACTTACACTCTTGCAACCAACGACACAGAACCGAAGCAACTTGGAGAAGCACCAGCTTCTCCCCCACTTATCTTATTCTCACACCTGAAGACAAAGGATTAGAAAAACCAGAAAGTACTGATAGTGTTTCACACACATATCACGTACTAAGGGACAAACAACATCGACAGTATTCAACTGTCACACCAACTGACTCAACAACTTGGCCGGACGGACCGACCTGCTCTGATACCACTCATGTAACACCCCAATTCCCATCGCGAATAAATAATACATAAATAAATTAGAGTAAATAAAAATTTATTATTCTTAGACAGAAACAAGGATGCCACATTTAAAGAAAGAAAACACAATCCATGCTCATAAATTTGATACATAACACAAAATGGGATAAACATAAAAGGGAAACTTTTCCCATACAAAAGGAAAGTTCAATTATGGAATAAAGCGGAAAGATCCATAACTGACTTGTTTTACAAAATAAATTGTTTTATAACATCAAAATATTCATACAAAGGTAATACATAATAGATCCAACAAATGTATACATATATAACAAAAGCGTTCCCCGACTCCCGTGTTACGTATCAGAGCAGACAGACTGACAAACGGATGGAGAACTAATCTTCACAAAAGCCTCCAAGACTACTAATCTGCAATTGCCTCATAAAGCAACAAACCACAGCAGAAGGGTGAGAAATAACAACTAAATCAAGATTGCATAATAATATGCAAACACATATAAATTCACAGGCATAGTTATTCTCACCACAAGCATCACATACCAACACATATAACATATATCGATTATACCAACATAATCACATATTCACACATAAGGCATACCAAGGTTATGACATATGGAAACACACCACCACATCACATATATTCATATATAGCATACCATAGATAATTAATACAATCATTGTAATGTACAACATCCCCACAAAACATAGCATATGTCTATACATAAAACATATCATCCATAACCAATGCATTTATCACAATTGCATACCAAATCACCAATGCTATCACAATTTCCACACATAATCAATCCATTCATGATTTTCCACACATAATCAATCCATTCATGATTTTTCACACTTAATCAATCCATTCATGATTTATGCAAATGCAAAGAGACCGACACAACGACTCTATGCAAATGCGGTACCATCCATCCATCATTCTCATCATCAGTTCACTCAGGAACTATTGGAATCATCGCTTGTTACTTAGTGTAACTCCCCGTCGGGCAAACGATGTTCTCCCGTCGCTCACACCTCTTTGTATAAGGTACACGGCGTTTATGGATCGCTCACACCTCTTTGTATAAGGCACACGACCCGATTGCTCACACCTCTTTGTATAAGGCACACGACCCGATCTCTCACACCTCTTTGTATAAGGCACACGATCGTCTATAATCATCGCTCACACCTCTTTGTATAAGTTACACGATGTTATAGCGGATTCCCTCTGGAACCGTTTCGTCGCTCACACCCACTAGGGCACACGACATCACAAGATGCATATCATGATGCTTGGCATACAAGGACTCATGACAATCAAATGCATCTTCACAAATCAACAATATGGGTTATCTCATCATCATTACTCATGCATTGAAAATCAATTCAAACAATGCATTTACTTGCCATAAGGCCATCAAATAACACACATTGAATTTCACATAAACAATGCATTTCATCATAATCCACAAGCCAAAACAATTAGCATTTTAGCATATACACTCATATCAATTCACATCAAGAATTACTCACCATCAACCACAACAATCATAATAACATACATTGATATTCAATCAAACAATGCATTTTACCATACAACAACATCATTATCGCATGCTTCAACATCATATAGATAGCACAAAAGCCCCACATTTATATGACGATATCATATCGCATCGAACACTAACAAACACAACAAAACCTACAAACCACTAATCATCCTCTACTAAATATTCATAGTTAACACATGATATCACATAACCATTTACTAGCACGTTGGATTCTCTTTCCAAGGCTTCAAGTCCCATATCAATCGGATTCCCGATTCATGAATTTTGGTGGAAACGGGGACTACCGTATTCACACATACATCACTTTTCCATATTTTCTTATCAATCCATGGCATAAACATATGTTCCTATTCCACTATCATAAAGAGCATTGAAATAGCTTTCCAATGCATCCGACCGTGCCTCAATCTGAGTTACGGATCAAAAGTTATGAAGAAAACAAAATGGAAAATCTGTCACGTTCGCTTTCCTATTCGCAATGCGAACCCCCAGCGAACCGTGGCAGAGAAAAAATAGCATAAACTCCACAATGCGAACTTCTGGGCGAACCTTCACTTTCCCCTTCGCTGGGGTTCGAAAAGCGAACCTGCGAACCCAGAAATTCACAGCAGCGTCAATATAGGTCATATGGGACCAAAATTCATCATTTCTTCACCCAAACACTTCCAAATCACAATATATCAACCAAAACATGTTCCAACATAATCAATGAGTATTCTACGCAGTTTATATCGAAATTCATCCGTGAAAACATCGATTTCTATCAATTGTTCGTCAATTTATCAATAAGAAAAAGTTGTGAAAACAACCAAAACAATTACAACAAACAACACATATACATACACAAGCAAGATATAATCGAAACTTCTCACCCTTACCCGATTAGTCGCGATTGAAACAGAGGTTTCCTCGATTTTCCTCTTTCTCCTCTTCTCTCTTTCTTTCTTCTCCTTTTCTTTCTCTTCTTTTCCTTTCCCTTTCTTTTCTCTCTTTTTCTCTCCACTTTCTATTTATTAAAAATATTTAATTTTTCTAAAATATCTAACCTCTCAAAATGACCATTTTACCCCTCAGCTCAAATATCTCACAAACGCTCTCAAAACGCGATAAAACATAATAACGATGAAAAATAATACATTGTCAAATAAAAGTCAAGAATAAAATAATATAATAAAGAAAATAATTAAATCGAATCGATTAAATAAATCGGACAAAATGGGGCGTTACATGGAGCCTTATAGAAGTCTTGAGTATTGTTCTTAGAAGGGTTTTTTCCCTTGCTATACTTGGGGTTCTTATTTCTTTTTTCCCTATGAGGTTTTCCTACGTCAAAGGCAAATTGGTCACAGAATTCACCAAGTTGGTGTTTTTCAGAAAGCTTTTACTTTTTGAGTTGATGTTTAAGTTTAATATCATTGCATAGAGCTAATCCTTCAGATATGCAACTATTGATGATGTGACCATAGGTCAAATTCGAATAGTTAATGTTTATACCATCATTTTTATCTCTAAGGGTTTTTCTAACTCTTTCAGAGAAAAGATGAGGTAGACCATCAATGAATTTGGCTTTTCAATGAGTCGAGTTAGAGTTATTCAACTGGAAAACTCTGGAAAGGAAAGTATCCTTATACCACCTAAAATGTGTTAAGGAAGGACATCTAAGGTTTTGAAGGAGAGTCTGAATTTTTTCTCCTATGGGTTGGCTTGACCCAACAAAATGCTGTAGGATAGAAAGACTCAGGGTATAAATTGCGTCTTCTTCTCCTGTAGTGGCTACTGTGGGAGTACCGAGTCCCTCAGTTTTAACAAGCTTTTTATGAGAAAGAATATCTTTTCTCTGGGATTCAGTGAGATAATGATCCCACCATCCTCGTAACTGGCCAACAAAACCAATGGTTATAAACAAGGCAACAGAACTATCAGAGTTCCCATTTTGTTTATAGACTGTAGCATATATAAGCATTCTATGTATCATGTCAAGAGTCTGTTTTTCATTAAGGCCATCTATGTTCCATTCATATATGGCTTTACCAGAATAAGAGTTCTGATAACTATCCGGTTCTTCAAAAAGAACATCTTAAGGGGTAGGTCTTTTGTAGTAGAATTTTTCTACAACCTTAGTCATATGGATAGGATTTATCTGATGGTTTTGGTTGAGGTTTTGTTTGGCAAACATCTCAGTTAACTGATTAATGTTATCTATATCCTCACTTTCTTCTTCAGAGGCGTAGTCCTCTTCAGAAGAACTATCTCCCTGAGACAAAAGTCTTAGGTGTAAACCTTTGAGTTTGTTTTCCAGAATTTTCATAAATTCGTTATGATTTTCATCCATTTTAAATCCACTAATTTGAATTGGAGGTTGGACGATAGGGGTATCAGGGATATTTCTAGAAGAGGGTTCTTCTTGAAAGGGAATAATAGGAGTTTTAGTTTTAGATAATTAGTCTAAAATCAGATTTTGTTGATTCACCTGCTTCTCTAGATTCTCTTTAACAGAGATAATTAGCTTCTCAAGAGAGATCATATGGTCTCCAAGACAAGTTAGAAAAGCATTAGTAAAATTCTGAGCTTTAATCAGAGAATTTACTTCTCTAATGGTAACTTGACTATTCTCAAGTTTTTTAAGACTATTGTAAGCACTAGCCTCAACATTCTCGGCTAGCTGTAAAGTCTTTTCTGGGGGGTAAGGAGCATCTAAGGTTTCTCCTTCAGGGGTAATCTAAGGTCTTTGTAAAACAAATATATTTTCTTGGGTTCTTTTTATAAAAAAGCTAACAAACCAATGAACAAAAGAAACAGGGACTTGTGTCTCGGTTAATGCTTTATAAAAGAGTTCCCTAAATTCATGCAATTCATTTTTTGAAATTTTTTTAAAATACCATTGTCTAAACTCATGGTTTTTGACACTTCTAAATTCATTATTAATGAATTTTCTCATTTCACTTCCTTGAGAGAAATCCATCATAGGTGAAATGACATTTCTGATTGAGTTGGAGATTCAACTCTGAGTTCTACTTTCTGATAGATTCCATGGGGAATCCTATTCTCACTAAGTCTAATATTTTCAACATATTCAGGTCCAATAACTTCTTCACTTGTCTGAGAAGTAGATGCCCTAGGTATTGTACATGGGGTTGTGACAAAGTCACTATGGGAAGAATACCTGACTGATAAAGCCCTTGGTATTTTAAATATACGTCGGGGATTAAATCTTATTTCAATATCCCATTCAGTAGTTTGAATAATTTGGTCTATATCCTTATTAAGGATTGGTTCTGGCTCAATTTCTTGTGGTAAAGACCATGTTTCACGAAAGTCTATTTCATTCCATTTTATCAACCTATTGGTGGCAACATTAGATGTAAGCAAATTTGTTTGCACTAATGTTGTATATCCAGATGGTGAAATATTTTTCACTTTGGGGTTCAAGGTATTTAATACCTTATAATAGACCCTATAACATATTGCTATAATTTCACTACCTAGCTTAAAATTATAGCCATTAGTGTGAATAGTTAATTGCAAAGCATCCAACAAATTTTTGTCAGTAATAGATAAACTCAAATTGGGTAAGACGTCAAAGTAAACTGGCCCATGGCACAAACTAGTCTCTATAACAGCTGCCAAAGATTGTTTAAAATCTCTGCATCTTCCATCTCTGACATATGCCATGAGACTGGAATTTAACCCCAAAATTGTTAGAGGTTTGAAGACAACTTGTATTAATCCAATATGGATAAAGTTGTAACCTTTAAAAGGAAGCAAATCTTTTTTGCTTAATAACTCAATAATTTGAGTTGAATTAGAGACAGGTATGGTTTGCTCCGCATAACTGGACATTACATCAAACATTACCAAATTTATAAATTTGTTTAGATGGTACAGATGGAATTATCCATTTATTTAATTTATCTAAATCTTTGGGAAATTCATTGTTTTCCTCATTTTTTATCAAAGGATTTTGACAATTATTATTGTCATTTCCCATGGGTTCAGTACGTGAATCCATAAAATAATTCAGCTAAAAATGTTGTGATAAGCGTCAGATGGATATCCTTGACAAAGTAAATTGGCCCATAGCACAGACTAGTCTCTATAACAGCTGCCAAAGATTGTTTAAAATCTCTGCATCTTCCATCTCTGACATATGCCATGAGATTGGAATTTAACCCCAACATTGTTAGAGGTTTGAAGGCAACTTGTATTAATCCAATATGGATAAAGTTGTAACCTTTAAAAGGAAGCAAATCTTTTTTGCTTAATAACTCAATAATTTGAGTTGAATTAGAGACAGGTATGTTTGCTCTGTGGTTTTAACCGCAAACCTAGACATTACATCAAACATACCAAATTTATAAATTTGTTTAGATGGTACGGATGAAATTATCCATTTATTTAATTTATCTAAATCTTTGGGAAATTCATTGCTTTCCTCATTTTTGATCAAAGGATTTTGACAATTATTATTGTCATATGATTATCTAAGGATGTAAGGACTAAATTTTTCGTGCAATAATATTAGTATCATATTCTTATGTTTAGACCTTGTGTTTCTTAACTAGAGATGTTTTTTAGTGCTTTCTACTGCTCCTTTTTTGTCCGCGGAAGGACGTTCATGAGCAATCTTTAGAATTTTTTGCTAAAAACATCTTTAACATCTTTGATTTAGGACCTAGTCCTTTGATCCCCTTTTGGGTTGACGTTTGGCTCAGTCAAACTCCCATTTTTTTGGGTTGATTGTTAAACAGTTTTCATTTTGCAAAGATGGCAAGGTTGAAAGATAAGAATGTTATACTAATATGATTATGGGTCAAATTTAATCGTTATTATCAAGGATATCCATCTGATGCTTATCACAACATAATACTTCAGACTAGCTATAACATATACTCCCTCCGTCCCACAATGAGTGACTCAGTTGACTTTTCACACAGATTAAGAAAAAAAGAATAAATGAAGGAGAGAGAATGATATTTTTACTAAAGTACCCTTATGATGTATTGAGAATGATGAAAGTAATATTAATTAAGGGTAAAATAGAAAAAGTTGCATTGAAAATTGAAATGAGTCATATATTTTGGGACACCATTTTATTTCAAATGAGTCACTCATCGTAGAACGGAGGGAGTAATTATAAAAGAATATTCCAACACAAGGTCAAAAATGTGACCAGTTGTATAAATTCATAGACCCAGTATTATGTTTGTAGTAGTAGTAGACTTAGGACCATGATGCTTTTATGATGCATTATTGTGACTCTTTCCTTGTTGCAAACCAAATTCTTTATGTATGGGGTTTTGAACCCTTTGTTTGCTCCCAATTACGGGGAATCAGAGAGTGACATTCATTTATCGCATGCATGTGCCATCTAATGAGCTTCCATTCTCCATCATCATGCCATCACAATAATGTTGCCACCTCATCATAGTTTTCAACCACTTGTGAGAAAAATAGAACCATTTCAGTCATGTTATGGATGCATGTGGTAAAAATTATAAGGACAGAAATTGTCCATGTTTTAGTTTTGTTATACCAGCTCACTGTGTTTGTCACATACTAGTTGATATAGACAATTCAACATTCGCTGTTTATGTCATTGAGTATTTTCTAATGTTAATTTCGTCCTTGAAATTGAACAAATTTGTTTAATACTTTAACCTTAAAGTACTCCCAAAATGATTGCCCCACTTCATATATCATCTCACTCAAGTGTGGTACTTGAGTTCTAAAGATGACCTCACATGATATGAGCCCCCACCAAAGTTATTAAAGTAAGATTAAACAATTTAAATTTAAATTTTTCCAAACACTTTTTCATTTCCATTATCAAGATTCATTTTTTTCTTTTCTATCAAATCTTTGACCCCAAATACAAAGATTCTAGGTCGATTTGATTTTTCCCAATTCTAGGAGTTTTATTTTATAATTTTTTTTAATATAATAAAATTTATATAGAAATAGAAGGCAAACGATCAAACAACAAGGTGCACCGCTAGCTATTTTTTTAGGATGACAAAATTTATTTTTAAAAAAAATTACATTTACAAATATAAAAGATATAACATTGCTATTCATAAATCTTATGACTTTTTCTAAAAGATCAAATGCTTTTGGTGTCAGAAAACCAAAAGTGTCCAGACAAATGGTATGAAAGCATGTTGAATGTCGGAACACGTTTTCTCATGTTTGACCACTTTACTTGAAGCAACTTTGAGAGTCGCCCGTCCCACAGTAAAACCACCAGTCTTCAGTTCCACAAGTGGAAAAACGTAAGTTAAGTCTATGCAAACATGTTTCCCCTACCCACCCGTACACCAGAACATCTACTGGCCTAAGTGCCGATCTCCCCTCACGTGGTCAGTCAAGAAATTCATAAGCGTCTTTTTCTTCACAGATACTCCGGTCCGCCAGAATATATTAAACATGACATCCCTAACAAGGTCATGTCGGCATTTGAAGCCCGAAAGTTCTCTACAATGAATCACATGTTCTCCAAATGTATCCAAACACACCTTACGACAAATAGAGCAAACTTCATCAATAGGAAATAAAGGAATAATAAGGTAGTATCTTAGTATAGTACGTTACTCCACCGATGACATATGTTGGCCTAACCCATCCATAGGAATAACAAGAAGAAAGTCCTGAGCATGCGCGGCTTGCAAACAACCAAAATCAGCTTTTTGTCTTATGGTCATATCAAACTTTACATCCATGTTCTTAATAGTTTTACTAAAAAAGACACTCGTCAAAACATGTGGTGCTTTAGATGGGACGGTATCCTTGCTAGTAAATTTGCTCAGGTCAAAATCTAGAATCGTAACACTAAGACCATTCAAAACTCTATTGAAATCAGAGTCCATATCATATTCCCCACAATCTCTTTATATTTGATCCTATAACACCCAAACTTTGGCCCTAGACGTCACAAAAGTGTACGAGGCAACCTCTACTGTCGAGTACAAACCATAACCCATAATTCTAATTGATAAATAAGCCACCCCATTGTCCCGAAGAAAGGACCTCTACCAACAACGATGTCTTCAACCGCCCTTCACAACTCTTTATCAAACCAAATAATTGCTTCCTCCATATGATTAGATTGACACATTCTTAGGCCAAAAAACAATTTGGCAATACCCATGCTTGATCGAAGTAGAATAAGCTCACTCTGAGGACCCCTTAGTTGTGGTAGAAAATGCATTAGTTCAATAATTATAAAAACTATCTTCATGGACAACCCTTTGATAAAGCCTTCATCTCGACTAACAACCGCTCTAAGTAACTTCATCCCCAACATCGACCTCCAAATGTTCGATGCGAAAAAATCCCCACAAAATTGACTACCATTACATGAAGGCCAAAAGATCCAAGTCTTACGAACATTCAATTCAAGACCTAATCCCAGACATGTCTCCCAAATGATATCAAGAGCTTTAGCCACCTCTTGTGAATCCCTTAAAATAGTCTGATCATTAAGATACCATGCACGAAGAATTAGCTTACAATTGTATCTAACTTG
The DNA here is from genome assembly GCA_022829125.1 of Lathyrus tuberosus. Taxonomy (NCBI): domain Eukaryota; kingdom Viridiplantae; phylum Streptophyta; class Magnoliopsida; order Fabales; family Fabaceae; genus Lathyrus; species Lathyrus tuberosus. Next base: position 5,477,866 of record JALAZF010000087.1, on the reverse strand, counting down.
ATGAATGAGTGTGTGTAAGACAAGGGCAAAAAAGAGCAGTCCTAACGAGTCACCTTGTTGCACTCTAGTGGCTGACATAATATGTTTATCCCCAAGGTACAATTTTGTTGCTTGGCAATAAAGAAACTCAACCCACAAAGATATAGATGGGTATTTCTTCCTCACATCACACAATAGAATTAATCGATCTACCATGTTGAAAGCATTCAGGAGATCTACAATGAACATAACCAAAGAATTATCTCTATGTCACTTGTTTAACACCCTTAATACCGATACAGTGTGCATTTGAATTTTTAGTTATTAAATAAAAGTTTATATAATTTATCAAATTATGTAATCTTGATTGAAAAGTTAGTGTTCTTAATTATGTGAATGTGGATAATCAAGAGTATTTGAATGATATGAGTTGGATGAGATGAAAAGTGATGTTTCTTCTTAATCAGAGGTTAGAAGTTTAAACTCAATTCAAAACATGCAACAATTTCAAATTCTCTTAAGAGAAAGTTTAAATACTCATGGAATTAAGAGAGTAGTATACACAATTTAAAAAAAAATGAATGCTGATAATTAAAATTCAAGAGTGCAATAATTGTAAAACTGGTTGAATCCCTCACATATCACATCCGTGATTAAGAAACATAATTATAAAATCAAAGTACTAAGTTGTGAGTATTGGGCTGCCGGAATTATATCCAAAACAAATCTTCTAATTATGGAAACTAAATACAAATTTGGTACTACAATTTAATCATTTTAATTTGTAGGGGCAGTGCTCTGTTAACATTAACATAACAATAATGGAGCTGAGTTATGTGGGGACAACTTGCAGTCGCTTTTCGAATTCTGATTTTCCCATGTGAGGTGGTTGAATTTTTATAAATAAAAAAAATAAAATACACATAACTCTTATTTTATTCTTGTTTTCACACTTGTTAATGTACAAACAAAAATCAAACTACTTTTTACAACAATTTTCTTTTTAGTTTGAACAACTACGAAGAATATTGAGGTTAGACAAGTGCGTGAAAACTTACACTCAATTATATTAGCTTATTTTTGGTCTGTTTGAAGATTCATATTCAATTTGACTATTAGAGTGTGTTTGGATGAAATATTTTAATGAGGGAAAATAATTTTTTGAGAGAATTCAAAATGATTTAGTCAAAATCTATTGTTTGAATAAAAAATATGAAAAATTGTTAAAATGATGTAAATTTATAGAGTATTTTTTTTTTTTTTTTTGAATCAAGAAAATATATTAATTCAAAAAACACTTATACACAATGTGACCCATAGGTCCAACCTCTAAAAGTACTACTTACATCAACAAGTGTGCTAATCTATGTCTTATCTTTCTATTTTTCCAACTTCTATAAACCACATTATCAATTATGGTTCTTCCTATACTAGTATAATCATCCTTCTTTCCAAAAATAGTAGCATTCCTATACCTCCAGACATTGTAGACCGTCTCGGCCAATGCCACACGCAAAAGGGAGTTTCTCCAGCCCTTTCCCTTCACCTTTTTAATTACCCAATTCAATTCCTCCTCCCATTTAAGTGGAGTGTGTGTAATGTCCAGCCAGTTTAGAACCTCCTTCCATACCTCTTTAGTTTTCGGACAAACAAAGAAAATGTGATTCAATGTTTCCTCCTCCACTTTGCAAAGGCTACAAGTTGTTTCCTGCAACAAATTAAACCGACACAGTATATCTTTCGTTGGTAGTTTACCATGACATGCTAACCAAAGGCAAACTAATGCACGTGGTCTTGCCATATTGTGATCTATCACATCTCTCCAAGGGACCCTATATCCATCATCTACCAATGCCGCGTATAACTCAGAAGATTTAAATTTCTGCATCATACTCATCTTATCCCATTGATGCTGCACTTGACCAAAATAATAAGTATGAGTCCAAATAACCCACAGATTATCTGTTCTCTTGTAAAGATTCCACAAACATTTCATTAGCAGCACTTTATTCCAACTAGAGAGATTAAGGATATTTAACCCACCTTGCGCTTTTGGTCTACAGATTGTTTTCCAAGCCACATAACTCTTTCTTTTACCCTCTTTACCACCACTCCATATAAAATTCCTGCAAATATTCTCAACTCTATGTATCACTCCTTGAGGGAGAAGAAAACTCTGCATCCAATACTGAGTTATAGCTGTCAAAATGCTTTGTACCAATTGGACCCTACCTGCATAACTCAGCATATTTGATGACCAGTGATGCACACGACTTACCAGTTTATCAATAAGTGGCAGGTAGTGGCATATATTCAGTTTTTTACTTGACAGTGGAACTCCCAGGTACATAATAGGAAGCTTGCCTTCTTGGAATCCTGTCTCATTCAGCAGCCTATTTCTGTCTCTACTCTCCATACCAGCAAGTAACATTTTACTTTTGCTGTGATTAATGACCAAGCCAGTTGAATTGGTAAAAGCATTGAATGCCTGCATCAACATTCTCACAGATATGTAATCACCCCTACAAAACAATAACACATCATCTGCAAAAGCCAGGTTAGTCAGCCTCATCTTTTCACATTTAGAATGATAATTAAAATTATCATTCTTTTGCATCTTCATTAAGGATCTATGCATATACTCCATCAGTATGACAAACAACAATGGTGATATAGGGTCACCCTGACGAATACCTCTTTTGGCTTGAAGAAAATCAGAATGGCTACCATTGATATTGAATTTATAAGTCACAGTAGACACACCTGCCATAATCCAAGAGATAAACTGAGAAGGGATGCCAATTTCCTTCAAAATGCCTTCAAGAGCTTGCCAATTGACCATATCATAGGCCTTCTGTAAATCAATTTGAATCACAGCCCTAGGAGTTCCACCCTTTCTATCATAACCCTTTATCAACTCAGTAGCCAAGAGGATGTGATTTTGAATCACTTGTCCTTTCACAAAAGCAGCTTGGTTGTGGCTTATAATGGTGGGAAGAACTTTACTCAACCTGTCAGTAAGAATTCTTGATATAATCTTGTAGAAAGTGGTACAGCCTGCTATGGGTCTATAATCTTTTACACTCTTGGCACAGTTACCTTTAGGAATTAGAGTAACTAAAGTGCTATTAAAAGATTTGTAGATAAACCCTCTAATAAAGTAGTCTTTAACTGCCTTAGTCACATCATCTTTAATTATAGTCCAACAAGCCTTGAAGAAACCTGCACCATATCCATCGAGTCCAGGACTTTTTAGGTCACCTATCCCTGTTAGTGCCTGCCAAACCTCCTTATCAGTCACATTAGACACCAGTTCTTCTCTATTTTCCATACTCAATTGAGGACCCAATCTCATAGCTTCTATATCTATATGAGTACTAGTATTGACTCTTTTTCCCATTAGCTGACCATAATACTCCAAAACTTCCATTTCAATCTCTTTTTGCTCAGTTAAAACTGTACCATCATCTCTACAGAGTTGGTTCATACTTTGATTATTGTGCCTAGCTTTAATGGTAGCATAGAAAAAGGAGTTGTTACCATCTCCCTTTTTTAACCATTCCAACTTGGCTCTCTGCATCAGAATTTTTTCCTCCAACTCATTAAGGTGGATGACCTTTTCAGTAAGTATCTTCACACACTCAATCTTGGTACCATCCATTCTATTATCAACCAAATCTTTTTGTGCTACCTTCAGCCTGTCCCTAGCCTCACCAATTTGTTGCTTCAAATTTGAAAGAGATTTACTAAGCATTCTCAGATCCTTCTTCAATCTCATGAGTTTCTTCCACAAGACCTTCATAGGATTGCCATTGGTGGGTTGTTCCCAACTCTTTCTCACCACCTCATAAAAGCCAGGGAGCTCTGTTAGACAGTTTGTGAATTTAAAGTAACTCTTTCTACTAAGTTTCTTATTCTTATTCTCCAGATACAACACAGGATGGTTAGACACATTAGGAGGTAAGATTCTCAAGGTCACCTCCATGTTAGCTTGGAACCAATCCACATTCCCCAACACCCTGTCAATCCTTGAGTAAATTGCCCCTTGCACATGTTTATTAGACCAAGTATAGTAATCACCTGTACTATCCATTTCCTTAAGACCAGTGGCTGCCATCATGTTATGTAGGTCTTCAAACTCTTTCTCAGTCACCATATTCCCACCCACACGATCTTGAGCTTTAAGAACATTGTTATAGTATCCTATCACACACCAAGGACCTTGGATATTCCCATATAAAAGCTCCAAATCCTGCCACATAACTCTCATCTTCTCTAATTGATTGTGAGCATAAACAGCTGTTAACCAGTATGTAAAATTACCTACCTTATCATATACACCACAGTGGATGTATTGACTAGAGCTTTGCACTTTCCTCACTTCTTTCCTACTGTTGTCCCATCCAACCCAAATCCTCCCATTCTCATGATCAGAGTAGTTGTCTACATAAGTACTAGTAAAATTAAGTTTGGCACGAATCTTCTCTGCATTCTTCTCTTTAACCCTAGTTTCAAGTATAACAGCAACATCTGGTCTAAGTTCTAAGAGGTGGGAGCTGACCTCTCTAACTTTACCAGTTTTATTTAGCCCCCTGATGTTCCATGAAACTAACATGGTTCACTTGAGGTTCCAATTTGGTCATTCAAAACCTCAAGAACCTCAAATCCATTATTACAATTAAGAGCATTGTTAGTTTCAGGAATTATACCTTTACCTTTGATCCTGGCAGGTGATTTCACATTATTCCACAAGCTGTCCTCTTGTTCCTTACTTTCAGTTTGCTCTGTCTCTTTTTCCTTTTCCTGAAGGCCTTCACCAGGTGGTTTGTGTTTGACTTGCCATTTCTGAATCTTCCTTGGTTCTCCACATATATGACCTATCTTTTGACATTTTTGGCAGAATTTTGGCTTCCATTCATATTCCACTAGCTGCTTGATCATTTCACCATAACAGTTCCTCATTTGAACCTCTTTGATAAATTCTTGGGTAATGTCAACCTCCACTAAAATTCTGGCATAGGAAACTCGCAGCTTGTTAGCAGTACATTCATCCGTTACCAATGGTTTTCCAATCACACTACCAATCTTGCTTAAGCTTTTCACTCCCCATAGATCCAATGGCAATTGTGGCAGTTTTACCCAAATAGGCAGTGTACTAAGTATATCCTTCTTCAGGTTGAAAGCAGGTCTCCATTCCTTCAGAATGACAGGCATGTTCCTAATTGAATAAGGTCCCTTCATCATAACTGCATCCCTATCCGCATCTGATTTGAATTTAAGGAGAAAATACCCCTCTTCATGATAGTAGAGATCTGGTAGTTGTACATAGTTCCACGTCTTCTGCATAAAATTCTTCACAACATTCATGCTTAGATATTCATCCATCA